>CM067845.1:581526306-582776306 GCA_034509565.1 Triticum monococcum
TATGTACTTTGATGTGACGTGGCGAGTGTAAGCCAACTATGTTAATTCCCCTTTATATTATATATGTACATGGGATGTGTGATGATTTCCCGACTTGCGACATTGCTTTCAATGCGCCTATGTCTCTAAGTCGTGCCTCGACACATGGGAGATATAGTCGCATCGAGGGCGTTACACATGTCATACTTTGGTTCGACGGTATTGTTGGATGAAGCGGCCCGGACCGACATTACGCGTACGCTTACGCGAGACTGGTTCTACCGACGTGCTTTGCACACATGTGGCTGGCGGGTGTCAGTTTCTCAAACTTTAGTTGAACCGAGTGTGGCTACGCCCGGTCCTTGCGAAGGTTAAAACAACACCAACTTGACAAACTATCGTTATGGTTTTGATGCGTGGATAAGAATGGTTCTTGCTAAGCCGGTAGCAGCCACGTAAAATTTGCAACAACAAAGTAGAGGACGTCTAACTTGTTTTTGTAGGGCATGTTGTGATGTGATATGGTCAAGACTTGATGCTAAATTTTATTGTATGAGATGATCATATTTTGTAACCGAGTTATCGGCAACTGGCAGAAGCCTTATGGTTGTCTCTTTATTGCATAAGATGCAAGCGCCAAATAATTGCTATACTTTATCGCTATGCGATAGCAATAGTTGCAAGAGCAATAGTTGGCGAGACGACCATGTGACGACACATTGATATAGATCAAGATGATGGAGTTCATGGTGTCATGACGATGCTTTGGAGATGGAGATCAGAGGCACAAGATGATGATGGCCATATCATGTCACATATTTTGATTGCATGTGATGTTTATATTTTATACATCTTATTTTGCTTAGTTTGACGGTAGCTTTATAAGATGATCTCTCACTAATTATCAAGGTACAAGTGTTCTCCCTGAGTATGCACCATTGCGAAAGTTCTTCGTGCTGAGACATCACGTGATGATCGGGTGTGATAGGCTCTACGTTCAAATACAATGAGTGCAAAACAGTTGCACACATGGAATACTCAGGTTAAACTTGATGAGCCTAGCATATAACAGATATGGCCTCGGAACACTGAGACCGAAAGGTCGAGCTTGAATCATATAGTAGATATGATCAACATAGTGATGTTCACCATTGAAACTACTCCATCTCACATGATGATCGAACATTGTTTAGTTGATATGGATCACGTGATCACTTGGAGGATTAGATGGATGTCTATCTAAGTGGGAGTTCTTAAGTAATATGATTAACTGAACTTAAATTTATCATGAACTTAGTCCTGGTAGTATTAGCATATCTATGTTGTAGATCAATAGCTCGCGTTTAGCTCCCCTGTTTTATTTTTGATATGTTCCTAGAGAAAACTAAGTTGAAAGATGTTAGTAGCAATGATGCGGATTGGATCTGTGATCTGAGGTTTATCCTCATTGCTGCACAGAAGAATTATGTCCTTGATGCACCGCTAGGTGACAAACCTGTAGCAGGAGCATATGCAGATGTTATGAATGTTTGGCTAGCTCAATATGATGACTACTTGATAGTTTAGTGCACCATGCTTAAACGGCTTAGAATCGGGACTTCAAAGACATTTTGAACATCATGGACCATATGAGATGTTCCAGCAGTTGAAGTTAATATTTCAAGCAAATACCCGAGTTGAGAGATATGAAGTCTGCAACAAGTTCTATAGCTAAAAGATGGAGGAGAATAGCTCAGCTAGTGAGCATGTGCTCAGATTTTCTGGGTACTACAGTCGCTTGAATCAAGTGGGAGTTAATCTTCCAGATAAAATAGTGATTGACAGAATTCTCTAGTCACCATCACCAATTTAGTAGAACTTCGTGATGAACTATAATATGCAAGGGATAACGGAAACGATTCCCAAGCTCTTCGTGATGCTGAAATCGACGAAGGTAGAAATCAAGAAAAGCATCAAGTGTTGATGGTAAACAAAACCACTAGTTTCAAGTAAAGGGACAAAGGGAAGAAAGGGGAACTTCAAGAAGAACAGCAAGCAAGTTGCTGCTCAAGTGAAAAAACCCAAGTCTAGACCTAAGCCTGAAACTGAGTGCTTCTGTTGCAAAGGGACTGGTCACTGGAAGCGGAACTACCCCAAGTAATTGGAGGATAAGAAGGATGGCAGAGTGAACAAAGGTATATTTGATATACATGTTATTGATGTGTACTTTACTAGTGTTTATAGCAACCCCTCAGTATTTGATACTAGTTCAGTTGCTAAGAATAGTAACTCGAAACGGGAGTTGCAGAATGAACAGAGACTAGTTAAAAGTGAAGTGACGATGTGTATTGGAAATGGTTCCAAGATTGATATGATCATCATCGCACACTCCCTATACTTTCGGGATTAGTGTTAAACCTAAAATAAATGTTATTTAGTGTTTGCGTTGAGCATGAATATGATTGGATCATGTTTATTGCAATACGGTTATTCATGTAAGTTAGAGAATAATTGTTGTTATGAATAAAACCTTCTATGGTCATACACCCAATGAAAATGGTTTGTTGGATCTCGATCGTGGTGATACACATTTTCATAATATTGAAGCCAAAAGATGCAAAGTTAATAATGATAGTGCAACTTATTTGTGGCACTGTCGTTTAGGTCATATTGGTGTAAAGCGCATGAAGAAAATCCATGCTGATGGGTTTTTGGAATCACTTGATTATGAATCAGTTGATGCTTGCGAACCATGCCTCATGGGCAAGATGACTAAGACTCCGTTCTCCGGAACAATGGAGCGAGCAACAGATTTGTTGGAAATCATACATACTGATGTATGTGGTCTGATGAATATTGAGGCTCGCGGCAGGTATCATTATTTTCTTATCTTCACAGATGATTTGAGCAGATATGAGTATATCTACTTGATGAAACACAAGTCTGAAACATTTGAAAAGTTCAAAGAATTTCAGAGTGAAGTGGAGAATCATCGTAACAAAAATAAAAGTTTCTACGATATGATCGTAGAAGTAAAATATTTGAGTTACGAGTTTGGCCTTCAGTTAAAACAATGTGAAATAGTTTCACTACTCACGCCACCTGGAACACCACAGTGTAATGGTGTGTCCGAACATCGTAACCGTACTTTATTAGATATGGTGCGATCTATGATGTCTCTTATCGATTTACCACTATCGTTTTGGGGTTATGCATTAGAGACAACTACATTCACGTTAAAAAGGGCACCATCTAAATCCGTTGAGACGACACCGTATGAACTGTGGTTTGGCAAGAAACCTAAGTTGTCATTTCTTAAAGTTTGAGGTTGCAATGCTTATGTGAAAAAGTTTCAACCTGATAAGCTCAAACCCAATCGGAGAAGTGCGTCTTCATAGGATACCCAAAAGAAAATGTTGGGTACACTCTCTATCACTGATCCGAATGCAAGATATTCATTGCTGAGAATGGATCCTTTCTAGAACTTAATGAGGTAACTGTACCTGCACCCTTATTGGAAAGTAGTTCATCACAGAAATATGTTCCTGTGACTACTACACCAATTAGTGAGGAAGCTAATGATGATGATCATGTAACTTCAGATCAAGTTACCACTCTGGTTATGTTTCCTATGACTATGAGATTATGCAACTCCCGTTTACCGAAGGAACACTTTGTGTGCTACCAAACGTCACAACGTAACTTGGTGATTATAAAGGTGCTTTACAGGTGTCTCCGAAGGTACTTGTTGGGTTGGCGTATTTCGAGATTAGGATTTGTCACTCCGATTGTCGGAGAGGTATCTCTGGGCCCTCTCAGTAATGCACATCACTTAAGCCTTGCAAGCATTGCAACTAATGAGTTAGTTGCGGGATGATGTATTACGGAACGAGTAAAGAGACTTGCCGGTAACGAGATTGAACTAGGTATTGAGATACCGACGATCGAATCTTGGGCAAGTAACATACCGATGACAAAGGGAACAACGTATGTTGTCATGCGGTCTGACCGATAAAGATCTTCGTAGAATATGTGGGAGCCAATATGAGCATCCAGGTTCCGCTATTGGTTATTGACCGGCCGGAGACATGTCTCGGTCATGTCTACATAGTTCTCGAACCCGTAGGGTCCGCACGCTTAACGTTTCGATGATAGTTATATTATGAGTTTATATGTTTTGATGTACCAAAGGTTGTTCAGAGTCTCGGATGTGATCACGGACACGACAAGGAGTCTCGAAATGGTCGAGACATGAATATTGATATATTGTAAGCCTATGTTTGGATATCGGAAGTGTTCCGGGTGAAATCGGGATTTTACCGGAGTACCGGGAGGTTACCGGAACCCCCGGGAAGTTAATGGGCCATAGTGGGCCTTAGTGGAAGAGAGGAGAGGCGGCCAGGGCAAGGGTCGCGTGCCCCTCCCCCCTAGTCCGAATAGGACAAGGAGAGGGGGGCGGTGCCCCCCTTCCTTCTTCTCCTCCACTCCCCTCCAAGTCCTAATCCAACTAGGAAAAAGGGAGGGAGTCCTACTCCCGGTGGGAGTAGGACTCCTCCTGGCGCGCCCCTCTCCTGGCCGGACGCACCCCCTTGCTCCTTTATATACGGGGGCAAGGGGCACCCTAGAGACGCAACAATTGATCAGTTGATCTTTTAGCCGTGTGTGGTGCCCCCCTCCATCATAGTCCACCTCGATAATACTATAGCGGTGCTTAGGTGAAGCCCTGCATCAGTAGAACATCATCATCGTCACCACGTCGTTGTGCCGACGAAACTCTCCCTCAACACTCGGCTGGATCGGAGTTCGAGGGACGCCATCGGGCTGAACGTGTGCTGAACTCGGAGGTGCCGTGCGTTCGCTACTTGATCGGTCGGATCGTGAAGACGTACGACTACATCAACCGTGTTGTGCTAACGCTTCCGCTTTCGGTCTACGAGGGTACGTGGACAACACTCTCCCCTCTCGTTGCTATGCATCACCATGATCTTGCGTGTGCGTAGGAAATTTTTTGAAATTACTACGTTCCCCAACAATAGCATACTTTATAGAACCTATGAGCGAGGCATAGGGAATGACTTTTCATTCTCTTTCTATTTTCTGCCATGGTCGGGTTTTGAGTCTTTACTCAACTTCACACCTTGCAACACAGGCAAGAACTCCTTCTTTAACTATTACATTTTAAACTACTTCAAAATCTTGTCAAGGTATGTACTCATTGAAAAAAACTTATCAAGCGTCTTGATCTATCTCTATAGATCTTGATGCTCAATGTGTAAGCAGCTTCATCGAGGTCTTTCTTTGAAAAACTCTTTTCAAACACTCCCTTATGCTTTCCAGAAAATTCTACATTATTTCTGATCAACAATATGCCATTCACATATACTTATCAGAAATGTTGTAGTGCTCCCACTCACTTTCTTGTAAATACATGCTTCACCGCAAGTCTGTATAAAACCATATGCTTTGATCATTTTATCAAAGCATATATTCCAACTCTGAGATGCTTGCACTAGTTCATAGATGGATCGCTGGAGCTTGCTCACTTTGTTAGCACCTTTAGGATCGACAAAACCTTCTGGTTGCATCATATACAACTCTTCTTTAAGAAATCCATTAAGGAATGTAGTTTTGACATCCATTTGCCAGATTTCATAAAATGCGACAACTGCTAACATGATTCGGACAGACTTTTAAGCATTGATACGAGTGAGAAAATCTCATCGTAGTCAACACCTTGAACTTGTCGAAAACATTTTGCGACAATTTGAGCTTTGTAGATAGTAACACTACTATCAGCGTCCGTCTTCCTCTTGAAGATCCATTTATTCTTAATGACTCACCGATCATCGAGCAAGTCAATCAAAGTCCATACTTTGTTCTCATACATGGATCCCATCTCAGATTTCATGGCCTCAAGCCATTTCATGGAAACTGGGCTCATCATTGCTTCCTCATAGCTCGTAGGTTCGTCATGGTCTAGTAACATGACTTCCAGAAAGGATTACCGTACCACTCTGGTGCGGACCATACTCTGGTTTCCTACGAGGTTCGGTAGTAACTTGATATGAAGTTTCATGATCATAATCATTAGCTTCCTCAATAATTGGTGTTGAGATCACTAGAAATGATTTCTGTGATGAACTACTTTCCAATTCGGGAGAAGGTACAATTACCTCATCAAGTTTTACATTCCTCCCACTCACTTTTTTCGAGAGAAACTCCTTCTCTAGAAAGGATCCACTTTTAGCAACAAAGATCTTGCCTTTGGATCTGTGATAGAAGGTGTACCCAACAGTTTCCTTTGGGTATTCTATAAAGACACATTTCTCCGATTTGGGTTCGAGCTTATCAGGTTGAAACTTTTTCACATAAGCATCGCAGCCCCAAATTTTAAGAAATGACAACTTTGGTTTGTTGCCAAACCACAGTTCATATGGCGTCGTCTCAACGAATTTAGATGGTGCCCTATTTAACGTGAATGCAGCTGTCTCTAATGCATAACCCCAAAACGATAGTGGTAAATCGGTAAGAGACATCATAGATTGCACCATATCGAATAAAGTACAGTTATGATATTCGGACACACCATTACGCTGTGGTGCTCCAGGTGGCGTGAGTTGCGAAACCATTCCGCATTGTTTCAAATGAAGACCAAACTCGTAACTCAAATATTCTCTTCCACGATCAGATCTTTGAAACTTTATTTTCTTGTTACGATGATTTTCCACTTCACTCTGAAATTATTTGAACTTTTCAAATGTTTCAGATTTATGTTTCATCAAGAAGATATACCCATATCTTAGTCAAATCATCTGCGAAGGTCAGAAAATAACGATACCTGCCGCGAGCCTCAATACTCATCAGACTGCATACATCAGTATGTATTATTTCCAACAAGTCTGTTGCTCGCTCCATTGTTCCGGAGAACGGAGTCTTAGTCATCTTGCCCATGATGCATGGTTCGCAAGCATCAACTGATTCATAATCAAGTGACTCCAAAAACCCATCAGCATGGATTTTCTTCATGCGCTTTACACCAATATGACCTAAACGGTAGTGCCACAAATAAGTTGCACTATCATTATTAACTTTTCATCTTTTGGCTTCAATATTATGAATATGTGTATCACTACGATCAAGATTCAATAAACCATTCACCTTGGTTGTATGACCATTGAAGGTTTTATTCATGTAAACAGAACAACAATTATTCGCTGACTTTAAATGAATAACCGTATTGCAATAAACATGATCAAATCATATTCATGCTTAACACAAACACCAAATAATATTTATTTAGGTTCAACACTAATCCCGAAAGTATAGGGAGTGTGCGATGATGATCATATCAATCTTGGAACTACTTCCAATACACATTGTCACTTCACCCTTAACTAGTCTCTGTTCATTCTGCAACTCCCGTTTCCAGTTACTAATCTCAGCAACTGAACTAGTATCAAATACTGAGGGGTTGCTATAAACACTCGTAAAGTACACATCAATAACATGTATATCAAATATATCTTTGTTCACTTTGCCATCCTTCTTATCCGCCAAATACTTGGGGCAGTTCTGCTTCCAGTGACCAGTCCCTTTGTAGTAGAAGCTCTTAGTCTCAGGCTTAGGTCTAGACTTGTGCTTCTTCACTTGATCAGCAACTTGCTTGCCGTTCTTCTTGAAATTCCCCTTCTTCCCTTTGCCCTTTTCTTGAAACTAGTGGTCTTGTCAACCATCAACACTTTATGCTTTTCTTGATTTCTACCTTCGTCGATTTCAGTATCACGAAGAGCTTGGGAATCGTTTTCGTTATCCCTTGCATATTATAGTTCATCACGAAGTTCCAATAACTTGGTGATAGTGACTAGAGAACTCTGTCAATCACTATCTTATCTGGAAGATTAACTCCCACTTGATTCAAGTGATTGTAGTACTCAGACATTCTGAGCACATACTCACTAGCTGAGCTATTCTCCTCCATCTTGTAGGCAAAGTGCTTGTCAAAGGTCTCATACCTTTCGACACGGGCATGAGTCTGAAATACTAATTTCAACTCTTGGAACATCTCATATGCTCCGTGGCGTTCAAAAACGTCTTTGAAGCTCCGATTCTAAGCCGTAAAGCATGATGCTCTAAACTATCAAGTAGTCATCATATCGAGCTCGCCAAACGTTCATAATGTTTGCATCTGCTCTTGCAATCGGTCTGTCACCTAGCGGTGCATCAAGAACATAATTCTTCTGTGCAGTAATGAGGATAATCCTCAGATCACGGATTCAATCCGCATCATTGCTACTAAGATCTTTCAACTTAGTTTTTCTCTAGGAACATATCAAAATAAACGGGGAGCTACATCGCGAGCTACTGATCTACAACATAGTTATGCAAATACTAACAAGACTAAGTTCATGATAAATTAAAGTTCAGTTTAATCAAATTATTAAAGAACTCCCACTTAGATAGACATCCCTCTAATCATCTAAGTGATCACATGATCCATATCAACTAAACCATGTCCGATCATCACGTGAGATGGAGTAGTTTTCAATGGTGAACATCACTATGTTGATCATATCTTCTATATGATTCACGCTCGACCTTTCGGTCTCTAGTGTTCCGAGGCCATATCTGTATATGCTAGGCTCATCAAGTTTAACCTGAGTATTTCGTGTGTGCAAAACTGGTTTGCACCTGTTGTATGTGAACGTAGAGCTTATCACACCCGATCATCACGTGGTGTCTCGGCACGACGAACTTTGGCAATGGTGCATACTCAGGGAGAACACTTGTACGCTGAAATTTAGTGAGAGATCATCTTATAATGCTACCGCCGAACTAAGCAAAAATAAGATGTATAAAAGATAAACATCACATGCAATCCAAATATGTGACATGATATGGCCATCATCATCTTGTGCTTTTGATCTCCATCTTCAAAGTACTATCATGATCTCCATTGTTACCGACATGACACCATGATCTCTATCATCTTGATCTTTTATCAACGTGACGTCACATGGTCGTCTCACCAGCTATTGCTTTTGCATCTATTGCTATCGCATAGCGATAAAGTAAAGCAATTACATGGCACTTGCATGTTATGCAATAAAGGGACAGCCATAAGGCTTCTGCCAGTTGCCGATAACTTTAACAAAACATGATCATCTCATACAACAACTTATATCTCATCACGTCTTGACCATATCACATCACAATATGCCCTGCAAAAACAAGTTAGACGTCCTCTACTTTGTTGTTGCAAGTTTTACGTGGTTGCTACGGGCTGAGCAAGAGCCGTTCTTACCTACGCATAAAAAAACACAAGGCGGTATAGTGATTGCTTTTTGATCTTCAGAAAGAACCCTGTTCATTGAATCCGATTTAACTAAAGTTGGAGAAACAGACACCCACTAGCCACCTGTGTGCGAAGCACGTTGATAGAACCAGTCTCGCGTAAGCGTACACGTAATGTCGGTCTGGGCCGCTTCATCCAACAATGCCGCTGAATCAAGAATCAACTAGTGATGGCAATCAATATGTATATACCCACGCCCATAACTCCTTTGTGTTCTACTCATGCATTGTTGGGGAACGAGTAATTTCAAAAAAATTCCTACGCACACGCAAGATCATGGTGATGCATAGCAACGAGAGGGGAAGAGTATCATCCACGTACCCTCGTAGACCGTAAGCGGAAGCGTTATGAGAACGCGGTTGATGTAGTCATACGCCTTCATGATCCGACCGATCCAAGTACCGAACGTATGACACCTCCGAGTTCAGCACACGTTCAGCTCGATGACGTCCCACAAACTCCGATCCAACAGAGCTTCACAGGAGAGTTCCGTCAGCACGACGGTGTAATGACGGTGATAATGTTGCTACCGACGCAGGGCTTCGCCTAAGCACTGCTACGATACGACCGAGGTGGATTATGGTGGAGGGGGGCACCACACACGGCTAAGGGATCAATGATCAACTTGTGTCTTTAGAGGTGCCCCCTGCCTCCGTATATAAAGGAGAAAGGGGGTAGGCCGGTCGGCCCCTGTAGGCGCGCTAGGAGGAGTCCTCCTCCTAGTAGGAGTAGGACTCCCCTCTTTCCTACTCCTACTAGGAGGGGGAAAGGAAGGCGGGAAGGGAGAAGGAAAGGGGCGCGCCGCCCCCCTCTCCTAGTCCAATTCGGACCACAGGGGGAGGGGCGCGCGGCCTGCCCTAGGCTAGCCCCCTCTCTCTCCACTAAGGCCCATAAGGCCCACTATTTCTCCCGGGGGGTTCGGGTAATCCTCCGGCACTCCGGTTTTCTCCGAAACCACCCGGAACATTTCTGGTGTCCGAATATAGTCGTCCAATATATCGATCTTTACGTCTCGACCATTTTGAGACTCCTCGTCATGTCCGTGATCATATCCGGGACTCCGAACTACCTTCGGTACATCAAAACACAAAAACTCATAATACCGATTGTCACCAAACTTTAAGCGTGCGGACCCTACGGGTTCGAGAACTATGTAGACATGACCGAGACACGTCTCCGGTCAATAACCAATAGCGGAACCTGGATGCTCATATTGGCTCCCACATATTCTACGAAGATCTTTATCGGTCAAACCGCTTAACAACATACGTTGTTCCCTTTGTCATCGGTATGTTAGTTGCCCGAGATTCGATCGTCGGTATCTCAATACCTAGTTCAATCTCGTTACCGACAAGTCTTTTTCCTCGTTCTGTAATACATCATCTCGTAACTAACTCATTAGTTACAATGCTTGCAAGGCTTATAGTGATGTGCATTACCGAGTGGGCCCAGAGATACTCTCTGAGAGTCGGAGTGACAAATCCTAATCTTGATCTATGCCAACTCAACAAGTACCATCGGAGACATCTGTAGAGAATCTTTATAATCATCCAGTTGTGTTGTGACGTTTGGTAGCACACAAAGTGTTCCTCCAGTAATCGGGAGTTGCATAACTCATATTCATAGGAACATGTATGGGTCATGAAGAAAGCAATAGCAACAAACTAAACGATCATCGTGCTAAGCTAACGAATGGGTCAAGTCAATCACATCATTCCCTAATGATGTGATCCTGTTAATCAAATGACAACTCATGTTTATGGCTAGGAAACTTAACCATCTTTGATTCAATGAGCTAGTCAAGTAGAGGCATACTAGGGACACTCTGTTTGTCTATGTATTCACACATGTACTAAGTTTCTGGTTACTACAATTCTAGCATGAATAATAAACATTTATCATGATATAAGAAAATATAAATAGCAACTTTATTATTGCCTCAAGGGCATATTTCCTTCACGGACGACCCGCCGGAGTTTGGGATGCCCCGCTGCACATGCTATAAGAGGACGTAATCTACCCGAGCTACTACTTTTTCGCCTCAGTGTTTGTTTAGTAAGCACTTTGATAGAAACTAAGGGGTTATTTGGTTCGAGGCCTAATCATGCCACACTTTGTCATACAATGTTGCTACACTTGTCTAAGGTTAGTTCTTTAAAATGAGAGGCACAAGTTGGCAAGCCTAAGGGAATCTTGCCACACTTTTTAAATGTATGTGATATGGGACCCTAATATTTGAACCAAACACCCATTCAAGTTGGTTAAACTTGCCTAATCTTAGGTGCGGCAACCTTAGGCAACATTAGTCGCAAACCAAACAACCTATAATAAATCAAGATGGAGATAGTACAATGTAGCGCTGTCTGACAGATGTAATTGTGTAAGTTACTTCCTTGAGAAATATAAGAGTGTTTAGATCACCAAAGGTTGGATCTACTCTCGAATTTCAGGCAGATTTGATGAAGATTTATTTACCGAGAAGCGGGTGCAGAAAGTTGTGCAGCCGGCTGCAGAGCGGTGCAGGAGAGACGGCTGATCGAGTCTGAACTGAACTGAATATTGCTTGTTTCCGTGCAGACCGGCTCCTCCTCTTCCTCCTACCAACCCAAACCAACCCAATCCAGCCCCAGGCCCCAGCTCGTCGCGGCTCTGACTGAATTCCCCCCTTCACCACCGGACAGCTGCGGCCGACGCCCCGATCCCACCCCTCTCCCCCTTCCCCCTCCCCTGCCGCCGCCGCCTCTCCCTCCTCGCCGCGACGTCGGTTGCGCCCCTGCCGTCTCCGCCCCGTTCGCGATCTCAGGCCGATTGGAGGTACGAGCTTGTTCGATTGCTACCGTCCAGCGATTAGCTAAGCACCCACCGACCTCCACGATTTCTGCGCGCGCACGGCACCCCATCATCTAGATCCCTAGGTAGCAAGGCGTCTAAGATGAGATAAGAATATTCCTGTTCCTGCGGAGTCGCTGTTCATGTCACCGAGACATTTTCTTTTTCTGTTTATAAGCACCGGTATCGTGACCCAGTCGAGATTTTCTGATCTGCCCTCTGTTTTCTGGCAGATACGCTCGTCGATTCAGCCCCGCGGCCGTCGTCCAGCGAGGAGGGGAGATGCAGGTCAGCCACTCATCTCTTGACTAGCATCAGTGATTTAGTTAGGCCTAGGGCGTTCCACGATGCCCAAACCTTGTCAGTTCAGTCTAGTGTATGACCCAAGAGCTAGTGGGAGGTTCACGATAGGGCAACCCAGACCAACCAAAATTCTTGTCAAATTCCCAATTCATGCAAACTTTTATACTAGACAATAACATTTCTACCATATGATAGTTTTACAGTCCTTTTTAACTAGGCAGCGCCGGCCTCTTGAGGCTCGACAGTTTTCTAGGCAGCGTTTGCCTCTCGACATAGAAATAACTAGGCAGCCCCTGCCTCTTGACAGGATTCTACATCAAAAGCAACACGCGTAGACCACCACGAGTTCATGCCACCAGCAGATCCCTTGTTCCTTGGCGCAGCCTCAGTTCCTATAAGATCAAATGGCAGGCATGAGAGGAAAGATAAGTGACAGGCTGCAAAAGATTTGGCAAAACAAAAGAAAATATTAGCAACACTACAGCCTACGGATAAAGCAGCTAGAAAATGAACTAGTAAACAAGGTTATGGTTTGAAAGAAAGAGATAAAGCAACACTCTGCAACCTACATGAGCTTCTACAAGCTATGTTCTGCGGCCATGTGTTGGCGTCCAAAGGTGTTATCATCAGAATATGTTCAGAAATGCATATTATCAAAGAATAGGGGATACAAAACAGTAGGACGAAGCAAAGCATCTTTGGTAGCATATTATCGATATAGGAAAAGTAACAAGTAACAATAGTTAACTCCATATAGCAGCTCTTTCGATGACCCCATGTTATTTAGTTATGTTTCTTTGCTGGGAACACTACTATGAATAAAATGCAGTTGTCTTGTGATACTAGTAGCTTAATTATCGATCTGTTCAGTAACTGTTATTTTTCAGAACAAGTGTGTCATTCTGCAGACTGGACTTGTAGTTGTGCTGCTGGAGATCATGTTTTGATATTCATAATAAAATTAACAACTAAATTATCGGGGCATGCCTAATCGACCACCTATTATAGTTGTAACATGCCATAATTAGTGAAACTTGTCCGTAGTTAAGACCAAGATAACACTTCTTGTCACTCGATCGTTTATTTTTCTCCAAAGGACACCCCGGCTGGATTTCATTATCATAGCAATAACAATGTCCCAAGCGTCTGCGCACACATGAAGAAAGAATTAAACTATGCTCGGTGATCAGCCAAGAAGTAAACTATGCTCGGTGATCAGCCAGAACAGGATAGTCACAAATGGAGTTCCATAAAGCAAGTCTATGAAGAAGAGATTGAACTCACCTAGGTAGTAATGGTGCAGAAATAGAAATACTGCACGGGTCCACACCTGACCAACCAATTGTTACCAGATTTAACCAACCTTGTATATTCATAAGCAAAAGTAAGTTTGAGTGAGGCACTATGATGTAGCATTGATAGGAGCTCGGATTCGATCAACAATTCAACTGAAATCCAAAGTTTCCGCATAATAACATGAGGCAGAAGGTTAACAAAACTATTCCCAGGTTAAGGTGGTGGTGATAACCAGTCGCTTACTGAGGCTACTTGATTACACCTGCTAGCCCTAGCTGGATGGTATTGCCTAATGTCTGAATACAGCTTAGGTAGTCTTATTCAGCAGCTTTTTGGAACAAATTAGTATCGATCTCAACAGCCACAATCAGAACTACTGCGTCCCAGTTTAGTGATGTTATTTGTTTCCTGTTGCTCTCAGGCAATGATAACCTTGGTTCTTAAAACATTCTGACAATGTCTTCTGTTTATAGGCATCTAGAGCTAGGCTCTTCAAGGAGTACAAGGAGGTGCAGCGAGAAAAGTCAGCCGACCCAGATATCCAATTAATCTGTGATGATTCAAATATATTCAAATGGACTGCTGTAATCAAGGTATTTGCTTCTATCTCAAGGTGATGCAGGAACGAGCAGTATCAGCTTTGTTACTGATGCCTTTTCTTACTGTTTATGTCGTTAGGGCCCATCGGAGACACCTTTTGAAGGTGGCGTATTTCAACTTGCATTCTCAATTCCCGAGCAGTATCCTCTACTGCCTCCGCAAGTCCGCTTCATCACCAAAATTTTCCACCCAAATGTTCACTTCAAGGTTACTTTCTATACTGCCTTCTTTGAAATACATGCTTATTTTGGGGTATATGTATGAATTTGTGTTTTTTTGACCTTGTTGAAAGAAGGTAGAATCCTGATCTTCTTGGTTCCTGTTATTGAATTTTTCCTGCAATAACCTGAATCAATGTTTTATAAATATAGACCCATTTGATACTATTATTTGTTTGGTTTGTACTGTTGAAATTCCCTGCAACACATAAATACACCATGGGCCCATTTATGTGAACACAGCAAGCAGTACCTGTTGCTAAATCCAA
The DNA here is from genome assembly GCA_034509565.1 of Triticum monococcum. Lineage (NCBI taxonomy): Eukaryota > Viridiplantae > Streptophyta > Magnoliopsida > Poales > Poaceae > Triticum > Triticum monococcum. The sequence continues at coordinate 581,541,132 of CM067845.1, forward strand.
AACTAAAGAGCAATTTCTGTTTCCTCAATTTCTCTTCTATTGTTTATGTCTCTAGACTGGTGAAATATGCCTGGATATATTGAAAAATGCATGGAGCCCTGCGTGGACCCTACAATCTGTTTGCAGAGCCATTATTGCGTTGATGGCCCATCCAGAAGCAGACAGCCCGCTTAACTGTGACTCAGGTAGCTTCATACCCTACTCATGAATTCGTTTTAATCACATTACTCACTATTTCCTACTGGTGAGCTGATTGGTGTTTGTGTTCTCACTGTACGTCAAGCTATGTCGCATGAAAACGTTGTCGCCTTTATGGATTCAGCTCCTTTGTGACGTGGTTCTTTGAATTGCCTCCATAGTGAGGTGGTAGATACTAGGTTTCAAAGTATTGCCAGCTTTTAATACTTGGTATGTTACACAAGATTTGTGATTTACGAACCAGTGGGCTGTTACCCTAATGAAACCCCTGAATATTATAAGGTAAGGGTATCAAGTATCCATGGATAAATGGTGAGAGATTATCAAATCGATCACGGCTGCATTTAACATGGCATCCATGACATGAGGAATCGCTGGCCTCCATCATGGATCTGAACTTATACAAAATGGAAGTGATAACTCCTCTCTGCTTGCACAACTCCTGACATAAAGCGTGTAGATTTCCCAAAATCAGTTTTTGTTCAGCCGTCATACTGCTTAAAGTAGCAGGCCATAATATCGGTATAGTTGGGTCATAATGCTGTTTCCTGACTTCCCATTTGTGTAATGCAATCACAGGCAATCTTCTTCGCTCCGGTGACATCAGAGGCTACCAGTCCATGGCGCGGATGTACACCAGGCTAGCTGCCATGCCAAAGAAAGAGTAATTTGCAGGGTTGCAAAGGTACACCAGAGCAGTAGCGCTGGCGCTGGCTGATTGATTCATGCATGTATCAACTCCCTAAGTTGTCAGGTGTAACTCGTTGCTATCCCCGTATGAACTTGTGTGGTCTGATTTTCTTACCCGACTTGTCGTTGTGGGTGTAATGTTGATTCTGTTGGGCTAAAAAGGATTTAAGCGTAAACGCTTGATTCATGATGATGTGTAATAAATAATCCTCATAGGGATTTGGTAACATGTATATGGTTCCTCCAGTGCGCTATCCTCTGGTTGATTACCTGCTGTCCTCCTGTACACTTTGATTTGCTGAAGCCTCGATGCCCCTACATATATGCATTGGTCCTTGCAGTTAAGTTTTTTTTAGGGATAAGGCCTAGTCTTTATTTTCAAAGTCCACAATGAGTGGGATTTTGTTTACATCATGTGGTTGGCCAAACCACACATGACGCCCCGTAGCTAAATTTAAAGCGTGTCCAGCTAACTTATGAGCTTCCCTATTACATTCACGACCTTCATGAATAAAACTACAAGTAAAATTGATAGAACGAAGTTTGATCTCATTGATGATGGCGCCATGCTTTCCCTGCGAACCTGGGTTGATGTCCTCGACTACCCCTTTAGCATCTGAGAAGATATGACAAAACGCTGCAAAAGGAGGTCATCCGCAATGCAGAGTGCCTCCCGGCAAGCCAAAGCTTCCAGCGTCGTCGGGTCATCTACGCCTTGCACCACCAGTGCGCAGCTGCCTATATAGTTTCCCCCTGAGTCACGGTAGACCACCGCTACTGAACCACCCCTGGCTGTCCTCATAGTTGCATCAACATGGACCTTAGCATGGTTTGCGAGTGGGGCTCGTGGTCGGGTGCTCCTGATTCTTTCCATATGAATCCTTGGCGCCCCTTCCGGTTTTCTTTCCTTTAATTGTTCAACCTCACCAATGAACCTCGTTGTGAAAGAGTACAACGATTGTGGGCTCTGGAAGATTCCTTCATGGATGGATTTTCTTCTGGTCGTCCAGATTGCCCATAACGTGACTGCCAGTTTGACAAACACGACATGTGATAGCGTCTCCATCTGTGCAAACAACCAGTGTTTTGCGTTGGGTTCCAAATTTGCCACAAGTGACTGCCCAATCTCATTCTCTACTAAAGCCCAAACACACCTGGATGTAGTGCACTCAAGTAGGGAGTGGCGCCATGAATCCGGAGAACCACATAATCCACATGTCGAGGAGTTAGACATATGTCGATGAGACCGAACATCTTCCGTCGGCAGGGATTGTTTTGAGAGCCGCCATAGGAACATGCGAATTTTCCCGGGAACTTGGGTCTTCCAAAGTGTTTTCCATTCTTTCTCTTCCCCTCTAGCGCCTGACGAGCCTGCTTGACCTTCCAGCCAGGCTTCCCGGCGCTGCCTCGTCGCCACAAGCATATTGTATGCCGATCTCACGCTAAAAAGACCATTTTTCTCAAAATGCCAAGCCCAGAAATCTGATATGTTTCGGGTGCAAAGGGGTATGATGGTTATTACTTTGCCATCAAAAGGCAAGAAAACTTGCCGGACCCTCTGAATATCCCATGTGGCTGTCATTGCTTCAATGATTTCAGAGACAAATTGTGGGGGGTTCGCTGTCAAGCAGCCATAAGGGCGAAGCATCTCACTTCGTGGGAGCCAATTATCAGTCCATATTATGGTACTTTCTCCATTGCCTATTCTCTTAATGATTCCCTGCTTTAGTGTGTCTCGGCCTTCTATTAAAGATCTCCATATTTGGCTCGGGTGGGATCCCAAGGTAGCTTCAAGAATTGTCGAGTCAGGGTAGTATACAGTTTTCAAAATACGAGCACTCAAGGATTCCGGGTTTTGAAGTAAGCGCCATGCTTGCCTAGCTAGCATAGCAAGATTGAAAAGCTCAAAATCCTTAAAACCCAAACCTCCCATGCTTCTTGGTTGTGTCATATCCTTCCAAGATACCCAATGTGGTTTGCGTTTTCCTTCCTTGCTTCCCCACCAAAACTTCCTTATGAGTATATTCAGTTTTTCACACAAACCCCTAGGCAGTTTGAAACATGACATGGAGTAGACTGGCACCGCTTGTGCAATCGCTTTAACCAAAACCTCTTTCCCAGCAGTGGAGAGTGATTTTTCAATCCATCCTTGGATCCTACTCCATAAACGATCCTTTAAACCCCTATGCAGTTAAGTATACTCTTCTGCTTCCTCTCCCACTGTCCACTGATAGTCTCGACCGCTTATGTCGTTTTGGACCAGAGTCCAAAGGGCCAGGCAAATTGGACTAGAGGCCAGTCAAATATTGCTACTGTAAATATATTTTGTTTGGTATATCACATTGACTTCCTCAATATGGTTTGGATGATTATCGGCTAAGAATGTAAAAATATCGGAGTGATATATTTTTTTGAATAAAAAGGTAGAGCATTTTCTACCTTATGCATTCAAAATGGGCAAAAGTGCCCTGATGACCAAAGTCATTTACATGAAGGTGATGTTAACGCCGCACACTGTGTGCAGCAGGCCATCACCATACCTGAATTAGGATACAAAGCACAGAGTGGGAAAAGAAGAGGCAATTCTCAAAAGGCTAATTAGGAGCGAAAACATTTGCCACACAGTAAAAGGTTATGTCTGTCATGTGGTTTAGCGCGCAGGCTCCATAGCTTGATGAGGTCGTGTCATGTGGTTTAGCGCGTAGGCTCCATAGCGTGATGAGGTCGGCAACCTTGTTGTATAATTGTCTCGTTTCAAAAGGACCTATCAAACACCTGGGCATTCCTGGCATTCCAAAGGATAACTGTGCATGCCGTGAAGAGAACATGCCACTTAGTGCCGTATCGAGCCCGCGACTGCTGTGAACCTAAGAGATCACCTGCTGCCATAGAGGATGAGGCAAGTTCCTGTATCTCTAGCTTGGACCATAGGGCTTGTGCTAGCTTGCATCTTAGCAAAATGTGGTTCATTGTCTCCGCGGCTGGGCATAGATCACACCCGTTATGTGGTACAAGTCTGTCCCAATGCTTTTTTAGCATATTGTCTCGAGTGTTGTGTCTGTCCCGGAGGGCAATCCACAAGAAAACATGGTGCTTGTGCGGTATGATCCTGTTCCAGATATATTTAGCTGACGTACAAAGCTTTCTTCTAAAAGTGAGCAGCTTGTAGAAGTAGTCAGTAGTAGCACATTTGTTTTCCAAAAGAGGCACTCTGGTGTCTGGCATACATTCCTGTAGCTGAACATTACTCAAGATTGCGGACATGCCCTCTAGCTCCTGTGTTGCTATGGAAGAGAGGTTTGGATGTAGTTGAAAGCTCCATTGCCCATGTCTGAACCGTGAGGCAACTGTGCAGAACTTGGACGTGGAGAAGGAGAAAAGAGTCGGGAAGCATGTCATGAGCCGACCACAGTCGAGCCAGTGGTCGTGCCAGAATGCAGTACCCTGTCCATCCCCAATCTTGCATTTAGTAACCTCCATAACCACTCGTAAGTTGGGCCTGAAGCCTCTCCAGATAGCGGTGTCCCGACTTTGTGGAGACCAGGAGATTTCCCTTTGACAGTAAGTGCGTGCAAACCAATTGTAACATGGAGCTTCTGTAGGATCGAAAGTATGTCTAGAGGGGGGGGGGGGTGATTAGACTACTTGACCAAATAAAAACTTAACCTTTTCCCAATTTTAGTTCTTGGCAGATTTTAACTATCTTAGGACAAGTCAAGCAATCATCACACATATTGGCAGCGGAAAGTAAAGCATGCAACTTGCAAGAATATAAAGGGAAGGGTTTTGAGGATTCAAACGTAATTGGAGACACGGATGTTTTTCCCGTGGTTCGGATAGGTGGTGCTATCCTACATCCACGTTGATGGAGACTTCAACCCACGAAGGGTAACGGTTGCGCGAGTCCACGGAGGGCTCCACCCACGAAGGGTCCACGAAGAAGCAACCTTGTCTATCCCACCATGGCCATCGCCCACGAAGGACTTGCCTCACTAGCGGTAGATCTTCACGAAGTAGGCGATCTCCTTGCCCTTACAAACTCCTTGGTTCAACTCCACAATCTTGTCGGAGGCTCCCAAGTGACACCTAGCCAATCTAGGAGACACCACTCTCCAAGAAGTAACAAATGGTGTGTTGATGATGAACTCCTTGCTCTTGTGCTTCAAATGATAGTCTCCCCAACACTCAACTCTCTCTCATAGGATTTGGATATGATGGAAAGAAGATTTGAGTGGAAAGCAACTTGGGGAAGGCTAGAGATCAAGATTCATATGGTAGGAATGGAATATCTTGGCCTCAACACATGAGTAGGTAGTTCTCTCTCAGAAATAGGATGCTGGAAGTGTAGGCTTAGTCTGATGGCTCTCTCCACGAGTGAAGAGGAGGTGGAGGGGTATATATAGCCTCCACACAAAATCCAACCGTTACACACAATTTACCAATCTCGGTGGGACCGAATAAACAAACTCGGTCGGACCGAAATAGTAAACCTAGTGACCGTTAGGAATTTCGGTGGGACTGACATGCAACTCGGTAGGACTGATTCGGTTAGGGTTTGGGCATAACGTAATCTCGGTGAGAACGATTGCACAAACTCGGTGAGACCGAGTTTGGCAATTAGCTAACCAGAGAGTTGGTCAGGCAAACTCGGTGGGACCGACTCGCTCTTTCGGTGAGACCGAAAAGTTACAAGAAGGAAACATAGAGTTTACATTGCAATCTCGGTGGGACCGATTCGCTCTTTCGGTGAGACCGAAAAGTTACGAAAGGGAAACAGAGAGTTTGCAATCCCATCTCGGTGAGACCGAGATCCTTATCGGTAGGACCGAATTGCTAGGGTTTGGCAGTGGCAAATGACAAGTGAAACTCGGTGGCGCCGGATTGAAAGAATCGGTATGACCGAGTTTGGCTTAGGGTTTAGGTCATTTGTGGCTATGGAAAAGTGGTTGAGGATTTTGGAGCATATCACCAAGCACATAAAGCAAGAGGCTCATTAAGCAACACCTCATCCCTCCTTGATAGTATTGGCTTTTCCTAAAGACTCAATGTGATCTTGGATCACTAAAATATAAAATGAAGAGTCTTGAACTTTTGAGCTTGAGCCAATTCTTTGTCCTTAGCATTTTGAGGGTTCCACTTTCACATCCATGCCATGCCAATCATTGAGCTTTCCTGAAATAATCATCTTGAAATAGCATTAGCTCAATGAGCTATATGTTGTTATGAATTACCAAAACCACCTAGGGATAGTTGCACTTTCAGCTTCCCGTTGCTGCAATATCTTTGCCATGAACTTGCAAACGAGGGCCCTGTTGTGTGCTGCAATATCTCTTACCCTCAACCCTCCATTCTCTTTTGGCAACATGACCACTTCCCAAGCGACAAGGCATTGTCCTCCCTTGACCTGGTTCTTTCCTTGCCATAAGAAGCCCCTCAGGATTTGTTCAACCTTGTCTAGAGATTGTTGTGGCCATAAAAACAACTCATGAAGTAGCTGGGGATCGCTGCCAAGACTGCGTTAATCAAGGTCAGCCCCCCCTAAGACAGAAAAGTAGCCAGCCAGCCAGACAAACGCTTGTCCACTTTGTGAAGCACAGGCATCAACAGGCCATGTGCGATCTTGTTGATAGAAAGGGATAATCCAAGGTATGTGCACGGGAAAGCTGTCACTTGACACTGTAGAACATCTGCAATACTCTGGCAGGTTTGTTGGTCAAGGCATACTAGCATAAGGATGCTCTTGTGGTAATTGATCTTTAGTCCCGTGAAATCACTGAAAGCCTGTAGAATTCGTTTGATAACCCATGCTTGCTGGATGTCCCCTTGCATTAAGATCAATGTGTCGTCTGCATACTGCAGGATCGGGAATGGTCCATCTCCTCCAAGTGGGTGCTTAAGGTTCCCCGCTTGGTGTTCCCTTTTGCAAAGCTGTTGCAAAACATCGGCGACTAGGATGAAGAGGTAAGAGATAGGGCATCCCCCTGCCTTAAACCACTTCTTGATAATATCCTCTCCCTAAGAGATCCATTGATTATAATCCTGGATGAGCTAGATAGCGGGCGTATCATGTATCCATCTGACCTATCTGCTTCCAAAACCTCTGGCTGCAAGGATGAGCTTCAGAGTATCCCAGCTGACACTGTCAAACGCTTTCTGGAAATCTAGGTTGAGCACTAGCATTGGCTTTTTCATCTTTTTTGCCTGTTGTACCAGTTCGGCTGCCAGTGCAAATTTTTTAGCTATGCATCTTCTAGGTAGAAAACCAGATTGTAGAGGATGTATGAGGCTCAGAATGAAATGTTGTAGCCAGACTGTTAGAACCTGTTGCAAGCTTGGGTATACTGTGGACCAAAGCAATGGGTCTAAAATCCTTAATATCTGTTGGGTTCTCTTTCTTCAGGAGCAACACAATATTGGCAGTATTGATGCCGCACATATCACTGCCATGCTCATAGAAATCCTGAAAAATATGACATACAAAACAAAATGGTACGCATGCATCTCCCACTCCATATACTTATCCAGATTTGGAGCACCCCGAGAACACTGGTATGGTGATCTTGATGCGACCACGTTGGTTGTGCCGCTGGCCCTCCATGAACAGATGAAAACATCATCATCGGAGTAGCCTCGGTTGTGCGACTGTGATCATAATTGCCGGGGTGTCGTATCCCTTTGCCTCTAGCTGAGGCTGAACAACCGCAGTCAACTGATGATGTGGTGTAAATGGTATTGTCAGGCCCAAGACTGAAGATCCCCTGTTCCCGCGTGCCAGTTACGATTATAGCCATCCATCATGCATCCTAGGGTCACCAGGCAAAGTTAACAGTTCACTTAATTGGGTCGCTCTCCTCCGTTGATTGACCATCCAACGGCTGTGAAGGCGCATGAGAAGCTGTTCATCGCCCAACAAGCCATGTGCTCTGCTTTTTCTACTTTTCTGCTTTCTAGCTGCTGTAATGGCTATAAAAGCCAGCTCTCCCTTCGACCCGAGGCATGTAATAGAATTATTGGGTGTAAACCCTAGCCGCCGGTGGCGTGCTAACTACTTTCCCCTTCTTCCTGCAATGAAAACCCTAGCTAAATTCACCCAGTTCTTGTCTGAATCTCGCTAGTTCGTGTTAAAATTTAGTAGATTGGGACTCTGGTCCTGACAATTGGTATCAGAGGCCAGTCCTTCCTCGGCGGCGGTGTTGATTGGAGCGCTGTAGAGGTTGGCTCCGGCTGTAAAATCCCTCTTTGAGCTCTGATCTGGCGGCGGAGGCAGTTGGTGGCGGCCGGAGTGGCAGCGTTCGGGTGCAGTCAGAGAGATAGTTTGGTTGCCCGAGAGTAATTCTCTGGTGGTAAAATTCCAGCTCCTGTGATCTGACCGTGCACCATCAGAGGCGGGCGCAGGCGGCGGCGTCGGCGGCGGTGACAAGCCATCCCACCCTCCCAACCCCCTATGGTGGTGATCGCAGAAGGCAAAATCATGACGGGCCATGCTGATTCAGGTTCCACCGCGGAACTACAGCTCGAATCCCTCGAATTGGACATCAAGACACTGCAGCGGGACCGAGAGGAAGATCGCAAGGAGTTCCAGCAGTTTCAAGCGACAGTTAACAGAAATTTTGCTACAATGCAGAAGAACTTCGACAAGATCCAAGACAACTTCCGACGCTTAATGTTAGAGCCTGAACCAGCCCAAGAAGAAGGTGTGGAAGGGCAAGGTAGTGTGCAAATGAAGGAAAACTAGATCAACTTACCGCAAGTGGCTCCAGGTCGGCCAAAACAACTACAAGCACCTACTCCTCCTTCTATAGCAATGCCTGAAAAAGGAGCTCCTTTGCCAATTGGTACAGCTGTTCTGCGTGATCAGACAGGTAAAGAACTGAACATGGATGGGACTCCTAAAGTTCCTTATAGACACCCACACTATGGGCAAAGCAAGGAAAAAGAACACCTTCAGACAATACAGAGAGATGTAGTCCAGCTGGAGGAAATGCAAGAAGAAGATGGGGCTGAAAATTATTACAGAAGAAGGAATGTTCTTACGGTCAAGCCTGCTAAGTTGAACATCTCTAAGTTTGACGGACAAGACCCTGAATCTTGGATTCAGAACTTGGAGCAATATTTTGCTGCTACAAGAACTCCAATTGAGCATAGGACAGAGATGGCCATTTCTTATCTTAAAGGCCCTGTTATTCAGTGGTGGAGGGGTACTGGCTATGCACCCTCTAATGTACCATGGCATAAGTTTTGTTCTTACCTATCTGATAGGTTTTCTGTGGAGTCACCTTGTGATGTGGTCAGTAACTTTCATGCTGCACATCAAGCAACAACAGTGGCTGCTTATGTGGAACAATTTGAGAAACTAGTGAATGGAATGAGAAGAGAAAACCCTGCTATTCCTGATGATTATTATGTCTCCAGTTTTGTTTCAGGCCTCAACCCTTATATCAGAAGCTTAGTGGAGTGTTTTAAACCAAAGGATCTGCAAACTGCTGTGTGGTATGCCAGAAGAATGGAGAAATCTCAGCCTCCCTCTCAATCAGTGCAAAATAAGCAGTATGTGCCTCAACCAAGAAGACAAGTCATGTTTGAACTACCCAAACAACTGCTTCCTAATGTAGCACCAAACAGGAATGTGGTTATTCAGCAAGCCAAACAGAACCAGGTGTGTTATAAATGTAGAGAGCCTTGGGTGCCTGGTCATAGACAGGTGTGTAAAATGAACCAGAAAGCACAAATTCAAGCTCTACAAGCTCAGGAGGATGGAACCCCTGAAACTATTTTTGTAGCAGAGTATGATGATTAGGAACTGGACAATACAGAGCAGATAACTGATGAAACTGTATTGAAAGTGTCCATGCATGCTGCTATGGGCATTGGAGCAACTAAAAATACTTTCATACTGACAGTTAAGCTGGGTAATACTATGGCAACTGCACTGGTGGATAGTGGTACTACTACTACTTTTATCTCTCCACAAATGGCTACCAAGTTGGATGTTGTTCCTAGTTCTACACCAAAAACTAAAGTAGTGGTTGCTAGTGGAGGCATCCTTTGGAGTGAATTTCAAGCAAAGAACTGTCACTATGAAATACATGGCCATGCATTTATTGATAGTTTCAGAGTGCTGAAGTTAAAGGGGTATGACATCATCTTAGGAGTGGATTGGTTGAGGAAATATAGCCCCATCCAAATGGATTTTATTAAGATGGAAATGAAAATATCTGCTCCTGAAGGATAGTTTATCACTTTTGTGGATGAAACTGTACCTCTCTCTACTGTTACTGAAGTGACTGACAACACTGAAAAATTAGTGGAACAAGCTGTGTGTGGATTTTTCTTGTTCACTACTTCTGGTCCTCAAATGATAGCAGCTGCTCAAGAAGTACCTGCTGCTTTTAAACCACCGCTAGATCAATATGAGAAGCTCTTTCAGGAACCTACTGAACTTCCACCAAGTAGGCCTTGTGACCACAGAATTCCCTTGGTAGAGGGAGCAAAAGTAGTCAACCCAAGGCCCTATAGAATTCCTCAGCACCAAAAAGAAATTCTTGAGAAAATCATCTTAGAACTTCTCAAGAATGGAATTATCAGGCCCAACACTAGTCCTTTCTCCTCTCCTGTGCTGTTAGTTAAAAAAAGGATGGAACATGGAGGCTCTGTACTGATTATAGGAAATTAAATGCAATTACCATAAAAAACAAATATCCCATTCCTGTTATAGAATATCTGTTGGACCAGCCACTACTAGGAAAAGGGCTACTAATGGCGCACCAGTTTTGCCTACTAATGGCGCACTACTGGTGCGCCATTAGTATCACGCCACTAGTATTTCTTACTAATGGCGCACCACGTAGTGCGCCATTAGTATAGAACACCATGCACCATTAGTATGCCTCCCAGGGGGCCATATTTAACCATGTGCTTTGGCATACTAATGGTGCACTGTTGGGTGATGAGCCATTAGTATACTTTGGCATACTAATGGCGCACTCTGTAGTGATGCGCCATTAGTATGAATATTAGGTTTTATTTATTTTTTACTTTTCTGATTTTTGCACAGGTTACAAAATATATTATTTGACAAAATATAGACAGCAGCACACAGCAACAGAAGATTCATCGAATACAATAGAAGATTAGTCTCCGAATACAATTCATCATATTAGTCTCCGAATTCAAAAGACCGAACACAGATTAATCATTACAAGTCTCGAGACCGCGAGTATCGAGTTTGTCTTCACATTACAAGTCGACATCGATCATCTAAACTACCATCACATAGAAGAGAGCTGCGGTCATCACGATGAGCATCATCGCGATGAAACTGGTCTTCATCCGGTTCCTCCAACGCTCCCTCCTCTCTCCCGCTAGATAGCGGGCGTATCTAGATTCCGCCTCCGCCCTAGTGGTGTACCCTTTGTAACTGTTACCGCTGAAATGGTGAACCTGTCTCCGACACTCCTCCCAGTCGTCGTAGACTCCGGGAACCTTACCCTTGTACACAACATACGACGACATCTCTATGCACAAGCCAAACAACAGACAATACATACATAAGCAATATATTAGTATGCAACAAAAGGATCAGAAGAGAAAAGCAAGACATTAATAGCACGATTCATGGTCCTACTAATAAATAGCATCGATTACATCTAAGTTGAACGACTGTCCAAACCAGAGAGACATATAATTCATTAAAGTTTAATTACAACATGAGCCAATCAATGTTTCAGAACTACACATCACTACTTTCGACTCGACTCATGGGACAGGAGCGTGGATGAAGCCGCCGTCTGTCGTGATGGTCATGAAATCGCGGGCGTTGTCAGCCTACATTTGTACACTGTTGGACGGTTGATATCTAAGGAAGAACTGCCCCGAGGTATGAAGGACATCTTGATGGATGATGTCCGCAAACTCCGACTGGATGCGAAAGAATTCTTGTCTGATGTCCGCGTCCTAGATTGCCGACAAGCTCGCGACCGAATCTTTGAGATTATCTGGTAGCAGAAGGTGATGAAGGTCCCTTACGATCGCTCGCATGTGATGGAGGGCGTAGTAGGCATCCTTATGACCGCCAGGCGGCTGCTTGACGCAGCAGAACGTCGTATTGTGGGCGAACACGTGCTTGCCGTACTTACGAACTGCCCTGGTGAAGGTGCCTCCAGATTTGGCGTAGCCGGGGAGAACATCATCAAGAACTTTCTTGATATTTGTGTAGTCTATCTTGGAGTCACGGTTCGGGTCGAAATACGTGGCCATGGAATATTTTGGGCTTAAGAGGATGAGTGTGCAATGTGTGTCACTGCACAGAACACGGAATGTTAGAAAAAAAGAACGATCGAAATCTAAGAAATCATATGTTACGGGGCGGTTAAGGGATGACTTACTCGGGAAAGTAAGCCACAAGGAAGTTATCCTTATCTGGGTTTGCCAGAATGACGCCTTCGAGGTGTGAACTCGTGACTTGGTGGTCCCCAACGCTGCTTAAGAGCTTGGCACGCATGTAGAAGGGGTCGACTATCACGATGTCCGGGGTCTTGTCTCTAATGATCCGCATCTCCATACTCAACGAAAACAGCCGAACGAAGGTGTAGTGCAGCGGATGAAGGTTAAACATAGCAAAGATGTCATCAAACCGCAGGACGATCGTACCCCCGATGTCGCCATCCACAAAGCCCTTGCCCTGTGGCACCTTGGCCACGAAAACCGGGTATGCCACATCATTCTCTCTGAGACGCCGCTTCTCCAAAGAAAGAACACTGTCGTGCAGACTCCGCATAGCACCAGTTGCAGCATTGAGCATATTTGTCGGTAGCATCGCCCTACCTGCCACATGCACCCTCCTCGAGATATCCTTAGGTGAAGGTGGCCCGTCCTGAGCACGGATCGTACTCGGTGCCGGCTGGCTCGCACCGGCGCCCTTTTTAGTCTTCCGTTTCCGGCTCTTCTTCTTCATCTGCTGTAATGGGATCGAGTTCTGCTCACAGACCGCCTTCTTGAGCGTGTTGGGGCTGATAATATTTGGCACCTCAGCTATCTGAGGCTCGGTGAAGGCGGCAGCTGGAGGCGTCTCCTGAGAACTGAACGCCAGACGATGCCTGTTGCAATTGGGTTTCTCCGCCGTACCAGCTAGATCACGGTCGTCTTGGTTCGGTTCTTGAGAAGGAGGCCCGCAGAACTTGTCACTGTACCCATGTTCGGCAAAGTACTTATCAACGTTGGTAAATGTACCGTCGTCATTGTCGTCGTCGTCCGGATCCTGTGCCATATGCATGTACGGATCCTGTGCCATAGGGATGTCTGGTAGCGTTGCGGCGTTCTTGCCATGGCTCGGCGCCGGCATGACTGGCGGTCTTGTCTGTGGGGTGGTGTCCCCCGCCCCCAAACGAATCTGGCTCTTCGGCCAAAGCAGGGCCCAGCTTACGCAGGTGCTGAGGGTCATCTCATCTTCTTCATCGGCCCCAGCGGGTCGAATCGGAGGTAACAGCTCGTCGCAGCCTGGCAGCACCCGAACCACTTCAACCCTATACACTGTGGGTGGCATCGGATTACCGTGGAACACGGGGTTGCCCGGTTGAACGATTCTGCCCTTGGTGACATCGACCAACTCGCCGCCCACGAAGTGCAGGAGAGTGCAGGGAACTTCGGCGGCGCCCTGCGAAAACATGTAGGGCGTCAAGGATGCCCAGTCAAAGGCAAGGAGATGAAGTCATCGGCCGAGAGGCTTAGTTACCGTGATGCCGTCGAGCTCAGCTAATGTCGAGGCACGTTGGCGGGCGTGCAACTGACGAAGGGGCCGCTTGCGTGCTACTTGTGCCTTGAGTGCTTCAACCTCGCGCGACTGGCTTTCCGAGCTGGTCTTTTTCTCCTTTCGCCCACCAGCGGTATAGTATGACGACCATTTTGTGGACAAGCCGTTGCCGGCCACATGACCAGCTGATGTCGGCTTACTGAGCTTATCCTTGTTTTTCATTACGTTCAACGCCCTATTCTTTGTCCTGCGGAAGGAACGTGAACCATTTAGAAATATTGGGGATTAATTAGAATGCAACCATATGGAGCTAATTACGCGGGGGGTGTATACCTTACCAGAACAAGCTCAAGCGCCTTGGTCTTCAGATCCGTGGTAAGCTCCTTTGTTACCGGGTCCTCCTTGTACCGGTCCCTGAGAAAGTTCCTGGTCTGCTTGTCACGGTATTTCTCGAAGCGGGGCGGTAGGCCTTGCTCGGCACGCTCCGCGTCCTCCTTGTCCCATATAGGCTCCGCCACTCTATAACCGTCGGGATCGAGTTGGTGGACCCCTAAGTTCAAATGCCGCATTTCTTTCCCCCACTGACTTGATTCGGAGGTTGCGGGGCTCTCGCACTTGATCTTGAACTCCTTGTAGTCTTCTTCGCTCATCAAAGGATACTTCGCCTTGATCTTCTCATAACTATCACCTTTTTCAATCATTGCCTTCACCGTGCTTTTCCAAGTAGACAGGGCCGTGCTCTTCCTCGTGAGGGCGGCACCGTTCACTTTATTCCCTGAGAGGCATGTGTTTGCAAACTCAGCGGGGAACTTGTATCATTCGTGCAGCTTCGTGAAGAGGAGGCTGCGCAAATTCCCTTGGTCCTTATGCCTTAGGTTCTCGGTGTTGATCGAGACGGTGCTCCGGAGAATGCACCCGAGCTGAACCGAGTACCCCTTGACTACGTGTTTGGGCGCCGTCGGAGTTCACTTCAGTAAATTCCTCCCTGACAGTGCCGAGCACGTTCGGGCGCCGGTCCTTCTGTTGCCTCTTCGGTTGGCTGCCATCTGTGCGTGCGCCACCATCATCAGTAGTGGCATCCACGGCACCATCATCAGTGGTGTCATCCCCGACGCCACTAGTGGTTGTGTAGTCAGGATCGGTGTCTTCTGCGGCGTCCTCATAGCGGTGAGGTTCTTCCTCCAACTCCTGGGACAGCTCCCAGAATTGCTTGCCGCCCGAACCGCCGGCCTCATTGTTGTGGGCCATGTTTCGCTCTAAATAGGAAAAAAGTTTGGTCAAAAAGTTGGTTATTGTCAAGGAACAAGATCATGGTCTCATCATTTAGAGTTTGTCGACACCGAGGCATCCTAAAAGCTAAGCTTTTATCATTTAGGGTTTGTCGACGCCGAGGCACCCTAAAAGCCTAAGCGTACATCATTTAGGTTCTCATCGACACCGAGGCACCCTATAGAAGCCAAGTTAAGTTTTCATCATTTAGGGTTTATCGATGCCGAGGCACCCTAGGTTAGGCCTAATCACTTGGCTCTATTGCCACCTATGTTGGGTTTATCATCTAGGGTTTATCGATGCTAAGGAGAATTCTAAGTTGGGCCTAATCACATGGCTCTATTGCCACCTATGGTTTAATGCAGCAAGAATGGCGGGGCAGTTGATCCTACTTAACTAAGTACTAAGATACCCTGGCCCATGCATTAGTCGCAAGTACCCCATATGTCCGATTTTTAGCGAAGTAATGCTAAAATTCACGGAAAATGTCAGCATGACCTTTGCTGAAAATAGGACATATGGAGTACCCGAATTTGCCGGAACAGAAGTTAATCGACATTCTGACAAACTCAAGGGCCTCTCGGGGTACCTGCAAATTCATCACGACATGAAGGGCCTCTCAAGGGCCTCAAGCAGCAGCAGCGTCTCCCAGGACCCCATTTTTGCAACAATCGGAGCAGAGAATTCAACATATTTCTATACAACATCACTGTAAAGATGAAGAACAGTTCTACATCAGCCCATTTATATACAACAGCAGTCTATAGTTCAGTACCATATGCCTACATTTCAAAATCCAATCATCTCACAATCAAATAAAATTTCCAGAGGCAGAGCCACTGTACAATACTATATCAAGGCAACAACCTAATTTCAGTAAGGAAATTAACTGAATTTAAAGAGATGAAGCTTCTTGGCTCTCCACACTCTACTCCACTGGAGGCACCAGAACTAATTTGCAATCAACCCTGAACAATAAGTATATTTCAGACATCTGGAACTAAACTAACCTAACTAATCACAGCAAGGTGGCATGCATAGAAATCTAGAACTAAAGTACAATCTGGATTTATAGCACATGCTGCAGCCACTATAGAAGTTATTAACGTAACAATAAAAGCCTTCAAGGGGAAAATAAAGCCATAGTTCAAGTGCTCAAACTCTCAAAGGGACATGTAGGAGCAAACCTTGGAAGCACCAGGAGCAGCTACAGCAGGAGCCGATGATGCACTCACCCAGAGGCCTAGCTAGGGAACCTGCATAATCAACAAACACATAAAGCAACCATGAATATAATTAAACACATACATAGGGCAGATTAATCTGCCATGCTAACTAACAGCATACTAAGGTAGAACAGAAAGCACTACAGCCCATTATCTGTTGTTTGGGCACTACCGCGAACACCTTGACAGATATATTTGTGCGGCTTTTACCAAAAAACTGAGCAGTAACTGATCATTGAACACTATCCGTTGTTTGTCAGTACTATTTTCTTACACTAATATTTCAAAACATGCACACATCTCTGTTTCTGAGTGTCAGGAAATGATCACGTGATATCTTGCACCACAAATCATCTCAAGCAATACTGCGGTAACCAAAGATGCCCTTCCTGTCACCACAAAGCAGCGAGCAAGCATATGCAGCACATGAACATGCATGCTGTCACGTGACACTTACCTATGATTGAAAAATAAAGATGAAACTGCTCTGCGGTATTGACAGTAGAGAAGCAGAGAAGCAGTGCACTGAACAAGAAATAGTAGTACTTTTCTACATAGTAATCACGTGTATATCAGAAGGATACTTTTTCATCAGCCTAGAACTAGCACAAATCAACTCAGGTCTCAACCAACATACTAAAATTAGTATTGTCACCATTAAGAGCTACATGGTTCATTTCATTTGTGAACACAGTTGATTGTCCAAACATAGTACTCCTAGCATATTCTAGTTGTTGCTAACACTACTCCTAACTGATGTTACCATAAGAGCTAAGATAGCAAAAACTACATAAAGCACTGCAGCATTCCATCATGAGTGCACAGCTACAACAGCACAGTTGCTACTAGTTCACAAGGATACCAGATCAGATTAGAGATCGGGCTCACCGTGCACACTTATCCACCTTCCCCTTGCTCCGCTTGTCGACAATGGCCAGGATCAGCTTCTTGTTCTCATCCAGGTACTGCACGGTTCCAACGCCAAACTTTTTCATGTTAATACATTTCAGTACAGGCATATCTTTGAATACAAGTACATCACAACTCAGTGCCAACACCTCCATGTTCTTGATGTTTTCCCACATCAGTCAGTCAAGCACAACACATGAACAGACCATTTATCACCAATTAGGTACCAGATTGGGGATTAGGGTAGTATTGATTATATGCACGAATACAAAAGATCTGACTGATTGTTACCAAATGACTGATTATATGCACAGTTACATGAACATACCATTTATCACCAAAAACCTATTTGTCGTTCCTGAATGACTGATTGTTCCCGAAGAAGAAGGAAGGGGAAGGGGGAGGAGAGGGGAGGGGAGGGGCTCACCTGCGAATATGTAGTCGAGGTCGTACACGGCGCAAGAGATGCGCCGGCGAGCTTGCCACCCACCTTGGAGCCGGAACCCTAGGGCTCGGGGCCTGCGCAAGACCACAGCCAGGAGGCGCAGCCACGTGCAGACGGCGAGGTCGGTGAAGGGGGCGCGGGGGCGGCGGCGCGGGGGAGCTGCGGTGGTGGGGGCGCGGGGGCGGCGGGGGTGGGCTCGATCTGGGCCTGGACGGGCGGCTTCTTCGCGGGGAAGGAGAGGCAGGGAAAGCAGGGAAGAAGAAGGCGGATAAGGAGAGGTGGCGGCGTCGCCGACGGCGTGCAGGCGCGGCGGACGAAGGGGGCGGAGCAAGGCAGGGCGGTGATGTATGGTTGGGGCGGAGGGGGCAAAGTTAGGTCGAGTGGGGATCTGGCGAGGGAGGGGAATAGGTGGAGTGGGGGTGGGTTAGCAATGGCGCACCTCCCCCTAGTGCGCCATAAGTACGACGATAGCGATGGCGCACCTCCCCCTAGTGCGCCATTAGAATTTTGTTTTGATTAAAGTTCGAGCACTCAGGTTATATTCCCCCTAACCGTATCCCCATCACAACACACACACTAGCCCGACTGGTCAGCACGCAGCACACACACTAGGAGGTCCTGGGTTTGATTCCCATGCTCCCCAATTTTTGTTTTTATGCATTTTTTCTTTGCACATATGTTTTTATCCATGCATCCAAATATAACATGTCACATATGCTAGATGCTCAGAATTTCATGTAGAAAAATAATATGCAGTTTTTTTGCCATGTTAACAACATTTAAAATGCTGTTTGATATTTATTTGTGTTTAAATATGTTCAAACTTGTTTAAATCATAACAGCAATATATTTTTATAAAAACAGTAATAACTTGTTTAAATTTGTTTTTTTTTGCAATTTTAGTTGCATTCATTTGTGACGGTGGAGCGGGTCGGGGAGGGTGCGGGGGAGAGGGTGCGGGGGGTCGGCGGCGGCGACCGGTGGAGCGGGGGAGAGGGTGCGGGGGGTGCTCGGCGGCGAGGGGGACCGGATCTGGCGAGGTGGGATAGCGATCGAGATGGAGGGGGATCGAGATCGAGTGTCCATGAAATTTAAAAAATATTCATGAGTTCAAAATTAAAGTGCCCATGAAATACAATCGAGAAATGAAGGCTACAATTTAAATACAATCGATCTTAGCTAGCTATCTGTTCACAATCTTCTTGCCCTTCTTTTTCGCAAATGGAGTTCTTCTGTGGAACGGACGT
Organism: Triticum monococcum; assembly: GCA_034509565.1. Taxonomy (NCBI): domain Eukaryota; kingdom Viridiplantae; phylum Streptophyta; class Magnoliopsida; order Poales; family Poaceae; genus Triticum; species Triticum monococcum. Next base: position 581,559,864 of record CM067845.1, read on the forward strand.
CCTTTAGGTAGGGTGGTCCTGCTTCTTCTTGTGGTGTATGCTGCTACTTCATCGTCGTCATCATGTTCGATCTTCGGGTCGCCGTACTTGTCGAAGTCTTGCTCATTGGCTACTCCATCCATTCCGATGATCTTCCTTTTGCCTCTCCTCACGACAACACGACTAGGCTTTGACAGATCGGTAATGAAGAAGCATTGGTCCACTTGGGAAGCCAGTACCCATGGCTCATTTTTCGCGGTGACGTTTGCGCCCGCGGTCTTGGATTTGGCTTCGGGTATAACCATGGTGGTGAAATACCGGTCTTCTTTTAGGACGCTCTTGGCCCATCTGACACAGAACATCGGGACCTTCTCTCCAGCGTAGCTCAGCTCCTAGATCTCCTCGATCCTCCCATAGTATCTGTCCTTGTCGTTACCGGTGTAGGATTCCATCGTTACCCCGGAGTTTTGATAACCATCGCTCTTCATGTCCTTGTCCTCGGTGTAGAATGTGTAGCCGTTGATATCGTACGCCTCATAGGTCATCAGGTTGTGCTCGGCGCCCTGTGACAAGGCGAATATGAGTTGTTCTTCCACGGAAGAATCCTCATGTAAAGGGTACGACAGAAGCTTCTGCTTGAACCAACGTGTGAAACATGAGTTGTGCTCTTTGATTATATCTCCGCCCGTCCTCTGTTGGCCTCGGTCATTGTACATCTTCTCAATAAAGGTTTTGTGCTCTACCACCCAAGGATCAACCACGTCTATGTGTTGTAGCGCGACTAGGTTTGCTCTTTCAAAGTCGGCGAGTCGACCCTCGAAGTCGACACGCATTTCGCGGCGACCCTCACGGTGACCCCATCCAGCGAGCCTGCCGAGGTGCCTGTTGACGGGCAGACCAATGGGGTTCTCGATGCCTAGATAATTCGTGCAGTAGGAGATGCACTCTTCGGTTAGAAAGCCCCTGGCTATGCTTCCCTCTGGACGTGACATGTTGCGAACGTATCCTTTGATGACACCATTCATCCTTTCGAACGGCATCATGTTGTGCAGGAACGTCGGCCCGAGTTGGATGATATCCTCCATGATATGGAACAGCAGATGCACCATAACATCGAAGAATGCGGGCGGGAAGTACATCTCAAGCTCGCATAGTATCACCACGATCTCTTCCTGTAGCCTTCTGAGTTGCCTCATGCCAACCGACTTCCGAGAGATGACGTCGAAAAAGTTGCATAGGCCAAATATCATTTCACGGACGTGCACGTCCATGATCCCACGGATTGCAACTGGAAGTATCTGCGTCATCAGCACGTGACAGTCGTGAGACTTCATCCCGCTGAACTTCTGCTTCGCTGGGTCTAGGTATCTGCTTATCTTCCCCGCGTAATCGTAAGGAAGTTTTACTCCTACGAGGCAGGTGAAAAACTGCTCGATCTCCTCCTGACTTAGAGTGAAGCACGCGGGAGGGTAGTCATTTCCCGTCTTCTTGGCCTTTTTGCCTTTGTGACGACTTTCTGTGTCCTGCTTTGCCTCATCATAATCATCATCATCATCATCATCATCATCATCATCATCATCATCATCATCATCATCATCATCATCATCATTAGCGTGAACTCCTGCCTGATGCCCATTGATTTCAAGTCTGCCCTTGCTTTCGGCCCATCTTTGGTCCTCTCTGGCACGTTGAGCAGGGTACCAAGCAGACTCTCGCACACGTTCTTCATGATATGCATGGCATCAAGGCTGTGAGGCACATGGTGGATCTTCCAGTACGACAAGTCCCAGAAAACAGACCTCGTTTTCCATACCTTCAGCAGCGGCTCTGGCGCCTTTCACTTCTTTCCCAGCTCTGGCGCCTTTTGCTTCTTTCCCGGCAGTGGGCAATCTTTCCAATTTTTGAACAGCCCGTCTATTTCCTCGCCGCTCCTCGTACGCGGGCGTCTTCGGGGTTCGGTTTCACCATCGAACAGATCCTTGCGTTTCCTCCACGGGTCATCGTCGCGAAGCCACCTTTGATGTCCCATGAACACGGTTTTCGAAGACCCGGGATCTCTATCTAGCTGGCGATACGTTGTGTCATCCATGCACCTGACACATCCAGAAAATTCGTGGACCACCTGCCCCGCGAGATATCTGTAACCGAGATAGTCGTGCATCGTCGTGAGCAGTGCGGCTCTCATAGGGAAATATTCTTTCTCTGCGGATTCCCACGTATTGGCTGGCGTTTTCCACAGCGTGTCTAGCTCCTCTTTCAGCAGCCCCAGATACAGATTGATGTCGTTCCCTGATTGTTTCGGCCCTTCAATTAGCATACTCATGTGAATGTACTTCCTCTTCATGCACAACCAGGGGGGAAGGTTGTACATCCACACAAACACAGGCCAGGTGCTATGTGTGCTTCTCTGGCTGCCAAACGGATTCACACCATCGGTGCTCGCGCCCAGCACGATGTTCCTTGGATCCTTCCCAAATTCTGGGTGTTCGAAGTTCAATGCTTGCCACTGGCTCCCATCCTTAGGGTGACTCAGCATCTTGTCTTTTTATTTATCTCCGGATCATTTGCGTCATCTTCTCGCTTCTTCTCCTCCCTATCCGCATGCCAACGCAGGAGCTTTGCTACCTTAGGGTCCGCGAAATACCGCTGTAGACGAGGAGTGATCGAAAAGTACCACACCACTTTTCGAGGAGCTTTCTTCCTCTTCTTGTATCAAATGACGCCGCACACCGGACATATGGTAGACTTCGCGTGCTCGCCCCGATAAAGGATGCAATTGTTCGTGCACACATGGTATTTCACGTGCGGTAAATCCAAAGGACACACGACTTTCTTCGCCTCCTCGAAACTGGTCGGGCACTTGTTCCCCTTGGGAAGACGTTCGTGCCAGAATGACTTGTTCTCATCGAAGCATGCGTCAGTCATTTTGTGTTTTACCTTCATCTCCAGAGCCATGAGCGTTACTTTCAGGCGCGTATCCTCGGGTCTACATCCTTCATACAATGGAGTAACTGCGTCTATCTCCAATTGATCCAGCTTGGCTTTCTCTCGGGCGGCAGCTCTTGCGTTATCCATCTGCTTGAGAAGCAGCTCTTGAATATGAGGGTCCTGCACCCAGCCCATCGATGGTCCATCGTCGTCTGCTCTGCCGGCATCTTCATCTTCATGATCATTCCCTTCGTCTGCTCCAGCATCTTCCTCATCATCATGTCCGGCATCTTCTACATGATGACTATGTACAGCATCACCGTCGTGATCATGTCCTGGAGATTCTTCGTCTTCTCGCCCGCCCGAGCCGTAGTGCTTGTCGTGCTGCCCTTCCTCATTTCTTGCCCGGCCCCCATGGACGACTTCATAGCCATCTTCATCACCTTGCCACCGATAGCCATCCATGAAACCACGCAAGAGCAGGTGGTCCCGCACCTGCCCGGAATCCGGGTCCGCAATAAGGCTCTTCAGCTTGCATCTTCAACACGGACATCTTATCTCCGTCTCGTTCTTTTGAAGCATCTCGGCCTTCGCGGAGCTCAAAAACCTATTCACGATGCCTTCGGTCATCGTGCGGACCATGGTCGCCTGCGGGGTAGAGCAAAACGATATTTTAGAACCAAGAAAAAATTTGGCATGACTTTCCCTAAAAATAGGACCAAAAAGAATGCATAGTGCCAAAATTCTCACCGAAACGGAAATGAATCAACATTCCGGCAAAATATTGGCAACTATCGCATTTCAAATACCAGTACCTGCAAACACAAACATATATGCAACACCACAAACATATGCAACACCACAAACATACATAGATCTAGCTAGGCCACAAAAAGTGCATGTGCACGTTGTTGGAGCGAGCTAGGGAGAAAAAAAGTAGATCTACAACATGAAGATAGCTTTCCCCTTACTTACCTATAAAAAAAGGTAATTTCACCACTTAATTTGATGAATCTATGGTGCAAATGAGGTGAGGAGGAGGAGGCAGCTGACAAGCTTGGAGAAGGAGGTGGAGGGAATGAAGTGGGGAAAGTGAGTGTGTAGGTGTGGCTATCCAAAATATCTAGCTAGTTCCAGGTTACTAATGGCGCACCATATAACCATGCGCCATTAGTAACCCAACATACTAATGGTGCACCTGCTGGCCGTGCGCCATTAGCAGTTTTGCAAAAAAGTAAAAAAATATATACTAATGGCGCACAGTGGCAGAGTGCGCCATTACTAGTTTAAACTAGTAATGGAGCACTTTGCAATGGTGCGCCATTAGTAGTTTTGCAAAAAACAGAATAAAAAAATATAGTAGTGGCGCACTCCATGGCTGGTGCGCCATTACTAGTTAGAACTACTAATGGCACACTTTGCTAGGATGCGCCATTAGTATGTTTGGAAAAATGTAAAAAAAATTATTACTTGTGGCGCACCTTGTGCGTGGTGCGCCATTAGTGTCTTCCACACTAATGGCGCATCGCCACATGGTGCGCCATTAGTATATAGTAGTGGCGCACCACTTCTCTGGTGCGCCATTAGTGTCAATTTCATCTATAGCCCTTTTCCTAGTAGTGAGCTAAAAGGAGCCAAAATATTTTCAAAAATTGATTTGAGAAATGGTTATCACCAGATCAGAATGGCCGAGGAAGACATTCCAAAAACTGCCTTTGCAACTCACATGGGACTATTGGAGTACTTAGTGATGTCTTTTGGACTTACTAATGGACCTCCTTCATTTCAGGCCTTAATGAATCTCCTATTTGGACTTCTCAAATTTGTAGTGGTATTTTTTGATGATATTCTGGTGTTCACTTTTTCCATGGAAGAGCACTTAGATCATCTCAAGCAGGTGTTTGATATATTGCAAGCAAATAAGCTATATGCCAAGTTAAAGAAATGTTCTTTTGGCTAGAAGGAAATTGAGTATTTGGGCCATGTCATTAACTCCGAGGGAGTTTCTGCTGATCCTACTAAAACTGAGGCTATTAAATCATGGCCTGCTCCAACAACTGTAACTGAATTGAGGAGTTTCTTGGGATTAAGTGGATATTACAGGAGGTTTATCCAGGGATATGGGATAATCTGCAGGCCCCTCTTTGATTTCTTGAAGAAAGATGCTTTTGCTTGGGCACAAGAGCAACAACAAGCATTTGAAACACTGAAGCAAAAACTTATACACCTGCGCTGGCTCTGCCAGATTTCAAAAAACCATTTATCCTGGAAGTAGATGCTTGTGGTTATGGTTTAGGTGTTGTACTGATGCAAGAGGGCAGACCACTTGCTTATTTTAGCAAGAGTATTGGCCCAAAAGCTGTTGCATTAGGCACTTATGACAAAGAAGCTATGGCTATTATTGAAGCTGTGAAGAAATGGAAACATTACTTCTCTGCTACTTCCTTAATCATCAGAACAGATCAAGAGAGCTTGAAGTACATCCAAGAGCACAAAATCACTGAGGGCATCCAACACAAGCTGTTGTTAAAGTTCCTTGGACATAATTTCACTATAGAATACAAGAAGGGCAAGGAAAACAAGGCTGCTGATGCATTGTCTAGAGTAAAACATGCAGTTTCTGCATTATTTACTACTGCTGCCTCACGTGCTTGGGTTAAGGAAGTAGTGAGCAGCTACCGGCAGGATGATAAAATCAAGGAACTAATTGCTGAGTGTTCTGTGGATAAAAGCACTGGTAATGCTTACTCCTTCAAGAATGGTATATTGAGATTCCACAACAAAGTTGTAGTGGGGAAAAGCACTAACCCGAGGCAGGAGATACTAGCAACATTTCACAATTCTGAGCTAGGAGGACACTCTGGTGAGAGAGCTACTTATTGATAACCCGCAAGTATAGGGGATCGCACCAGTTTTCGAGGGTAAAGTATTCAACCCAAATTTATTGATTCGACACAAGGGGAGCCAAAGAATACTCTCAAGTATTAGCAGCTGAGTTGTCAATTCAACCACACCTGGAAACTTAATATCTGCAGCAAAGTGTTTAGTAGCAAAGTAATATGATAGTAGTGGGAACGGTAGCAAAAGGTAACAGTAGTAAAAGCAATGTTTTTGGTATTTTGTAGTGATGATAGCAATAGCAACGGGAAAGAAAATAAGCGAAGAACAATATATGGAAAGCTCGTAGGCAATGGACCAGTGATGGATAATTATGTCGGATGTAGTTCATCATGTAACAGTCATAACCTAGGGTGACACAGAACTAGCTCCAGTTCATTGATGTAGTGTAGGCATGTCTTCCGAATATAGTCATACGTGCTTATGGAAAAGAACTTGCATGACATCTTTTGTCCTACCCTCCCGTGGCAGCCGGGTCCTTACGGAAACTAAGGGATATTAAGGCCTCCTTTTAATAGAGAACATGAACAAAGCATTAACACATAGTGAATACATGAACTCCTCAAACTAAGGTCATCACCGGTAAGTATCTCGATTATTGTCACTTCGGGGTGAACGGATCATAACACATAATAGGTGACTATAGACTTGCAAGATAGGATCTAGAACTCTCATATATTGATGAAAACATAATAGGTTCAGATCTGAAATCATGGCACTCGGGCCCTAGTGACAAGCATTAAGCATAGCAAAGTCATAGCAACATCAATCTCAGAACATAGTGGACACTAGGGATCAAACCCTAACAAAACTAACTCGATTACATGATAGATCCCATCCAACCCATCACCATCCAGCGAGCCTACGATGGAATTAATCACGCACGGCGGTGAGCATCATGAAATTGGTGATGGAGGATGGTTGATGATGACGATGGCGACAGATTCCCCTCTTCGGAGCCCCGAACGGACTCCAGATCAGCCCTCCAGAGAGGTTTTAGGGCTTGGCGGCGGCTCCGTATCGTAAAACATGATGATTTCTTCTCTTTGTTTTTTTTCTCCCCGAAACTTAATATATGGAGTTGGAGTCGGAGAGGCAACAGGGGGCCCACAAGGTAGGGGGCGTGCCCTAGGGGGGCAGGCGCGCCCCCCACCCTCGTGGGCAGGTGGTGGGCCCCCTGGCCTTCATCTTTTGCAGGTATTTTTCATATTTTCTGAAAAGTGGCTCCGTGAAGTTTCAGGTCATTCCGAGAACGTTTGCTCCTGCACATAAATAACACCATGGCAATTCTGCTGAAAACAACGTCAGTCCGGGTTAGTTCCATTCAAATCATGCAAGGTAGAGTCCAAAACAAGGGCAAAAGTGTTTGGAAAAGTAGATACGTTGGAGACATATCAACTCCCCCAAGCTTAAACCTTTGCTTGTCCTCAAGCAATTCAGTTGACAAACTGAAAGTGATAAAGAAAAACTTTTACAAACTCTGTTTGCTCTTGTTGTTGTAAATATGTAAAGCCAGCATTCAAGTTTTCAGCAAATATTATAACTAACCACATTCACAATAACGCGTAGGTCTCAAGTTTACTCATATCAATAGCATAATCAACTAGCGAGCCATAATAATAAATCTCGGATGACAACACTTTCTCAAAAAAATCATAATATGATATAACAAGGTGGTATCTCGCTAGCCCTTTCTGAGACCGCAAAACATAAATGCAGAGCACCTTTAAAGACCAAGGACTGATTAGACATTGTAATTCATCGTAAAAGAGATCCAGTCAAGTCATACTCAATGTAAACTAACAGTAATGAATGCAAATGACAGCGGTGCTCTCTAACTGGTGCTTTTTAATAAGAGGATGATGACTCAACATAAAAGTAAATAGATAGGCCCTTCGCAGAGGGAAGCAGGGATTTGTAGAGGTGCCAGAGCTCGGTTTTGAAACAGAGGTAAATGATATTTTGAGTGGTATACTTGCATTGTCAACATAACAACCAAGAGATGGCGATATCTTCCATGCTACAAACATTATAGGCGGTTCCCAAACATAATGGTAAAGTTTATACTCCCCCTTCCACCAACAAGCATCAATCCATGGCTTGCTCGAAACAACGAGTGCCTCCAACTAACAAGAGTCCCAGGGGGAGTTTTGTTTGCAATTATTTTGATTTAGTTTGCATAAAGCATGGGACTGGGCATCCCGGTGACCAGCCATTTATCTCGTGAGTGAGGAGCGGAGTCCACTCCTCTTGAGAATAACCCACTAACATGGAAGATACGGACAGCCCTAGTTGATACATGAGCTATTCGAGCATACAAAACAGGATATTTATTTGAAGGTTTAGAGTTTGGCACATACAAATTTACTTGGAACGGCAGGTAGATACCGTATATAGGTAGGTATAGTGGACTCATGTGGAATAACTTTGGGGTTTAAGGGATTGGATGCACAAGCAGCATTCCCGTTAGTACAGGTGAAGGCTAGCAAAAGACTGGGAATCGACCATCTAGAGAGCGACAACAGTATGAACATGCATTAAAATTAATCAACACCGAGTGCAAGCACGAGTAGGATATAATCCACCATGAACATAAATATCGTGAAGGCTATGTTGATTTTGTTTCAACTACATGTGTGAACATGCGCCAAGTCAAGTCACTTAAATCATTCAGAGGAGGATACCACCCTATCATACCACATCACAACCATTTTAATAGCATGTTGGCACGCAAGGTAAACCATTGTAACTCATAGCTAATCAAGCATGGCACAAGAAACTATGATCTCTAATTGTCATTGCAAACATGTTTATTCATAATAGGTTGAATCAGGAACGATGAACTAATCATATTTCCAAAAACAAAAGAGGTCGAGTTCATACCAGCTTTTCTCATCTCAGTCAGTCCATCATATATCGTCATAATTTCCTTTCACTTGCACGACCGAACCATGTGAATAATAATAATAGTGCACGTGCATTGGACTAAGCTGGAATCTGCAGGCATTCAATAAAGAGGAGAAGACAAGGCAATATGGGCTCTTTTGTCAGATAAACAATAATGCATATAAGAGCCACTTCAACAATTTAATTATGGTCTTCTCCTATCGACCCTCAAAGAAAAGAAATAAAACTATTTACACAGGAAAGCTCCCAACAAGCAAAAGAAGAACATGAAATATTTTTGGGTTTTCTTTTTAATTACTACTACAAGCATGGAAATTAAACTAACTAAAAGCTACAACTAATTTTTTTGTTTTTCTTAAGGTTTATTAAACACACAAGAAGAAAGCATAAAAAGGAAAATAAACTAGCATGGATGATACAATGAAAAAGTATGAGCACCGACATCTAGCAATGAGTGTGTGAACATAAATGTAATGTTGGTGGGAAATACGTACTCCCCCAAGCTTAGGCTTTTGGCCTAAGTTAGTCTATGGCCACGGTTGGCCTGGCGGATATCCATAATAGTAGCTGGGGTCGTACTGCGATGCGGCGGCTATCGCCTGCTGAGCTGCAGCATGGCGACGAGCGGCCTCCGCTCTCCTCTCGTACTCATCTGCCTCCTCTCTGGTAATAGTATATCTTCCTCTTGCCTGATAATCAAAGAAGGCAGGAGCAGGGAGAGTAATACGGACGACACGGTGTCTATCAAAGATAAGTCGATACCGGAGAGGTGATTCGTTCCTCTTGACAAACTAGTGGTGAACTATAGCATTAAAATCTAGATAAGCAGGAGGTAATTCAATATCATCTTCGCGTATGGCTATACCAAGAAAATTAGCTATGCGGGTTGCATAAATTCCACCAAAGAAATCTCCATTAAGTCTATTAAGATGCAACCTACGTGCAACAATGGCTCCCAAATTATAAGATTTGTCTCCTAACACAACACTCCTAAGAATACTGAGGTCAGGGACACACATGTGACATGCCTCATCTTTACCATTAATGCATCTACCTATGAAGAGAGCAAAGTAATGTATAGCAGGAAAGTGAATGCTCCCTATGGTAGCTTGTGTAATATCTCTAGATTCTCCCACAGTTATGCTAACAAGAAAATCTCTAAATTCAGATTTGCGAGGATCCCTTATACTACCCCATTGTGGAAGTTTGCATGCAGTGGTAAAATCCTCTAAGTCCATAGTGTAAGAATTATCATAAAGATCAAACAGGACAGTTGGAGAATTACGTGAAGTTGAAAATTCAAACCTCCTCACAAAGGTACTGGTGAGGTTATGATACTGGCTGCACTTATCTTCCTCGAAGCTCACGAGATCAGCGTTACGCAAATATGCGTTGAATTCTTCCTTAATTCCTGCTCGATCCAAAAAGTTCTCAGAAGGCCATTCACAAGGACGCACTGGAGCGTCTCTTGGTGGCTCGTCATCAGCATGACGCATTGCAAGCCTGGGTCCTTGCTTCCTTGAAGAACCACCTTAGAACATTTTCCTAAGAATATTTCTTCCTCTGAAAAATTCTGAAAATTTTAGTAACTTCAAAATAAAAGTAAACCAAACTCAATAGTATTGATAGCAACTACTCCTACAAGTGCCTAGAGCCTATATTATGCATCAATACTACTTGGAACCATATAAATTTGACATGCAAGCTCAAGAACAGGGTCACCTAAGCAACAAAAATTTGCAATGAATAAAGCAGTAGAACAAAAACTAATTGGACCAATGGAGGAGTCACATACCAAGGAACAATCTCCCCAAACAGTTTTGTGAGAGGTGCTTTGAGCAAGGAGATCGAAAATGGTAGCAAAATGAGCTTGGACTCGGGTTTGAGCTGGATATTCGTGTTTGGGGGAGGAAGAAGGAGTGTGTGGGTGAACGGATAAGTGGAGGAGGGCCACCATGGGCCCACAAGGCAGGGGGCGCGCCCAGGGGGTAGGACGCGTCCTCCACCCTCGTGGGCAGGTGGTTGGCCCCCCCTGCTGTGTTCTTTGTGCCAAATATTCTGGAAAAAAACATATTTAAATTTCAGGGCATTTGGAGAACTTTTATTTTCGAGGTATTTTTATATTGTATGGATTATCAGATAACAGACAGAAAAATATTTATTTTTATTTTATTTAATATAAATAACAGAAAGTAAAAGTGGGGTACAGAAGGTTGTGCCTTCTAGTTTCATCCATCTCATGATCATCGAAAGGAATCCACTAACAAGGTTGATCAAGTCTTGTTAACGAACTCATTCCGAATAACATGGAACCGGAGAAATTTCGAATAACACTATGTTACCTCAACGGGGATATGCACATCCCCAATAATAAGAATACCATATTTCTTCTTGACAGTAGGAAGAGGAAATTCAAAACCTCCAAATATAATCGATGGAATTTTTCTAATAGAGTTGATACTATGAACTTGAGGTTGTTTCCTCGGAAAGTGTACCGTATGCTCATTACCATTAATATGAAAAGTGACATTGCCTTTAGTACAATCAATAACAGCCCCTGTAGTATTCAAAAAGGGTCTTCCAAGAATAATAGACATACTATCGTCCTCGGGAATATCAAGAATAACAAAGTCCGTTAAAATAGTAACGTTTGCAACTACAACAGGCACATCCTCACAAATACTGACAGGTATCGCAGTTGATTTATCAGCCATTTGCAAAGATATTTCAGTAGGTTTCAACTTATTCAAATCAAGTCTACGATATAAAGAGAGAGGCATAACACTAACACCGGCTCCAAGATCACATAAAGCAGTTTTAACATAGTTTCTTTTAATGGAGCATGGTATAGTAGGTACTCCTGGATCTCCAAGTTTCTTTGGTATTCCACCCTTAAAAGTATAATTAGCAAGCATGGTGGAAATTTCAGCTTCCGGTATCTTTCTTTTATTTGTAACAATATCTTTCATGTACTTAGCATAAGGATTTGTTTTGAGCATATCAGTTAATCGCATACGCAAAAAGATAGGTTTAATCATTTCAGCAAAGCGCTCAAAATCCTCATCATCCTTTTTCTTGGATGGTTTTGGAGGAAAGGGCATGGGTTTCTGAACCCATGGTTCTCTTTCTTTACCATGTTTCCTAGCAACAAAGTCTTTCTTATCATAACATTGATTCTTTGATTGTGGGTTATCAAGATCAACAACAGGTTCAATTTCTATGTCATTATCATTACTAGGTTGAGCATCATTATGAACATTATCATTAACATTACCACTAGTTTCAGGTTCATTACCAGATTGTGTTTCAGCATCAGAAATAGAAATATCATTTGGATTCTCAGGTGTTTCAACAATAGGATCACTAGAAGCATGCAAAGTCCTATCATTTTTCTTTTTCTTCTTTTTAGAAGAACTAGGTACATCTATATTTTTTCTCTGAGAATTTTGCTCAATTCTCTTAGGGTGGCCTTCAGGATACAAAGGTTCCTGAGTCATTCTACCAGTTCTAGTAGCCACTCTAACAACATTATCATTATCCTTACTATTCAATTCATTGAGCAAATCATTTTGAGCTTTAAGTTCTTGCTCTACTTGAGTGGTAACCATAGAAGCATGTTTACTAATAAGTTTAAGTTCACCTTTAACATTAGCCATATAATCACCCAAGTGTTCAAGCATATTTGAATTGTTTTTCAATTGTCTACCAAAATAAGCATTAAAGTCTTCTTGCTTAGCCATAAATTTATCAAACTCATCTAAGCATGGGCTAGCAAATTTAGTAAATGGGATTTCAGCTTTATCATATCTATAGAGAGAGAATTTACCTTTACTATCTGTGTCGGGTTATCAAGACCATGAGTTTCTTCAATAGGTAATGGATTGAGATTATATGTTCCTTCAATAGGCGGTAAATTAAGACCATGTATTTCTTCAATAGGAGGTAAATTCTTAACATCTTCAGCTTTAATACCTTTTTATTTCATAGATTTCTTTGCCTCTTGCATATCTTCAGGACTGAGAAATAGAATGCCCCTCTTCTTTGGAGTTGGTTTAGGAATAGGCTCAGGAATTGGCTCCGGAGCTGTCCAATTATTTTCATTTGTTAACATATTATTCAATAGAATTTCAGCTTCATCCGGTGTTCTTTCCGTGAAAACAGAACCAGCACAACTATCCAGGTAATCTCTGGAGGCATCGGTTAGTCCATTATAAAAGATATCAAGTATTTCATTTTTCTTAAGAGGATGATCAGGCAAAGCATTAAGTAATTGGAGAAGGCTCCCCCAAGCTTGTGGGAGACTCTCTTCTTCAATTTGCACAAAATTATATATATCCCTTAAAGCATCTTGTTTCTTATGAGCAGGGAAATATTTAGTAGAGAAGTAATAAATCATATCCTAGGGACTACGCACACAACCAGGATCCAGAGAATTAAACCATATCTTAGCATCACCCTTTAATGAGAACGGAAATATTTTAAGGATATAAAAGTAGCGAGTTCTCTCATCTTTAGTAAATAGGGTAGCTATATCATTCAATTTAGTAAGATGTGCCACAACAGTTTCAGATTCATTACCATGAAAAGGACCAGATTCAACCAAAGTAATTATATCAGGATCAACAGAGAATTCATAATCCTTATCAGTAACAAAGATAGGTTAAGTAGCAAAAGCAGGGTCAGGTTTCATTCTAGCATTCAGAGATTGCTTACTCCATTTAGCTAATAACCTTTTGAGTTCATTTCTGTTTTTGCAAGCTAAAATAGCTAAAGAAGCTTCTTGATAAAAAACATAACCCTTAGGAATAACAAGTGATTCTTCATCATCACTTTCATCAGTATCATCAGATTCAATATTTTCAATTTCTCTAGACCTAGCAAGTTGTTCATCAAGAAAATCACTAAGTGGCATAGTAGTATCAGGCATAGAGATAGTTTCATCATAAGTATCATGCATAGAAGAAGTGGCATCATCAATAACATGTGGCATATCAGAATGAATAGTAGAAGCAGGTATAGGTGTCGCAAGCTTACTCAAAACAGAAGGTGAATCAAGTGTAGAGCTAGATGGCAGTTCCTTACCTCCCCTCGTAGTTGAGGGATAAATCTTAGTTCCTGGATCTTTCAAGTTCTTCATAATGATACACAGATATATATCCCAAGTGACTCAAAGAATAGAGCTATGCTCCCCGGCAACAACGCCAGAAAATAGTCTTGATAACCCGCAAGTATAGAGGATCGCAACAGTTTTCGAAGTTAAAGTATTCAACCCAAATTTATTGATTCGACACAAGGGGAGCCAAAGAATACTCTCAAGTATTAGCAGCTGAGTTGTCAATTCAACCACACCTGGAAACTTAATATCTGCAGCAAAGTGTTTAGTAGCAAAGTAATATGATAGTAGTGGTAACGGTAGCAAAAGGTAACAGTAGTAAAAGCAATGTTTTTGGTATTTTGTAGTGATGATAGCAATAGAAAAGGGAAAGTAAATAAGCGAAGAACAATATATGGAAAGCTCGTAGGCAATGGATCGGTGTCGGTGTACTAAAGTAGGGGTACCTTAGTATCCCGAACTTGTGCACGGGCAGTCGCAGCGTCCCGTGGCAAGGCTTGCCGGGTGACCGCCAAGATCCTCCGCGGTTCCTTTGGAGCCACTCAAAAAAAAGTATCCAAGGCCCCGGCAAGAGGAGCTTGCCGGGAAGGAGACAAGGCCCCGGCAAGAGGAGCTTGCCAGGAAGGAGACAAGGCCCCGGCAAGAGGAGCTTGCCGGGAAGGCCAACCAAGGCATCTCAAGGAAACTTGCCGCAACACACCATACGTCCCGGCAAGGCCCGGTGAGCGACAAGCTCCCGGATGCGACAAGACAACGACTGCGGCAAGGCACTTGTTGCGGCAAGCTTCCACTATGTACCTGTGCTCCAGCACATCCACCAACGTGTCGCCCTAGGACCCTTCCAGAGCGTACGTGGCGGAAAGCTGTGTAGCCAGAGGTACACGGTGGCAAGCGGCGCTGACAAGATCGCCATCGTGGCAAGCAGTGGCGTCCCTGGCGGTCCCTTTCTGCACCGTCTAGGCGACGCAGACAGGCATTTAATGCCTTTGTCCCCTGCCGTCAGGGTTAGGTACGATAACACTGTAGTAGGCGGCAGTGACAACCGCCACCCCTTTTCCATTTTTGCCCTCATCTATGTTGCCACCTGTCGGTGACCCCTTAGACATATAAAAGGAGGCCCATGCGCAACGTAGAGGGGGTCGGACAATCATTCTCACGCTCGGTCTGGCTAGCTGCTGGTGTGTACTGTAGCAATCAATGCTCCCGAGCAAGAAACCAATACAATCACAAGCAGGAGTAGGGTTTTACGCATCCGTGCGGCCCGAACCTGGGTAAACCGATTGTGTCGCTCGTGCGCTCCGCCTCGATCTGCTCTTTGTGCTTTCTCTGTCCCCTGCCGAACCGAAAGGGGCTCCGTCCGCCGATCCCCATAGGTGTCCATGGGATCAGCACCCCCGACATCTTTGGCGCGCCAGGTAGGGGTGCATCGAAGTTGTGCGAACCTGATCTGGCGTTCGCACGAGCCAGATCTTCATCGTCTTCATTGACATGCCGCCGAAGAAGAAGGCTTCGGAGGCAGCTGCTCCGTCCGCGCAAGGCCCACCATCGCCGGAGCGAACGGCTGGTGGGGTAGACGCCGGCGGAAGAACGGGCGGCGACGAGGGAGCACATGGTGCTGCCAGGTCCAAGGACAAGGCTGCGCTGCACATCGGCAGCGCAGTCGGCTCCCACAACGACTGGGCGCACTCCAAGACCTCGGCGTTCGTACACGCACCGCGCCCATCTCAGGAGGCGCGGGACCAGCAACGTTATGGTATTCATGGTACCATACGTTTGCTGGGCCAAGATCAAGCTGGTGGATCCCGGAGTGCTCAAGACCAGCATGCACGCCAACATGCTGGCGCGAGCGTGGCACGGTCGCTTGGACGAGATACTGCTCCTTCTAACGTAGTTAGAAGTCCGAGCATATCCCGTTCTTCGCACCGTTCGCCGCCGCCCGCCACTCCGGCAGAAGCTTTGGCGCGAGCTCAACTGCTCCTACACTACCCTCCAGCGGCAGACAAGATCGACGACTGGAGGGCCACCATTCAGAGCCTCATCGGCTTCGCCAACGGCGACAATACACGGCAGCCGAGTACTTCGCTGCCGCGGCAAGTCAGCCAGGCGCAAGCTGGTGGCGACAAGACCGGTGGGGGTGCACCCACTGTGCACTCTCCGCCCCGAAGGCCAAGATCACCGACTCGCCGGATCCACCTCGACAGCGACTCCACCGCGTCGTCAGATCCATGAGCTCGTCGCGATCAGCGCCAAGTTCTTCACGAACGACAGCAAGAAGATGCTCGTACGCGCATCGAGCGCCGAAGAGAAGCGCGGTGTCAATCAGACCTGCGCGCTGGGCCCTCTGTCGACATGCATGCGCCAGGGGAACCAGGCGACTTGCCGTACACGGTAGGTTGCCCTGCGTTTACCTGTGAGCTGCAGCAAGTCCAGTGGCCCAGCCAGAAGCATTTCAAGCCAGATGTACCAGAGAAGTACGACGGCAAGTCGCACCCATCAGAGTTCCTCAGCATCTACACCATTGCGGTGCAAGCTGCCGGGGGCGGGACGACAAGGTCCTTGCCAACTACTTCCCACTGGTGCTCAAACCCGAAGTCAGGTCCTGGCTCATGCACGTGCACATGCTAAAGAAGGGAGGAAACTCCCCGGAGAGAATACTGGTGCAGGAGGATCTGACAATGAGGATGCCGCCCCGGCAAAGAAAAACCGGCGGCGCAACAACAGGAAGAAGAAGGGCAAAGAGGTGCTAGTCGTTGAGCAGTCCAGCAACGACGGTGGCGCCAAGCAAGCCAAAGTTGGTAGCTCAGGAAAGGAGGTTGCCGCATGCACCAACTGCCAGGCTGTGGCAGCTGCCGACAAGCAGGACGGCACCGACAAGCAGTATTGCAAGATCCACCGCACCAAGGGCCATGACCTCCAGAGCTGCAAGAAGGTCGAGCAGCTTGTCCAGCAGCAGAAAGCTGAGTACGAGCGGCGCAACAAGGAGAGGGCCCAAGGAGGCGGTGGAGAAGCCGGCAAGAAGCGCGCTGGCCGGGGAGGACGCCGCGGCAAGGCCAAGCAGCGGCAAGGAGACAGACCTCCCCGCGGCCGCGACAAGGATGAAGACGACGACGACGACGAAGACATGGATGATGTCGAGAACAGTGAACAGGAGTTTCTGAAAGCCACAGAAGTCTTGTGCATTGACGGCGGTGCTTCTCTGCATACTTCCCACCGCCAACTCAAACAGTGGGCGCGGGAAGTCAATGCAGCAGAACCACCGGTCGAATCGTGCAAGCTTTTGAAATGGTCCAGCACGCCTATCATCTTTGATATTGAGGACCACCCTGATCGCACAACTGCGGTTGGGTGCTTGCCGCTGTTGGTTTCGCCAACTATCCGCAACCTCAAGGTCACAAAGATGCTAGTTGACGGCGGGGCCGGCTTGAACCTGATCTCCTCTTCTGTGCTCCAGAAACTCCAGATCCCTGACAGCGAGCTCGAAGAGACCGACACATTCCAAGGAATTAACCCGGGAAGGAGCAAGCCGAAAGGGAAAGTCACATTGCCGGTAACTTTTGGCAGCGAGATGAACTTCAGGACTGAGAGGGTCACTTTTGACGTTGCCGATTTTCCATTGCCCTACAATGGGATACTTGGCCGTCCAGCGCTCGCCAAGTTCATGGCAGCCTCTCACTACGCATACAACATGCTCAAGATGCCAGGCCCGATAAGCGTCATCTCTGTCCCTGGCGACAAGAAGGATGCCCTTATCTATGCCGACAAGATCTACCGGGAAGCAGTAGCCGCAATAGATCGCAATACACTTGCCGCTGAAGCTCCTGGGGGGGGAGAAGAAGACTATGACCGGCAAGAGCTCTGATGCCCACTCCGGCAAGCGCACCTCTTCGGAGTGCTGCGCTACCGTCGAGGACGCACCATCGAGCTCCACCGGCAAGTGTAAGAAGGCAATGGCAGCTCCGCCACATACTAAGAAGGTGTCCGCCAAGGAGGACGGCACTGGTGGTATCTTCACCATCAGTGCCACGCTTGACCCTAAATAGGAAAGCGCGCTCATTGCTTTCCTGCGGGCGAACGTCGACGTGTTTGCGTGGCAACCGTCTGACATCCCCGGTGTTCCCAGGAAAGTAATTGAGCACCATCTTGCCGTTTGTCCTCATGCGCGGCCCGTCAAGCAGAAGGTCAGGAAGCAAGCAGTGGAGCGCCAAGAATTCATAGCAGAAGAAATCAAGAAATTGGAAGCAGCAGGCCTTGTCAGAGGAGTGCTCCATCCCACGTGGTTGGCCAATCCTATAGTCGTGCGCAAAGCAAACAGGAAATGGAGGCTTTGTATTGACTTTACTGATGTTAATAAAGCTTGTCCCAAAGACCCATTTCCCTTGCCGCGCATTGACCAGATTGTTGACTCCACGGCCGGATGTGATTTGCTTTCATTTCTTGACGCATATTCAGGATACCATCAGATCTTCATGGCAGAAGAGGATGAGGAGAAAACCGCATTCATTACTCCATGTGGCACATACTATTTCATACGGATGCCTTTCGGATTAAAGAATGCTGGTTCAACATTTGCAAGAGTAGTCCATGTCGCTCTGAAACCACAAATACATAGAAATGTAGAAGCTTACATGGATGACATAGTGGTCAAGAGCAAGGACAGGGCAACTCTGATCCAAGATTTAGACGAGACCTTTGCAAATCTGCGCAAGATCAACCTCAAGCTCAACCCCGAGAAGTGTGTGTTTGGAGTCCCTTCCCGCAAGCTTCTCGGGTTCTTTGTGTCTCAATGAGGAATTGAAGCCAATCCCGACAAGATCAAGGCCATTGAGCAGATCGAAGCACCAAAGCGCGTCAAGGATGTACGGAAGCTTGCCGGTTGCGTGGCTGCTCTCAGCTGGTTTATTTCTCGGTCTGCTGAGCGCGCCCTGCCATTTTTCAAAATTTCGAAAAAAGCAGGTCCAATGAAATGGACTTCGGAAGCGGAGGCTGCGCTGCAGGACTTGAAGAGATACTTGTCCTCCACTCCGACACTTGTCGCACCTAAGCCGCAAGAGAAGTTGCTGCTATACATAGCAGCAACCAATCAAGTGGTTAGTGCTGCGTTAGTGGCGGAGAGGGAAGCAGACGACGAGCCAGCAACCACGGCAAGCGCATCCAGCGACAAGCAGGGGGCTTCCCCGACAAGCTCTGGTCCCGACAAGGATGGAACTGCGCAGGTGCGCGAAGAGATACAGAAGAAAATAGTGCAGCGCCCAGTTTACTTTGTCAGCTCCCTTCTGCAGGGGGCTAGGTCAAGGTACTCTGGTGTGCAGAAGTTGCTTTTCGGCCTTCTCATGGCCTCGAGAAAACTGCGCCATTACTTCCAAGCACATGAGATAACAGTTGTCACTCGCTTTCCGCTGAAGAGGATACTGCAGAATCCAGAAGCGACAGGCAGGATTGTCGAGTGGGCACTGGAACTGTCAAGCTTTGGTCTCAAGTTTGAGAGTACATCAACTATCCAAAGCAGAGCATTGGGAGAATTCATAGCAGAGTGGACGCGAACACCAGATGAAGAAATTCCAGAGACGAGCATCCCCGTCAAGGAAGCAGGCAAAGAGTGGCTCATGTACTTTGACGGTGCCTTCTCGCTGCAAGGCGCCGGTGCTGGCGTGCTGCTTGTCGCACCCACCGGAGAGCACCTCAAGTACGTAGTCCAGATGCACTTTCCCAAGGAACAAGCGACAAACAATACTGCAGAGTATGAGGGCTTGCTTGCCGGTCTCAGGATCGCGGCAGACCTTGGTATCAAGAAGCTCATTGTCAGGGGTGACTCGCAGCTTGTCGTCCGCCAAGTAAACAAGAATTATCAGAGTCCTTTGATGGAAGCCTACGTTGACGAAGTAAGACAGCTAGAAGAGCACTTTGACGGCCTGCAGATGGAGCATGTCCCAAGAGCTCAGAACGACATTGCCAATGGCCTGTCAAAGTGCGCCGCACTTAAATTACCTGTGGAACCAGGGATTTTTGTGCTCAAGCTAACTCAACCGTCCGTAACGCCGTCAACTGGACAAAGCAAGAAGAGGAAGTTGATTTCTGGCGACTATTTTCCGGCAGAGCTTCCCGAAGCCGCCGCCAAGAAGGTCCCCAAGATCAACACCAAGAGTGCTGAGGAGCAGTCTGCTCCGGCAAGCCCTAGGGTTTGTTCCGTTGAAGCAGACGCTCCCGACAAGTTTTGCTCCGGCAAGCTTGCTGGGGAACGTCAAGCTCTGGCAGAGCCGCAGGCCCTTGCCGTAGAAGCGGACGTTCCTGCAGCAACAGATATGCCTTTAGTCCTTGTTGTCGAGCCACAAGCTCCAGCATGGGCACAGCAGATTGTCCGTTTCCTTCAGACATGAGAACTTCCCGAAGAGCAAGAAGAAGCAGAAAGAGTAGCCCGGCAGTCTAGTATGTACCAGTTTGTCGATAACACACTGTGCAGAAGAAGACTCAACGGTGTGAAATTGAAGTGTATTCCCCGGGAAGATGGACAAAAGATGTTGGCAGAGATACATGGAGGCATATGTGGTCACCACATTGGCGCAAGAGCACTTGTCGGCAAAGCATTCCGGCAAGGTTTCTTCTGGCCGACAGCCCTCCAGGATGCAACTGCACAAGTAACCAAGTGTGAAGCGTGCCAGTTCCATTCCAAGCAGATACACCAGCCAGCTCAAGCTCTCCAGACGATCCCTTTATCCTGGCCATTTTCGGCCTGGGGGCTCGACATCCTCAGCCCTTTTCCCCGAGCAGTCGGGGGCTTTGAGTACTTGTACGTTGCAATCGACAAGTTCACAAAGTGGCCGGAAGTGGAACCAGTGAGGAAGGTGACAGCACAGTCAGTAGTCAAGTTCTTCAGGTCGATTGTTTGCCGTTTCGGGATCCCTAACAGGATAATCACCGACAACGGTACGCAATTTACGAACCGCACCTTCATGCAGTACGTCCAAGATCTTGGCGCCAAGGTCTGCTTCGCTTCTGTTGCTCACCCGAGAAGCAACGGTCAAGCGGAGAGGGCAAATGCTGAAGTGCTGCGCGGGCTCAAGACCAGGACTTTCGATAGGCTGCACAAGTGCGGAAGAAACTGAATCGAGGAGCTGCCGGTGGTTCTTTGGTCAATCAGGACGACGCCAAATCGAGCCACTGGCCAGACACCCTTCGCTCTAGTCTATGGAGCGGAGGCAGTTCTCCCCACAGAACTCGTATACGGGTCGCCTCGAGTGCTCGCTTACGATGAGCTTGAGCAAGAGCAGCTGCGGCAAGATGACGCGCTGCTCCTTGAGGAAGACCGTCTTCAGGCTGCTGTGCGAGCTGCTCGCTACCAGCAAGCTTTGCGCCGCTACCATAGCCGCAAAGTTAATGCCAGAAGTCTCGAGGAAGGCGACCTTGTTCTTCGGCGCATTCAGTCCGCCAAGAATTCCAACAAGTTGACGCCGAAGTGGGAAGGCCCTTACCGGGTGAAACGAGTCACTAGGCTTGGCGTTGTCCGCCTGGAGACCGAAGATGGCATCCCAGTGAGCAACTCCTGGAATATTGAGCATCTTCGTAAGTTTTACCCATAGGGCGCGGTTGCCAGAACCTGTTCCGGCAACCACCTTTTGTACAAGTCTTGCCGCTGTTGCATGTAATCCTTTGTACAAAGCCGGGCGCAGACCCCGTGCATAAATATCATGTGCTCCGCACACCTTGTCGATTTCATGCTTTTTATTATTTGCATATGTTATCTGACATTTTGTGCAGCACTTACCCCCGGTAAGCAGCAACGAACCACAAGGCTCCATATTTTTTATTTCATCCTCTTTCTTTTTCGCAAGGAAAAGAAGGTTCCCTTGCGCACAAGTTTGCCGGGGGGAGGGAGAAGATAATGATATGGACCAGGCGTCGTTCAAGAAGGTTTTGCCTTGCCGGGAAGCAAGTAACAGAAAAGATAAGTTGCCGAAGTTTGAGCAATCAGATTCCCTTTAAATTTTTAAGTTATTTTCCTTGAACGACCGTGCTTTGTATGGAAAACCTGTGCGCGGAGGAACCAACTCATAGCTAGTTGCGCCCTTACTGTTGTTTCGAGTCTGCTCAACAACTTAAGTGAGCTGCGACTAGCTGCGACAAGGTTTCTTGTCGGCTACGGCACCGCCAACAGGCTGCTGACGTTCCGCACTCAGCGCTCGGGGCAAGGGTGCCTGCGCCGGCAAGTTCCCTAAAAGCGTAGGGTAAAAACATACAAAAGAAGGAATCAAGTAGAGGAAATAACATTGCAATCATTGCACCAGATAAAGTTATATTACAAGATAGCTTGTCCCAGCTCTAATAGATTGTTTTCATAACATGACTAACAGCGACAAGGAAAGAAGAAAACAGGCGGCCTAATCTACGCGGTCGCCCTCGACCCTCTTGATCCCGCTCACCCTGTCCACAATGGGTGCGACAAGGGTCTTGAGCGCCTCCAGATCAGCATCTGGCAGCAAGGACCTGAGGACGTTGGTGAGGTTGAGGCCCGGATTGCGGAACGCCACCTTCATCAGCACCTTCTGAAGAGCTCCCGCGCAGATCTTGCGCGACTCGTCGGCAAGCTGCTTCGGGATCCCTTCCCGGAGTTGCCGGAGTGCCGTCGTCACGCCCTTGAAGAACGAAGTAAGCTTGGCGCTGGGTTGGAGGTTCTCGTCGGAGGATTACCCGAGATCCTCCATTCCCAGCTGCGCCAGCTCCTTGTCGATGTCGACGGCAACATCCACGAGCCCCTCCGTCCAGTGCTCCACATTCTCCTGGAATGTGCTCTGGGCGGCGGCAGCGCTCGCCAACAGCGCCTTGCCGGCCTTGACTTCCTCCTTCAGGGCCGTCTCTTGCTCCTTGGCACCGTCCAGCGCCTTGGTCGAAGCGATCAGCTTCAACTCCAGATCTGCATTGGAGTCCTTGGCGGCGTCAAGCTCCTTGCCCTTCTCGACGAGGCGGGTCTACAGCTCCGAGTAGCTGGCGGCGTCCTTCTCGCGCTCAAGCTTGAGCGCGGCAAGCTCGTCGCCGCTTGCCTTGAGGTCAGCCTCCAGCTGCACCACCTTCGTCTCCAACTCCTTCTTGGCGGCCTCGGCAGCTGCAGCTGCGTCTTCGGCTTGCTTGAGGGCTCCGCCAACCGTTCGCTTGCGCGCGGCAAGCTCCTCCTCGTGGCTGTCAAGAT
Organism: Triticum monococcum; assembly: GCA_034509565.1. Classification (NCBI taxonomy): domain Eukaryota; kingdom Viridiplantae; phylum Streptophyta; class Magnoliopsida; order Poales; family Poaceae; genus Triticum; species Triticum monococcum. Next base: position 581,582,867 of record CM067845.1, read on the forward strand.
CAACTTTCCGCTGCACCAGCTCGCCCTCTTGCACGGACAGCTTCTCAGTGGAAAGCCTATGTTGCTCTTCGATTTTGGCCTTCTCGGGGAGGAAGGCCCTCTGCTCCTCGGCAAGCTACCCCCGCTCCTATGAGGCATATACAAAGCCAGATGCCTATGGCACTGAGCTTAGATACATCTCCAGGAGCACTCTGTACCAGATATACATATCAGATACACTCAGACATGCAGCAGTAGGAGTATTATCTCTCCAGAGAGCTCCGAAGCTGGGTAAACCACCGCGTGCTACTCGCATACCCGCTCCCGGGCCTATCAGCAGCAGTCTTACCCACACACTAAGCCCTTGTGGCATCTGTCGACTCACAAGCCCCCGTGAGAAATACCACGACAGTTGGCGCCCACCGTGGGGCGGTACTACTACTATGCTACCGCGCTGCTGCTGCTTTCGCTGTCCGGGCGGGACCCATTTTTCTTCATCGCCTCCGCCGCGGCGTCGCGCCGTCTCTCCGGTAGCGCTCGGGGGCTCGACATCGACCCGCCCCCAGAGCGGCCGTGAGGGGTGGCGCGTCCTCATCGTCGGCCTCGCCGCCTTTGTCATCACCACCACCGCAACGCCGGCTGTCCGTTTGTGCGCGCCGCGTGCGGGGCCTTGCTTTGGTCGGCCATGTACGTCCATGCGCCGCTCGCGTCTGCTCCCCTTCGCATTGTGCCTTGCTCCGGCCGAGCACGCATTTTCCACTCCACACCATCTACAAGCTAGCTAGATGCTAGTCAACCATGGTCAAACCATTAGCCAAACACCACCTATGCATTAGTCAGACACTGCCCATACACTTGCCAGATGAAAACTATGCATGCGTTACATGCCTCGGATAATGGTCAGATAAATCCTCATATATGCCTCATACACTACCCATATACGCCTCAGACAATGGCCAGACACTACTCGTATACTGGACACACAACATCGCCACCAGGCTGCTTCCCTGCCGCTGCGCTCCGGCCTGCTCCTCGCCACCGCGCTCGCGCCTTTGCCGGACCGCGTCCCTCTGTAGCACCTCCAAGTCCGGCCGGTCCGCTTGCTCCGCCACCCAGCTCTGCCGCCTCCCGGGCGCCCCCTGCGCTGGCCGTCCCATGCCCGGCTGTGTCCCGGCGTCGGGAGCCGGCGTCCTGCCCGCGTCCGGGTGCTCCGTCCCGCCGGCTTCGTCCGGCTGCCCGACTTCACACTCACGCCCACGCCTGCTCCGGACGGTCGGCTCTGCCCGCCTGCCGGCCTGCCGGCCTCGCCCCGCACCGGCTTCCTCGCAACGCGGACGCCGGCTTCTGCCGCGATCCAGACGCCGGTTGCGCCTCCTGAGCATCTGGCCTTCCCAGCGTCCAGCCCCGTCCGATTCACCGCAGGCCAACCTGCGCGCCACTCCGGCCCGCCGCTGCTCCGCCTGCGATCCCTGCCTCGGGCCGGCTCCCCGTCGCCACGCCAGGTCTTCCCCGCTCCCTGCCCTACCTTCCGCATCCGCCGGCCTCCAGCGCCCGCTAGCCCAGTCGGCTGCGGCTTCGGCCCCCGCCACCTACGCCGCTCCCGTACCCGGTCGCTGGCTCCGCCTCCGACCCGGCCCGCTGACTCCGCTACCGCACCGTGACCCGGCCGCCGGCTTGGCGTGCCGGCCGGCCTCCGCAGCGTCCCCCTCCTGCCGACTGGAGACATGAAGAAGCAAAAAGAAAGAAAAGAGGCCGGCTGGAAAAGAAGTGGCCGGGTGCCTACAGCCGGGTGCTCCCATCAAGTCGGCTGAAAAACAAGTGGCCGACTGCCCAGAAAAAAGAAGAGGGTCCAGTTGCTTGCGTGGCGTCGGACTGAAAAAGAGAATAAAGAAGAGAGAAAAGGAGGATCCGACTTTGCGTACTGCAGTCCAGCCGACTGCTTCGGTCAACAGCCCGCGCTGCCGCTGGGTCGACTGTTTCGTCTGCCCGCTTTGCTGGCTGGCCGACCGACGAGTCAATCCGTCTGAGCATAGCCGGTTGACAAGAAAAAAGAAGAAGAAAAAGTAGTTGCCAGGAGATCCGGCCCGACTGCTCAGCAGTCGGCCCGAATCTCGGGGGCTACACCCAATGGGTGCGCTGACGCGCCCCCGTGAAGAAGAAGACTAAGTAGTCGCCGGGAGATCCGGCCCGATTGCTCAGCAGTCGGCCCGAATCTCGGGGGCTACACCCAGCGGGTGCGCTGGCGCGCCCCCGCGAAGATTGTAGACAAGAGAAGAATTTTGTCCGGCTCCGAACAACCGTGTTGGGGAACGTAGTAATTTCAAAAAAAAATCCTACGCACACGCAAGATCATGGTGATGCATAGCAACGAGGGGGAGAGTCTGATCTACGTACCCTTGTAGATCGCAACGGAAGCGTTGACACAACGTAGAGGAAGTAGTTGTACGTCTTCTTCCCGATTCGACCGATCCAAGCACCGTTACTCCGGCACCTCCGAGTTCTTAGCACACGTACAGCTCGATGACGATCCCCGGGCTCCGATCCAGCAAAGCTTCGGGGAGGAGTTCCGCCAGCACGACAGCATGGTGATGATCTTGATGTTCTACTGTCGCAGGGCTTCGCCTAAGCACCGCTACAATACAACCGAGGTGGAATATGGTGGCAGGGGGCACCGCACACGGCTAAGGAACGATCACGTGGATCAACTTGTGTGTCTATGGGGTGCCCCCTGCCCCTCTATATAAAGGATGGAGGAGGAGGAGGCCGGCCAAGGCTAGGCGCGCCAGGTGTGGAGTCCTACTAGGACTCCAAGTCCTAGTAGGAGTCAACCAAGAGGGGAGGAAGGGAGAAGGAAGTGGAGGAGTAGGAAAGGTGGCTGGCCCCATTTTCCTCTTCCCACTAAAGCCCATCAAGGCACATTACTTCTCCCGTAACTACCCGGTACTCCGAAAAATACCCGAATCACTCGGAACATTTCCGATGTCCGAATATAGTCATCCAATATATCGATCTTTACGTCTCGACCATTTCGAGACTCCTAGTCATGTCCCCGATCTCATCCGGGACTCCGAACTCCTTCGGTACATCAAAACTCATAAACTCATAATATAACTGTCATCGAAACCTTAAGCGTGCGGACCCTATGGTTCGAGAACAATGTAGACATGACCGAGACACGTCTCCGATCAATAACCAATAGCGGGACCTGGATACCCATATTGGCTCCTACATATTCTACGAAGATCTTTATCGGTCAGACCGCATAACAACATACGTTGTTCCCTTTGTCATCGGTATGTTACTTGCCCGAGATTCGATCGTCGGTATCCAATACCTAGTTCAATCTCGTTGCCGGCAAGTCTCTTTACTCGTTCCGTAATACAACATCCCGCAACTAACTCATTAGTTGCAATGCTTGCAAGGCTTTAAGTGATGTGCATTACCGAGAGGGCCCAGAGATACCTCTCCGACAATCGGAGTGACAAATCCTAATCTCCAAATACGCCAACCCAACATCTACCTTTGGAGACACCTGTAGTACTCCTTTATAATCACGAAGTTACGTTGTGACGTTTGGTAGTACCCAAAGTGTTCCTCCGGTAAACGGGAGTTGCATAATCTCATAGTCATAGGAACATGTATAAGTCATGAAGAAAGCAATAGCAACATACTAAACGATCGGGTGCTAAGCTAATGGAATGGGTCATGTCAATCAGATCATTCAACTAATGATGTGATCTCGTTAATCAAATAACAACTCTTTTGTCCATGGTTAGGAAACATAACCATCTTTGATTAACGAGCTAGTCAAGTAGAGGCATACTAGTGACACTCTGTTTGTCTATGTATTCACACATGTATTATGTTTCCGGTTAATACAATTCTAGCATGAATAATAAACATTTATCATGATATAAGGAAATAAATAATAACTTTATTATTGCCTCTAGGGCATATTCCCTTCAGTCTCCCACTTGCACTACAGTCAATAATCTAGATCACATCACCATGTGATTAACATCGATAGTTCACATCATCATGTGATTAACACCCATAGTTCACATCGCCATGTGACCAACACCCAAAGGGTTTACTAGATTCAGTAATCTAGTTCACATCGCTATGTGATTAACACCCAAAGAGTACTAAGGTGTGATCATGTTTTGCTTGTGAGAGAATCTTAGTCAACGGGTCTGCCACATTCAGATCCACATGTATTTTGCAAATTTCTATGTCAACAATGCTCTGCATGGAGCTACTCTAGCTAATTGCTCCCACTTTCAATATGTATCTAGACCGAGACTTAGAGTCATCTAGATTAGTGTCAAAACTTGCATCGGCGTAACCCTTTATGACGAACCTTTTTATCACGTCCATAATCGAGAAACATATCCTTATTTCACTAAGGATAATTCTGACCGCTGTCCAGTGATCTACTCCTAGATCACTATTGTACTCCCTTGCCAAATCAGTGCAGGGTATACAATAGATCTGTTATACAGCATGACATACTTTATAGAACCTATGGCCAAGGCATAGGGAATGACTTTCATTCTCTTTCTATCTTCTGCCGTGGTCGGGCTTTGAGTCTTACTCAACTTCACACCTTATAATACAGGCAAGAACTCTTTCTTTGACTGCTCCATTTCGAACTACTTCAAAATCTTGTCAAGGTATGTACTCATTGAAAAAACTTATCAAGCGTCTTGATCTATCTCTATAGATCTTGAAGCTCAATATGTAAGCAGCTTCACCGAAGTCTTTCTTTGAAAAACTCCTTTCAAACACTCCTTTATGCTTTACAGAATAATTCTACATTATTTCCGATCAACAATATGTCATTCACATATACTTATCAGAAATGTTGTAGTGCTCCCACTCACTTTCTTGTAAATACAGGCTTCACCGCAAGTCTATATAAAACTATATGCTTTGATCAACTCATCAAAGCGTATATTCCAACTCCGAGATGCTTGCACCAGTCCACAGATGGATCGCTGGAGCTTGCACATTTTGTTAGCACCTTTCGGATTGACAAAACCTTCTGTTGCATCATATACAACTCTTCTTTAATAAATCCATTAAGGAATGCAGTTTTGTTTATCCATTTGCCAGATTTCATAAAATGCGGCAATTACTAACATGATTCGGACAGACTCAAGCATAGATACGAGTGAGAAGCTCTCATCGTAGTCAACACCTTGAACTTGTCGAAAACCTTTTGCGACAATTCTAGCTTTGTAGATAGTAACACTACCATCAGCGTCCATCTTCCTCTTGAAGATCCATTTATTCTCAATTGCTTGCCGATCATTGGGCAAGTCAACCAAAGTCCAAACTTTGTTCTCATACATGGATCATATCTCAGATTTCATGGCCTCAAACCATTTTGCGGAATCTGGGCTCATCATCGCTTCCTCATAGTTCGTAGGTTCGTCATGGTCAAGTAACATGACCTCCAGAACAGGATTACCGTACCACTCTGGTGCGGATCTCACTCTGGTTTACCTACGAGATTCGGTAGTAACTAGATCTGAAGTTACATGATCATCATCATTAGCTTCCTCACTAATTGGTGTAGTAGTCACAAGAACAGATTTTTGTGATGAACTACTTTCCAATAAGGTAGAAGGTACAATTACCTTATCAAGTTTTCTACTTTCCTCCCACTTACTTCTTTCAAGAGAAACTCCTGCTCTAGAAAGGATCCATTATAAGCAACGAATGTCTTACCTTAGGATCTGTGATAGAAGGTGTACCCAACAGTCTCCTTTAGGTATCCTATGAAGACATATTTCTCCGATTTGGGTTTGAGCTTATCAGGATGAAACTTTTTCTCATAAGCATCGCAACCCCAAACTTCAAGAAACGACAACTTTGGTTTCTTGCCAAACCATAGTTCATAAGGCGTCGTCTCGACGGATATAGATGGTGCCCCTTTTTTTAACATGAATGCAGTTGTCTCTAATGCATGACCCCAAAAACGATAGTGGTAAATCGGTAAGAAACATCATAGATTGCACTATATCCAATAAAGTACGGTTATGACGTTCGGACACACCATTATGCTGTGGTGTTCCAGGTGGCGTGAGTAGTGAAACTATTTCACATTGTTTTAACTGAAGACCAAACTCGTAACTCAAATACTCTTTTCCACGATCAGATCATAGAAACTTTATTTTCTTGTTACGATGATTTTCCACTTCACTCTGAAATTATATGAACTTTTCAAATGTATCAGACTTCTATTTCATTAAGTAGATATACCCATATCTGCTCAAATCATCTGTGAAGGTCAGAAAATAATGATACCCGCTGCAAGCCTTAAATATTCATCGGACCACATACATCAGTATGTATGATTTCCAACAAATCTGTTGCTTGCTCAATTGTTCCGGAGAACGGCGTTTTAGTCATCTTGCCCAAAAGGCATGGTTCGCAAGCATCAAGTGATTCATAATCAAGTGATTCCGAAAGCCCATCAGCATGGAGTTTCTTCATGCGCTTTATACCAATATGACCTAAACGGCAGTGCCACAAATAAGTTGCACTATCATTATTAACTTTGCATCTTTTGGTTTCAATATTATGAATATGTGTATCACTATGATCGAGATCCAACGAACTTGTTTCATTGGGTGTATGACCATCGAAGGTTTTATTCATGTAAACAGAACAACAATTATTCTCTGACTTTAATGAATAACCGTATTGCAATAAACATGATCAAATCATATTCATGCTCAACGCAAAAACCAAATAACACTTATTTAAGTTCAACACTAATCCCGAAAGTATAGGGGAGTGTGCGATGATGATCATATCAATCTTGGAACTACTTCCAACACACATCGTCACTTCACCCTTAACTAGTCTCTCTTTATTCTGCAACTCTTGTTTCGAGTTACTACTCTTAGCAACTGAACCAATATCAAATACTGAGGGGTTGCTATAAACACTAGTAAAGCACACATCAATAACATGTATATCAAATATACTTTTGTTCACTTTGCCATCCTTCTTATCCGCCAAATACTTGGGGCAGTTCCGCTTCCAGTGACCAGTCCCTTTGCAGTAGAAGCACTTAGTCTCAGGCTTAGGACCAGACTTGGGCTTCTTCACTTGAGCAGCAACTTGCTTGCCGTTCTTCTTGAAGTTCCCCTTCTTCCCTTTTGCCCTTTTCTTCAAACTAGTGGTCTTGTCAACCATCAACACTTGATGTTTTTCTTGATTTCTACCTTCATTGATTTCAGCATCACGAAGAGCTTGGGAATCGTTTCCGTTATCCCTTGCATATCATAGTTCATCACGAAGTTCTACTAACTTGGTGATGGTGACTAGAGAATTCCGTCAATCACTATCTTATCTGGAAGATTAACTCCCACTTGATTCAAGCGATTGTAGTACCCAGACAATCTGAGCACATGCTCACTAGTTGAGCGATTCTCCTCCATCTTTTAGCTATAGAACTTGTTGGAGACTTCATATCTCTCAACTCGGGTATTTGCTTGAAATATTAACTTCAACTCCTGGAACATCTCATATGGTCCATGACGTTCAAAACGTCTTTGAAGTCCCGATTCTAAGCCATTAAGCATGGTGCACTAAACTATCAAGTAGTCATCATATTGAGCTAGCCAAACGTTCATAACGTCTGCATCTGCTCCTGCAATAGGTCTGTCACCTAGCGGTGCATCAAGGACATAATTTTTCTGTGCAGCAATGAGAATAAGCCTCAGATCACGGATCCAATCCGTATCATTGCTACTAACATCTTTCAACACAATTTTCTCTAGGAACATATCAAAATAAACATATGAAAGCAACAACGCGAGCTATTGATCTTCAACATAGATATGCTAATACTACCAGGACTAAGTTCATGATAAATTAAAGTTCAATTAATCATATTACTTAACAACTCCCACTTAGATAGACATCCCTCTAATCCTCTAAGTGATCACGTGATACAAATCAACTAAACCATAACCGATCATCACGTGAGATGGAGTAGTTTTCAATGGTGAACATCATTATGTTGATCATATCTACTATATGATTCACGCTCGACCTTTCGGTCTCCGTGTTCCGAGGCCATATCTGCATATGCTAGGCCCGTCAAGTTTAACCTGAGTATTCTGCGTGTGCAAAACTGGCTTGCACCCATTGTAGATGGACGTAGAGCTTATCACACCCGATCATCACGTGGTGTCTGGGCACGACGAACTTTGGCAACGGTGCATACTCAGGGAGAACACTTCTTGATAATTTAGTGAGAGATCATCTTATAATGCTACCGTCAATCAAAGCAAGATAACATGCATAAAAAGATAAACATCACATGCAATCAAAATATGTGACATGATATGGCCATCATCATCTTGTGCCTTTGATCTCCATCTTCAAAGCATCGTCATGATTTCCATCGTCACCGGCATGACATCATGATCTCCATCATCTTGATCTATATCAATATGTCGTCACATGGTCGTCTCGCCAACTATTGCTCTTGCAATTATTGCTATCGCATAGCGATAAAGTAAAGCAATTATTGGGCGCTTGTATCTTATGCAATAGACAGACAACCATAAGGCTTTTGCCAGTTGCCGATAACTTCAACAAAACATGATCATCTTATACAACAACTTATAACTCATCACGTTTTGACCATATCACATCACAACATGCCCTGCAAAAACAAGTTAGACGTCCTCTACTTTGTTGTTGCAAATTTTACGTGGCTGCTACGGGCTTAGCAAGAACCAATCTTACCTACACATCAAAACCACAATGATAGTTTGTCAAATAGACTCCGTTTTAACCTTCGCAAGGACCGGGCATAGCCACACTCGGTTCAACTAAAGTTGGAGAAACAGTCACCCGCAAGTCACCTATGTGCAAAGCACGTCGGGGAAACTGGTCTCGCATAAGCGTACGCGTAATGTCGGTCCGGGCCGCTTCATCCAACAGTACCGCCGAACCAAAGTATGACATGCTGGTAGGCAGTATGACTTATATCGCCCACAACTCACTTGTGTTCTACTCATGCATATAACATCAAACCATAAAACCTATGCTCGGATGCCACTGTTGGGGAATGTAGTAATTTCAAAAAAATTCCTACGCACACGCAAGATCATGGTGATGCATAGCAACGAGGGGGAGAGTCTGATCTACGTACCCTTGTAGATCGCAACGGAAGCGTTGACACAACGTAAAGGAAGTAGTCGTACGTCTTCTTCCCGATTCGACCGATCCAAGCACCGTTACTCCGGCACCTTCGAGTTCTTAGCACACGTACAGCTCGATGACGATCCCCGGGCTCCGATCCAGCAAAGCTTCGGGGAGGAGTTCCGCCAGCACGACGGCGTGGTGACGATCTTGATGTTCTACTGTTGCAGGGCTTCGCCTAAGCACCGCTACAATACGACCGAGGTGGAATATGGTGGCAGGGGGCACCGCACACGGCTAAGGAACGATCACGTGGATCAACTTGTGTGTCTATGGGGTGCCCCCTACCCCTGTATATAAAGGATGGAGGAGGAGGAGGCCGGCCAAGGCTAGGCGCGCCAGGTGTGGAGTCCTACTAGGACTCCAAGTCCTAGTAGGAGTCCACCAAGAGGGGAGGAAGGGAGAAGGAAGTGGAGGAGTAGGAAAGGTGGCCGGCCCCCTTTTCCCTAGTCCAATTCGGACTAGAGGGGAGGGGGGGCGCAGCAGCCTTTTTCCTCTTCCCACTAAAGCCCATCAAGGCACATTACTTCTCCCGTAACTACCCGGTACTCCGAAAAATACCCGAATCACTAGGAACCTTTCCGATGTCCGAATATAGTCATCCAATATATCGATCTTTACGTCTCGACCAATTCGAGACTCCTCGTCATGTCCCTGATCTCATCTGGGACTCCGAACTCCTTCGGTACATCAAAACTCATAAACTCATAATATAACTGTCATCGAAACCTTAAGCGTGCGGACCCTACGGTTCGAGAACAATGTAGACATGACCGAGACACGTCTCCGGTCAATAACCAATAGCGGGACCTGGATGCCCATATTGGCTCCTACATATTCTACGAAGATCTTTATCGGTCAGACCGCATAACAACATACGTTGTTCCCTTTGTCATCGGTATGTTACTTGCCCGAGATTCGATCGTCGGTATCCAATACCTAGTTCAATCTCGTTGCCGGCAAGTCTCTTTACTCGTTCCGTAATACAACATCCCGCAACTAACTCATTAGTTGCAATGCTTGCAAGGCTTTAAGTGATGTGCATTACCGAGAGGGCCCAGAGATACCTCTCCGACAATCGGAGTGACAAATCCTAATCTCCAAATACGCCAACCCAACATCTACCTTTGGAGACACCTGTAGTACTCCTTTATAATCACCCAGTTACGTTGTGACGTTTGGTAGTACCCAAAGTGTTCCTCCGGTAAACGGGAGTTGCATAATCTCATAGTCATAGGAACATGTATAAGTCATGAAGAAAGCAATAGCAACATACTAAACGATCGGGTGCTAAGCTAATGGAATGGGTCATGTCAATTAGATCATTCAACTAATGATGTGATCTCGTTAATCAAATAACAACTCTTTTGTCCATGGTTAGGAAACATAACCATCTTTGATTAACGAGCTAGTCAAGTAGAGGCATACTAGTGACACTCTGTTTGTCTATGTATTCACACATGTATTATGTTTCCGGTTAATACAATTCTAGCATGAATAATAAACATTTATCATGATATAAGGAAATAAATAATAACTTTATTATTGCCTCTAGGGCATATTCCCTTCAAACCGGCAGAAGAGAAAAAGAAGAAGATAGGTGCTGCAAGACGCCTCGCCGCCTGGCCGGTCGAGCCTGACCGGCCGGGACCCCTCTTCAAGCACCCGGAGGCTCGAAGGCTTCACCCAGCGGGTGCGCCAACACGCTCCGCGAGCGCCGAGTCACGCCGGCTGTCTTCAACGACCGCGACTACATGAAAATCAATGTGAGCTCCTCACCCGCATATTTTTTGCACCATGCAAGCATGGATAACCACGAGCGATGCTCGGGAACTATCTCCGCTTTTTATTACAGTAGCATCACTGTTCGCCCCAGCGCCAGCCAGAGTTGGCCCGGGGGCTGGCCGCTTGGCCTGAGACGTTAGTTCCCGCAGACGGCTTAGTACCGTGTGCGGTACCAAAGGCCCACTCTTAGTCACAGACCGCAGAGCGGCTGTCTGACTAGCAAGAGTGAACGCTGGAGGCCACCCACGTGAAAAACGTCCGGGAAGAAAAACGGTTCGGGCGACCCGGTCCTTTCTTTTATGAGTATCTACTCGGTTGAATCTGCTCCTAGACTCTGAGTACTGTACACTCCACTTCGCGGCCCACTCTCAGCCACAGACCGCAGAGCGGCTGTCCGGCAAGCGAGAGCACAAGCCAAAGAGTGGAGGGAACATGAAAAAGATTGAAGGGGGCTCGGACGAAACCGAGTCGGCACCCTCCGCATAAAACTTGCAATACTAAAAACAAGCATATGATATATTTGCGTGGACTAACTTTGTCTTTTTTCATGATCATTTCCATGAACACTCGCCAAAAAACCTCCGCCCAACTTTGCCAAGTTGCCCGAAGGCTTGGGGGCTACTGTCGGAGTAATCGACCACGGGTACCCCGAGGACGGCAAGACGATATTTCAAGACATCGGGGCTAGCAAATCCCCTCAGTCCGGCTGCGCCAACCAGCCGGCTGCCGACTGCAGCCCGACCCGACACCGACAAGACCCCGACAGGACGGCCATACCGCAGACGAGACAGCTGTACCGCGACGCCATCATCTACAGTGTACCTGTCCCCTTGGCACTATTCTATAAAGTGCCCAGGGGACAAGCATGACATGCACCACACCTCTCATGGGCATGGTGCCCCATGCCCACTTGCCCCCCACGCCACTCACCTAGCTTAGGAAACAAGCTAGCCATGCCCATATATATATATATATATATATATATATATATATATATACCACCCATCCATCCATCCACTGCAAGGAGACAGACGCATGCATCCATGCTCATTCACGGTGGAGCTCTCTCATGCCCACTAGCTAGCTAGCTCATACACACATATGACGCATATACAATGCCAGATGCCTATGGCGCTGAGCTTAGATACAGCTCCAGGAGCACTCTGTACCAGATATACATATCAGATACACTCAGACATGTAGCGGTAGGAGTATTATCTCTCCGGAGAGCTCCGAAGCTGGGTAAACCACTGCGTGCTACTCGCATACCCGCTCCCGGGCCTATCAGTAGCAGTCTTACCCACACACTAAGCCCTTGTGGCATCTGTCGACTCGCAAGCCCCCCGTGAGAAATACCATGACACTCGTGAAATATTATACTCTATGTGTGTGGGGGGGTACTTGTTTTGCAGAACCGGACATGTTTTCTGTGTTCGAAGGTTGTTTTAGAGTATTCGTAGGAGGAACCCGCCTTGCAATGCTAACGACAATCTGCGCGCCGGACACATCGTCATTGAAGCCTGGTTCAGGGGCTACTGATGGAGTCCTAGATTAAGGGGTCCACGAACGTCCGGACTATGTAACATGGGTCGGACTAATGGGCTATGAAGATACAAGACAGAAGACTTCTTCCCGTGTCCGGATGGGACTCTCCTTTGCGTGGATGGTGAGGGAGTCCTGGATTAGGGGGTGTTCGGGTAGCCGGACTATTCCTTCAGCCAGACTCCTGGATTATGAAGATACAAGATTGAAGACTACGTCCCGTGTCCGGATGGGACTTTCCTTGGCGTGGAAGGCAAGCTTGGCGATGCGGATATTCAAGATCTCCTACCGTTGTGACCGACTCTATGTAACCCTAACCCTATCCGGTGTCTATATAAACCGGAGGGTTTTAGTCCGTAGGACAACATCATCAACTCCATAGACAACAATCATACCATAGGCTAGCTTCTAGGGTTTAGCCTCCTTGATCTCGTGGTAGATCTACTCTTGTACTACCCATATCATCAATATTAATCAAGCAGGACGTAGGGTTTTACCTCCATCAAGAGGGCCCGAACCTGGGTAAAACATCGTGTTCCCTGCCTCCTGTTACCATCCGGCCTAGACGCACAGTTCGGGACCCCCTACCCGAGATCCGCCGGTTTTGACACCGACATTGGTGCTTTCATTGAGAGTTCCTTTGTATCATCGCCGTTAGGTCCGATGGCTCCTTTGATCATCAACAATGATGCGGTCCAGGGTGAGACTTTGCTCCCCGGACAGATCTTCGTCTTCGGCGACTTCGCTCTGCGGGCCAATTCTCTTAGCCACTTGGAGCAGATCGAGAGCTACGCCCCTGGCCATCAAGTCAGGTTTGGAAGCTTAAACTACACGGCTGACGTCCGCGGAGACTTGATCTTCGATGGGTTCGAGCCACGGCCAAGCACACCGCACTATCTCGAGGGGCATGATCTAGCTCTGCCTCCGGGTAGTGTCCTGGAGGCCGCACACGCATCGGTCCCGACCTCCAACTCGGAGCCTATTGCGCCAATGGAGGACGAGCGGTTGGATGCCACCTCGAGGGCTGCGATCTTAAATGCGATCGAGCCGGACGCTAGCCCCGCACTCTGCATGATCCGTGACTCTAAGGATTCGGAGTCCTCCCCGGACTCCGAACCCCCCGCGTCCCTGCCAATCGAATCCGATCGGGCGCCGATAATGGAGTTCACCGCCGCAGACATCTTTCAACACTCGCCTTTCGGCGTCATCCTGAATTCTCTTAAGTCTCTCTCTTTATCAGGAGAGCCCTGGCCGGATTACGGTCAGCGAGGATGGGACACGGACGATGAAGAAATTCAAAGCCCACCCACCACCCACTTGGTAGCCACTATCGACAATTTAAACGACGTGCTCAACTTCAACTCCGGAGACATCGACAGCATGAATAACGATGCAGGAGATATCGACGAACCAACGCCCATAGGGCATTGGACAGCCACCTCATCTCACGATGTGTACATGGTGGATACCCCTAAAGGAAGCGACAACGAGGAAAAAGGGGAAGGAACGGGAGATAGACCCCCGAAAAGCAATCAAAGCGTCGGCGTAAACACCGACCCAAGCCCCGCCTCAATAAAAACCTAGCCATAGAGCAGGACGAGCAGGCCTTAGAGCAACCGCCCGAACATGGCAACACGGATGGAGAAACTGAACATCCCTCCTCCGGCGAAAATGGCATTTCGGATGACCTCACGCCGGATAAACCCATGGAGCAGAAGAATCTCCATGAGAGGCTCGTTGCAACTGCACGTAGCCTGAAAAAGCAGAAGCGGAAGCTAAAAAGAGCGGAAGATGCACTCCAAATTAGATGGAGCAAAGTAACCAATACCGCAGATAAATACGGCGACAGTCGCCACACTAAAAGCTATCCGAAAAGAAAGCTACTGCCTAAATTCGACGAAGAGGCCCTAGAGCCCTCGCATTCAAAAAATGAGAAAGCCACACGGTCGGATAGACGACCCCATAAAGCGGCAAGTGGCGCCGCACTTAAATCGGCATGCGACCCACTTAAGGATTCGCACCATGGCCCAGTTAGGTCCATTTATGGGCCAAGAAAGCAAGCTCTCGCAAGCAATGCAATAAAGCCATCATCAGAATCCGGCACACCCAAATACAGGGGCGCCGCACACCCTCTATGTTTCACCGATGAGGTCCTGGACTATGAATTTCCAGAGGGATTCAAACCCGTAAATATAGAGGCATATGATGGAACAACAGACCCTGGAGTCTGGATAGAGGATTATATCCTCCACATACACATGGCTAGAGGAAATGATCTCCACGCCATACAATATTTACCCCTTAAGCTTAAAGGGCCAGCCCGGCATTGGCTCAAAAGCCTTCCTGAAAACACAATTGGAAGTTGGGAAGAGCTCGAGGATGCTTTCCGAGAAAATTTCAAGGGACCTATGTCCGCCCTTCGGATGCAGACGGTCTTAGTCACATAACTCAACAACCCGGAGAATCAGCTCGGCAGTTCTGGAACAGATTCCTCACTAAAAAGAATTAGATAGTCGACTGTCCGGACGCCGAAGCCTTAGCAGCTTTCAGGCATAACGTCCTAGACGAATGGCTTGCCAGACACCTCGGCCAAGAAAAGCCAAGAACAATGGCCGCACTAACATACCTCATGACCCGCTTTTGTGCAGGGGAGGACAGCTAGTTGGCAAGGTGCAGCCCCAGCGACCCAAGTACATCATAAACTAGGGATGGAAATGGAAAACCGCGACACAACAAGGACCGTCGCCGGACTAAGGATAAAAGTCCGAAGAGCACGGCAGTCAATGCCGGATTCAAAGGCTCACGACAAAATGAGGCAACCCCCCCCCCCCCAGGATAACAGGGACGATCCATCCAACCTAAATAAAATCCTGGATAGGATATGTCAGATACACAGCACTCCCGGGAAGCCTGCTAACCATACCCACAGAGACTGTTGGGTTATCAAACAATCCGGCAGACTCAATGCCGAACAGAAGGGGCTCGACACACCAAGCAAAGACGAGGACGAACCCCAAAAGCAGAGCACCAGGAAACAAAAGAACTTCCCACAAGAAGTAAAAACAGTGAACTTACTTCACATAACAAAACGTACGGCGCCCGTAAAGGTACGCACCACACGGACCATCCCCAAAGGGTCCTGCCACTGGTTGTCAAAACCAATCATCTTCGACCAGCTAGATTATTCTAGAAATGTCAAGAATGCAGGCTGGACTGCCTTGATACTCGATCCAATAATTGGCGGACTCCAGTTTTCAAATGTCCTTATGGACGGCGGCAGTGGACTAAACCTGATATATCAGGATACAATCCAGCACATGGGGATAAACCCAACAAGAATCCGCCGCAGCAAAACCTCCTTTCAAGGGGTAATACCTGGTCCGGACACCCATTGTATGGGTTTTCTCTGGCTCGAAGTCATATTCGGCTCTGCCGATAACTTCCGCCGCGAAAAGCTGACCTTCCATATCGTCCAGTTCTCAAGTCGCTATCAAGCACTACTGGGACGCGAAGCTTTCGCTCGCTTTAACGCAATACCGCATTATGCATCTCTTATGCTTAAGATGCCCGGTCCATGAGGCATCATCTCTTTGAAGGGAAAGCACTAAAGTGCGCCTCCCCAAGCGGAGGACTGTGCGGCCGCTTTGACAGCCCCACAGCAAAATGGCCTCACCGGCCAAAAAACTTCGAAATAGGTCATTCAAGACCACGAACGCGGATAGACGAGTTCGGTGCAAAATCATCATGGATGCAGGCTTACTGGCCATATACCCCCGCACTAGGAGCTCCATGCATATACAATAAGAGACAATAAAGCTCAATCTTATATTTTTTACTTTACACTTTGTTTATTTTAAACTTTTTCGGCACGACCCGTTTTCAACTCAGTTCCTCTCTTTTACAGATGAACGTTGTGCGGCGCCCGTCCAGGATACGGCACAACGGAGACATAGGCGCAGACGTGCAGTAGGGACCCGTCCTAAAGGATTCTTTTTAGATTAAGACCCTGTGTAAACCTTTTTTACTGTCTCTTGTTGCTACACATCCCCTGGTTTTTTCTGGTATAACCAAGGAGGAGGCTGGCGTCTTGGCATGTGGCCACGACAGAATTTTCGCACGTACCTGGACACTAGGGGCTTCTCTTTTTTTTGAAGAGTGTGGTTTGGCCCACACTCATAAAGACCGAACGCCTTAGGGAGTGTTCAGCGTCGCGAGTTTTGGCATTATATGCATCAGCTCCGAATCATGTCTTTGGTCAAATGTTGGGTTGCCCGGCTCCTGAGTTCGGCTACCTTACGTTCCGCTCTATCGGCTAAGGTAGCACCAGGAGAACTACTGCGATTGTGCCCCCGGTTCTGCCAGGGCGAGCACCTCAGTAGAGAAAGCTGAAAACTGACTGTCATGATGTAGCGTGAGACTGGTCAGCCACTCGATGACCTATCAGAATCTATCGGATTCCTCCGCTTTAACGAAGGGCCGCTTCCCGGTCAGGCACATACGCGCCCGAATTCGGACGAGTGCAGTTGCCACCAAGGAGCTACCTAAAGAGTCTCATTTTCAAACTCCTATGGCTAAGTGAAAGTGTTAAAGCATTATAGTCTGGTTGCCTGGCCCGCTGCGCTATCACCTCCTTTGTAGGACCAAGACGTTGGGCTAAGTGTGAAAATGCGTTTTCTGCGAGCACCCCCGCACTATGTGCGTGGGGGCTGAAGCCAACGACTGCCATCTTTCAGACTCTATACATACATACATACACACACACACACACACACACACATATATATATATATATATATATCTTAAAACGGTCGCATAGAAGGTGTTTACAATACTTGAGGCACAAGTATAAAAAAGGCCACTACAGTTTATCAAAATATTACTTTATAATTACATATGCTATCATAACATAGCATATTTCGAGCACTGCGTCTCTATTACACGAGCGCCTTCAAGAACTTCCTGAAAATAGTGCTCGGAGGGTACTCGGCTTTTGTCTGAATCTCGGGACGCAACAACGGTGGTCTCCATCTCTGCCCAGTATGTCTTGACACGGGCAAGAGCCATCCTTGCGCCCTCTATGCATGTTGACCTCTTCATTGCATTTATACGCGGCACCGCGTCAAGGAATTGCTGCACCAAGCCAAAATAGCTCTTCGGCTCCGATTTCCCCGGCCACAGATAACCCACGACGTACTTCATGGCGAGTCCGGACAACCTATTCAGTTCGGCCCATTGAGCCAAACGATCGTCAACTGCCAGTGGACGCTCTGGATTGTGAAACTGCGACCAGAAAAGGTTTTCCACTTCGCGATCCTTCTGATCTCGAAAGTGTTCGGTCGCATCAGCAGCACTCGCTGCCAAGTCCAGATAGGCATCCTCCACACTCCACATTCGGTCCAACGGAGCAAACTTCGCATCGCAAAATTTCCTTCGCAGCATAAAGGGCTTTCCAGCCGCAATCTGTTCGGCCTGATGTAGCTCCTCCTTCGCAGCTCTCATTGCAGAGCGCGCGTCCTTGACATCGGCAGCGGCCTTCTCTAAGTCCGTCTGTTTCGCATGGTCTTCTTTTTCAAGAAGACTGCAATGGTCTGTAGCGCTTTTTAACTTTTCGGCCATCTCGGCCATCTCTTCCTTGCTTCGGCAATGAGCAGCCTGTTCGTCTCTCAGCTCTTCAAGGGCTTTCTTGGCGGCCGCATCACTTTTGCTGGCTTGTTCTTTAGCTCGAGCAAGTTCTGCCCTAAGACTCTCCACGGCGGCCGCACCATCTGCGTCAAGCACACACATCGTAAGACACAGGCATAAAACTGTTCTTACCCGATGTCGCCCGAGGAATTACATACCTTGAGCCTCATCCAACCGCTTATTGACAAGCGTGATGTCGGCATCTGCCACGTCCAGTTGCCGCTTTAGTTCGGCAAAATTGTCAGTTCGGCTCGATTCCGGACACCCTGCCGCCTACATTCAAAGGCGACATCTTAGACCTGGGATTAGGATCCTCCGCATGCCGTCATTTCTTGACAACGCACAGAGTCTCAGGGGTACTATCTACACAGGGCGCATCTTATTCACGCGCAACTGACAAAAGTATACATTATCTAATGTACCTCGAAACCCATCAATAAGCTTTTGACGGCCTCATATCCGCTCTCTGCAGATGAAATCCTTCCAATCACCGTGCCCATCAGTGCACGGTGCTCCTCTGAGATACAAGCTCGCCCCAGCAGAATCTTCAGCTCCTCCGACCGAGCACCAGACGGTGCCGGGCTCGTCCCATGACCTCTTTCGAAGGCCGGACGCGGAGAACCTCGGGGGCCGCATATCTACCTTCCGCCCCTGACGGATTCGGAGAAACCCTCCGCGATGACACCTCAGGGTCGCCCGCCTTGCTAGGCGGCACGGCAGGGGGAGGCGTGCCGCTCTCCATCATCTCTGGAAGAAGATCCCCCGAAGACGAGCTCTGCTGAGAAGGGATGAGGTCCGAGCTACAAGGTAAAAGTTTGGTTAATCTTTTCAGACATAAATCAAGGATTTCCCTCATTCCTCAAAAGGAAAATCTTTCTGTACTTACGGCTCGCTGGAGGGCTGATCCCCTTGAGGGCGTAGTCCGGCCGAGGAACTCCCCGGCGTCGGACCCTCTGACGAGGATTTTCTCCCCCGCTTCACGGCCATGGTTTCCGGGTCGTCAGAGGCGGCTCTCTTCTTCCCCTTGGGAGAGGAATCGTCGGTTCCTCCCATTGGAGCAACCTCCTTCGAGGAGTCCATAGCTTCCTTGTCCTCCCCCTCCGAAGGCATTATCTCCAGCATCCTGACTAGCACGGGATCCGGCCTGGTTTCAGGAAGGGGAGCCGGACACCTGATCAGTTTTGCCTTCGCTATCCACTCCTGTTTAAAAAGGACGGCTCTTTTAGGGGCAAGTTTATGACAACTATACGGATAGAAGGTCCGGACACAAGGTTGCTTACTTGAGTATCCAGGCGATTGCGGCTTAGGCCTGCGTCCTCGGTCGAATCCGGACACATCTCCTGTGATCCAAAGAATAGTTTATACATCTCCGCGGGCGTTGCGCGCATGAAGTTCTGGAGAGCTCGCGGTCCCTCTGGATTAAATTCCCACAGGCGGAGGGGGCGACGTTTGCCGGGCAATATTCGGCGAATCAGCATGACCTGCGTCACCTTGACCAGGCTGAGGTATCCTTCCAAGAGATCTTTAATGCGGCCCTATAGCAAGGGCACACCTTTGGACAAACCCCAATCCAACCCTCTATTGACCCATGACGCCAGACGTGGTGGGGGACCCGAGCGAAAGGTAGGAGGCGCCACCCATTTGGTGCTCCGGGGAGCGGTGATATAAAACCACTCTCGTTGCCACAAGCCTAGCTCCTCTTGAAAAGAGCCCTCGGGCCACGGAGCATCAGCATTTTTGCTTATAACAGCGCCTCCGCACTCTGCGTGCCGTCCCTCGATCATCTTCGATTCCACTTTGAAGGTCTTGAGCCATAGTCCGAAGTGAGGGTTAACATGGAGGAACGCTTCGCACACAATGATAAACGAGGAGATATGGAGGATGGACTCTGGAGCTAAGTCGTGGAATTCCAACCCGTAATAAAATAGCAGTCCCTCACAAAGGGATCCATTGGGAAGCCCAACCCCCGAAGGAAGTGAGACATGAACACCACGCTCTCACCGGGCTGGGGACTGGGGATGACCTGCCCTTGAGCAGGCAACCTATGCCAAATTTCGCCAGTCAGGAACTTAGCCTCTCTCAACTTTAGCATGTCCTCCTCCGTGACGGAGGAGGGCATCCATCGGCCTTGAAGGTCGAAACCGGACATTGTCGAAGGTCCGAGGTGCCCGGAATCTGGAGCCTAGGGTGTTGGAACTCGAGGCGACGGGCAAACTTGTTGGAGAAAAGAGAAGGCCCTGGTCCCTTTATAAAAGGCTGAATACCAGGAGCCCTCCCCGTAACCGTTTGGGACTCGCCTTTAATCGAGAAAGTATGCTAACGGGCTTGATTGGGTTACCCACGTCCGTATTGATGAGAATCCCATAATAGGGGGGTACACGATCTCTGCTTTGAAAAGACGTGCCAAGGAAACCACCTCGCAAAACATGCTGAGGAGGAAAAGTAAAAAGATTCGAGTAAAGGGCTTGGTTGTGGTGTGATGGCGCACTACAGAATACGTTAGCAGATTTGATTTGTGTTAATATTATTCTCTCTATGGCAATATGTGGAAGCTTATTTTACAGAGCCGGACATTATTCTTGGTGTTTACAATCTTCTATGAAGGACTTGGAGGAGGAACCCGCCTTGCAATGCCGAAGACAATTTGCGCGCCGGACTCGTCGTCATTGAAGCCTGGTTTAGGGGCTACTGAGGGAGTCCTGAATTAGGGGGTGTTCGGGTAGCCGGACTATACCTTCAGTCGGACTCCTAGATTATGAAGATACAAGATTGAAGACTACGTCCCGTGTCCGGATGGGACTTTCCTTGGCGTGGAAGGCAAGCTTGGTGATGCGGATATTCAAGATCTCCTACCGTTGTGACCGACTCTATGTAACCCTAACCCTATCCGGTGTCTATATAAACCGGAGGGTTTTAGTCCGTAGGACAACATCATCAACTCCATAGACAACAATCATACCATAGGCTAGCTTCTAGGGTTTAGCCTCCTTGATCTCGTGGTAGATCTACTCTTGTATTACCCATATCATCAATATTAATCAAGCAGGACGTAGGGTTTTACCTCCATCAAGAGGGCCCGAACCTGGGTAAAACATCATGTTCCCTGCCTCCTGTTACCATCCGGCCTAGACGCACAGTTCGGGACCCCCTACCCGAGATCCGACGGTTTTGACACCGACAGATGGCAACCTTGGCATTCGGATATGTAGATTCCTTCCTTTGTAAACTGACCCTGTACAACCCTAGGCCCCTTCGGTGTCTATATAAACTGGTGGGTTTAGTCCGTAGAGGCAATCATAATCATACAGGCTAGACATCTAGGGTTTAGCCATTACGATCTCGTGGTAGATCAACTCTTGTAATTCTCATATTCATCAAGATCAATCAAGCAGGAAGTAGGGTATTACCTCCATCAAGAGGGTCTGAACCTGGGTAAACATCGTGTCCCCCGTCTCCTGTTATCATCGACTTTAGACGCACAGTTCGGGACCCCCTACCCGAGATCCGCCAGTTTTGACACCGACAATAGGACTGTCATGTCAGTGATGCTATGAAGCCTGCGACAGATAGTGATACCACCCATAAGGACGCCAAACCAGAGAGGAGGTCCAAGATAGGCCCAAGCATGAGAAGAAGCCCAACCCACGAGGACTTGGCGGCGGCGGCTCCTGAACTACTTTCCTCTTTCCTTCCTACCAGATTCAGCTCGCTAAGCTTGTAACCAAACTAAATTCATGTAATCTACGAGTGAGAACCTTAGTAGTTCCTATCATGTTGGGTCCGGCGTTGGCCTGAATATGAAGGATGACGGTCAGTTGTGACGTTTGAGACTCGTTTAGAATTCCTTTTGGATCACATTTTTGTGGCCGGTCAAAGCAACTCCAACGGGCCGACCCGAACGGACGGTGTTTTTGTCTGCTTTTTATCCGTTTGGGTCGGCCCGGCGGACACAAACGACCGGCGGTGTGTTTGGGTCGGCGCGAGCGCCCAACGCTGGCCCGACCCATTTTGTCGGCGCGCCAAAAAAAGTATTGCAAGCATTTTGAAAATAAATACATGCATTTAATTAAACATAAAAGCCGGCCACGAAGGCCGGCGAAAGTCCACATTACATTAATTAAAACACTAAAAACTAGACGTTGCGCTGCCCTAGGCGTCCTCGTCGACGGCGGCGTTTGCGTCGGGACCGGTGAGGTCGATCAACGTCGGCGCAGGGCCGGCCCAGGGGAATGCCGTGTTCCAGACGGCGGTGATGTCGGGCTTTGCCGCCGCTGCCTCGGCCTGGCACGCCTTCTCTCCAACCTTGCGCTCGAGCATGTGCAGGCACTCGCCCTCCCAGCACTCCTCAGTCAGCCAAATGCGGCGCCAGTGGTCGAGGTAGGCCGCCTCTTGCTTCTCCGTCGCCCCGAGCCAGATCCGCGGAGCGCTGACCCACTCGCGCACTACTCCGGTCCAGGAGTAGCGCTCGCGGTAGGCCGGCTCCTCCGGCTCGGCTTTGGGCAGGGACGGCGGGGCCACCGGCGGCACGACGCAGTCGCCCGCCGCGGAGAGGGCCATGGCCTCCGCCATGGCAGCCTCGAAAGCCGCCTTGTCCGCCTCCCTCCTCCGCTCCTCCTCCTCGCTCTCCTTGATGGCCGCCTGGTAGGCAGCCTCGGCCTCCTGGTCCTCGTCGCGAACGACAAGCGCGGGCGGCGGCAGGCTGTGGTTGACGCCGCGGACGCCGCGTCGCCTCACCTCCTCATGCTCGAAGGCGAACCATCGAGCCCAGTTGGGCGAGTCGACGGCGAAGTGCGGGTCGGCACGCTGCTCCGACGTCAGCAACGCCCGCCGGCGCCACACCTCCTCCGCATGGGCCCTCGCCGTCCGCGGCACCGCCGGCACTGGGATCCTCTCCGGATCCAAATGCCTGTCATGCGGCAGCGTCACGTCCGGGTACGGCAGAGGCATGAGGTGGTGCCAGTGCCACTCGGCTTGGTGCAACGGCACGTTGATGTGCTGCCTCTACCGGGGAGCGCGCGCCAGCATGGGGAGGGCGGGGAGGGAGGGGGAATGGCGGGTGGGGGCTTTGCCCTTGCGGCTGTTGCCGATGCCAGAGAAGAAACCCATGTTGGCGGTGGCAAGGGTTGTCGCCGGCGTGGGGGCAGGGGTGGCTAGATGGGGATGGGGGCGAGTGGTAGTCGATGAGGACGGCCCCGCCGCACGCCAGGCTTAAAAAAGAACGACCGCCGTCGCTGACGTGTGGGCCCAAGGTAGGTGGTCGTCATAAATTATGTTAACCGTTGTAATTGGACGGCCGCTGATACGTCTCCAATGTATCTATAATTTTTTATTGCTCCATGCTATATTATCTATTATTTTTTAACATTATTGGGCTTTATTATAGGGTTGCTAAAGTGAGCCTGAGCGCATTTTCTTTATTCTACGCTCCGACCCATCTTTCAACCGACGTGCTAGTTAGTTAATCCATCCAGGCCAAGACGTCCCAGGAATCAACCGTAATGAGCATCTATCAACGTAACCAAAGCGGATGTGTTTTACAAGGGATTGACCCATAGTACGATAGTAAATCGTACTGGTAGTAAAACTGGTTTGTCCCATTACTGTTGTGTGTGACGAATTGGTGCGTGACACTTCTTGATGATAGCCAGTAACAAGATTACTATACTCAATACACGTGTTACTATGAATTATTTTGTGTGTGAGAGCATGGTAATTGGATTACCATGCCGATTAAAGGAAGGACTAGTATGATGGAAGAGAGTAAGCAGATTACTATTTGTAGTAGGCTACTTTACCAGAACGATTAAGGAGTGGAAATTGTGTGTTGTAGCCGGTAACAAGATTACCATAAATATTAATTATTTTACGATCACGCATGGGCGAGGCGGGGTGATAGGCAGTAACAAGATTACTATATTCATTATATACGCGTGTTACAAAGAATTATTTTGTGTGTGGCACCATGGTAACTGGATTACCATACCGATTCAATGCAGGACTAGTATGATACAAGGCAGTAACAAGATTACTATTTTCAACAGGCAATTTTACTAAACGATTAAGGGTTGGAGAAATGGTTCGTTGGAGTCCGTAATAGGATTACTACCAGTATTACTTATTTTACGATCACGCATGGACAAGGCGGAGGAGTGGTTTGGCCCAACCAGTAACCGTTTAATTTCCTTACTATGTCTGATAGGTTTTTTACTGAGATTAGTGGAGCGGCGCGCACGCAGCAGCCGGAGCGCAGGATTAGAGTATTTGCGCTCACGCTCACTTTAGCGCTACCGGCTTTATTATCCATTTTTATATTATTTTTGAGACTAACCTATCAATTGGAGGCCTAACCCAGAATTGCTGTTTTTTGCCTGTTTTAGGGTTTCGAAGAAAAGGAATATAAAACGGAGTCCAAACAGAATGAAACCTTCAGGAACGTGATTTTCTCAACAAACAAGACCCAGGAGACTTGGACCCTACGTCAAGACACAAAAGAGGAGGCCACGAGGTAGGGGGGGCGCCTCCCCCAGGCGCGCCCTCCACCCTCGTGGGCCCCCTGTTGCTCCGCCGACATACTCCTTCCTCCTATATGTACCTATGTACCCCCAAACGATCAGATACAGAGCCAAGAACCTAGTTCCACCGCCGCAACTTTCTGTATCCAGGAGATCCCATCTTGGGGCCTGTTCCGGAGCTCCGCCGGAGGGGGCATCGATCACGGAGGGCTTCTACATCAACACCATAGCCCCTCCGATGAAGTGTGAGTAGTTTACCTCAGACCTACGGGTCTATAGTTATTAGCTAGATGGCTTCTTCTCTCTTTTTGGATCTCAATACAATGTCCCCCCCTCTCTTGTGGAGAACTATTCGATGTAATCTTCTTTTTGCGGTGTGTTTGTTCAGACCGATGAATTGTGAGTTTATGATCAAGTCTATCTATGAACAATATTTGAATCTTCCCTGAATTCTTTTATGTATGATTGATTATCTTTGCAGGTCTCTTCGAATTATTAGTTTGGTTTGGCCTACTAGATTGATCTTTCTTGCAATGGGAGAAGTGCTTAGCTTTGGGTTCAATCTTGCGGTGTCCTTTCCCAGTGACAGTAGGGGAAGCAAGGCATGTATTGTATTGTTGCCATTGAGGATAACAAGATGGGGTTTTCATCATATTGCATGAGTTTATCCCTCTACATCATGTCATCTTGCTTAAGGCGTTACTCTGTTTTTAACTTAATACTCTAGATGCATGTTGGATAGCGGTCGATGAGTGGAGTAATAGTAGTAGATGCAGGCAGGAGTCGGTCTACTTGTCTCGGACGTGATGCCTATATACATGATCATACCTAGATATTCTCATAACTATGCTCAATTCTGTCAGTTGCTCAACAGTAATTTGTTTACCCACCGTAGAATACCTATGCTCTCGAGAGAAGCCACTAGTGAAACCTATGGCCCCCGGGTCTATCTTTATCATATTAATCTCCTACTACTTAGTTATTTCCTTTGCTTTTTCCTTTTCCTTTATTTTACTTTGCATCTTTATCACAAAAATACCAAAAATATTATCTTATCATATCTATCAGATCTCACTCTCGTAAGTGGCCGTGTAGGGATTGACAACCCCTATTCGCGTTGGTTGCGAGGATTTATTTGTTTGGTGCAGGTACGAGGGACTCGCGCGTATCCTCCTACTGGATTGATACCTTGGTTCTCAAAAACTGAGGGAAATACTTACGCTACTTTGCTGCATCATCCCTTCCTCTTCGGGGAAAACTAACGTAGTGCTCAAGAGGTAGCAAGAAGGATTTATGGCGCCGTTGCCGGGGAGGTCTACACAGAAGTCAACATACCAACTACCCATCACATACCCTTATCTCCCGCATTCACTTCACCCTTGCCGTTTTATTCGCCCTCTCTCTCTCTCTCTCTCTCTCTCTCTCTCTCTATCCTCCATCTCTTTCTTTATTTGCCTCTTTTTGCCCGCTTGCTTTTTGTTTGCTTGTGTGTTAGTTTGCTTGCTTGTCACGATGGCTCAAGATAATACTAAATTATGTGACTTCACTAATAGCAACAACAATGATTTTATTCGCACTCCGATTGCTCCTCTTACCGATGCTGAATCTTGTGAAATTAATACTGCTTTGCTGAATCTTCTCATGAAAGATCCGTTTTCCAGCCTTCCTAGTGAAGATGCCGCTACCCATCTAAATAGCTTCGTTGATTTGTGTGATATGCAAAAGAAGAAAGATGTGGATAATGATATTGTTAAATTGAAGCTATTTCCTTTTTCACTTAGAGATCGTGCTAAAGCTTGGTTTTCGTCTTTGCCTAAAAATAGTATTGATTCATGGAATAAGTGCAAAGATGCTTATATCTCTAAGTATTTTCCTCCCGCTAAGATCATCTCTTTTAGAAACGATATCATGAATTTTAAGCAACTTTACCATGAACATGTTGCACAAGCTTGGTAGAGAATGAAACTAATGATACGTAATTGCCCTACTCATGGTTTAAACTTGTGGATGATTATACAAAAAAATTATGCCGGATTGAATTTTGCTTCTAGAAATCTTTTAGATTCGGCCACGGGAGGCACTTTTATGGAAATCACTTTCGAATAAGCTACTAAACTCCTAGATAATATTATGGTTAATTATTCTCAATGGCATACTAAAAGATCTACTAATAAAAAGGTGCATGCGATAGAAGAAATTAATGTTTTGAGTGGAAAGATGGATGAACTTATGAAATTATTTGCTAATAAGAGTGTTTCTTCTGATCCTAATGATATGACCTTGTCTACTTTGATTGAGAATAATAATGAATCTATGGATGTGAATTTTGTTGGTAGGAACAATTTTGGTAACAACGTGTATAAAGGAAATTTTAATCCTAGGCCTTATCCTAGTAATCCCTCTAATAATTATGGTAATTCCTACAACAATTCTTATGTAAATTATAATAAAATGCCCTCTGATTTTGAATCTAATATTAAAGAATTTATTACTTTGCAAAAGAATTTTAATTCTTTGATTGAAGAAAAATTGCTTAAGATTGTTGAGTTGGCTAGGAACGTTGATAGAATTTCTCTTGATGTTGATTCTTTAAAACTTAGATCTATTCCACCTAAGAATGATATCAATGAGTCTCTCAAAACCATGAGAATTTCCATTGATGAGTGCAAAGAAAGAACCGCTAGGATGCGTGCTAAGAAAGATGCCTTTATAAGAGCGTGTTCTTCTAGTTGCTATGAAAATAAAGATGAAGATCTAAAAGTTATTGATGTGTCCCCTATTAAATCTTTGTTTTGCATATGAATCTTGATAGTGATGGGACTGAATATGATCCACCTTTACCTAGAAGGCGTTCCAAGAATTCAGATTTTTTTTATCTTAATGCTAAAATTGATAAAAGTGGGATTGAAGAAATTAAAACCCTAGATGTTGCTAAACCCACTATTATGGATTTCAAGGAATTTAACTATGAAAATTGCTCTTTGATTGATTGTATTTCCTTGTTACAATCCGTGCTAAATTCTCCTCATGCTTATAGTCAAAATAAAGCGTTTATTAAACATATCGTTGATGCCTTGATGCAATCTTATGAAGAAAACTTGAATTGGAAGTTTCTATCCCTAGAAAGCTTTATGATGAGTGGGACCAACTATTAAAATTAAAATTAAAGATCATGAATGCTATGCTTTATGTGATTTGGGTGCTAGTGTTTCCACGATTCCAAAGACTTTGTGTGATTTGTTAGGTTTCCATGATTTTGATGATTGCTCTTTAAACTTGCACCTTGCGGGTTCCACTATTAAGAAACATATGGGAAGAATTAATGATGTTCTTATTGTTGCAAATAGGAAGTATGTGCCCGTAGATTTTATTGTTCTTGACATAGATTGCAATCCTTCATGTCCTATTATTCTTGGTAGACCTTTCCTTAGAACGATTGGTGCAATTATAGCTATGAAGGAAGGAAATATTAGATTCCAATTTCCATTAAGGAAAGGCATGGAACACTTCCCTAGAAAGAAAATTAAATTATCTTATGAATCAATTATGAGAGCCACTTATGGATTGCCTACCAAAGATGGCAATACCTAGATCTATCCTTGCTTGTTATGCCTAGCTAGGGGTGTTAAACGATAGCGCTTGTTGGGAGGCAACCTAATTTTATTTTTATTCCTTTCTTTTTGCTCCTGTTTAGTAATAAATAATTTATCTAGACTCTGTTTTGGTTGTGCTTTTTTGTGTTTAATTAGTGTTTGTGCCAAATAGAACCGTTGGGAAGACTTAGGGAAAGTCCTGTTACACTTGCTGTAAAAAACAGAAACTTTAGTGCTGACGAGAACTGCTGCCATTTTTATTTGGAAAGTGGTATTTAGTTAATTCTTTTTGAAGATGATTAATAGATAAATTACTCACGTTCAGCAATTTATTTTAGAATTTTTGGGGTTCCAGATCTTGCTCTAGCTACAGATTACTACAGACTGTTCTGTTTTTGACAGATTCTGTTTTTCGTGTGTTGTTTGCTTATTTTGATGAATCTATGGCTAATAAAATAGTTTATAAACCATAGATAAGTTGTAATATAGTAGGTATAACATAAATATAAATAAAGAATGAGTTCATTACAGTACCTTGAAGTGGTCTTTTGTTTTCTTTCGCTAACGGAGCTCACGAGATTTTCTACTTTAAGTTTTGTGTTGTGAAGTTTTCAAGTTTTGGGTAAAGATTTGATGGATTATGGAACAAGGAGTGGCAACAGCCTAAGCTTGTGGATGCTCATGGCACCCCCAAGATAATCTAAGGACACCTAAAAGCCAAAGCTTGGGGATGCCCCGGAAGGCATCCCTCTTTCGTCTACTTTTATCGGTAACTTTACTTGGAGCTATATTTTTATTCGCCACATGATATGTGTTTTGCTTGGAGCGTCTTGTATGATTTGAGTCTTTACTTTTTAGTTTACCACAATCATCCTTTCTGTACACACCTTTTGAGAGAGTTATACATGATTTGGAATTTGTTAGAATACTCTATGTGCTTCGCTTATATCTTTTGAGTTATGTAGTTTTGCTCTAGTACTTCACTTATATCTTTTAGAACACGGTGGTGGATTCGTTTTATAGAAACTATTGATCTCTCATGCTTCACTTAGATTATTTTGAGAGTCTTAAATAGCATGGTAATTTTCTTAAAATCCTAATATGCATGGTATACAAGATTAATAATAAAACTTTCTTATGAGTGTGTTGAATATTATGAGAAGTTCGATGCTTGATAATTGTTTTGAGATATGAAGATGGTGATATTAAAGTTGTGCTAGTAGAGTAATTGTGAATTTAAAGAATACTTATGTTAAATTTTGTGATTCCTGTAGCATGCACGTATGGTGAACCGTTATGTGATGAAGTCGGAGCATGATTTATTTTTTGATTGTCTTCCTTATGAGTGGCGGTCGGGGACGAGCGATGGTCTTTTCCTACCAATCTATCCCCCTAGGAGCATGCGCGTAATACTTTTCTTTGATAACTTGTAGATTTTTGCAATAAGTATATGATTTCTTTATGACTAATGTTGAGTCCATGGATTATACACACTTTTCTCACTCTTTCATCATTGCTAGCCTCTCTAATACCGCGCACCTTTTGCCGGTATCATACACCCACCATATACCTTCCTCAAAACGGCCACCATACCTACCTATTATGGCATTTCCATAGCCATTCCGAGATATATTGCCATGCAACTTTCCATTGTTCCGTTTATTATGACACACTCCATCAATGTCATATTGCTTAGCATGATCATGTAGTCGACATCGTATTTGTGGCAAAGCCACCATTCATAATTCTTTCATACATGTCACTCATGAGTCATTGCATATCCCGGTACACCGCCGGAGGCATTCATATAGAGTCATATTTTGTTCCAAGTATCGATTTCTAATTGTTGAGTTGTAAGAAAAATAAAAGTCTGATGATCATCATTATTAGAGCATTGTTCCAGTGAGGAAAGGATGATGGAGACTATGATTCCCCCACAAGTCGGGATGAAACTCCAAACTAAAAATAAAAAAATAAAAATTAGGCCATAAAAATGAAGGAAATATGCCCTAGAGGCAATAATAAAGTTATTATTTATTTCCTTATATCATGATAAATGTTTATTATTCATGCTAGAATTGTATTAACTGGAAACATAATACATGTGTGAATACATAGACAAACAGAGTGTCACTAGTATGCCTCTACTTGACTAGCTCGTTGATCAAAGATGGTTATGTTTCCTAACCATAGACATGAGTTGTCATTTGATTAACGGGATCACATCATTAGGAGAATGATGTGATTGACTTGACCCATTCCGTTAGCTTAGCACTTGATCGTTTAGTTTGTTGTTATTGCTTTCTTCATGACTTATACAAGTTCCTATGACTATGAGATTATGCAACTCCCGTTTACCGAAGGAACACTTTGTGTGCTACCAAACGTCACAACGTAACTGGGTGATTATAAAGGTGCTCTACAGGTGTCTCCGAAGGTACTTGTTGGGCTGGCGTATTTCGAGATTAGGATTTGTCACTCCGATTGTCAGAGAGGTATCTCTGGGCCCTCTCGGTAATGCACATCACCTAAGCCTTGCAAGCATTGCAACTAATGAGTTAGTTGCGAGATGATGTATTACGGAACGAGTAAAGAGACTTGCCGGTAACGAGATTGAACTAGGTATTGAGATGCCGATGATCGAATCTCGGGCAAGTAACATACCGATGACAAAGGGAACAACGTATGATACCTAAAAGAAAATGTTGGGTACACCTTCTATCACAGATCTGAAGGCAAGATATTCGTTGCTGAGAATGGATCCTTTCTAGAGAAGGAGTTTCTCTCGAAAGAAGTGAGTAGGAGGAAAGTAGAACTTGATGAGGTAACTGTACCTGCTCCCTTATTGGAAAGTAGTTCATCACAGAAATCTGTTCCTGTGACTACTACACCAATTAGTGAGGAAGCTAATGATGATGATCATGTAACTTCAGATCAAGTTACTACCGAACCTCGTAGGTAAACCAGAGTGATATCTGCACCAGAGTGGTATGGTAATCCTGTTCTAGAGGTCATGTTACTTGACCATGATGATCCTACGAACTATGAGGAAGCGATGATGAGCCCAGATTCCGCGAAATGGCTTGAGGCCACGAAATCTGAGATGAGATCCATGTATGAGAACAAAGTATGGACTTTGATTGACTTGCCCATTGATCGGCGAGCCATTGATATTAAATGGATCTTCAAGAGGAAGACGGACGCTGATAGTAGTGTCACTATCTACAAAGCTAGAATTGTCGCAAAAAGGTTTTCGACAAGTTCAAGGTATTGACTACGATGAGAGTTTCTCACCCGTATCTATGCTTAAGTTTGTCTGAATCATGTTAGCAATTGCCGCATTTTATGAATCTGGAAAGTGGATAAACAAAACTGCATTCCTTAATGGATTTATTAAAGAAGAGTTGTATCTGATGCAACCAGAAGGTTTTGTCAATCCTAAAGGTACTAACAAAATATGCGAGCTCCAGCGATCCATCTATGGACTGGTGCAAGCATCTCGGAGTTGGAATATACGCTTTGATAAGTTGATCAAAGCATATAGTTTTATACAGACTTGCGGTGAAGCCTGTATTTACAAGAAAGTGAGTGGGCGCATTACAACATTTCTGATAAGTATATGTGAATGACATATTGTTGATCAGAGAAAATGTAGAATTATTCTGCAAAGCATAAAGGAATGTTTGCAAGGAGTTTTTCAAAGAAAGACCTCGGTGAAGCTGCTTACATATTTAGCATCAGGATCTATAGATATAGATCAAGACGCTTGATAAGTTTTTCAATAAGTACATACCTTGACAAGATTTTGAAGCAGTTCAAAATGGAACAGTCAAAAAGGAGTTCTTGCCTGTGTTACAAGGTGTGAAGTTGAGTAAGACTCAAAACCCGACCACGGCAGAAGATAGAGAGAGAATGAAAGTCATTCCCTATGCCTCAGTCATAGGTTTTATAAAGTATGCCATGCTGTGTACCAGACCTATTGTATACCCTGCCCTGAGTTTGGCAAGGGAGTACAATTGTGATCTAGGAGTAGATCACTGGAGATTGGTCAAAATTATCCTTAGTAGAATAAGGATATATTTCTCGATTATGGAGGTGACAAAAGGTTCATCGTAAAGGGTTACGTCGATGCAAGTTTTGACACTGATCCAGATGACTCTAAGTCTCAATCTGGATACATATTGAAAGTGGGAGCAATTAGCTAGAGTAGCTCCATGCAGAGCATTGTTGACATAGAAATTTGCCAAATACGTACGGATCTGAATGTGGCAGACCCGTTGACTAAACTTCTCTCACAAGCAAAACATGATCACACCTTAGTACTCTTTGGGTGTTAATCACATAGCAATGTGAACTAGATTATTGGCTCTAGTAAACCCTTTGGGTGTTGGTCACATGTCGATGTGAACTATTGGTGTTAATCACATGGTGATGTGAACTATTGGTATTAAATCACATGGCGATGTGAACTAGATTATTGACTCTAGTGCAAGTGGGAGACTGAAGGAAATATGCCCTAGAGGCAATAATAAAGTTATTATTTATTTCCTTATATCATGATAAATGTTTATTATTCATGCTAGAATTGTATTAACCGGAAACATAATACATGTGTGAATACATAGACAAACAGAGTGTCACTAGTATGCCTCCACTTGACTAGCTCGTTGATCAAAGATGGTTATGTTTCCTAACCATAGACATGAGTTGTCATTTGATTAATGGGATCACATCATTAGGAGAATGATGTGATTGACTTGACCCATTCCGTTAGCTTAGCACTTGATCGTTTAGTTTGTTGCTATTGCTTTCTTCATGACTTATACATGTTCCTATGACTATGAGATTATGCAACTCCCGTTTACCAGAGGAACACTTTGTGTGCTACCAAACATCACAACGTAACTGGGTGATTGTAAAGGTGCTCTACAGGTGTCTCCGAAGGTACTTGTTGGGTTGGCGTATTTCGAGATTAGGATTTGTCACTCCGATTGTCGGAAAGGTATCTCTGGGCCCTCTCGGTAATGCACATCAACTAAGCCTTGCAAGCATTGCAACTAATGAGTTAGTTGCGAGATGATGTATTACAGAACGAGTAAAGAGACTTGCCAGTAACGAGATTGAACTAGGTATTGAGATGCCGACGATCGAATCTCGGGCAAGTAACATACCGATGACAAAGGGAACAAAGTATGTTGTTATGTGGTCTGACCGATAAAGATCTTCGTAGAATATGTAGGAGCCAATATGAGCATCCAAGTTACGCTATTGGTTATTTACCGGAGACGTGTCTCGGTGATGTCTACGTAGTTCTCGAACCCGTAGGGTCCGCACGCTTAACGCCTCGATGACAATTATATTATGAGTTTATATGTTTTGATGTACCAAAGGAGTTAGGAGTCCCGGATGAGATCGGGGACATGACGAGGAGTCTCGAAATGGTCGAGACGTAAAGATCGATATATTGGACGACTATATTCGGACTTCGGAAAGGTTCTGAGTGATTCGGGTATTTTTCGGAGTACCGGAGAGTTACGGAAATTCGCTGGGGAGTATATGGGTCTTATTGGGCCATACGGGAATAGAGGATATAGGCCAAAAGGAAGGAGGCCTGCGCCCCCCCCCCTTGGTCCGAATTGGACAAGGGGTGCAGCCCCCTTTTCCTTCTCCCTCTCCTCCTCTTTCCTTCACTCCTACTCCAACAAGGAAAGGAGGAGTCCTACTCCCAGTGGGAGTAGGACTCCCCCCTTGGCGCGCCCTCCTCCTTGGCCGGCCGCCTCCCCCCTTGCTCCTTTATATAC
This sequence comes from Triticum monococcum, assembly GCA_034509565.1. Classification (NCBI taxonomy): domain Eukaryota; kingdom Viridiplantae; phylum Streptophyta; class Magnoliopsida; order Poales; family Poaceae; genus Triticum; species Triticum monococcum. The sequence continues at coordinate 581,616,992 of CM067845.1, forward strand.
ATGAGCAGGGGGGCACCTGTAGACACACAAGTTGATCAAGTTGATCGTCTCTTAGCCGTGTGTGGTGCCCCCCTCCACCATAGTCCACCTCGGTAATACTATAGCGGTGCTTAGGCGAAGCCCTGCGTCGGTAGAACATCAACATCGTCACCACGCCGTCGTGCTGACGAAACTCTCCCTCAACACTCGGCTGGATCAGAGTTAGAGGGACGTCATCGGGCTGAACGTGTGCTGAACTCGGAGGTGCCGTGCATTCGGTACTTGATCGGTCGGATCGTGAAGACGTACGACTACATCAATCACGTTGTGCTAACGCTTCCGCTTTCGGTCTACGAGGGTACGTGGACAACACTCTCCCCTCTCGCTGCTATGCATCACCATGATCTTGCATGTGCGTAGGAAAATTTTGAAAGTACTATGTTCCCCAACAGTGGCATCCGAGCCAGGTTTTATGCATAGATGTCATATGCACGAGTAGAACACAAGTGAGTTGTGGGCGATATAAGTCATACTGCTTACCAGCATGTCATACTTTGGTTCGGCGGTATTGTTGGATGAAGCGGCCCGAACCGACATTACGCGTACGCTTACGCGAGACTGGTTCTACCGATGTGCTTTGCACACAGGTGGCTGGCGGGTGTCAGTTTCTCCAACTTTAGTTGAACCAAGTATGGCTACGCCCGGTCCTTCCGAAGGTTAAAACAGCACCAACTTGACAAACTATCGTTGTGGTTTTGATGCGTAGGTAAGCACGGTTCTTGCTCAGCCCGTAGCAGCCACGTAAAACTTGCAACTACAAAGTAGAGGACGTCTAACTTGTTTTTGCAGGGCATGTTGTGATGTGATATGGTCAAGACGTGATGAGATATAAGTTGTTGTATGAGATGATCATGTTTTGTTGAAGTTATCGGCAACTGGCAAAAGCCTTATGGTTATCTCTCTATTGCATAAGATGCAAGCGCCAAATAATTGATTTACTTTATCGCTATGCGATAGCAATAGTTGCAAGAGCAATTGTTGGTGAGACAACCATGTGACGACACATTGATATAGATCAAGATGATGGAGATCATGGTTTCATGCCGGTGACGATGGAGATCATGACGATGCCTTGGAGATGGAGATCAAAGGCACAAGATGATGATGGCCATATCATGTCACATATTTTGATTGCATGTGATGTTTATATTTTATACATCTTATTTTGCTTAGTTCGACGGTAGCTTTATAAGATGATCTCTCACTAATTATCAAGGTACAAGTGTTCTCACTCAGTGTGCACCGTTGCGAAAGTTCTTCGTGCTGAGACACCACGTGATGATCGGGTGTGATAGGCTCTACGTTCAAATACAACGGGTGCAAAACAGTTGCACACGCGGAATACTCAGGTTAAACTTGACGAGCCTAGCATATAACAGATATGGCCTCGGAACACGGAGACCGAAAGGTCGAGCGTGAATCATATAGTAGATATGATCAACATAGTGATGTTCACCATTGAAACTACTCCATCTCACGTGATGATCGGACATGGTTTAGTTGATATGGATCACGTGATCACTTAGAAGATTAGAGGGATGTCTGTCTAAGTGGGAGTTCTTAAGTAATATGATTAATTGAACTTTAATTTATCATGAACTTAGTCCTGGTAGTATTAGCATATCTATGTTGTAGATCAATAGCTCGCGTTTAGCTCCCCTGTTTTATTTTTGATATGTTCCTAGAGAATATTAAGTTGAAAGATGTTAGTAGCAATGATGCGGATTGGATCCGTGATCTGAGGATTATCCTCATTGCTGCACAGAAGAATTATGTCCTTAATGCACCGCTAGGTGACAGACCTATTGCAGGAACAGATGCGGACGTTATGAACGTTTGGCTAGCTCAATATGATGACTACTTGATAGTTTAGTGCACCATGCTTAAACGGCTTAGAATTGGGACTTCAAAGACGTTTTGAACGTCATGGACCATATGAGATGTTCCAGGAGTTGAAGTTAATATTTCAAGCAAATACCCGAGTTGAGAGATATGAAGTCTCCAACAAGTTCTATAGCTAAAAGATGGAGGAGAATAGCTCAAGCAGTGAGCATGTGCTCAGATTGTCTGGGTACTACAATCGCTTAAATGAAGTGGGAGTTAATCTTCCAGATAAGATAGTGATTGACAGAATTCTCTAGTCACCATCACCAAGTTAGTAGAACTTCGTGATGAACTATGATATGCTAGGGATAACGGAAACGATTCCCATGCTCTTCGCAATGCTGAAATCAACGAAGGTAGAAATCAAGAAAATATCAAGTGTTGATGGTAGATGCCGGTGTTAAAACCGGCGGATCTCGGGTAGGGGGTCCCGAACTGTGCGTCTAGGCCGGATGGTAACAGGAGACAAGGGACACGAAGTTTTACCCAGGTTCGGGCCCTCTCGATGAAGGTAAAACCCTACGTCCTGCTTGATTAATATTGATGATATGGGTAGTACAAGGGTAGATCTACCACGAGATCAAGGAGGCTAAACCCTATAAGCTAGCCTATGGTATGATCGTTGATGTGTATGTTGTCCTATGGACTAAAACCCTCCGGTTTATATAGACACCGGGTAGGGTTAGGGTTACTGTTGGGGAACGTAGTAATTTCAAAAAAATTCCTACGCACACACAAGATCATGGTGATGCATAGCAACGAGAGGGGAGAGTGTGATCTACGTACCTTGTAGATCGACAACGGAAGCGTTTGGTTGATGTAGTCGTACGTCTCCACGGCCCGACTGATCAAGCATCGAAACTACGGCACCTCCGAGTTTTAGCACACGTTCAGCTCGATGACGATCCCTGGACTCCAATCCAGCAAAGTGTCGGGGAAGAGTTCCGTCAGCACGACGGCGTGGTGACGATCTTGATGTACTACCGTCGCAGGGCTTCGCCTAAGCACCGCTACAATATTATCGAGGATTATGGTGGAAGGGGGCACCGCACACGGCTAAGAATATGATCACGTGGATCAACTTGTGTCTCTCTGGGGTGCCTCTGCCTCCGTATATAAAGGCTCAAGGGGGGGTGCGGCCGGTCAAGAGGTGGCGCGCCAGGAGGAGTCCTACTCCCTCTTGGAGTAGGATCCCCCCCCCCCCAATCCTAGTTGGAATAGGATTCGCGGAGGGGGGAAAAGAGAAAGGGGGGCCGGCCCCCTCTCCATGTCCTATTCGGACCAAGGGAGGGGAGGGGCGCACGGCCCATCTCAGGCTGCCTCTTCTCTTTTCCACTAAGGCCCACTAAGGCCCATATAGCTCCCGGGGGGTTCCGGTAACCTCCCGGTACTCCGGTAAAATCCCGATTTCACCCGGAACACTTCCGATATCCAAACATAGGCTTCCAATATATCAATCTTTATGTCTCGACCATTTCGAGACTCCTCGTCATGTCCGTGATCACATCCGGGACTCCGAACAACCTCCGATACACCAAAATGTATAAACTCATAATATAACTGTCATCGAAACCTTAAGCGTGCGGACCCTACGGGTTCGAGAACAATGTAGACATGACCGAGACATGTCTCCGGTCAATAACCAATAGCGGGACCTGGATGCCCATATTGGCTCCTACATATTCTACGAAGATCTTTATCGGTCAGACCGCATAACAACATACGTTGTTCCCTTTGTCATCGGTATGTTACTTGCCCGAGATCCGATCGTCGGTATCCAATACCTAGTTCAATCTCGTTACCGGCAAGTCTCTTTACTCGTTCCGTAATACATCATCTCGCAACTAACTCATTAGTTGCATTGCTTGCAAGGCTTAAGTGATGTGCATTACCGAGAGGGCCCAGAGATACCTCTCCAATGATCGGAGTGACAAATCCTAATCTCGAAATACGTCAACCCAACATGTACCTTTGAAGACACCTGTAGAGCACCTTTATAATCACCCAGTTACATTGTGACGTTTGGTAGCACACAAAGTGTTCCTTCGGCACATGGGAGTTACATAATCTCATAGTCATAGGAACATGTATAGGTCATGGAGAAAGCAATAGCAACATACTAAACGATCGGGTGCTAAGCTAATGGAATGGGTCATGTCAATCAGATCATTCAACTAATGATGTGATCTCGTTTAATCAAATGACAACTCTTTGTCCATGGTTAGGAAACATAACCATCTTTGATTAACGAGCTAGTCAAGTAGAGGTATACTAGTGACACTCTGTTTGTCTATATATTCACACATGTATTATGTTTCCCATTAATACAATTCTAGCATGAATAATAAACTTTTATCATGATATAAGGAAATAAATAATAACTTTATTATTGCCTCTAGGGCATATTCCTTCAGTTACATAGAGTCAGCTACAATGATAGGAGATCTGTATATCCGTATCGCCAAGCTTGCCTTCCAAGCCAAGGAAAGTCCCTCCCGGACACGGGACGAAGTCTTCAATCTTGTATCTTCATAGTCCAGGAGTCCGGCTGAAGGTATAGTCCGGCCATCCGGACACCCCCTAATCCAGGACTCCCTCAGTAGCCCCTGAACCAGGCTTCAATGACGACGAGTCCGGCGCGCATATTGTCTTCGGCATTGCAAGGCGGGTTCCTCCTCCAAGTACTTCATAGAAGATTTTTAACACAAAGATAGTGTCCGGCTCTACAAAATAAGTTTCCACATATTGCCATAGAGAGAATAATATTTACACAAATCTAATCTACTGACGTATTTCGTAGTGTGACATCACACCACGGCCAAGCTTTTATTCGAACCGTTTTACTGTCCCATCTTAGCCCGTCATGCGAGGCAGTTTCCTTGGCACGTCTTGTTAAAGCAGAGATCGTGTCCCCTTATTCTGGGATTCTCATCAATACGGGCGTGGGTAACCCAACCACGCCATCAATTACGGCACTTGGAGATAAGCGAGTTTTACCAGGCTGGTGGGGACATGTAGCTGCATCCACCCATATAAGGGGATAAAGATCCACCTTTTCACCTACGCCTTCTTCCTCCTTCGCCTATCCATTCTTGCGCACTCGAGCTCCAGCGCCCAAGTCCGCACTCCCCACCTCAACCTTCTCCAGCCATGTCCGGAGCGGGAGGCAAGTGGATGGTCTCCTCCGTCATGGAGGGACACATCAAAAAGTTGAGGAAGGCCGGATACCTATCTAACGACATCGCGTACTGGCTCCACGAGAAGGGGCAGCTCATCCCCACCCCTAGGCCCCATGAGAGGGTGGTGTTTCTCCCCCATTTCCTCCGCGGACTGGGCTTCCCTCTCCACCCATTTGTCCGGGGGCTCATGTTCTACTACAGCCTGGATTTCCACGATCTAGCCCCGAACTTCGTCCTCAACATCTCGGCGTTTATCGTCGTGTGCGAGGCCTTCCTCCGCATCCTCCCCCATTTCGGGCTCTGGCTCAATACTTTCAACGTCAAGCCAAAGATGGTGCGCGGTAGCCAGGCGGAGTGCAGAGGCGCCATGGTGGGCAAGATGGCCAACGTCCTATGGCTCGAGGGCTCCTTTGTGGAGACCCTGAAGGGGTGGCAATCGGGGTGGTTTTACATCACCGAGTCGCGCGACGCCGAATGGGCCGCACTGTAACACCCCGGATATAACTTTCCCAATTTGTACTCCAACTCTTGCCGTTTCCGGCGTTAGGTTATATTTATTTCTCGGGTTCGGGTTTTTTTGTCTCCGTGTGTTGTTATCGCTATCATGCATCTCATATCATGTCATCATGTGCATTGCATTTGCATATGTATTCATCTCATGCATTCGAGCATTTTCCCCGTTGTCCGTTTTGCATTCCGGCGTTTCGTTCTCCTCCGGTGGTCATTTCTAGCTTTCTTTCGTGTGTGGGGACTAAACATTTTCGGATTGGACCTAGACTTGCCAAGCGGCCTTGGTTTACTACCGGTAGACCGCCTGTCAAGTTTCGTATCATTTGGACTTCGTTTGATACTCCAACGGTCAACCGAGGGACCGAAAAGGCCTCGTGTGTGTTGCAGCCCAACACCCCTCCAATTTGGCCCAAAACCCACCAAACTCTGCTCCATCATCTAGAGCATTCAATCACGATCGCGTGGCCAAAAACCGCACCTCATTTGGACTCTCCTAGCTCCCTCTATGCCTATTTATAGGTCCCCCTCCCGAAATTCGCGGATCCCCCTCTCCGAAACCCTAGCCCCCCTCCTCCTCCGACCGCCGGATGAAATCCGGACGACCGGACGTGTCCGCCCGGGCCAATCCCGCAAGGCCATGTGGCGCCGTGCCCACTTCACCGCATCCCGCCGCCGCCGGCCCGCGGGGCCCGCGTCTGGCCCACGGGGCCCGTTTCCTCGCCGCTCCTCCGCGCCAAGCTCCAGGGAGAGGAGCTCCCGAGCCACGCGCGACCTCGTCGCCGGCGCCCTCCGCCGCCGCCAGCCCGCGGGCGCCGCCCCTCGCCGCGGCTGCCGCCTCGCCGTCCGCCCCTCGCCGTGCTGTCCTCATCGCCGGCGGGTCCTCCGGCGGCCGGATCCGCCCGATCCGGCCTCCTCCGACTTCCCCGGCGCCGCCCCGCGCCTCCTCCGGCGAAACTCCGACCGGCCATCCTCGGATTGCGCGCACCACCATCTACAGTATAGCTACAGTGCGATCCAGATCTGGATCGGGGTGAACAGTAGACCCTAATCCAGAGGTTGATTTTTTTGTCTAAGTCCCGAGATTGCAGATTCAAGTGCCCCTGTTCGAGGCCTCGTAATTTTGCATCCGTAGCTCTGATTCATGCATATAGCATATCAAAATGTTCATCTCTGAGAGTAAATCATTTCATTCCATTGCATCATTTTCATTAGAGTTCATCTTGATGCCCGAAATGCTGTTAGAAGAGGGCTACTTGAGTTAATTGTCAGATCTGCTACTTCATCTTAGACATTTGACATTTTTGCCATGATTATTGTGTGCATGATATGCCCATGAGCTCTACATATGTTTTGTTAAGGGTTTTGTTATCTTTCCAGAGGTGCAACCCATGTATTTTTGTGATGTGTGTGGTTACTAGTGCAAGCTTGCAAAGTGAGGCACTTTGTAATTCTGTTTTCAGGGACTTAACATTTTCACTAAGTCCTGGGATTGTTTAGTTCATGATGCCATATGTTCATGTGGTTTCCTAGCGATCCGTGCCTCTTTTGAGGATGATCAGTAAATGAGTTTTGTTAATATTGTAGTGCTCTATCCATACATGCCTTTGTTTACAATTCTGGAGCACCCTAGCTTGAGTCAATCGAGCTCTACTTTTGCTACTTTGTGAATCTGGGCAAATCGTCAACTTGTTTGCGATTTTGCCGATGTTGTTGTAGTTGATCCGTGCATGCTATGCCATTGTTCTTGCCATGTCTAGCTTGTATTTTGTGCCTTCTTAATGGATGTATGCTTGTCTTGCCATGACTTGCACCTTAGTGAGTGCATCGAGCTCGTAAACATGCCTACTTGAGTTATATTTCAGCATGTCCCAGTTCTCACTAAGTCTAAAAACTGAGTATGTTTTTGCGATGTTCATGTGCTTGTTAGTATATTTTGTGATCCCTTTTGGCTCAAGGTCACTAAGGGACTTTTGTTAAGCTATTTGAGTAGCGCCATGCCATGTTTTACTTTGACATGTTCAGGTCCTGTAGCATGTTGTTTTGTTGCTCCGAAAAGAGCTACTTGGTCTGAAATTCCAGACAAGTGTTAATTTCACTAAGTCTGAGATCTGTTTTACCATTTGCATTTTTGCCATGCTTATTTGAACCTCCTAATGGATGAATTGGCCGTAGCTCAGTGCTAGACTTTTATTAAGCATCTTGAATGCATCCCTGCCATGTATTTTGTTGCCATGTTTGAGTGCTGTAGCATGTTCATCTCATTGCATTTAGATGCCTACTTGCTGTAAATCGCAGACCAGTGTCATATTTGAATCGCTTGCCATTTCCAAACCATAACTCCGATTCCGGTGATCTTTATATCGTTTTCAAGCGATTTCATCTCATCTTTCCAGTGGCACACTTGGTTTTCCAAGTTGAGGCCAGGTTCATGCATTTCCTGTCATATCTTGCATATGCATCCCGCAACGCATCCCGCATAGCATACCATCTTTGCATCATCTTGTTTGATCCTTGCACGTGGTTGATTGTGTTCTTGTTGCTTGTTTGTCTTGTTTGGGTAGAGCCGGGAGACGAGTTCGCTAACGAGGAGCCCGTTGAGTTTGCTTTCGAGGATCCAGTCAACTCTGACAACTTCGCAGGCAAGATGATCATACCCTCGAAATCACTACTATCTTTGCTATGCTAGTTTGCTCGCTCTTTTGCTATGTCAATGCTACGATGCCTACCACTTGCTTTCAAGCCTCCCAAATTGCCATGTTCAGCCTCTAACCCACCATTGTCCTAGCAAACCGTTGATTGGCTATGTTACCGCTTTGCTCAGCCCCTCTTATAGCGTTGCTAGTTGCATGTGAAGATTGGAGACCGTTCCTTGTTGGAACATTTATTTACTTGTTGGGATATCATTATATTGCCATGTTATCTTAATGCATCTATATACTTGGTAAAGGGTGGAAGGCTAGGCCTCTCGCCTAGTGTTTTGTTCCACTCTTGCCGCCCTAGTTTCCGTCATATCGGTGTTATGTTCCCGGATTTTGCGTTCCTTACGCGGTTGGGTTATAATGGGAACCCCTTGATGTTTCGCCTTGAGTAAAGCTTTTCCAGCAATGCCCAACCTTGGTTTTACCATTTGCCACCTAGCCTCTTTTTCCCTTGGGTTTCCGGAGCCCGAGGGTCATCTTATTTTAACCCCCCCCCCCCCGGGCCAGTGCTCCTTTGAGTGTTGGTCCACCTGTCAGCTGCCGGTGGCCACCAGGGGCAACTCTGGGCTGGCCTACCTGTACCTAAGACAATCTGAGTGTGCCCTGAGAAAGAGGTATGTGCAGCTCCTATCGGGATTTGTCGGCACATTGGGCGGTGTTGCTGGTTTTGTTTTAACCTGTCGAAATGTCTTGAAGAACCGAGGTACCGAGTCTAATCGGGACGTCTCGGGAGGAGGTCTATTCCTTCGTTGACCGTGAGAGCTTGTCATGGGCTAAGTTGGGACTCCCCTGCAGGGTTTTGAACTTTCGAAAGTCGTGCCCGCGGTTATGGGCAGCTGGGAATTTGTTAATGTCCGGTTGTAGATAACTTCAACCCTAATTTAATTTAAAATGAATCAACCATGTGTGTTACCGTGATGGCCTCTTCTCGGCGGAGTCCGGGAAGTGGACACGGTGTTGGAGTAATGCTTGCGCAGGTTGTCCTCTAGTTTCTCGCTCGCGCTTTGCCTCCTCTTCTCGCTCTCTTTTGTGAATAAGTTAGCCACCATATATGCTAGTCGCTTGCTGCAGCTCCACATATATTTACCTTACCCTACCTATTAAGCTTAAATAGTCTTGATCGCGAGGGTGCGAGATTGCTGAGTCCATGTGGCTCACAGATTACTATTACACCAGATGCAGGGACTGATGATATAGTTCCAGATGGCGCGCTCGAGCTCAAGTGAGAGTACGACGAGGATTCTCAGTGTTACTATGTTTCTTTTCCTGATGATCAGTGGTGGTGCCTAGTTGGGGTGATCGGGACCATGTCGCTTGTTGGGTTATCTTTTATTTTGGCGCCGTAGTCGGGCCATGAGTGTTTGGATGATGTATGTTATTTATGTACTTGATTGACGCGGCGAGTGTAAGCCAACTATGTTATCCCTTTTCATTATCTATATTACATGGGATGTCTGTGATGATTGCCTGACTTGCGACATATGCCTTCAATGCGATTATGCCTCTAAGTCGTGCCTCGACACGTGGGAGATATAGTCGCATCGAGGGTGTTAAATGCACCCCCCAAGTTCCGGTCCGGACCCCCAACGCGGCTCATGTCCTGGAAAGAGACGGGCCTGTCATGGGGTAAAAAAGGAGAGCTGACCGGACTCCAAACATGCGTCAAAACCCTGGTGGACAAGAAGCTCAAACTTGTCAACATGGTCCAGGTTATGCTCATCCGCTTGATCCTCCCGTGCCAACAACGGGCTTTCAACCTGTGGGAGTTCGACCCGGCGCGGCACCAAACTCTGAGTAGGCTCTTCGACACGACGTACGAAGATACCTGGAAGGTGCGTTTCAAGGGCGCCGAGGCTCCCGCATCCGCTACTGAGGATCGCGGATTCAGTGCGCAGCGTCACGCTCTCGCGGTAAGCTGTTTTTTCCTTTTACAGGGTATCAGTTTTCAATAGTTTGACTCTATGCGGGATCTAAGCTCCCTTTCCTCTGACAGGATTGGCAGGTGACGTCCGGACAGATCAACTGTCCGCCCCCTTTGCCCGAAGGCCTAGCGGACACTCGCTTGGCGAGGCTGCTGGTTCCGGCACCCTATGTGGTGCCGGAGAAGAAGGTCAAGAAGAAGGCCGCGGGGACTCGAAAGAGTGCCCGACACCCGGAGGTGTCGGATTCATCATCCGAAGAATCCAAGACGCACTCCTCCCGCAAAGACGAGGAGGAGGAAGAAGAAGAGACCCCTCCCCCTCCAGCGGGGGAAGGGAAGAAAAGGAAGGCCGCCCCAACTGGGGAGGACGAAGGGTCCAAGAAGGGGAAAACCCTTCCTCCGGACTGCTCCACCGACGCCAACGGCGGCAGAGAGGAGTGGGCGCCTAGGGCCAAGCCCCTGGCCAAATCGTAAGTATCCGGATACCATAGTAATTCATAATATTTGTTCATTGCACAGCTTTCCCTCACGTCGAATATGTTTATGCAGCCCACCCAAAGACCGTCTCGACGCGTCGTCGAGCGGCGCACTGGACTCGTCGGATGTGAACTCACTTCCGACGGCTTCCTCCCCCCACCCTACGGATGACACCGAAGTGCTGTCCCAACAGGTTCCAAGCCGGGAGGAGGTGGTCCTGGAGGCGCCGCAAGGCGACCTCCCGGACTCCAGGAGTAAAGGGGATGAAACCCCCCAGGGCTCCAAGTCCGGCCCTAGGTCGGACACCGCTCCGGAACCTTCAAAGGTTCCAGAGTCCGGCAGGCGACCTCCTTCCAAGAGGAGCAAGCCCGCCGTGTCGGTGACCTCCATCCAACCGGAGGCGCCGGACAATATGTTGGAGGCGCTCCAAGGCGCCTCCATCGACGAGGAGCACCATGCTATTATGAGTGCGGTGGTCCAGAAGGTTCAGTCCGCCAAAAACGGACTGACTGAAGCTTGTACTAGCCTTTTGACAGGCTTTGAGGTAAATAAAGAAAGTGTAAATAATAGTACCGCGTAGATAGTAGCCCCTGATGCTCTGTTTGGCGTTCGGGAATAAAAGCCGAATAGAGGATCAAATAGAATCCGTAGGAGTCTAACAAAAATGAGTCAATATGCATGTGCAGGCTACCCTGCTTGCGTCCGCCGCATTGACTGCGGAAGTAGACACGCTAAAGCAGGACCTCGAAAGGTCCGAGCAAGATCTCGAGCGTGCCAAGAAGCAGCTCGAGGACAATTAAGGTAAGAAATACCTTGTTAAAAATATATATATAAAGGTGCAATTGCAAAGAATGACAGGATTATCGTGGCTATTGTAGGGGCCACGTCTGAAGTGGCGACCCTTAAGCAAGCGCTGGTCGAGGCCGAGAAGAGTGCGGCCTCGAAGCGCACCGAGCGGGAGAAATATGAGGCCGAGGTTGGCAAGGTGCGGCAAGAGCTCCAGGCTCTCATGGAAAAACATGAGAGTTTGGAGCTTGACTCAAAGACGCGAGCGTCCGAGCTCGCGGTGGCTATTGAAAATGCCAAGTCTGCCAAGGCCGAATCCCAGAAGACCCTCCAGGAGTTGGATGAGGTGAAGAAGATAGCGGCGGGTAAGGCATTCTTTATGCAAAGAAAACACATAAACGTGAGTTACCTGTTACTTACCCGAATCCGGAGCTCTCCAGGAGCGTTTGCAGATCTTCCCCGCAGTGTATCCGATGCCGCCGCATTCGAGCCGAGGAGGGCAGCTCAACGGTGAAGGTGTTCTGGTCTCAGTACGCTGAGGCTGGACACCCCGTGCCCCTGAGCGACCAGCTGAAGCAACTGGTCGAGCTCCACAAGGCGGCCGAACAGGCCATGAAGGGCCTCATAGTTCGGCTGTGGCCTGGAGAGGCTCGGCCTGGGAGCTATTTCGGGCTGGTGCGGCGGCTGGTGGAGGCCTGTCCAAGGCTCGAAGTCATCAAGCGCTCCGTCTGCATTGAAGGTGCCCGTAGGGCCCTTGCCTGTGCTAAGGTGCACTGGGGCAAGCTGGATGCTGAGAAGCTTGTGAAGGACAGGCCACCGCCGGGGAAAGAGCATCGCAAGCCCGAGAATTACTATAAGGATGTTCTCAAGGGTGCCCGCCTTGTGGCGGATGAATGTTCTATGGATGTAATTTTTGAGTAAAACTCGCTCGGTTTGTCCTGTGCGCTGAAAACTTGTTCATATGCACTAAGCAATGCTGTTTGAATTTAAAATATTACCTTCTATGCGGCTGTTTATCAATTCTGAGAGATGGCAAGTCGTCGGCTTCTGCCCCCGTGCCGCTAGTGCTGGGGTGTTCGGGGATAAACCTGAGCGCTCTTTTTCCCATGTTTGGGTCCTTCGAGGGAGGCGCTCAGCCCAACGAACAAGGCAATCCGACTATAATGCGTGAACACTCTCACTTAGCCATAGAATTCTATAATTTTAAATTTCGGCGAAGCCCCTGGTATTCGGAAGACCGAGTTCGGGGCGCTATCCACGCCTTGGCCGGACAGAGCCGGCTCCTTGCCCTAAGCGACATAAGTCGTTAGGGACTCGAAAAACCTCTCGAACAGCGACCATCTCTCGCTTCATCATGACAGTCAGTTTTAGCTTTCTCCACTGAGGTGCTCAACCCCGCTCAACCGGGGCATAGTTGCAGTGGTTCTCCTAGTGCTACCTTAGCCGATATAGCGGAGCGTAAGGCACCAAAACATAGGAGCTGGGCAAACCCAACTATTGACCCAAGACATGATTCGGAGCTGATGCATATAATGCTATAAGTTCGGGGTGCTGCACTTGTTAAAGTGTTCGGACTTCTCACACCATATTGAGGGGTACTAAAGCCCCTGGCGTATTTTGGCCGTACCAACGTGTACGGGTGCAACATGTCGTTAAGGAACATATATTAAGAAAAAAAGGTAATGCAAAAATAGACGAAAGCTATGCATTGTTTATTAAAAAAGGGGCTGCGATCAAAGCAGAACGATACAAATAATGCGATAAGTGGAAGGTTGGACTAGTTAACATGTCCGTTCCAGGGGCAAGCTGCGGAATAGTATGCGGAATGGGTATACTGCTCGTGATAGAGACCACCTGGGAGTTCCGTAGTGCGGCGTGGCTTGTCTGCTTCCTTGGTTCTTGCATCGTTTTGTGCGGCAATTGAACTGCCGAACAGGCCTTCCGACAGATGAAGTCCTGAAAGTAAGAGGAAAATAAAAAAGCGGCAGCCCCTGGTGCGGTTTAAGCCGTGTTTTTGGGCATGCTGTGATGGTGCCCCTCCCCCTGTGCCCATGGTATCTCTAGAGCGTAGTTATGTACGCGAAGTACTGGCGTCGCCTTTTTGCGAGGGTTGGGGTTGGGGCCGCATTGCTACGCCTGCTCGGATCGTGCCAGACGGTCTTGTTGTAGGTTACTCCGGGCGTGCTTGACGGTGTCCGGTCGTTTAGTGGCCGGACTGGAGAACTACCTAGAGAGGCTGCTTTGAACTTCCGCTGCAAGGGCCGCTGTGTGCTCCTCCGTTCGGAGGGAGAGTTCGGTGTTTCCATTGACCGTAATTACTCCTCAAGGGCCTGGCATCTTGAGCTTAAGGTATGCGTAATGCGTTACCGCATTAAACTTAGCGAATGCGGTTCGCCCGAGCAGTGCATGATAGCCACTGCGAAACGGGACTATGTCGAAGATTAACTCCTCACTTCGAAAATTATCCGGAGATCCGAAGACCACTTCAAGTGTGACTGAGCCTGTACAGTTGGCCTCTACACCTGGTATTACGCCTTTAAAGGTCGTTTTGGTGGGCTTAATCCTCGAGGGATCTATGCCCATTTTCTGCACTGTATCCTGGTAAAGCAGGTTCAGGCTGCTGCCGCCGTCCATAAGGACTCTAGTGAGATGCAATCCGTCAATAATTGGGTCTAGAACCAATGCGGCGCATCCGCCATGACGGATGCTAGTGGGATGGTCCCTTCGATCAAAGGTGATCGGGCAGGAGGACCATGGGTTGAACTTTGTGTAGGATCTAGAAGAAGGAGTGTCGAGAGGGGGGTGAATAGACACTTAATGCTAAAGTTGCACTTTTTAAGCTTTTTCGGTTTAAGTGGAGTTCGGGCACAATTTTAACATACACAATACATATCAAGCAAGCATGCAAAGAGTATATAGGCAGCGGAAAGTAAAGCATGCAACTTGCAAGAATGTAACGGAAAGGGTTTGGAGGACTCAAACGCAATTGGAGACACGGATGTTTTCTTGTGGTTCGGATAGGTGGTGCTATCCTACATCCACGTTGATGGAGACTTCAACCCACGAAGGGTAACGGTTGCGCGAGTCCACGGAGGGCTCCACCCACGAAGGGTCCACAAAGAAGCAACCTTGTCTATTCCACCATGGCCATCGCCCATGAAGGACTTGCCTCACTAGTGGTAGATCTTCACGAAGTAGGCGATCTCCTTGCCCTTACAAACTCCTTGGTTCAACTCCACAATCTTGTCGGAGGCTCCCAAGTGACACCTAGCCAATCTAGGAGACACCACTCTCCAAGAAGTAACAAATGGTGTGTTGATGATGAACTCCTTGCTCTTGTGCTTCAAATGATAGTCTCCCCAACACTCAACTCTCATAGGATTTGGATCTGGTGGAAAGAAGATTTGAGTGGAAAGAAACTTGGGGAAGGCTAGAGATCAAGATTCATATGGTAGGAATGGAATATCTTAGTCTCAACACATGAGTAGGTGGTTCTTTCTCAGAACATATGAGTAGGAATGGTGTTTGTGTTCTGATGGCTCTCTCTTCAAATGAAGAGGTGGTGGAGGGGTATATATAGCCTCCACACAAAATCCAACTGTTACACACAATCTACCAATCTCGGTGGGACCGAATCAGAAAACTCGGTCTGACCGAAATAGTAAACCTAGTGGACGTTAGGAATTTCGGTGGGACTGAGATGCAACTCGGTAGGACCGATTCGGTTAGGGTTTGGGGATAACGTAATCTCGGTGAGACCGATCGCACAAACTCGGTGAGACCGAGTTCGGCAATTAGCTAACCAGAGAGTTGGTCAGGCAAACTCGGTCGGACCGACTTGCTCTTTCGGTGAGACCGAAAAGTTACAAGAAGGAAACATAGAGTTTACCTTGCATTCTCGGTGGGACCGATTCGCTCTTTCGGTGAGACCGAAAAGTTACGAAGGGGAAACAGAGAGTTTGCAAGCCCATCTCGGTGAGACCGAGAACCTTATCGGTAGGACCGAATTGCTAGGGTTTGGCAGTGGCAAATGACAAGTGAAACTCGGTGGCGCCGGATTGACAGAATCGGTATGACCGGGTTTGGCTTAGGGTTTAGGTCATTTGTGGATATGGAAAGGTGGTTGAGGATTTTGGAGCATATCACTAAGCACATAAAGCAAGAGGCTCATTAAGCAACACCTCATCCCTCCTTAATAGTATTGGCTTTTCCTAAAGACTCAATGTGATCTTGGATCACTAAAATATAAAATGAATAGTCTTGAACTTTTGAGCTTGAGCCAATTCTTGTCCTTAGCATTTTAAGGGTTCCACTTTCATATCCATGCCATGCCAATCATTGTTGAACGTATCTGAAATATACTAGGTAAGGTATTAGTCCAACAAGAGATATGTTGTCATCAATTACCAAAACTACCTAGGGAACACTTGTGCTTTCAATCTCCCCCTTTTTGGCAATTGATGGCAACATACATCAAAGCTTTAGATAAAGATATAAAGAACAGCAAGTAAAGCTTTGGAAGAACATGTAACAAGCATAGGCTCCCCCTACATGTATGCACTCATGTGAATATGAAATATAGAGGCATGAGAGGGCATAACCATGACAGAGTGGGCAATGTGTTACATGTATCTTGGCCATATGCATCAGAGTAAAAGATTGTTAAGGAAAATACCTTCATGCTCATGAGTCCTTCTTGCAAACAGTATGTACATAAGCAAGAACTTCTCATACTCATGATTTTGATGCATACACTTACCTTGTAGTCTTTGGTTGACTTAGGACGGAATGAACCTGCACAAACAAGGTTAGATAACACAGGTACATCCACTAGCCAGAGTAAATTGAAGAAACCACAAGAATACCAAGACTGGGATGACATGTAGAGAGTAAGTACTAGGTACTGCATTGAATTCAACATGTCCCCTGAATCTTATATGGGATATTGGGAGAAGATAGGGAATAGAAAATCAGAGCTGAAAGAAACAAAACAAATGAACATGTCTTTCCCCCTAAAAAGACATGTGACATCTCTCCTCTTGATCATCAAGCATCTGGGATCCTTGAGTATTGTCTCTCCCCCTAGGGATCTCTTTCTCCCCCTCAATACATTATCTGGGACATCTGGGATCCTTGAGATGTTCTCTCCCCCTTTAGTGCTTTGATGTGATCTCTCTCTCCGTGTCCCACTTGTGGAAGCTTCCGTGTCGATTCTTGGTTCACCTTGTCGTGAAGTAGAAGCTTCCACTTGGACGGATGACGTACTCTCCTTCACCTCCGTTGGACGAACTTTGCCAATGGACAAGTCTTGGATTGCTTCTGAAGGGTCTTTGTCTCCTACATCAATTGGCAATTGCTCTACTTGCGAGCCATTAGATTCATCAAACTTCACATCTACCGTCTCTTCAACCTTTCGGGTGAAATTGTTGTAGACACGGTAAGTGTGAGAGTTTGAGCCATAACCGAGTAGGAAGCCTTCATGAGATTTAGGAGCAAACTTTGAACGACGATGCTTATCAAGAATGTAGCACTTTGAGCCGAATACTCGAAAGTATCCAACTTGGGGTTTGTTACCGGTGAGGAGCTCGTATGCTGTCTTGCCGAGTAGCTTGTGAAGATACAAGCGATTTGTTGCGTGACAAGCTGTCTCAACCGCTTCTGCCCAAAAGTGCTTTGGCGTCTTGTATTCATCAAGCATTGTTCTTGCCATTTCGATGAGCATCCGGTTCTTCCTCTCAACAACTCCATTTTGTTGAGGTGTGTGCGTAGCCGAGAACTCGTGTGAAATCCCTTCTTCGTCAAGAAAGGTGTCCACATTTGCATTCTTGAACTCCGTTCCGTTGTCACTCCGAACCTTCTTGATCTTCACTTCAAACTGATTTTGGGCTTTCCTAGCGAATTTTTGAAGATCTTCTGGACCTGCGACTTGTCATTAAGAAAGAACACCCACGTGAATCTTGAAAAATCATCAACTATAACAAGACCAAAAGAATTTCCACCAAGACTTTTGTAGGCGTTGGGACCAAAAAGATCCATATGAAGTAGCTCGAGTGGCCTCCTTGTGGTCATGATGTTCTTCATAGGATGCCTTCCTCCAACCTGTTTACCTGCTTGACAAGCACTGCAAAGTCTATCCTTATCAAATATGACATCGTTAACTCCAAGGATATGATTTCCTTTAATAAGCTTGTCAAGATTTCTCATGCCAACGTGACCTAGGCGTCTATGCCACAACCAACCTTTTGAGGATTTAGCAATGAAGCAAGTTTTAGGTTGTGCCTTTTTAGAGAAATCGACAATGTAAAGATCACCTCTACGCATACCGGTAAAGACCATTTTATGATTGTCTCGACGAAACACTTGGCAATCTACCTCAGTAAATAGAACATTTAGGCCAAAATCAGCAAGTCTAGATACTGAAAGTAAATTGTAGCCGAGATATTCAACGAGCATGACATTTTGAATGGAACTATCATGTGAGATGGCCACCTTACCAAGGCCAACTACTTTACCCTTTGAATTATCACCAAAAGTGACATATTTTCAAGGGCCGTCATTTTCAGCAAGCTCACGGAACATCTCTTCATCTCCGGTCATATGATCAGTACATCCACTATCAAGAACCCATTCCTTTCCACCTGACGCATATCCCCGAAGATTTGCCGTAAGACCAAAATGTCTCATTGCATCATCAAGATCGAAGTCACTATCATCATCATCATAGTGTCCATGTTCATCATGATCTTGTGACTCATCATTTCCTAGAGAGGGTAATTCATTAGATAAATGGTCATCAAAGTGGTCACTTTTATGAATTCTTATAGCTTCAAATATAATATCACTAATGATTCCAACATCTCCTTTAGCATGCTTGAGATTGGTAAGCTCAAATAGACAATCACCAAACTTAGTATCACTAGAGTTTATCTTACTCAAGGCAATAGATTTATGGAGAATTTTATCCAAATTTTTCAAGGAATGATCGGGAAATCGTTCCTCAAGAAATTTCCATATAGTGTAGGCACAATTAAGAGTAGGCAAACTAGCAATCAAATTTTTGGGCAATCCTCTAATGATGAGCTCAATGGTTATAAGATTGCGAATCATGTCAATATCTTCTTCTAGGGTAGGATACAAAGGATCAATATGAGGTGCACAAGGGCTAGCAATATACTTGTTTAAATGATATTGATTGAAGATTACAAGCATCTCATTTTTCCACTCATGAAAGTACTCTCCATCAAGAATAGGCACTCTATGTATAAGACTCCCTAAAGTAGACACATCCATCTTCCTCCAATGGTGATTAAACCAAGGCAATGGAGACCAAAGCTCTGATACCACTTGTAGGATCTAGAAGAAGGAGTGTCTAGAGGGGGGTGAATAGACACTTAATGCTAAAGTTGCACTTTTTAAGGTTTTTCGGTTTAAGTGGAGTTCGGGCACAATTTTAACATACACAATACATATCAAGCAAGCATGCAAAGAGTATATAGGCAGCGGAAAGTAAAGCATGCAACTTGCAAGAATGTAACGGGAAGGGTTTGGAGGATTCAAATGCAATTGGAGACACGGATGTTTTTCCCGTGGTTCGGATAGGTGGTGCTATCCTACATCCACGTTGATGGAGACTTCAACCCACGAAGGGTAACGGTTGCGTGAGTCCATGGAGGGCTCCACCCACGAAGGGTCCACGAAGAAGCAACCTTGTCTATTCCACCATGGCCATCGCCCATGAAGGACTTGCCTCACTAGCGGTAGATCTTCACGAAGTAGGCGATCTCCTTGCCCTTACAAACTCCTTGGTTCAACTCCACAATCTTGTCGAAGGCTCCCAAGTGACACCTAGCCAATCTAGGAGACACCACTCTCTAAGAAGTAACAAATGGTGTGTTGATGATGAACTCCTTGCTCTTGTGCTTCAAATGATAGTCTCCCCAACACTCAACTCTCTCTCATAGGATTTGGATCTGATGGAAAGAAGATTTGAGTGGAAAGCAACTTGGGGAAGGCTAGAGATCAAGATTCATATGGTAGGAATGGAATATCTTGGTCTCAACACATGAGTAGGTGGTTCTTTCTCAGAACATATGAGTAGGAATGGTGATTGTGTTCTGATGGCTCTCTCTTCGAATGAAGAGGTGGTGGAGGGGTATATATAGCCTCCACACAAGATCCAACCGTTACACACAATCTACCAATCTCGGTGGGACCGAATCAGAAAACTCGGTCTGATCGAAATAGTAAACCTAGTGGACGTTAGGAATTTCGGTGGGACTGAGATGCAACTCGGTAGGACCGATTCGGTTAGGGTTTGGGCATAACGTAATCTCGGTGAGACCGATCGCACAAACTCGGTGAGACCGAGTTCGGCAATTAGCTAACCAGAGAGTTGGTCAGGCAAACTCGGTGGGACCGACTTGCTCTTTCGGTGAGACCGAAAAGTTACAAGAAGGAAACATAGAGTTACCTTGCATTCTCGGTGGGACCGATTCGCTCTTTCGGTGAGACCGAAAAGTTACGAAGGGGAAACAGAGAGTTTGCAAGCCCATCTCGGTGAGACCGAGAACCTTATCGGTAGGACCGAATTGCTAGGGTTTGGCAGTGGCAAATGACAAGTGAAACTCGGTGGCGCCGGATTGACAGAATCGGTATGACCGAGTTTGGCTTAGGGTTTAGGTCATTTGTGGATATGGAAAGGTGGTTGAGGATTTTGGAGCATATCAATAAGCACATAAAGCAAGAGGCTCATTAAGCAACACCTCATCCCTCCTTAATAGTATTGGCTTTTCCTAAAGACTCAATGTGATCTTGGATCACTAAAATATAAAATGAAGAGTCTTGAACTTTTGAGCTTGAGCCAATTCTTGTCCTTAGCATTTTAAGGGTTCCACTTTCATATCCATGCCATGCCAATCATTGTTGAACTTATCTGAAATATACTAGGTAAGGTATTAGTCCAACAAGAGATATGTTGTCATCAATTACCAAAACCACCTAGGGAGCACTTGTGCTTTCACTTTGGGGCGACTGGCTCTACCGCGTATACGTCCCTTAACACACGCTTCCGCTCCCTTTTGGGGACATGGGTTGCGTATATCATGTTCACCATCCGCACTTGTGGGGGAAAACCCTTCTGTCCACTGTTGTTCGGCGGCTGGGGCTCCTCGTCGTCATCGCTATGCAGCCCCTTGTCTTCATTTTCAGCGTTTAACTTGCCTGCCTGCTTGAACACCCAACAATCCCTATTGGTGTGATTGGCTGGCTTTTCGGGGGTGCCATGTATCTGGCACGAGCGGTCGAGTATTCGGTCCAAACTGGACGGGCCCCTAGGATTCCTTTTGAATGGCTTTTTTCGCTGACCGGATTTAGAGCCTCTGAATCCGGCATTAACTACCGTATCCTCAGTATTGTCGCCGTTAATGCGGCGCTTCTGCTTGTTGCGACGCGACCTGCCACTACTATCCCTGGTGTCCGAATTACCAGGGTTCTTGGTCATATTGTTGCTACGAGCAAGCCAATTGTCTTCTCCCATGCAAAAGCGGGTCATGAGTGTCGTGAGTGCTGCCATAAATTTCGGCTTTTCCTGTCCAAGGTGCCAGGCCAGCCACTCGTCACGGATATTGTGTTTGAAGGTTGCTAGGGCCTCAGCGTCTGGACAGTCGACTATTTGATTTTTCTTTGTTAGGAACCGTGTCCAGAATTGCCTGGCCGATTCCTCTGGCTGCTGAATTACGTGACTTAGGTCATCGGCGTCTGGGGGTCGCACGTAAGTGCCCTGGAAATTGTTGAGGAATGCGGCTTCCAGGTCCTCCCAACAACTGATTGATCCTGTTGGCAAGCTGTTAAGCCAATGCCGAGCTGGTCCTTTAAGCTTGAGTGGGAGGTATTTGATGGCGTGAAAATCATCGCCGCGGGCCATGTGGATATGAAGGAGATAATCCTCGATCCATACCGCAGGATCTGTTGTGCCATCATATGATTCGATGTTTACGGGTTTGAAACCCTCGGGGATTTGATGATCCATTATTTCGTCTGTAAAGCAGAGTGGGTGTGCGGCGCCTCTGTACTGGGCTATATCATGACGTAGCTCCAATGAGCCTTGTCTACTATGTTCGGCCCCACCGAATTTGTGGCCGGCGTGACGGTTACCATCTTGAGCCATGGGGCGCCCACGCGATCCGTAGATCGATCTTGTTTGCCTTGCCTTATCCTCCAGCATGTCTCGTAAGTCCGGCGCATATTCTCGTGCCTTGGTACGGGGTGCGGCTTGAGTGGAGGGCTGAGAGGCCTCTTTGTCGCGACCACGAGGTGGCCGGTCGGCCGCATCAAGTGCTTCCTCCTCTAATCGGGGTAGCAACCTGCACTTTGGGTAGCTCTTGGAGGGGCGTTCGAGTTTATGCTCTTCGGCCGCAAGGACTTCAGTCCATCTGTCGACTAGCAAATCTTGATCAGCTCTAAGATGTTGCTGTTTTTTCTTGAGGCTTCTTGCCGTGGCCATAAGCCTGCGTTGAAAACACTTTTGCTCGACGGGATCCTCTGGCATGACGAATTCGTCATCGTCGAGGCTTGCCTCGTCTTCGGAGGGAGGCATATAATTATCTTCCTCGACCTCTCTGTCTGCCGCTCTCTCATGAGGGCTGGTTTCTCCATCCTCCTGTGCTAAATCTTACTAGAGAGGATTGTCTTCGGTGCTTTCCGGAGTATTATTATCTCCCGTGCTGGAATCACCGTGTTTGTTTTGGCGGGATTTTGAGCGGCGCCGTTGACGCCGGAGCTTAGGCTGTTTCTTGGAGGGGTCATCCTCCGCTGTTCCATCGCCATCTCCCTCTTTTGGGGTGTCCACCATGTATATGTCATATGACGAGGTGGCTTTCCAGGGCCTAGTAGGCGCTGGTTCTTCATCATCTCCTTCATCAGCGTCCATACCGTCAATATCT
Organism: Triticum monococcum; assembly: GCA_034509565.1. Classification (NCBI taxonomy): domain Eukaryota; kingdom Viridiplantae; phylum Streptophyta; class Magnoliopsida; order Poales; family Poaceae; genus Triticum; species Triticum monococcum. The sequence continues at coordinate 581,639,427 of CM067845.1, forward strand.
TCGGAGTCGAAGTCGAGCATGTCGGTTAAGTCGTCGATAGTGGCTACAAAGTGGGTGGTGGGTGGGCTTTGAATTTCTTCATCATCCGTATCCCAACCTTGCTGACCGTAGTCCGGCCAGGGCTCTCCAGATAAAGAGAGAGAGACTTTAGTGACTTCAGGATATCACCGAAAGGCGAGTGCTGAAAGATGTCCGCGGCAGTGAACTACATGATCGGCGCCCAATCGGATTCAATTGGCAGGGGCGCGGAGGGTTCGGAGTCCGGATCCTTGGAGTCACGAATCTCGCAGAGTACGGGGCTGGTTTTCGGCTCAAACGCCGTTGGGGTCGCAGCCCCCGGGGTGGCGTCCAACCGCCTATCCTCGATCGGCGCAGTTGGCTCCGAATTAAGGGTCGGAGCCGATGCGGGTGCGGCCTCCAGGGCACCGTTCGGCGGCAGAGCTAGATCATGCTCATCGTGACAGTGCGGCACGCTCGGCAGTGGCTCGAATCCTTCGAAGATCAAGTCCCCGCGGATGTCAGCCGTGTAGTTTAAACTTCCAAATCTGACCTGGCGGCCAGGGGCGTAGCTTTCGATCTGCTCCAGATGACCAAGCGAATTGGCCCGCAGTGCGAAGCCGCCGAAGACGAAGATCTGTCAGGGGAGGAAGGTCTCACCCTGGACTGCATCGCTATCGATGATCGTAGGAGCCATCGAGCCTGACGGCGACGACACAGAGGAACTCTCAATGAAAGCACCAATGTCGGTGTCAAAACCGGCGGATCTTGGGTAGGGGGTCCCGAACTGTGCGTCTAGGCCGGATGGTAACAGGAGACAAGGGACACGAAGTTTTACCCAGGTTCGGGCCATCTCGATGGAGGTAAAACCCTATGTCCTGCTTGATTAATATTAATGATATGGGTAGTACAAGAGTAGATCTACCACGAGATCGAGGAGGCTAAACCCTATAAGCTAACCTATGGTATGATCGTTGATGTGTATGTTGTCCTACGGACTAAAACCCTCCAGTTTATATAGACACTGGGTAGGGTTAGGGTTACATATAGTCGGCTACAATGATAGGAGATTTGTATATCCGTATAGCCAAGCTTGCCTTCCACGCCAAGGAAAGTCCCTCCCGGACACGGGACGAAGTCTTCAATCTTGTATCTTCATAGTCCAGGAGTCCGGCTGAAGGTATAGTCCGGCCATCCGGACACCCCCTAATCCAGGACTCCCTCAGTAGACAAGACCACTAGTTTCAAGAAAAGGGCAAAGGGAAGAAGGGGAACTTCAAGAAGAACGGCAAGCAAGTTGCTGCTCAAGTGAAGAAGCCCAAGTCTGGTCCTAAGCCTGAGACTAAGTGCTTCTACTGCAAAGGGACTGGTCACTGGAAGCGGAACAGCCCCAAGTATTTGGCGGATAAGAAGGATGGCAAAGTGAACAAAGGTATATTTGATATACGGATTATTGATGTGTATTTTACTAGTGTTCGTAGTAACCCCCCGGTATTTGATACTGGTTCAGTTGCGAAGAGTAGTTCAGTTGCTAAGAGTAGTAACTCGAAACGGGAGTTGCAAAATGAACAGAGACTAGTTAAGGGTGAAGTGACGATGTGTGTTGGAAGTGGTTCCAAGATTGATATGATAATCATCGCACACTCCCTATACTTTCAGGATTAGTGTTGAACCTAAATAAGTGTTATTTGGTGTTTGCATTGAGCATGAATATGATTTGATCATGTTTATTGCAATACGGTTATTCATTTAAGTAAGAGAATAAATTGTTGTTCTGTTTACATATATGGTTACACACCCAATGAAAATGGTTCGTTGGATCTCGATCGTAGTGATACACATATTCATAATATTGAAACCAAAGATGCAAAGTTAATAATGATAGTGCAACTTATTTGTGGCACTGCCGTTTAGGTCATATTGGTGTAAAGCGCATGAAGAAACTCCATGCTAATGGACTTTTGGAATCACTTGATTATGAATCAGTTGATGCTTGCGAACCATGCCTCATGGGCAAGATGACTAAGACTCTGTTCTCCGGAACAATGCAACAAGCAACAGATTTGTTGGAAATCATGCATACTGATGTATGTGGTCCAGTGAATATTGAAGCTCGCAGCAGGTATCATTATTTTCTGATCTTCACAGATGATTTGAGCAGATATGAGTATATCTACTTGATGAAACACAAGTCTGAAAACATTTGAAAAGTTCAAAGAATTTCAGAGTGAAGTGGAGAATCATCGTAACAAAATAAAAGTTTCTACGATATGATCGCAGAAGTAAAATATTTGAGTTACGAGTTTGGCCTTCAGTTAAAACAATGTGAAATAGCTTCACTACTCACGCCACCTGGAACACCACAGTGTAATGGTGTGTCCGAACGTTGTAACCGTGCTTTATTAGATATGGTGCGATCTATGTCATTTTGGGGTTATGCATTAGAGACAGCTACATTCACGTTAAATAGGGCACCATCTAAATCCGTTGAGGCGACACCGTATGAACTATGGTTTGGCAAGAAACTTAAGCTATCATTTCTTAAAGTTTGAGGTTGCAATGCTTATGTGAAAATGTTTCAACCTGATAAGCTCAAACCCAAATCGGAGAAGTGTGTCTTCATAGGATACCCAAAAGAAAATGTTGGGTACACCTTCTATCACAGATCCGAAGGCAAGATATTCGTTGCTGAGAATGGATCCTTTCTAGAGAAGGAGTTTCTCTCGAAAGAAGTGAGTGGGAGGAAAGTAGAACTTGATGAGGTAACTATACCTGCTCCCTTATTGGAAAGTAGTTCATCACAGAAATCTGTTCCTGTGACTACTACACCAATTAGTGAGGAAGCTAATGATGATGATCATGTAACTTCAGATCAAGTTACTACCGAACCTCGTAGGTAAACCAAAGTGATATCCGCACCAGAGTGGTATGGTAATCCTGTTCTAGAGGTCATGTTACTTGACCATGACGAGCCAACGAACTATGAGGAAGCGATGATGAGCCCAGATTCCGCGAAATGGCTTGAGGCCACGAAATCTGAGATGAGATCCATGTATGAGAACAAAGTATGGACTTTGATTGACTTGCCCATTGATCGGCGAGCCATTGATATTAAATGGATCTTTAAGAGGAAGACGGACGTTGATAGTAGTGTCACTATCTACAAAGTTAGAATTGTCGCAAAAAGGTTTTCGACAAGTTCAAGGTGTTGACTACGATGAGAGTTTCTCACTTGTATCTATGCTTAAGTCTGTCTGAATCATGTTAGCAATTGCCGCATTTTATGAAATCTGGCAAGTGGATAAACAAAACTGCATTCCTTAATGGATTTATTAAAGAAGAGTTGTATATGATGCAACCAGAAGGTTTTGTCAATCCTAAAGGTACTAACAAAATATGCGAGCTCCAGCGATCCATCTATGGACTGGTGCAAGCATCTCGGAGTTGGAATAGACGCTTTGATAAGTTGATCAAAGCATATAGTTTTATACAGACTTGCGGTGAAGCCTGTATTTACAAGAAAGTGAGTGGGAGCATTACAGCATTTCTGATAAGTATATGTGAATGACATATTGTTGATTGGAGATAATGTAGAATTATTCTGCAAAGCATAAAGGAATGTTTGCAAGGATTTTTTTCAAAGAAAGACCTCGGTGAAGCTGCTTACATATTGAGCATCAAGATCTATAGATATAGATCAAGACGCTTGATAAGTTTTTCAATAAGTACATACCTTGACAAGATTTTGAAGTAGTTCAAAATGGAACGGTCAAAAAGGAGTTCTTGCCTGTGTTACCAGGTGTGAAGTTGAGTAAGACTCAAAACCCGACCACGGCAGAAGATAGAGAGAGAATGAAAGTCATTCCCTATACCTCAGCCATAGATTCTATAAAGTATGCCATGCTGTGTACCAGACCTATTGTACCAGACCTATTGTATACCCATTCCCTATGCCTCGTAGATCACCGGACATTGGTCAAAATTATCTTTAGTAGAATAAGGATATGTTTCTCGATTATGGAGGTGACAAAAGGTTCGTCGTAAAGGGTTACGTCGATGCAAGTTTTGACACTGATCCAAATGACTCTAAGTCTCAATCTGGATACATATTGAAAGTGGGAGCAATTAGCTAGAGTAGCTCCATGCAGAGCATTGTTGACATAGAAATTTGCAAAATACGTACGGATCTGAATGTGGCAGACCCGTTGACTAAACTTCTCTCACAAGCAAAACATGATCACACCTTAGTACTCTTTGGGTGTTAATCACATAGCGATGTGAACTAGATTATTGACTCTAGTAAACCCTTTGGGTGTTGGTCACATGTCGATGTGAACTATTGGTGTTAATAACATGGTGGTGTGAACTATTGGTATTAAATCACATGGCGATGTGAACTAGATTATTGACTCTAGTGCAAGTGGGAGACTGAAGGAAATATGCCCTAGAGGCAATAATAAAGTTATTATTTATTTCCTTAAATCATGATAAATGTTTATTATTCATGCTAGAATTGTATTAACCAGAAACATAATACATGTGTGAATACATAGACAAACAGAGTGTCACTAGTATGCCTCTACTTGACTAGCTCGTTCATCAAAGATGGTTATGTTTCCTAACCATAGACATGAGTTGTCATTTGATTAACGGGATCACATCATTAGGAGAATGATGTGATTGACTTGACCCATTCCGTTAGCTTAGCACTTGATCGTTAGTTTGTTGCTATTGCTTTCTTCATGACTTATACATGGTCCTATGACTATGAGATTATGCAACTCCCGTTTACCGGAGGAACACTTTGTGTGCTACCAAACGTCACAACGTAACTGGGTGATTATAAAGGTGCTCTACAGGTGCCTCCGAAGGTACTTGTTGGGTTGACGTATTTCGAGATTAGGATTTGTCACTCTGATTGTCGGAGAGGTATCTCTGGGCCCTCTCGGTAATGCACATCACCTAAGCCTTGCAAGCATTGCAACTAATGAGTTAGTTGCGAGATGATGTATTACAGAACGAGTAAAGAGACTTGCCGGTAACGAGATTGAACTAGGTATTGAGATGCCGACGATCGAATCTCGGGCAAGTAACATACCAATGACAAAGGGAACAACGTATGTTGTTATGCGGTCTGACCGATAAAGATCTTCGTAGAATATGTAGGAGCCAATATGAGCATCCAGGTTCCGCTATTGGTTATTGACTGGAGACGTGTCTCGGTCATGTCTACGTAGTTCTCGAACCCGTAGGGTCCGCACGCTTAACGCTACGATGATAGTTATATTATGAGTTTATATGTTTTGATGTACCGAAGGAGTTCGGAGTTCCGGATGAGATCGGGGACATGACGAGGAGTCTCAAAATGGTCGAGACATAAAGATCGATATATTGGACGACTATATTCGGACTTCGGAAAGGTTCCAAGTGATTCGGGTATTTTTCGGAGTACCAGAGAGTTACGGGAATTCGCCGGGGAGTATATGGGCCTTATTGGGCCATACGGGAATAGAGGAGATAGGCCAAAAGGAAGGACGCCTGCGCCCCCCCCCCTCTGGTCCGTATTGGACAAGGGGTGCAGCCCCCTTTTCCTTCTCCCTCTCCTCCTCTTTCCTTCACTCCTACTCCAACAAGGAAAGGAGGAGTCCTACTCCCGGTGGGAGTAGGACCCCCCCCCCCCTTGGCGCGCCCTCCTCCTAGGCCGGCCGCCTCCCCCCTTGCTCCTTTATATACATGAAGGAAATATGCCCTAAAGGCAATAATAAAGTTATTATTTATTTCTTTATATCATGATAAATGTTTATTATTCATGCTAGAATTGTATTAACCGGAAACATAATACATGTGTGAATACATAGACAAACAGAGTGTCACTAGTATGCCTCTACTTGACTAGCTCGTTAATCAAAGATGGTTAAGTTTCCTAACCATAAACAAAGAGTTGTTATTTGATTAACGAGGTCACATCATTAGTTGAATGATCTGATTGACATGACCCATTCCATTAGCTTAGCACCCGATCGTTTAGTATGTTGCTATTGCTTTCTTCATGACTTATACATGTTCCTATGACTATGAGATTATGCAACTCCCGTTTGCTGGAGGAACACTTTGTGTGCTACCAAACATCACAACGTAACTGGGTGATTATAAAGGAGCTCTACAGGTGTCTCCAATGGTAGATGTTGGGTTGGCGTATTTCGAGAATAGGATTTGTCACTCCGATTGCCGGAGAGGTATCTCTGGGCCCTCTCGGTAATACACATCACTTAAGCCTTGCAAGCATTGCAACCAATGAGTTATTTGCGGGATGATGTATTACGGAACGAGTAAAGAGACTTGCCAGTAACGAGATTGAACTAGGTATTGGATACCGACGATCGAATCTCGGGCAAGTAACATACCGATGACAAAGGGAACAACGTCTGTTGTTATGCGGTCTGACTGATAAAGATCTTCGTAGAATATGTAGGAGCCAATATGGGAATCTAGGTCCCGCTATTGGTTATTGACCGGAGATGTGTCTCAGTCATGTCTACATTGTTCTCGAACCGTAGGGTCCACACGCTTAACATTACGATGACAGTTATTATGAGTTTATGCATTTTGATGTACCGAAGGTTGTTCGGAGTCCCGGATGTGATCACGGACATGACGAGGAGTCTCGAAATGGTCGATACATAAAGATTGATATATTGGAAGCCTATGTTTGGACATCGGAAGTGTTCCGGATGAAATCGGGATTTTACCGGAGAACCGGGAGGTTACCGGAACCCCCCGGGATTCATATGGGCCATAGTGGGCCTTGGTGGAAAGGAGAAAGGGGCAGCCCAAGGTGGCCACGCGCCTCCCCCCTCCCCTGGTCCTATTAGGACTAGGAGAGGTGGCCGGCCCCCCTCTCTCTCTTTCCCCCCTTTGATGAATCCTATTCCAACTAGGATTGGGGGGGGGGGGGAATCCTACTCCCAGAGGGAGTAGGACTCTCCTGGCGCGCCTCCCTTGGCCGGCCAGCCCCTCCCCCTTGGATCCTTTATATACGGGGGCAGAGGGCACCTCTAGACACACAAGTTGGTCATTGAGATCGTTCCTTAGCCGTGTGCGGTGCCCCCTGCCACCATATTCCACCTCGATCATATCGTTATAGTGCTTAGGCGAAGCCCTGCGTCGGTAGAACATCAAGATCGTCACCACGCCGTCGTGCTGACGGAACTCCTCCCCGAAGCTTTGCTGGATCGGAGCCCGGGGATCGTCATCGAGCTGTACGTGTGCTAAGAACTTGGAGGTGCCGGAGTAACGGTGCTTGGATCGGTCGGATCGGGAAGAAGACGTACGACTACTTCCTCTACGTTGTGTCAACGCTTCCATTGCGATCTACAAGGGTACGTAGATCAGACTCTCCCCTCGTTGCTATGCATCACCGTGATCTTGCGTGTGCGTAGGAAACTTTTTGAAATTACTACGTTCCCCAACAGTGGCATCCGAGCCTAGGTTTTATGGTTTGATGTTATGTGCACGAGTAGAACACAAGTGAGTTGTGGACGATATAAGTCATACTGCCTACCAGCATGTCATACTTTGGTTCGGCGGTATTGTTGGACGAGACGACCCGGACCAACCTTACGCGTACGCTTACGCAAGACCGGTTCCCTCGACGTGCTTTGCACATAGATGGCTTGCGGGCGACTTCTCTCCAACTTTAGTTGAACCGAGTGTGGCTACGCCCGGTCCTTGAGAAGGTTAAAACGGAGTCTATTTGACAAACTATCGTTGTGGTTTTGATGCGTAGGTGAGATTGGTTCTTACTTAAAGCCCGTAGCAGCCACGTAAAACTTGCAACAACAAAGTAGAGGACGTCTAACTTGTTTTTGCAGGGCATGTTGTGATGTGATATGGTCAAGGCATGATGCTAAATTTTATTGTATGAGATGATCATGTTTTGTAACCAAGTTATCGGCAACTGGTAGGAGCCATATGGTTGTCGCTTTATTGTATGCAATGCAATCGCGATGTAATGCTTTACTTTATTACTAAGCGGTAGTGATAGTCATGGAAGCATAAGATTGGCGAGACGACAACGATGCTACGATGGAGATCAAGGTGTCGCGCCGGTGACGATGGTGATCATGACGGTGCTTCGGAGATGGAGATCACAAGCACAAGATGATGATGGCCATATCGTATCACTTATATTGATTGCATGTGATGTTTATCTTTTATGCATCTTATCTTGCTTTGATTGACAGTAGCATTATAAGATGATCTCTCACTAAATTATCAAGAAGTGTTCTCCCAGAGTATGCACCGTTGCGAAAGTTCTTCGTGCTGAGACACCACGTGATGATTGGGTGTGATAGGCTCTACGTTCAAATACAACGGGTGCAAAACAGTTGCACACGCGGAATACTCAGGTTATACTTCACGAGCCAAGCATATACAGATATGGCCTCGGAACACGAAGACCGAAAGGTCGAGCGTGAATCATATAGTAGATATGATCAACATAAATGATGTTCATCAATGAAACTACTCCATCTCACGTGATGATCGGACATGGTTTAGTTGATTTGGATCACGTGATCACTTAGAGGATTAGAGGGATGTCTATCTAAGTGGGAGTTCTTAAGTAATATGATTAATTGAACTTAAATTTATCATGAACTTAGTACCTGATAGTATCTTGCTTGTTTATGTTGATTGTAGATAGATGGCTCGTGTTGTTGTTCCGTTGAATTTTAATGCGTTCCTTGAGAAAGCAAAGTTGAAAGATGATGGTAGCAATTACACGGACTGGGTCCGTAACTTGAGGATTATCCTCATTGCTGCACAGAAGAATTACGTCCTGGAAGCACCGCTGGGTGCCAGGCCTGCAGCTGGAGCAACACCAGATGTTATGAACGTCTGGCAGAGCAAAGCTGATGACTACTCGATAGTTCAGTGTGCCATGCTTTACGGCTTAGAATCGGGACTTCAACGACGTTTTGAACGTCATGGAGCATATGAGATGTTCCAGGAGTTGAAGTTAATATTTCAAGCAAAAGCCCGGATTGAGAGATATGAAGTCTCCAATAAGTTCTATAGCTGCAAGATGGAGGAGAACAGTTCTGTCAGTGAGCATATACTCAAAATGTCTGGGTATAACAATCACTTGATTCAGATGGGAGTTAATCTTCCAAATGATTGCGTCATTGACAGAATTCTCCAATCACTGCCACCAAGCTACAAGAGCTTCGTGATGAACTATAATATGCAAGGGATGAACAAGACTATTCCCGAGCTCTTCGCAATGCTGAAAGCTGCGGAGGTAGAAATCAAGAAGGAGCATCAAGTGTTGATGGTTAACAAGACCACTAGTTTCAAGAAAAAGGGCAAAGGGAAGAAGAAGGGGAACTTCAAGAAGAACGACAAGCAAGTTGCTGCTCAGGAAAAGAAGCCCAAGTCTGGACCTAAGCCTGAAACTGAGTGCTTCTACTGCAAGCAGACTGGTCACTGGAAGCGGAACTGCCCCAAGTATTTGGCGGATAAGAAGGATGGCAAGGTGAACAAAGGTATATGTGATATACATGTTATTGATGTGTACCTTACTAATGCCCGCAGTAGCACCTGGGTATTTGATACTGGTTCTGTTGCTAATATTTGCAACTCGAAACAGGGACTACGGATTAAGCGAAGATTGGCTAAGGACGAGGTGACGATGCGCGTGGGAAACGGTTCCAAAGTCGATGTGATCGCGGTCGGCACGCTACCTCTACATCTACCTTCGGGATTAATATTAGACCTAAATAATTGTTATTTGGTGCCAGCATTGAGCATGAACATTATATTTGGATCTTGTTTAATGCGAGACGGTTATTCATTTAAATCAGAGAATAATGGTTGTTCTATTTATATGAGTAATATTTTTTATGGTCATGCACCATTGAAGAGTGGTCTATTCTTGTTAAATCTCGATAGTAGTGATACACATATTCATAATGTAGAAGCCAAAAGATGCAGAGTTGATAATGATAGTGCAACTTATTTGTGGCACTGCCGTTTAGGTCATATCGGTGTAAAGCGCATGAAGAAACTCCATACTGATGGACTTTTGGAACCACTTGATTATGAATCACTTGGTACTTGCGAACCGTGCCTCATGGGCAAGATGACTAAAACACCGTTCTCCGGTACTATGGAGAGAGCAACAGATTTGTTGGAAATCATACATACAGATGTATGCGGTCCGATGAATATTGAGGCTCGTGGCGGATATCGTTATTTTCTCACCTTCACAGATGATTTAAGCAGATATGGGTATATCTACTTAATGAAACATAAGTCTGAAACATTTGAAAAGTTCAAAGAATTTCAGAGTGAAGTGGAAAATCATCGTAACAAGAAAATAAAGTTTCTACGATCTGATCGTGGAGGAGAATATTTGAGTTACGAGTTTGGTGTACATTTGAAAAATTGTGGAATAGTTTCGCAACTCACGCCACCCGGAACACCACAGCGTAATGGTGTGTCCGAACGTCGTAATCGTACTTTACTAGATATGGTGCGATCTATGATGTCTCTTACTGATTTACCGCTATCGTTTTGGGGATACGCTCTAGAGACGGCCGCATTCACGTTAAATAGGGCACCATCAAAATCCGTTGAGACGACGCCTTATGAACTATGGTTTGGCAAGAAACCAAAGTTGTCGTTTCTGAAAGTTTGGGGCTGCGATGCTTATGTGAAAAAGCTTCAACCTGATAAGCTCGAACCCAAATCGGAGAAATATGTCTTCATAGGATATCCAAAGGAAACTATTGGATACACCTTCTATCACAGATCCGAAGGCAAGACTTTTGTTGCTAAATTCGGAAACTTTCTTGAGAAGGAGTTTCTCTCGAAAGAAGTGAGTGGGAGGAAAGTAGAACTTGACGAGGTAACTGTACCCGCTCCCTTATTAGAAAGTAGTACATCACAGAAAACTGTTTCTGCGACACCTACACCAATAAGTGAGGAAGTTAATGATAATGATCATGAAACTTCAGAACAAGATACTACTGAACCTCGTAGATCAACCAGAGCAAGATCCGCGCCAGAGTGGTACGGTAATCCAGTTCTGGAAGTCATGCTGCTAGATCATGATGAACCTACGAACTATGAAGAAGCGATGGTGAGCCCAGATTCCGCAAAGTGGCTTGAAGCCATGAAATCTGAGATGGGATCCATGTATGAGAACAAAGTATGGACTTTGGTTGACTTGCCCGATGATCGGCAAGCAATTGAGAATAAATGGATCTTCAAGAAAAAGACTGACGCTGACGGTAATGTTACTGTCTATAAAGCTCGACTTGTCGCAAAAGGTTTTCGACAAGTTCAAGGGGTTGACTACGATGAGACCTTCTCACCCGTAGCGATGCTTAAGTCTGTCAGAATCATGTTAGCAATTGCCGCATTTTATGATTATGAAATTTGGCAGATGGATGTCAAAACTGCATTCCTGAATGGATTTCTGGAAGAAGAGTTGTATATGATGCAACCGGAAGGTTTTGTTGATCCAAAGGGAGCTAACAAAGTGTGCAAACTCCAGCGATCCATTTATGGACTGGTGCAAGCATCTCGGAGTTGGAATAAACGCTTTGATAGTATGATCAAAGCATTTGGCTTTATACAGACTTTTGGAGAAGCCTGTATTTACAAGAAAGTGAGTGGGAGCTCTGTAGCATTTCTGATATTATATGTGGATGACATATTGCTGATTGGAAATGATATAGAATTTCTGGATAGCATAAAGGGATACTTGAATAAGAGTTTTTCAATGAAAGACCTCGGTGAAGCTGCTTACATATTGGGCATTAAGATCTACAGAGATAGATCAAGACGCTTAATTGGACTTTCACAAAGCACATACCTTGACAAGATTTTGAAGAAGTTCAAAATGGATCAAGCAAAGAAAGGGTTCTTGCCTGTGTTACAAGGTGTGAAGTTGAGTCAGACTCAATGCCCGACCACTGCAGAAGATAGAGAGAAAATGAAAGATGTTCCCTATGCTTCAGCCATAGGCTCTATCATGTATGCAATGCTGTGTACCAGACCTGATGTGTGCCTTGCTATAAGTTTAGCAGGGAGGTACCAAAGTAATCCAGGAGTGGATCACTGGACAACGGTCAAGAACATCCTGAAATACCTGAAAAGGACTAAGGATATGTTTCTCGTATATGGAGGTGACAAAGAGCTCACCGTAAGAGGTTATGTTGACGCAAGCTTTGACACTGATCCGGACGATTCTAAATCGCAAACCGGATACGTGTTTACTTTAAACGGTGGAGCTGTCAGTTGGTGCAGTTCTAAACAAAGCGTCGTAGCGGGATCTACATGTGAAGCGGAGTACATAGCTGCTTCGGAAGCAGCGAACAAAGGAGTTTGGATGAAGGAGTTCATATCCGATCTAGGTGTCATACCTAGTGCATCGGGTCCAATGAAAATCTTTTGTGACAATACTGGTGCAATTGCTTTGGCAAAGGAATCCAGATTTCACAAAAGGACCAAACACATCAAGAGACGCTTCAATTCCATCCAGGATCTAGTCCAGGTGGGAGACATAGAGATTTGCAAGATACATACGGATCTGAATGTTGCAGACCTGTTGACTAAGCCTCTTCCACGAGCAAAACATGATCAGCACCAAGGCTCCATGGGTGTTAGAATCATTACTGTGTAATCTAGATTATTGACTCTAGTGCAAGTGGGAGACTGAAGGAAATATGCCCTAGAGGCAATAATAAAGTTATTATTTATTTCCTTATATCATGATAAATGTTTATTATTCATGCTAGAATTGTATTAACCGGAAACATAATACATGTGTGAATACATAGACAAACAGAGTGTCACTAGTATGCCTCTACTTGACTAGCTCGTTAATCAAAGATGGTTAAGTTTCCTAACCATAAACAAAGAGTTGTTATTTGATTAACGAGGTCACATCATTAGTTGAATGATCTGATTGACATGACCCATTCCATTAGCTTAGCACCTGATCGTTTAGTATGTTGCTATTGCTTTCTTCATGACTTATACATGTTCCTATGACTATGAGATTATGCAACTCCCGTTTGCCGGAGGAACACTTTGTGTGCTACCAAACGTCACAACGTAACTGGGTGATTATAAAGGAGCTCTGCAGGTGTCTCCAATGGTAGATGTTGGGTTGGCGTATTTCAAGAATAGGATTTGTCACTCCGATTGCCGGAGAGGTATCTCTGGGCCCTCTCGGTAATACACATCACTTAAGCCTTGCAAGCATTGCAACCAATGAGTTAGTTGCGGGATGATGTATTACAGAACGAGTAAAGAGACTTGCCAGTAACGAGATTGAACTAGGTATTGGATACCGACGATCGAATCTCGGGCAAGTAACATACCGATGACAAAGGGAACAACGTATGTTGTTATGCGGTCTGACCGATAAAGATCTTCGTAGAATATGTAGGAGCCAATATGGGCATCTGGGTCCCGCTATTGGTTATTGACCGGAGATGTGTCTTAGTCATGTCTACATTGTTCTCGAACCGTAGGGTCCGCACGCTTAACGTTACGATGACAGTTATTATGAGTTTATGCATTTTGATGTACCGAAGGTTGTTCGAAGTCCCGGATGTGATCACGGACATGACGAGGAGTCTTGAAATGGTCGAGACATAAAGATTGATATATTGGAAGCCTATGTTTGGACATCGGAAGTGTTCCGGATGAAATCGGGATTTTACCGGAGAACCGGGAGGTTACCGGAACCCCCCGGGAGTCATATGGGCCATAGTGGGCCTTGGTGGAAAGGAGAAAGGGGCAGCCCAAGGTGGCCGCGCGCCTCCCCCCTCCCCTAGTCCTATTAGGACTAGGAGAGGTGGCCGCCCCCCCCCCTCTCTCTTCCCCCCCTTTGATGAATCCTATTCTAACTAGGACTGGGGGGGGGGGGGAATCCTACTCCCAGAGGGAGTAGGACTCTCCTGGCGCGCCTCCCTTGGCCGGCCAGCCCCTCCCCCTTGGATCCTTTATATACGGGGGCAGAGGGCACCTCTAGACACACAAGTTGATCATTGAGATCGTTCCTTAGCCGTGTGCGGTGCCCCCTGCCACCATATTCCACCTCGATCATATCGTTGTAGTGCTTAGGCGAAGCCCTGCGTCGGTAGAACATCAAGATCGTCACCACGCCGTCGTGCTGACGGAACTCCTCCCCGAAGCTTTGCTGGATCGGAGCCCGGGGATCGTCATCGAGCTGTACGTGTGCTAAGAACTCGGAGGTGCCGGAGTAACGGTGCTTGGATCGGTCGGATCGGGAAGAAGACGTACGACTACTTCCTCTACGTTGTGTCAACGCTTCCGTTGCGATCTACAAGGGTACGTAGATCAGACTCTCCCCTCGTTGCTATGCATCACCATGATCTTGCGTGTGCGTAGGAATTTTTTTGAAGTTACTACATTCCCCAACAATACATGGGCAGGGGGCACCTCTAGACACACAAGTTGATCAAGTTGATCGTCTCTTAGCCGTGTGCGGTGCCCCCCTCCACCATAGTCCATCTCGATAATACTGTAGCGGTGCTTAGGCGAAGCCCTGCGTCGGTAGAACATCAACATCGTCACCACGCCGTCGTGCTGACGAAACTCTCCCTCAACACTCGGCTGGATCGAAGTTAGAGGGACGTCATCGGGCTGAACGTGTGCTGAACTCTTTTGTCTTGTTAGTATGCTTGAAGTATTATTATTTTTATGTCAATATTAAACTTTTGTCTTGAATCTTTCGAATCTGAATATTCATACCATAATTAAGAAGAATTATATTAAAATTATGCCAAGTAGCACTCCGCATCAAAAATTCTGTTTTTATCATTTACCTACTCGAGGACAAGCAGGAATTAAGCTTGGGGATGCTTGATACGTCTCCAACGTATCTATAATTTTTGATTGCTTCATGCTATATTATCTACTATTTTGGACATTATTGGGCTTTATTATCCATTTTTATATTATTTTTGGACTAACCTATTAACCGGAGGCCCAGCCCAGAATTGTTGTTTTTCGCCTGTTTTTGGGTTTCGAAGAAAAGGAATATTAAACGGAGTCCAAACGGAATGAAACCTTCGGGAACATGATTTTCTCAACAAATAAGACCCAGAAGACTTGGACCCTACGTCAAGACACAAAAGAGGAGGCCACGAGGTAGGGGGCGCGCCTACCCCCCAGGCGCGCCCTCCACCCTCGTGGCCCCCCTGTTGCTCCACCGACGTACTCCTTCCTCCTATATATACCTACGTACCCCCAAACGATCAGATACGGAGTCAAAAACCTAATTCCACCGCCGCAACTTTCTGTATCCACGAGATCCCATCTTGGGGCCTGTTCCGGAGCTCCGCCGGAGGGGGCACCGATCATGGAGGGCTTCTACATCAACACCATAGCCCCTTCGATGAAGTGTGAGTAGTTTACCTCAGACCCACGGGTCCATAGTTATTAGCTAGATGGCTTCTTCTCTTTTTTTGGATATCAGTACAATGTTCTCCCCCTCTCTTGTGGAGAACTATTCGATGTAATCTTCTTTTTGCGGTGTGTTTGTTAAGACCGATGAATTATGGGTTTATGATCAAGTCTATCTATGGACAATATTTGAATCTTCTCTGAATTCTTTTATGTATAATTGGTTATCTTTGCAAGTCTCTTTGAATTATCAGTTTGGTTTGGCCTACTAGATTGATCTTTCTTGCAATGGGAGAAGTGCTTAGCTTTGGGTTCAATCTTGCGGTGTCCTTTCCCAGTGACAGTAGGGGCAGGAAGGCACTTATTGTATTGTTGCCATCGAGGATAACAAGATGGGGTTTTCATCATATTGCATGAGTTTATCTCTCTACATCATGTCATCTTGCTTAAGGCGTTACTCTGTTTTTAACTTAATACTCTAGATGCATGATGGATAGCGGTCGATGAGTGGAGTAATAGTAGTAGATGCAGGCAGGAGTCGGTCTACTTGTCTCGGTCGTGATGCCTATATACATGATTATACCTGGATATTCTCATAACTATACTCAATTCTGTCAATTGCTCAACAGTAATTTGTTCACCCACCGTAGAATACTTATACTTATGCTCTCGAGAGAAGCCACTAGTGAAACCTATGACCCCCGGATCTATCTTTATCATATTAATCTCCTACTACTTAGTTATTTTTTTGCTTTTTACTTTGCCTTTATTTTACTTTGCATCTTTATCACAAAAATACCAAAAAATTTATCTTATCATATCTATCAGATCTCACTCTCGTAAGTGGCCATGTTGGGATTGACAACCCCTTATCGTGTTGGTTGCGAGGATTTATTTGTTTTGTGCAGGTACGAGGGACTCGCGCGTAGCCTCCTACTGGATTGATACCTTGGTTCTCAAAAACTGAGGGAAATACTTACACTACTTTGTTGCATCACCCCTTCCTCTTCGGGGAAAACCAACGCAGTGCTCAAGAGGTAGCCGCCGCCAGGTGGGGACGAGGCGGACGGCGAGGAGACGCGCGGCGCGTCCGCGCCTACGCATTCCAGGCGCAATTTTAGGCCAGAAATAGGTCAGGGCGGACGCCGGACGAACACGATTTGAGTTTTGCTCGGCGCGTTGAACCGTCACTTTTGTCTGTGCCGATCCAAACGGACACGGTCACTTTCATCCAATTAAAGTTGCTCTCAATGACCGGGCTGTCTGCCCCGGACGTTTGAGGCGGGTCTGGGCGTCCGGCCGTAGATGATTTGAGCAGGCTAGCTCCTTGCATTCGGGACTGATCGCGCGCAGACAGAAAGGCAGGGGTGGGAGGGCAGCGAGGCGACGTGTGACTCGTGGGCGATGGAGCCAACCATGGAAGGCACACAGCCAATGCGCAGGCCCCCACCCCGCTGCAGCGCGACGCACGACTCGCACGTGCCACTCTGCTGCGCCCTGTCCGCTCTGCTCCCCGCACCACCACCACCACTCCACAGTCCACACTCCACGCTGCCACTGCACGCCCACCACCCCCACCCCTCCCACGACCCGGCGCCGGCCCGGCCGTGCTCACCGCTCCCCTCCCCTGCCCTCTCCTCGCCGCATCCCTCGGTGCCGCGACGCCCACCCGTCCTCGGGGTCGGGGCCATGGACGGCGACGCGTGGCCCGCGCGGTGGCCGCCTCCGCGCCCGTCCGCCGCGCCGGCGCCGACGACGCTGCCGAGCCAGGTACGCACGCATTCGGGCGGGCGGGGGTTTCCCGGGGCATGAGAACGCGCGTGACAGTGGTTTACGAGCGGCATAAGCTCTTCATTTGGGGTTGCTCTTCTTTGGGGACGATCTGCTCTGCTCCCCCCTCCCTGTTCCGGTTCCAAGGTAGAAGAAGAGGTCCTCACATCGCCTTGCCTCTCTTCTGCTGCAGCAGGCGGACCCGCGCCACCGCCTCCGCCCCTTCGCCGCCGCCCCGCAGCCGCCGGAACCCCTCACCGACGGCCGGCCCGCGGGAACGCCGGCCGGATTGGATTTGGGGCCGAGCCCCGCGCCGGTGCCCGACCGGTTTGCGCCCAACACCGCCGCAGCAGTGCCGGGCCAATCGCCGCCGGGGCCCGCGGCAGTGCCGGGCCAATCGCTGCCGAGCCCCGCGGCAGCTCCGGACCGGTTGCTGCCCAACCCTACCCCGTGGAGCCAGCCCGCGGGAACGCCGGGCGGATTGGGGCCGAGCCCCGCGCCAGTGCCCGACCGGTTCGCGCTCAACACCACCGCGGCAAGGCCGGGCCAATCGCCGCCGGGCCACGCGGCAGTTCCGGACGGATTCGCCTTGCACACCCCGGCAATGCCGGACCGGCTGTTGCCGACACCGACCCCGTGGAGTCAGCCCGCGAGATCCGAGCGGAGCAGCAACCCCCTGCTCGCTCAAGCTCCCGGGACTTACTACAGCTACCCCCATTTGAGCCGTGCGCCGGACCTCAAGTCCCCGCTCCACACCCCCAGCGCCAGCAATGCCAACAATGCTGCTGCGGGTGCCATTGATCTTGCTCGTGCTTATACTCCGCTCGGCGGCGCGCTGCCAAAGTACCCGAGGCACGGGCTGTCGGCCGGCAGTGGCCCTGAGCAGTCTTCCTTGGGGGCATTGTTCCTCAACAAGAGCTCCTCTAATGTGCAAGTTAATTTGCCGGGGGAAAGTTCGACTTCGACCATCGATGGTATGCTTCTGAACTCTCAGTTAGCAGTGAGACTGAATGTAGCAGTGACCTGATGGGCACACTTAATGGTTTGGTGTATGTAATGAGCCTCAGCGTTTGTCATGCAGGGATGCCACACGGCGCCGTGCAGTTCCAGGATTCGAGTGCAGCGCAAATGATGCAGAAGCTGGCATCCAAACCGGCCCCTCGCCATCAGCCCACGCCTCTCACGGATCGTGTCCGCGTCTCCTGTCTGAACGTCGGTGGGTTCACCTTGCAACATGATCTGCAACCTAGTTTGACTACCTGTTTGTCGTGGGGGAGGTAGTCATTGAATGGCTAGATCATTGTTACAGTAAGCATTTTTTTTACCCCTTGTATTTGGTATGGCCTTGACTGGAAACCTGGCCACTGAACTACGTACGATGAGCAGTGCTTGATCATAGCATCTCTGCTCGTTGCTTGTGCAGCAAGTGATCATGACATTTACTGCATTGCGTCAAAAAGTTTAAAAGCTGTCTCTTGATGACTGAATAAAGGTTTCCAAATCATCTAGGATTAAATATGACTCTCAATTAGCAAATCTTTATTTATGTCCCCACATCGGCATTTGGTTAGCATTAATTTGGTGCAAATGAGAAAACTGGGATTGATTATTAGTTGGATTGTTAACTTTTTTCAATCTCTCGATCCTGCTGCCTAAAACTATTATGATCACTAAATGTATATTCTTCTTTCAGTAAAGTTCTTCTATTGGCATTTGAACAGGTGGAGAGCTCTTCGTGGGTGATGCTGGGCTTTTTGGAGTTCTTTGCTCATGTCATCAGTTGAGGATGTCTGTAGCTAAGTTTTGTGAGGTACTACAGGACTGTTTCCCTAACTTGTTGTATTTTATTATGCACATACTCGACTTCACAGAAATATTCCTGTCGATAAAAGTTTTAACTTGCATACATTTGTTGATGCAGCATGCAGGAGGGCCTGCAGAAAAAGCTGGTGAAATTGTCCTCATGGAGAATGGCATGAGTATTGCACATTGGTTCAAATACTGCGTAGGGGTAAGTTTTAGATGATTACATCTAATTGTGCCTCAATCTATTATATTTTACTTGGTAACTAATTCCATTTCGGACACCATGAATTAGCTGTATAACTTCTGACTTACGATGTATCACATGTGGTGTGATTCTATGTCTGACTGTGAGAGGAATTAAATCGAACATGCACTTGGCATGATGATATTTTGATGTGAATTGCAAAATGGTTAGTCAGAGATGATGCATTCTAGCAGCAAGAAATAAGTGTTACTTTTATATATTCCTCACATTTGCAGTCCAACATGTCCTGATAGTTATGCGAAGCCTTTACTTCAAATGTGCGTTAACTGTTTTCCCTCCTCTTTTCATGTAGGTTGGATCATATGTTACTGACAGTAATTGTGACCGGCCAGAATGGGCGTGTATAGATCCTTCTCCAGAAGGATACAGGCTGAAAAGTCTCCTTGTGAGAAACACTAGTATGGAAAAAGTGGGGTTATTCAATGGATATGGAAAAGGCACAGGACCTATAAACAGAACAGTTTATTCAAATGATCTACGAAAAAGCACAGGACCTATAAGTGGAACAGTTTATTCCAATGATCTGCACAATGAGGGTAGAGGGCACACTACCATTGAAAAGCTAGGGAATAAGAGAGATGAAACATATTACAGGAGTGCTGATGTACACACATCCTTTGCCAGGAACTTTGCTTTACTGCAGAATTCTGAAACAAATCTAGGGCTTGCTAAAAACCATACTTTTAATGCAGTGCACCTAAACCAAATTAGCAGGCCAAGTGGAAGCCCATATATTACAGCAAGCACGAGTGCACATCACAATGGGAATCATTCGTCACATAATTATGCAGATCTTTTGGAGAATAACTTTGGTGCCTTGTTTCGTAATCCAGCTCCAAGATCTCCAGTAGTTTTTAGCAATGATACTAGGGCAGGAAGATATAATTTTCCCAACAAAATACTCCAAGATAGTTTGAGCAGTGCTTCGAACACCGAATTGAAGCTTGGGCAATCCTCTTATCATCAATCTCTGACTGCCCTATTTCCATCGGCGCAGTCAACATTAATTGATTTTCAGAGACCTCAGTCACATCTGCCATCAGTAACTCAAAGTGAGTTTGTTATTATGCTCTTCTTTCATTATTTTTGCTGTCAATTGCCATTCAAGTTACAAAGTACCTGCAATAACTACTGATCAGGCATCTGCAATTTTGTGTATACTTAGCTATGCCAACACTTCGTTTTAGTGGTACTGAAGTGCGTAAATGGTAGAAACAATAATAAAATTAGTTGATGAACGACAAAAGTAATTTGCTATGATTTAGAACACCACAGCAGAAACATCAAGTTTGATCCTTGTATGTGCACTGCCTGTGAGAGCATCCCCCTTACCCCACATGTATATCGAAATAATATCATTACTCTTTGGTGCAGATCATTGTCCAAGGCAAACAGTCAAGGTCAGCAAAAATATGGGGGAACATAATGAACCACCAGTTGGTAGAGGAACTAGCGAACAATCTAATGGAGTTGCTAATGCTATCAACCGTTCTGAAGGTGGCAAGGTTACAGATGCAGCAGCCAAGAATTCGTTTATCTCAATATTTCTTTCGCATCTTGAGAGGAATAGTGAAGCCATCGATGATATTCTCAAAAGTAGCGAGCATAGCCTTCCTAAGGGTCTGGATGGTGCATATAGTTCCTATCATTCAAAAATTGCAAGTAGTCAAGTTGAGCCAAGGGCTAATGATAATCGTTCTAAGTTGGCCTCTACCAGCATTCATACTGAAAGGATATCAGATGACAGGGCTCTTTCAGTGGCACTCAGTGGATCTTCAAAAGTTGTACCACTTGCAAATAGTCAGAACTCTTTAATCCATAGTGACTGCCGGTCGCATTTGTTGCCTAGGCAACCTAATGCTGGAAGCTCCAAAGTTTGTGATGGTGCATATAGTTCCTATCATTCAAAAAGTGCAAATAGACAAGTTGAGCCAAGGGCCAATGATAATCATTCTAATTTGGTCTCTACCAGTATTCATACGAAAAGGATATCAGATGGCATTGCTCTTTCAGTGGCACCCAGCGGATATGCTTCAAAAGTTGTACCTCTTGCAAATATTCATGAGCCCTTAATCCATAGTGACTGCCAGTCGCATTTGCTGCATAGCCAACCTAATGCTGGAAGCTCCAAAATTTGTGCAGGAGCTCCATGCCCTGCAAATTGCAGGACCGGCAATCATGCAGGCGATATATCCCATCAGGCTCCCTGCATGTGTGATAAAACGGTGAGTTGATCTTGCACTTGCACACATTGACATATCATAAGTAAATGATAACTGCCAGCACCACAATCAATCACCAGCATGATTGTTTTATGTTTCAGTTTTTTTGATGCTCCAACCATTTTATGCAGGCCAATGGACACAATACTTTTGAGTGTGTAGACGACTCATGCACGCACAGAAGTTCGAGAGTTGCCAAAATCATCTGCCATTGTCGAAATTCCTGCTCTTCATCTAGGGAGTTTCTACCTAGTTTTGGCCAACATGATCAATCAACGTTAGAAAAATCAATACATCGATGCTGTTACAGAGTTCAGAAAGATGTTTCTAGACTTGGTTCTAGAGCTGGTCACTTGTGCCGAACTCAATTCTCGAATGACGGTGCTCCAATCCATAAACTAGGTGGGTTCTGTGTTAGACAACTATTCTTATTGATTTTTTCTTCCCTTGAATGATGGCTTGTCTTACTCCAGTGGCATACTTTCTTATTTTTTCAGGGTTGCATGAGCTTTGCACCTGCTCCACTTTCATACCAAGGCCATCGCTATGTTCTGGAGATTATATCTTGCAGCCTTCTTGCCATGTGTGCTCTCCTGATGGGTTTCATTACAGAAGGTAACTTAATATTTCTATGCTTTTTGACGAGTTCTGGTTGTCGGCATTGCATTATGAACAATTTCTTTTTTCACTACATGTTATTGAAAAATATTTCAGCTCCATCGTTGTTGTAACACTCTATTTCCTGCTCATGGTACTGGATATTTCTCTGAGCAAACTTGAAACTTGGATTAAGTATTAGCCTGATTAATCGCTTCATTGGTGGCATGCCCTTTCTCTGTCATGTGCCATATACTTATTTCATAACTATAAAAAATGTGCTCTTGCAGCTACTACCTCCGTCCTGGTTTATTGGTCCCCATTGTATTTCGTGCTAAATTTTGACCATGGATTGAACTAACAAAATGTTCATGCATGTCACCAAAAATTATATCATTGAAAACTATGTTCAAATACAAATCCAACGATATAATTATAATGTTTGTTAACATGCATTAACATTTTGTTAGTTAAATCTTTGGTCCAAATTTGACACAAACTACAAAGGGGACATTCAAACTACAAAATGTTCCATGCTTGCTTTGACATTTTTTTTATTACAGTTCCATGGGACATGCAACCAACAGCTTGACCCAATGCCCTCTTCTTGATGCATCTAATAAGAAAGAATCAGGTCCATGTCGGGATGGCAGATGCTGCTGCTCTGTAGTCCCAAAATGTTTGACAGGTTGTGGCTTTGCAAAGCACTGCAATGACAGAATTGACCAAAGTGATATTAGTTTACAAAAGTGCAAGCATGATGTGCAACTGCCTACCAGATGCGTGGGAGAGAGTGAAAAGTTAAGATGCCAGTGCTCAAGCAGTGCTCAAACACCTTTGTTGAAAGCTGTCTCTAATAAAATGACAAACCAGCTTTTCGCTCCTATATCAGAGAGACTGAAGAATGTATCAGAAGAATCAGTGGCCAATGCCAGCTCGTCTTATATAGCTGTAACGGAGAAAGATGGCTCCTGTAGAGGTTCTGGTGTATGTAAAGAGCGACTAAAGTCTGGTTTTTCTTCTGGATCCTCCAGTGCTGTGGTGACAAAGTTTCCAGCATCACCTGAATTTAACAATACATCTTCGTGTGCGGATAAATATGGTGTTGAACACAAAAAGCTCATGTTTGACGAAGGATCAAGAACTGAGAAATGTTTGTCGTCAAGCTATGATGTGCCTATCAGTACAGGATGTGAAAAGTCCCTAAATAGTTCCTCTACATTTCACTTGGACACATCTAAAGTGAAGAGAAAATATTATCAGATTTCTGACGGAATTACACTCAAAGATAATGGCAAGCAACAACGTTCTGAAACACGAAGGAAATCAAGAAGATTGAAGTGCTCTGAGGAATATTTAGTATCAGATGATTGTACTAGGAAAATTACTTTGCAGTCATCCGAAAATGGAGACCCTCCTCGACCACAGAATGAGGCTAGTTCGTATTCTTGCAGTGTGTCAAAAATTAAACGGAAACATACTACCATGCAACGAAATAAGCCAGTGAAACGCTCTCACATCCATCAAGAGATTTTGAAAGGTGGTGAGCAGTCAGATGGTGAGGGCATTATTGTTGGAGAATTAAATTCCTCTGATGAGAAGAAGCAAGTAGAGGATATGAGCACTCTGGTTAGAACAAAACATCAACAGGAAGGGAGCCGAATGTCTGCTCGAAAACCGCCTAAATATGTTTCTCTCAACTGCATTTTAAATGAACCTAAGAGTGAAAATGTTTGTAGTGAGGTTCCCCTTCTTGATTCTAGCTTAATTGCTACAGGGATAACAGATGATAATCGAAAAATTCCTAAAATTGCTCCACTTAGTCTGGTTCTTAAAAAGGCAAAGAGATGCAATGCTGTCAAAACCCCCTGCAACACAGAAAACATCCACTCTTGTGAGGAAAAGAGTGCAGTTCGTCCTGTAGGTAAATATTCTTTTGGTAATCAAAATTACAGTTCAAAAGCTGAAGATGGAATTCAGAGTTCCAAAAAGAGTAGATATTCACCTAATGCCTTGAGGTTGAGACCGAACATTGAGCGTGACTGCAAAAGACCCTGCATCGGTATATTTCTGGAAATATCCCAATTAGTAGTAAGGTAGTGATTTCTTCATAAATCATAAAATCGGAAATATGAAAACACCTTTCATTTCAGATCTTGGGGAAGGTGAGCCTACTGGCCCAACAGATGCGGAGACAAGCCAACTTTCAGTGCAAACATCAAGAAAGGGTAAAACTTCGTTATAATATTAATGGCATTTGCTTTTTTTAGTACATACTGGAAAATGTGATGATATAATGCAAGATATTAATTACTATAAACATGAGCAACGTCTCAGTTTCTTAAGTTCCACATGGGATGCTAAATGAATCTTGTTTTACTAACATATTGGACCAACTATTTGCAGGATTTAGGAATCGAAGATCAAGTGTATCTGTTGATAGGATTAAGAAGTGTGAAGAATCTGCAAATAGATCAGCACGTGGTCCTTGTGGCGATAAACAAAATGTGGTTCAAGCCTGCGAAGTGAATGTTGGAAGGTTGTAGTTCCACTAGATGTAGTTTTTAGATTTTCACAAAAAATGGCTGATACCATATTGTTATTAATGTGTCATGGTATGCTACTTTACTGGCTGATCTAACAAAGTTCTGCACAGGTACAAAGAAAGGCTTGGCTTAGCTGACTCATGTTGTGTTTGTCGAATTCCATACCTGGAGCCTTGCAATCAGTTGATGGAGTGCAGCAAGTGCTTTGTCAAAGTCAGTCATTCTATTTCTTACCTGTACCTAGTACTACTGCATATTTACATAGGTGCTATGCATCTCATGTAGGCGCACCAAGCTTGCTATGGTGTTCTAAAAGTTCCAAGAGGCCAATGGTTCTGTAGACCCTGCAAGACCAAGGCCAACGCCCAGGACACTGTAAGCAAATTCATTCTTAAATTTTTTTTAGCTGCCTATTTAGTATATCCATGCCTTATGTTATCTGTACAAGCATCGTTGTGGTAGTTTACATTCCTAAGTGTTGTGAATTATCGTATATGGAAATTACAGGTGGGGCTTTGCTAGTCCATCTTCTCATCACTAATTAAGCACTTTAGGTTATTTATTGATTACTACCTAATGATGTTAAATCATCGCTTTTTAGAAGTGGTCTTATCTAATCTGATCGTCCTTATGCAATGTAACCATGAACAGCTGATTTAGATTGTCAAGGATGATGCACATATTTTGGGAGGGTAGGGTGACCTTTCTTGCACTAAAAGGATCATACAATATGGAGCATCTAGACAGTAGAAATCTGAGGTCTATTAGTAAGTCCCATTTTGTTTGCACATGCCTTCTGAGTTCGATTGGATCAGAAAGAGGAACTCTATTATGCATGGATGCCATACCTAAGGATATTTGTCATTCCGCCACTAAAGGCATCTACATTACATCAGTTATCCACTTGTGGTTCTGCTAAGGGGTAAGCAAGCCTTACTGGTCTAATATCTGGAACTGACTACATTAACATAAACCATCAGATGATAATCCTTGCAATTATGTGCTAGTAGTATGTTACTGGAAACGACATCTAGCTGCTGTACCTCCTATAGAACTATCTGTTCATGGTGGTGTTTAATGACCTTAATTTCCTCCATGTTAAATCTGTTGAGTATTGTTGTGATTATTCCTGTGGCATAAGAAGTGCTGCTTACTGGTCTCCATTGTGTTTTTTTCTTTCAGGTTTGCGTTTTATGTGGCTATGGAGGTGGAGCCATGACAAGGGCATTGAACACTCAAAAAATCCTGACAAGTTTGCGAAAAGGTCTGAGAGTTACATCACGAGCAGATAAACATGTCAAACACGATCCATCTTATGCGTCGAGATCAACGAGTTCAGAAAACGTATCTAGAGTAGATAAACAGAGGTCAGTAGACAATGCACATGAGGAGAACACCGTCAGCAGCTCATGGACTGCGAACCACAATTCAAGTCTACTCGTTCCACAAACGTCGCGGTGGGTCCATGTGGTCTGTGGTCTGTGGACACCCGGTACAAAATGCCCAAATCCCACCACAATGAGCGCCTTCGATCTATCGGGTGCTTTGCCTGCCAAAAGTGATTATGTGAGTTCTCTGTTTTAAGTTATCAGACACACGATAGTCCCTCTCATGACAGATTTTGTAGCCTCCGATGTACTTTTTTCTTGCCCTGATCGTTTGCATTTTCCTTTGTCATCAGGCATGTTCGATGTGTGACAGAGCTGGGGGTTCATTCATGATGTGCCGAGATGTGAATTGCTCGGTGACCTTCCATGCTTGGTGTGCCCACCAGAGGGTAAGCTTTTTTTGTTAAGGGCAGCCACACCACATGTTCTCAACAGATTGACGTGCTTCATCCATGCTCATCTAATCTTCATGCATATTCTTATAATGTTTCTTTTTCTTTATCGAAAAAATCGAATCTTTTATTGAGGGAAAAAACTAATTTTTTAAATATGGATGAAAAAGAAAACTCATTTCTTGGCCATCGAAATCCAGAGAAACACAGTCGTATAATATAGACTGAGGAGTACTGCTTCATTTTTGCATGGTTGCGTATGTTAATGTTGCTACCCGGAAATAGGTATCCAGATCATAACTGTCATACTTGATTATAGCTTGAAGGTTGAATGTTTGGCAGGTCATCTAGAAAAGATTTTGAGATATCCTTTCAGCTGTATTTTAATCGAAGCCACAAAGTTTCAGTTTTTATTTATTTTATTTGCTATGTTTTCGATCGTGGGTGCAATGTCCCTGGGAGTAGAAATACCACTCTCTGGAAAAGTAGTGGCTACACCCAAGTTCATTGCACCCATGATGAACAGTAAAATCAAAACAAATAGCAAAAAAATAATCTGAAACTTCATGGCATTGATTATGAACAAATGTTTTAGGTGCTTGCAAACTTTGGTGGCCAAATAACATCAAATGATCTCCATACATACGAAATACAAATCCTGCTCAAACAGTGCACATACGTTTGAGCACATTTTTTTACAGAGCTCCTCGGATGTCACTTGACCACTAAATTTTGCAAGCACCTAATCGAAGCCACAAAGTTTCAGATTTTTTTTATTTGCTATGTTTTTTATCGTGGGTGCAATGTCCCTGGGAGTCCACTCTCTCAAAGGAAAAAGTCATCTCATTTCCTACAAGATTCCTATTCCTATAATAATCCTATCCTATGAACCAAAAGAGGCCTAACTATAATCCCATAGTTTTTTGTGGCTTAAGGAACGCTTGAGAAGCAATGAATGTTGATTGCACTCTGGCTTCATAGTTTTTTGTGGCACTAGACCGAGGAAGTGTTAATGTTAAATGATGCTTCAGTGGATGTGTTATTTTCTTTGTTATTCCTAGCAATGGCCTGATGGATTGGTTATGTCAAATTATGCACCAGTGAAGATGTTCTGGATATAGGATTCTCTGAATTCTTCTTCGCTTAGTAAATTGGAATGCACAATACCCACTTCGCATCATGTTATGCATACGCTGAATGTCTATAATATGTTTTTTAGGGAACTATAATATGTGAACTTGTCAAGCTTATTTGTAAACTTACTGTACTAGTGATAGTTTTCCAGTCTAAGAAGGGATGTTTTGCACTAGATAATTTTCCATGCAGCATTTCTTAAATAAAATGATATGAGTCAGGTTCTGCGTCATTTTCTTTTCTTTCTCATGTACCTCTGTTTCATTTTTATGTTCGCGAAATTTGCAGTTGGCTCCTTTTTTTGTGCGGGCACATGTGATGTTGATTGCACAAAAGATAAACCTAATGCATGGAGATGTAGTGATTTGATAGACAAGTCAAATAGACAGATAACATTATGATGATCACATTTTTACCATTGCCTTGGTGGATTGTACTTTTTAAAGTTGATTGTTGCTTGTGGTATCTCAACAGGGTCTGTTGCAAAGTGATCCAGAAGGCGAGCATAATGAATATATTGGTTTTTATGGGAGATGCCTGAATCATGCTACTAACCGTGTTAATCCTGAGAAATGCTTGAGAAGCAATGAATGGACATGTGCACGCACAGAGGTAATTTGGTTGAACTTTATTGCCTGAAAATCAGAATCCATATAACTAATTTTACTCCTGTGGAACAGGGTTTTAAAGGACGAAAGGGTGAAGGCTGTTCTGGTTCTAATCACAAGAAACCTCAAGTGAAGAGTAGTGAGTGCAGTGTTTCCCAAGAACAGATAAATGCTTGGCTACGGATAAACGGATCAAAGCCTTGCATAAGAAGACAGGTAGCTCCTTCAAGTAATCTTGTACTGCATTGTAGCTGATTATCTTCAATACTGCATATTATCGCGTATGCTATGGAGAGACGTCAAAGTTTGCTGCATATTACAGTGTCAGCTGGTATGACAAATCAGTTTACTGATTTACGTATGTCTTTGTCCATTTATAATCAGTCCAAAGGATGGAAGCATTTGGTAGTGTATAAATCTGGCATACATGGACTTGGCCTCTACACGTCAGAGTTTATCCCGCGTGGCTCCATGGTAATTCTGTCACTAGTATCTTTCGTTTTCCCTTTCGTTGTGAAATATTTGTATTTAATAGTTTAGCAAATAAAGGCATTTCATAGATCTGCATCGAAATATCTCAGGTTATAGAGTATGTTGGTGAGATTGTCGGGCAGCGTGTTGCCGACAAAAGAGAGATCGAGTACCACTCCGGGAAACGGCAGCAGTACAAGAGCGTCTGCTATTTCTTCAAGATTGACAAGGAGCATATTATCGACGCCACCCGCAAGGGCGGGATTGCAAGATTCATCAACCACTCATGCATGGTAGTAAGCTTTGCCTGTCCATGTATCCTGATCCAGTTACAGCGAGTATTCCTGACACATGCTTCTTTCGATGTTTTGTCG
This sequence comes from Triticum monococcum, assembly GCA_034509565.1. NCBI lineage: Eukaryota > Viridiplantae > Streptophyta > Magnoliopsida > Poales > Poaceae > Triticum > Triticum monococcum. Next base: position 581,668,444 of record CM067845.1, read on the forward strand.
GACCAGCCAAACTGCGTCGCGAAAATAATCTCTGTCAAGAATGAGAAGAAGGTACACACCTTTGTCACATGTACTCCCTCTGTCCCAAAATGTTAGATCAATTTTCATACTATCATAGTATCAAAAATGATCTTATATTACGGGACGGGGGGTATTTAATTTCCTTGCAAAGGCAACCCTTTTCCAATGTTGATCTTAGACCAAAGCTCCTGCTCATTCTAGGATGGATTATTACACATTCTTGTGGGCACCAACTATTATGAGCTGAAATGACCATTTTGACCATACAGGTAGTGTTCTTCTCGGAGCGCCACATAGATCCAGGGGAGGAAATCACATACGATTATCACTTCAACCAAGAGGATGAAGGCGAAAGAATCCCTTGCTTCTGTAGATCATTTAGCTGCAGGCGGTATCTCAACTAGTAAGTTGGCTGACGTGCGTCTGTGCCGTCTATTTAGTTTAGTGTATATAAAGGACTCGGGCTTGTAATTTGAACCTGCGATTCATCATTTAGGGAGCTTTTATTCCACGAGAACATGTAATTCTGCGCCGTCTATTTCAGTGTATGTAAAAGACTTGGGACTTGTATTCTGAACATGTGATTCATGATTTAGGGAACCTCTGCTCCACGAGAATTGTACTAGAAAATATTACTCCCTCTGTTTCTAAATATAAGAAGTTTTGGCAGCTCGATTTAAACTGCCAAAACGTCTTACAATTAGAAACAGAGGTAGTATTAGTTAAACTGTTTCCATAGTTTTGGGCACAATTGTCGCATTCTAGTGATCCTGAAACTGTTTTGAGCGCCAAATGATTGACCATCAATTATGCTTATAACCAAATACAATTTGTTACATCTTGAAAGCAAATATAAGAATCTAGAGCCGATGCTACAGCTAATGCAGGTGTATTATATGTAACTAATGCAGGGTGTATGCAGGCTGTTAGTTTCAAAATTGTTCTTGTATTATGGGACGGGGGGAGTAGTTCAGAAGGCCGAGTTACATGCACCCTGCATTAGTTGCAGCTTTGGCTCTAGAACGGGTTTGGTGTCATCTGTCAAAACTCTCTTGAACTTTTTCTTCCTTGCGTCTGGCTGAGGCTGGGAGAAGGCGCTGATATGATGTTCAGTCTGAAATGCGCAAGTCTTGTTTGGTTATCTTCTATACACTGGGAGGAAGGATGTCTTGAGGTTAGACCTATCCGCTATAAGCTTTGCTGAGACAGCCTCGATGCGTTGACCCATGCAAAGCCAAGAACACTATATTTTTGCCAGCACAAGACTCTTTTCTTAACCCTTGATCCTGAAACCAAGAGGTAAAACCACCTTCCAAGAACAATTTTTGAGACTAATGAGAAGCCGAGCTCCTTCGCCGCCTTCTCTGCCAGAACCTCCAGGCGACATTTGAGGAATGAACTAGGCATATTTGAGGAATTCACGTTGGCTTGGTGGAATACCCTACGTTTGGACGTCCAGGCGACATTCCGAAGGTTTACGCTCACGCCCTTGATTTTAACCAAAATTGCTTCCCAATGACTCACTGGTAACTTATAATTTATAGGGTTTTCTTAGAAAATGTACGATTTTTAGTTCATTTAGTCTTTTTTTTGAGAAGTTCATTTAGCTGTTTATTTTTGAGGGGCAAGAAGTTCATTTAGCTAACACTAGTAGATGATTCATGGACAGGAAAAACAAGTATGCCATGTTGCATTTTTTTTCGAGCGGTTATAGACCATATTGCATGGGCTAGGCAAAAATGCTGCTGGGTAGGGCTAGCTTGGGCCTCAAACCCAAACATACATACCCTCGCCACTTGGGCCTTGGCTCTCTTCCCTCGCTAGCAGTACATCTTTTTCTCCAAGTCAGGAGCAGGTCCGTGCGGGAGAGCGGCGCGGCGGCGGAGAAACCTCGGCGACCCGACGACGGCGCAGGTAAGCTTCGCCCCGCTCGCATCTTCCCCCACCTGTGCCCCCTCCCGCCACCCCCACCCCATCCCGCCCCCCCCCCCCCCCCCCCCCCCTCCCTCCCTCTCCTCCGTGGCGCCTCCCTCGCCTCTCTCCTCTGACCCACCCTAGAACAGCAAGGCCTAAAATCCTAACCATTTCCCTCCCGTTATCGCAGGTTGGCTCCGGTTCGGCGTGGTGAATCTGCAGCGGCATTCAGATCAGGGAAAGGTAACAGAAATACCATCCATGTGTTGTGATTTTCTGCGACCAGATCCGCCCCTGCCCCGGGCGCACGCACACAACCTGTTCGACGCATTGCTCGTTTCAGCATAAAGTCGTTTCACCACACGCTGCTCTTTTAGCCTGATGACTTGTTTGTTCCTTAGACGATGCCGTGATCGCCAACAAATTCACTGCATCTTTGCGTAGCATATAGTAACCTACTCTGTTTCTTTGAAGCAAAATTTCACGCTTCATAGTTATTCAAGGAACTCGGTTTCTCCCAGATTAGGTGGTGCCACAACGTTTCCTCTCTTTCAAAGAAAATTCCGCAGTTCACGGTTGTTGGAGGAACTCTGTTGCTCCTGCGCTACACTAGCTAGTAAAACATGACCATATGCTCTGCTCTTTACCCCAGGTGTCAGGTTCAGATGATTCATTTCTCTCACATTGCCTGTTTGCCCATGCATTATTGTGTTGCTCATGTGGGCATTTGTTATAGACAGAGTACTGATTGTGAGTTGTCACTGAGTAGTCAGCCTTTGCTATTGCATAGAAACTCACACTTGTAAGTGATATGGCAGGATGGGTCGGAAAGCTGGGTTGTACATAAACCCAAAGAAGTTTGGCGGCATCGTTAAGCCTTGCATGATGGAGATGACGGCCTTCCTCAACTGCCTCGCCTTGAACAAGCAGATCGATGAAAAGTGCACGAGGCAGAAGGAGCTCTTGATCACCTGTACCCAGGCTCAGGTCACGATTCACTCTTCTAGTTCTCTGAATGTTCTTGCTTTCACTTCAAAGCATTAAGCCATCCATTCTAACGTTTTCCCTAATGCTACTTGTGGCTTGATTGCAGAAGGGGAAGCCGAAGAACGCGGCCAAGACCATCAATTACCATCTTCAGAGGCTCGGGCGCGACAAGTTCCACTAGTTTCGGTGGAACCGAGACCATCGTTATCCTTTCTATCTCTTATGTCCGGACAGCAATAATCTTCCAAGTAGCTTTGCTGAATGAGCAGTAGGCTTTAGACAATGGTTTAGTTTGAATCAATTTTGGATGTCAGACTTGTAAGGCATCAGCATAATATCGATACCGATTTCTCCTCCTGATATGATACGCACTTTGCTGCTGCTTCCTTTTTTGTTTTGTTTTCGAGACAAGAGTGTGCACGAAACGGATTGATTGATTACATAACTTGGCTGGAGTACCAGGATCTCTACTAGCAAGGTACTATTGATTCGCCCAATTGCAATGATGGTCTTTGCAAGTCAGAAGGGCCGCTGATTTACAGTACTTTCCACTGAAACTATTATTAGTTCGTGCTCAACACCGGAATGCCTGAATTCTCATCAATACAAACTTCAACCAGATACAGCTTGTCACATCTTAAAACACAACACAAATTAGCCCAGGTCCAATATAACAATTGAACCATCGCAAGTACTACAACACATATTAGCAAGAAGATACAAGACACGCTGCTTTTCTCGCGCAACAGGCTGATCAGTTGTAGCTTTGGCTCCAGAATGGGTTGCTGTTCTTATCATAGAAAGGGTTGCTGAAATGTTCACTGTCAAGGCTCTCTTAAACTTTCTTCCCCTTGGCATCTGACAGGGGCTAGGAGAAGGCAGCTGCCCAGCCTTCGCCGCCACCAGCGATGTCCTCCTCCCTCTGCTTCTTCATCTCCTAACGTACCCCTTGAACTCCTCCTGCGCGGTGTTGATCATGCCATCCCCGTGCTGGTGACACCATGCGCTGCAAAAACCAGTACCGTCATGTAAGAATCACAGAAAACGCGGTGTTCAGTCTAAATGAGGAATGCTTGCTTGATTGTTTTGATGTACTTTGGGAAGAATGTCTTGAGGTCAGACTTGTCCAGTGGGAGCTTTGTTGAGATGGCCTCAATCTGCTGATCCCTTCGAAGACAAAGAACACTCCCTTTTTAGCAGCTCAAACGAGAGATACAATTACCTAGCAAGAACAAGAAAAGTTTTCGAGGTTTACGAGAAGTTGAGGTTCCGATTTGTCGATGATATAGCTCGGCCTGAATCCTTGAGACTCCTTCTTTGTTTCCTCCACCAAAACCTTCAGCAGAAAGCTCAAATGCAGAGGCTCAAACTTCAATTCAGTTCTGTAGTCAATTCATCCATTCTAATGATCTTCAGGGTGACAGTGATCGACACAGAATGATTAACTAAATATTTGCCCACCGAATACAGTTTTTCACATTTGAAAACACAACACGAAACAGCCCAGGTCCAATATAACAATTGAACCATCGTAAGTACAGCACATATTAGCAAGAGGATACAAAGACAGTGCTTTCTCACACGAAAGACCCAGCTACATACACCCTGCATCAGTTGTAGCTCTGGCTCCAGAATGGGTTGCTGTTCTTCTTCTCATCATAGAAAGGGTTGGTGAAATGCTCACTGTCAAGGCTCTCTTGGACTCTCTTCCCCTTGGCATCTGAGAAGGCCCTGGGGTTGAAGTTGTCCTCATCAAAAGCAGCCGCCCAGCCCTCGTCACCGCCGGCGATGTCCTCCTCCCCCCTCTGCTTCTCCATCTCCTCGACGTGCCCCTTGAACTCCTTTTGCGCGGCGTCGATCACGCCTTCCCCGTTCTGGTCACACCATGCCCTGCAAAAACCAGTACCGCCGATAAGAATCGCGAAAAAATGTTCAATCTGAATGGGGAATGGTTGCTTGATTGTTGAGGAATGATGAGGAATGATTGTTTGAGTGTTTTTATGTACTTTGGGAAGAATGTCTTGAGGTCAGACTTGTCTAGTGGGAGCTTTGTTGAGATGGCCTCAATCTGTTGATCCCTGCGCAAAGCCAAGAACACTCGTTTTAGCACATCAAACCAGTGTTGCAATTAGAACAAGAAGAGTTTTCGAGATTTACGAGAAGTTGAGGTTCCGATTCGTCGATGATAGCTCGGCCTGAATCCTTGAGAGCTCCTTCTTTGTCTCCTCCACCAAAACCTTCAGTACAAGGTTCAAATACAGAGGCTCAAAATTCAATTTTGTACTGGCAATCACAAATGATGTTGATTTGCTCAATGGCAATGCTGTTGTCTGCATATTGCTATACACAAATTCAGAATGGCCAAGGATTTGCAGTACCTTATCATTCGCCAAATCGGAAGCAGAGACATCGCCGGCGGCAGCAGCTGCAGCAGCATGAAGCTTCTTCTTGGCCCTCTTGGCATCCGGGGCGGGGCTCGCCTCAAGGCGGCACTCACTGTATGAAGATCGCGGCGGGGCGGAGTCGCCGCCGGCAGGGGCATCCTCATTGCCACCGGCGCCTGACTTCTTCCACTTCTTGAGCCCATTGAACCCCCAAGAGCTCTTCTTCTTGCCTTTCTCATCGGCGGATTCCTCCACCGCCGCCGCAGGCTCCTTGTTCTCGCCGCAGCCGCTGCCGTGGAACATGGCCGTCAGGTGCCTCCTCTTCCCCTTGTCGGCCTTCCCGGCGGGCGTCGCCTCTGACGGCGGGATCTCGGCCATGAGGACTGAAGCGTGGTTGTTCTGGTCCACCTGGGCCAGCGGCGGCCGCTCCTGCTCCTTCTTGCCTCGGCTCTTCCATGGCGAGATGAAGGCCTTGTGCTTGGGCTTCTCGGCGGAGGGCGGCGGCGGTGGGTCCTGGAGGTCGATCTCCGACCACTCTTCCGCGGACGACCTGGTCGCCGGCACGCCGCCGGCATCGTCCGCGTCGGGGCAGTCGACGACGACGCCGAGCGCGGCGAGGCGCTGCACGAGGGGCCTCTTGGCGGCGTTGTACTCGGCCGGCGAGACGCACTTGGCGCGGAGCAGCTCCTGCGCTCCCAAGAACGAACGGAGCAAAGATCAGTACAAATTTCTTAGCCAAGAATCGCGGCTCGATAATGGGAGCGGGGGAAGCGAAGGATGACGGGGAGGGGGAGAGGCGGTGGGCACCTGGAGGAAGAGGAGCTTGTCGCGGAGGATGGGCGGGTGGTCGGCGGGGCCCTGCGGCGGCGCGGAGAGGGCGGCGAGGAGGGATGCGCGGAAGGCGTGGACGTCGGCGGCGGGGACGATGCCCTCGCGGTGGAGCGCGGAGAGGTGGAGGATGCGGTGGAAGGAGTCCTGCTGCCACTTGAGCGCGTCGGCGTGGCGGCGCGCGGCGGCCTGGTCGGCGGTGAGGCGCTTGCCGGGGCGGCTGAAGATGGACTTGCAGACGGACGCGATGGTCTCCTGCAGGCCCGAGTAGTACGTGGGCGTGTACGTGTACCCCATCGCCGCGGCGCAGAGCGAAGGAGCTCGCTCGGTTGCTTGCCGCGCCGGCGAGCTGTGGTGTGGCGTCGGGGGCGTGAGAAGGGGAGCGTGCGCGCGAGGGAGAGAGATCGGAGGTGAAGAGGGAGGCGGAGGATGTGGAGGGAGGGAGGGGGGACGGGGGATTTTGTTTGGGCGTTGGCCGCATCCCCAACGGTTGGGGGGGACGGAGGAACTAGCCGTTGAGACGGATCGGCTGAATCTGGCTGCCTGTGGTGCCCACACACACCAAGAGAAATGCTTTGAAATGCCTGCTCATTGACACTGATGTCATACTCTACTCGCCAAGTTTCTTGTGTTTACTAATTGGGATGTTAAGTGTTTTTTGTCAATCCGATGATATATGCCACTACTCGTTTTGTGTATGTAAAAAGCGGATTTGCTATTTATCATGCGCCTGAAATTCTTTTTCGCGTCAGTCACTTTTCTCCTCCTTCCTTCCCTGTTGGCCGGACCTCGCCGGAGAAGAGTCAGCCCCACCCCCACCATCTATCTTTAGGGTGAAGTAACAACCGCATTATCTATCTTAGGGGTGAGGGGTGCATCGGATCGCCCCTGGACGGGCGGCGGCCAGCAATGACGGTGAGGGGAGGTCGAGGGGAGGGCGGGGCGGCGCGCAGTAGCGCTGGCCGGCCGAGGGGGGGGGGGGGGTGGGGCGGGGTAGGCTAGGGGATCGGGAGGAGGAAAAAGGAGGGGGGGGGTTGAAGATGAGCAGTTTCAGATCTATTTTGAACGGTTGGATGAAGATCAGACGGCTCACATAAGAAGTGACTGATGAATCATTTTTTCAGTTACCTGATAAATAGGCATTCACTGTAAAAAAGGTCATTGCAAAAAATCTTACGGAAAATGCCACTATGATGTCTACTACACAACCTTCTTCTTGTAGACGTTGTTGGGCCTTCAAGTGCAGAGATTTGTAGGACAGTAGCAAATTTCCTTCAAGTGGATGACCTAAGGTTTATCAATCCGTGGGAGGTGTAGGATGAAGATGGTCTCTCCCAACCAACCCTGCAACCAAATAACAAAGAGTCTCTTGTGTCCCCAACACACCCAATACAATGGTAAATTGTATAGGTGCACTAGTTCGGTGAAGAGATGGTGATACAAGTGCAGTATGGATGATAGATATAGGTTTTTGTAATATGAAAATATAAAAACAGTAAGGTAGCAAATGGTAAAAGTGAGCACAAACGGTATTGCAATGCTAGGAAACAAGGCCTAGGGTTCATACTTTCACTAGTGCAAGTTCTCTCAACAATAATAACATAATTGGATCATATAACTATCCCTCAACATGCAACAAAGAGTCATTCCAAAGCCACTAACAACGGAGAACAAACGAAGAGATTATTGTAGGGTATGAAACCACCTCAAAGTTATTCTTTCTGATCAATCTATTCAAGAGTACGTAGTAAAATAACACGAAGTTATTCTTTCCGTTCAATCTATCCTAGAGTTCGTACTAAAATAACACCTTAAGACACAAATCAACCAAAACCCTAATGTCACCTAGATACTCCAATGTCACCTCAAGTATCCGTGGGTATGATTATACAATATACATCACACAATCTCAGATTCATCTATTCAAACCAACACAAAGTACTTCAAAGAGTGCCCCAAAGTTTCTACCGGAGAGTCAAGATGAAAACGTGTGCCAACCCCTATGCATAGGTTCATGGGCGGAACCCGCAAGTTGATCACCAAAACATACATCAAGTGGATCACGTGATATCCCATTGTCACCACAGATAAGCACGGCAAGACATACATCAAGTGTTCTCAAATCCTTAAAGACTCAATCTGATAAGATAACTTCAAAGGGAAAACTCAATCCATTACAAGAGAGTAGAGGGGGAGAAACATCATAAGATCCAACTATGATAGCAAAGCTCGCGATACATCAAGATCGTGCCAAATCAAGAACACGACAGACAGAGAGAGAGAGAGAGAGAGATCAAACACAACTACTGGTACGTACCCTCAGCCCCGAGGGTGAACTACTCCCTCCTCGTCATGGAGAGCGTCGGGATGATGAAGATGGCCACCGGAGAGGGATTCCCCCTCTGTCATGGTTTTCGGTGGTTACAGAGGCTTGCGGCGGCGGAACTCCCGATCTAGGTTTCTTTCTGGAAGTTTGGGGGTTATATAAGAGGTGTTGGAGTCGGGAACAAGTCAGGGGGGTCCCCGAGGCGGCCACGAGGTAGGGGGCGCGCCCAAGGGGGTAGGGCGTGCCCCCACCTTTGTGGTGGCCTCGGGACTCTTCTGGCCCATCTCCGGTACTCTGTGGTCTTCTTCTGGTCCAAAAATCATCTCCGTGAAATTTCAGCTCAATTGGACTTCGTTTGATTTTCCTTTTCTGCGATACTCAAAAACAAGGAAAAAAACAGAAACTGGCACTGGGCTCTAGGTTAATAGGTTAGTCCCAAAAATCATATAAAATAGCATATAAATGCATATAAAACATCCAAGGTTGATAATATAATAGCATGGAACAATCAAAAATTATAGATACGTTGGAGGCGTATCACACTACAAACACTTATACTTCGATTAATCCCACTATGGCGGTGGCATATATCATTTTAGTAGTTTTTACAGTATAATGTTCCGAATACATGAAGTTGACGGTGACACATCAAAATTAAACCATTTTTCTTTGTGGGCAGTCGTTCGGCTTCTTCAACATAGGAACATCAGTGATGGACCATCAGGTGAAGACGAAAGTATTTTCTAGACCCATCAATTGTAACTGTCAAAGACAATGACTTGTGGGGAGTGTTTATAGCATCCATACCACACTCATGAGAGAGAGAGAGGAATTCTAATGATAACAAGCTTTTGGTACAAATGCTCCATGAAACAAATACCAAGTGGCTTGTGAAGTTTCTAGTAACCTTTTATGTCATGTTGCTATTTGAGATGTCCATTTACATTGATATAATCCTATACTCTACTTATGTTGTTTCTAATAACCTTTATGTCATGTTTGTTATTTGATAACCAATAAGTGCTATTACCTTTGGCTTGGTGGTGGTTCATTTGGCTTCTTGTGTTGAAATATATTGTCCGCCCTTAGCTACCAATTTCAGACGTTTGGGTGAACGATGGTCTTATTGCTAAGGTCATCGTATGATCGGCAAAATTACACTCTGATGTATTTCTAATAGGTTTGACTGCCTCGTTGGAGCTTGCCTTAATCCTATGTTAAGAGGTTTTCGAGGGTGGCTCGATGGATGACTCAAGTCATACACGACTCCTCGAGGCCAGCTCCAAACTTTTCTTCCACGATGTTGATTTCAATCACACGACTCTAGACTTCTTGAACGCGTCTTGAAGTTCTAGGGTCGCCTCCTTGCTTTGATTTAAGTGAGGCTGAATGAGAGTAATTCTTAAGGGCACCCTCAAGGTGGTAGCGCCCTCAATGTGGTAGGTGGAAAGGGTGGTTGAGGTTATCTTGATCCAATAGTCCATGATGGAGTAGGGAAGAAGAGGGTGGTGCATGGTCCATGGTGGACTAGGCCATGTATCCCTCCTAATGAGCTTCTTTGTCTCGGGCCTTTATAATTTTCCTTCTCCTTTTAGTTTCCTCTTTTTTTGACTTTTTGACCATGACTTGTTTCTTTGAATTTCGTTAATTGACTTTGAAAAATTGCCATGTAGAACTAGGTGGGACCTACTAGGTAGGACTAGTTGATCTTAAAACAGGAAACCCCTTGAGTTGTAGTCACAAAAGTTATCATTGTGGTCGCCAGTCAAATTTCTCGAGTCTTAACGATCTTCACTCTGCGTGCTATCCATGTATTATAGATATTTTTCCTGCTTCTCATGGATAATCCCCAACTTTCTATGATAGTGATGTCTTGTCGAAGATTCAACATCATTTTTCCTCCAGCTTGTCCAAACAAATGAATGTTCTCGAATATATTTGGATCGATGAATGATGTCTTGTGATATGTCTCCGTCGTATCTACTTTTCCAAACACTTTTGCCCTTGTTTTGGACTCTAACTTGCATGATTTGAATGGAACTAACCCGGACTGACACTGTTTTTAGCAGAATTGCCATGGTGTTATTTATGTGCAGAAACAAAAGTTCTCGGAATGACCTGAAACTCCACGGAGCGTATTTTTTGGAAATAATAAAAACTATTGGCAAAAGATCAAGGTAAGGGGCCCACACCCTAGCCACGAGGGTGGGGGCGCGCCCCTACCTCGTGGGCCCCCTGGAGCTCCTCCGACCTCAACTCCAACTCTATATATTCGTGTTTGGAGAGAAAAAAAATCACAGAGAATGATTCATAGCATTTTACGATACGGAGCCGCCGCCAAGCCCTAAACTCTCTCGGGAGGGCCGATTTGGAGTCCGTTCGGGGCTCCGGAGAGGGGAATCCGTCGTCATCGTCATCATCAACCATCCTCCAACACCAATTTCATGATGCTCACCGCCGTGCGTGAGTAATTCCATTGTAGGCTTGCTGGACGGTGATGGGTTGGATGAGATTTATCATGTAATCAAGTTAATTTTGTTAGGGTTTGATCACTACTATCCACTATGTTCCGAGATTGATGTTGCTATGACTTTGCTATGTTTAATGCTTGTCACTAGGGCCCGAGTGCCATGATTTCAGATCTGAACCTATTATGTTTTCATCAATATATGAGAGTTCTTGATCCTATCTTGCAAGTCTATAGTCACCTACTATGTGTTATGATCCGGCAACCCCGAAGTGACAATAATCGGGACCACTTCCGGTGATGACCGTAGTTTGAGGACTTCATGTATTCACTATGTGTTAATGCTTTGGTCTAGTACTCTATTAAAAGGAGGCCTTAATATCCCTTAGTTTCCGCTAGGACCCCGCTGCCATGGGAGGGTAGGACAAAAGATGTCATGCAAGTTCTTTTCCATAAGCACGTATGACTATATTCGGAATACATGCCTACATTACATTGATGAATTTGAGCTAGTTCTGTGTTACCCTAGGTTATGACTGTTACATGCTGAACCACATCCAGCATAATTCTCTATCACCGATCCATTGCCTACGAGCTTTCCATATATTGTTCTTCGCTTATTTACTTTTCCGTTGCTATTGTTATCATCATTACAAAATACCAAAACCATTACTTTTGCTATTGTTACCACTACTATCATATTACTTTGCTACTAAATACCTTGTTGCAGATATTAAGTTTCCAGGTGTGGTTGAATTGACAACTCAGCTGCTAATACTTGAGAATATTCTTTGGCTCCCCTTGTGTCGAATCAATAAATTTGGGTTGAATACTCTACCCTCGAAAACTGTTGCGATCCCCTATACTTGTGGGTTATCAAGACTATTTTCTGGCGCCGTTGTCGGGGAGCATAGCTCTATTCTTTGAGTCACTTGGGATTTATATCTGCTTATCATTATGAAGAACTTGCGAGATCCAAAAACCAAGATTTATCCCTCAACTACGAGGGGAGGTAAGGAACTGCCATCTAGCTCTGCACTTGATTCACCTTCTGTTTTGAGTAAGCTTGCAACACCTAAACCTGCTTCTGCTATTGATTCTGACATGTCGCATATTATTGATGATGCCACTTTTGCTATGCATGATACTTATGATGAAACTACTTCTATGCCTGATACTACCGTGCCACTTGGTGAATTTCTTGATGAACAACTTGCTAGGGCTAGAGAGAATGAAATTATTGAACTGATAATACTAATGAAAGTGATTATGAAGGCTCTCCTAATAAATATGAATCACCTGTTGTGCCTGAGGGCTATGTTATGGATGAAGAAACTAAAAGAGACTTTCTTACTTGCAATGATAGAAGTGATCTTAAGAAATTATTAGCTAAGCTTAAACAAAAAACTTTGAATGCTAGAATGAAATATGATCCTGCTTATGCTACTTCGCCTATCTTTGTTACTGATAAGGATTATGAATTCTCTGTTGATCCTGATATAATTACTTTGGTTGAATCTGATCTTTTTTATGGCTATGAATCTGAAACTTTTGTGGCACATCTTACTAAATTAAATGATATAGCTACCCTGTTCACTAACGATGAGAGAACTCGCTACTTTTATATTCTTAAAATATTTCCATTCTCATTAAAGGGTGATGCTAAGATATGGTTTAATTCTCTTGATCCTGGTTGTGTGCGTAGTCCCCAGGATATGATTTATTACTTCTCTGCTAAATATTTCCCTGCTCATAAGAAACAAGCTGCCTTAAGGGATATATATAATTTTGTGCAAATTGAAGAAGAGAGTCTCCCACAAGCTTGGGGGAGGCTTCTCCAATTACTTAATGCTTTGCCTGATCACCCTCTTAAGAAAAATGAAATACTTGATATCTTTTATAATGGACTAACCGATGCTTCCAGAGATTACCTGGATAGTTGTGTTGGTTCTGTTTCAGGGAAAGAACACCGGATGAAGCTGAAATTTTATTGAATAATATGTTGACAAATGAAAATAATTGGACACTTCCTTAGCCAACTCCTGAGCCTATTCCTAAACCAACTCCGAAGAAAAGGGTGTTCTATTTCTCAGTCCTGAAGATATGCAAGAGGCAAAAAAATCCATGAAAGAAAAGGGTATTAAAGCTGAAGATGTTAAGAATTTACCTCCTATTGAAGAAATACATGGTCTTAATTTACCGCCTGTTGAAGAAATATATGGTTTTAATCCATCACCTATTGAAGAAACACATGGTCTTGATAACCCGACATAGGTAGTAAAGGTAAACTCTCTCTATAGATATGATAAAGCTGAAATCCCATTTAGTAAGTTTGTTAGCCCATTCTTAGCTGAGTTTGATAAATTTATGGTTAAGCAAGAAGACTTCAATGCTTATTTTGGTAGAGAATTAAAATGCAGTGCTGATATGCTTGAACACTTGGGTGATTATATGGCTAATGTCAAAGGTGAACTTAAACTTATTAGTAAACATGCTTCTATGGTTACCACTCAAGTAGAACAAGTACTTAAAGCCCAAAATGGTTTGCTCAGTGAATTGAATAGTAAGAATAAGGACTATGCTGTAAGAGTGGCTACTAGAACTGGTAAAATGACTCAGGAACCTTTGTATCCTGAAGGCCACCCTAAGAGAATTGAGCAAGATTCTCAGAGAAATAATACAGATGCACCTGGTCCTTCTAAAAGGAAGAAAAAGAAAAATGATAGGACTTTGCATGCTTCTGGTGAACCTATTGCCGAAACACTTGAGAATCCAAATGATATTTCTATTTATGATGATGAAACACAATCTGGTAATGAACATGAAACTAGTGATAATGTAAATGATAATTTTCATGTTGATGCTCAACCTAGTAATGATAATGATATAGAAATTGAACCTGCTGTTGATCTTGATAACCCACAATCAAAGAATCAACGTTATGATAAGAAAGACTTTGTTGCTAGGAAACACGGTAAAGAAAGAGAACCATGGGTTCAAAAATCCATGCCTTTTCCTCCCAAACCATCCAAGAAAAAGGATGATGAGGATTTTGAGTGCTTTGCTGAAATGATTAGACCTATCTTTTTGCGTATGCGATTAGCTGATATGCTCCAAATGAATCCTTATGCTAAGTACATGAAAGAAATTGTTACTAATAAAAGAAAGATACCAGAAGCTAAAATTTCCACCATGCTTGCTAATTATACTTTTAAGGGTGGAATACCAAAGAAACTTGGAGATCCAGGAGTACCCACTATACCATGCTCCATTAAAAGAAACTATGTTAAAACTGCTTTATGTGATCTTGGAGCCGGTGTTAGTGTTATGCCTCTCTATTTATATCGTAGACTTGATTTGAATAAGTTGACACCTACTGAAATATCTTTGCAAATGGCTGATAAATCAACTGCTATACCTGTCGGTATTTGTGAGGATGTGCTTGTTGTGGTTGCAAACGTTACTATTTTAACGGACTTTGTTATTCTTGATATTCCCGAGGACGATAGTATGTCTATTATTCTTGGAAGACCCTTTTTGAATACTGCAGGGGCTGTTATTGATTGCACCAAAGGCAATGTCACTTTTCATGTTAATGGTAACGAGCATACAATACACTTTCCGAGGAAACAACCTCAAGTCCACAATATCAATTCTATTGGAAAAATTCCATCGATTATTTTTGGAGGTTTTGAATTTCCTCTTCCTACTGTCAAGAAGAAATATGATATTCTTATTGTTGGGGATGTGCATATCCCCGTTGAGGTAACCTAGTGTTATTCGAAAATTCTCCTGTTCCATGTTATTCGGAATGAGTTTGTTAACAAGACTTGATCAATCTTGTTAATGGATTCCTTTTGATGATCATGAGATGGATGAATTTAGAAAACACAACTCTCTGTACCCTCTTTCTACTTTCTGTTATTTATATTAAATAAAGAAAAAGTAGTAATTTCTGTCTGTTTTCTGATTATCCATGCAATATAAAAATACCCCAAAAATAAAAGTTCTCCAAATGCCCTGAAATTTAAATATGATTTTTTCTGGAATATTTGAGAATATTTGGCACCGAGAACAGAGCAGGGGGCATCCACCTGGCCATGAGGGTGGAGGGCGCACCCCCTGCCTCGTGGGCCCACGGTGGCCCTCCTCCACTTATTCCTGCACCCACACACTCCTTCTTCCTCCCACAAACACCATTATGCAGCTCAAGCACGAGTTGTAGCTCATTTTGCTGCGATTTTCGATCTCCTTGCTCAAAGCACCTCTCACAAAACTGCTTTGGGGGATTGTTCCTTGGTATGTGACTCCTCCAATGGTCCAATTAGTTTTTGTTCTAGTGCTTTATTCATTTCATATTTGTGCTACTTAGGTGACCCTATTCTTGAGCTTGCATGTCAAATTTATGTGGTTCCAAGTAGTTTTGATGCATGATATAGGCTCTAGGCACTTGTAGGAGTAGTTGCTATCAATTTTGTTGAGTTTGGTTCACTTTCATTTGAAGTTACTAAAAATTTCAGAATTTTTCAGAAAATAATGAAGAGATTTTTGAGGGGCTCATCGAGCCGAAGCTCGAAGCAAAAGCAAAATGAAGAAGCAAAGAGGCCCAAATATAATCTGCCTCACATCGCGGAGGTTCGACCGTGTGAATGGCCTTGTGATGATTTCTTGAGAGCAGCCGGGATTTATGATGATTTCTATGAATTGGCTGAGAATGTAGGCCTCACCGCCTTCCTCCACGACTAGCGCGAACAGTATCTCTTACTCACCAATATCTTTGTGCAAAACTTTCATTTCCATGCTAGGAGCTCACCACCTACGGTGGAGTTTTATTTATATGATGAGCATAAGGAGATGTCACTTCGTGATTTTTGTCGGGTTTGTTTGATCCCTTTCGAGGGAATCATAGAGGAACCACATCGCGACGATGTGGATGGGTTTATTGATACCATCACTGTAGGGGAAACGGGGAAGGTTTCCGATGCACGAACTACTAGCATACACGTTCCTCTTCTACGTTACTTTGCTATATTTGCTAGTAGATGCTTAATTGGGCGCGGAAACTGTGGAAACCTAAGTGCCCCTGATATTGTTATTTTGTGCCACGCCTTATTTCGTGATGATACATTCATCATGGGTGCTATTATTGCAAAGCGGTTAAATCTTAACCGTACTAAGGGCCCCGTCTTTGGAGGCATCTTCGCCTCGCGCCTAGCTGCACATTTTAACATACCTATTAGGCATTATGAGAAGGAAGAAAAATTGCTGCCTCCTGTTTATTTAGATTATAAGAGTATGGTAGCACACGATTTTATTGTTGAGAATAGGGAAAATGAGAACAAATACAAATTGTTCTTTGATAAACATCATCCTGAGACGATTACCATGCATGCTCCTTCCTTGTTTGATTTATCTATAGGCAAGTACCTTGTTCCGTTGGAGGCTATTCACGCCTACCGGAACCCTACATCAGCCACAAAGCCAGAGTCGGAACCACAAGTTGATCCTCCACGACAGTCTAATTACTAGTGGGATCCGGAGATGATTGCCAACCAGTGGTAATCAGAGTCTTCTTCTTTGCAGTACAACCCCAACTATTACTATGGATATCCGCCAGGCCAACCGTGGCCATAGACCAACTTAGGCCAAAAGCCTAAGCTTGGGGGAGTACATATTTCCCACCGACATTACATTCATGTTCACACACTCATTGCTAGTTGTCTGTGCTCATACTTTTTCATTGTAGCATCCATACTAGTTTATTCCCTTTTTATGCTTTGTTCTTGTGTGTTTAATAAGCCTTAAGAAAAAACAAAAAAATTTTAGTTGTAGCTTTTAACTAGTTTACTTTCCATGCTTGTAGTAGTAATTAAAAAGAAAACCCAAAAAGATTTTCATGTTCTTCTTTTTGCTTGTTGGGAGCTTTCCCGTGTAAATAGTTTTATTTCTTTTGTTTTCTTTGGGGGTCGATAGGAGAAGATCATGATTAAATTGTTAAAGTGGCTCTTATATGCATTATTGTTGATCTGACAAAAGAGCCCATATTGCCTTGTCTTCTCCTGTTTATTGAATGCTTGCAGATTCCAGCTTAATCCAATACACATGCACTATTATTATTATTCACATCATTCGGCCGTGCAAGTGAAAGGCAATTATGACGATATATGATGAACTGATTGAGATGGGAGAAAATGGTATGAACTCGACCTCTCTTGTTTTGGTAAATATGATTAGGTCATCGTTCCCGATTCAACCTATTATGAATAAACATGTTTGCAATGACAATTAGAGATCATAGTTTCTTATGCCATGCTTAATTAGCTAGGAGCTTATAATGGTTTACCTTGCGTGCCAACATGCTATTAAAATGGTTGTGATGTGGTATGATAGGGTGGTATCCTCTTTTGAATGATTCGGGTGGCTTGACTTGGCACATGTTCACGCATGTAGTTGAAACAAAATCAACATAGCCTCTACGATATTTATGTTCATGGTACATTATATCCTACTCATGCTTGCATTCGGTGTTGATTAATTTTAATGCATGTTCATGACTGTTGTCGCTCTCTAGCTGGTCGCTTCCTAGTCTTTTTCTAGCCTTCACCTGTACTAAGCGGGAACTGCTTGTGCATCCAATCCCATAAACCCCAAAGTTATTCCATATGAGTCCACCATACCTACCTATATACGGTATCTACCTGCCACTCCAAGTAAATTTGTATGTGCCAAACTCTAAACCTTCAAATAAATATCCTGTTTTGTATGCTTGAATAGCTCATGTATCAACTAGGGCTGTCCGTATCTTCCATGTTAGGCAGGTTATTCTCAAGAGGAGTGGACTCCGCTCCTCACTCACAAGAAAGTGTCTGGTCACCGGGATGCCCAGTCCCATGCTTTATGCAAATCAAATCAAATAATTGCAAACAAAACTCCCCCTGGGACTCTTGTTAGTTGGAGGCACTCGTTGTTTCGAGCAAGCCATTGATTGATGCTTGTTGGTGGAGGGGGAGTATAAACTTTACTATTCTGTTTGGGAACCGCCTATAATGTGTGTAGCATGGAAGATATCGCCATCTCTTGGTTGTTATGTTGACAATGAAAGTATACCGCTCAAAATATTATTCACCTCTATTTCAAAACCGAGCTCTGGCACCTCTACAAATCCCTGCTTCCCTCTGCGAAGGGCCTATCTATTTACTTTTATGTTGAGTCATCATCCTCTTATTAAAAAGCACCAGTTGGAGAGCACCACTGTCATTTGCATTCATTACTGTTAGTTTACATTGAGTATGACTTGAATGGATCTCTTTTACCATGAATTACAATGTCTAGTCAGTCCTTGATCTTTAAAGGTGCTCTGCATTTATGTTTTGCGGTCTCAAAAAGGGCTAGCGAGATACCATCTTGTTATATCATATTATGATTGTTTTGAGAAAGTGTTGTCATCCGAGATTTATTATTATTGCTCCCTAGTTGATGATATGAGTAAACATGAGACCTAAGTGTTATTGTGAATATGGTTAGTTTATAATCTTTGCTGAAAACTTGAATGCTGGCTTAACATATTTACAACAACAAGAGAAAATAGAGTTTGTAAAAGTTTTTCTTTATCACTTTAAGTTTGTCAACTGAATTGCTTCAGGACAAGCAAAGGTTTAAGCTTGGGGGAGTTGATACGTCTCCGTCGTATATACTTTTCCAAACACTTTTACCCTTGTTTTGGACTCTAACTTGCATGATTTGAATGGAACTAACCCGGACTGACGCTGTTTTCAGCAGAATTGCCATGGTGTTATTTATGTGCAGAAACAAAAGTTCTCGGAATGACCTAAAACTCCATGGAGCGTATTTTTTGAAATAATAAAAAATACAGGGAAAAGATCAAGGCCAGGGGGCCCACACCCTAGCCACAAGGGTGGGGGGCGTGCCTGCCCCCCTGGGCGCGCCCCCTACCTCGTGGGCCCCCTGGAGCTCCTCCGACCTCAACTCCAACTCTATATATTCGTGTTTGGAGAGAAAAAAAATCAGGGAGAAAGATTCATCGCGTTTTACGATACAGAGCCGCCGCCAAGCCCTAAACTCTCTCGGGAGGGCTGATCTGGAGTCCGTTCGGGGCTCCGGAGAGGGGAATCCGTCACCATCGTCATCATTAACCATCCTCCATCACCAATTTCATGATGCTCACCGCCGTGCGTGAGTAATTCCATCGTAGGCTTGCTGGACGGTGATGGGCTGGATGAGATTTATCATGTAATTGAGTTAGTTTTGTTAGGCTTTGATCCCTAGTATCCACTATGTTCTGAGATTGATGTTGCTATGACTTTGCTATGCTTAATGCTTGTCACTAGGGCCTGAGTGCCATGATTTCAGATCTGAACCTATTATGTTTTCATCAATATATGAGAGTTATTGACCCTATCTTGCAAGTCTATAGTCACCTACTATGTGTTATGATCCGGCAACCCCGAAGTGACAATAATCGGGACCACTTCCGGTGATGACCGTAGTTTGAGGAGTTCATGTATTCACTATGTGTTAATGCTTTGGTCCGGTACTCTATTAAAAGGAGGCCTTAATATCCCTTAGTTTCCGCTAGGACCCCGCTGCCACGGGAGGGTAGGATAAAAGATGTCATGCAAGTTCTTTTCCATAAACACGTATGCCTATATTCGGAATACATGCCTACATTACATTGATGAATTGGAGCTAGTTCTGTGTCACCCTAGGTTATGACTGTTACATGATGAACCACATCCGGCATAATTCTCTATCACCGATCCATTGCCTACGAGCTTTCCATATATTTTTCTTCGCTTATTTACTTTTTCGTTGCTATTGTTATCATCATTACAAAATACCAAAACCATTACTTTTTCTACCATTACTTTTGCTATCATTACCACTACTATCATATTACTTTGCTACTAAATACTTTGCTGCAGATATTAAGTTTCCAGGTGTGGTTGAATTGACAACTTAGCTGCTAATACTTGAGAATATTCTTTGGCTCCCCTTGTGTCGAATCAATAAATTTGGGTTGAATACTTGTCGGGGTTGTCTGGTCCGTCGCACACCTATGGGGATCGGCGGACCGAGCCCCTTTTGGTTCGGCAGGGGGCGGTGGATGCACAAAGAGCAGATCGAGGCGAAACACACGAGCGAGACGATCGATTTACCCAGGTTCGGGCCGCACGGATGCGTAAAACCCTACTCCTGCTTTGGTGGTTGTATTGAGTTTTTGGCTCGGGAGCGGCGAGTGCTACAGTACACTCAAGCAGCTAGCGAGACCGAGCGTGAGAATGGCTGTCCTCCCCCTCTCTGTTGCGCATGGGCCTCCTTTTATATGTCTAAGGGGTCACCGACACGTGGCAACAGAGGTGAGGGTAAAAATGTAAAAGGGGTGGTAGTTGGCTCCACCGCCTACATGTCGCATCCTACCTAACTCTGACGGCAGGGGACAAGGGCATTAAATGCCCGTCCGTGTCACCTTGACGGCCCAGAGAGGGACCGCCAGGAACGCCACTGTTTGCCACGATGGCTACTTGTCAGCGCCTGCTTGCCACCGCATGCCCCCGGCTGCCCAGCCTCCCGCCACGTATGCCAGGAATGGTCCCAGGGCGACACGTTGGTGGGTGAGCTGGAGCGCGGGCTGCGGGGTAGTAGCTTGCCGCGGCAAGTGCCTTGCCGCGGATGTAGTCTTGTCGCGTCCGGGAGCTTGTCGCTCACCGGGCCTTGTCGGGGCGCGCGGTGCGCCGCAACGAGCTTCTTGAGATGCTTCGGTTGGTCTTCCCGGCAAGCTCCTCTTGCCGTGGTCTCGTCTCCTTCCCGGCAAGCTCCTCTTGCCGGGGCCTTGTCTCCTTCCCGGCAAGATCCTCTTGTCGGGGCCTTGTTTGGCTCTTTGGATACTTTGTTCTTGAATGGCCCCAGAGGGACCATGGAGGGTCTTGGCGGTCGCCCGGCAAGCCTTGCCGCGGGTCGCTGCGACTGCCCGTGCACAAGTTCGGGGTACTAAGGTACCCCTACTTTAGTACACCGACAGGAGCCCCCGGGCCTGGGCCATACACGGTGCCGAGCGCTGTTGGGCCAGGCCCAAAACAGTGCACAGGCACGCGCGGCCTAGGTCACGCCATAACTCGTTCCGCATCCACCGCGCCCTCCCCAAACGGCACGCGTCAAACGTGGCATCGTGGGAGAGATCGTGGGTGGTTTTCGAGGTGCCCACTCCCCACGATCACGGGGTGGGGAGTGGCCGCCCCATTCGTCGCCTCGGTTCTGCACGCCTACCACGCGGCTCCCATGCACTTGGGGCCGCGGACGGCGGAGGCGGGAATCGGGGCCGTCTTGGGTCGAGGCAGCGGGCCGGCCCCAGCTCCCTGTCTCCCCGCGTCTTGATTCGCTGAGCGAGGCGGCCGAGCCCCCACCTCGCTCCTTTATAAAGAGCGGGAGGGGAGGACGTGAGCTCGCATCCTCCCATCTTCTCCTTCCTTCAGCTTCTGCTCCCCTCCTCCCATTCGCCATGGAGAGAGGGAACCCTAGTCCTTCGTCAGTGGCGGCAAGGGTTGCCGCCAGGAAGCGAATCCCTTCCTCTCCCGCACCCGTGGTGGCGGAGCCAGCCGTAAGGGGAAGAGGGAGGGGGCGAGGTCGTGGACGAGGCCGTGGCGCTCGGGGAAGAGGTGGACGAGGCGGAGCGTCGGATTCGCCTCCGCCGGCGGCTCCTCTTCCCACGGTGGCCCATGCCGGGGACGACCCTTGCGAGTTCTTTGTCAGGCTGCGCCGGGCGCCTCGTCGTCGCCTCCGACTCTCAGATCCGTTCGCGGAAGTGGTGGAGTTGGACCCGCCCGAGACGCTGAGGCTGCAGATGAGGGGCTGTGGGATCAGCGGCACGCGGGTCCGCGCCGAATTCCCAGCCCCCGGCGTGATGTATCTTGGCCGAGGGTGGAAGACGTTTTCCCGCATCCATAGCTTGACGTCGGGGCTCACCCTCCACTTCAAGTTGGTGGAGGGCGATCTCCTCTCCGTCAAGGTCTTCGGGTGCTTCGGCGTCCGGGCCTGGTGCTGCGTGGAAAGCTCCTCCGACAGCGAAGGCTCCTCCTCGAGCGAGAGTGACGAGGAGGGGAGCGACAGCGGCGACGAGGGGAGCGGGAGGCAAGATGGCGGGTCCGACTAGGTGTCGGGCGCCGCCCCGTGCGGCACCGGCAACCCCATCATCCGGGTCGCCGGCTCCTTGAACTCCCCGGGGGCGTCTCCTTGGGCGGCTGGCATAGGGAGGCTGCGGAAGAGGAAGAGGGCGGGCGGCAAGGCCGTCAGGTCGGAGTACGATGGCGAGGTGCCCTCGACAGCGTGCTGACGTCCTGCCGCCTCGTCTTTGAGCCCTGCTTCCGGCGCTGCCA
The DNA here is from genome assembly GCA_034509565.1 of Triticum monococcum. Taxonomy (NCBI): domain Eukaryota; kingdom Viridiplantae; phylum Streptophyta; class Magnoliopsida; order Poales; family Poaceae; genus Triticum; species Triticum monococcum. Next base: position 581,690,761 of record CM067845.1, read on the forward strand.
TCACTGTCCAGCCTTGACGGCCCCCGGGATGTTCTCTTGGTGTTTTCTGGCACCCGTAGTTCGCCTAGGCGCTCCTTTTGCTCTTTTCGCCTCCTTGACCTACCTCCTAAAAAGAGGGGCAGGAAAAGGATTACGGGCATCTTATCTTTTCAATTTGTAAGCCCTCGGGCCTTAGTTGCATTTAAAACTTGTAATCCTCTCTTTCATGTTTTTCATTCTCTATGGACTGTACCTGCGTGGAATGTTTTAATGAAAAGGGGATGTTTGCTGGGTTACTTGTCTCGCGGGTAGAACCCACGCCAAGGAGCAAATCCTTGGTATCTTTCAGATAGACACTCCTTCCCCGGCAACAGGCCCTGCTGGCTTCCCACGTCGCTCGACCTTTCTCACGCTTTTACCGGAGGCAAGGACGAGGTGGGTGCGGCCTCTCGTTTCATCCCTTTCCTGCCGCGACTACGACCGAAACTTGGCCCTGGGGCCCTAGGGACCAGAGCTAAGGGAGCATGGTGGCTTTCAGGAAGAAACGAGGCTTCGTATTCCCAGTCCAAAAGAGAATGCATGAAGAGGGATGAAAGACTTATCTGAGACTGCAGCCCCCGGCAACTCTGGCTTGCCGTGGGGTGAACTTTGGTACTTGCAGCCCCCGGCAACACTGGCTTGCTGGGATCTAGATGCCGGCGCGTCCTTCCTCTCCTTTTCGTCCTCAGGCGGTCCGGCAAGGGTATGCGAGCCCTGCGAATCAAAGGAAACGAAAGACAGGCAAAGGGACGCACACTCGACCTCTAAGTTAGGGGTTAGCTGCTGTTAGGCACTATCAACCCTAACCGAGGACTCGACTCGACCTAGCATGCATGCTGTAACTCTGGGCGCCAGCGCTTCATTATCTTGTGCTCAGGGTCTGCGCCTGGCTTCGTACAAAGGATTACATGCAACAGCGGCAAGACTTGTACAAAAGGGTGGTTGCCGGACAGGGTCCGACAACCGCGCCTTACAGGTAAAACTTACGAAGAAGCTCGATATTCCAGGAGTTGCTCACTGGTACGCCATCTTCGGTCTCCAGGCGGATAGCGCCAGGCCTGGTGACTCGTTTCACCCGGTAAGGGCGTTCCCACTTCGGCGTCAACTTGTTGGAATTCTTGGCGGACTGAACGCGCCGAAGAACAAGGTCGCCTTCCTCGAGGCTCCTGGCGTTAACTTTGCGGCTATGATAGCGGTGCAAAGCTTGCTGGTAGCGAGTGGCTCGCACAGCAGCCTGGAGACGATCTTCCTCAAGGAGCAACGCGTCATCTTGCCGCAGCCGCTCTTGCTCAAGCTCATCATAAGAGAGCACTCGAGGTGACCCGTATACGAGTTCCGTGGGGATAACTGCCTCCGCTCCATAGACTAGAGCGAAGGGTGTCTGTCCAGTGGCTCGATTTGGCGTCGTCCTGATCGACCAAAGAACCACCGGCAGCTCCTCGATCCAGTTGCGTCCGCGCTTGTGCAGCCTGTCAAAAGTTCTGGTCTTGAGCCCAAGCAGCACTTCAGCATTTGCCCTCTCAGCTTGGCCGTTGCTTCTCGGGTGAGCGATAGAAGCAAAGCAGACCTTGGCGCCGAGATCCTGGACGTACTGCATGAAGGCGCAGCTCGTAAATTGTGTACCATTGTCGGTGATTATCCTGTTAGGGATTCCGAAATGGCAAACAATCGACCTGAAGAATTTGATCGTGGACTGCGCCGTCACCTTCCTCACTGGTTCCACTTCCGGCCACTTTGTGAACTTGTCGATTGCAACGTACAAGTACTCAAAGCCCCCGACTGCTCGGGGGAAGGGGCCGAGGATATCGAGCCCCCAGACCGAAAATGGCCAGGATAAAGGGATCGTCTGGAGAGCTTGAGCTGGCTGATGTATCTGTTTGGAATGGAACTGGCACGCTTCACACTTGGTTACTTGTGCAGTTGCATCCTGGAGGGCTGTCGGCCAGAAGAAGCCTTGCCAGAATGCTTTTCCGACAAGAGCTCTCGCGCCAATGTGGTGACCACATACGCCTCCGTGTATCTCTGCCAACAGCTTCTGTCCATCTTCCTGAGGAATGCACTTCAATTTCACACCGTTGAGTCTTCTTCTGCACAGTGTGTTGTCGACAAACTGGTACATACTAGACTGCCGGGCTACTCTTTCCGCTTCTTCTGGTTCCTCGGGAAGCTCTCCTATCTGGAGGAAACGGACAATCTGCTGCGCCCATGTTGGAGCCTGTGGCTCGACAACAAGGACTAAAGGCACATCTGCTGCTGCGGGAACGTCCGCTTCTACGGCAAGAGCCTGCGACTCTGCCGGAGCTTGACGCTCCCCGACAAGCTTGCCGGGGCAGAGCTTGCCGGGAGAATCTGCCTCGACGGAACAAACCCTGGGGCTTGCCGGAGTAGACTGCTCCTCAGCATTCTTGGCGTCGATCTTGGGGACCTTCTTGGCGGCGGCTTCGGGAAGCTCTGCCGGAAGATAGTCACCAGAGACCAACTTCCTCTTCTTGCTCTGTCCAGTTGATGGTGTTACGGATGGCTGAGTCAGCTTGAGCACAAAGGTCCCTGGTTCCACAGGTAACTTAAGTGCTGCGCACTTTGACAGGCTATCGGCAATGTCGTTGTCAGCTCTTGGAACATGTTCCATTTGTAGGCTGTCAAAGCGCTCTTCCAGCTTCCTCACTTCATCAACGTAAGCTTCCATCAACGGACTCTGGTAATCTTTGTTTACTTGGCGGACGACAAGCTGCGAGTCACCACTGACAATGAGCTTCTTAATCCCAAGTTCTGCCGCGATCCTGAGACCGGCAAGCAAGCCTTCGTACTCTGCAGTATTGTTTGTCGCTTGCTCCTTGGGAAAGTGCATCTGGGCTATGTACTTGAGGTGCTCTCCGGTGGGCGCGACAAGCAGTACACCAGCACCGGCGCCTTGCAGTGAGAAGGCACCATCAAAGTACATGAGCCACTCTTTGCTTGCTTCCTTGGCAGGGATGCTCGTCTCCGGAATTTCTTCGTCTGGAGTTGGCGTCCACTCTGCTATGAACTCTGCCAATGCTCTGCTCTGGATTGTTGATGTACTTTCAAAACTAAGGCCAAAGCTTGACAGTTCCAGTGCCCACTCGACAATCCTGCCTGTTGCTTCTGGATTTTGCAATATCCTCTTCAGCGGAAAGCGAGTGACAACTATGATCTCGTGTGCTTGGAAGTAATGGCGCAGCTTTCTCGAGGCCATGAGAAGGCCGAAAAAGCAGCTTCTGCACACCAGAGTACCTTGACCTAGCCCCCTGTAAAAGGGAGCTGACAAAGTAAACTGGGCGCTGCACCATTTTCTTCCATATCTCCTCTTGCATCTGCGCAGACCCTTGCTCGTCGAGACCAGAGCTTGTCGGGGAAGCCCCCTGCTTGCCGCTGGATGTGCTTGCCGCGGTCGCTGGCTCGTCGTCTGCCTCCCTCTCCGCCACTAACGCAACACTAACCACTTGATTGGTTGCCGCTATGTACAGCAGCAACTTCTCTTGTGGTTTAGGCGCGACCAGTGTTGGAGTGGAGGACATGTATCTCTTCAGGTCTTGCAGCACAACCTCCGCTTCCGGAGTCCATCTCATTGGACCTGCCCTTTTCAAGATTTTGAAAAATGGCAGGGCGCGCTCAGCAGACCGAGAGATAAACCTGCTGAGAGCAGCCACGCAACCGGCAAGCTTCCGTACGTCCTTGACGCGCTTTGGTGCTTCGATCTGCTCAATGGCCTTGATCTTGTCGGGATTAGCTTCGATTCCCCGCTGAGACACAAAGAACCTGAGAAGCTTGCCGGAAGGGACTCCAAACACACACTTCTCGGGGTTGAGCTTGAGGTTGATATTGCGCAGATTTGCAAAAGTCTCTTCTAAGTCTTGGATCAGAGTTGCCCTGTCTTTGCTTTTGACCACTATATCATCCATGTAAGCTTCTACATTTCTGTGTATCTGTGGCTTCAAAGCAATATGGACTACTCTGGCAAATGTTGAACCAGCATTCTTTAATCCGAAAGGCATCCGTACGAAACAGTACGTGCCACATGGAGTAATGAATGCGGTTTTCTCCTCATCCTCTTCTGCCATGAAGATCTGATGATATCCTGAATATGCGTCAAGAAATGAAAGCAGATCACATCCGGTTGTGGAGTCAACAATCTGTTCAATGCGCGGCAAGGGAAATGGATCTTTGGGACAAGCTTTATTAACATCAGTGAAGTCAATACAAAGCCTCCACTTCCCGTTTGCCTTGCGCACTACAACCGGATTGGCCAACCACGTTGGATGTAGCACCCCTCTGACAAGGCCTGCTGCTTCCAACTTCTTGATCTCTTCCGCTATGAATTCTTGGCGCTCCACCGCCTGTTTCCCGACCTTCTGCTTAACGGGCCGCGCATGAGGACAAACGGCAAGGTGGTGCTCAATTACCTTCCTCGGAACACCAGGGATGTCAGACGGTTGCCATGCAAACACGTCGACATTCGCCCGCAGGAAAGTAACGAGCGCGCTTTCCTATTTAGGATCAAGCGTGGCACTGATGGTGAAGGTACCACCAGTGCCGTCCTCCTTGGCGGGCACCTTCTTGGTAAGTGGTGGAGTGGCCATCGTCTTCTTACTCTTGCCGGTGGAGCTCGATGGTGCGTCCTCGACAGCAGCGCAGCACTCCGAAGAGGCGCGCTTGCCGGAGTAGGCATCAGAGCACCCGCCGGACTTGGTCTTCTTCTTGCTGGTGGAGCTCGATGGTGCGTCCTCGACGACAGTGCAGCACCCCGAAGAGGCGCGCTTGCCGGAGTGGGCACCAGAGCTCTTGCCGGACTTGGTCTTCCTCTCCCCGGGAGCTTCAGCGGCAAGTGTCTCGCGGTCTGTCACGGCCGCAGCTTCCCGGTAGATCTTGTCGGCGCAGATAAGGGCGTCCTTCTTGTCGCCAGGGACAGAGATGACGCTTATCGGGCCTGGCATCTTGAGCATGTTGTAGGCATAGTGAGAGGCCGCCATGAACTTGGCGAGTGCGGGACGACCAAGTATCCCATTGTAGGGCAATGGGAAATCGGCAACGTCGAAGGTGACCCTCTCAGTCCTGAAGTTCATCTCGCTGCCGAACGTTACCGGCAGCGTGACTTTTCCCTTCGGCTTGCTCCTTCCCGGGTTAATTCCTTGGAATGTACCGGTTTCTTCGAGCTCGCTGTCCGGGATCTGGAGTTTCTGGAGCACAACGGAGGAGATCAGATTCAGGCCGGCCCCATTGTCAACTAGCATCTTGGTGACCTTGAGGTTGCGGATTGTTGGGGAAACCAACAATGGCAGGCACCCGACCGCATTTGTGCGATCAGGGTGGTCCTCAATGTCGAAGATGATGGGCGTGCTGGACCACTTCAGAAGCTTGCATGATTCAACGGGTGGCTCTACCGCATTAACTTCCCGGAGCCACTGTTTGAGTTGGTGGTGGGAAGTATGCAAAGAAGCGCCACCGTCAACACACAAAACTTCTGTAGCCTTCTGAAATTCCTGATCGCTATTCTCAACATCATCCATGTCTTCGTCGTCATCCTTGTCGCGGCCGCGGGGAGGTCTGTCTCCTTGCCGCTGCTTGGCCTTGCCGCAGCTTCCTCCCGGGCCAGCGCGCTTCTTGCCGGCTTCTCCACCGCCTCCTTGGGCTCTCTCCTTGTCGTGCCGCTCGTACTCAGCTTTTTGTTGCTGGACAAGCTGCTCGACCCTCTTGCAGTTTTGGAGATCATGGCCCTTGGTGCGGTGGATCTTGCAGTACTGCTTGTCGGAGCTGGCCTGCTTGTCGGCGGCCGCCACAGCCTGGCAGTTGGTGCACGTGGCAACCTCCTTGCCGGAGCTGCCAACTTTGGCTTGCTTGGCGGGGCCGTCATCGCCGGACTGCTCAACGACTAGTACCTCTTTGCCGCTCTTCTTCCTGTTGCGCCTCCGGTTCTTCCTTGCCGGGGTGGCATCTTCGCTGTCAGATCCCCCTGCTCTAGCATCCTCTCCGGGGAGTTTCCTCCCTTCTTCAGCGCGCGCACACTTGTCGGCCAGGGCGTATAGCTCGCTGACGTCCCTGATCCTGCTCATCGCCATCTCCTCCCGCATCCTGCGATTACGCACGTTCTGATGGAACACGCTGATAACCGCGGCAGGGTGGATGTCTGGGATGTTGCGCTGCACGCGGCTGAACCTCTGGATATACTTGCGCAGGGGCTCTCCTTCCTTCTGGGCAAGCAGGTGGAGATCACTTTCTTGGCCATGTGGTTTGTGGCCGCCCGTAAAGGCGCCGACAAACTGATGGCACAAGTCTGCCCAAGAGGATATGGAGTTGTCCGGCAAGTGCATGAGCCAGGATCTGACTTCGGGCTTGAGCACAAGCAGGAAGTAGTTGGCAAGGACCTTGTCGTCTCGCCCCCCGGCAGCTTGCACCGCAATGGTGTAGATGCTGAGGAATTCCGACGGGTGCGACTTGCCGTCGTACTTCTCTGGCACGTCTGGCTTGAAATGCTTCTGGTTGGGCCACTGGACTTGCCGCAGCTCACGGGTGAACACAGGACAACCTGCCGCGTACGGCAAGTTACCTGGCTCTCCGGGTGCATGCACGTCAACAGAGGGCCCAACGCGTAGGTCTGATTGACGCCGCGCTTCCCTTCGGCGCTCGATGCGTGTTCGAGCGTCTTCTTGCTGTCTCTCATGAAGAACTTGGCGTTGATCGCGTCGAGCTCGCGGATCCGACGACGCGGTGGAGTAGCTGTCGAGGTGGATCCGATGAGTCGGCAATCTTGGCCTTCGGGGCGGAGAGTGCACAGTGGTCGCACCCTCGCCGGTCTTGTCTCCACCGGCCCGCGCCTGGCTGACTTGCCGCGGCAGTGATGCGCTCGGCTGCTGTGGGTTGTCACCGTTGGCGAAGCCGATGAAGCTCTGGATGGTGGCCCTCCAATCGTCGATCTTCTCTGGCGCTGGAGGGTAGTCTAGGAGTAGCTGGGCATGTGCCAACGCTTCCGCCGGAGTGGTGGGCGGCGGCAGCGAACGGGGCAAGGAGCGAGATATGCTCGGACTTCTAACTGCGTTAGAAGGAGCAAAGTCTCGTCCAAGCGACCGCGCCACGCTCGTGCCAGCGTGTTGGCGTGCATGCAGGTCCTGAGCACTCCGGGACCCGCCAACTTGATCTTGGCCCAGCAGACGTATGGTACCGTGGGTACCATGACGCTGCTGGTCCCGCGCCTCCTAGGACGGGCGCGGTGCGTGTACGGACGCCGAGGTCTTGGAGTGGGCGCGGTCGTTGTGGGAGGCGACCGCGCCGCCGACGTGCGGCGCAGCCTGGTCCTTGGAACTGGCAGCGCCACGAGTCTCCCCGTCGGCGCCCGCTCTTCCGCCGGCGCCTGCTCCACTAGCCGTCCGCTCTGGCGACGGTGGGCTCGGCGCAGACGGAGCAGCTGCCTCCGAAATCTTCTTCTTTGGCGGCATGTTGATGAAGACGATGAAGATGCGGCTCGTGCGAATGCCGGATCAGGTTTGCACAACCTCGACGCGCCCCTACCTGGTGCGCCAAAGATGTCGGGGGTGTCTGGTCCCTCGCACACCTATGGGGATCGGCGGACCGAGCCCCTTTTGGTTCGGCAGGGGGCGGTGGATGCACAAAGAGCAGATCGAGGCGAAACACACGAGCGAGACGATCGATTTACCCAGGTTAGGGCCGCACGGATGCGTAAAACCCTACTCCTGCTTTGGTGGTTGTATTGAGTTTTTGGCTCGGGAGCGGCGAGTGCTACAGTACACTCAAGCAGCTGGCGAGACCGAGCGTGAGAATGGCTGTCCTCCCCCTCTCTGTTGCGCATGGGCCTCCTTTTATATGTCTAAGGGGTCACCGACACGTGGCAACAGAGGTGAGGGTAAAAATGTAAAAGGGGTGGTAGTTGGCTCCACCGCCTACATGTCGCATCCTACCTAACTCTGACGGCAGGGGACAAGGGCATTAAATGCCCGTCCGTGTCACCTTGACGGCCCAGAGAGGGACCGCCAGGAATGCCACCGTTTGCCATGATGGCTACTTGTCAGCGCCTGCTTGCCACCGCATGCCCCCAGCTGCCCAGCCTCCCGCCACGTACGCCAGGAATGGTCCCAGGGCGACACGTTGGTGGGTGAGCTGGAGCGCGGGCTGCGGGGTAGTAGCTTGCCGCGGCAAGTGCCTTGCCGCGGATGTAGTCTTGTCGCGTCCGGGAGCTTGTCGCTCACCGGGCCTTGTCGGGGCGCGCGGTGCGCCGCAGCGAGCTTCTTGAGATGCTTCGGTTGGTCTTCCCGGCAAGCTCCTCTTGCCGGGGTCTCGTCTCCTTCCCGGCAAGCTCCTCTTGCCGGGGCCTTGTCTCCTTCCCGGCAAGATCCTCTTGCCGGGGCCTTGTTTGGCTCTTTGGATACTTTGTTCTTGAATGGCCCCAGAGGGACCATGGAGGGTCTTGGCGGTCGCCCGGCAAGCCTTGCCGCGGGTCGTTGCGACTGCCCGTGCACAAGTTCGGGGTACTAAGGTACCCCTACTTTAGTACACCGACAATACTCTACCCTCGAAAACTGTTGCGATCCCCTATACTTGTGGGTTATCATCTTGTAGGTGGTGGACTTTAATCTCTACTTTGCTTTTTTGGGTTGTATCCAGCAGATGTAAGGGAGAAAATGTTGGTACCATCATAATCCAACATCAAGAATAATAAAATCGATGCCTCGGCCGCCCATAATCTAAAAAAAAATCCTAGATGATTTCTCGGCTGCTACTGGCCTCTCTATTAACATCTCCAAAACAACTTTCGTCCCGCTCAATATTGAACCAGAAGTGGCAGCACAAATGGCCTCGACTCTTGGGATCTCGGTCTCCTCTTTCCCACAGAAATACCTGGGACTACCACTCTTCCCGCACAAATTACCACCGTCGGCTTTCCAACCAGTAATCAGTCGTTGTGATGTTTACCTTTCCGGTTGCCGTGCGCTCCTACTCTCTCGTGGCGGTCGCGTCATTCTGCTATCTGCGGTCCTAGATAGTCTTCCCACCTATTTCATGATGTGCTTCTCACTACCAAAAAGCATTCTTGAGGGTATTGAGAAACGTACACGGATTTCCTTCTGGTCAAATGACGACTCCTTCTCTGGGGCTAAGTGTCTGGTGAAAGATCATGGATGTCGCCTAGAGGGGAGGGGGGGTGAATAGGCGTTTTAAAATAATTACGGTTAGGCTTGAACAAATGCGGAATAAACCTAGCGGTTAATTTGTCAAGCACAAAACCTACAACAACTAGGCTCACCTATGTGCACCAACAACTTATGCTAAGCAAGATAAAGAACTATGCGATAGCAACATATATGACAAGAAACAATATGGCTATCACAAAGTAAAGTGCATAAGTAAAGGGCTCGGGTAAGAGATAACCGAGGCACGCGGAGATGATGATGTATCCCGAAGTTCACACCCTTGCGGACCCTAATCTCCGTTTGGAGCCGTGTGGAGGCACAATGCTCCCCAAGAAGCCACTAGGGCCACCGTAATCTCCTCACGCCCTCGCACAATGCAAGATGCCGTGATTCCACTAAGGGACCCTTGAGGGCGGTCACCGAATCCATACAAATGGCAACCCTTGGGGGCGGTCACCGAACCCGTTCACTTTGGAAACCCTTGGGTGCGGTCACCGAAACCCGTCAAATTGCTCGGGGCGATCTCCACAACCTAATTGGAGACCCCGACGCTTGCGCAGAGCTTTACACCACAATGATTGAGCTCCGAACACCACCAACTGTCTAAGGCGCCCAAGCACTGATACGTCTCCAGCGTATCTATAATTTTTGATTGTTCCATGCTATAATATATCCTGTTTTGGACATTATTGGGCTTTATTATACACTTTTATATTATTTTGGGGACTAACCTATTAACTGGAGGCCTAGCCCAGAATTGCTGTTTTTTGCCTATTTCAGAGTTTCGCAGAAAAAGAATATCAAACGGAGTCCAAACGGAATGAAACCTTCGGGAACGTGATTTTCGGAACGAACATGATCCAGAGGACTTGGACCCTACATCAAGAAAGCAACCAGGAGGGCATGAGGTAGGGCGGCGCGCCTACCCCCCAGGTGCGCCCTCCACCCTCATGGGGCTCATGTTGCTCCACCGACGTACTTCTTCCTCATATATATACCTACGTACCCCCAAACTACCAGATACGGAGCCAAAACCCTAATTCCACCGCCGTAACTTTCTGTACCCGTGGGATCCCATCTTGGGGCCTTTTCTGGAGCTCCGCCAGAGGGGGCATCAATCACGGAGGGCTTCTACATCAACACCATAGCCTCTTCGATGAAGTGTGAGTAGTTTACTTCAGACCTTTGGGTCCATAGTTATTAGCTAGATGGCTTCTTCTCTCTTTTTGGATCTCAATACAAAGTTCTCCCCCTCTCTTGTGGAGATCTATTCGATGTAATATTCTTTTGCGGTGTGTTTGTTGAGACCGATGAATCGTGGGTTTATGATCAAGTTTATCTATGAACAATATTTGAATCTTCTCTGAATTCTTTTATGTATGATTGGTTATCTTTGCAAGTCTCTTCGAATTATCAGTTTGGTTTGGCCTACTAGATTGATCTTTCTTGCAATGGGAGAAGTGCTTAGCTTTGGGTTCAATCTGGCGGTGTCCTTTCCCAGTGACAGTAGGGGCAGCAAGGCACATATTGTATTATTGCCATCGAGGATAACAAGATGGGGTTTATATCATATTGCATGAGTTTATCCCTCTACATCATGTCATCTTTCTTAAAGCGTTACTCTGTTCTTTTGAACTTAATACTCTAGATGCATGCTGGATAGCGGTCGATGTGTGGAGTAATAGTAGTAGATGCAAGCAGGAGTCGGTCTACTTGTCTCGGATGTGATGCCTATATACATGATCATACCTAGATATTCTCATAACTATGCTCAATTCTATCAATTGCTCAAAAGTAATTTGTTTACCCACTGTAATACTTATGCTGTCGAGAGAAACCACTAGTGAAACCTATGGCCCCCGGGTCTATTTTCCATCATATTAATCTTCCATCAACAAGCTATTTCCTTTTACGTTTATTTTTCTTTCTTTACTTTGCATCTTTATCATAAAAATACCAAAAATATTATATTATCATATCTATCAGATCTCACTTTCGTAAGTGACCGTGAAGGGATTGACAACCCCTTTATTGCGTTGGTTGCGAGGATTTTATTGGTTTGTGTAGGTGCGAGGGACTCGTGCGTGGCCTCCTACTGGATTGATACCTTGGTTCTCAAAAACTGAGAGAAATACTTACGCTACTTTGCTACATCATCCTTTCCTCTTCAAGGGAAAACCAACGCAGTGCTCAAGAGGTAGCAAGAAGGATTTCTGGTGCCGTTGCTGGGGAGTCTATGCAAAAGTCAACATACCAAGTACCCATCACAAACCCTTATCTCCCGCATTACATTATTTGCCACTTGCCTCTCATTTTCCTCCCCCCACTTCACCCTTGCTGTTTTATTCGCCCTCTCTCTCCGCCCTCCTTCTCTTTCTCTATTTGCCTCTTTTTGCCCATCTCTTGTTTGCTTGTGTGTTGGATTGCTTGCTTGTCACGATGGATCAAGATAAGACCAAATTCTGTGACTTTACTAATACCAACAACAATGATTTTATTAGCACTCCGATTGCTCCTCTTACCGATGCTGAATCTTGTGAAATTAATGCTGCTTTGCTGAATCTTGTCATGAAAGATCCGTTTTCCGGCCTTCCTAGTGAAGATGCCACTACCCATCTAAACAACTTTGTTGATTTGTGTGATATGCAAAAGAATAAAGATGTGGACAATGATATTGTTAAATTGAAGCTATTTCCTTTTTCGCTTAGAGATCGTGCTAAAGCTTGGTTTTCGTCTTTGCCTAAAAATAGTATTGATTCATGGAATAAGTGCAAAGATGCCTTTATCTCTAAGTATTTTCCTCCCACTAAGATCATCTCTCTTAGAAATGATATCATGAATTTTAAGCAACTTGACCATGAACATGTTGCACAAGCTTGGGAGAGGATGAAATTAATGATACGTAATTGCCCTACACATGGTTTGAATTTATGGATGATTATACAATTTTTTATGCCGAATTGAATTTCTCTTCTAGAAATCTTTTAGATTCGGCCGCGGGAGGCACTTTTATGGAAATCACTTTAGGAGAAGCTACTAAAATCCTAAATAATATTATGTTTAATTATTCTCAATGGCATACTGAAAGATCTACTAATAAGAAAGTGCATGCGATAGAAGAAATTAATGTTTTGAGTGGAAAGATGGATGAACTTATGAAATTATTTGCTAATAAAAGTGTTTCTTATGATCCTAATGACATGCCTTTGTCTACTTTAATTGGGAATAATAATGAATCTATGGATGTGAATTTTGTTGGTAGGAATAATTTTGGTAACAATGCGTATAGAGGAAACTTTAATCCTAGGCCGTATCATAGTAATTCCTCTAATAATTATGGTAATTCCTACAACAATTCTTATGGAAATTTTAATAAGATACCCTCTGATTTTGAATCTAATATTAAATAATTTATTACTTCACAAAAGAATTTCAATGCTTTGATTGAAGAAAAATTGCTTAAGATTGATGAGTTGGCTAGGGACGTTGATAGAATTTCTCTTGATATTGATTCTTTGAAACTAAGATCTATTCCACCTAATCATGATATCAATGAGTCTCTCAAAGCCATGAGAATTTCCATTGATGAGTGCAAAGAAAGAACCGCTAGGATGCGTGCTAAGAAAGATTGCTTTATAAAAGCGTGTTCTTCTAGTTTCCATGATAATAAAGATGAAGATCTAAAAGTTATTGATGTGTCCCCTATTAAATCTTTGTTTTGCAATATGAATCTTGATAATGATTGGACTGAATATGATCCACCTTTACCTAGAAGACGTTCCAAAAATTCGGAGTCTTTAGATCTTGATGCTAAAATTGTTAAAAGTGGGATTGAAGAAGTCAAAATTTTAAATATCAATGAACCCACTATTTTGAATCTCAAGGAATTTAATTATGATAATTGCTCTTTGATAGATTGTATTTCCTTGTTGCAATCTGTGCTAAATTCTCCTCATGCTTATAATCAAAATAAAGCCTTTACCAAATATATCATTGATGCTTTGATGCAATCTTATGAAGAAAAACTTGAGTTGGAAGTAGGGATGAAAATGGAGCGGAAACTTTCCGTTTTTCCGAAGGAAAAATGGAAACGGAGAGGAAATATGAAAACGGAAACGGAAATTTGCAAAACGGAAGCGGAAATGGAATTTTTTATGCGGAAACGGAAACAAAAACGGAACGGTGTTTCCCGGTGGAACATGCATGGAAATGGAACTTTCCGTTTCCGTAAATATGGAATTTCCGTTTTTACTATAGACCTATAGCTGCTTTGTAGCCCAACCACCAAAGAGAACACAATGGCACAATTAGTAGAATGGATCTAAGGCCCAACTTCTACTACCATACATGTACTCAGCTTGACCCTATACGCAATTGTCCGGTACTACTACAATACTACACTAAGTTGCTAACATAATGATACTATTTTGTAGCCATGCTAGCAACTCATTAAATTTGTTTATTTTTGTGTGTATTTCTCTATGATTCAAGGGGTTTTTAAGTTCCGATCAATGTCTATTTTTGTTTCCGTATCCGCTTTGTATTCGCTCCGTGTCTGTTTTCGGTAGTATCTGTTTCCGTATTCATTTCCGGGGTTTCTGTATTCATTTCCGCTTCTGCAAAAAAATATGAAAACAAATATGATAGCACTCAGTTTCGTCCGTTTCCGCTCCGTTTTCATCCCTAGTTGGAAGTTTCTATCCCTAGAAAACTTTATGATGAGTGGGAACCTACTATTAAAATTAAATTTAAGATCATGAATGCTATGCTTTGTGTGATTTGGGTGCTAGTGTTTCCACGATTCCAAAGACTTTGTGTGATTTGCTAGGTTTCTGTGATTTTGATGATTGCTCTTTAAACTTGCACCTTGCGGATTCAACTATTAATAAACCTATGGGAATAATTAATGATGTTCTTATTCTTGCAAATAGGAATTATGTGCCTGTAGATTTTATTGTTGTTGACATAGATTGCAATCCTTCATGTCCTATTATTCTTGGTAGACCATTCCTTAGAATGATTGGTGCAATTATTGATATGAAAGAAGGGAATATTAGATTCCAATTTCTGTTAAGGAAAGGAATGGAACACTTCCCTAGAAATAAAATTAAATTACCAATATATTATGAGAGCTACTTATGGATTGCCTACCAAAGATGCCTAGCTAGGGCGTTAAACGATAGCGCTTGTTGGTTGGCAACCCAATTTTATTTTTATTCCTTGCTTTTTGCTCCTGTTTAGTAATAAATAATTTATCTAGCCTCTGTTTTGGTTGTGTTTTTGTGTTTAATTAGTGTTTGTGCCAAGTAGAACCGTTGGGAAGACTTGGGGAAAGTCTTTTTAATCTTGCTGTAAAAAACAGAAACTTTAGCGCTCACGAGAATTGCTGCCATTTTTATTTGGAAAGTGCTATTTCGTTAATTCTTTTTGCAGATGATTAATAGATAAATTACTCACGTCCAGAAATTTATTTTACAATTTTTTGGGTTCCATAACTTGCGTTAGCTATAGATTACTACAGACTTTTCAGTTTTTGACAGATTCTGTTTTTCGTGTGTTGTTTGCTTATTTTGATGAATCTATGGCTAGTAAAATAGTTTATAAATCATAGAGAAGTTGGAATACAGTAGGTTTAACACCAATATAAATAAAGAATGAGTTCATTACAGTACCTTGAAGTGGTGTTTTGTTTTCTTTCGCTAACGGAACTCACGAGATTTTCTACTTTAAGTTTTGTTTTGTGAAGTTTTCAAGTTTTGGGTAAAAGATTTGATGGATTATGGAACAAGGAGTGGCAAGAGACTAAGCTTGGGGAGGCCATGGCACCCCAAGATAATCTAAGGACACTTAAAAGCCCAAGCTTGGGGATGCCCCGGAAGGCATCCCCTCTTTCGTCTACTTCCATCGGTAACTTTACTTGGAGCTATATTTTTATTTACCACATGATATGTGTTTTGCTTGGAGCGTCTTGTATTATTTGAGTCTTTATTTGTTAGTTTTCCACAATAATCCTTGCTGTACACACCTTTTGAGAGATACACACATGATTCGGAAATTGTTAGAATACTCTATGTCCTTCACTTATATCTTTTGAGTTATATAGTTTTTGCTCTAGTGCTTCACTTATATCTTTTAGGGCACAATGGTGGATTTGTTTTATAGAAACTATTGTTCTCTCATGCTTCACTTAGATTATTTTGAGAGTCCTACAAAACAGCATGGTAGTTTGCTTTAATTATGTTAGGCATTCAAGATTAATATTTTTTTCTTATGAGTGTGTTGAATACTATGAGAAGTTTGATACTTGATAATTGTTTTGAGATATGGAGATGGTGATATTAGAGTCGTGCTAGTTGAGTAGTTGTGAATTTGAGAAATGCTTGTGTTGAAGTTTGTGATTCCCGTAGCATGCACATATGGTGAACCATTATCTGAAGAAGTTGGAGCATGAATTATTTATTGATTGTCTTCCTTATGAGTGGCGGTCGGGGACGAGCGATGGTCTTTTCCTACCAATCTATCCCCCTAGGAGTATGCGCGTAGTACTTTGCTTCGATAACTAATAGATTTTTGCAATAAGTATGTGAGTTCTTTATGACTAATGTTGAGTCCATGGATTATACGCACTCTCACCCTTCCACACCATTGCTAGCCTCTCTAATACCGCGCACATTTCGTCGGTATCATACACCCACCATATATACCTTCCTCAAAACAGCCACCATACCTACCTATCATGGCATTTCCATAGCCATTCCGATATATATTGACATGCAACTTTCCACCATTCCGTTTACTATGACACGCTCCATCATTGTCATATTGCTTTGCACGATCATGTAGTTGACATTTTAGTTGTGGCAAAGCCACCGTTCATAATTCTTTCGTATAAGTCACTCATGCATCATTGCTATCCCGGTATACCGCCGGAGGCATTCATATAGAGTCATACTTTGTTCTAGTATCGAGTTGTAATCATTGAGCTGTAAATAAATAGAAGTGTGATGATCATCATTCATAGAGTATTGTCCCAAAAAAAGAGAAAGGCCAAAAAAAGAAGGCCCCCAAAAAATAATAATAAAAAGGGACCATACTACTATCCTTTTTCCACACTTGTGCTTCAAAGTAGCACCATGATCTTCATGATAGAGAGTCTCCTATGTTATCACTTTCATATACTAGTGGGAATTTTTCATTATAGAACTTGGCTTGTATATTCCAATGATGGGCTTCCTCAAAATGCCCTAGGTCTTCGTGAGCAAGTGAGTTGGATGCACACCCACTTAGTTCTTTTTGTTGAGCTTTCATATACTTATAGCTCTAGTGCATCCGTTGCATGACAATCCCTACTCACTCACATTGATATCTATTAATGGGCATCTCCATAGCCATTGATACGCCTAGTTGATGTGAGACTATCTTCTCCCTTTTTGTCTTCTCCACAACCACCATTATATTCCACATATAGTGCTATGTACATGGCTCACGCTCATGTATTGCGTGAAGATTGAAAAAGTTCGAGAACACCAAAAGTATGAAACAATTCCTTGGCTTGTCATCGGGGTTGTGCATGATTTAAATACTTTATGTGGTGAAGATGAAACATAGCTAGACTATATGATTTTGTAGGGATAACTTTCTTTGGCCATGTTATTTTGAAGATACATAATTGCTTAGTTAGTATGATTGAAGTATTATTATTTCTACGTCAATATTGAACTTTTGTCTTGAATCTTTTGGATCTACATATTCATACCACAATTAAGAGAATCACATTAAAATTATGCCAAGTAGCATTCCACATCAAAAATTCTATTTTTATCATTTACCTACTCGAGGACGAGCAGGAATTAAGCTTGGGGATGTTTGATACGTGTCCAACGTATCTATAATTTTTGAATGTTCCATGCTATATTATATCCTGTTTTCGACATTACTGGGCTTTATTATACACTTTTATATTATTTTTGGGACTAACCTATTAACCAGAGGCCCAGCCCAGAATTGCTGTTTTTTTGCCTATTTCAGAGTTTCGCAGAAAAAGAATATCAAACGGAGTCCAAACAGAATGAAACCTTCATGAACGTGATTTTCGGAACGAACATGATCCAGAGGACTTGGACCCTACGTCAAGAAAGCAACCAGGAGGGCACGAGGTAGGGGGGCGCGCCTACTCCCCAGGCGCGCCCTCCACCCTCGTGGGGCCCACGTTGCTCCACTGATGTACTTCTTCCTCCTATATATACCTACGTACCCCCAAACTACCAGATATGGAGCCAAAACCCTAATTCCACTGCCGTAACTTTCTGTACCCGTGAGATCCCATCTTGGGGCCTTTTCCGGAGCTCCGCCGGAGGGGGCATCGATCATGGAGGGCTTCTACATCAACACCATAGCCTCTCCGATGAAGTGTGAGTAGTTTACTTCAGACCTTCGGGTCCATAGTTAGTAGTTAGATGGCTTCTTCTCTCTTTTTGGATCTCAATACAAAGTTCTCCCCCTCTCTTGTGGAGATCTATTCGATGTAATCTTCTTTTGCGATGTGTTTGTTGAGATCGATGAATCGTGGGTTTATGATCAAGTTTATCTATGAACAATATTTGAATCTTCTCTGAATTCTTTTATGTATGATTGGTTATCTTTGCAAGTCTCTTCGAATTATCAGTTTGGTTTGGCCTACTAGATTGATCTTTCTTGCAATGGGAGAAGTGCTTAGCTTTGGGTTCAATCTTGTTGGTGTCCTTTCCTAGTGACAGTAGGGGCAGCAAGGCACATATTGTATTATTGCCATCGAGGATAACAAGATGGGGTTTATATCATATTGCATGAGTTTATCCCTCTACATCATGTCATCTTGCTTAAAGCGTTACTCTGTTCTCTTGAACTTAATACTCTAGATGCATGCTGGATAGCGGTCGATGTGTGGAGTAATAGTAGTAGATGCAAGCAGGAGTCGGTCTACTTGTCTCGGATGTGATGCCTATATACATGATCATACCTAGATATTCTCATAACTATGCTCAATTCTGTTAATTGCTCAAAAGTAATTTGTTTACCCACTGTAATATTTATGCTCTCGAGAGAAACCACTAGTGAAACCTATGGCCCCGGGGTCTATTTTCCATCATATTAATCTTCCGTCAACAAGCTATTTCCTTTTCCGTTTATTTTGCTTTCTTTACTTTGCATCTTTATCATAAAAATACCAAAAATATTATCTTGTCATATCTATCAGATCTCACTTTCGTAAGTGACCATGAAGGGATTGACAACCCCTTTATTGCGTTGGTTGCAAGGATTTTATTTGTTTGTGTAGGTGCGAGGGACTCGTGCATTGCCTCCTACTGGATTGATACCTTGGTTCTAAAAAACTGAGGGAAATACTTACGCTACTTTGCTGCATCACCCTTTCCTCTTCAAGGGAAAACCAACACAGTGCTCAAGAGGTAGCAAGCACCCAAGAGGAACAAGCTCAAGGGTACCAAGCACCCAAGAGTAATAAGCTTCTCAACTTGTAACTTTCACGTATCACCGTGGAGAACTCAAACTGATGCACCAAATGCAATGGCAAGGGTACACGGAGTGCCCAAGTCCTTCTCTCCCAAATCCCACCAAAGAAACTAATGTTAGGGAGGAAATTGAGACGAAGAACAAGAAGGAGAACACCAAGAACTCCAAGATCTAGATCCAAGGGGTTCCCCTCACATAGATGAGAAAGTTATTGGTGGAAGTGTGGATCTAGATCTCCTCTCTCTTTTCCCTCAGAAACTAGCAAGAATCCATGGAGGGATTTAGAGTTAGCAAGCTCGAAGAAGGTCAACAATGGGGGAAGAAAACGAGCTCAAAGGATAAGGTTCATTGGGGAAGAAGACCCCCTTTTATAGGAGGGGAAAATCCAACCGTTATGCTCACAGCCCACACAGAGCGGTACTACCACTAGGGCGGTAGTACCCCTTTGAAAAACAACAGCGAGGAGGCAAAAGGCCAGTAGAACCGCCGGAGCGGTACTACCGCTCGTCCTCACGGTACTACCGCTCGACCTCATGATACTACCGCTAGGGATAGCGGTACTACCGCAAATGGTAGAGGCACTACTGCTTGCGAGTAGTACTAAAAAATATACTTACGTGCCTACCTCCACTGAGCAAAACATGAGATTTTGGTCCGGAGCGGTACTACCGCTCAGGAGCTGCAGTAGTACAGCTCTGGAGCGGTACTAGCGCTCAGGAGCCGCGGTAGTACTGCTCTGGAGCTGCGGTAGTACCGCTCTAGAGCGGTAGTAAAAATTTACATCCGCTCTAGCCGCGGTAGTACCGCTGCAGCCTTTACCAAAACAGCCACAACTTCTGCAAACGGACTCCGAATTCAACGAAACCAAGTTTGTTGGAAAGCTAACGACATGGGCTAACACAATCTTGATACAAATATCAATAAGAAGCAAATTATAAAAGTACCATAAGAAAATGGTGAGAACCCTTCCTCGGATAAGACCGGTAAAACCTCCAACACCAAAAACATCAAAGAAGATGCATGCGAACTCTGTTTTTGATGAACTCAAGCTTGTCATCAAGATGACCATAAGCTCTAAGACTCACAAAGAGAACCAAACAAGAACCAAGAAATATGACGCAAGGATGCAAGGGTTTGAGATCTCTACGAATGATACGATCAAGTTACTCATCGAGAGCCCCCTTGATAGTACGACAATCGATCCTATAACCCGGTCTCCCAACTACCTTCATGAGACCGGTAAAATAGAAAACCTATCAAGGGAAAACCTTTGCCTTGCACATGGTCCACTTGAGCTAGATGATGACGATCTAGACTCCCTCAAGTTGGACCATCTTTCTTGATTGCGTTGGCTCGATGAAGACTAGTTGATTGCTCCCCCATACTACACTATGGGTGAGCCACTCTTCCGCACATCTTCACAAGTCCATTGTCACCACAATGGACGGCAAGATTCAAGCATTTGATCTCTTCGTGATGCTTCACTTGAATTTGCATACTGCTACCTCTTGAGCTTGCGTTGGATTTCCCCGAAGAGGAAGGGATGATGCAGCAGAGTAGCGTAAGTATTTCCCTCAGTTTTTAAGAACCAAGGTATCAATCCAGTAGGAGGCCACGCTCAAGTCCCTTGTACCTGCACAAAACGATAGCTACTCGCAACCAACGCGATTAGGGGTTGTCAATCCCTTCACGGTCACTTACGAGAGTGAGATCTGATAGATATAATATTTTTGGTATAAAGATGCAAAGTGAAAAGTAAAAGGCAAAGTAAAAAGCAAAACAAGATTAAAGTGATGGAGATTGATATGATGAGAATAGACCCCGGGGCCATAGGTTTCACTAGCGGCTTCTCTCAAGAGCATAAGTATTCTACGGTAGGTGAACAAATTACTGTTGAGCAATTGACAGAATTGAGCATAGTTATGAGAATATCTAGGCATGGTCATGTATATAGGCATCACATCCGTGACAAGTAGACCGAAACGATTCTGCATCTACTACTATTACTCCACTCATCGACCGCTATCGAGCATGCATCTAGAGTATTAAGTTAAAAACAGAGTAACGCTTTAAGCATGATGACATGATGTAGAGAGATAAATTCATGCAATATGAAATAAACCCCATCTTGTTATCCTCGATGGCAACGATGCAATACGTGCTTTGCTGCCCCTTCTGTCACTGGGAAAGGACACCGCAAGATCGAACCCAAAGCTAAGCACTTCTCCCATGGCAAGAACTACCAATCTAGTTGGCCAAACCAAACGAATAATTCGAAGAGACTTGCAAAGATAAGTAATCATACATAAAAGAATTCAGAGAAGATTCAAATATTATTCATAGATAGACTTGATCATAAACCCACAATTCATCGGTCTCAACAAACACACCGCAAAAAGAAGATTACATCGAATAGATCTCCACAAGAGAGGGGGAGAACTTTGTATTGAGATCCAAAAAGAGAGAAGAAGACATCTAGCTACTAACTATGGACCCGAAGGTCTAAGGTAAACTACTCACACTACATTGGAGAGGCTATGGTGATGTAGAAGCCCTCCGTGATGACGACCCTCTCCGGCGGAGCTCCGGAACAGGCCCCAAGATGGGATCTCGTGGATACAGAAAGTTGTGGCAGTGGAATTAGGTTTTTGGCTCCGTATCTGTTCGTTTGGGAGTATGTAGGTATATATAGGAGGAAGAAGTACGTCGGTGGAGCTCCGAGGGGCCCACGAGGCAGGGGGGCGCGCCCTAGGGGGGGGGGCGCCCCCACCCTCGTGACCACCTCTCTGATGCCTTGGCGTAGGGTCCAAGTCTCCTGGATCACGTTCGGTGAGAAAATCATGTTCCTGAAGGTTTCATTCCGTTTGGACTCCGTTTGTTATTCCGTTTCTTCGAAACACTGAAATAGGCAAAAAACAACAATTCTAGGCTGGGCCTCCGGTTAATAGGTTAGTCCCAAAAATAATATAAAAGTGGAAAATAAAGCCCAATATAGTCCAAAACAGTAGATAATATAGCATGGAGCAATCAAAAATTATAGATACGTTGGAGACGTATCAGGCATCCCCAAGCTTAATTCCTGCTCGTCCTCGAGTAGGTAAATGATAAAAAGAGAATTTTTGATGCGGAGTGCTACTTGGCATAATTTCAATGCAAATCTTCTTAATTGTGGTATGAATATTCAGATTAGGAAGATTCAAGACAAAAGTTCATATTGACATAGAGAATAATAATACTTCAAGCAAACCAACAAAGCAATTATGTTTTCTTAAAGTAACATGACCAAAGAAAGTTTATCCCTACAAAATCATATAGTTTAGTCATGCTCCATTTTCGTCACACAAGAATGCTCTCATCATGCACAACCCCGATGACAAGCCAAGCAATTGTTTCATACCTTAATAATTTCAAACTCATAAACTTTCATGCAATACATGAGCGTGAGCCATGGATATAACACTATGGGTGGAATAGAATGATGGGGGTTATGTGGAGAAGACAAAAAAGGAGAAGGTCTCACATCAACGAGGCTAATCAATGGGCTATGGAGATGCCCATCGATTGATGTTAATGCAAGGAGTAGGGATTTCCATGCAACGGATCCACTAGAGCTATAAATGTATGAAAGCTCAATAAAAGAAACTAAGTGGGTGTGCATCCAACTTGCTTGCTCACGAAGACCTAGGGCATTTGAGGAGGCCCATTGTTGGAATATACAAGCCAAGTTCTATAATGAAAAAAATTCCCACTAGTATATGAAAGTGATAACTCAAGAGACTCTCTATATGAAGAACATGGTGCTACTTTGAAGCACAAGTGTGGAAAAAAGGAATAGTAGCATTGCCCCCTTTTTTTGGGCCTTCTTTTTTTCTTTGGCCTTTTTTTGGGACAATGCTCTATTGAATGATGATCATCACACTTCTATTTATTTACAACTCAATGATTACAACTCGATACTAGAACAAAGTATGACTCTATATGGATGCCTCTGGCGGTGTACCGGGATATGCAATGAATCAAGAGTGACAAGTATGAAAAAATTATGAACGGTGGCTTTTCCACGAATACTATGTCAACTATATGATCATGCTAAGCAATATGACAATGATGAATGTGTCATGATAAACTGGATGGTGGAAAGTTGCATGGCAATATATCTCGGAATGGCTATGGAAATGCCATAATAGGTAGGTATGGTGGCTGTTTTGAGGAAGATATAAGGAGGTTTATGTGTGAAAGAGCGTATCATATCACGGGGTTTGAATGCACCGGTGAAGTTTGCACCAACTCTCGATGTGAGAAAGGGCAATGCATGGTACCGTAGAGGCTAGCAATGATGGAAGGGTGAGAGTGCGTATAATCCATGGACTCAACATTAGTCATAAAGAACTCATATACTTATTGCAAAAATCTACAAGCCATCAAAAACCAAAGTATTACGCGCATGCTCCTAGGGGGGTAGATTGGTAGGAAAATACCATCGCTCGTCCCCGACCGCCACTCATAAGGAGGACAATCAAATAACACCTCATGTTTCAAATTTGTTGCATAACGTTTACCATACGTGCATGCTACGGGACTTGCAAACTTCAACACAAGCACTTATGAAATTCACAATTACTCTACTAGCATGACTTTGATATTATTACCTCCATATCTCAAAACAATTATCAAGCATCCAACTTTTCTTAGTATTCAACACATTGAAAAGAAAGTTTCACAAATCTTGAATACCAAGCATGTTATTATTAAGCAAATTACCATGCTATTAAGACTCTCAAAATAATTTAAGTGAAGCATGAGAGATCAATAGTTTCTTTAAAACAAATCCACCACCGTGCTCTAAAAGATCTAAGTGAAGCACATAGAGCAAAATTATAATGCTCAAAAGATATAAGTGAAGCACATAGCAAAACTACTTAGCTCAAAAAGATATAAGTGAAGCACATAGAGTATTCTATCAAATTCTAATTCATGTATGGCTCTCTCAAAAGGTGTGTACAGAAAGGATTATTGTGGCATACTAAAACACAACGACACAAATAATACAAGACGCTCCAAGCAAAACACATATCATGTTGGTGAATAAAAATATAGCTCCAAGTAAATTACCGATGGAAGTGGACGAAAGAGGGGATGCCTTCCGGGGCATCCCCAAGCTTTGACTTTTTGGTGTCCTTGGATTATCTTGGGGGTTCCATGGGCATCCCCAAGCTTAGGCTCTTGCAATTCCTTGTTCCATAATCCATCACAAGAATTCACCCAAAACTTGAAAACTTCACAACACAAAACTTAAAGTAGAAAACTCGTGAGCTCCGTTAGCGAAAGAAAACAAAAAACCACTTCAAGGTACTGTAATGAACTCATTCTTTATTTATATTGGTGTTAAACCTACTGTATTACAACTTCTCTATGGATTATAAACTATTTTACTAACCATAGATTCATCAAAATAAGCAAACAACACACGAAAAACAGAATCTGTCAAAATCAGAACAGTCTGTAGTAATCTGTAGCTAGCGCAAGATCTGGAACCCCAAAAATTCTAAAATAAATTGCTGCACGTGAGGAATTTATCTATTAATCATCTTGAAAAAGAATTAACTAAATATCACTCTCCAAATAAAAGTGACAGCAGTTCTCGTGAGCGCTAAAGTTTCTGTTTTTTACAGCAAGTTCAGCAAGACTTTCCCCAAGTCTTCCCAACGGTTCTACTTGGCACAAACACTAATTAAACACAAAAAACACAACCAAAACAGAGTCTACATAATTTATTTATTACTAAACAGGAGCAAAAAGCAAGGAATAAAAATAAAATTGGGTTGCCTCCCAACAAGTGCTATCGTTTAACGCCCCTAGCTAGGCATAAAAGCGAGAATAGATCTAGGTATTGCCATTTTTGGTAGGCAATCCATAAGTGGCTCTCATGATAGTTTCATATGGCAATTTTATTTTATTTCTTGGAAAGTGTTCCATACCCTTTTTTAATGGAAATTGAAATCTAATATTCCCTTCCTTCATATCAATAATCCCACCAACCGTTCTAAGGAAAGGTCTAACAAGAATAATAGGGCAAGAAGGATTGCAATCTATATCAAGAACAATGAAATCTATGGGCACATAATTTATATTTGCAACAATAAGAACATCATTAATCCTTCCCATAGGTTTCTTAATAGTAGAATCCGCAAGATGCAAGTTTAGAGAGCAATCATCAAAATCGCGGAAATCTAGCAAATCACACAAAGTTTTGGGGATAGTGGAGACACTAGCACCCAAATCACACAAAGCATAAAACTCATGATTTTTAATTTTAATTTTAATAGTTGGCTCCCACTCATCATAGAGTTTTCTAGGGATAGAAAATTTCAACTCAAGTTTTTCTTCATAAGATTGCATCAAGGCATCAACAATATGTTCGATGAAGGCTTTCTTTTGACTATAAGCATGTGGAGAATTTAACACGGATTGCAACAAGGAAATACAATCAATTAAAGAGCAACTTTCATAATTAAATTCCTTGAAATCCAATATAGTGGGTTTAGCAACATCTAGATTTTTATTTCTTTCAATCCCACTTTCATCAATTTCATCATAAAGATCTAAATACTCCGAATTTTTAGAACGCCTTCTAGGTAAAGGAAGATCATATTCAGTTTCATCAAGATTCATATTGCAAAACAAAGATTTAATAGGGGACACATCAATA
Organism: Triticum monococcum; assembly: GCA_034509565.1. NCBI lineage: Eukaryota > Viridiplantae > Streptophyta > Magnoliopsida > Poales > Poaceae > Triticum > Triticum monococcum. Next base: position 581,716,156 of record CM067845.1, read on the forward strand.
ACTTTTAGATATTCATCTTGATTTTCATAGGAATTTGGTTTAGCGGCCATCTTATTGACTAAGGTGGCTTGCATATCCGAAATTTCAGCAGTCATCTTTTCTAGACGAGCAATTTGGGATCTTATACCATCAAATTCTTTAGACATATCATCAAGCTCTTTATTCATATAACTCATAAAACTTTTTTGTTCCTTAAGCTCGTTTCTAAAGAAATTATTATGCTCAAATTGCAAAACCATAAATTTCCTAACGTTGTTTTCGATCTCTTCTAACCTTTTAAGGTGAAGATCACCGAATCTTGGTTCAGCCATCGCGACAAACAAGCAATCCAACACACGGGCAAACAAAAAGGCGAGCGGAGAAAGAGAAGGAGAAGGAGATTGGGAAAGAGAGGGTGAATAAAACGGCAAGGGTGAAGTGGGGGAGAGGAAAACGAGAGGCAAATGGCAAATAATGTAATGCGAGAGATAGGGATTGTGATGTGTACTTGGTATGTTGACTTTTTGCGTAGACTCCCCGGCAACGGCGCCAGAAATCCTTCTTGCTACCTCTTGAGCTTGCATTGGATTTCCCCGAAGAGGAAGGGATGATGCAGCAGAGTAGCATAAGTATTTCCCTTAGTTTTTGAGAACAAAGGTATCAATCCAGTAGGAGGCCACGCTCAAGTCCCTCGTACCTGCACAAAACGATAGCTACTCACAACCAACACGATTAGGGGTTGTCAATCCCTTCATGGTCACTTACGAGAGTGAGATCTGATAGATATAATATTTTTGGTATTTTTGGTATAAAGATGCAAAGTGAAAAGTAAAAGGCAAAGTAAAAAAGCAAAACAAGATTAAAGTGATGGAGATTGATATGATGAGAATAGACCCGGGGGCCATAGGTTTCACTAGTGGCTTCTCTCAAGAGCATAAGTATTCTACGGTGGGTGAACAAATTACTATTGAGCAATTGACATAATTGAGCATAGTTATGAGAATATCTAGGCATGATCATGTATATAGGCATCACGTCCGTGACAAGTAGACCGAAACAATTCTGCATCTACTACTATTACTCCACTCATCGACTGCTATCAAGCATGCATCTAGAGTATTAAGTTAAAAACAGAGTAACGCTTTAAGCAAGGTGACATGATGTAGAGAGATACATTCATGCAATATGAAATAAACCCCATCTTGTTATCCTTGATGGCAATGATGCAATACGTGCCTTGCTGGCCCTTCTGTCACTGGGAAAGGACACCGCAAGATCGAACCCAAAGCTAAGCACTTCTCCCATGGCAAGAACTACCAATCTAGTTGGCCAAACCAAACGGATAATTCGAAGAGACTTGCAAAGATAACTAATCATACATAAAAGAATTTAGAGAAGATTCAAATATTATTCATAGATAGACTTGATCATAAACCCACAATTCATCGGTCTCAACAAACACACCGCAAAAAGAAGATTGCATCGAATAGATCTCCACAAGAGAGGGGGAGAACTTTGCATTGAGATCCAAAAAGAGAGAAGAAGCCATCTAGCTACTAACTATGGACCCGAAGGTCTGAGGTAAACTACCCACACTTCATCGGAGAGGCTATGGTGATGTAGAAGCCCTCCGTGATGACGGCCCTCTCCGGCGGAGCTCCGTAACAGGCCCCAAGATGGGATCTCGTGGATACAGAAAGTTGCGGCGGTGGAATTAGGTTTTTGGCTCCGTATCTGTTCATTTGGGGGTACGTAGGTATATATAGGAGGAAGATGTACGTCGGTGGAGCTCCAAGGGGCCCACGAGGCAGGGGGTGTGCCCTAGGGGGGGCGCCCCCCACCCTCGTGACCGCCTCTTTGATGCCTTGGCGTAGGGTCCAAGTCTCCTGGATCACATTCGGTGAGAAAATCACGTTCCCGAAGGTTTCATTCTGTTTGGACTCCGTTTGATATTCTGTTTCTTCGAAACACTGAAATAAGCAAAAAAACAATTCTGGGCTGGGCCTCCGGTTAATAGGTTAGTCGCAAGAATAATATAAAAGTGGAAAATAAAGCCCAATATAGTCCAAAACAGTAGATAATATAGCATGGAGCAATCAAAAATTATAGATACGTTGGAGACGTATCACATACCACAACCTAACCCCACAAAGAACTCTCATGAAGATCATAGGTTAGTACACAAAGCGTAGTTGACAATGCTTACCATACCATGGGATCGCTTGATCCCTCTCGGTACATCTTCTACGCTTCGTGTGTTAATCAACTTGATTTACTCTTTTACTTAGTCTTGATCAACCTCTCACAAGAACAATCTTTAGGTAATTCCTTGAATAGCACCTTGGTCATCACAAACTCTCCTTGAAACAAACAAATGTACTCCAAGAAAATCCTATGGACAAAACCTTCAAATATAACTCAAGGCAACCATTAGTCCACCGAGATTGTCATCAATTACCAAAACCAAACATGGGGCACCGCATGTTCTTTCAATCTCCCCCATTTTGGTAATTGATGAAAAAACCTTCAAATATAACTCAAGACAACCATTAGTCCACAGAGATTGTCATCAATTACCAAAACCAAACATGGGGGCACCGCATGTTCTTTCAATCTCCCCCATTTTGGTAATTGATGACAATCACTTTCAAGAGAGTTTATACAAGGAATTATGCATCACCATGCAATGCAACAACCAATAATGCATGCGTATGAGATGCAAATGCTTAGGAACAAACCAAAGTAAGGAGAAAACTCTGAAGACTTCTCCACAAAACTCTCTGAAACGTCTCCCCCATTGGCATCGGTTGCCAAAATGGGCAAAAAGCTTAGAGGGCCAATATAAATTGTGGTCCTCCATAAATTGTGTATTTCTCAACAAGAGAGTGAAATGCACTACACATATCCAACTGTCAATACTTGGAGGAAGACAAACTATATTGAGGCCGAAAGATTGCAACAGAAAGATATGTCACAAAGACAAAACAAAGAGAGACACAAGCAATCAGAAGATACCAATTGAAGCAAGTAATCAACAGATATCAATTGAACCAACTAGACCAATGATCCTACGTGCCACATGAATAAAGATATTATGATATGAGCAGAGGATTGTTCTAAAGAAACTAGAGAAGCTCCCCATGATTTGTGCACATCAAGAATTTTTGTATTTGGATACAAAGTGCACAAAATAGGATCATAGCTCCCCAAAATCAATAGAAACTTACAACAAGTGCAAGTCAGCATATATGAAACAAAGCCTAGTACTTGCAACAAACACATGGTTGAGCAACAAGTAAAAGAGGCAACTTAAGAATGGGCTCAACCAAAATGATGTGTGTGATTCAAGGCAATGCACTTGAGAAGACTAATGTATGGATGAGTATTAAGCATCAATAAAGTCTTGAAAGAATGAGGCACACGGTGCAAGGCCTATCATTCCCACACACAACTAGCAAATGGGTTCACAAGCTTACTAATAAGCATATAAAGAACCTATGCTTGTGACAACCCGTTGTGAAGATAGAAGATGAAATCCTCATCAAGACGAGGGATACCAATTAAGATGGCAAAAGCCTCATAAATATAAGCATGGGGAAAATAATCTTCACCACACAAGAGTGCATCAAGATGCAACGATAGAAGACACGCACTCAAGGCAAAAGCTTTCATGGAGCCACCAAAGAAATAACATAAGAAAGATAAGGTGGACGTGAAAGAAAGGATATCAACTAGATATGCAACTTCTCTCAAGTGTATAAGATTCTAGGTAGACGAAATCATGATGATATATATCTACAAATAAGGATGTACACCCGAAATAGTTACAACACGAGGAACAAGATATCCAAAGGGAGGTCATACATATACCAATAAGATATTTGCTTGGAAGCATAGCACATGGCTAGATATGGTCTTATTGTATATAAATGAAGTCCACACACGAACAACAAAGACATCACAACTAGCAACAAGAGATCATTGTTGGGATGCTTTGAGAAAGGAAACAAGTATCACAAGAATGAATGAATAACATGCCATGATACAACCTACACAAGGTTGATGCAAGAAATGTGTGCATGAAGAATATGAAGATACTTGTTACCGAGTTAACATTGGAAGGATGTAGTAGATACCAATTGAAGGTAGATAGTAGTTCATTGATCATCCTAGCTCGACTCCAATAAGCACATGATGACAACACCTTCCTTGTGAGTGAGCCAAGCATCCAATGTATCTCCAATTGTTCCTCGAACAACAACACAAACAAAATGGTACCCAAACTCATTGGGACCAAAGAGTTAGAGAACCAACAATACATAGGACAAAATCCACATAAAAATGTGCATATAGATACGAAAATGAATTTCATGCACATCTCATCCAATTTGAGACTTGGTGGAGTTTCCCCTATATATTGGCTCAAAGAAAGAAAGCATGCCAAAGATACTACACGAAGTTAATATGCATGCTCAAGACTTTCAAGAACCGATACCAAATGACAAAGAAATACCAAGTGAAGAAAAGATACCAAATAAATAAATCATCACTTGGAGGATATCAATTGAAAGATATATCAAGGAATGAGATATCCAATGGCACACTCAAAATAAAAGATATCAAACTCCCAAAAGAGAGGATGGTTCCAAACATACCAAGCTCTCTACAAAGTTTCATGATGGCACAAAGTACAAAAACGAAAACGGCTTGCCTTCCACCAACACACACTTGATAAGGATCACAAGAAGAGTGTTTTATAGAAAATAGGATAGCTCCCCCAAGACTGGTGCATTAGAGAGAAATTGCATTTGAATACAAAATTCACAAGGTGGGATCACCACTTTCACTATATCTAGAAAACACTAAACAAGATCCACAAGTGGTATGGAAGACAAATGGAGTTGATACAATCCTTGGCAAGAGAAAAGTCAAATAAAAGCAAAAGCCAATGTAAAGATGATCAATAAATTCTACCACAAAAGTGAGTACCAATTGTCAAAAGACAAGAAGTAAATGGAAATAATTCCCGGTGGTAGATAGCAAGGATATCTGACATCATCTTCACACCAAACAAAAAGCAAATTGCAACTTGTAGAGCTAACATGCCACCTAGGAACAAGATAATTTACAATATCAACTCTAGGTGACAATATCTCAGATGTACACATTTTTTAGGCTAGTAATATACACATAGCATATTACTCCCCCATAATGTGATACCAATTAAGGATAAACAAGATGCAAATAAAAGGATCCAACAAGAGATAATTAATGGACTATTTAGAATTTGAATTTCTCATGAGAAGACATACCACATAGCGACTAGATAATCTTGAAATATCAATACTAGATGGTATTACTCATGTACACACATTTATAGGATTGTGAGGTGCACAAAGCACATCACTCCCCCATAATGGGATATTCAATTAATCTCTCACAAGAGCTGTCGGTGTACTAAAGTAGGGGTACCTTAGTATCCCGAACTTGTGCATGGGCAGTCGCAGCGACCCGCGGCAAGGCTTGCCGGGCGACCGCCAAGACCCTCCATGGTTCCTTTGGAGCCATTCAAGAACAAAGTATTCGAGCCAAGGCACAAGACCCCGGCAAGAGGAGCTTGCCGGGAAGGCCACTCAAAGTATCCAAGACCCCGACAAGAGGAGCTTGCCGGGAGGAAGCACAAAGACCCCGGCAAGAGGAGCTTGCCGGGAAGACCAACCAAGGCATCCCGAGGAACTCGCCGCGGCACGCCACGTGTCCCGACGAGACCCGGTGAGCGACAAGCTCCCGGACGCGACAAGACAACATCCGCGGCAAGGTGCTTGTCGCGGCAAGCTACTACTCCGTAGCCCGCGCTCCAGCTCACCCACCAACGTGTCGCTCTGGGACCGTCCCTGGCATACGTGGCGGGAGGCTGTGCAGCCAGGGGCATGTGGTGGCAAGCAGGCGCTGACAAGGAGCCATCGTGGCAAACGGTGGCGCCCCTGATGGTCCCTTTCTACACCGTCCAGGCGACGCAGACAGGCATTTATGCCTTTGTCCCCTGCCGTTAGGGTTAGGTATGATACAACTGTAGCAAGCGGTGGCGCCAACTACCACCTCTTTTACATTTTTACCCTCATCTCTGTTGCCACCTGTCGGTGACCCCTTTGACATATAAAAGGAGGCCCATGCGCAACAGTGGGGGGGGGGGCGATCATTCTCACGCTCGGTCTCACTAGCCACCCGAGTGTACTGTAGCATTCATCGCTCCCGAGCAAGAACACAAATACAAATCAAGGCAGGAGTAGGGTTTTACGCATCCGCGCGGCCCGAACCTGGGTAAACCGATCGCGTCGCTCGTGCGTTCGCCTCGATCTGCTCTTTGTGCATCCTCCGCCCCCTGCCGAACCAAAAGGGGCTCGGTCCGCCGATCCCCATAGGTGTACATGGGATCAGCAACCCCCGACATCTTTGGCGCGCCAGGTAGGGGATGCGTCGAGGTTGTGCGAACCTGATCCGGCGTTCGCACGAGCCAAATCTCCATCCTCTTCATCAACATGCTGCCGAAGAAGAAGGCTTCGGAGGTAGCCGCTCCGTCTGCGCCGATCCCACCATCGCCGGAGCGAATGGCTGGTGGAGTAGGCGCCGGCGGAAGAGCGGGCGCCGACAAAGGTACTCATGGTGCTGCCAGGTCCAAGGACAAGGCCGCGCTGCACATCGGCGGCGCGGTCGGCTCCCACAACGACCGCGCGCGCTCCAAGACCTTGGCGTCTGTACACGCACCGCGCCCGTCCCAGGAGGCGCGAGACCAGCTGCGTCATGGTACTCATGGTACCATACACTTGCTGGGCCAAGATCAAGCTGGCGGATCCCGGAGCGCTCAAGACCAGCATGCACGCCAACATGCTGGCATGAGCAGGGCACGGTCGCCTGGACGAGGTACTTCTCCTTCTAACGCAGTTAGAAGTCCGAGCATATCTCGCTCCTCGCACCGTTCGCCGCCACCCTGCCAGTGGTTCTTTGGTCGATCAGGATGACGCCAAATCGAGCCACTGGCCGGACACCCTTCGCTCTAGTCTATGGAGCGGAGGCAGTTATCCCCACGGAACTCGTATACGGGTCACCTCGAGTGCTCGCTTATGATGAGCTTGAGCAAGAGCAGCTGCGGCAAGATGACGCGCTACTCCTCGAGGAAGATCGTCTTCAGGCTGCTGTGCGAGCCGCTCGCTACCAGCAAGCTTTGCGCCGCTATCATAGCCGCAAAGTTAACGCCAGAAGTCTCGAGGAAGGCGACCTTGTTCTTCGGCGCGTTCAGTCCGCCAAGAATTCCAACAAGTTGACGCCAAAGTGGGAAGGCCCTTACCGGGTGAAACAAGTCACCAGGCCTGGCGCTGTCCGCCTAGAGACCGAAGATGGCGTACCAGTGAGCAACTCCTAGAGTATTGACCATCTTCATAAGTTTTACCCGTAAGGCGCGGTTGTCGGACCCGTTCCGGCAACCACTTTTTGTACAAAGTCTTGCCGCTGTTGCATGTAATCCTTTGTACAAAGCCGGGCGCAGATCCCGTGCATAAAGATTATGTGCTCAGAACACCTTGTCTATTTCATGCTTTTTAAATTCTGCATGTATTATTTGACATTTCGTACAGCACTTACCCCCGGTAAGCAATAACGAGCCTTAAAGCTCCATATTGTTATTTTGCCCTCTTTCTTTTTCACAAGGAAAAGAAGGTTCCCTCGCGCACAAGTTTGCCGGGGGGGGGGGGGGGAGGGAGAAGATACAGTATGGATTAGGCGTCATTCAAGAAGGTTTTGCCTTGCCGGGAGCAGATAACAGAAAAGATAAGTTGCCAAAGTCTGAGCAATCAAATTTCCTTTAAATTTTTAAGTTATTTTCCTTGAACGACCGTGCTTTGTATGGAGAACCTGTGCACGGAGGAACCGACTCGTAGCTAGTTGCGCCCTTATTGTTGTTTCGAGTCCACTCAACAACTTATGTGAGCTGCAACTAGCTCTGCGACAAGGTTTCTTGTCGGCCGCGACACCGCCAGCAGGTTGCTGACGTTCCGCACTCAGCACTCCCGGCAAGCGTGCCCGCGCCGGCAAGTTCCCTAAAAGCGTAGGGTAAAAACATACAAAGGAAGAAGTCAAGTAAAGGAAATGACACAACAATTAAATTTATAGAGTTATCTTCCTTGAACGATCATCCCTTGTATGAAAAACCTGTGCGCGGAGGAACCGACTTGTAGCTAGTTGCGCCCTTACTGTTGTTTCGAGTCTGCTCAACAACTTAAGTGCGCTGCGACTAGCTCTGCGACAAGGTTTCTTGCCGGCGCGGGCACAGCTAGTTGCGCCCTTACTGTTGTTTCGAGTCCGCTCAACAACTTAAGTGTGCTGCGACTAGCTCTACGACAAGGTTCCTTGTCAGCTGCGGCACCGCCAGCAGGTTGCTGACGTTCTGCACTCAGCGCTCACGGCGAAGGTGCCTGCGCCGACAAGTTCCCTAAAAAGAGTAGGGTAAAAATATACAAGGGACGGAGTCAAGTAAAGGAAATAACACAGCAAGTACTACTAAAGATAGAGTATATTACAAAATAGCTTATCGCAGCTCTAACAGACTGTTTTTCATAACATGATCAACAGCGACAAGGAAAGAAAAAGATGGATGGCCTAGTCTACATGGTCGCCTTCGACCCTCCTGATTCCGCTCACCCTGTCCACAATGGGTGCGACAAGGGCCTTGAGCTCCTCTAGATCAGCATCTGGCGGCAAGCTCTGGAGGACGTTGGTGAGGCGGAGACCTGGGTTGCGGAAGGCCACCTTCATCAGCACCTTCTCGAGAGCTCCCGTGCAAATCTTGCGCGACTCGTCGGCAAGTTGCTTTGGGATTTGCTTCCGGAGTCGCTGGAGCGCCGTCGCCACGCCCTTGAAGAACAGGGTCAGCTTGGCGCTGGGTTGGAGGTTCTCGTCGGAGGAGTACCCGAGATCCACCATCCACAACTGCGCCAGCTCCTTGTCGACATCCGCGGCGACGTCCACCAGACCCTCCGTCCAGTGCTCCACATTCTCCGACAAAGTCTTCCGGGCGGCAGCAGCCTTCGCCAGCAGCACCTTGCCGGCCTTGACTTCTTCCTTCAAGGCCGCCTCCTGCCCCTTGGCGTCGTTTAGAGATTGCGTCAGAGCCGCCAACTTCACCTCGAGATCGGCATTGGAGTTCTTGGCGGCGTCCAGTTCTTTGCCCTTCTCGGCGAAAAGGGCCTGCAGCTCTGAGTAGCTGTTGGCGTCCTTCTCACGCTCGAGCTTGAGCGCGGCAAGCTCGTCGCCGCTCGCCTTGAGGCTCGCCTCCAGCTGCACCACCTTCAATGCCAGCTCAGCCTTGGCGGCCTCGGCGGCTGCGGCGGCGTCTTCGGCCTGCTTGACGGCTCCGCCAACTGCTCGCTCGCGCACGGCGAGTTCCTCCTCGTGGTTGTCGAGGTGGACCTTCCGCTGCGTCAAGTCACCCTCCTGCGAAGACAGCCTCTCTGCGGCAAGGCGTTGGCGCTCTTCGGCGTCGGCTTTCTCGAGGAGGAAGGCCTGCTGCGCCTCGGCAAGGTCTTCCCGCTCCTTGGCCAGGGAGCCGAGAGCTTCCTGGTTGGCGCCTCGGAGCTCCTCCGCGCGCTTCTCGATATCAGCGTCGGCCTTCGCAACGAGCACTTCGCGGGACTCCAGCTTGGCCTGCCGGGTGCGGTAGAGCGCCACTAGCTTCCGCAGCAGGCGTTCCTCTTCAGGTTCACCGCTGCTGCTTGGCGCATCGACCAGCTTCAGCCCGGCGAAGGCAAGCACCTCTCCGTCGAGCATTTCTCCGTCGACCGGCGCCCTGGAGCCCGACGCCCAGGGGAGGTTGATGAAGATATCCTCGCCGGCCTTCAGGTAGACGCCAGGCTGGGGCTCATCGGAGCCTGGTGCGGTGGCTGTGGCGGAGGAGTCGGTGGTCGGAGCAGCGCCCGGCGCTCCTGCGGCCTCCGGGTCGTCAATACGACCACCAGACTCCCCGCCCGCTTCCGTGGCGGCAGCCCTGGCGGCCTCCTCGCCGGCGCCGGCCGCGTCTTCGGCAGCGACTTCAGTCTCCATCGGCTCTGCGGCAGATGGACCTGACGGCCAGAAGAGGGGAGAAAATTCAAGCAAAATTCAAACAAAATCCGAGAGAGAGATCAAGGAGACGAAGAAGCCAAGGGGAGTCTGGAAGCGAGGGAGTTACCTATGCTAGGGTCTGCAGCTGTGGTCTCCCTTGCCGGGGGCTCCTCCCTTGTCGGAGTCTCCTCCCTTGCCGGAGATCCTTCCCTTGCCGGGGGCTCTTCCCCTGCCAGAGTCTCCTCTCTTGCCGGGGGCTCCTCCCTTGTCGGGGTCACCTCCCTTGCCGGAGACCTCTCCCTCGCCGGAGGACTCTCTCTTGGCGCTTCGGGAGCGGTCTCCAGGCTCCCCTGGTGAGGCTGCTCTGCACCTGCATGAGTCAACAAACAAGTATCAGCACAGCAAGGATCTTCGTGCGCGCCCAACAGCGGGAAGTAAATAAGACACTTACGCTGGGGGCTGCTCTGGAGATCAGCCGCCGGGTCCGACGGGTTCGTCTCAGGCACGTCCCGTGTTGACGCAGTGGGTTCGTCCTCAATGACGATCACCGGCACCTTGGCTCTCTTCGCCGCTCTCTACGCCAGAGTCCTAAAAAGGAAGAGATGCAGAGGAAGGCAAGTGAGAAACAAGACAAGACAAAAACAGCGGGAATCAAAGAATTACAAGTACCATAAGAAGAACTTACTCCTCTTCTTCTTCCTCGGCGGGAGCAGAAGCGGCAGTCCGGGAAGACCCCGCTCCAGTCGAAGCAGCAGCATGGGGCGCTCCCGCGGCAACGGTGCTTGCCGCGGTGGAGCGCGTCGTGCGGCGCGGCGACTGCCGGCCCGCCTGCCGCCTCGCCGCATCCCCGGCCTTGCGGAGACGCCTTCTTGGTGGAGACGGGGACGCTGCTGGCGGCGTACTGTCGGAGGACGAAGAGGAGGAGGAGTTGATTTCCAAAGAGCCGCTCGTATCATCGGCAGGCTCGCTCGGTTCGGCGTCATGCCCGGCAACTTGGCTCGGCCCGGCATCGCGCCCGGCAACCTCCTTCCCGCCGGCAAGATCCTTCTTGCCGGCAAGGTCTTCCCGCTTGGCACGGTTTGCCGCCTCTGCCGCCGCAGCCTCCTCCAAGGTGAAGCCGAACTCGCCCGCCGCGGCAACTGCTGCCGCCTCTTCCAACCTGGTGGCGATGTACGCCAGCTCCGCCTTGGTGGTGTCGCCTCTTCCAACCTGGTGGCGATGTATGCCAGCTCCGCCTCGGTGGTGTCGCGGGTGAGGCCGTCCTTCTCGTCGGCTCGGATTGGCACTTCCACCAAGTCGTCGAAGAATTGCTGCACAATCTCGTCCTCTGGCTCTTGCCAAGTTGGCACGATTCCGTGCGAATCGCACAGTGGCATCATCGCCCTGATGCGGTCGAGCGCCGAATTGTTGCACAGAGGGACGACGCCCTGCGGCAATCTGAAGAACTCGGGGTGATCTGAATCGTACTTGAAGAGCTCCTGCAGTACTCCGTTGAGTTCAAGGACAGTAAAATTGTAGTTGAGGCCTGGGCGCAGCCTCATGACGTCTGCCGCGTGCTTGAACTCCCAGGCAGGCCTCCCCCGTTCTTGCAGGGGAGCGATGCGGCGACGAAGAAAGTCTGCGCCGACGGCCCCTACGGTGAGCCCGGTAAGCCTGAGGCGCTGGATCCCGGTGACGGCAATCTTCAGCCTGCTGTCCTCCGGGGCCACGTCGCTCCAATCACTGCCGCGCACTGCTGCTACTTGACGCCGGGCGGTGAATGGCTGCGGGCTCTCCTCGACAATCCAACACCAATTCGCTCTCCACTCCTCCCACTTGCCGCGGAACTCCCCCTCCAGATAAGATCCCTTCTTGCCGGCCCTAGAGACCCAGGCAATTCCGCCGGACAGGGTTTCTCCTCTCTCTACACGGGGAATGAAAAAGTGGCGAAAAATGGCTACGCTAGGGTGGACTCCGACAAAGTTCTCGCAAAGGTGTGCGAAAACTACCATGGTAAGGACGGCGTTGGGAGTGAAGTTAAGGAGATAGAGATTGTATGTGTTCATGATATCGCAGAAAAACTCGGAAAAAGGCGGGCAGAGCCCGCAGTAGAAGAAGACGGCAAAGAAAGGGTACCCTTCCGGAGCCATCGCGTGAGCAGCGCCCGGGAGCACCCTGGTCCGCGGGTGAGCTCACGTCTCCGTCGCCCAAAAGAGATAATAGAACTCCCGCAGCTCCTTCGCGTCGAGCTTGGGGGGGGGGGGAAGATGGCTCGCTCCTTCCGCATCGCCGCGAGCCGCTGCGCCTCGGTCGACTTCACGGCCTTCCCCTTGTCGCCCTTCGGAGCCATGGCAGAAGCAGTGGAGGAGGTCGACGGCGTGGTGGTGCTGGTGGCAATGCGGTGGGGAGGGGGGCAGGGCGCTGCGCTCTGTGTGCTTTGGGAAGACGGAGGCAGGGCGGAGTTTTTCAAGATTGGAGCAGAATGGGGGCGAGTGGGCACACTACCCCGGCTTCCCCTTGCTTATAAAGGGGGAGGTGGCGGACATTCCGCCATTCCTAATAAAAAAACCACCTATGATTACTCCCACGACGTGACGCATGCACACGGGGCTTAGCCCCGCGCACGCCGCCCACGTCATGCCCGATGCCGCGTTCGACGCGTGCCGTGCGGGGAGGGCGCGGTGGATGCGGAGTGAGTTATGGCAAAACCTAGGCCGCGCGTGCCCGTGCACTGTTTTGGGCCTGGCCCAACAGCGCTCGGCACCGTGTATGGCCCAGGCCCGGGGGCTCCTGTCGGTGTACTAAAGTAGGGGTACCTTAGTATCCCGAACTTGTGCACGGGCAGTCGCAGCGACCCGCGGCAAGGCTTGCCGGGCGACCGCCAAGACCCTCCGTGGTTCCTTTGGAGCCATTCAAGAACAAAGTATTCGAGCCAAGGCACAAGACCCCGGCAAGAGGAGCTTGCCGGGAAGGCCACTCAAAGTATCCAAGACCCCGACAAGAGGAGCTTGCCGGGAGGAAGCACAAAGACCCCGGCAAGAGGAGCTTGCCGGGAAGACCAACCAAGGCATCCCGAGGAACTTGCCGCGGCACGCCACGTGTCCCGACGAGACCCGGTGAGCGACAAGCTCCCGGACGCGACAAGACAACATCCGCGGCAAGGCGCTTGCCGCGGCAAGCTACTACTCCGCAGCCCGCGCTCCAGCTCACCCACCAACGTGTCGCTCTAGGACCGTCCCTGGCATACGTGGCGGGAGGCTGTGCAGCCAGGGGCATGCGGTGGCAAGCAGACGCTGACAAGGAGCCATCGTGGCAAACGGTGGCACCCCTGACGGTCCCTTTCTGCACCGTCCAGGCGACGCAGACAGGCATTTAATGCCTTTGTCCCCTGCCGTCAGGGTTAGGTATGATACAACTGTAGCAAGCGGTGGCGCCAACTACCACCTCTTTTACATTTTTACCCTCATCTCTGTTGCCACCTGTCGGTGACCCCTTTGACATATAAAAGGAGGCCCATGCGCAACAGTGGGGGGGGGGGGGACGATCATTCTCACGCTCGGTCTCACTAGCCACCCGAGTGTACTGTAGCATTCATCGCTCCCGAGCAAGAACACAAATACAAATCAAGGCAGGAGTAGGGTTTTACGCATCCGTGCGGCCCGAACCTGGGTAAACCGATCGCGTCGCTCGTGCGTTCGCCTCGATCTGCTCTTTGTGCATCCTCCGCCCCCTGCCGAACCAAAAGGGGCTCGGTCCGCTGATCCCCATAGGTGTACGTGGGATCAGCAACCCCCGACAAGAGCCAACTAAGAAATAAACAAGATGCAAAAGGCTCAATGCATGACACACACGTGCATGATGTGCAAACCAACACACACATACTTGATTGCTCAAGATAATCAAGTTGGAAGCACAACATATACAAACACATGCAAGGAATGAAACCAAACATGCAAAGGGGCAAGTAACTATCTAAGTAAACACTTTAAGCACGAGTTACCGCAAAGAGGAACATTGGATATAAGATAGAAACTTGATAATCCGAATTACTTGGCTTGAGACAATAAGAATGAGGAAGTCCCCTTAATTCTTCATAATGTAGCCAAGTCTCCAATGACCTCCAACAACACCTATTGATCAAGTATGAGCTAGTTGGTCCCCAACCAAGTTGGGTCCTAAGAGGTTAGTCACAATAGGCTTGGCTACCCAAATGGTTCTTTTCTTGACACCACTTTGAGTACCAACAACTTTGGCAAACACATGGCCAACATTATCCTTCCCAAGAGAATAGATATCATCAATAATAATCGGGTTGGATAAGTTATACCACTAGTGCATGAAGAGGCGAGGTGACCTTTCTCACGACATAAGTAGCAACGTCTACTCTTCACTTTCTTCTCACTTGATTTCTCAACTTGAGAAGCATTAGCTTGAGGATTCTTGGGAAGAGGCCTTTCTTCAACTTGAGGTTGAGAATGAGAGTGAACTTGTGGCCGCTTCCCTTGTTGCTTGTCACTAATGGTCGTTGAGGGAGTCCTGGATTAGGGGGTGTTCGGATAGCCGAACTATACCTTCAGCCGGACTCCTGGACTATGAAGATACAAGATTGAAGACTCCGTCCTGTGTCCGAAAGGGACTTTCGTTGGCGTGGAAGGCAAGCTTGGCGATACGGATGTTCAGATCTCCTACCATTGTAACCGACTCTATGTAACCCTAACCCTCTCCGGTGTCTATATAAACTGGGGGGTCTTAGTCCGTAGGACAACATACACATCAACAATCATACCATAGGCTAGCTTCTAGGGTTTAGCCTCTCTGATCTCATGGTAGATCTACTCTTGTACTACCTGTTGGGGATATCACTACTGGGCGTAAACCGGCCTATCTGGGTCGGGTTAACTTCGTCAGTAGTTAAGTATGTTAAAGCCTAAGAAGGCAGATGAGGGCTCAAGGCCCATAGTCGGTTCAAGGCCTGTAGCCGTAAACCGGCGTTGGTATTTAACTTGTATTGTAAGTTAGGAATGAGTAGAGACCAAACCGGACACATCTATGAGCCAGTATTGGGACTCTGTGAACTGACGGGCGTCACCCGTGTATATAAGGGGACGACTCGGCGGCGGTTCAAGGACAACAGACAACAACTCGAGACATAGGAGAAGCTTGTTTGCTCCCTGGTCATCGAAACCCCATCAATTCCATCACAACTAGACGTAGGCTTTTACCTTCATTGAAGGGGCCGAACTAGTATAACTCTCTTGCGTCCCTGTGTCCGCTTTAACCCCTTCAAGCTAACCCATCGCGATGGCTCCACGACTAAGTCCTTTCTCTAGGACATCTGCCGTGACAAAACCACGACAGTTGGCGCCCACCGTGGGGCTATCGCACGATGGTTTCAAGTTCTTGGAGGGCCACTTTGAAGGACTCGAGGGCTACGCTGTAGGCCGGATGACTAAGAGTCGTCGCGGCAAGCTTTACATCGACGATGCAGGCTAGGGCCCTGAGGCCGGCTCAGTTGAGTACGGGTACCGGGTCCCCTTTGGTGGCATACACATTTTCATCAGCAAGATCGGAGAACTGGGCCCTGAGCCGGATATCTGCACCGACCTCGTCGAAACGGCTCAGCGTGCGCGATCTGCCCGGGTTAAACCGGCCATGAAGCGTGCCTTCGTGGGAGTCATCCATGGAGGAGGTCATGAGGATGGATCAGGATCTGGCGACGAGACCGTCATTTACTCCGGCGATGAGTCATCAACCGGAGAAACCGAATCTCTATATCAGCTACAAGATGGCCGGATTGGGGGGAGTTCCGATGGCGACAGTATTCCGGACCCCTCTGATCTACCCAACCGAGTTGGAATATTCATGGCTGGCACACAAGTAGCATTTCACTCTTCGACCGCTACGCCAATGACCTCCAGTTCAGTAGCAGCAACGGCTGCCGGGGCAGGAGGCTCTGTACGCCCGCCAGCTCAAGTTCTATCAGATATGTTTGATACATTGGCCGTGCTCATGGCAGAAGCTAACCCGGCGGATCAGGATGCCCACAACGCGGAGATAGCAAAGGTGAAGGAGCAGATCACCCAGGCCAAGGCAGACCTGGCAGCTGAGGATGCCAGGATGACCGCAGAGCGGGCCGCTTTAGACGCACAAGCCTACAGGCTCATGTTGGACCAGAACGCGTCGCATGAAGTCATGAGGAGGAAGTACCGATCCCGTTTGCCTTCGGTTTTCGAGGCCAGAGACCTTTTCAACACCCCAGGAGGAGGAACCAGTAATCCGCTGGAGGTAAACCGGGCGGAAGCCCCTGCGACCGGCGCGCCGGTTCAGCCTCGTCGGATGGATCTGCCTTGTCAAAATACCGTTATACCTCAGGCTGTTTCGACACCTCCGGGTCACTACTCCAACCCGATGGACAATCTCGTTGCCACTGCTGCATGGCGGGAGGCCATTCCAATCGAAGGTGACTCGCCGCAGGCAGTAGAGACGCGGCGGGTCAAGGAGCTTCTGAGGACAGCTTTGGTCCAACAGGAAGCATACTCGTACAGCCGCGACCGGATCCACTCAACCCCCATCCAAGCCGGAGCTATAGCAGGCATATGGATGAACCGGCAGTATCGAGTAATGAACGACGTGGAGCACCCCGTGGCAACAACCCGGCGGGTGGTCCTGATAACGCTCAGGAAGTGGTGGACCGGGCCCGAGCGCGCAGGGAGGCCGAGTTAGCCGCACAGTATCAGGCTTGGCAGCTTATGCCGGTTCGTCCAACTATCTCGATCGAACCTGGTGTTACTTCTAGTTATTTGGGGGTGCCTTGCCTTGTCCCCGCTTTACGCAATGTGCGCCTGCCCAAGGATTTCAAAGGCCCGCGCAAAGTACCAAATTACACGGCGGATCAACCTCCAGAGACATGGGTGGAGAGCTATGAGATGGCCATGGAGATGCTTGATGTGGATGACGCGGCGTGTGCGAAATACTTCACCATGATGCTTGAAGGAATGGCCCGTACTTGGTTAAAAATCTTGCCGGCTAATTCTATCAGTTCATGGGCCCAATTACGAGCCTGGTTTATCAGCAATTTCAAGGATACATGTAAGCAGCCTATCTCGATAGTGGACTTAGCTACCTGTGTCCAGGAGGAAGGAGAATCAACGACTCATTGGGTGCGACGGGTTTCACAAGTGTTGCATTCATCAAACCGCATCAACGCTGACAACGCAGTATTAACCCTAGAAGGCAACTGCCGGTTTGGGCCCCTAAAGTTGAAGTTGGGACGGATGAAGCGTCATTGCACTGACATGGGGATCCTCATGGCTGCTTTGGTAAAGTATGCTGATTCTGATAGTACCAAGGATCCCGAATCTGATGATGACAAGGCAAAAAAGGGAAAGAGGAACGGAAACTCCAAAGGGCAGCAACATCACTTGGCAGGCAATGGTGGTGGAGGCAAGCGTAAAGCGGATGGTAACATGGACTTTGTGGCTAATACCAACGCGGAGGACAAGGGCCAGCGACGCAGGGGTAAACCGCCAAATCGCAGTGGGGCACCCAATCCTAACCCGGACCGCCTAAACTATCTACTGAGCCAGCCCTGTCCGAGACATGGGACGAAGGAGGCACCAACAAACCACCTTTGGAAGGATTGCTTCATTATGCAGGAGTTCAAGAATTCTAATGCTTTCTGATATGATCACGGCTCCGGCGGTGGTTCAGGATCCGGGCCGAGTTACGGTGGAGGAAATTCTTGTTCAGGATTTAATGGTAATCCGGGCGGACATAATAATCAAAATAATCAGAACAACCAGGGTGGTTACAACCAACAACAGCAACAGTCAGGTTACCAGAGCAACCCAAAGCAGTTGAGTAGTGGGTAGTACCATGTCTTCACCACTAGCTTGGACAAGCGAGACCGGGAGGTTCAGAGGCGGGCAGTCAACTCTATTGAACTGGCCGTGCCCCGTTATCTACGCTGGTCTGAACAGCCAATCATATGGAGCAGAGAGGACCACCCTCCCCAGGTTGATAATCCGGGTCAGTTGGCTCTGGTGGTGGCGCCTCAGGTGGGAGGTTACAAGTTCACCAAAGTGCTCATGGATGGAGGGAGCAGCATTAATATCTTGTACTATGAGACCTTTCGTCGTATGGGACTAACAGATAAAAATCTCAAACCGTCTAATACGGTGTTCCACGGTGTGGTACCTGGAAAATCAGCATATCCTGTTGGTAAGATAGCTCTGGAAGTGGCCTTTGGGGATGATCACAATTCCAGGTCGGAGACATTGACGTTTGAAGTGGTGAAAATCCAAAGTCCGTATCACGCCCTGTTTGGGCGACCGGCCTACGCCAAGTTTATGGCACGACCCTGTTATGTGTATTTGCAGCTCAAGATGCCAGGTCACAAGGGGACAATAACGGTTCACGGAAGCCGTAAAATCGCTTTGGAGTGCGAGGAAGGAGATGCAGCCTACGCAGAGTCGGTTTGTGCCACTGAGGAGCTGAAGTATTATAAGGACAATGTTGATCCGGCGGACATGACTCCATTAAAGAAACCAACTACGGAGCATGATCCGGCCCTAAAGTTCAAATTGGCAGCAGAAACTAAGCTTCTTGACTTCGTACCTGGCGATTCGTCCAAGCAGTTCAGCATCAGTGCCAACTTGGATCTGAAATAGGAAAGCGTGCTCATCGAGTTCATTCATGAGAATCGGGACATTTTTGCATGGAAGCCCTCTGACATGCCAGGTGTACCGAGGCAACTCGCTGAGCACACCCTTAATGTGGATCCTAAATACAAACCTGTGAAACAGTTCCTCCGCCGGTTTAACGAAGAAAGACGCAAGGCGATTGGAGAAGAGGTAGCCAGGCTCTTAGCAGCTGGTTTTATTGTTGAAGTTTTTCACCCTGAGTGGCTTACCAATCCGGTGCTAGTCCTTAAGAAAAACGGCACTTGGCACATGTATGTGGATTACACATATCTTAATAAAGCTTGTCCAGCAGATCCTTTTGCCCTCCCCCGTATTGATCAAATTATTGATGCTACGGCGGGTTGTGAGCGTTTATGTTTTTTGGATGCATATTCTGGCTATCATCAGATCAAAATGGTAGTTAAGGACCAGGAGAAGACGGCATTCATAACTCCTTTTGGAGCCTTCTGCTATGTGTCTATGCCCTTTGGGCTCAAGAGTGCCCAGGCAACTTATCAATGGTGTGTACAAAATTGTCTTCACAAGCAGATTGGCCGTAATGTACATGCTTACGTGGATGATATCGTGGTTAAGTCCAGGGAGAAGGAGACTCTGGTTGACGATTTGAAGGAAACCTTTGATAACCTGAGGACGTACAAGATGATGCTTAATCCGGACAAGTGTGTCTTTGGTGTACCGGCGGGCAAGTTATTGGGTTTTCTGGTGTCCAACAGGGGAATTGAGGCTAATCCGGAGAAGATCGCAGCCATCACCTCCCTGGCTAAACCGAAGTGTATCAATGATGTTCAGCGTCTAGCAGGCCGGATTGCCGCGTTAAGCCGGTTTATCAGCCGCCTTGGTGAGAAGGCAATCCCTTTGTATCAGATGTTGAAGAAGACGGATCAGTTCGTCTGGAGTTCCGCTGCTGATGAATCATTTGAGGACTTAAAGCGGCAATTGGCCAATCCGCCTGTGCTCGCCGCTCCCATTGACAAGGAGCCGTTACTGCTAATGCGCGTGCGGTCAGCGTGGCTATTATGGTGGAGCGAAAGGAGGCAGGTAAGGAGCATCCGGTTCAACGTCCGGTCTATTATATCAGCGAGGTACTCATTGAGTCCAAGCAAAGGTATCCGCATTGGCAGAAGCTGGTGTATGGAGTTTTTATGGCAAGCAGGAAGCTTAAGCAATACTTCCAAGGGCACCCAATTACGGTGGTCAGTTCTGCTCCTTTGGGGGATATCATCCAGAACCGGGAAACCACTGGCCGGATTGCCAAGTGGCCTATAGAGCTTGGGCCGCACGGTTTAAAGTATGTGCCTAGGACGGCGGTTAAGTCTCAAGCACTTGTTGATTTCATCAATGATTGGACGGAAATGCAAGCACCTAAAGAAAAGCCGGATCACACATATTGGACCATCCATTTTGACGGATCCAGGCAATTGGAAGGCTCGGGGGCTGGAGTCGTATTAACTTCTCCACGAGGTGATAAGTTTTGTTACGTTCTCCGCTTAATGTTCCCTTGTACTAACAATGCAGCTGAGTATGAAGCTTTGCTCCACGGTCTCCGGATGGCTAAGGAGATGAATCTAAGTCGAGTTAAGTGCTTCGGTGACTCGGACCTTGTGGCTCAGCAAGTATCTGGCACTTGGGACTCCAAGGACCCACTCATGGCAGCATATCATCGTGAGGTGGATATTGTTGCAGGTCACTTTAAAGGCTATCAGGTGGACCACGTGGACCGGCGGAAGAATGAAGCGGCGGACGCTTTAAGCCGGTTGGGCTCTCAGCGCAAACTGGTCCCGCCCAATGTTTTTCTGGATGTGCTGCACAACCCGTTGGTCAAGATCCCTGGTGAAGCGGATTTGGCTATTCCTGATCCGGAGGCTCAATTGGTGGCAGCTCTTCATGTTATTCCGGATTTGACGCTTCCTTACCTGGCGTACAAGAACCGGGGCGAGTTACCAGAGGATGAGACTCTGGCCCGACAGATAATCCGGCGATCCAAGTCCATGACTATTATCAACGGTGAGTTGCATCATTGCAGTGTGTCAGGGGCGTTTCAGCGCTGTGTGTCTCCTGAGGAAGGCCGTGAAATTTTGCGTGAGATCCACGAAGGAGATTGTGGTCACCACGCCGGTTCAAAATCTCTGGTGGCTAAAGCGTTTCGCCATGGCTTCTATTGGTTAACTGCTCATGCTGATGCGGAGGATCTGGTCAGACGATGTGATGGTTGCTAAAAGTTTTCAAGACGTGCTCATGTGTCGGCTCAAGAATTGAGAATGATTCCAATTACTTGGCCGTTTGCAACTTGGGGGCTGGATATGGTTGGGCCTTTCAAAAGGTCCAAAGATAAGAAGACCCATCTCCTGGTGGCGGTTGACAAGTTTACAAAGTGGGTGGAGGCAGAACCTGTTAGCAAGTGTGATGCGGCCACGGCGGTTCAGTTCATAAAAAAAGTGATTTTCCGGTTTGGCTTTCCACACAGTATCATCACAGATAATGGTACAAATTTGTCCAAAGGTGCCATGAAGGAGTTCTGCGAAAGGGAGCACATCCGGCTCGACGTTTCATCGGTGGCACACCCCCAGTCCAATGGTCAAGCAGAAAGGGCTAATCAAGAGATCTTGAGAGGCATCAAGCCCCGGCTTATGGTTCCTTTGCAGAGAACGTTGGGTTGTTGGGTAGAAGAGTTACCATCTGTGTTATGGAGTATCAATACTACACCCAACAGATCAACAGGATACACACCATTCTTCATGGTTTACGGAGCGGAGGCGGTTCTCCCCAGTGATATCCGTCATGATTCACCCCGTGTGGCGGCTTATGTGGAAGCAGACAATGAGACAACACGGCAAGACACTTTGGACCTGTTGGATGAAGAACGTGACATAGCAGCCGCCCGCTCGGTGATTTACCAACAGGATCTTCGTCGTTATCATAGTCGCCGAGTCAGAACCAGAACCTTTCAGGAAGGAGATTTGGTGCTTCGGCTCATCCAAGATCACACTGATATGCATTAGCTATCCCCACCTTGGGAGGGACCTTTTGTGGTCAGCAAGAATCTGCACAACGGGTCATACTATCTGATCGATATTCGAGAGCATAAAGACTCACGTACATCAGAGGAGGAGACCAACAGGCCGTGGAACATAGCTCATCTTCGGCCTTACTATACCTGAGCCATTGGCTCTACTTGTGTACATATTACGACGATGTATATATTATGATTAAATATAATAAACCAGAACCTCAGCTAAAGCGGGGTATCTATCCTTTTACATCATGTGTGGTTACACGGAGTTGTTCTAAAGCGGCCTCCGGTTTACTCCTTGAGTTAGCTTCTCAAAAAGCATTATGTTATATCACTTGGGGGCTTGGTCGTGTCTGAACCAATGCAACACCTCTTGATAGGCGAGAGCCACCAGATCACTTGGGGACTTGGTCAGGTCTGAACCAGTCACGCCTCTTGATCAGCCCAAGGCCACAGAATCACTTGGGGGCTTGGTCGAACCCGAACCATTGCCATGCCACTTGATCGGCATACATGCCACGGTTTCATTTGGGGACCTGGCTGACTTGAACCATAGCTACACCTATCGGGAGCTTGGTCATGTCCGACCATGGTAACGCCATCTGATCGGCTCAAATAAGCCTCTTTTTGCAAATGGTTTTATCATTGCATTTGCTTCACAATTTTCTTTGATAGATATTTCTTTCTTTTTGTTGCGTTTTCTAAACCGACAACATTTTAAAACCGGTTCACACTGTCAATTGACGGAACATGGTTCATTTTTAATCCGGAGACTATTTGCCCGGTTTGATTTTTTGTTAACATCCTATTACGGAGTAACACGGTGTTTTATTATAACCCGGCACGGTTTACATGGTAAACCGGCATTATATATATACAGGAGCTGCTATCTCCTCCAACAGTGTGGGTTTATGAAACCTCCGTTTCAAGATTGGCTAAGCCAGCTTCATGCCCAACGATGGCAGGTATTATGTATCTCAAAGATTTGATCATATGCTTAAATTTCAGATGTTTTGATTTTATATATGCAGACATCATACTCCGCCTGACGGTACAACCGCGGTGGCACTTTAAGATTTTTATGTTGCAGAAAATACTTTGGAAAGTTCATAACCCAAAGAAAGCACAAGTTGCAGTGGTTATGCACGCATGCATATTAAGATCAAGAGTATCAGCTAGCCTATTACAAGGCAACACGGTGCCCAAAACAAGATCATTGTTTTTCAAAAGAGAAGCAGTTTAAACCGGCTGCCGGTTCAAGCTTGGTCACCAGCCTGGCCTGATGGTTGTGGGTCATCCCGCGCCGCTTCAACTTCAGTTTCTCTACCCAGCGGCTGGAAATCAACAGTTGTCCAGTCGATTCCCATTAATGCTTGAAAAACAGCTTCATCATGGATCAGCAACGACGGTTCAATATCGGGAGCGTAAGTATGCTTATGGATTGGAGGGATAAGATTTTCCGCTTCATGAATTGGTGCAGCTACTCGCTTGTTTTGATTGTCATAGTGGGCTTGATAATGAGATAAGTCTGCTTCTTCAGCCAATTGACAAGCTAGCGGACGCACCTCCCAGTTTATTGCTCGCAGATCCGCTTCACTAAACTCTAACCCGTCTT
Organism: Triticum monococcum; assembly: GCA_034509565.1. Classification (NCBI taxonomy): domain Eukaryota; kingdom Viridiplantae; phylum Streptophyta; class Magnoliopsida; order Poales; family Poaceae; genus Triticum; species Triticum monococcum. The sequence continues at coordinate 581,739,533 of CM067845.1, forward strand.
CCTTCGAGCTGGGATAGCCCTGAGCCGCTTCAATAGGATCAAAATCCGGCACCCAAGCTTTTGCCCGGATTAAGGCATTGATCGCGCCGGTTCGAGCAGCAGATTTTTTCAGCTCTTCAACCCAGGCAGGAAGCACCGACAGTTTCGTTAGAGTGTCCTGAATCAAAGTAGGCGCCGGTTTATTGTGGGATGCATTACAGATGATACGCTGTGCACCAGTGTACAGTTGTTCGATCAACGTATAGGCAGCTTTCAATTTCTTCCGCACATCTGACCCCAAGTGACCAATGCGTGTCCCTGAAATATCATAAAGGGTTAACAAACCGGCAGCTCTGTAAGACGGCAAAATCAATTCAGAAGTCAAACCGGCTTACTAAAGATAGCAGTGGTCATGGCATGCACGTGCCGCTTTATGCTGGTCAGTTCATCCGCCACCGGTTTTAGTGCAGCCTCGACATCTTCTGCTCATTTGATTAAAGCGGATTTTTCAGTGGCCCAATCCGCCCGCTTCTTCTTGAAGCTCTCCTTAAGCTGTTCCATGGCGCTTAAAGCGCTGGTTAATTCCTCTTTTGCTTTGGAGGTTTCAACTTGTTGGGATTTCAGATTTTCTTGGAGATCGGCGACTTGGCTTTCTTTCGTCTTCAGCTCAGCCTGCATGCAGACAGTTATATGATTCAGCAAAACGGTACAAGGATTGAAGTACCAACCACATAACAAGTTATGCACTTGGCACTTGGGGGCTAATGCATATTCGATCTTCATCTTTCAATTGCTTACAAAGTCCCAAGATCAATGCAAGTATTCAACTTGGCACTTAGGGGCTAATGGCTATTTGCTCGGTTTGATTCTGATGCGGCGATCTCAATTACTTAAAGTCCCAGTTTAACTACGCTAAGTTGAACCGGCCCTTGGGGACTACATCAGCAAATTTCAAAGCATTAAGATTTATATTAGTAAGTCCCGGTTTGAAAGAAGATTACAAACCGGCCCTCGGGGGCTAGGAGCGTCAACAAGAATTGAAATATACAAGCAGGAAAGAGCATATGGAAGTTACCTCATATTTATCTTTCATCATGTTAACCAGACCGGCTTCATAGTCACGACTGGTATACAGCCGGTTCAGGTAGCCGGAATGGATATCTTGGGCGTTCAGAGCAGCGTAAGTCGCCAGATCAGCATTCCACTTGCCTTTGCCAAAGGCAGCAAATTCTTCCTTGGCAGTATGTTTGGACAAAGCGACAGGATTGCTTGGCTCTGTATGGCCAATGCCAGTAATGACAACCTCATCGTCCTTGGCATCGCCGGTTTGCACTGGGGCTGTTGGCTTGTCAGTAGGCTTTGTCGGACCGGTGGGTTTCTCAATCCAGATGGAGCTTGTGGGCTGATTGACAGGACTTGAGGTATCAATAGGTCTCTCTTCAGCAATAAGATCGTCGTCTTGCTGCGGTGGATCATTGGGTATATCCTCAGGAATAGCCGCTTCAAGATCTGGTGTTTTACCCGGTTCAAGGACGGCATCCTCTTCGGCCGCTTTTTCCAGGCGAGCCTTCTTGCTTGGCCTAGGCTTGGCCCTGAAAGGAATAACAAAATCAAATACAACATATGTTCCAAGGTGATGTACTGCAAATATTATGATAAGTATAACTTACCCAAGCACCGTTTTGAGCGGTGGCAGCTGAGTAGCCGATGACCCGCCAGAGGATGAGTGGGAAGTAACCTGGTAATCGGAGTCAGATGGATTAAGAGGTTGACGAAAGCAGCCCGCTTTAGGACAAGCACTGACAAGCAAATTAGAGACCTCTGAATGGCGTTTCCGAACCGGCCTGTTCGGTAAACCGGCGGAGGTAACTACCTGGCTGCTGTGCCGGGTTGTGCGACGAGCTTCGTGCTGTTGGGTCTTCATAAGAAATTTGGGATCCAAATAAGAAGAGGATGAGAAAATTTAACTTTCCGGTTTGCCTGACGGATTTTTAGTGAAGGCAAAGGTTCTGAATCGGAAGAGAGAATAATTACCTCTGCAGCATCAGCATGGCTGGCTTCGGCATCATCCTGACAAATATCATCATCAATAAGACGCATGAAAAATAAGCCAAGTGAGTCAAGCCCTACCTCAAGGTCCGGATTATCCACATCATCATCAGGGGCCAGATTAGAGGATGCAGTGGTTCTTTTCCTGTGGGCAGTCTTCTTCACAGCTTTAGTCTTTTTTTGGTTACACAGACACTGATATTAAACAATGACCAGATATATCAATAACAGAGTCAGCAAAAAGAAAATCAAACTCTTACAGCTGGCGGTTTGTTGGTGGCACAGAAGGGAAGCAGGCCGGTTTTAGCACAAATGTGTTCCAGTTCATTCAGCATCTTATTCACAGCCTCTGTGATTTCTTCATCGGTTAGCTGGATGTTGGCATGTCGCAGTGGGTCATCAACACTGCCAGTATACTCGCACATCAAACCGGAGCGCTGACTAAGGGGTAGTATGCTCCATGATATCCAACAGCGAGCGAGATCAACCCCTGTTAAACCGTTGGCCATAAAGGCTCTGAGCTTGGACAGTTGAGGAGCGTATTTGCTTCTCTCTTTGGCAGTCAACGTTTGCAGAAAGGGGTGTGTATTGCTAAGCCGCTCCGGACGAAAGCCAGGCAAAGGATTTTCACCAGCAGGGGAGGTGTCTTTGCAATAGAACCATGTTTGATTCCACTCTTTGGGGTGGCTATGTAGCTTGGCATGAGGGTATGTGACCTCTTTCCTTTTCTGAATCGCCACACCGCCCAATTCCGTATTGGAACCATCAGAAAACTCAGTACGGCGGTTTAGATGGAAACAGTCTCTGAACAACTCCACTATGGGCTCCTCTTGAAAGAACGCCTCACAGAGCACTTGGAAGTGACACATGTTTGTAACAGAGTTGGGACCAGTGTCTTGTGGGTGGAGTTGAAAATCGGCTAAAACGTCCCGGTAAAATTTAGAACCGGGCGGCTTAAAGCCCCGGGCTAAGTGATCTACGAAAACGACGACCTCTCCTTCTTGAGGTGTGGGAGGGCATTCTTTGCCAGGAGCCCTCCAATGGATGGTATCTTTTTTGCCTAAGGCGCCGATCAGGACTAAATCGTCCAGTTGAGCCTCTGTGATGCGAGAAGGAACCCAGTTGCACTCATATACTTGCTTGGCCATGATGAAATCTACAAGGTAGATGATTCCGGTTCAAAAATGCATTGATTAAGGCGCATTGGTATGTGCAATGTTAAACCGGAGACAGATCTATCTAAACCGGAGTTTTATGAAGCAACAACATCTGGCGGTTCAACAAGGGGACTAATGGTATATACCGATTTAGCAATTTTTTCTACAAAGTTAAACCGCCTGGTCTAAACATTGAAGCAGATGAGTAAGTTTACAGAAACAGATTTCATAAGACTTCTCTACAGCGACGGATCTGAAGCAATTTCAGAAAATAAGGAAAATATTCAAGGTTCAAAAAAGAACAGTACTGAATCAATGGGCAGAGATACATATAGATCTATGGTCTTGAGGCATGAAACTGAAGGCGGATGCTAAAAGCTACCGCTACACAGAGTAAGGATTCACAGATGCATCTAGGAGTTATCGTATGAACACGAAACAGGCGATGAACACTAGAAGAACATGAAACCCTAGAGCAGATCTGTGTTGAAAAGAACAGAAGACTTACTGGAGATGAGAAAGATGCGGAAGGTTGCCGCGGTGCTCTGGTGCGCCCAGGTTGATGCAGCGGCCAAGGTTGATGCAGAGGTTGATGGTGGCGGCGGAGCTCCGAAGCTGGGCGACGCGAGGAAGACGAAGCACAAGGGCACGGAGGGGAAAAAGAAATGACCCTTCGGTCCTATTTATAAGGCAAGGGACAGGAGTTAGGCGCGAAAATCAAGGGACCGTGGGTTTGGAAACGAAGATGCCGCCTTAATTGTCACAGACCTATTAAGGTCCTTTATAAAAGGTGATGTCACGCCGGTTTACAACGACCAGATAAGATGACATCACGGCGGTTCAACAAACTACAAGAAGATATTGAAGATGAAGATTTTTGCTAAAGGATTGACATGAACATGCTCAAATCAATCTGGGGCCTAATGTTGGGGATATCACTACTGGGCGTAAACTGGCCTATTTGGGCCGGGTTAACTTCGTCAGTAGTTAAGTATGTTAAAGCCCAAGAAGGCAGATGAGGCTCAAGGCCCATAGTCGGTTCAAGGCCTGTAGCCGTAAATCGGCGTTGGTATTTAACTTGTATTGTAAGTTAGGAATAAGTAGAGACCAAACCGGACACATCTATGAGCCGGTATTGGGACTCTATCAACCGATGGGCGTCACCCGTGTATATAAGGGGACGACCCGGCGGCGGTTCAAGGACAATAGACAACAACTCGAGACATAGGCGAAGCTTGTTTGCTCCTTGGTCATCGAAACCCCATCAATTCCATCACAACTAGACGTAGGCTTTTACCTTCATTGAAGGGGCCGAACTAGTATAAACTCTCTTGCGTCCCTGTGTCCGCTTTAACCCCTTCAAGCTAACCCGTCGCTGTCGGTGTACTAAAGTAGGGGTACCTTAGTATCCCGAACTTGTGCACGGGCAGTCGCAGCGACCCGCGGCAAGGCTTGCCGGGCGACCGCCAAGACCCTCCGTGGTTCCTTTGGAGCCATTCAAGAACAAAGTATTTGAGCCAAGGCATAAGACCCCGGCAAGAGGAGCTTGCCGGGAAGGCCGCTCAAAGTATCCAAGGCCCCGGCAAGAGGAGCTTGCCGGGAGGAAGCACAAAGACCCCGGCAAGAGGAGCTTGCCGGGAAGACCAACCAAGGCATCCCGAGGAACTCGCCGCGGCACGCCACGTGTCCCGACGAGACCCCGTGTCCCGACAAGCTCCTGGACGCGACAAGACAACTTCCGCGGCAAGGCGCTTGCCGCGGCAAGCTACTACTCCGCAGCCCGCGCTCCAGCTCACCCACCAACGTGTCACCCTGGGACCATTCCTGGCGTACGTGGCGGGAGGCTGTGCAGCCAGGCTCATGCGGTGGCAAGCAGGCGCTGACAAGAAGCCATCGTGGCAAACGGTGGCGCCCCTGACGGTCCCTTTCCGCCCCGTCTAGGCGACACAGACAGGCATTTAATGCCTTTGTCCCATGCCGTCAGGGTTAGGTATGATACAACTGTAGCAAGCGGTGGCGCCAACTACCACCTCTTTTACCTTTTTACCCTCATCTCTGTTTCCACCTGTCGGTGACCCCTTAGACATATAAAAGGAGGCTCGTGCACAACAGTGAGGGGGGGCGACCATTCTCACGCCCGGTCTTGCTAGCCACCCGAGTGTACTGTAGCATTCATCGCTCCCGAGCAAGAACACAAATACAAACCAAGGCAGGAGTAGGGTTTTACGCATACGTGCGGCCCGAACCTGGGTAAACTGATCGCGTCGTTCGTGCGTCCGCCTTGATCTGCTCTTTGTGCATCCCCCGCCCCCTGCCGAACCAAAAGGGGCTCGGTCCGCCGATCCCCATAGGTGTACGTGGGATCAGCAACCCCCGACATCTTTGGCGCGCCAGGTAGGGGGTGCGTCGAGGTTGTGCGAACCTGATCCGGCGCTCGCACGAGCCGAATCATCGTCATCTACATCAACATGCCGCCGAAGAAGAAGATTTCGGAGGCAGCTGCTCCGTCTACGCCGAGCCCACCGTCGCCAGGGCGAACGGCTGGTGGAGTAGGCGCCGACGGAAGAACGGGCGCCGACAAGGAGGCTCACGGTGCTACCAGGTCCAAGGACAAGGCTGCGCCGCACGCCGGTGGCGCGGTCGCCTCCCACAATGACCGCGCGCACTCCAAGACCTCGGCGTCCGTACACGCACCACGCCCGTCCCAGGAGGCGCGGGACCAACAGCGTCATGGTACCCATGGTACCATACGTCTGCTGGGCCAAGATCAAGCTGGCGGATCCCGGAGTGCTCAGGACCAGCATGCACGCCAACATGCTGGCGCGAGCTTGGCATGGTCGCTTGGACGAGATGTTGCTCCGTCTAACGCAGTTAGAAGTCCGAGCATATCTCGCTCCTCGCACTATTCGCTGCCGCTGCCCACCACTCCGGCGAAAGCGTTGGCACGGGCCCAACTGCTCCTAGATTACCCTCCAGTGCCAGAGAAGATCGATGACTGGAGGGCCACTATCCAGAGCCTCACCGGCTTCGCCAACGGTGACGACCCACGGCAGCCGAGTGCATCGCTGCCGCGGCAAGTCAGCCAGGCGCGAGCCGATGGCGACAAGACCGGGGAGGGTGCAACCACTGTGCACTCTCCGCCCCGAAGGCCAAGATCTCCGACTCGCCGGATCCACCTCGACAGCTACTCCACCGCGTCGTCAGATCCGCGAGCTCGTCGCGATCAGCGCCAAGTTCTTCATGAGAGACATCAGGAAGACGCTCGAACACGCATCGAGCGCCGAAGAGAAGCGCGGCGTCAATCAGACCTGCGCGCTGGGCCGTCTGTTGACATGCATGCGCCCGGAGAGCCAGGTAACTTGCCATACGCGGCAGGTTGTCCTGCGTTTACCCGTGAGCTGCGGCAAGTCTAGTGGCCCAACCAGAAGCATTTCAAGCCAGACGTACCGGAGAAGTACGACGGCAAGTCGCACCCGTCTGAGTTCCTCAGCATCTACACCATTGCGGTGCAAGCTGCCGTGGGGCGAGACGACAAGGTCCTTGCCAACTACTTCCCGCTCGTGCTCAAGCCCGAAGTCAGATCCTGGCTCATGCACCTGCCAGACAACTCCATATCCTCTTGGGCGGATTTGTGCCATCAGTTTGTCGGCGCCTTTACGGGCGGCCACAAACCACATGGCCAAGAGAATGACCTCCACCTGCTTGAACAGAAGGAAGGAGAACCCCTACGCAAGTATATCCAGAGATTCAGCCGCGTGCAGCGCAACATCCCAGACATCCACGCTGCCGCGGTTATCAGCACGTTCCATCAGAACGTGCGTAATCGCAGGAAGCGGGAGGAGATGGCGATGAGCAGGATCAGAGACGTCAGCGAGCTGTACGCCCTGGCCGACAAGTGTGCACGCGCTGAAGAAGGGAGGAAACTCCTCGGAGAAGATGCTGGGCAGGGGGATCTGACAGCGAGGATGCCGCCCCGGCAAGGAAAAACCGGAGGCGCAACAAGAAGAAGAGCGGCAAAGAGGTACTAGTTGTTGAGCAGTCCGGCGATGACGGCCCCGCCAAGAAAGCCAAAGTTGGCAGCTCCGGCAAGGAGGTTGCCGCGTGCACCAACTGCCAAGCTGTGGTGGCCGCCGACAAGCAGGATGGCTCCGGCAAGCAGTACTGCAAGATTCACCGCACCAAGGGCCATGATCTCCAGAACTGCAAGAGGGTCGAGCAACTTGTCCAGCAACAAAAAGCTGAGTACGAGCGGCGCGACAAGGAGAGAGTCCAAGGAGGCGGTGGAGAAGCCGCCAAGAAGCGCGCTGGCCAGGGAGGAAGCCGCGCCAAGGCCATGCAGCGGCAAGGAGACAGACCTCCCTGCGGCCGCGACAAGGATGAAGACGAAGACAACGACGAAGACATGGATGATGTTGAGAACAGCGAGCAGGAGTTTCAGAAGGCTATAGAAGTCTTGTGTGTTGACGGTGGCGCTTCTCTGCATACTTCCCACCGCCAACTCAAACAGTGGCTCCGGGAAGTTAATGCGGCAGAGCCACCTGTCAAATCACACAAGCTTCTGAAGTGGTCCAGCACGCCTATCGTCTTTGACATTGAGGACCACCCTGATCGCACAACTGCGGTCGGGTGCCTGCCGTTGTTGGTTTCGCCAACAATCCGCAACCTCAAAGTCACTAAGATGCTAGTTGATGGCGGGGCCGGCCTAAATCTGATCTCCTCAGCTGTGCTCCAGAAACTCGAGATCCCGGACAGCGAGCTCGAACAAACCGGTACATTCCAAGGAATTAACCCGGGAAGGAGCAAGCCGAAAGGGAAGGTCACGCTTCCGGTGACATTTGGCAGCGAGCTGAATTTCAGAACGGAGAGGGTTACTTTTGACGTTGCTGATTTCCCATTGCCTTACAATGGGATACTTGGCCGTCCAGCACTCGCCAAGTTCATGGCGGCCTCTCACTATGCATACAACCTGCTCAAGATGCCAGGCCCGATAAGTGTCATCTCTGTCCCTGGCGACAGGAAGGATGCCCTTATCTGCGCTGACAAGATCTACCGGGAAGCGGCTGCCGCGATAGACCGCGAGACACTTGCCGCTGAAGCTACCGGGGGGAAGAAGAAGACCAAGTCCGGCAAGAGCTCTGATGCCTACTCCGGCAAGCGCGCCTCTTCGGAGTGCTGCGCTGCCGTCGAGGACGCACCATCGAGCTCCACCGGCAAGAGTAAGAAGACGATGGCAGCTCCACCACTTACCAAGAAGGTGTCCGCCAAGGAGGACAGCACTGGTGGTACCTTCACCATCAGTGCCACGCTTGACCCTAAATAGGAAAGCGCGCTCGTTACTTTCCTGCGGGCGAATGTCGACGTGTTTGCATGGCAACCGTCTAACATCCCCGGTGTTCCCAGGAGGGTAGTTGAGCACCATCTTGCCGTTTGTCCTCATGCGCGGCCCGTCAAGCAGAAGGTCAGGAAACAGGCAGTGGAGTGCCAAGAATTCATAGCAGAAGAAATCAAGAAATTGGAAGCAGCAGGCCTTGTCAGAGGGGTGCTCCATCCCACGTGGTTGGCCAATCCGGTTGTAGTGCGCAAGGCGAATGGGAAAAGGAGGCTTTGTATTGACTTTACTGATGTTAATAAAGCTTGTCCCAAAGATCCATTTCCCTTGCCGCGAATTGACTAGATTGTTGACTCCACAGCCGGATGTGAGTCGCTTTCATTTCTTGACGCATATTCAGGATACCATCAGATCTTCATGGTAGAAGAGGATGAGGAGAAAACCGCATTCATTACTCCATGTGGCACGTACTGTTTCGTACAGATGCCTTTCGGATTAAAGAATGCTGGTTCAACATTTGCCAGAGTAGTCCATATCGCTTTGAAGCCACAGATACACAGAAATGTAGAAGCTTACATGGATGATATAGTGGTCAAAAGCAAGGACAGGGCAACTCTGATACAAGACTTAGAAGAGACTTTTGCAAACCCGCGCAAGGTCAACCTCAAGCTCAACCCCGAGAAGTGTGTGTTTGGAGTTCCTTCCGGCAAGCTTCTCAGGTTCTTTGTGTCTCAGCGGGGAATCGAAGCTAATCTCGACAAGATCAAGGCCATCGAGCAGATCGAAGCACCAAAGCGCGTCAAGGATGTACGGAAGCTTGCCGGCTGCGTGGCTGCTCTCAGCAGGTTTATCACTCGGTCTGCTGAGCGCGCCCTACCATTTTTCAAAATTTTGAAAAAGGCAGGTCCAATGAAATGGACTCCGGAAGCAGAGGCTGCGCTACAGGACTTGAAGAGATACCTGTCCTCCACTCCAACACTTGTCGCACCTAAACCACAAGAGAAGTTGCTGCTGTACATAGCGGCAACCAATCAAGTGGTCAGTGCTGCGTTAGTAGCGGAGAGGGGGGCCGATGACGAGCCAGCGACCGCGGCAAGCACATCCAGCGACAAGCAGGGGGCTTCCCCGACAAGCTCTGGTCCCGACAAGGATGGATCTGCGCAGATGCAAGAGGAGATACAGAAGAAAATGGTGCAACGCCCAGTTTACTTTGTCAGCTCCCTTTTACAGGGGGCTAGGTCAAGGCACTCTGGTGTGCAGAAGCTGCTTTTCGGCCTTCTCATGGCCTCGAGAAAGCTGCACCATTACTTCCAAGCACACGAGATCACAATTATCACTCGCTTTCTGCTTAAGAGGATATTGCAAAACCCAGAAGCAACAGGCAGGATTGTCGAGTGGGCACTGGAACTGTCAAGCTTTGGCCTCAAGTTTGAGAGTACATCAACAATCCAGAGCAGAGCATTGGCAGAGTTCATAGCAGAGTGGACGCCAACTCCAGACGAAGAAATTCCGGAGACGAGCATCCCCGCCAAGGAAGCAAACAAAGAGTGGCTCATGTACTTTAACGGTGCCTTCTCGCTGCAAGGCGCCGGTGCTGGTGTACTGCTTGTCGCACCCACCGGAGAGCACCTCAAGTACATAGTCCGGATGCACTTTCCCAAGGAGCAAGCGACAAACAACACTGCAGAGTATGAAGGCTTGCTTGCCGGTCTCAGGATCGTGGCAGAACTTGCGATTAAGAAGCTCATTGTCAGGGGTGACTTGCAGCTTGTCGTCCACCAAGTGAACAAGGTTTACCAGAGTCCGTTGATGGAAGCTTACGTTGATGAAGTGAGGAAGCTAGAAGAGCGCTTTGACGGCCTGCAAATGGAACATGTTCCAAGAGCTGAGAACGACATTGCCGATGGCCTGTCAAAGTGCGCAGCACTTAAGTTACCTGTGGAACCAGGGATCTTTGTGCTCAAGCTGACTCAGCCATCCGTAACACCATCAACTGGACAGAGCAGGAAGAGGAAGTTGATTTCTGGTGACTACCTTCCGGCAGAGCTTCCCGAAGCCGCCGCCAAGAAGGTCCCCAAGATCGACGCCAAGAATGCTGAGGAGCAGTCTGCTCCGGCAAGCCCCAGGGTTTGTTCCGTTGAAGCAGATTCTCCCTACAAGTTTTGCTCCGGCAAGCTTGCCGGGGAACGTCAAGCTCCGGCAGAGCCGCGGGCTCTTGCCGTAGAAGTGGACGTTCCCGCAGCAGCAGATGTGCCTTTAGTCCTCGTTGTCGAGCAACAGGCTCCAACATGGGCGCAGCAGATTGTCCGTTTCCTTCAGACAGGAGAACTTCCCGAAGAACCAGAAGAAGCGGAAAGAGTAGCCCGGCAGTCTAGTATGTACCAGTTTATCGACAACACACTGTACAGAAGAAGACTCAACGGTGTGAAATTGAAGTTTATTCCCCGGGAAGATGGACAGAAGTTGTTGGCAGAGATACACGGAGGCATATCTGGTCACCACATTGGCACAAGAACCCTTGTCGGAAAAGCATTCCGGCAAGGTTTCTTCTGGCCGACAGCCCTCCAGGATGCAACTGCACAAGTAACCAAGTGTGAAGCGTGCCAGTTCCATTCCAAGCAGATACACCAGCCAGCTCAAGCTCTCCAGACGATCCCTTTATCCTGGCCATTTTCGGTCTGGGGGATCGACATCCTCGGCCCCTTTCCCCGAGCTGTCGGGGGCTTTGAGTACTTGTACGTCGCAATCGACAAGTTCACAAAGTGGCCGGAAGTGGAACCAGTGAGGAAGGTGACAGCACAGTCAGCAGTCAAGTTCTTCAGGTCGATTGTTTGCCGTTTCGGAGTCCCTAACAGGATAATCACCGACAACAGTACACAATTTACGAGCCGCACCTTCACGCAGTACGTCCAAGATCTTGGCGCCAAGGTCTGCTTCGCTTCTGTTGCTCACCCAAAAAGCAACGGTCAAGCTGAGAGGGCAAATGCTGAAGTGCTGCGCGGGCTCAAGACCAGAACTTTCGACAGGCTGCACAAGTGCGGGCGCAACTGGATCGAGGAGCTGCCGGTGGTTCTTTGGTCGATCAGGACGACGCCAAATCGAGCCACTGGCCAGACACCCTTCGCTCTAGTCTATGGAGCGGAGGCAGTTATCCCCACGGAACTCGTATACGGGTCACCTCGAGTGCTCGCTTATGATGAGCTTGAGCAAGAGCGGCTGCGGCAAGATGACGCGCTGCTCCTTGAGGAAGATCGTCTTCAGGCTGCTGTGCGAGCCGCTCGTTACCAGCAAGCTTTGCGCCGCTATCATAGCCACAAAGTTAACGCCAGAAGTCTCGAGGAAGGCGACCTTGTTCTTCGGCGCGTTCAGTCCGCCAAGAATTCCAACAAGTTGACGCCAAAGTGGGAAGGCCCTTACCGGGTGAAACGAGTCACCAGGCCCGGCGCTGTCCGCCTGGAGACCAAAGATGGCGTACCAGTGAGCAGCTCCTAGAACATCGAGCATCTTCGTAAGTTTTACCCGTAAGGCGCGGTTGTCGGACCCTGTCCGGCAACCACTCTTTTGTACAAGTCTTGCCGCTGTTGCATGTAATCCTTTGTACAAAGCCAAGCGCAGACCCTGAGCATAAGTAAATGAAGCGCTGGCGCCCAGAGTTATAGCATGCATGCTAGGTCGAGTCTGGTCCTTGGTTAGGGTTGATAGTGCTTAACAGCGGCTAACCCCTAACTTAGAGGTCGAGTGTGCGTCCCTTTGCCTTTCTTTCGTTTCCTTTGGTTCGCAGGGCTCGCATATCCTTGCCGGACCGCCTGAGGACAAAAAGGAGAAGAAGGACGTGCCGGCATCTAGACCCCGGCAAGCCAATGTTGCCGGGGGCTGCAAGTACCAAAGTTCACCCACGGCAAGCCAGAGTTGCCGGGGGCTGCAATCTCAGATAAGTCTTTCATCCCTCTTCATGCATTCTCTTATGGAAATACGAAACCTCGTTTCTTCCTGAAAACTACCGTGCTCCCTTAACTTTAGGCCCTGGGGCTCATTCCTGGGGCCAAGTTTGGTCGTAGTCGCGGCAGCAAAGGGAGGAAACGAGGGGCCGCACCCGCCTCATCCCTGCCTCCGCCAAAAGCGTGAGAAAGGTCGAGCGACGTGGGAAGACGGCAAGGGCCTGTTGCCGGGGAAGAAGTGTCTATCTGAAAGATACCAAGGATTTGCTCCTTGACGTGGGTCCTACCCGCGAGACAAATGACCCGGCAAGCATCCCCTTTTCATTAAAAAAACATTCCACTCAGGTACAGTCCATAGAGGATGAAAAACATGAAAGAGAGGACTACAAGTTTTAAATGCAACTAAGGCCCGGAGGCTTACAAATTAAAAAAGATAAGATGCCCGTAATCCCTTTCTTGTCCCTCTTTTCAGGAGGTAGGTCAAGGAGGCAAAAAGGGCAAAAGGAGCGCCTAGGCTAACTACGGGTGCCAGAAGACACCAAGAGAACACTCCGGGGCCGTCCGAAGGCTGGACGGTGATGGCAGCGCCGGAAGCAGGGCTCGAAGACGAGGCAGCGGGACGTCAGCACGCTGTCGAGGGCACCATGCCCTTGTACTCCGGCTTGACGACCTTGCCGCCAGCCCTCTTCCTCTTCCGCAGCCTCCCTACGCCAGCCGCCCAAGGAGACGACCCCGGGGAGTTCAAGGAGTCGGCGACACGGATTATGGGGTCGCCGGTGCCTCACGGAGCGACGCCCGACACCTAGTCGGACCCGTCGTCCTGCCGCCCGCTACCCTCGTCGTTGCTGTCGCTCCCCTCCTCGTCACTCTCGCTCGAGGAGGGGCCTTCGCTATCGGAGGAGCTGTCCATGCAGCACTTCGCCCGAGTGCCGAAGCACCCGAAGACCTTGACGGAGATGAGATCGCCCTCCACCAACTTGAAATGGAGGGTGAGCCCCTCCATCAAGCTGTGGATACGGGCGAACGTCTTCCACCCTCGACCAAGATACATCACACCGGGGGCTGGGACTTCAACGTGGACTCGCGTGCCGCTGATCCCACAGCCCCTCATGTGCAGTCTCAGCGTCTCGGGCGGATCCAACTCCATCGCGCCCACAAACAGAGCTGGGAGTCGGAGTCGACGACGCGGCGCCTGGCGCAGCCTGATGAAGAACTCGCAGGGGTTGTCCCCAACATGGACCCCCGTGGGAAGAGGAGCCGCTGGCGGAGGCGAGGCCGACAGGCCGCCCCGTCCACCTCTTCCCCGAGTGCCGCGGCCTCGTCCTCGACCTCATCCACGACCTCGCCCCCTCCCTCTTCCCCTTACGGCTGGCTCCACCACCACGGGTGCGGGAGAGGGAGGGATGCGCTGTCTAGCGGCGACCCTCGCCGCCACTGATGAAGGACCAGGGTTCCCTTTCTCCATGGCGAATGAGAGGAAGGGGAGCAGAAGCTGAAGGAAGGAGAAGATGAGAGAATGCGGTCTTCCGTCCTCCCCCCGCTCTTTATAATGGAGCGAGGTGGGGGCTCGGCCGCCCCGCTCAGCGAATCAAGACGAGGGAAGGCAGGGAGCTGGGGCCGACCCGCTGCCTTGACCCACGACGGCCCCATTTCCCGCCTCCGCCGTCCGCGACCCCAAGTGCATGGGAGCCGCGTGGCAGGCGTGCCGAACCGAGGCGACGGATGGGGCGACCTCTCCCCACCCCGTGATCATGGGGAGTGGGCACCTCGAAAACCGCCCACGATCTCTCCCACGATGCCGCGTTTGACGCGTGCCGTGCGGGGAGGGCGCGGTGGATGCGGAGTGAGTTATGGCGTAACCTAGGCCGCGCGTGCCCATGCACTATTTTGGGCCTGGCCCAACAGCGCTCGGGACCGTGTATGGCCCAGGCCCGGGGGCTCCTGTCGGTGTACTAAAGTAGGGGTACCTTAGTATCCCGAACTTGTGCACGGGCAGTCGCGGCGACCCGCAGCAAGGCTTGCCGGGCGACCGCCAAGACCCTCCGTGGTTCCTTTGGATCCATTCAAGGACAAAGTATTTGAGCCAAGGCACAAGACCCCGGCAAGAGGAGCTTGCTGGGAAGGCCACTCAAAGTATCCAAGGCCTCGACAAGGGGAGCTTGCCGGGAGGAAGCACAAAGACCCCGGCAAGAGGAGCTTGCCGGGAAGACCAACCAAGGCATCCCGAGGAACTCGCCGTGGCACGCCACGTGTCCCGACGAGACCCCGTGTCCCGACAAGCTCCCGGACGCGACAAGACAACTTCCGCGGCAAGGCGCTTGCCGCGGCAAGCTACTACTCCGCAGCCCGTGCTCCAGCTCACCCACCAACGTGTCGCCCTGGGACCATTCCTGGCGTACGTGGCGGGAGGCTGTGCAGCTAGGGGCATGCGGTGGCAAGCAGGCGCTGACAAGGAGCCATCGTGGCAAACGGTGGCGCCCCTGACGGTCCCTTTCCGCCCCGTCTAGGCGACACAGACAGGCATTTAATGCCTTTGTCCCCTCCCGTCAGGGTTAGGTATGATACAACTGTAGTAAGCGGTGGCGCCAACTACCACCTCTTTTACCTTTTTACCCTCATCTCTGTTGTCACCTGTCGGTGACCCCTTAGACATATAAAAGGAGGCCCGTGCGCAATAGTGAGGGGGGGGGGAGCGACCATTCTCACGCTCGGTCTCGCGAGCCACCCGAGTGTACTGTAGCATTCATCGCTCCCGAGCAAGAACACAAATACAAACCAAGGCAGGAGTATGGTTTTACGCATCCGTGCGGCCCGAACCTGGGTAAACCGATCGCGTCGTTCGTGCGTCCGCCTCGATCTGCTCTTTGTGCATCCCCCGCCCCTGCCGAACCAAAAGGGGCTCGGTCCGCCAATCCCCATAGGTGTACGTGGGATCAGCAACCCCCGACAGTCGCGATGGCTCCACGACTAAGTCCTTTCTCTAGGACATCTGCCGTGACAAAACCACGACACTACCCATATCATCAATATTAATCAAGCAGGACGTAGGGTTTTACCTCCATCGAGAGGGCCCGAACCTGGGTAAAACTTCGTGTCCCTTGCCTCCTGTTACCATCCGGCCTAGACGCACAGTTCGGGACCCCCTACCCGAGATCTGCCGGTTTTGACACCGACATTGGTGCTTTCATTGAGAGTTCCTCTGTGCCGTCGCCGTCAGGCCTGATGGCTCCTACGATCATCAATGGCGATGCAGTCCAGGGTGAGACCTTCCTCCCCATATAGATCTTCGTCTTTGGCGGCTTCGCACTGCGGGCCAATTCACTTGGCCATCTAGAGCACATCGAAAGCTACGCCCCTGGCCGTCAGGTCAAATTCGGAAATTTAAACTACACGGCTAATATCCGCGGGGACTTGATCTTCGGCGGATTCGAACCACCGCCAAGCGCGCTGCATTGTCATGACGATCATGATCTAGCTCTGCCGCCGAACAGTGCCCCGGAGGCCGCACCCGCATCGGCTCTGACCCTTAGTTTGGAGCCAACCACGCCGATCGAGGATGGGCGGTTGGACGCCACGTCGGGGGCTGTGATCCCAACGGCGGTTGAGCCAAACACCAGCCCCGTACTCTGCGAGACTCGTGACTCCATGGAGCCAGATTCTTCTCCGGACTCCGAACCCTCTACGCCCCTGCCGATCGAATCCGATTGGGCGCCGATCATGGAGTTCACGGCCACGGACGTCTTTCAGCACTCGCCTTTCGGCGATATCCTCAAGTCACTGAAGTCTCTCTCTTTATCAGGAGAGCCCAGGCCGGACTATGGTCAGCAAGGTTGGGGTACAGACGATGAAGAAATTCAAATCCCACCCACCACCCACTTTGTAGCCACTGTCGACGACTTAACCGACATGCTCGACTTCGACTTCGAAGACATCGATGGTATGGACGCCGATGGAGGAGATGATGAAGAACCAGCGCCTACTAGGCCCTGGAAAGCCACCTCGTCATATGACATATACATGGTGGACACCCCAAAAGAGGGAGAGGGTGATGGAACAGCGGAGGACGACCCCTCCAAGAAACAGCTCAAGCGCCGGTGTCAGCGGCGCCGCTCAAAATCCCGCCAACACAAAAACAGTGATTCCAGCACGGGAGATAATAATACTCCGGAGAGTGCCGAAGAAAACCCCCTCCAGCAAGGTTTAGCACAGGAGGATGGAGAAACCAGCCCTCATGAGAGAGCGGCAGACAGAGAGGTCGAGGACGATAATTACATGCCTCCCTCCAAAGACGAGGCAAGCCTCGACGACGACGAATTCGTCGTGCCAGAGGATCCCGTTGAGCAAAAGCTTTTCCAACGCAGGCTTATGGCCACGGCAAGAAGCCTCAAGAAAAAATAGCAACAGCTCCGAGCTGATCAAGATTTGCTGATTGACAGATGGACCGAAGTCCTTGCGGCCGAAGAGCATAAACTCGAACGCCCCTCCAAGAGTTACCCAAAGCGTAGGTTGCTACCCCAATTAGAGGAGGAAGCACTTGATGCATCCGAACGGCCACCTCGTGGCCACGACAGAGAGGCCTCCCGGACCTCCACTCAAGCCGCACCCCGTACCAAGGCACGGGAATATGCATCGGACTTACGAGACATGTTGGAGGACAAGGCAAGGCAAACAGGATCGATCTATGGATCACGTGGGCACCCCACGGATCGAGATGGTAACCGTCACGCCGGCCACAAATTCGGCAGGGCCGAACACAGTAGACAAAACTTATTGGAGCTACGTCATGATATCGCCCAGTACAGAGGCGCTGCACACCCACTGTGCTTTACAGACGAAGTAATGGATCATCAAATCCTCGAGGGTTTCAAACCCATAAACATTGAATCATATGATGGCACAACAGACCCTGCGGTATGGATCGAGGATTATCTCCTTCATATCCACATGGCCCGCGGCGACGATTTTCACGCCATCAAATACCTCCCACTCAAGCTTAAAGGACCAGCTCTGCATTGGCTCAACAGCTTGCCAACAGGATCAATCAGTTGTTGGGAGGACCTGGAAGCCGCATTCCTTGACAATTTCCAGGGCACTTATGTGTGAACCCCAGACGTCGATGACCTAAGACACATAATTCAGCAGCCAGAGGAATCGGCCAGGCAATTCTGGACACGGTTCCTAACAAAGAAAAATCAAATAGTCGACTGTCCGGACGCTGAGGCCCTAGCAGCCTTCAAGCACAATATCCGTGATGAGTGGCTGGCCCGGCACCTTGGACAGGAAAAGCCGAAATCTATGGCAGCACTCACGACACTCATGACCCGCTTTTGCGCGGGAGAAGATAGCTGGCTTGCTCGTAGCAACAATATGACCAAGACGCAAGCCCTGCAGTCTTCACGGTCAAAAAAACAATATGACCAAGACCCTGGTAGTTCGGACACCAGGGACATTAGTGGCAGGTCGCGTCGCAACAAGCAGAAGCGCCGCATTAACGGCGACAATGCCGAGGATACGGCAGTTAATGCCGGATTCAGAGGCTCTAAATCCGGTCAGCAGAAAAAACCATTCAAAAGGAATCCTAGGGGCCCGTCCAGCTTGGACCGAATACTCGACCGCTTGTGCCAAATACATGGCACCCCCGAAAAGCCGGCCAATCACACCAACAGCGATTGTTGGGTGTTCAAGCAGGCAGGCAAGTTAAGAGCCGACAATGAAGACAAGGGGCTGCATAGCGATGACGACAAGGAGCCCCGACCGCCGAACAACAATGGACAGAAGGGTTTTCCCCCACAAGTGCGGACGGTGAACATGATATACGCCACCCACGTCCCAAAAAGGAAGCGGAAGCGCGCGTTAAGGGACGTATACGCGGTAGAACCAGTCGCCCCAAAGTTCAACCCATGGTCCTCCTGCCCGATCACCTTTCATCAAAGAGACCATCCCACTAGCATCCGTCATGGAGGATTTGCCGCATTGGCTCTAGACCCAATTATTGACGGATTTCATCTCACTAGAGTCCTCATGGACGGCGGCAGCAGCCTGAACCTGCTTTACCAAGATACAGTGCGAAAAATGGGCATCGATCCCTCGAGGATTAAGCCCACCAAAACGACCTTTAAAGGCATAATACCAGGTGTAGAGGCCAACTGTACAGGCTCAGTCACACTTGAAGTGGTCTTCGGATCCCCAGATAATTTCCAAAGCGAGGAATTGGTCTTTGACATAGTCCCATTCCACAGTGGCTATCATGCACTGCTCGGACGAACTGCATTCGCCAAATTTAATGCGGTACCGCACTACGCATACCTTAAGCTCAAGATGCTAGGCCCTCGTAGAGTAATTAAGGTCAACGGAAACACCGAACGCTCCCTCCGAACGGAGGAGCACATGGCGGCCCTTGCAGCGGAAGTACAAAGCAGCCTCTCCAGGCAGTTCTCCAGTCCGGCCATTAAACGTCCGAACACCGTCAAGTGCGCCCAGAGTAACCTACAACAAGACCGCCTAGCACGTTCCGAGCAGGCATAGCAATACGGCCCCAACCCCAACCCTAGCAAAAAGGCGACGCCAGTACTTCGCGTACATAATTACGCTCTAGAAATATCATGGGCATAGGGGGAGGGTCACCATCACGGCACGCCCAAAACACGGCTTAAACCGCACCAGGGGCTGCCGATCTTTTACTTTTCTCTTACTTCCAGGACTCTACTCTTCGGAAGGCCTGTTCGGCAGTTCAATTGCCGCACAAACGATGCAAGAACCAGGGAAGCAGACAAGCCATGCCGCATTACGGAAATCCCAGGTGGTCTCCATCACGAGCAGTATACCGGTTTCGCATACTATTCCGCAGCTTGCCCCTGGAGCAGACATGTTAAATAGTCCAACTTTTCATTTATCACATTACTTGTATCGTTCTGCTTTGATCGCAGCTATTTTTAATAAACAATGCATAGCTTTTGTCTATTTTTGCACTATCTTTTTATAAATAAATGTGCCTTAACGACATGTCGCACCCGTACAACTTGGTACGGCCAAAATACGCCAGGGGCTTTTAGCACCCCTCAATATGGTGTAAGAAGTTCGAACACTTTCACAAGTGCGGCACCCCAAACTTATAGCATTATATGCATCGGCTCCGAATCATGTCTTGGGTCAATAGTTGGGTTTGCCCGGCTCCTATGTTTTGGTGCCTTACGTTCCGCTATATCGGCTAAGGTAGCACTAGGAGAACCACTGCGATTGTGCCCCAGTTGAGCTGGGCCGAGCACCTCAGTGGAGAAAGCTAAAACTGACTATCATGATGAAGCGAGAGCTGGTCACTGTTCGAGAGGTTTTTTTTCGAGTCCCTAAAGACTTATGCCGCTTAGGGTGACGAGTCGGCTCTGTCCGGCCAAGGCGTGGATAGCGCCCCGAACTCGGTCTTCTGGATACTAGGGGCTTCGCCGAAATTTAAAATTATAGAATTCTATGGCTAAGTGAGAGTGTTCACGCATTATAGTCTGACTGGCTCGTTCGTCGGGCTGAGCGCCTCCCTCGAAGGACCCAAACATGGGAAAAAGAACGCCCAGATTTATCCCCGAACACCCCAGCACTAGTGGCAAGGGGGCAGAAGCCGACGACTCGCCATCTCTCAGTATTGATAAACAGCCGCATAGAAGGTAATATTTTAAATTCAAGCAGCATTGCTCAGCGCATATGAACAAGTTTTCAACGCACAGGACAAAAACGAGCGAGTTTTACTCAAAAATTACATCCCTAGTACATTCATCCGCCACAAGGCAGGCACCCTTCAGAACATCCTTATAGTAATTTTCGGGCTTGCGATGCTCTTTCCCCGCTGGTGGCCCGTTCTTCACAAGCTTCTCCGCATCCAGCCTGCCCCAGTGCACCTTAGCGCGGGCAAAGGCCCTACGGGTACCTTCAATACAGACGGAGCGCTTGATGACTTCGAGCCTTGGACAGGCCTCCACCAGCCGCTGCACCAGCCCGAAATAGCTCCCAGGCAAAGCCTCTCCAGGCCACAGCCGAACTAGGAGGCCCTTCATGGCATGTTCGGCCGCCTTGTGGAGCTCGACCAGTTGCTTCAGCTGGTCGCTTAGGGGCACGGGGTGTCCGGCCTTAGCATACTGAGACCAGAAAACCTTCTCCGTCGAGCTGCCCTCCTCGTCTCGATAGAATGCGGCGGCATCGGATACACTCCGGGGAAGATCTGCAAATGCCCCTGGAGAGCTCCGGATTCGGGTAAGTATCAAGTAACTCACGTTTATGTGTTTACTTTGCATAAAGAATGCCTTACCCGCCACTATTTTCTTCACCTCATCCAACTCCTGGAGGGTCTTCTGGGATTCGGCCTTGGCAGACTTGGCATTTTCAATAGCCGCTGCGAGCTCGGACGCTCGCGTCTTCGAGTCAAGCTCCAAACTCTCATGTTTCTTCATGAGAACCTGGAGCTCTTGCCGCACCTTGCCTACCTCGGCCTCATACCTCTCCCACTCGGTGCGCTCCGCAGTCGCACTCTTCTCGGCCGCGAGCAGCGCTTGCTTAAGGGTCGCCACCTCAGATGTGGCCCCTACAATAGCCATGTTAATCCTATCATTTCTTGCAATTGCACCTTTTTTATATACATTTTCAACCAAGGTATTTCTTACCTTCCTTATCCTCGAGCTGCTTCTTGGCACGCCCGAGCTCTTGCTCGGACTTCTCGAGGCTCTGCTTCAGCATGTCCACTTCCGCAGTGAGTACAGCGAACGCCAGCAGAGAAGCCTGCACACACATATTGACTCCTTTTGTTAGACTCCTGCGAATTTTTTGATCCTCTATTCGGCTTTTCTTCCCGAACGCCCAACAGAGCATCAGGGGCTACTGTCTATGCGGTAATATTATTTACACATTATTTACTTACCTCAAAGCCTATCAAAAGGCTAGTACAAGCTTCGGTCAGTCCGCTCTTGGCGGACTGAATCTTCTGGACCACCGCACTCATAATAGTGTGGTGCTCCTCGTCGATGGAGGCGCCTTGGAGCGCCTCCAACATATTGTCCGGTGCCTCCGGGTGGACAGGGGTCACCGACACGGTGGACTTGCTCCTCTTGGAAGGAGGTCCCCCGCCGGACTCCGGAACCCTTGAAGGTTCCGGAGCGGTGTCCGGCCTAGAGCTGGACTTGGAGCCCTGGGGGGTTTCATCCCCTTTACTCCTGGAGTCACCTCGGTGTCGTCCATAGGGCGGGGGAGGAAGCCGTCGGAAGCGAGTTCACATCCGACGAGTCCAGTGAGTCGCTTGACGACGCGTCGAGCCGGTCTTTGGGTGGGATGCATAAGCATATTCGACATAAGGGAAAGCTGTGCAATAAACGAATACTATGAATTACTCCGATATCCGGATACTTACGATTTTGCCAGGGGCTTGGCCCTGGGCTGCCACTCCTCTCCGCCGTCGTCGGCGTCGTTGGAGTAGTCCAGAGGAAGGGTTTTCCCCTTCTTGGACCCTCCGGCCTCCTCAGAGAGGGCGGCCTTCCTTTTCTTCTCTCCTCCCGCTGGAGGGGGAGAGGTCTCTTCGTCTTCCTCCTCGTCTTCACGAGATGAAGGCGCTTCGGGACCGTCGGATGATGAATCCGACACCTCCTCGCGCTGGGCACTCTTTCGAGTCCCCGTGGCCCTTTTTGTGGCCTTCTTCTCCGGCACCACATAGGGCGCCGGAACCAGCAGCTTCGCCAAGCGAGCGTCCGCTGGGCCTTCGGGCAAAGGAGCCGGACAGTTGATCTGTCCGGACGTCACCTCCCAATCCTGTCAAAGAATAAGGGAGCTTAGATCCCGCATAGAGTCAAACTATGAAAAACTGATACCCTGTAAAAGGACAAAAACAGCTTACCACATGAGCGTGATGCTGAGTACTGAATCCGCGATCCTCGGTAGCGGATGCGGGAGCCTCGGCGCCTTTGAAAAGCATCCTCCAGGCATCTTTGTACGTCATGTCGAAGAGCCTGTTTAGAGTTCGATGTTGCACCAGGTCAAACTCCCACAGGTTGAAGGCCCGTCGTTGACACGGGAGGATCAGGCGGATGAGCATAACCTGGACTACGTTGACAAGCTTGAGCTTCTTGTCCACCAGGGTTTGGATGCATGTTTGGAGTCCGGTCAGCTCTCCTTTTTTACCCCAAGACAGGCCTGTCTCCTTCCAGGAGGTGAGACGCATAGGGGGGCCGGATCAAAACTCAGGGGGTGCGACCCATTCGGCGTCGCGCGGCTCGGTGATGTAAAACCACCATGATTGCCACCCCTTCAGGGTCTCCACAAAGGAGCCCTCAAGCCACAGGACGTTGGCCATCTTGCCAACCATGGCACCGCCGCACTCCGCCTGGCTGCCACGCACCACCTTTGGCTTGATGTTGAAAGTCTTAAGCCATAGGCCGAAATGGGGGCGGATGCGGAGGAACGCCTCGCACACGACGATAAACGCCGAGATGTTGAGGACGAAATTCGGGGCCAGATCATGGAAATCCAGGCCGTAGTAGAACATGAGCCCCCGGACAAATGGATGCAGAGGGAAGCCCAGTCCGCGGAGGAAATGGGGGAGGAATACCACCCTCTCATGGGGCCTAGGAGTGGGGATGAGCTGCCCCTTTTTGGGAAGCCGGTGCGCGATGTCGCTAGCCAGATATCCGGCCTTCCTCAGCTTTTTGATGTGTCCCTCCGTGACGGAGGAGACCATCCACTTGCCTCCCGCTCCAGACATGACTGGAGAAGGTTGAGGTGGTAGTGCGGACTTGGGCGCTGGAGCTCGAGTGCGCAAGAATGGATAGGCAAAGGAGGAAGAAGGCATGGGTAAAAAGGTGGATCCTTATCCCCTTATATGGGTGGACGCAACTACATGTCCCCACCAGCCTGGTAAAACTCACTTATCTCCAAGCGCCGTAATCAAAGGCGCAGTTGGGTTACCCACGCCCGTATTGATGAGAATCCCGGAATAAGGGGACACGATCTCTTCTTTGACAAGACGTGCCAAGGAAACCGCCTCGCATGACGCACTGAGGTGGGATAATGAAACGACATGGATAAAAGCTTGGTCATGGTGTGTCGCACTACGGAATACGTCAGCAGATTAGATTTGTGTAAATATTATTCTCTCTATGGCAATATGTGGAAAACTTATTTTGCAGAGCCGGACACTATCTTTGTGTCTAAAATCTTCTATAAAGTACTTGGAGGAGGAACCCGCCTTGCAATGCCGAAGACAATCTGCGCGCTGGACTCGTCGTCATTGAAGCCTGGTTCAGGGGCTACTGAGGGAGTCCTGGATTAGGGGGTGTTCGGATAGCCGAACTATACCTTCAGCCGGACTCCTGGACTATGAAGATACAAGATTGAAGACTCTGTCCCGTGTCCGGAAGGGACTTTCCTTGACGTGGAAGGCGAGCTTGGCGATACGGATGTTCAGATCTCCTACCATTGTAACTGACTCTATGTAACCCTAACCCTCTCCAGTGTCTATATAAACCGGGGGGTCTTAGTCCGTAGGACAACATACACATCAACAATCATACCATAGGCTAGCTTCTAGGGTTTAGCCTCTCTGGTCTCGTGGTAGATCTACTCTTGTACTACCCATATCATCAATATTAATCAAGCAGGACGTAGGGTTTTACCTCCATCGATAGGGCCCGAACCTGGGTAAAACTTCGTGTCCCTTGCCTCCTGTTACCATCTGGCCTAGACGCACAGTCCGGGACCCCCTACCTGAGATCCGCCGATTTTGACACCGACAGCCGTCTTCTTCAAAGGGCAAGATCTAACATGATGCCCTTCAATTTTGCACTTGAAGCAAATGATCTTGGCCGAATTCTTGACTTGTTTTTGGCCCTTCTTCTTGTTGCTCTTGGACTTCTTCTTATTGGAGTTGAATCCAAGTCCACCTTTGTCATTGGGGGATTTTTGTGTTGGTGAACGTAGTAATTTCAAAAAAATTCCTACGCACACGCAAGATCATGGTGATGCATAGCAACAAGAGGGGAGAGTGTTGTCCACATACCCTCGTAGACCAAAAGCGGAAGCGTTAGCACAACGCGGTTGATGTAGTCGTACGTCTTCACGATCCGACCGATGAAGTACCGAACGTACGACACCTCCGAGTTCAGCACACGTTCAACCCGATGATGTCCCTCAAACTCCGATCCAGCCGAGTGTTGAGGGAGAGTTTCGTCAGCACGATGGCGTGGTGACGATGTTGATATTCTACCGATGCAGGGCTTCTCCTAAGCACCGCTACAGTATTATCGAGGTGGACTATGGTGGAGGGGGCACCGCACATGGCTAAAAGATCAAACAGATCAATTGTTGTCTCTATGGGGTGCCCCCTTGCCCCCGTATATAAAGGAGCAAGGGGGGTGCGGCCGGCCAGGGAGAGGGCACGCTAGGAGGAGTCCTACTCCCTCCGGGAGTAGGACTCCCCCCTTTCCTAGTTGGATTAGGACTTGGGAGGGGGAAAGAGTGGAGGAGAAGAAGGAAGGGGGGCGTCGCCCCCCTCTCCTTGTCCTATTCGGACTGGGGGGGAGGGGCGCGCGACCCAGCCCTAGCCGCCTCTCCTCTCTTCCACCTAGGCCCACTAAGGCCCATTAAGTCCCCAAGGGGTTCCGGTAACCTCCCGGTACTCCGGTAAAATCCCGATTTCACCCGGAACACTTTCAATATCCAAACATAGGCTTCCAATATATCTATCTTCATGTCTCGACCATTTTGAGACTGCTCGTCATGTCCAGGATCACATCCGGGACTCCGAACAACCTTTGGTACATCAAATCATATAAACTCATAATACAACCGTCATCGAAACTTTAAGCGTGCGGACCCTACGGGTTCGAGAACTATGTACATGACCGACACATGTCTCCGGTCAATAATCAATAGCGGAACCTGGATGCTCATATTGGCTCCTACATATTCTACGAAGATCTTTATCGGTCAAACCGCATAACAACATATGTTGTTCCCTTTGTCATCGGTATGTTACTTGCCCGAGATTCGATCATCGGTATCTCAATACCTAGTTCAATCTCGTTACCGGCAAGTCTCTTTACTCGTTCCGTAATACATCATCCCGCAACTAACTCATTAGTTGCAATGCTTGCAAGGCTTTAAGTGATGTGCATTACCGAGAGGGCCCAGAGATACCTCTCCAAAAATCGGAGTGACAAATCCTAATCTCGAAATACGCCAACCCAACAAGTACCTTTGGAGACACCTGTAGAGCACCTTTATAATCACCCAGTTACGTTGTGATGTTTGGTAGCACACAAAGTGTTCCTCCGGTAAACGGGAGTTGCATAATCTCATAGTCATAGGAACATGTATAAGTCATGAAGAAAGCAATAGCAACAAACTAAACGATCAAGTGCTATGCTAACGGAATGGGTCAAGTCAATCACATCATTCTCTAATGATGTGACCCCGTTAATCAAATGACAACTCATGTCTATGGCTAGGAAACTTAACCATCTTTGATTCAACGAGCTAGTCAAGTAGAGGCATACTAGTGACACTCTATTTGTCTACGTATTCACACATGTATTATGTTTCCGGTTAATACAATTCTAGCATGAATAATAAACATTTATCATGAAATAAGGAAATAAAAAATAACTTTATTATTGCCTCTAGCGCATATTTCCTTCATTTTGCACACTCAAGATATTGTTGAGTGTGAATTTCCCTTCATGACTCTTTTCCAAGTCTTTCTTCAAGGAAGTGACTTGGGCCTTGAGCTATTTGATTTCCTCTACATGGTTAGTCTCAACACAAGTACTAGAGGAAGTATAAGCTTCATCGTTAGAGCAACAAGGCAAGGAAAGCAATTCATCACAAGATGTACCAACATTGTGAGTAGATGAATTACAAGGACTAGCACATGGCAACATAGCATTTTGACTAGAAGTAGTGCTAGTATCTACATGAGGCTCACTAGATGTTACCTTAGCAATCATGGCCTCATGAGCTATCTTTAGCGCATTATGGGGTACTAGAAGATCATCATGAGAACTTGAGAGCTTTTCATGGCTTTCTTCCAATTTCTCATAATTGCTAGATAGCAACCCAAGTTGAGCCCGAAGCTCAACATTCTCCTTCAAACTAGATGCTTCACGAGTAATAGAGTTAGTAGCACAAGCATCATCAATAATAGCAAGAGGAGAAGGCAACTTTACAAGCTCTTTTGAACAATAAGCTTTAAGTTGTGCATGAGACTCGGTGAGTTTGATGAGCTCACCCTTGATGACCCTTGAGCCATTTTCGAGGTGCTCAAAATCCTCAAGGAGTCTAGCATGAGCAACTTAAAGCTTAGCATTTTTAGTTTCAAAAACATTGGCCACCTCAAGAGCTCTATCATGAGATTCCTTCACTCTAGATAATTCTAGAGCAAAAGTCTCCTCAAGAGATTCCTTGGTGGTTTGTTCAAGTTCAAGAGCTTGAGAGAGGTCCGCAATCTCATTAGCGTAATCATGCTCATCACCTTCTATTTTATCAATGGTGACCTCATGCTCCTCAAGACAAGATTCCAACTCATCAATATATTTCTTGCCCTCAATAGCAATAGACATGATTTCCATGAAGTTCGAACGAGCAATTTTATTCTTAAGAAGAGCTTTAAAAATCATTTCCCCCTTAATTTTTAAGGAGGCAACAACATCATTCTCTTCATCATAATCGACATCATCATCACTTTTGCCATCATCAATATCATCACAAGATATATTGGGATTCAAAGTGGGAGATACCTTTGAAGCCTTGGCCATAAGGCAAAAAGCAATAGATGATGATGTAGGATCCCTTGAAGCGCCATTCAAGACCACAACTTGTTCCATGGAGTGTTGGGTTTCCTATACATTGTTAGCACAACAACTCGAGGAAATACATGCATTTTTATCATGGCAACAAGATATAGCAAGCATATCATCATGAGATTTTGTCAAGCAATTTCTACATGATACGCAAGGACTATCAACACAAGCATGTGAAACATTTGGAGTGCTCGAAGTGCTAAAGTCCAAAGATGAAGAATTGCAATAAGAAAGTGATGAAGGATTATCAACAATAAGCCCACTATCATCATTGCAATGAACACCACTACTCACCATGTCATTACCTTGTGGCAAACCACATGTAGGTGAAGTAGAAGAAGTTGAGAACGCAACACGGCCTGAGGTGGAGGGAGAACAATCATCCTTACAAATCTTGGACACGCCATATTTATCTTGAAGCTTTGTCCACAACTCATGAGCATCCCGAAATGGCATGAGTTGAAATATAACTACATTTCTCAAAGGATCGAAAAAGCACACTAGAAGCTTGAGCATGGAGATAAGATTTTTTCTCATCCTCTAAAGATAATCTTTGGGGATCCTTTAGAGGAGAAAAACCCATATCTACAATTCGCTCTAAATTTGGGTCCATGACCCTAAAGAGATTAAGCATGCGAATTACCCAAACATCAAAATTTGTGCGATCGAAACTAAGAGTGTCAGAGAATCCTAATCCTCTAGTCGACATCTTTACTCTCTAGGCGGTTAAGCCTAACAACGAGAGACGAGGCTCTGATACCAATTGAAAGATCGTGGATGTCGCCTAGAGGGGGGGTGAATAGGCGTTTTAAAATAATTACAGTTAGGCTTGAACAAATGCGGAATAAACCTAGCGGTTAATTTGTCGAGCACAAAATCTACAACAACTAGGCTCACCTATGTGCACCAACAACTTATGCTAAGCAAGATAAAGAACTATGCGACAGCAAGATATATGACAAGAAACAATATGGCTATCACAAAGTAAAGTGCATAAGTAAAGGGCTCGGGTAAGAGATAACCGAGACACGTGGAGACGACGATGTATCCCGAAGTTCACACCCTTGCGGATGCTAATCTCCGTTTGGAGCGGTGTGGAGGCACAATGCTCCCCAAGAAGCCACTAGGGCCACCATAATCTCCTCACGCCCTCGCACAATGCAAGATGCCGTGATTCCACTAAGGGACCCTTGAGGGCGGTCACCGAACCCGTACAAATGGCAACCCTTGGGGGCAGTCACCGAACCTGTACACTTTGGCAACCCTTGGGGGCGGTCATCGAAACCCGTCAAATTGCTCGGGGCGATCTCCACAACCTAATTGGAGACCCTGACGCTTGCCCGGAGCTTTACACCACAATGATTGAGCTCTGAACACCACCAACCGTCGAAGGCGCCCAAGCACCCAAGAGGACCAAGCTCAATGGTACCAAGCACCCAAGAGTAATAAGCTTCTCAACTTGTAACTTCCATGTATCACCGTGGAGAACTCAAACTAATGCACCAAATGCAATGGCAAGGGCACACAGAGTGCCCAAGTCCTTCTCTCCCAAATCCCACCAAAGCAACTAATTCTAGGGAGGAAAGTGAGAGGAAGAACAAGAAGGAGAACACCAAGAACTCCAAGATCTAGATCCAAGGGGTTCCCCTCACATAGATGAGAAAGTGATTGGTGGAAGTGTGGATCTAGATCTCCTCTCTCTTTTCCCTCAAAAACTAGCAAGAATCCATGGAGGGATTGAGAGTTATCAAGCTCGAAGAAGGTCAACAATGGGGGAAGAACACGAGCTCAAAGGATAAGGTTCATTGGGGAAGAAGACCCCCTTTTATAGGAGGGGAAAAATCCAACCGTTATGCTCATAGCCCACACAGAGCGGTACTACCGCTAGTACCCCTTTGAAAAACAACAGTGAGGAGGCAAAAGGCCAGTAGAACCGCCGGAGCGGTACTACCGCTCGTCCTCACGGTTGTAAGTGCATCTAGTGCCACCCCTAGTTGGTTTTGGAGTATTGACGACAAACCTAGTTGAGGGACTAATGTGTTTGTGAGAATTGCAGGATAACACAGGTAGAAGTCCCTCATTGATTCGGTTTAGCTACAGAGATGACCCCTAAAAATGTACGAAGACATTGAAGACAATGGTGGTTCATGAAGACATTCATGTCGAAGACAATGACATATGAAGACTCCCCATGAAGCCTTTGGAACTCGAAGACTTAGATCCTTCGTAGTTTTAATTTATTCATGTTGTGTCATAGGAACCACCGTACTATTAAGTGGGGTCCAAGAGAACCAGTCAGGATGACTGAAGTGATGCCTAATTCAAATCCTATGTCTTCGAGTGAAGATAATGAGAGAAAATCTTGTCCAGAGTCAGACAAGTCAGCTTTACTTGCAGCCCAAGTAAAGTTGCCGTGACAGTTCAAAATCCGACCGTTAGTACACGTGTCAGTTCCTTAGTGACCCAGGGTCATTTCGGACAAATCAGGTCAGGGTTGCCAAGCGGCTATAAATAGTCCACCCCTACAACCATAAACGGTTGGCTGCTCAGATTTCAGTGCACGGCTTTTGTCGTTTGTGAGAAACCCACCTCGAAGCCTTTGAGAGAAAATCCTTAGTGAGGAGAAAATCCCTAACCACCCAGAGCCAGAGTAATTGGGCATCACTTAAGTCTTCTTGTCTGAGTGATCTGAAGACTTATTACACTTGAGGACTGTGCATCCTCCAGACGGTTAGGCGTCGCGTTCTGAGCATCCAAGAGGAATTGTGGATTGCCGGTGAACGAAGTCTGTGAAGGTTTGGGAGTCTACCTTGAAGACTTACCAGAGTGATTGGGCGGGGTCTGTGTGACCTTAGCTCAAGGAGAAAACGGTGAGGACTGGGTGTCCTGAGCTGCGTGTTCAGGACTGGGTGTCCGGGACTGTGTCTCCTTTGGTTTAAATACCTAGCCGCTCCAACCAGACGTACAGTTGTCACAGCAACTGGAACTGGTCCAACATATCATTGTCTTCAACGTGTCACTGGTTTCATCTTCGCCCCCCCCTTTACTTACCAGTACGCATTGTGAAGCTATTGCATGCTTGCTTTATCTTCTGTCTTCACAACGTGACTGTATGATCTGTTTGGCTTCATAACTTCTTTCAACCTGATCCTCATTACACTGAAGCTATTCGTTACTGTGCTTTCACTATATTGTATACTTGACCATGGCTTGCGTTGTGTAATCTACCTTCCGCTGCACAGTGATAGGCTTGTTCACTCTGTTTGTCTTCATAACTTCCACGTTTTGAAGACTTTCATAAAAATCGCCTATTCACCCCCCCTCTAGTCGATATAACGCACTTTCAATTGGTATCAGAGCAAGGTGCTCCCTTGTTCTGTGTGATTCGGTTTAACCACCTGGAGTTTTAGCTATGTCGACTGCAGGGATAATTAAAGTCTCTGCTGCGTGCCCCGTCTTTGATGGAACTGAATATCCCTACTGGAAGAATAAGATGCGCATGCATCTTGAAGCCACTGACGTCGACCTATGGTATGTCGTCAAAAACGGCGTTCCCAAGGCTGGAGAAGGTGTCACTGCGGCTGATGTCAAGAAGTTCACTCAACTGGACTCCACTGCCAAGAATATTATCTGTGGTCATCTGACCAAGGGACAGTACGGCCGTGTGAGTGCCTTGAAGACATCCAAGCTGGTTTGGGACTGGCTCTCCAAGGTCAATGAAGGCATCTCAACCCAGAGAGATCAGAGAATCAGTGTTCTTCGCAATCTCTTCAACCGCTTCAAGCGAAATGACAATGAGAATGTCCAGCACACATTTGACCGGCTCACTGACATCACAAATGAGCTTCAAGCCCTCGGCGCCACTGAGATCACCAAACATGAAATCGTCAAGACGCTGCTAAGATCACTTGACAGTTCATTTGACATCCTAGCCCTGATGATTCAAGAACGTCCAGACTTCAAGACACTCGATCCGTCTGACATACTTGAGAGGCTCAACACACATGAGTTTCAGCTTTCTGAGAAAAGAGATATCTACGGTCCAAACTATGGGCGAACTCGTGCCTTGAAGGCAAAAGCTGTGTCCTCATCTGAAGAAGAATCTGACAGCAGTTCTGATGATCCTGAAGACATTGGAAGGGAACTTGCAATGCTAGTGAAGAAGTTCCAGAAATTCACCAAGAAGAAAGGCTTCAGAAAGTCTTCACGATCAAGCTCAAGGAGTGATGAAGCCTCTGCGCATGACTACAAGAGGAAAACTTGTCACAAGTGCAAGAAAACTGGACACTTCATCTCTGAGTGTCCACAGTGGGACAATGAGAACAGAAAGAAGAAGAAGAGCAAGGAATATGACTCTGACGATAAGAAGACGAAGAAATACTCAAAGTCTTCGTCCAAGTCTTCCTCAAAGTCTTCATCACACAAGAAGAGTTCATCTGGCAAGGCTCGTGCGTTTGTTGGCAAGGAAATGGATTCAGAGGAAGAGTCCGCTTCTGAGGAGGCAGAGGTGGAGTCTGAGGAGGAGTCTGATTCAGGCATTGCGAGTATGGCTACAGCCTACGTCGCCAAGTCCATCTTCAACATTGAAGACAATGACTCCATCACCATCACCGATGCAAATGACAAGGACGACTCTACTCCTACCTACTGCTTCATGGCACGTGGTGCCAAGGTAAACACACGCACTACTCACTATCAAACATCTAGTGACGATGACTCTGATTGTGATTCAAAACCCAGTTACAAAACACTTGCTAAAATTGCAACTGAACAACAAAAGGCCATGGAACATATTCAAAAACTGTTAGACAGAAGCGATGATCTGTTGGGTGCTGAAATGACTCGTTCTGAATCCTTAATTGAAGACATAAAAAATCTTCATGTTAAGTATCAGGAACTCGAAGATCGTCTTGAGACTCTCTCAACTACTCATGAAAAGCTTTCCTATGATTATCTTCAAAAGAAGCAAGATCTTGAGAAGTTGAGAGCGGATCATGAAGATCTTCAAAAGGAAAATGAGTCACTTCGAGCCGAACAGATCAGTTCTGCTCAGGAAGGATTTGAACCACCATGCCTTAAATGCATTGAGCGTGATAATGCTATTTCTGTTGCTGAATGCTCCACTGCTACTGCTGTTGCAATATCTTCAACTGTTGAAGTGGTAACTAACCCCTCTGCTGAGGATACCACTGCTATTGCTGATGAAAATGCTAGGTTGAAGACATTGCTTGAAACAGGGATGTACAAAAGTCTCAAAGGACATCAGACATTATGTGATGTCCTCAAGAAGCAGATTCTGAACCGAAACCCTAGGAAAGAGGGTGTTGGGTTCGTGAGGAAAATTAATGCAGATGGCTCTTACTGGAAACCTAAGCAGTACCCCAAAACTACATGGGTTGCTGCAAAGGAATCCTCAGCAGATCCATCCAATCTATCTGGCTTCACTTGTGCTAATCCAATTATCATTGATGAATCCTTTGATGCAAACTATAAACTGTTTAGGAATCAGAATGGTGAAGTATTTGCCAGGTACATTGGTACTAACTGCAGGAATGGACCGCCTATGAAGAAGATCTGGGTTCCCAAAATGTGTCTTGAGAATCTTCCTGTGAATGTCCTCATGACACCTCACATGAAGAAGACAAACCTCAGACCAAAGGCTTCATATGGTCCAAAGGCTTCATACAGGCAGAGGACTCATTTGAGTCGCACTAACACAAATGTTTTGCAGGAAAACCATGCTCAGGCATATGAGAGCGGCTCTTCAAACTGTCATTCTCATATGACCAAAAACTATTCTGCCTATTCTTATGAGTACTATTGCCCACCTGCTAGACTGTTTGCTAGGGCTCCAAAGCCAAAATTTTCAGATGCTGCACTTAGACTTAGTGCTTCTAAGCCACCCTTGAAGATGTGGGTGGTTAAGAAAGCTTAACTCTCTTTTGCAGGGAAAGGTCTCCAGCACAAAACCAAAATCTTCTGATGCTATTGCTGGGGACCTTAAAAATCTTGTGGGGCGCAAGATCAAATTCCTGAATGGCATCACTATGTATTTCATACCTGAATCGCATGCTACTCTCCCTACTTGTCCTAACCTGGATCTAAGTTTTCATAATCCACTGGTTCGTCAAATGTTTTTGCTTCACAACACTCTTCATGAAGCCTATCCCCCTAACTGCACTATAGGGTACGACACCAGTGACTTCAGAGTCTTCAGAATGGATTATTGACAGTGGGTGTACAAATCACATGACTAGCAAAAGAAGTCTCTTTATGGACTCAACCTTACGTCCATCTGACAAGAGCCACATCACATTCGCCGACACTGGTAAAAGTAAGGTACTGGGTCTAGGTAGAGTTGCAATCTCAAAGGACCAACACATGGATAAAGTCATGTTTGTTGAATCCCTTGGCTTCAACTTAATGTCTGTCTCAATGCTTTGCGATTTAAACATGATTGTAATCTTTGGAAAATATCGTTGTCTGGTACTAATGGAATCTGACAAGTCTCTAGTGTTTGAAGGGTATCGAAAAGATGATTTGTACGTGGTAGATTTCTCAGCAGGGCCACAGCTTGCAGTTTGTCTTCTTGCAAAGGCTTCAGAATGCTGGCTTTGGCATCGAAGACTTGGGCATGCTGGCATGAGGAACCTCCACACCCTTGCGAAGAAGAAGCATGTCATAGGCATCGAGGGCGTCAAGTTCAAGAAAGATCACTTATGCGGTGCCTGTGAAGCTGGGAAGATGACAAGGGCAAAACATCCTTCGAAGACAATCATGACCACTACTCAACCCTTCGAACTGCTTCACATGGATCTCTTCGGTCCCACTCACTACTCAACTTTCTCCACTACTGCTTGCCTCTATGGCTTCGTCATTGTTGATGATTACTCTAGATATACTTGGGTGCACATAATCCTTTACAAGACTGAAGTGCAGGATGTCTTCAGACGCTTCGCAAATCGGGCAATGAACAATTATGGCGCCAAGATAAAGCACATCAGAAGTGACAATGGCACAGAATTCAAGAACACCGGCCTTGACACATATCTGGATACATTGGGCATCACTCATGAATTCTCAGCTCCATACACGCCACAACAGAATGGCATCGTCGAACGCAAGAATAGAACACTCATTGAGATGGCCAGAACAATGTTAGATGAGTACAAGACACCAAGAAAATTCTGGACTGAAGCCATTGACACTGCATGCCATACTATCAACCGTGTATATCTTCACAAGCTGCTGAACAAGACATCTTATGAACTTCTGACTGGCAAGAAGCCAAATGTAAGTTACTTCAGAGTATTTGGATCAAGATGCTGGATCAAGGACCCTTACCACACCTCAAAATTTGCTCCAAAAGCACATGAGGGCTTCATGCTTGGATATGGAAAGGATTCGCACTCCTACAGAGTCTTCAATCTCTTTCACTACAAAGTGGTTGAAACAGTGGATGTGTGGTTCGATGAGACCAATGGGTCACAAAGAGAGCAACTACCAGATGTGCTAGATGAAGTTCCAGCCAGTGAATCAATCAAGCTAATGGGAACTGGAGAAATTATACCTTCTGAAGCTCGTCCTGAAGAAGAACTTATCATCTCAGCACCTGATCCACATGAAGACAATGCTCAGCCTGAAGACATTCCTCCCCATGACAACGTAGATCAGCAAGAGCAAAGTCTTCGACCCCTACATCCTCGTGTTGCCAATGAAGTGCAAATTGACAGAATAATTGATAGCATCAATGCACCTGGTCCACTGACTCGTTCAAGGGCAACTCAACTGGCAAACTTTTGCGGACACTTCACATTCGTTTCAATCACAGAACCCAAGAAAATTGATGAAGCCTTTATGGAACCTGAATGGATTCAAGCTATGCAAGAAGAGCTTCAACAATTTGAGCTAAACAATGTATGGGAGCTGGTTAAGCGTCCTGATCCACGGAAGCATAACATAATAGGCACCAAATGGATATACCGCAACAAGCAAGATGAGCATGGCCAAGTCGTCAGAAACAAGGCTCGTCTCGTTGCTCAAGGATATACTCAAGTGGAAGGCATTGACTTCGATGAAACATTTGCTCCTGTGGCCAGACTTGAAGCCATCCGTATACTGCTGGCCTATGCAAATCATCACAACATAATCCTGTATCAAATGGATGTAAAAAGTGCCTTCCTCAATGGCAAAATTGAAGAAGAAGTGTATGTTGCACAACCACCTGGGTTTGAAGATCCAAAACTTCCTGACATGGTGTACAAGCTCAAAAAGGCACTATATGGCCTCAAACAAGCCCCTCGGGCCTGGTATGATACACTCAAATACTTCCTGAAGAGCAAAGGCTTCATACCTGGTTCCCTGGATCCCACTCTCTTCACAAAGACATATGATGGTGAACTGTTTGTGTGCCAAATATACGTGGATGACATTATCTTCGGCTGCACCAATCAGAAGTACAGTGAGGAGTTCGGATATATGATGCAAGAGCAATATCAAATGTCTATGATGGGGGAGCTGAAATTCTTCCTCGGTCTTCAGATACGGCAACAATGCAATGGCATCTTCATATCTCAAGAGAAATATCTCAAAGACTGCCTGAAGAAGTTCGGTATGCAAGACTGCAAAGGCTTCACAACACCAATGCCAGCCAAACATCATCTGGGTCCTGACGACAATGGTAAAGAGTTCGATCAAAAGGTATACTGCTCCATGATTGGTTCTTTGCTTTACTTATGTGCATCTAGGCCAGATATTATGCTTAGTGTTTGCATGTGTGCTCGGTTTCAAGCGGCACCAAAGGAGTCGCATCACTTAGCTGTGAAGCGAATTCTTCGATATTTGGCTCACACCCCAACTCTAGGGTTATGGTATCCAAAGGGCTCAGAGTTTGATCTAGTTGGATTTTCGGACGCTGATTACGCTGGTGACAAGGTTGATCGGAAGTCCACATCAGGCACATGTCACTTTCTGGGCCGATCGCTTGTCTGTTGGTCTTCAAAGAAGCAGAACTGTGTATCTCTCTCCACTGCTGAATCTGAATACATTGCTGCTGGATCCTGCTGCGCTCAGCTTCTATGGATGAAGCAAACCCTCAAGGATTATGGCATTCATCTGAAGCAAGTGCCACTTTACTGCGACAACGAAAGCGCCATCAAGATCGCCAACAACCCAGTTCAGCACTCGAAGACAAAGCACATTGAAATTCGTCATCATTTTCTCAGAGATCATGTTGCAAAGGAAGACATTGATATCATACACGTCAACACTGAAGAGCAATTGGCAGATATCTTCACCAAGCCCTTGGATGAGAAGAGATTTTGCAAGTTACGGTGTGAGCTAAATATCTTGGAATCCTCAAATGTCCTGTGATCAGGCACACATCCTAACACTTATGCATGATGATGACTTAGATGTGCAACACACGAAGTAACGTATATCTTCAATCAATGAAGACATACATTCTAAGTGTGAATACATTAACATGGAATTTGACCTCGGAGCGCCACGATAATTGTGCGCCGTGTCTGGGTCTAATACTTCCTATACGGTGGGTAGCGCCACCACCAAATTTTTCTGCTTGAAGTGTTTCACTCATGGCATTACATTTGCTATGTCTTCACATTTGGTTTGGCTTCAATCTCAACATGTCTTCATGATTATCTTCACTATGTTGATTATATATGTACTGGTGTTCTGTCCTCTACAGCATTCACTTATAGCTATGTCTTCCTGTTTGAATCTTTTGAACTAAGTGAATGTGATCGGACCCTAATCTCTCCATGCTTCCTACCTCAAACTCTATCTCTCCAAGTCATATGCATTCTATTGAAACTGTCGAATGTCTTCACTGCATCCTTGTCAGAAGAAGACACAGAGACAAACTTTAAAACAGCTTTCAATGTTTTTCCATCAACAAGAATTCCGGAGAAGTAGGAACGACTCCCGACAAACCAGGCGTGCGTGGGGTGAAACTGCCCCCACAATTCCGCATGCTGGCCACGTACTGATCAGATGCGTATCGCCAGGGGCAACTGAGTAATAGTGCAGTGCCGCCCATATCCCTATAAATACACGTTTCACTGCGGTCATTATCTCTTCTTCCACCCTCGCACAAACCCTAGCGCCACCGCTAACTCTCAACGACGCCGGCGACAAAGTGCTTCACTCCCGCAACCTCTCCGACGCCGTTCTCACGCCGACAGCGGACATCAGTCTCTCCGCCGTCGCCGTAGGTGTCTTCAGTCGCCAAGTTAGGGCACGGAAGATCGAACTGCTCGGCCTCAACTCTCACCTCGTCTAGCAGTTCCAAGTCTGGTAAATAACTAGTCTTTTTACAGCCTCTTTTGATCCTAAAGCTCCATCACTTTCTGCCAAAAGAGGTTTCCATTCACACAGTTTCATCCATCTCATCTGTATCTCATAACTTGCCTAGTATATTCACTTGTTCTTCATGAAGTAGTTAGATTCCTCACTTGTACTGATCTATGGGTTCGTACAAATCTGGAACCAACTTCTTTTCTGTAAAGTGAATGTCTTCGCATGATGAGGTCAATATCTTCTAAACTGATTTATCTTCAAAATCTTCTGAGAATGCATATGACCTCTTCCCCTTCCCTCGCACCTTAATGCTGTCACAGGTACATGTCCGTGGGAGAATCTTTTGGTTCTCATAGTCTGCATTCATTTGCAGAGTTCCTACAGCGTCACATCAATTCACCCGAAGCAAGTTCCTGTTGGTCAAGCAAAAGGAAGCCTTTGAAGACTTTGAATCTCTTGAAGCCTTCCAAGTTAAGATTCATGGCAACAGAAAAACAATCAAGGAAGGGAGGCAGACAGAGACGTGGTGACACATCTAAGGATCTGCCTGAAGATTTGGCAGAAATGTACCAAACTGATCCTGAAGAGAGCTATGGTCAGCGCAAGACACGAATCCAATGGATTCGAAGATATTGGGCAGAGCAGTGGTTTCATTACCGCTTCGTCACCAAGGAATATGCAGAGAAGTACGCCCTCACGAGGCCATGGGGAGATGTCTTGTACAAAAACCTCGTACCTCGAACCAGAGACGAAGCCATTGCTCAAGGCTTCTTTCCATGCATGGTCAGGGGACAACAGCCAGCTGACGCACATCCGTCATCCCTTCCAATTTGCTCAGAATTCTGCGAAGCAAAACAAGAAGGAGTTTGGGTTGGACTTCAACCCTGGTCCCTCCAAACCAAGGGCAGATGGCACACGCGACGCCAATCCCAATGTCATTGGGCCGTATGCCAATCTCGAAGGCCTCATCACTCGCATTCTAGTCCAAGGGACTGCAGTGAATGACCCTCCAGCAGACACTGAGTCTGATGACGCTCCTGCTGCCCCGGAGCCGAAGCAGATGAAGAAGCCAAAAGCTTCCAAGCCAGCCGCTTCTCCCAAGATCTCCAGAGCGAAGCCATTGGCCACTGCACCTCCTGAAGCAAGTGTGCAGTCTGAAGACTTATCAAGAGTCTCCAAGCCTCAAGACGCCAAGAAGCCACAGCCACACACTAGCAAAGAGCTCACTGCCGCTGCCGTTCTTTGCTGCGAGGCCATTGATCTGTCTAGTGACGACGATCTTGCCGATGACGCTCTTGAGCAGCTGATCAAGAGCAAGGAGGAGGCTGAAATCTTCAACAATCTGCCTCTGTTCGATGCAGCAATCATCCACAACTTCATTGATGAGTGGTTTGATACACCCAACATAAGCCTCGATGATCTGCAGCTGCCCATTGGCCTCAGCGTAGCCTTCCAAGGAGCTATTGCTTCAGAACTCGCAATTGCCCAGCGCATAGTGGAACTGAAGCAGAAGATAGATTTTGAAAAGGCTCAGTTCAAGCAGAACATGGCCACGCTCAGCGTCCAAGAAGTCAAAGACTTCAAAGTCATGCTGCACGAGTTGAAGGAAAACTTTATGCAGAAACATGCAGAGGCTCAGGGTTCACGCGAGCGCATGAAGAACTTGGCAGATCTCTGTGTGCAGGCCTACAATAAGGCCGAGAAGTGAAAGGCACTTGGGCGTCCCGGCATCGACCCCAGGATGGCCGCTCAAAAAAAGAAGAAGCCCACTGTGGCTGAACAAGAGGCCCCATGACAAGAAGCTGATCCAATTGTCTTCCCCACTGCCAAGCCTGGCTCGAAGCCAAAGCACCGCTCAACCGCTTTAGAGCTTAAGAAGACAAGGACAGCCGAAGCTAAAGCAAGGAAGAGGAAACATCCTGAAGCCTCTCCTTCAGACCCCGCCATCAAGAAGCGCAAGACCAAGAAGTCTCGGGCTACTCCCATAGAGCCTTGATAGTCGAACCCCTTTCCGTTCGCTTTCCTCGTGAAGATCGTCAGATGACCGTGCATGAGCCTGCTCTCACAGAGGCTCCGCATGCTGAAGACATTCCAGCAGCCGACCCCACCGCTGCTGAAGACATTGGTCTCCAAGACAATGTGCAAGGTGATGCAGTCCTTCCTCAGCTCGAAACGAGTGAAATGCTCAGCATTGGTCGTCCCTTGACGCCAATCACACAAGATGCATCGTGGGCAGATCGCCCACAGGAGGAAGAGGATGAGCCCCAGCCCACTGCAACTCCACCGGCGTCGCCTGCATTCCATAGGCTTCGCAAAGGGCCAAGGGCTCAGACTGCTGACGACATTCCGGTTGCATCAGCCGAAGAACATGCAGAAGAGCACGAATAACCTCAAGCTCCATCTCCCCCACACCAACAAGAAGAAGTTCTCAAGGAGGCTGACACCACTGCGGCTGCCACACCCAATACTGAAGCATTTGTGGAGCCCGACCAACCAACAGCTTCAAGAGATACTGAAGCTACTGCCTCTGACCCTTCTGTGCCTGAGTCTGCTGCCGGTCCACAGTTCAACTATCATGTTGCGCATAGTCCCCAGGTACAGAAGCCAATCCCACGACTGCCAAGGTTCCCAGGTCCTGCCACCGCTCCTGGCTCCTTCAATGTCAATAGCTTCAGGGCAGATAACACCTTCTTCAACCGCTCCAAGAACCCTTACTCAAGGGAAAGGATTGTGTCAGATAGGTTCTGGAGCTACCCACAGCGCAGCTACTACTCCTGCGTCCTCTACAACCAAGGCCGTATCTTTCCACATCAGCGCCTTGAAGTTGAAGCTTTTGTTGGTCTGCCTGGTCTGGAAGAAGCCCTGGACTGCTTCAAGCAAGTTGGCCTGCTGCCGTTTGTCACGGATGAAGAGCACTGGAACGAAGAGCTTCTGCTCCAGTTCTATGCCACATTGCAC
The DNA here is from genome assembly GCA_034509565.1 of Triticum monococcum. Lineage (NCBI taxonomy): Eukaryota > Viridiplantae > Streptophyta > Magnoliopsida > Poales > Poaceae > Triticum > Triticum monococcum. Next base: position 581,780,085 of record CM067845.1, read on the forward strand.
ATCAAGGGCTACAACAGAGATCCGAAGACTTGGGTCCTGGAGTGGATGACCGGCAACGTCCATCATGAAGCCAATGCATTTGATATCATTGAGCTCACCGGCCTACCCACTCCAGGCGAACTCTTCGAAGAAGGCTGCCAACTCCATGCTGAAGCAGTTGAGAGCATATTTCAGTGATCTGAGCCAAATATGAGTCAGATGCTCTCCATGATGAAGCCATTGCCTTCTGACGCACCTTACCCAACGGAGTTCTTCGTTGAAGACTTAGAGTACCTGCCTAGAACTATCTATCACATCGTCAGGCAGACTCTATGGCCCATTAAGGGGCACTCTCGATATGCCAAGGTTGAAGGTTCCATGAAGACTCTCATCTTCTGCATCCTGCATGGCAAATGCTTCAATGCCCAGGATCTCTTTATTCGTCAACTTGCAGCGTCTGGCTCAGATCTCTTTGGTCTGAAGATTTATGCTCCATGGGTTATGAGGCTCATCAAGCTCCACTCTGCAATATCCTATCAACCCTCAGCCCGCAACCACAGAATCTTCTTACCTGATGTGGACACCTCTGCTGAAGCTATTTATCCTGAACCTACCAAACAGCCATTAAGTCTTCAGAATGCAGAACACCAAAGCTTCACTCAGCATGATGAAGGTGTTGAAGCCATTTCCAGAGTCTATCCAATGGCTGGCACCACACGTGCCCCTGCATCAACTGAATCCACTGACAGCACAGCTGCACAGAGACACGAGAAACGCGCTCGTACACTCACTGACCATGAACTTCTTGTGGCTCTGCATCAAAAGCAAGATAGGCATCACGACTGGCTCAAAAGGCAGATGCGCAGTATCATGCAAGACATCAATCGCATCAGGAATCTGGCCACCAAGAACGCCTTTGTCGCACATGAAACCCGTCGCCGCACTTGGAAAGGCCTCACAATGATGTGCACTGAAGCTGAACTGCAAGAGTGTTCGACGTATTTTTGTGATTACTATTTTCAGAAGATATAAGTATAAATGTATTTCTTTTTCCTAATTGCAAGTTATACACATATATGTTTTTTATTGGGTGTATACGTACACACACGCATTAAGCAATCCTCGATGCAATGGTACGTGCATGCATGCATTTTGAGTTTGCTCACGTACCAACCAATGTATACCTGCACTTGATGCTCCGTAGCATAGACGTCGACTTATACACACATGCAGGTTACAATCAGGAGGCTGAGTCCACATCTACGTCACGCCCACAAGATAACATATTGTATGTGTATTTCTTTAAATACCCGTATATACCGGCCGGCAAGCACGTGTATACGTACTGGAATACCTGAGGTTGGTTCAACCAGCAAACCCCGGAGATAAGATGAAGATGGCGATCGAATGAACCAGGCCCACCGGTCAGTTGGGTAGCTAGGTACGCACGGGTTGTTTTTTTTGTTTTCTATGTGCAGGCGTACGCGTCAAGGAAAAAAGAAGATAAACATCAGCGAGACGATAAGACCCGAAGCGAGATTGCATCCATATCTAGTCCAAGAAAATCGGGACGTTTGACCCATCTCCATCCGCCGGGTCGCCCATCTCCTGCCTATAAATACACACACCTAGCTACGCACAAGGGGGCGGACGTACACACCCATTCTGAAGGCAACTGATGCACGCACACACCCATCCATCGCACAACACCTCAAGCACCCATCCATCCACCACGCAACACAGGAGGAAGGACGCAGGCTCCCGAGCCGGCGTACACGGAGAGAGGAGGCTGGCGTACAGGGAGCTCGGCGCCTGTGACATGGACGCGAAGCTTACCTTCCCGAAGGGTAAAACTTTGATCTAACAAATTTCTTTCTTAGTTCCTTCTTTGCACCGCTAGCATGCACGCACACACGCCGGGATCGTTGCCGAATGCAAAGTTCGCATGATCGGATCGCCGCTGGACCGGAAGATGAAGCCGACCTTGCCGGAGATGGTCTTCAACAAGCCAGCGCCACGAAGAACGACGGGGAGGCCGCCATCACCACCCGCTGTCCACCTCGTCACGACGGTTCGGTCAAGATGACGACACGGAGCACGCCATGACCCCGCCCATCGTCGAGGTCGCCAGGTCGATGCCCCGGAGGTCGACGCCACGGTGGCCACCCCCACTCATCACCGCACGACCAGGACAACGCGTCGCCGGAGCTCGTCTACACCAAGCCTGTGCTATGGACGCTGACGCCACCAAGGTCGTTGCCCCGGAGGTCGACACCACGGAGGCCGCCCCCACTCATCACCGCTCGACGAAGACGGCGCGTCGCCGGAGTTCGTCTTCACCAAGCCCGCGCTATGGACGCTGACGCCACCAAGGTCGATGCCCCGGAGGTCGACACAAGCGGAGGCCGACCCCACTCATCGCCGCTCGACGAAGACGACGCGTAGCCGGAGCACGTCTTCACCAAGCCTGTGCTATGGACGCTGCCGCCACCAAGGTCGATGCCCCGGAGGTCGTCACCACGGATTCCGCCCCCACTCATCACCGCTCGACGAAGACGGCGCGTCGCCGGAGCTTGTCTTCACCAAGCCCGCTCTATGGACGCTGACGCCACCTAGGTCGATGCCCCGGAGGTCGACGCCATGGAGGCCAATCCCACTCACCACCGGTCGACGAAGATGACGCGCCGCCAGAGCGCGACTTCACCAAGCCCACGCTACGGACGCTGGCACCACCAAGTTCGATGCCCCGGGCGTCGACGCCACGGATGCCGCCCCTACTCACCACCCGTCGACGGAGACGACGAGTCGCCGGGGCTCGTTTTCACCAAGCCAACAATCGAGGCCAACGGCACACAAATCACCATCACCACTCACATCTACCTTGTCATGACGGCGCGGTGAAGGTGTTGACACAAAGCTCGCCGAGACGCCGCCCACCGCCGACGTCGCCAAGCCGTTGCCATGAAGGTGGATGCCACGGAGATAGCCATCATCACACACCCTTCGCCCGCTACATCAAGCTCGTGCCCTGAAGGACGAAGCCGCGGAGCACACCATACTATGCTGCCCTGTATCTCGGTCGAGGATGACGAGGCCTAACTTTGATGCCGGCGCAGCGCCTCTTCCACACCTCGGCGGGACTGGATGGTGCCATCCTTCCGAGTACCATCGCTGGGTATGGCCGCCTGTGGTGTACCCGGAGAACAGCTGAACATCGTGAGACGGAGTACACTACGTACAGGTGCACGTATAAGGCCCAGCACCAGTGCACACATGAAGACTGATCGCCGGCTGGCCATCACGGGAGACGGTCACATATGACGACAGATGCCTAGCCTTGTCGCTAAGTTTCTAGTCTACCTCTTGTCGGTGAAATCATCTTTGTGTTGCTGTGCACCACGAAGTGGCCATTGCGCGTGCATGGGCCATGCACGTAGTCATTTGATGGCAGGGTGGCATGTTTGTCAACCTTTCGTCGACTGAAAAAGCCATCGGAGCCCTCACGCGAGATGACTCGTGACCAAGCTCTCCTACGTGCTGCAACATCATCACCATCGTCTACATCGAGCGCTTAGAGGAGACGAAGACATTTAGTTCGCTGTCGTCATCCGAGCAGGAAGAAGCTTATGTCGACCACATGGCGGTCTATGGCCTCCTTAGAAGATGGTGCCACACCAGGGCGATGCCCGCGCCCTGCTCGCCGGGGGATGAAGAGAAGTATGTCTATCTGGTCCGAAGACAAGATGCGACGGCGAGGCGACGCGACTTGAACGACAACACTGCTCCTCTACGAACATGTGAGACGACGCCTTGACGACGCCGACTGCCGTGGACTCGGCGTCTGGCCAGGACGAGGTGTAGACCACTCAGGCCATGCCGGCGCGAGCAACGCGACGGTCATACGCCGACGCCGGTCTCCATCGACAATTACTCCCGCAGGGTGTTGACCCTTGTACACCCCGAGAAGCTACTGGTCGTCGAGAAGTCCGAGCCGAGCGTGATCCATGTTACCCCAACAACAACCCCTCCAACGTCGTCAAGGCCGACGAGGCACGACGGCGAGGGCGAGCGCGGCCACTATAAAGGCTATGCTACTCGCGGCGCGTGTACCGACGAGGACACGGGCTCTGCCGCCGCCCACACGCACATCACCATCATCATGCATGGAGAACGCGAAGCGAAGACGACGAAGACGACCACACAGCTCAATCGGAGGTATCTCGCGGAGCAACCCGCGGGAGTAATTAACCGGGAGTCTTCCGAGGCCCTGGGAACCAGGAAATCACGCAATCGCCGCAGCCAGCTTGGCCGTGCTAGTAGGCCACGGAGTGCACCCTTTTTTTTATGGGATATTGTAATTTTATTTCTCCAATGAGATTAATGAAATACATGTTCCCGTATCCCTTTTTCTTTGTGTACTACGGTACACTGGCACGCCCGCATATTTACTTTTCGCTTTCCCGGCGTATGAGAGAAACACACTCCCTTCTTTCCTTCTCCCCGGAGTCCCCAGATGTTTTTCTCGTGTCAAACAAATTGGCACGCCCAGTGGGACCTGGTTCTCCTCCCATCTCTGCTTCGCTGTGGTCGTCTGAATCGTCTTCGCCCGTCTCCCAACCCACACAGCATGCTGCATGACAAGGCATCGGCGAGGATTTCCGTTGATCGAGATCCCTTTTTCTGCAGGTGGACTCTCACACGGAAGCAACTCGGAGCCATCGGTGCTTCAGTTTGGATCGATGCCAGCAATGATCGTCATCGAGCTCGGTGACAAGGTCTACGTGCACGAAGCTCAAGATCCTGCGCAGTTCCAAACTGTGCAGTCGAGGAAGGCACAAAGGCGGGAGGCCGCCAAGGCGAAGAAGGAGCGTCGCGAGCTAATGCTCGAGGCACGTGCCCTGTTGAAGGAATCGACAAGGGTGGATATGAAGGGAGACATGGAGGCGGCTCAACGCCTTCGCGCCAAGGCCTCCAACAAGCGGGCAAGAGCGGCATCCCATCACGCCCCTACCCCATTTCCACACTGGAAGCCTTCACGACCAGCACCCCGACGCACTGAGGTTGAGCTGCTCGAAGGTTTGGAGGCCTTAGCCCAGAACTTGCGGAAACTCATTGTGAACGCACGTTTGTCGGAAAGCCCGCACCCTCTTCGGAACTATAGGAGGAAGTATCGCAAGGTACAACGACTCCACCAGCAAATTACCTCACGCCTTGCTCAGAGCACGGTGCCTGAGGAGGATTGGTCCCTCGGAGCAAGGGACTTGGCGGACAAGGTGTTCACTTACCAGAGCACCCAGGCCCCTCCGTACGACTTGTTCCCTGATGACTGGGCGTACGAGCCAACCAAGATCAAGCAGCTGGTGAGGCGGGCCATTATGAAGGAGTTCTGGAAGCGGCGTTCACGCAAGGAGCCTGTTCTACCGGGCCCTACAGTCTCCATCAACCTTGAAGATACTCGACGGGGGGCATGGGCGCCATGCCTCCACACTTCAGCGGTTGACGGAGGATCTCTCACCAACGACAACAGGTTTTCTGTCCTTCGCCATGAAGCACCAGCGCCACGTGACGAAGACCTGCGGCGAGAATTTCGCCAACTTCAAGAGCAGATGAACAACATCCAGAGGCGGCTACTTGATCCAGCGGCACCAAGTACATCATCAATACAAGGTGCAGGTGGGACCAGGCGTCAAGCCCCGAGTCCTCGCCCTCAACATGAGCGCCACACGTTGGCACCTCGACGACCACCATCACCAACCCGACACTTTCAACAACGAAGGCATCCCAACTTGCCCCCACATTGGAACCGATGGTCAAGACACCAAGAGGAAGAAAGGAACACACGGCCCAGTCAGCAATGGCTCCCGCGAGACCCTCCACGACCGACGCTTCCAACACGGCCATCTTCCCCTCCCAGGCGGGAAGATCGTCCACAACTACAGGCAACGATGGAAAGGACTTCCTCATCTGCGCGACGACCTGCACCACCACTTCTCCCCACGCCACCAGTGCCACTAAGAGCTGGCGTCGTTCCGACGGATAACCAACGCAAGCGCGAGAGGCGTCGGAGAAACCGCCAAGTTCTATATAAAGAACTCGAGGACTTAGTACTTCGACACACCCAGGTACGCCTACGACCCGATGGCGCGGTTGTTCAAGAAAATAACAGAATCAAGTTCCGCATCTCCCCCGACTTAGAGCGGCACGAGCGGTATAACTACCTGCTCAGTCGTTTGGCGCCGAAACCACGCAAGTCCTCCTCAAGCAACGCCGAGCAAAGGAGCAAGGAGATGCCTTCTTCATCCCTTCCCCTAAAAGATGATGAACAGGTGAAGGCGGCCATGACACCTCCCCCATTGGAGGACCGGAAGACACCGCACCCGTCGGCCACGCCAATGGACGACATTGAAGTAACCAAGCCAACAACCTCCACCAGCAACGAAGCGGCTCCTGAGGCTACATCCAAGGCCGCTCTCCAACCAGACTCAACACTTTCCATGAATCCTCCACTTGTTTCCTCTGATAGGTTGGACCAAGATGGGGAGGCTAATAAGCTTCAACACGAGGCAGACAAAGCAAAAGAACCAGTTGAGAAGAACCTTGCTTTATGTGGCACGCTAGGAGTGCAACCCAGTCGAGAGTCAAGTAATGGATGGCAACCTCCTCGCATCACCCAGGAGTTTGGCTATCCTTCAGATGAAGAGATCGTGCCAAACCCTAAGGCGGACTTCCGGAAGACTTTCTTACCCCGCCTTGGCCATGTGTGTGCATGGTTCAAAGGAGCAGAGGGGGGCCCCAGGACAAGCTCTTCGTCATCACAACAAGGCGCAAGATCCAAGGCCCCATGTCTTCCTGTAACTGCAGGCAAAGGATCGCTAGCGGATGGGAGTACTTCGCGACATCGAGACATATCGCCACGCCGCTACACCGACATCAAGGCTCGTCTTCCTGAAGACCCTAACGAACTTCACCAGGTTGCAAGTCGGCCTGGAGCTAACACACGACTGAGGTCCATCGCACGTCAGAGCGTAACAGATGAGCCTGTCGGAGATGGAGAGCACCAGGACGACCTCGACGATGAAGAGGGCTTCTCCGACTCATCTTCTTTGCCTTCGTTGGAGATGCATCCAAACTCCCCTCCTTACCAAGACCTTTTCCCATCTGACTTATCAGATTCTGAAGAGGGTATTGGAGATCTCCACACTGCGCCAGTTCGCATGGTGAATAGTGGCGGTGCCCCTGAAGACCCCGGTACGGTTGTCCCGGAGCCAGGTGCCGAAAATGCGGTAGCGGCGCGTCAAGCTTCCTTAGAAGAACAGGTCAGGGACCAGCGTCAGACAATCAACCAATTGTCGTCAAAGCTTGACCAGTTCATCGAGCTCATGATGAACAACCAAGGCGCCCCATCACGAGGCGTGCCGCAACAGGTGGTGGATCCACAAGAAGAAGAGCTACTTGGTGACACTCACGCAGTGCCACCATTTAATGATGTGCGTCAACGCCAAGACCCTAGCACACACGCTCGACCATTGGTTAGCCCCGTTGGTTCTGCCAACGTGGCGCCAAATGCGAGCATGTTGAAGGACTGCCACGACATCGTTGAAGATATGGTGGCCAAAAAGTTCAAGCAAATGACGATAGATCAAGCCCCTCGCACCTCAGAGAGTGAGCTGGAGAAGCCTTATGAGGCGTGGCACGACATGGTCGTATACCCCTCAGGGTGGCACCCACCGAAGTTCCGCCAATTCGATGGAACTGGTGATGCAAGGGAGCACTTGGCGTACTTTGAGGCGGCATGCGGCGACACGGCAAACAGCTCGTCACTTCTCTTGCGTCAATTTTCAGGGTCGTTAACAGGACCTGCATTCCATTGGTACAGTCGTTTACCGGTTGGATCCATTGGAAGCTGGGCGGGCATGAAGGAAGTCTTTAAGAAGCACTTCGTCGCCATGAAGAAGGACTTCTCCATCGTCGAGCTGGCGCAAGTTCGACAACGACGAGATGAGTCCATCGATGACTACATCATCAGATTCCGCAACAGCTATGTGCGCCTCGCTAGAGAGATGCACCTTGAGGACGCCATTGAGATGTGCGTCCATGGGATGCAACAACATTGGTCACTTGAGGTCTCTCGGCGCGAGCCTAGAACCTTTAGTGCCCTAAGCACGGCGGTAGCAGCCACGAAGCTTGAGTTCGAGAAATCACCGCAGATAATGGAGCTCTACAAGAATGCCAGCGCCTTTGACCCTGCCAAGCGCTTCGCCACGACATCCAAGCAAGCTAACAATGGGGGCAAGCTTAAGGCGCCGGCGGAAGCGAACACCACCAAGATCTTCTCGTCTGCACCCCAAGGCCAGGTGCCCGTCTTGGGCGCAAGAGGCGAACAGGCAGCAGGAAGACAACGCCTGTCGATCCAGGAGCTCCTCAAGAAGCAGTACATCTTCCGTCGTGAACTTGTCAAGGACATGTTCAGTCAGCTAATGGAGCATCGAGCATTGAACCTTCCAGAACCTCGGAGGCCCGACCAGGTAAGGATGACTGATAATCCATTGTTTTGCCCATACCACAGGTATGTAGGTCACGTCATCGAGGATTGTGTCGCCTTCAAAGAATGGCTCCAGAGAGCTGTTAATGAGAAGAGGATCAACTTGGACCCAGAAGCCATCAACCCGGACTACCACGCGGTGAACATGGTGAGAGTGGCCTCATCCCCTTCACCAGGTCAAGAGAAGGAGCACGAAGAAAAGTGGGTGCCACTCGCACAGGTTGAAGACCAGCTATCCAGCCTGGTTCTCTCCACAACGCAAGCACTTTCACACCATCAGGAGGCAACCCCGGCCATCCACAAGGAGGAGCCTTGGAGAATGGTTCGCCGAAGGCCGTACCCGAGGAACCTTCCACCTCGGCCTCCTGGCCCAGCTCCCCTGGTGCAAGCCGCCCCGAGGCTCCTAAGACGAGTCGATCCGAGTCAACGCCGCCCTCCACCAAGATTCGTCCCTATGTCAGAGGGAAATGAGTCGTTCCCACGGCCAGGGCGTGTGTTACCCACCTTGGAGCAGTTCATGACACGCGCTCGAGTGCAGGTAACGGCAAAGGGGAGGGAAGAAGACAAAGAAGGAGCTAGATCATCCCAATCATCAAATAGCGAAAGCTGCAACGTCATCCTCAGCTGTAGCGACACGCCAAGCTCTGATTCGGAAGATGTGTTCACACCCGAAGAGCAAGAGGTGTTCCATGCTGAAGACACAAAGAAGGACGTGCAAGTAGAAGAGGTGAACATGAACTTGCGCGGAGGCAAGGTTCTGCCTGAGCCACTGAAGATCAAGCCAACAAGGGTGCCCAAGCCGGCTGCCTCAAAAGAGGCACCCCTACAGGAGGAAGTGCGTGAAGAACAAGGCCAAGGCAAGACAAAGCAACATGACATTGACTACAACATCATTGCCCACCTCAAGCGAATCCCCGCACTTCTGAGTGTGCATGACGCCCTCATGATGGTGCCCGACCTTCGTGAAGCCCTTGTCAAGGCGCTTCAAGCTCCGGAGCTCTATGAAGTGTCCATGGCGAAGCATCGCCTCTTCTCCAACCCCCTTTTCGTGAATGAAATAACATTTGACGAGGAAGACAAGCTCATAGATGATAGTGACCACAACCGACCGCTCTACGTGGAAGGTAACATTGGCACTGCACACCTTCGCAGGATCCTCATCGACCCAGGGTCCGCCGTGAATATCCTGCCCCTTCGGAGCTTGACGCGGGCTGGCTTCACGGTGGGCGACTTGGAGTCCACAGATGTAATGATCTGCGGCTTCGACAACCAGGGAAAGCCAACGCTCGGCGCCATCACGGTGAAGATCCAGATGTCTACATTCAGCTTCAAGGTGCGGTTCTTCGTCATTGAAGCAAACACCTCCTACTCAGCCCTTCTGGGGAGGCCGTGGATTCACAAGTACCGGGTCGTGCCATCCACTCTTCATCAGTGCCTGAAGTTCCTCGACACCCAAGGCACGCAGCAGCGCATCATCGGCAACATCTCTCCTTACACTGTGCAGGAATCTCACCATGCAGATGCAAAGTATTACTTCCCTGTAGAAGGCAGCAATCAACAGTTAGGGCGGACGACACCTTCGGCCGATGTCTTGATCAAGCCGGGTGTGGCACCGGCGGCCGAGATAAAGCGCCTCCTCATGCCGTGCTCGCCTCCTGGGGCAAAGGACTCCTTCCCGCGAAGCCACAGGAGCCAAGGACGTGGGCGATCATCCTCAACAGGGCGCCATGACTCCAATCGCTCTTCCCCTACAGAAATCGGGAGCTCTACGTCGACCTCGCGTGGGGCAGGATCTTTTGAGCCTGTTTCAACAGCCCCGTTACTATTGAAGGCAAGATTCCCGACATCGACGTCAGCCACCCTAAGGTCGGCTACGACGCTTCGTCAGGAGGCTACCCCTTCTTCATCGACCTCGGCGCGCCAAGACTCTAGCTGTTTAACTCTTGGAAGCCCTGCAGGTGCCCACGAGGGTCGAAAGATGCGAATGGGCAGCAATGATGCGCCACCCACCATCACGTTGCGGGCACGCAGGACTCCGAAGGAGGAACCCGCGCCCGCACAAGGAGTGGTTAGAACAAGAATAAAAGAGATGGAGGAGGTCGCAAGGGGAGCTCAAGGCGTGCAGCCCCCGTCACTCTACATCTCAGTGGCTTCTCCGTTGGAGGTTTGGGCGATTCCCAACTTATCCGGATGTGGAGTCCATACCATTTTCTACAAGGTTCCCCAGGTAAAACAATGTGATTCTATATGTGAGTTTCCCAAACCTTGCTGTGACCCGGAGGAGGTCATACACACGATGAAGGCTGAGCCCAAGATGGTTCGCTTGCTGGAGAAGGCCGGGATCACTCTTCGTCGAAACAACAGGATGCCTCCACCACCGTCTATATGTGAGGAATGGTGGAGACAAGCAGAGGCCCTCGTCAAGCAAAAAGGGAAGGCCCAACCAAAGTGTGGGCTCGGCTACATCGATCTTGACGCCCCTAGCGTTGAAGGGAAGCTTGGCCCTGCGCCAACGCCACGAGAACCAGAAGACGAAGGGCGGCCGATGCTAGAAGAAGACTTCCACAACACCAGCATGCCTTTCGGGTTGAAGAATGCTGATGAAGGGGAGGAGCCCGACGGTGGAGCACGAGTCAACTGCCTTGCCACATCGGTCCCATCAAGTGACGATTCCAACACTTCGCCCATCGTTCCTCATCAACAAAACCCTGGCGACGGCGAGCCAAGTGGTGATGAGAAGTTCATCTCCACACCAGCACCCCAAGAACTCGAAGATGGGGGGCAGCCGACCATCGACGAGCTTGTCCAGATCAACCTCGGGACTGAAGACGATCCACGCCCCACCTTTGTTAGCGCCACGCTGACGGAAGAGGAGCGAGAAGAGTACCGAAGCTGCTTGATGGAGTACCGAGATTGCTTCGCCTGGAACTACAAGGAGATGCCGGGGTTGGACCCTCGTGTCGCCACCCACAAGCTGGCGATTGACCCACAATTCCGTCCTGTCAAGCAGCAACCGCGACGCTTGCGTCCGGAACTCGAAGGTGATGTCATCGCTGAGGTAGACAAACTAATCGCTGCAGGTTTCATCAAAGAGGTCAAGTATCCACGGTGGCTCGCCGAGAGGTGCATACCAGCTGATTGATTCTCAGGGAGTCCGGCCTATGCCTCCAATCAACGGAAGGTTCCTTAAAAAATACTTTCCTTAAAATGTTGCCTCTTTCGTTGCCTTTTTCTTTTCTTTTCTTGGGAAGACCTTTTTTTTCAGTGGGCTATTGGATCCATGATGCACTCTTCGTTGCATGTTGTGGATATTTTCTTGGTCTCCCTAGTTTTAACGGACTCAGTCCAACACAAAAAAAAACTGGCTTTGCCCTACCACATTATGCTGTTGATTGAAGTTTCGGCTACCCTAGGACTTGTCGGAGGGTGGCACAATGTGTCAAGTTGCAGGCAGAGTAGCTCCTACACCCACAATGCACGACACGTATCAAGCGTATGCTTTCGGAGGCAGTGGAGACGATTACTTGGGCACTTCTGAGCGCCGAAACCCCGCGCCCTTCATGTTTCCTGTCATGCTTCATGTTCGCAGAGGCTCGCATCCCAGGGGAGACTATAGGAAAAGATTCATGGTGGCTACCTGGCCCAATGTAAGTTGGTTCGGTGCCTAGCCGCATGACAACCCTGGGATACGCCACCAAAAAGCTCCAGATAAAATGCCAGGGGGTTTTCTTAGTCCACAGAGGTGAACAGGTGCCTTCCAAGTTCTCAAGGTGGGTCTTCTAGAAGCCATGGAAGAGGAATCCTCAAGAAGTGCAAGCAGAATCCACAAAAGTGCAAGCAGGTTCATGAAGTTCGCGGCCAATCAATCAATCCGCGCAAAAAAAACAATCCTGAGTCTCCAAGAAGCAAAAAAAAAATCACCAAGAGTCCAAGAAGCAGTCAAATTGGCCCAAGCAGTAAGAGACACATTGGAGAGAAGGCGGAAGGTAGATGTTCACCACCCCTCGATAAGGCATGAAGAAAAATCGCCAAGCTGTTTTCCCAAAACCATCTACCCTGAACCAACCATACCCAAGTCTCTGGGTTCGTGAGGCATGTACAGGGGGCGTGGCGAGTTGTGGGGCCCCTCCGCATGATGATGGGCTAGAATATGAATTTCTGTTGCCTCTCAGAAGCATCCCGAAACACGGCGTCTTCATACACGTACACTCTGAGGCTTAAGCAGTTGTTGATTTGTAATCGTCATGGTACTTCGACGATTCCCGATGACAAGTCCTTTGGTAGCCTTCTCGGATGTCGCACCCATAGCTGGTGTATAACGGGAAAGCCAACATTTTAAAACCCAACCAAACCTTCCTTTTCGTTTTCTTCCTCCTCGTTCGCTTTGTTTTGCCGGGTATTTCTAGTCGTTGTGCTTCCCCAACATCTTTTGCAGGCAATGAATAGATACTCCTCGACGTGGCCAACGCAAACACGACGTCGAGTCTCTGCACCAACCAACCACACAGGCATCGGGGGCAACCCCGTACGCCTGTGGACGTCGATGATATCTCGATGACAACCTGCTATGCTGACGGCATCCCGGCAATCAATTCTCTGCACCAACATGAACAATGGGTGTAGGAAAGAAGCACCTGAGCTCAGGAGGTGCCGATGTCACTCCGGTACCCTGTCTCCAACAACAATGAAGCTTGGGGGCAATATCATCCCTCGAACATCCATAAGGCTGATGGTGTACCGGCATACCACCTGGCGATACACTATTCATGGTGAAACAGAGTAGTCGATGGTCTACCGACGCCTCACCTACATCATCATATGAATATAATGGGAGCAGTGCAATGCGCCAGTGCGGCCAGCATGAATCTGTGAAACCCTCCGATCTAGTCGTCTGGCACCGCAGCAGTTAGGCGGTCACGACAAGTTTGGTAAAAATCTATTTTTGGTTTTCAGGACAAGGCATGATGTTTCGCCATGAAATGAAGACGAAGAAGGGCTGTCTCGTTGGCTGGCATCGTCCGTTGGGCCATCGCAACGAACTCACTAGAGAATCCGCGTACAGAAGAACATACCTGCAACTACGTGCCTACATGGTGTACATGGCGTCCACAACATGTTGTTCACACGACGAGAAGTCTCTTACCTCGGCGGCGATGGTGCGTTGCGGTGGCGCCGAGCACTACAATGATAAACGAAGACCAGGATTTACCGTCCTTATCACGGTTATGGCAAGGATACGCGTGCAAGCAACGGTGGAGCTGGCTGGACGGAGCTGACGACGCGGTGGAGCTAGCACAGAGTGTATGGAGGAGCGAGGTAAAACACGGCAGGCGGTCAAGATACACATACCCATACACTAGTCGCCGGCCTCGGAGTTCGTAACAGCCGCAGTCGAGCTAGCCGGGTACCTGATGAGCAGGAGAGGATCGTGCGCGTAGCGAGCCGGAAGGACGACGACGCATAAACAACTATGCCGAGGCGAACGCTGGACTTTGGAGGCTGATGCCGGAGAACTCTCTGATTAGCGTCAAATAAAACCGCGCAGAATAAAAAAATAAAAAAAATCATGAGAGCCATCATCTTTTTATTGCTAGTGTAATTGGTGATACAAACTTAATCAAACCCACTGGAACTAAATGATTGGTTCTTCGGCACAACCTAAAACAAACTTTATTTCACTAAGCTGAAACTTGTTTAAGACTAATGTGCAGCCCCTCGTCACCGGAGCAGAACTGCAGAAGATGATGGCACGGACCGGCTCCTCACCCAAGAGGACGGTAGGACAGGATGATTGCGATCTCCGGGGGAGTGCCGCCAGCCGCCAAGAATGCGCCCGCCTCTTCACGGCGTCTTGCATACAAATCGGTCTCCTCGTAAGAGATCCGAACGGCTTGTTCGTGAGCTCTAAGGTTCTGGGTGCAGGACGTCGTCATCTCAGTCAAGACTGCCGCACGCTTCTCAGCTTGCGCCGCCAACTTCGCATGCTTCTCCGCAAGGGTCGTGTTATCCTCAACAAGCTTGCGGTGCCCCTCGGCCATCCTCTGATGAACTTCAGCTTGCTCCAACTGCCGGCGGTGGATGGACGTCAGGTCGGCAAGGCGTTCCTCCAGACGTGGCCCATCCTCTTCAAGACGGCGACGTCCAGAAGCGATTTCCACAAGAGCTGCATCAAGTTTACCTATCAGGGAGATCACACGCTCAGGTGCGGGGGCGTCTGCAGGAATGGCGTCACCATGCCCTCGAAGCCGAGCAACTACCGCCTGGAGGCGTCCAATTAGGACCTCGAGATCGGGCGGGGTCTTGCTCCCGTAGCGGCTCTTCCATGGGCCTATTGCTGAGGTGATCATTTCTATGGCTTCTTCCTTGTCAAGAGGGCGCTTCCTGAGTGCTTCTTGAATATCAGCAAGTTCCCAGTTTATATATTTCTGGCTAGCTGCCGGGAGGATAAGGCTGGGCGTAGGTGTCTTTTCAGCCGGAGGGGCTTTAAAGCTCTCAAACGTGACGCCCTCCTCTCCAATGATCTCCTGGTGCTTTGACACCAAAGCCCGGAGTTCCTTAGCTTCGGGAGAGCAAAAGTCGTCCAGGTTTGGTGTGTCATTCGCGACACCTAAAAAAAAAAGTACACGAGAAATATATGTAAGAAAAAAAGGGGGGGGGGGGTCATCCAAAGGACATGCCTATGGCAAGAGCAACGGTTACCTGCAGGAGGAGGTGATCTGGGCTTCTTGGAGATTACCCCAACGTCTACATCGCCAGGTGATCGCTTGTTGCCCGCTTCTGTTGCACTGGTTGATGGTGCCGGAGACAAGGGCTTCTCCGCCGGGCTACCGGTCAGCGGTGGCGCTAACTTCACCACCGGATCATGCACCAACGGCGGTGCAAGTG
Organism: Triticum monococcum; assembly: GCA_034509565.1. Classification (NCBI taxonomy): domain Eukaryota; kingdom Viridiplantae; phylum Streptophyta; class Magnoliopsida; order Poales; family Poaceae; genus Triticum; species Triticum monococcum. The sequence goes on from CM067845.1 coordinate 581,795,491, forward strand.
TCACCGCGGGAGCATCCTTCACTGGAGACGTGGCCTTTGCCACAGGCTGCTCAGTCATCTCCACCGCCTCGGCCAAGAGGCGCTGCGCGCCGTCGCTCACGACCACGTGCGGCAATACATCCTCCAGCTGGTCCTGCGTACACAAAGATGAAGATAGTTAAAAAAAAAGAGAAAAAAGGTATTTAGAAAAAAGGATATGTAGACATTTTTTTTTACCTCAGGGATATCCAATGGAGCGTCCGAGTCAATAGCAATGACCGTCCCCTCGGAAGTTTTGGAAGTGCGGTTGGGTCGGTGGCGTGAACTCCGCGACGCCGTGCTGCCCGGAGGCGGCAAGGGCGGCGACAAACGGGTGTACTCCACCCCGTCGGACTTATTTCCCGACCTAGAGGGCGCCAGAGGAGCTGAGCGATCCTTGTGACGGCGGCTGCTGGACGAACCTCCGGCATCGCTGCTGCCGTAGTGCTTCGACGTCTTGGCGTCACCTTTGCCATGGTCTGACTTGTTCAGCCTCTCGCGACCCATCCTAGCAAGATACAACAAATGATGAGAAGTCATGGCAGAGTGCCAGCATGCCGAGTCGCCTAATCGCCAACGCCAGGGAGAAAAGGTAGAGACTAGCTAGCAGCAGCATACCTAGCTGGACGGAGGAACTTCGGTCGGATGGGAGCACGTCTTCACGATCGGATCTCTGTATTTGGCCGACGCTGAAGGAAGGTGAGTACGAAGCCAATGCACGGGGACCTTAACTACATTTATAAGCCCTGACCGCCCGTGCAAAATCACAACGGCCGCGCCCTTCGTAGAAGATATACGCAGGTCGTTATGATGCCAATCAGGCTGCACACGTATGACCGCCAAAAAAAAAAAACAAAAAAAAAAACAAAAAAAAGCCTAATCACCGAATAAAGTCCGACCTGCTATGCGCTCGAACTTTCTTCGGTGAGGGGGCATTTGTTCGACGTATTTTTGTGATTACTATTTTCAGAAGATATAAGTATAAATGTATTTCTTTTTCCTAATTGCAAGTTATACACATATATGTTTTTTATTGGGTGTATACGTACACACACGCATTAAGCAATCCTCGATGCAATGGTACGTGCATGCATGCATTTTGAGTTTGCTCACGTACCAACCAATGTATACCTGCACTTGATGCTCCGTAGCATAGACGTCGACTTATACACACATGCAGGTTACAATCAGGAGGCTGAGTCCACATCTACGTCACGCCCACAAGATAACATATTGTATGTGTATTTCTTTAAATACCCGTATATACCGGCCGGCAAGCACGTGTATACGTACTGGAATACCTGAGGTTGGTTCAACCAGCAAACCCCGGAGATAAGATGAAGATGGCGATCGAATGAACCAGGCCCACCGGTCAGTTGGGTAGCTAGGTACGCACGGGTTGTTTTTTTTGTTTTCTATGTGCAGGCGTACGCGTCAAGGAAAAAAGAAGATAAACATCAGCGAGACGATAAGACCCGAAGCGAGATTGCATCCATATCTAGTCCAAGAAAATCGGGACGTTTGACCCATCTCCATCCGCCGGGTCGCCCATCTCCTGCCTATAAATACACACACCTAGCTACGCACAAGGGGGCGGACGTACACACCCATTCTGAAGGCAACTGATGCACGCACACACCCATCCATCGCACAACACCTCAAGCACCCATCCATCCACCACGCAACACAGGAGGAAGGACGCAGGCTCCCGAGCCGGCGTACACGGAGAGAGGAGGCTGGCGTACAGGGAGCTCGGCGCCTGTGACATGGACGCGAAGCTTACCTTCCCGAAGGGTAAAACTTTGATCTAACAAATTTCTTTCTTAGTTCCTTCTTTGCACCGCTAGCATGCACGCACACACGCCGGGATCGTTGCCGAATGCAAAGTTCGCATGATCGGATCGCCGCTGGACCGGAAGATGAAGCCGACCTTGCCGGAGATGGTCTTCAACAAGCCAGCGCCACGAAGAACGACGGGGAGGCCGCCATCACCACCCGCTGTCCACCTCGTCACGACGGTTCGGTCAAGATGACGACACGGAGCACGCCATGACCCCGCCCATCGTCGAGGTCGCCAGGTTGATGCCCCGGAGGTCGACGCCACGGTGGCCACCCCCACTCATCACCGCACGACCAGGACAACGCGTCGCCGGAGCTCGTCTACACCAAGCCTGTGCTATGGACGCTGACGCCACCAAGGTCGTTGCCCCGGAGGTCGACACCACGGAGGCCGCCCCCACTCATCACCGCTCGACGAAGACGGCGCGTCGCCGGAGTTCGTCTTCACCAAGCCCGCGCTATGGACGCTGACGCCACCAAGGTCGATGCCCCGGAGGTCGACACAAGCGGAGGCCGACCCCACTCATCGCCGCTCGACGAAGACGACGCGTAGCCGGAGCACGTCTTCACCAAGCCTGTGCTATGGACGCTGCCGCCACCAAGGTCGATGCCCCGGAGGTCGTCACCACGGATTCCGCCCCCACTCATCACCGCTCGACGAAGACGGCGCGTCGCCGGAGCTTGTCTTCACCAAGCCCGCTCTATGGACGCTGACGCCACCTAGGTCGATGCCCCGGAGGTCGACGCCATGGAGGCCAATCCCACTCACCACCGGTCGACGAAGATGACGCGCCGCCAGAGCGCGACTTCACCAAGCCCACGCTACGGACGCTGGCACCACCAAGTTCGATGCCCCGGGCGTCGACGCCACGGATGCCGCCCCTACTCACCACCCGTCGACGGAGACGACGAGTCGCCGGGGCTCGTTTTCACCAAGCCAACAATCGAGGCCAACGGCACACAAATCACCATCACCACTCACATCTACCTTGTCATGACGGCGCGGTGAAGGTGTTGACACAAAGCTCGCCGAGACGCCGCCCACCGCCGACGTCGCCAAGCCGTTGCCATGAAGGTGGATGCCACGGAGATAGCCATCATCACACACCCTTCGCCCGCTACATCAAGCTCGTGCCCTGAAGGACGAAGCCGCGGAGCACACCATACTATGCTGCCCTGTATCTCGGTCGAGGATGACGAGGCCTAACTTTGATGCCGGCGCAGCGCCTCTTCCACACCTCGGCGGGACTGGATGGTGCCATCCTTCCGAGTACCATCGCTGGGTATGGCCGCCTGTGGTGTACCCGGAGAACAGCTGAACATCGTGAGACGGAGTACACTACGTACAGGTGCACGTATAAGGCCCAGCACCAGTGCACACATGAAGACTGATCGCCGGCTGGCCATCACGGGAGACGGTCACATATGACGACAGATGCCTAGCCTTGTCGCTAAGTTTCTAGTCTACCTCTTGTCGGTGAAATCATCTTTGTGTTGCTGTGCACCACGAAGTGGCCATTGCGCGTGCATGGGCCATGCACGTAGTCATTTGATGGCAGGGTGGCATGTTTGTCAACCTTTCGTCGACTGAAAAAGCCATCGGAGCCCTCACGCGAGATGACTCGTGACCAAGCTCTCCTACGTGCTGCAACATCATCACCATCGTCTACATCGAGCGCTTAGAGGAGACGAAGACATTTAGTTCGCTGTCGTCATCCGAGCAGGAAGAAGCTTATGTCGACCACATGGCGGTCTATGGCCTCCTTAGAAGATGGTGCCACACCAGGGCGATGCCCGCGCCCTGCTCGCCGGGGGATGAAGAGAAGTATGTCTATCTGGTCCGAAGACAAGATGCGACGGCGAGGCGACGCGACTTGAACGACAACACTGCTCCTCTACGAACATGTGAGACGACGCCTTGACGACGCCGACTGCCGTGGACTCGGCGTCTGGCCAGGACGAGGTGTAGACCACTCAGGCCATGCCGGCGCGAGCAACGCGACGGTCATACGCCGACGCCGGTCTCCATCGACAATTACTCCCGCAGGGTGTTGACCCTTGTACACCCCGAGAAGCTACTGGTCGTCGAGAAGTCCGAGCCGAGCGTGATCCATGTTACCCCAACAACAACCCCTCCAACGTCGTCAAGGCCGACGAGGCACGACGGCGAGGGCGAGCGCGGCCACTATAAAGGCTATGCTACTCGCGGCGCGTGTACCGACGAGGACACGGGCTCTGCCGCCGCCCACACGCACATCACCATCATCATGCATGGAGAACGCGAAGCGAAGACGACGAAGACGACCACACAGCTCAATCGGAGGTATCTCGCGGAGCAACCCGCGGGAGTAATTAACCGGGAGTCTTCCGAGGCCCTGGGAACCAGGAAATCACGCAATCGCCGCAGCCAGCTTGGCCGTGCTAGTAGGCCACGGAGTGCACCCTTTTTTTTATGGGATATTGTAATTTTATTTCTCCAATGAGATTAATGAAATACATGTTCCCGTATCCCTTTTTCTTTGTGTACTACGGTACACTGGCACGCCCGCATATTTACTTTTCGCTTTCCCGGCGTATGAGAGAAACACACTCCCTTCTTTCCTTCTCCCCGGAGTCCCCAGATGTTTTTCTCGTGTCAAACAAAGAGGATGGCTTCAAAGAGAGATTCAAGTTTGACTCCACACCCCCCAGAAGAGCTGTGTTGCGTGGAACTCCGTCGCTTGAAGAATCAGAGTTCTCTTCCTCTGCTGCCACAGTGACGGGAAAAATCATTGAGGAAGAAGACGACGCTACATCACCGCCACCTTCTTCAGCGCGCATCGTCACTGCACCAAGCTCGCCAGCTCCACCAAACGCCTCCAACGACCCTGCAGCGCCTGGGAACGCGTAGAAACCTCTATGTCTTCAAACCTTTTTGGTCATCACTGACAAAAGGGGGAGAAGCATATGATGTTCATAGTCTTCAAGCGGGTCAATAATAAGGGCGGGTGCTTTATTATATTTTGCTTCATGCTTACAACTCTCGTTTTGCTACATTTGGTTCTTTGAGTTGTAACACTTAAACTTGATGGTCGTCTGCTACTATGTTTGCCACTGTGTTTTTGCGAAGATAACTTCCGCATGTACGACGATAATTTCCGCACTTATGTCATTTCGCAGACGTCCATTTTTCATTATGCATATCATTATCTTCTTATATCATTACATGCATGATGGATTGTCATCATAAGTTGAAGTGGATTCCCACAAATACATCCTGCTATGTGCATTCGCGTTCCAGAAGAAAATCACTTATATGCACATCCTCAGGGGGAGCCCTTGCAGCTTATGAAGACAATTCCTTTACAGTTTCACAAATTATATTCCCCGTTGAAAACTTCAACTAGTTTGTCATCAATCACCAAAAAGGGGGAGATTGTAAGTGCATCTAGTGCCACCCCTAGTTGGTTTTGGAGTATTGACGACAAACCTAGTTGAGGGACTAATGTGTTTGTGAGAATTGCAGGATAACATAGGTAGAAGTCAATCATTGATTCGGTTTAGCTACCAGAGATGACCCCTAAAAATGTACGAAGACATTGAAGACAATGGTGGTTCATGAAGACATTCTTGTCGAAGACAATGACATATGAAGACTCCCCATGAAGCCTTTGGAACTCGAAGACTTAGATCCTTCGTAGTTTTAATTTATTCATGTTGTGTCATAGGAACCACCGTACTGTTAAGTGGGGTCCAAGAGAACCAGTCAGGATGACTGAAGTGATGCCTAATTCAAATCCTATGTCTTCGAGTGAAGACAATGAGAGAAAATCTTGTCCAGAGTCAGACAAGTCAGCTTTACTTGCAGCCCAAGTAAAGTTGCCGTGAAAGTTCAAAATCCGACCGTTAGTACACGTGTCAGTTCCTTAGTGACCCAGGGTCATTTCGGACAAATCAGGTCAGGGTTGCCAAGCGGCTATAAATAGTCCACCCCTACAACCATAAAAGGTTGGCTGCTCAGATTTCAGTGCACGGCTTTTGTCGTTTGTGAGCAACCCACCTCGAAGCCTTTGAGAGAAAATCCTTAGTGAGGAGAAAAGCCCTAACCACCCAGAGCCAGAGTAATTGGGCATCACTTAAGTCTTCTTGTCTGAGTGATCTGAAGACTTATTACACTTGAGGACTGTGCATCCTCCAGACGGTTAGGCGTCGCGTTCTGAGCATCCAAGAGGAATTGTGGATTGCCGGTGAACGAAGTCTGTGAAGGTTTGGGAGTCTACCTTGAAGACTTACCAGAGTGATTGGGCGGGGTCTGTGTGACCTTAGCTCAAGGAGAAAACGGTGAGGACTGGGTGTCCTGAGCTGCGTGTTCAGGACTGGGTGTCCGGGACTGTGTGTCCTTTGGTTTAAATACCTAGCCGCTCCAACCAGACGTACAGTTGTCACAGCAACTGGAACTGGTCCAACATATCATTGTCTTCAACGTGTCACTGGTTTCATCTTCGCCCCCCCCTTTACTTACCAGTACGCATTGTGAAGCTATTGCATGCTTGCTTTATCTTCTGTCTTCACAACGTGACTGTATGATCTGTTTGGCTTCATAACTTCTTTCAACCTGATCCTCATTACACTGAAGCTATTCGTTACTGTGCTTTCACTATATTGTATACTTGACCATGGCTTGCGTTGTGTAATCTACCTTCCACTGCACAGTGATAGGCGTGTTCACTCTGTTTGTCTTCATAACTTCCACGTTTTGAAGACTTTCATAAAAATCGCCTATTCACCCCCCCTCTAGTCGATATAACGCACTTTCAACGGTACTACTGCTCGACCTCACGGTACAACAGCTGGGGATAGCGGTACTACCGCAAATGGTAGCGGTACTACTACTTGCGAGCAGTACTAAAAAATACTTCCGTTCCTACCTCCGCTGAGCAAAACACGGGATTTTGGTCCGGAGTGGTACTGCCGCTCAGGAGCCGCAGTAGTAAAAATTTACATCCGCTCTAGCCGTGGTAGTACTGCTGCAGTCTTTACCAAAACAGCCACAACTTCTGCAAACGGACTCCGAATTCAAGTTTGTTGGAAAGCTAACGACATGGGCTAACACAATCTTGATACAAATATCAATAAGAAGCAAATGATAAAAGGACCATAATAAAATGGTGAGAACCCTTCCTCGTATAAGACCGGTAAAACCTCCAACACGGTGTACATCATAGAAGATGCATGCGAACTCCGTTTTCGATGAACTCAAGCTTGTCATCAAGATGACCATAAGCTCTAAGACTCACAAAGAGAACCAAACAAGAACCAAGAAAGATGATGCAAGGATGCAATGGTTTGTGCGATCTATGAATGATACGATCAAGCTACTCATCGAGAGCCCCACTTGATAGTACGGCAATCGATCCTATAACCCGGTCTCCCACCTACCATCATGAGACCAGTAAAATAGAAAACCTATCAAGGGCAAACCTTTGATTTGCACATGGTCCACTCGAACTAGATGATGATGATCTTGACTCCCTCAAGTTGGACCATCTTTCTTGATTGTGTTGGCTCGATGAAGACTAGTTGATTGCTCCCCCATACTACACTATGGGTGAGCCACTCTTCCGCACATCTTCACAAGTCCACTGTCACCACAATGGACGGCAAGCTTCAAGCATTTGATATCTTCGTGATGCTTCACTTGAATTTGCACACCACAACCTAACCCCACAAAGAACTCTCACGAAGATCATAGGTTAGTACACAAAGCGTAGTTGACAATGCTTACCATACCATGGGATCGCTTGATCCCTCTCGGTACATCTTCTACGCTTTGTGTGTTGATCAACTTGATTTACTCTTTTACTTAGTCTTGATCAACCTCTCACAAGACCAATCTTTAGGTAATTCCTTGAATAGCACCTTGGTCATCACAAACTCTCCTTGAAACCAACAAATGTACTCCAAGAAAAGCCTATGGATAAAACCTTCAAATATAACTCAAGGAAACCATTAGTCCACACAAATTGTCATCAATTACCAAAACCAAACATGGGGGCACCACATGTTCTTTCATCTGGTAGCGTGGGACCGGGTGTGAATGCCCAAGTTGGCAGGTGGTCTAGGTGTTAAAAACTTACAAGCATAGTTTTTTGCCTTATTTTGAAATTTGCTTTCAAATTCCTTCACTCCCCACTTCTGCCTTGGAAGGATTGGATGTTAAACCATTCCCCCCTCCACATAGGTCTAGGTAGAAATGCCTCCTTCCTTGGCAAAGCTATTTTTAAACACTTACACACGCTCAGAGAGATTTCCCAGGTTACTATTGGCAATGGTTCCTCAACCTTTTTCTGGCTTGATCATTGGCTCCTGCCAGAACCACTCTCCATTGCCTTCCCTGCCTTGTTTACACACCATACTAAGCCTAACACTCTTGTTGATAAAATTATGAGGGATGGGATTGAACTCGGCTTGCGTAGCCGGCTAACCGTAACCACTACCAATGAACTTGTTTCCTTGAGATCTTTGTTGCAGGGAGTGTGCCTTACAGGAGTACCCGACGGCAGGTCCTTGCTTAACGGCGCCGCTTTTTCCACTAAGGGCGCTTATGTTGCTCTTGCTTCCCAGCTATCTGATCCATCTCTTACCCACATCTGTGACTCTCGTGTTCCTAGTAGGGTTCGAGTGTTTGGATAGATTTTCTATCTGGATAGGTTAAACACGCAGGCAAATCTCCATCGCAAGACCATCATCGACTCTCCATCGTGCCCATGTTGTAATGCCGCGCCAGAAGACCGTGCTCATCTCTTCTTCACATGCCCAACGGCTGCCTCCATTTGGGGTGCCATGGGGCTGCTGCCCCGTCATTCTCCCCTTCCTGACTTGTGGAATGCGCCGGTTCAGGATGGCCTACCTCAGTCAATCTGGCCTTTCATTTTGCTACTAATATTATGGAAAATCTATCTTGCAAAACTGCAACTATCTTGCAGACATGCACTTTTCAACAACATAGGTTTTTGATAATGAAGGTCTTGCTTGCAACAATTCAAACTGGCGTATCTTTTCGTAACCTTATTTTCAATATAGTAGATGCATAGTAAGTAACTAACGTTTTCTATGCAAGAAAAAGTGCGGCGGCCCTCATTTGGTCGATCTTACAAGCTCGTCCACATCATTGCTTAGATCTAATCTCGACACCCAACACAACAAGACCACTCTTGTATCCTCCAGTTGTCTGCATCAAGCTGATAGACACCTCATCGTCGTCTTCCTCGTTGTAGAACTCACCCAACTCGACCTCCATCCAGCCGTTAGCCGTTCTCTGAGGGAGCACAATGTTGTCTGTGAGATGAATTGCTCCAGTAACGCGACTGCGCTTGCAAGGTCGCCATTTTTCCTCCCAGCTAGACCTCCAAATATTTTTGTGAGTCACTCCGTCATCCCCAACCTCCATGTAGCCTTGAAGGCAAACTTGCCGTGTTGAATGGATCCATCCAATGCTAACTGATGCCACCTGAAACGGAAAATCCAGCTTGTTGAACCCACTACCTGCCAGCTTGAACACCATGTAAGCGGCGTACGCCGAGTTCAGCGAGAGCATCCTACATTGCATCTTCCCACGGATTTCCAACCGCGAAACCTTGTGGAGCCTGGCTGCTTCCAAGAACCTGTCGAAGAAGTTTGTGGTAATGAGGACCGGGCATTTTGGCTCCCGGGCTCAGATGAGCCCGAAAGTGAACAGCGAATCTGCCAAAAATAGTAAACAAAATTTTAAAATTCTATTTTTTGTGATGAAAGATGCTTGAGTTTGTTATGTCCGTGCAAAAGTTTAGCGCATTTGAACATCTGACGAGTTCTCAGCAAAAAGACAAATTTGGGATTTGTGAAAAAGTTAGCTGTTTTGCGCTGCTCAAATCTGATTTTTTTGTGAGAGCTACTTATGTTGTCAAAATGAGTCGAAACTTGGCACAACACATACTCAACTATCTTTCACCTGATTTTTTTAGAATTTTTCTGTATCTTTTTAAATTTACTGTCCAGAAGGTGTAGATGAGCTCGGAAGCCGAATTGGATATTCACCGGTAATGATTAATATATTCATGTCATCTCATAGCAATGTGTTATACTAGTAGTATATCAAATTTATCGTGACAAGAAAAATCCAATCGAAAACTAATTGGCCCCAAAAACACCACAATCAAAAAGGAGGCTCGACTCGATCGAACCTCTCGTTTCCTTGGATCTCGTCGCTGCGGAGGTGGATCCATTGCCAGGAGGAGGGCGTCTCGCCCCGCGAGATATGCAGCGCCCTCGCCGAAAGCAGGAAGCATTTGGCGCCCGTGGCCCTGTCCAGCTGCATGCTCTGCGCCAAAGAAACGAACGAATGAATGGTTCGGGGGATTAGTTCATCGTCAGCCGATTCCGATCAAGCGGAAACAAGGAGAGAAATCAAGAGGGCACGGGGAGTCTGTTATCGATGCGTACAACGAGCTTGCATGGCAGGAGGGCCAGGGTGACGGAGAGGCGCCGGAACAGGGCCTTCCTGGATGCCAGCGCGCAGGGGAGCTCGCCCTTGGCGACGAGCTGCGGGAGGTCGCGGGGCAGGAAGCCGGACCAGACGGTGTCGGAGTCCGCGGCGGTGAGGAAGGCCTGGGAGAAGGCGGCCGCGCGGCAGGCGTCCTGCGGCGACGTGAGGGAGATGATCGTCGCGAGGAGTGTCAGGCCTGCTTCTTCAGTTAACAAGTGTCGCTCTTCTTCAATTAACGAATGGCCAAGATCTACGTTGCGCTGCTGATCGGACGGCTCACATTGCTCACCGTCTCACTGTACCGTTTCATCCGTTTCCTGTAGCGTTTCATTTACGGCACTGTTGCCATCACCGCGTGCCAGCTGACCTATAAAGCTTGCACCCCTCGTCTTGCAATGCATCAATTATTCGGAGAACCATTCCATTACTCAAACATACATCTTATATCAATACAAACCCTAGTTTGTCCCTACTTTCCCCTTTCCTCTTCGCGAGATATGTGATCCTTCTGTGTGAAATCCACCTCGGTCTCCTCTGGGGTGTGACAATTGGTATCATGAGCGTAGGTTATCCTCGGCGACGCAGCAGATCGGAGCTGCGACGATGATCTCCCACCCTTCCCTCCCTCTTTCGTCAACGGTGACGATGTCGGTGGCGTTGGCGACAGTGTAGGTGGCGCTGGTGGCGGTAGACCCATTCGTCGGCAGCGCGTCGAGCTTGACTAGTTGTGTGAGCAAATCGCTCACTCGGTAAAAGCCCAGGTCGGCGGAGTGTGGTGTTGTTCCTGGTGGCGATCTGGAGCGGCGGCGGCAGGGCTGAGTTTTCAGATCCAGTTCCCGGGCTCGTCCTGCGGGTAAAATTCCTCTCTGCACTACTCAGCCAAGATGGGGCGAGGCAAGGCTAGTCTCGACGAGTCAGAAATCGCCGAACTCCTGGGCATGAAGGGCGAATTTCTCCAACACCGCGATGAAACCGCTGAACTGGGTGGCGAAGTCGACGACCTCCGCAAGGATGTGCACGGCATCGACCTCAAGCAGGACACAATGGTCTTAGTGATGGACGGGGTTCAGAAGGCGGTATCCTCGTTAAACACTCAGCTCGCAACCATGGCAGATGTACTGAAAGCATTAACCGCTCCTGGGGCTTCAATACCATCACCCCCGGGCCAACCAGTTCCTGAACATCAGCAAGCGAACAAGGAAATTGTTGCACCAGATGACAGGCAACTGACAGAAGAACTAAGAAAAAGATTGGCCTTGGAACAAGAGAAAACCAGACAAGTTGCGTCTCAAATCCCTCCCCACCTGGCACCCATCCAAGTGCCCAGACACTCAGTTCCCCCAGGGTTCGGCAACAACCCAGTTCTAGAGATCCACTCGCCCAATGGAACACCAACTGCAGCATACAAAACTGCCCGTACTCCTAGATTTCATGGATTCCAGCAAACCGGTGTTCGTCAGAGTTGGGACGACTTTCAGAAGCAGTATGATCAAGACATGCGTACACAGTTCCTCAAAAGCATCACAAAAGGACCTCGAATGGATTTCCCTCGTTTCGATGGTGACAACCCAGCTGGCTGGATACGGCAATGCGAAAAGTACTTCCAAATGGCTGGTGCCCTTGTTGAATACAGAGGAAATTTGGCACAATTATACGTCGTGGGCAGAGCTGATGTGTGGCTACATCATTCGGGCATCCTCAAGAAGCAACCAACCTGGGCACGGTTCATTGAAGAAATCACGCGCCATTTCTCATCTGCTAGCTCCTATGAACTCACTGAACGGTTCAACAACCTGAAGCAAAACACTTCGACAGTGTCAGATTACACTGGCCAATTCAAAGAACTGATGACAGAAATTCAAACTGACAACCCAATAATGGATGAACAGTGGTTTGTCAAGTGCTATGTTAACGGGCTACGTTCACAGATCAAGTTCCAACTAAGATCACTGAGACCTAAATCCCTCACAGAAGCTTATTGGTTGGCAGTAGATATGGAGAAGGGAACAGCAGAAAAGAAAGCCTTTCAAGCCCACACTAGCACCAGCAAAAGCTATACTGGTTTTCACAAAACCTATAGCCTAGCAACAGAAAAAGTTGCAGATCCCAAACCAACTACAGTGAACCAAAGAGCCAGAGAACCTGGCAAATATTGGAGATGTGGTGATGCTTGGTTTCATGGCCATAAGTGCAAACTGGCCCCTGCTCTGAATGTACTGACAGGTGAGGAACCTACTGATCAACAAAGAGAGCAGGAAGAAATCGAGGAACAAGATGTAGAAGAACAACCACAAACAGAAGAACATTGCATGACAATATCTGCTCAAGCAATGCAATCAGATAATGTCAACACCATATCCATACTAGTGCAAATTGGGGGCAAACATGGCATTGCTCTAGTGGACTCTGGAAGTAACTCTACATTTATCAGCCTCAAATTTTCTCTGACCACTTCTTGCAATATTCTAAAAGACACTAGTAGAGCTGTCACTGTTGCTGGGGGAGGAACATTGTGGTCAGGTTCATATATACCCACAACCACATTCACTGCTGGTAACACCAAATTCCAACAGCAATTCAGAGTGCTAGATCTCCCTGGACATGACATGGTGCTAGGCATTGACTGGATGTCCAAGCACAGCCATGTTGCTTTTCACTATAACCCCAGACAGATCACAGTGATGCAGAACAAGGACACTCCTGTTACAATTAAAGCCTGTGACACTTTATCTGAAGCTACTCCTATTGAGGCTGCAGAAGTGAAAAAACTTCTTTCATCAGGAGCTCCAGGTTATGTACTACAACTCATCAGAGATACTACCATGACTAAACCAGAGAAACACATAGTTCCTCAACCTGTGGAGGAAGTTCTGCAGAAATTCCCTGAAGTATTTCAAGAACCAAAGGGTTTGCCCCCTAAAAGATCACATGATCACAAAATACCACTGAAAGAAAAAGCAATCCCTCCCAACTCCAGGCCCTACAGAGTACCTCACATGCAGAAAAATGAATTGGAAAGGCAAATTGATGCAATGCTCGGGGATAAAATCATCAGGGCTAGTGAGAGTCCCTACTCCTCCCCAGCAATTCTAGTAATGAAAAAGGATGGTACTTGGAGGATGTGCATAGACTACAAAAAAATGAATGAAGCAACAATAAAGAACAAGTTCCCAATTCCAGTAATTGAAGATCTGCTAGATGAATTGCATGGAGCAACTTACTTCACCAAGTTGGACCTCAGGTCTGGGTATCATCAAGTGAGAATGGATGAAAATGATATACCCAAAACTGCATTTAGGACCTACTTTGGGCACTATGAGTTCTTAGTTATGCCTTTTGGACTTACAAATGCACCTGGAACATTTCAAGCCCTCATGAACAGCATCTTTGGCCCATATTTAAGGAAGTTCGTGATGGTTTTCTTTGATGATATCCTCATCTTTAGTAAATCCTTGTCAGAACATTTGGAACACCTGCAGATAGTGTTACAGTTAATGAAAGAACACCAGCTGTATGCCAAACTCTCCAAGTGTGTTTTTGCAGTGACACAAGTGGATTACTTGGGCCATGTTATAAATGCAAAAGGAGTTTCTACTGACCCCTCTAAAGTAGCAGCAGTAGCTGAATGGCCAACCCCCACCACTCCTAAACAACTCAGGGGATTCTTGGGCCTCTGTGGCTACTATAGAAGATTCGTCAGAAATTTTGGTACTATAGCAAGACCTCTGCATGATCTGCTCAAGAAAGACAATTTCTCCTGGACAGATAAACAAACCAGTGCTTTCCAATAACTGAAACAAGCTATGACAAATGCCCCAGTGCTGGCCCTACCAAACTTCACTGAGCCCTTTGTCCTAGAAACAGATACTTCAGGTACTGGGATAGGAGCAGTCATGATGCAGCAAGGAAAGCCCATAGCATACTATAGCTCCACCCTTTGTCCAAAGAATGCTGCCCTCTCCACTTATGAAAAGGAAGCACTAGCAATTCTAGCTGCACTAAAAAAGTGGAGACATTATTTCCTGGGCAATAATCTCATCATAAAAACAGACCACCAGAGTCTACAGTTTATGACGGACCAAAAGATCAACACTAGCATACAACACAAGCTGATGTTGAAGCTCTTAGAGTTTAACTTTACTCTGTAGTACAAAAAGGGCAAGGAAAACATAGTGGCTGATGCCCTCTCAAGAAAAAACTCAATCATGGCTATATCACTGGTCACTCAATGGATTTCTGCAGTAGAGGAGTCCTATGCCAATGACAACACATGCCAGTCCCTTCTGGAAAAGTTACTACAGTCCCCTGATCATTCAGTAAACCAGAACAGATTACACTCTGGAATTATCAGACACAAAGGAAGAATATATGTGGGCAGGGATTTAGCTCTGAGGAAGAAACTACTGTCTGCTCTACATGCCTCTGCTTTGGGAGGCCACTCAGGCAGGAAAGCTACCTATCACAGGATCAAGCAGATCTTCTACTGGCCAGGTCTCAAGCAAGAGGTGGACAACTTTGTAACTGAATGTCCTGTCTGTCAGAAGAACAAAGGAGAGAATTGCCCTTATCCAGGATATTTGGACCCTCTTCAACTGCCTGATATGGTCTGGACACACATCAGTATGGATTTTATTGAGGGTCTGCCTAAATCACAGGAAAAGGATGTAATCTTTGTGGTGGTTGACAGATTATCCAAGTTTGCTCACTTCATCCCTCTCTCTCATCCATACACTGTCCACACAGTTGCCACTGCATTCATAGATAATGTACTGAAACTACATGGCCCTCCAGTCGCCATTGTCTCTGACAGAGATTGCATTTTCACTAGTCAGCTCTGGCAAGAAATCTTCAAAAGAAATCTTCAAACGGAGCGTGTGAACCAATGTATTGAGAACTATCTTCGCTGCCTGACATCTACTCAGCCCAAGAAGTGGGCACGTCACCTGTCCATGGACGAGTATTGGTATAACACATCATACCATTCCTCCCTGTAGAAAACACCATTTGAAGCAGCTTATGGATACCCACCTCCCAACATTTGCGAGAACATTTTGCCTGACAACCTGTCAACAGAAGCTCAGCAGTTTTACTCTGACAGAGATGCACTGCTCCAGCACCTGAAAACCAACTTAACAGCCGCATAAGCCCGCATGAAGAAATATGCAGATCGCAAACGAACTGAGCGAGTCCTCGAAGTTGGGGATATGGTATATCTTAAGATGCAACCCTACCGTTTGAATGCCTTTGGCGCACGCTCTCACATCAAACTACAGAGCGAGTATTATGGGCCTTTCCGGGTCATAGCCAAAGTTGGGCGCGTCGCTTACAAGCTCCTCCTCCCTAACAACACGAGCATCCACCCAGTATTCCACGTCAGCCAGTTGAAAAAACATGTTGGACACTCAGCCGTTCCCTGTGCTGATCTTCCTCTGGTTCGAGCAGATGGGCTGATACTTACTGAACCTGTTCTGGTATTGGAGACTCGCCAGGTGGCACGCAACAATCTGTCGGTGGTTCGATGGCTCGTCCAATGGGCAAACCTACCACCTGATGAAGCATCATGGGAAGATGCATCATTCATGAAGAAGACCTTCCCTGCATTCTTCAAAGCAACCATTGATCGTTGGTTTAACAGATCACCTTCTTGAGGACAAGTTCGTTTTCGCCCTGGGGCATTGTCAGGCCTGCTTCTTCAGTTAACAAGTGTCGCTCTTCTTCAGTTAACGAATGGCCAAGATCTATGCTGCGCTGCTGATCGGACGGCTCACATTGCTCGCCGTCTCACTGTACCGTTTCATTCGTTTCCTGTAGCGTTTCATTTACGGCACTGTTTCCATCACCGCATGCCAGCTGAGCTATAAAGCTTGCACCCCTCGTCTTGTAATGCATCAATTATTCGGAGAACCATTCCATTACTCAAACATACATCTTATATCAATACAAACCCTAGTTCGTCCCTACTTTCCCCTTTCCTCTTCGCGAGATCTGTGATCCTTCTATGTGAAATCCGCCTCAATCTCCTCTGGGGTGTGGTAAGGAGCTCCTCCGGCAGGCGCAGGGCCTCGCGGGAGGCGGCAGCTGCCTCCATGGATCCCTGGTCTCTTCTTCACGTCGGAACCAATCTGGCGGTTGCGCGATTGGCCACGCGAACACTACCGGAATCACATATTTTACCGACTGTCACGTGTTTACTAAGTTTTTTTAACTGAGGTCAGATTAACAATAACTATAAGCATCAAAGCGAGTTGAAGGCGTGTCGTCATCATCGCATCTCCCTCACCGAAACCAGACAAACCTTGTTGTCGTAGACAGTTAGAAAATCATCGTGCTAAGGCCCCAAAAAAACCAGTGCACCAGAGCAACAAGCATCGCCGATGAAGAGGAACGAAAACTGGATCCAAATAAATCCACCGAAGACCAGCACCGACCGAATCTCGCGAGATTCGACAAAGACACACCTTCACACGCCATCCGACAATGTTATGCGCATCATGGGGACGGGAAATCGGACGTGAAAGACATTATTCCTACTGAGGGACATCACCACAACCACACAGCCCCAACGAAGACGTTGAACTTAACAAAAACGAGATCGGGCCCCTCCCGTCGGCGGGGGCCCCAAATCCTCCACACCTCGATGGCCCAAAGCCGATCAGAGGCGAGGCGGACCAGCGGCGACACCGACGGGAGGAGGAGGAAGGAGACATAGAGTCGTCTGGTTGTTATGACGTCGGATTTTAAACATGACAAATCCAGTGTTTTATGGCAATTTATGGTTGTGTGGGGATGACAAATTTAATTTACAAACACTGTAAATTTTTAAGAAAAAAAATAAACTGAAACAGATTTGTCATGCTTACCAACTAAATATAAATTGCCATAAAAAAGGTTCTATTTGAGTCTTACTTAATACTGTAACATCTATGTGCAAACACATACACTCGGTCATACACATAGTATGTTTTTAACATAGTACATACAAAGATGCTTACATACACGCACATACACTCATCCTTTTGAATACCGGCAGAACATGTTAAGATTGACGAAATCACCATAAGTGTCTTGTTGTCAATGAGAATATCTCCTCCCATTAAACAAGCATTGCACAAAAGCCTAAAATTAATCCAGAAAAATGCAAACATCAGTGCAAAGTGTATGACTTAACCCCTGGTGAGCTGGTTCCACCACAAGAAACCCAACCATCTGAACTATGTTCAATTCACCATACACGTGTATGTGAGGATAACTAGTATATCACCAAAATAGATTGGAAGTTTCTCACGCAAAAAAAACCCCTAGTATATCACCACTCACATGATGCCATGCTCCCATTTTGGAAAAAAAAACTTAAAAATTGGTGTTTCGATAAATTTTGATCTTTTGAATTATTTAGAAGGCACTTCTCTACATCCCCTGAAAAATTTAAATTTCAATTTGAAATACACAAAGGAAAAAAAGAAATAAATAAAAAACTGGCATGTATAATGTCAAATTTTGTTTCTCCCATAGCTTTCGATACTCCTCCTCCCATCATTCGCTTAGCTCGCGGCATCGACCAACTCTGCCGGCAAGTTTAAATTTGAAAGTGGGTGAACATGTTGGTGGATAGCACAATAGTCCGACCAGACTCAACATCGACAATCTCAGCCAATAACATTACCAATAAAAACAAATATTACCCAGTACTCAACTCCAGACGTAGTCATCGCCTTTTTCTCCAAGAAAAAAACTTGCGGTTATTCTACCTCGGCCTCGTCTTCGGTGGTCCTAGGACCATGGAGGCCAGGTGGACCCCGGCTCTTGCGACAAGAGGGATCATGCTTCGTTTTTAGGTTTTTTTGTGATTGCGTTCAGAGTTTTTGTTCTTGTCGGGAAGATGAGACGGTAATAACTCTCTGAAGATGGAATAAAATTCTCCCCGCTTAGCCCCTGTTCTATCGATGTGTCTAGCGTTTAGCGTCATCGGTGGGCGTGTGGAGTTGCGTCTCCGGCGGATCTCACAGGAGTCGGTCGGTGCTGGTATTCGGTAGATTTGCTGGGATCCGGTCCTTATTTATTTTTGTCCATGTGTCTATAGATTGGATCCTTTCGATCTATACTTTTCTTCGTCGACGACGGTTGCTGTTCTAGTGTGTTGGTTATGTGGGTTTTTAACACGACGACTTCACGATTGTCTACTACAACAAATTTGGTCTGACTCTGGTGAGGGAGAGTGATGACGGTGGCGCACCTTTGGCTCTCACTTTAGTATTTGTAGTCATCGTCAGGTGGTATATGGACATGAATGTAATTTTTGTTATTTGCCGTGTTTTTTTTAACTTTTATTTGTGGTGTTCTTTGTGTTGTCACCAGAAGATGAATAGATCAAAAGTTTTCTCGGAAAAAAAAGATAACCTGGCTGACAGATCAGTTTGTTTATTTACTTATTTTGAATGAATTGGTTGAGACAGGTCTGTTTGTTTATTTACTTGTTTGTTTATTTACTTATTAGACTATGATATTTGACACATGTGTGCCATATAAGTAAAACTGCCACATCTCTACTTCTTTCACTTTAAAATACCACATGATCTCCCTTCCATCGACCCCACTTTCTTTCGAACGACCTGCAGGCTCGCCCGAGAAACTTGCTTCTCCCGTACATCTCGCGCGCCCACCTCCGAGAAAATTGCCACTTCGTCACTTCTACCACATGATAAAAAAATAATACGCATGTGGGATTCAAACTCACACCTTCTCGGCACCAAAGCGCGCCACCACAACAACCTCACCCTTAGTATTTGTTGCTCGAACTAAAGAAACTAATCGTTTTGATCCCTTTTTTTACAATTGTGTTACTACAAAAAAGTACAGAAAATTACCATGATTTTCCCTCGGGACAAAGTTATCATGGTATTCGCATGCAAGTTATCAGGCCTGTGTTGCGTAAGTTACCGTGCTATTTACATAGAACTTACCAAGTAATATGTTTCAACAACTACACCCCTTTCAAAGTTACCACTGTGTTATAAGGTCTTCGATGTGTAAAATATCATGGTACTTACACATAAGTTATCAGGGTATGCGTACATCAACCTCGTACCTGGTCAAAGTTACCATGGGGAATTGTACATGAGTTACTGGGTCTACAGTTCGTATATTATCATGGTACTTACACCAAAAAATCTGGGTGTGTTTCGATAACTTTTTCCATAGGTCAAAAATTACCACGATATTTTTGCGTAACTTATCACGCCTATATATAGCGGGTCAAAGTGGGCCGTTTTTCTGGGCCAACCCATGAGCATGTGTGCCTCCTCATGACACTAAACATTATGTGGCTTTTCTGTGACATATCATGTGTTGTGTTCATCTAAGAGGCCCCTCGAGGCGAGTGTATGTTTTTAACAACTTGTTTTCCTTTGATAAAAAGTTACCATCATGTTTATATTGTAAGTTATCAGTTATGCGGTGCTTATATTATCATGTTATTCACACAAAAATTATCGGGGATGTTTTGGACAACTTTTTTCCGGGACAAAAGGTTATCATGGTGATTCTAGGTAACCTATCAAGCCCGCAATGCTTAAAATATCATGCTATTTACACAAAATTTATCAGGGGTATGTTTCAGCAAAATTCCCCTCACAGGTCAAAAACTTATCATGGTGTTTAGTTATCGCGGTGCATATGTATTCATGCTATTTACACATGAAAATACCAGAGGAGGGAGGTATAGTACTGTGCTATTTACATAGAAGATACCGGAGTATCTTTAAAAAAATCTTCCCTATGGTCAAAGTTACCATGGTGTTTCTATCTCAGTTATCAGATGTGCGCTGCGTATATTACCATCTATTTACACATAAATTATCTGGTTTCTTTTCACATTTTTCTTCCCTAATGGTTAAAGTTACCACGATGTTTGTATCTAAATTATCAGGTCTATGGCGTAAATGTTATCGTGCTATTTACAGAAATTACCGGGGGGCGGGGTTCAACAAATTTCTTCCCAATGATCAAAGTTACCACGATGCTTTCACCAAAGTTATCGCGCCTTCAATGCTTATGACCATGCTACTTACACATAATGTACTGCGTGGTATACAAAAGTTATCATGTTGGTGTTGCGTCATTTATCATGGTGGTGATGGAGAATTTACCATGGGAAAAGTTTATGTGCCAGGTTTGATAGGTGAAACAAAAGCTTTTCAGTGCTAAAATATTGAAGGCAAAACATGTCAAAAACAATATTTTTCCTTAGCTTGTTCAACAATGAGTGTCATAGGTGAGATGGTTAGCTCCCTTCGTTGATTACCTGCAAACAAGAGATCAAATCCCAATTCAGATCGTGAGGAAAGGAAGGAGATCAGGAGGCGTGCGGGAAAGGAAGGAGATCAGGAGGCGTGCGGGAAAGGAACGAGGAGATCACGAGGTCATGCGGAAAAAGAAGGAGATCGGGAGGGCGATGCGTCACACAGTTGCCACTTACATATTTCGTTACTTATTTTGAATGAATTGGTTGGTGCATGCGTCCCTGATCGAGGCATACGGGTACGGCATCGATCGTCTCGGCCTGCAGGTCAGGCCGTCAGGGCGCGGTGAAGCTCAAGGCTGCCATTGCTGCTCTGCTGCCTGCTGAGAGGTACACCACAACTATGCTAGCTAGCACCCTCGATGGATGCAATGGGAGGAATCCACCTGCCTCCAGTGTGTAGAGAGACAGGGTAGAAATGCCGTTGAGGGCGAGCACCATGCAGATCGATGCAGATGCATGGTAGCCCAGTCGGTGAACTGCATTCATTTGCCACCATTGCAAACAGCTCAGATCTTGCAAAAGGCCCACCATGCATTGCACGCCATGCAGCAGAAAGAAACCACATGTGCAGCAAATGAACCATGCACTCGAAAACTATACAGCTAAAAAGATATCTACTTGGATCTCAATAGAGTTTGATTCATGGACTTGCTAGGAATATGGACCGACTGTCATCGACATTTTTTCAGCGAGTTCCTTGGCTCTGCATGACTCTTCTAGTTAAATTCTCTTTGAGCGCCGTTGACACTCCAATGCTAATTACTGCCTCTTCTCGTCTCCTGTGGGAAACACCAACTAATAGTTACCGGTAGCAAGAGCTTCCATCAACAGTGAGCGAAGAATAAGGATCTATAGCTATGCAGCCTTCTGGTTCATCTCGTTTGTGATTTCCTGGAAGGCCCGCCGGCGGTCCGGTGTCCTCCACCGTCCTGTGCTCGCCGGGTTCTCAGGCCAACGGCTGTGACTGGCACCCTGAGAGCGCCCGCCAACACCAAATGGTACATGGCCGTGGAAGAGCGAACGCTGAGCTGCACTGCTTCTCACTGAGCTTGCTGTTTGCTCGGTGCCTCGAGCTTTCTCACTGAGATGGGTCATGTTAAGCATTTGGCAGACTTGATCGCCGCGATCTTGAACCTTCCGCTGCTTCCATGCTGGAGCTGTCCTGACGAAACTCCGGTTCATGTTCTCGTCTGTCGAGGTTCTGGCCGAGTCATTGCGTCTCCATGAACCTGCTGATGAGCTCTGTGGCCGAACACCCGCGACCGGGGTTTTGAGGCTGCTGCTTCCTTGAGACGATGATGATGGTGTTTTGTCCCTCTGCTCACTCGCATGCTTGCTGCTTTCACCTTGCGGGGCAGTGGTGTTCTTGCCATTGGCCAGCTGCTGCTGTTCATCCTCCTCCACCATGTCAGACCACGTTTTTCTACCGCCACCAACCAAACCCTTCCCCTTCCCCTTCTGCATAGGATTCTCACTAGCACCTATGTCGCCATCAGAGTTTGGCAAGCATTCAGCTGGGCTAGGAGTCTGACCTTGATTCTGTGCGCTGATATTGGGTCTGCCCTTTTTGACCAGCCGCTTTCGTAGTTTCTCAAGTAGAGACTGTGGCGTGGCAGCATCATTGAACAGTCTAGAAAGATCATGGTACTTCTCCAGACTTTGTCCAGTCTTCTCTCCGTCAGTAGCAACCATAAGCTGTGGCTCTTTACGCTTCATCTGAGTTATCGGAGATGGAAGCGCGTGTGAGTTGCAATCTTCATGCTTCTCTGTATCCGCTGAAACTGAAGCCTGGGTTTCTTCATAAGTCAATTGAGTTGAAGCAGAGAATATTTGTGGATGTAGATATTCAAGGTCGCCCACATCAGTAGCAAGCAAAATCCATGAATCTTTAGACTTCATCTGAGTTATGGGAGAAGGGAGTGCCTGTGACTCGAGTTCCCTAAGCACTTCAGTAGCCCGGGCAAAAGATCTCATGTGGTTTTCATCATTGCAGTTGTAAGGTATAGCTTGGAGAAGGTATTTAGCTTCAGCTACCTTTCCCAACTTCATCAGGCAGATGGCTAGATTGCACTCTTTGTTATAATCAGTTTCTATAGCAAGAGCTTGCCTGGGTCAAAGTGAAAAACACATAGTCAGTAGCAGCTGGATATAGTTGAATGAGCTTTACTGGAAATGATGCATGGGGTTATTACAGGAAAACAGAGTCCTCTTCTACTAGCATCAAGCATTAACAGTGCTGAGAACAGTCATTTCTGCATCCTTGGTGTGGAGTGAGAAAATACTCCCTCCGTCCAAATACGCAAGGCCCACTAAAATTTTGAGCCTAACCTTGATAATAAATTTGACTAACAAAATGAGTTATATGCCGTAAAAGTTATACCGATGGAAAGCTCTTTCGGATATGGATCCACAGTGGTATACTTCCTATGGCATACAACTCATATTTTGTTAGTCAAATTCATGGTCAATTTAGGCTCAAAATTCCAAGGGGGCTTATATATTTGGATGGAAGGAGTACAATGGTGCCATAATATTTACTCGTTTTTACAAATAACACCAAAAAAGGATTGAGAAGTTCAACAGAATACATATCATGTCTAACGAAATCCATATCAGATTAATAAGTGCATCCCCAACATAGATATACCTGTAGAGCATTTCAGCTTCCTCATAGTTTTCAGATTGCATATAGGCCCAGGCGAGGTTACCCAGCAACCTTCATGACAAAGCAGAGCCTTAGAATGGCGTTCAAAGGACAAATGAAGATGTATGAATGATTTTCAATACCTTGCCTTTTCATCCCTGAGAGAGAGATAGAATACTCTTCCATGAGATTTAGAAAGCTTAGTTTTCCACCGGCCAGAAGCTAGATCCTCATCAATCATTCTCAGCTTCACTGTCAGCATTTCAATCTGCTCTTTTGTCCTACCGCATTTCTGGTTGAACATAAAAAATGATTTGTATCAATACTTGGCTAGATATTTACCTACAATGCGGTGTAGGTATATTATTAGCTGATGACTTTTTTGCATGGCTTCTTGCAATATATTCCCTCCGTCTAGAATTACTTGACGCTCAAACTGATGTATCTAGCACTAAAATACATCTGGATACATCCGTTTGAGCGTCAAGTAATTCCGGACGGATGCAGTATTAAACGTGTTCAGGGTTTACCAGTATAATCAAACCTCAAAAATGGGCTTCGGAAGAAAATTTTAGCTTACATACGTAAATCTACAGGACTGAGGTACCTTGTACAAGTCAAGAAGAATATTGTCAAGAGACTCCTGGGCTTCATTGGGACAACGGTCACGGAAGGATCTTATCGCTTCAATGGCTTCTTCAGCCCTATTTGCTTGTTTCAGTACAGTAGCCATATCCTTCAGTGCACTCTCAGTTCGTTCACCACTATTAATAGCTGCCCAGAACAATGAAACTGCCTTGTTTGGATCTTTCTCAATTAACTGTAATAAATGGATAATAGAAGCAAGGTGAGGAAACAAAAAGAAACACAAGCTTATCTTACAAAAGCTTCTGTTATCAAGATTGTAAATGCATCTTGATTCAAAAGCCTGCAGGTGCTACAGAAAAACTAACACTGGAAACACAGGTAATGTACAGAAGTTTGAACTAAAACCACGACACTTATTTTGGAACCGAGGGGCTATGTCAGCATATAACATATTCAGAAAAGCAAAACTTCAGGGAGAATGAGCATCTGTGGCAGCTACTAATGAGACAAACATACGGACGCTGTACACCATCGGATCTTGCCAAAACTGTTTCGATATAAGCTTTTGATAGAACATAATTCTGGTAGTAGGACACCTAGTTACCTACTCATATCCGCTAAAAAAACTTAAAATCGGCTTAAAAAGGTGGGATAGCACCACCACTTCCGTGCTACTTTAAGCTAATGTCATCTTTACCAAAATTATTAGTTATGCCAGTGAGTGTGTACATTCATCCTTCTCTATTCATGTGCAGTTAACTATTAGTAACAAATATCCTGATACAATGGTAGATGATGTGAAACAACCAATGTAGTGATGTTTCTTTGGAAAGACACTAAGCTTCAAGGCTACTGCATCCTTGTCCCCGGTATACTAGTATTGGATCAGGCCAATTTAGAAAGCATCTTACGAGATTCAGCAAGCGGCAGCCATTGCAGAATACCATTACAATGCAAATAACAGAACAATGCTATGTTCACTGAAGATAAAACTTAACGAATCAACTCACAGAGATCAGTTCCACGATGCACATTTCATTATTTATTGATATGCTCCCGGGAAAATGGATGCCAATGGATTTTCACGAGAGATCGCTGTAGTCTTAACAATTGAGGCAGCCTAGTGGCATTTGAGCACTAATTTTTACCCTGACGGAACAATGTTAGGAGCAAATCAAGTTCCGTCAGACAATTGAATATCTCCTAAATTTCAGCTCCACAATCAATCATCCTGAGAAGAAGTGTAGCCCACGAGTTTCTACAAACAATCAGGAACACGAAGTGAAGCACAGCGATTTGATCTACCATATCGGTTGCATCTAATTGGCCACCCCGAATCCTTCCCCGACGGAGAATGGCCCGAACGAGATAGCATCACGGCGCTGGGTTTCGGAACCTGAACAGAACAGGAAGGGATTGCGCCTGACGGGGCGGCGGCGGTCGATCGTGTTACCTGCGCCTGCTTCGCCCTCAGGTACGGGGAATCCAACGCCGGCGGCGCCCTCGGCGGCCGGGAGCACCCGCCGCCGCTGGTCGGCGGGGTGGCGCGGTAGGAGCAGAAGCCGGCGCTCAGTGGCGGGGTGACGTGGCTCCTGGGGCCGGCGAAGCCGTCGGGGGTGCCGGGGCTCCACCTCTCCGCCGCGCTCCTCGGCGACGTCCACGGCGGCAGCCGCCTCCCCGAGCTCGGCATTGCTGTGCCTCAAGCGGTGCTGTTCGGTGGCTGCCTAGTAGGCCCGCTGGCCCCGTTGGTCCCGCTGCTCGGTATCGTGCCGTTGCTCTGTTTATTGGTGGGCTGGGCTTTGGTGTTTTCTTTCAGCGCGCTCTTGGCCCGATGGTGTCAGGCCGGTCCGGCCCTGAGATTTCAGGCGGCGAGATGGTTAGCTTTGGCTAGGGTGAACACTCCAAAAACCTATAGCCGAACATGGTTTTACAGGAATATGCCAGCGGCATGGGACGTAGCTCAAGAAGTCAAGTTCAAACCTCTCGAAAGCAATCTGCACACCGTCCAATTCTCTTGCCTTGGCGATTGGGAGAGGGTGATGAACGAGGGGCCCTGGAATTTCAGGGGTGATGCAGTGATATTGGCCCCTTATGATGGTGTCTCAAAGCCCTCAACAATCAAGCTTGACACACTGAATATATGGGTGCAGATACATGATGTGCCAGAACTCTATGCACATCTGGTGAAGCTGCTCGCGGCGAAAGTGGGAGAGGTCTTGTTCGTCGAGACAAACTCGCATGATTTCGTTGGAAATTTCTTTCGGGTGTGGGTGCAGATTGATGTCAACAATCCTCTGAAAAACGCAGTTTCAATGATCCGGGAGGGGAAGAGACAGATTTACAGGGTCAAGTATGAGAAACTACCGGACTGGTGCGCGGTTTGTGGCAGGCTAGGTCACCTGTACAAGGAACACGGCTCAAGGATCCACCCCCATCAGCACTTCTCTTTAAGGATCTGAGGGCCTCTTGGTACATGCGTACAGGGCGGGGCCCAAGCGAGGGGTGTGGCCGTAGAGGAGGTCGCCGCGGAGGCCGCTCAAATGCAGGAAGAGAAGGTATTTTTATAGCAGCCGATGAGCAACACAGAAACACCCAGCAGGAGCACACTGAAAAGGGCCCTAGGGAGGACGAAGGGATGGATGATATGGATATGGTAGAGCAGAACAGGAAGCGTTCAGAGAGACAAGAAAGTTCTCCCAAACCCAGAACGGGGGGAGGGGTCTGTGCTCACAGGTTCCTGCCATCAGGAGGCGAGAACTCAGCGGTGGTGCCTTTCGGTGTATCACCTATGAGCCCGCCACCAAAGAGGGACCCAAAGAAAGCCAAAAACTAGTGTGGAAGATAGTGAAGGCAGTAAGATGATGACATTGGCGGGCTCCTCCGAGGGGCGCCGCCAAGATCAATGAGTGCCCTATGTTGGAACTACCGTGGTGCAGGCAAACCTGCGGCAGTTCGAGAACTTCTCGAATTTGCGAGGAAGTTTGCCATGTCCGTGCTTTGTATCATTGAAACGCAAATCAGTGGTGCACGGGTGGAAGCTCTAGCTGGTACCCTAGGGTACGAGAATTCTTATGCTATTGACAGTCAGGGGAGAAGTGGCGGTATTGGCATGTTTTGGAATAATAGCAGCAATATTGAGATTTTGGGAGACTCTTGTTACCACATAGATGCAAAGGTGCAAGAGGAGGGACATGAACCCTGGAGGATCACTTGCATATATGGCGAATCCCAAACTCATCTCAGGCACCAGACTTGGGACCTAATGAAGGGGATTTCAACTTTGAACGCGCTGCCATGGCTTTGCTTGGGCGACTTTAATGAAGTGCTATACGTCCCGAAGAGCATCAAGGAGTAGCTGACTGCAGTAATGCACAAATCCAAGCGTTCCGAGATGCGATTGATGTTTGCATGCTTGAAGATTTGGGCTACCAGGGCAGACCTTGGACATTTGAGAAACGAGTCACTGGAGGATCCTATACGCGAGTACGACTTGATAGGGCGCTAGCCTCCCCTAGCTGGATGGCGTGTTTCCCTTTAGCTTCCCTGGTTCACTTAACTACAGCATCTTCGGACCATGCACCGATCTTGCTTAACACCACGACATCCCAGCCGGATAGGAGGAGAAATGACTTCAGGTACGAGGTCATGTGGGAGTCTCATGAGGAGTGGCGGGACACCATAACTGCTAGGTGGAACGCAGTCTCTCCGGGCTATGGCGTTGGTGACTTCCGGGATAAACTTCTGGCCCTATCAAAGGACCTATCAGTTTGGAGCAGGGAGTCTTTTGGCAATGTCCACAAAGAGATAAAACAACTCACTGCTCAACTTGAACAGTTGCGTAATGACCCAGCTAGGACAGGTTCAGTACATGTAGAACTGAAAATCAACGAGCGGCTTGTTGAACTGTACCATCGGGAGGAATTTATGTGGCGACAGAGGTCGCGGCTGCAATGGCTTTCGGCGGGTGACAAAAATACCAAATTTTTTCACATGCGGGCGAGTATGAGACAGAAGAAAAATATGATAAAAACTCTTTATAATTCGCTTGGAATATATACAGAGAACAAGGAGGAGTTGAAGGAGATGGTGCGGGATTTCTACAAGTCCTTGTATACATCTGAGGGGGTGATGGGTATTGATGACGTATTATCGCATGTTCCATGCAGGGTCCCTCCGGCCATGAATGAGAGTCTATGTGCACCATACACAAACGAGGAGGTTAAGCAAGCTCTTTTTCAGATGTTCCCTACTAAGGCCCCAGGCCCTGATGGCTTTCCGGCACATTTTTATCAGCGGCATTGGGACATATGTGGGGATGAAATTACCTCGGTTGTGCTACGCATTATCCGAGGAGAGGACAGTCCGGAGAGCATAAATGACACTGTAGTGGTTCTAGTTCCTAAGGTAACCTCCCCTACACAACTTACTCAGTTTAGGCCGATTAGCCTTTGCAATGTCCTATACAAGATTGCATCGAAAGTTGTAGCTAATAGACTCAAGGTTATCTTACCTGAAATCATCTCTGAGGAACAGTCAGCATTTGTACCTGGCAGATTAATAACAGACAACATTATTTATGCGTATGAGTGCCTCCATTTTATGAAAAGGAATAAGTCAAAGAGCAATAGCTTTTGTGCGCTAAAGCTTGACATGATGAAAGCTTATGATCGGCTCGAATAGGACTACTTACAAGCCATTATGGGGAAGCTTGGTTTTGCAGCCTCCTGGATCCAGATTATGATGTCCATGGTCAGGTCTGTTTCTTTGTCTGTGTTGTTTAACGGGGAAAAGCTTGAACGGTTCAATCCATCAAGAGGCATTCGACAGGGAGATCCTATCTCCCCCTATCTATTCTTACTTGCAGCAGAGGGTCTTTCGTGCCTCTTAAAATCCAGTTCTCAGTCATCGGCGCTTGGAGTAAAGGTGGCACCGACAGCTCCAGTTGTTAACCACCTTTTGTTTGCAGATGGCAGCCTGTTGCTTTTTAAGTCTAGTGTGGAGGGAGCTAACGCAGTTTCAAACCTGTTGAGTACATATTGTTCAGCTTCGGGCCAGAGGATTAATCATGACAAATCTTCCATCTTCTTCAGTAAGGGGTGCCCGGAACATATCAGACAAGGGGTGAAAAATTGTCTCAATGTGCAGAATGAGTCTTTGAGTGAGAAATACCTGGGGTTGCCAACTGAGGTGGGACAATCAAAAAGTGGGACTTTCAAATACCTTCATGACAGAGTTTGGGAGAAGGTCAAGGGATGGATGGAGAAGCTCCTGTCTGCTGCCGGAAAAGAGATCCTGATTAAAGCGGTGGCACAAGCGATCCCGGTATTTTCTATGTCATGTTTCAGGCTGACAAGGGGCCTTTGTGAGAGCATTACATCTATCATTCGCCAATTCTGGTGGTGCAGCAAGCAAGGAAAAAGAAGACCATGTTGGGTCTCGTGGGATGTGATGACAAAACTGAAGAGCCTCGGTGGATTGGGCTTTCGTGACATGGAGATTTTTAATCTAGCACTTCTGTCCAGACAGGCGTGGTGTTTGCTTCAGGAACCAAACTCTCTCGGTGCACATTTGATAAAAGCAATCTACTACCCTAATACCTCAATCCTTGTGGCCGAGCTGGGGTCACGACCTTCACAAATATGGCGTGCAATTTTAGATGGTCGAAACATAATGAAGCGAGGCATCATCAGGCAAATAGGGGATGGATCATCAACAAACGTCTGGAATCATAACCGGATTCCTAGGGAGGGTTTCTCAACACCGGTGACCTCTCTGGTGGCTAACCCACCGAGGATAGTGGCTGAACTAATAGACCACAACATGGCATCATGGCGGGAAGAGTTAGTCCGGCAGGTCTTTGTCCCTGTAGATGCCGAGGCTATCCTAAAGATACCAATCTGCACAAGGCCAGTTCAGGATTTCTGGGTGTGGGCGCAAGACCTGAAAGGCCGTTACTCTGTCCGATCAGCTTATAACATGATCTTGCGTATAAAGACAGGGAGAGAAGCTTGGTTGGAGAACGTAGAAGATGCGTCCAACAGCAGCGCCGAACGCAAGGGGTGGTCATCTATCTGGGGCATGCAAGTTCCCTCGAAACTCAAGGTATTTGTCTGGCGCTTTGCACAACATTCTCTCCCAACGAGCGATATCTTGCAGCATCGGAACATGTCTACAACAAATGAATGTGCTATATGCGGTGCAGCCGATAACTGGCGTCATTCCATGCTAGACTGCACCATGTCAAGGAGTGTTTGGGCCCTGTCAAATGCAGATCTTGTGGAACACATGTGTATGAACACGGATGACAGTGCCAAGGGCTGGTTGTTCGCCATGAGTGAGTCCCTATCGACGGAAGATTTCACCACGTTAGTTGTTACGCTTTGGGCAATTTGACATGCTCGCCGGAAGTTGATACATGAAGGAATCTTCCAAACTCCTTTCTCCACACAAGCTTTCATCAAAAGCTACATCTATGACCTGCAACTTATCTTCAAAGCTCCCATCAGAGGACGGCCTGAAGCACATCCGAAGCCAACGAACTGGTTACCACCAAGGGAGGGGTATTCCAAGCTTAATGTGGATGCAACAGTGCCTAGGACAGGTGGTTTTGATGCAGTGGGAGCGATCTGCAGAGATGATGCTGGACTGTTTTTGGGTGCATCCGCCGTTGTGTTCAGAATATTGACCAGCCGGAGATACTGGAAAGTCTTGCCATCAGAGAGTCCCTAGCCCTGGCGGACGATCTATATATCCAAAAGATTCAAGTTGCCTTTGATTGTAAGTCGGCGGTTGAAGCTATCCAGCGAGGAACATCTTCGGCTTATGGTGCAGTAGTGCAGGAGATGAAGGAGCATTCTAGTAGTTTTATTTCCTGTTTATTTAGACACGAGTTTAGAACCTCGAATGTCGAGGCGCACAAACTAGCCAAGCATGTTTTAACTCTTGGGACTGGTCGCCATGTTTGGTTAGGCCACTCAGGAGAACTTTCTTTCGTCCCTGTAAGCGTGACGGATCATTAATAAAGCTTTGCGAGTTTGTCTAAAAAAACTTAAAAAATATTTGAAGTCGAAAGCACTAATTGAGAAGCATTTTTTCCAAATATCACTCCCATCCCCAATGCGATAAGTGCAGTACTGCACGCACGTCACTTGTCGCAACCGGGAGTTTTTCCTTTTTCGTATATACGTTTATTTAAAATGTTTTATTTCTTAAACCGCGCATCCAAATCTCAAAGCGTTTTCACTATTGGACATCACGTCGAGATCTTCAAAACCAGATCCCCTGTTGATAGATTTGACGATTTTTTTTCACGAAAAAACCGAACCGGGATCACGTTTTCTTTCTCTTTCCGAAAAAGGCACAACGGTACATCTCACGAAAGCAAAACCGTGTCTCTAACGAAAGAAAAGCGCGTTTTTTCTTGCGAAATTGTTTTCGTCCAAAAGCTAAGTAAAACTGGTGAGAAACCAAAAAGGCGAAAAACAATTTAAAAAGCCAAAAATGCATGCG
Source organism: Triticum monococcum (assembly GCA_034509565.1). Lineage (NCBI taxonomy): Eukaryota > Viridiplantae > Streptophyta > Magnoliopsida > Poales > Poaceae > Triticum > Triticum monococcum. Next base: position 581,826,892 of record CM067845.1, read on the forward strand.
GAAAAATAAAATAAAAACAAAATCAGGAGGAAATACCCGAACCGTGACACGTGGTGGCGGCTGAGAGCGCGCCACCCCGAAGTGATCGTTGGGAGGCTCCTGAACGAGCGCTCGTTAACTAGTTGCTCTCCTGTGAAGTACTCTAAAAAGTACTCCCTCCACCCTTCCATAATTTAAGAACATTTTTCAAGTTATATTATGAGACAGAGGAAGTAGTTAGTTTATCTCGGGCATCTTCAATGGCAACACCATCCATCAAACCATCCAAGTTTAGTTTCTCTCGGGGTGATTTTTCCGCCGTTGTCGAGTCATTGCCTTCCCTACTGCCGATTTATCCAGGGGTTTAGTTCGGGTTGAACAAGGGGCGATCGAGCATCACCGCCCGGCCTTGGTCGACTCCATGATGGAATGGACGACCTAGGGTTCCTCTCAAAACACCTAATTGCTTTTTACGGTTAGGGTTCAAAGATGGCTGCGGACAGCACTTCAGGATCGGCGTCTACTACGGGTGTGGAGAAGATGATGGTGGAGCTTGGCCTCCGTGAGGAGGATCTGGACGGCGTCGTGTTTGATGGAAAGGAGGCGCTGCCAGAGGCTTCAAGATGGATGGAGCTGGCTAGAGTTCACATGGGCAAGCCTTACAATCAATTTTGGTTCTTCAAGAACATGCGGGCAGCGTGGGATCTAGCACACTATGTGAAATTCTGACCTTTGAAAGATAATCTCTATACTTTGCAATTCTTCTGCTTGGTCGATTGGGAATGGGTGATGAATTAAGGCCCCTGAAACTTTAGGGGAACGCAGTGATACTTGCTCCTTATAATGGCGTGACCAAACCATCCACAGTCGAGTTGAACCCTCTGAATATTTGGATACACATCCATGATGTGCTTGGTGGATATGCTCACCTAGTTACGCCGCTGTTGGCGAAGGTTGGAGATGTTCTTCACAGCTTCCTGGTGACCCAGCGACGAACCAGCTAGCCATAGCTCCTCATGTGGCTCCCATCACTAGTCCCCCTTCTAAGAAAAATCCAAAGAGGAGCAGATTTAATGGTGACGGGCTATTTGTCGACCGAACTTCATGTACTCTTAACTTTTTAATTAATGAATGAAGTAAATCTTTTGACTCTGTTTTTTTAAAAGACCACGGTTAATTTATATGGATGAGATAGTATCTACCAAATGTGTTGGTCTTTTGGGCAGGTTGTAGGTTTGGCTATTTATGTATGTTATTTTGTAATTAATTTGTATCCGGTGTTTGCAAATAGTTGACATGTTAACATTTTTTCGAAGACACTCATGATGTGGACTATTGACCTCTTAGTCCAACATATATGTGTTAGTATCATTGTTCAGCAAATCGGTAACGGGTAGCTGCTCAGCCTGCTTGGGAGTAGTGATTAATCAGTGAATCGGCTTATTAACTGAATTAATCGGTCGATCATTAATCGATAGATTGAATAGGAACTTGCCAACATATATCTAGTGTTTTTATGTATTATATCATACTTTCATGCTCTCAGCTATGTAATATACTAAAATATCCTACTGTTTGATCGAACCCTAGCTATGGAAGAGCGGGAGGGGGATGGAAGGGGTTACGGGCCAAAATTTTGGGTTTTGTTCCCCCACAAATTAATGGGCTAGCAACAATTAATTGACCTAAAAACCGATTAATCGATCTAATAGGCCAATTAATCAGCTTAACAAGTTAACACGATGAATAGATGTTATTCGATTTGGCCATCCTATGAGTAGCGATTAAGTGGCATGTTAACTGATCAATTGGATGAATTCTTGAACAATGATTAGTATACGCAAATTTAACTTTATTTTTCATGAGTCCATGCATTTACAAAAGTTCCTACCATCTTATTGGTAAAATATATGGCCGTCGCGACGCGCGTCATCAATGATTTAGTGTAGAGAAAAATGAAACTTCATACGATTAGTTTTCATTTAGGCATCATCGATCTCGGATTTTTCCATGCGGCTCGATCCATTAGATATCGAAGGAATATAAATCAGTTTTGCAAGCAACGTACATCACAAACTATGGCGTCGGTTATTCCATGCCACCGGTAAACATGTTAGCACTAACGACGCTAAGTTACTGGCATTGGAAGTCGACACCACTAGTGACATCTTATCACTGGCGTCATACTAGCGGCGTTCAGGTTGCGCGTCACTAACGACATTTTCCGAACGCCGCTAGTAGGTTTTTCTCTACTAATGTGCCAGTGGGCCCAACGTAGATGGAGGCTCAACTGAGTCTCCTGACCAAGCTCATAGTGGATGAATGCACAACCAATTCTCCTTTATTGAGATAAGCTCAATCGAGTCTCCTTGTCTCTATGATTGATGTCGCGAATTAGTGGTTGGTCTCAAATGGAAGGAAACGACCCAAAGGAGATGGCAACCTGATAACAAATGACGGATACAGTGCGTAGGGGCATGAAGCTAATCTCGTCACAAGCGGTAGTGGAATAAACCAAATTCGTGAATTTTCACAGCCTTCGAATTTCCGAGTTCACTATTGGCACTGACAGAAATTTCCCAAAACCCTAAACTTATCAAAGATTGGTATGGAATTGGTTTACAAAATTACATCACTGTAGCTATATGTAAGTCGCTTGAAAATTGATTTTGGGTCAGTCAGTTTTTGAGCCGTTGATTTTTGCTGGGAGATTCGCGCATTTTTCCCGGTGCTGTTTCATGAGTTGTTTTGGGCTGTTTTTTTTACTAACCACATATTTGGCTCAGTCAATTTGCTATTGGGTTGAAGCCCATTACCTATGCCGCCCAGGCGTCAGTCTCTCCCTTTGTTTTTACTTATGTTTTTATATGTTTCTCCTTCTGTTTTGGTTTTTATTTATTAGTCGGTTTTTATTTTTCATGTTTAGGCATATTTGGGATGTTGGGTGAGTGTAAATATATACACACAATACTATGTAATGTGTGTGAAAATTACACTATTTTATAATTGTTGTTTGCATACTATAAAAGTGAAATTTTAGTGTAAATTGTGTGCAAGTTTTTAAATCATTATCTTTTTTCTTAAGAAGTAATATTAATGACACTAATCCATCGGTTCCTTATAACACTTTATTATTTTGATTTTGATTTAGTTATTATTTATTTTGCGTAAATTCCACTATCATATGCTTATTCTTACATCTCTACTACTATTAAACAAGCAAACATATTCTTCGCTAAACGCACCCCACCACATGTACACAGAACATCTTTACTACTATTAAACAAGCAAACATATTCTTCGCTAAACGCACCCCACCACATGTACACAGAACAATGAAAAAGAATTACCACCACATGATTAGACCCATTTGATTAGATCTAACCGTCAATATAAAAACTAACCAACACCGAAAGTAGCTGTAGCAATTACCACAGGCGGACGAAACTCTGCCAACGAGCGAAAAGTTCCGCGCGGCCGCGTCCGGAGAATTCACGAGGAGGATTTATTTCTCTGAGGATTTAGTGGTAAAAAAAGATTAAACGTAATGTTCCTTGATTTATGGACGTGAAGATTAAACGTAGTGTTCCTTGATTTATGGACATGGGACGTCCAGCAAATATCTGGCTGTTGTGGAGTGCGGAACTGCGGACACGATTTCTCCGGACGAATCCCGTCATCGCGTCCCGCTATCTTCCCCTCATCTTCCAACTACCCTCATCGTCGTCCTTGCACGCGCCACCCCGTCTGCGCCGCCCAGCAAGCACCCTTGGCGCGGTGCACACATGCCCGCCGATGAACAGGCGCCACGCCTCCTCGCTCACGTGGCACCGCGGGTCAGGCCTGGGCATGCACCTCCCCACCCGCCGCTGCCCACGAACAGTCACGCCTGTGCCCACGCACTAGTAGAAAACAGGACTATGGTCCAGGCCGGGTCAGCCCATTAGTCCCGGTTCAGTCTAGAACCGGGACCAATGTGGGCATTGGTCCCGGTTCATGAGCCAGGGGGTCGGCCAGGCCACGTGGGCCATTGGTCTCGGTTCATCTGGACCTTTTGGTCCCGGTTTGTGGGATGAACCGGGACCAATGGGCTTCGCTCCTGGCCCACCACCATTGGTCCGCCCATTGGTCCCGGTTGGTGGCTTGAACCGGGACCAAAGGCTCCCCTTTAGTCCCGGCTCATGTCACCAACCGGGACCAATGAGGTGCCTATATATACCCCCTCACGCAAGAGTAGAGCACAGTGCTCTGTTTTTTCTGGCCGAGGGGGAGAGGGCTTTGTGGTGCTCTAACTCACCTCCTATGCACATGAGGTGTTCGATGGAATGCCCGAGCCACACTACTTAAGCTTTCTCCTCTCGAAGCTCGACCTCCAAACTCCATTTTCCTTGAGATTTGTCTAGATTTAGCGGTCCATCACGCCCCGTCCCCGTCTTCACCGCCGTCGATCACCCGCGCCGATCTCATCACCGACACCACCGTGGTGAGCCTCTTGTTCTTATCTTCTTTCTGAAAGGAAAAATATTCTTACTTGTATGTTTAGATAGATACTTGTATCATTTTCTTACATTTATTATTGCATTTTATATAGTGCGATGGTTTTGGTATCCGCCCCCGTCGGCCCTCGTCCTGTCTATGATTCGGATGTGGTATGTATATTATCTTTATAACTATTGGTTCATTTATTGTTTATGAAAATTATGCCGACCAACGTGACATAGATTTTATTTATCTAGGATGTATGTGAATCGGAAATGCCAACTGACCCTATTGTCGAGAGGTTACATTTAGTTGAAGAAGAAAACAATTTGTTGAAGGAAAAAATAAAAAAATGAGGAGGACAAGATGATATTGGAGTTGCATGTTGCGGATGTCGTCGATGATCACAAGATCAAGATGGATGCAATGCGCTTGAAGATTAGAAAGATTAGAAAATATGTCATTCATACCGAGGCTTGGTATCATTATGCCGTTGGATCAATTGTTACCTTGGTTGCGATTATGATCGCATTTGTTTTCGCATTGAAATGTTTTACATAGTTTCAATGTATGGTTTAATTAATTAGATGCTCTGGAGAGCTACATGTTGTTAGATGAGAACTATGTATGCACTTTGGTTTTAATGTGATGTTGAACTTCTATTAATTTGGACACTTAATTATATATAATGCACGCAGATGAACCGGCAATGGATGTACGGTGACAGACACACCCGCGAGTACATTAAGGGCGTGCATGAGTTTCTCGATGCGGCTGAGGCAAACAAGCAGAATGGTTTTATGTGTTGTTCATCCACTGAATGTGGGAATACGAGGTCTTACTCTAACCGGAAAATCCTTCACTCCCATCTGCTTTACAAGGGTTTCATGCCACACTATAATGTTTGGACGAGGCACGGAGAAATAGGGGTTATGATGGAAGACGGCGAAGAAGAAGAGTACGATGACAACTATGTGCCCCCTGAATACGGTGATGCTGCAACGGGGGGAGCTGGTGAAGATCAAGAGGAACCAGACGATGTGCCCAATGATGCTGCAACGGGTGAAGCTGCTGAAGATCAAGAGGAACCAGACGATGTGCCCGATGATGATGATCTCCGCCGGGTCATTGTCGATGCAAGGACGCAATGCATTAGTCAAAAGGAGAAGCTGAAGTTCGATCGCATGTTAGAGGATCACAAAAAAGGGTTATACCCCAATTGCAAAGATGGCAACACAAAGCTCGATACCGTACTGGAATTGCTGCAGTGGAAGGCAGAGAATGATGTGGCTGACAAAGGATTTGAGAAGCTACTGAAAATATTGAAGAAGAAGCTTCCAAAGGATAACGAATTGCCCGACAGTACATACGCAACAAAGAAGGTCATATGCCCTCTAGGATTGGAGGTGGAGAAGATACATGCATGCCCTAATGACTGCATCCTCTACCGCGGTGCATACAAGGATCTGAACGCATGCCCGGTATGCGGTGCATTGCGGTATAAGATCAGACGAGATGACCCTGGTGATGTTGACAGCGAGCCCCCCAGGAAGAGGGTTCCTGCGAAGGTGATGTGGTATGCTCCTATAATACCACGGTTGAAACGTCTGTTCAAAAACGAAGAGCATGCCAAGTTGATGCGATGGCACAGTGAGAACCGAAAGAAAGATGGGAAGTTGAGAGCACCCGCTGACGGGTCGCAGTGGAAAAAAATCGAGAGAAAGTACTGGGATGAGTTTGCAAAGGACCCAAGGAATGTATGGTTTGCTTTAAGTGCGGATGGCATTAATCCTTTCGGGGAGCAGAGCAGCAATCACAGCACCTGGCCCGTGACTCTATGTATGTATAACCTTCCTCCTTGGATGTGCATGAAGCGGAAGTTCATTATGATGTCAGTTCTCATCCAAGGCCCTAAGCAACCCGGCAACGACATTGATGTGTATCTAAGGCCATTAGTTGAAGAACTTTTACAGCTATGGAATGAAAACGGTGTACGTACGTGGGATGAGCACAGACAAGAGGAATTTAACCTTAAGGCGTTGCTGTTCGTGACCATCAACGATTGGCCCGCTCTCAGTAACCTTTCAAGACAGACAAACAAAGGATACCACGCATGCACACACTGTTTAGATGACACTGAAAGTATATACCTGGACAAATGCAGGAAGAATGTGTACTTGGGCCATCGTCGATTTCTTCCGACCAACCATCAATGTCGAAAGAAAGGCAAGCATTTCAAAGGCGAGGCAGATCACCGGAAGAAGCCCGCCATGCGCACCGGTGATCACGTGCTTGCTATGGTTAATGATTTACACTATGTAATCTTTGGAAAGGGTCCCGGTGGACTAGCTGTTCCGAATGATGCTGAGGGACACGCACCCATGTGGAAGAAGAAATCTATATTTTGGGACCTACCCTACTGGAAACACCTAGAGGTCCGCTCCTCAATTGACGTGATGCACGTGACGAAGAACCTTTGCGTGAACCTGCTAGGCTTCTTGGGCGTGTATGGGAAGACAAAAGATACACCTGAGGCACGGGAGGACCTGCAACGTTTGCACGAAAAAGACGGCATGCCTCCGAAGCAGTATAAAGGTCCTGCCAGCTACGCTCTTACGAAAGAAGAGAAAGAAATCTTCTTTGAATGCCTGCTCAGTATGAAGGTCACGACTGGCTTCTCGTCGAATATAAAGGGAATAATAAATATGCCAGAGAAAAAGTTTCAGAACCTAAAGTCTCATGACTGCCACGTGATTATGACGCAACTGCTTCCGGTTGCATTGAGGGGGCTTCTATCGGAAAACGTCCGATTAGCTATTGTGAAGCTATGTGCATTCCTCAATGCAATCTCTCAGAAGGTGATTGATCCAGAAATCGTACCAAGGCTAAGGAGTGATGTGGCACAATGTCTTGTCAGTTTCGAGCTGGTGTTCCCACCATCCTTCTTCAATATCATGACGCACGTCCTAGTTCATCTAGTCGACGAGATTGTCATCCTGGGGCCCGTATTTCTACATAATATGTTCCCCTTTGAGAGGTTCATGGGAGTCCTAAAAAAATATGTCCGTAATCGCGCTAGGACAGAAGGAAGCATCTCCATCGGCCATCAAACAAAGGATGTTATCGGGTTTTGTGTTGACTTCATTCCTGGCCTTAACAAGATAGGTCTCCCTAAATCGCGGTATGAGGGGACACTGACTGGAAAAGGCACTCTTGGAAGGGACTCAATAATATGCAGGGACGGATATTCTTGGTCTCAAGCACACTACACAGTTCTACAGAACTCTACCTTGGTGACCCCGTATGTCGATGAACACAAGAACAGTCTGCGCTCCAAACACCCGGAGCAGTGCGACGACTGGATTACATGTGAACACATCAGGACTTTCAGCAGTTGGTTGGAAACACGTCTCAGAGGTGACAACACTGTTTGTGATGAGTTGTACTTGTTGTCCAGGGGACCATCTTTGACTGTATTGACTTACAAAGGATACGAGATAAATGGGAATACATTTTACACGATTGACCAAGATCAAAAGAGCGGTGTCCGCTTTGATGCAGCAACCGAGAGCGGAAAGGATACATATTATGGTTACATAGTGGACATATGGGAACTTGACTACGGACCTAATTTTAAGATCCCTTTGTTTAAGTGCAAATGGGTCAATCTGTTAGGTGGCGGGGTACAGGTAGACCCATAGTACGGAATGACAACAGTGGATCTGAAAAATCTTGGGTACACTGACAAACCGTTCGTCCTAGCCAATGATGTGGCACAGGTTATCTATGTGAAGGACATGTCTACCAAACCGAGAAAAATAAAAGATAAGGAAGCGAATACATCATACGATGAGCCAAAGCGCCACATAGTTCTTTCAGGAAAAAGGGACATCCTGGGAGTGGACGGCAAGACAGACATGTCTGAAGATTATGAAAAGTTTCATGAAATTTCTTCCTTCAATGTCAAGGCTGACCCAAGCATCCTGATAAACAATGAAGATTATCCATGGTTACGGCGCAATAAGCAAATGACACAAGCGAAGAAAAAGTGAAGACTTTCTCCCGCAATTATTATGATGATACCATGCCAACTTTGTAACACACGAACATGCTACCATTGTCCGTTTTGTACATGCACATGCTATGTGGGTGAAATTACGATACCATCCCAACTTTCAACTTTTTCAGAGTTCATTTTAAATGCTTTCCAATTTCAGGGTCATTTAGCTCAAAGAATGAATTAATAGCAAACAGAATGAACTACAAAACTTTTATAAAAATAAAAACAATCAATTAAAATATTATGTTATGATCAACTCAAATAAAACTATAATATTCTTCAATAGCAAAAAGAATATAATTTTTGTGACCTAAAATCAAACTATAAGTATTTAATTGTAAGTATAAATAAAAAATATATAGCAAAAAAGAAAAAAAATCTATTTTTATAGTAAAGTTATTCATAAACTAGTGATTCACACAAATTTTAAAAAATACAAATTTAAACTATTCAAAATTTTAAAACTAATGGCACTAACAGAAAGTTTATAATTTTTGTGACCTAAAATCAAAAAGAAATCACTAAAAAACTATAAGTATTTAGTTGTAAGTATAAATAAAAAATAAAAAAAATTCTATTTTTATAGTAAAGTTATTCATAAACTAGTGATTCACACAAATTTTTAAAATTCAAATTTAAACTATTCAAAATTTAAAACTAATGGCACTAACAGAAAGTTTATAATTTTTGTGACCTAAAAGCAAAAAGAAATCACTAAAAAATTGTAAGTATTTAGTTTTAAGTAGAAATAAAAAAATAAAAAACCAAAAAAATGTAGAAATAAAAAAGAAAAAACAAAAAAATGCCACCTGCTGGGCCTTCACGGCTTGAATACGACTAGAAACCCTACATGGTCCAGGATTCAGGCCCGCAGAAGGCCCAATAGACCCACACGCAGTAGCAAGTTTAGGCCCGAAAGCCTGCATAAGAGAGGAGCTCGAATGGGGAGGCACACCAGCGCTTATAAACAAGTGCCGGCGCCCTTCAGCTAGCGAGGTGGGACTAAACTTTTGGGCGCGGGGCAACACAAGGTCATTGGTCCTGATTGGTGGCACCAATCGGGACTAAAGGGGGCATTGGTCCCGGTTCGTGGCACCAACCGTGACCAATGCCCCCCTTTAGTCCCGGTTGGTGCCACCAACCGGGACCAAAGGCCGCCGCTTCCATTGGTCCCGGTTTGTGCCACGAACCGGGACCAATGCTCTTGCTATATATACAACACTTGTCAAAAATTTCATTCAGTTCCTCATCATCGTCGCCCGCGCACGTCGTCGCAGCCCTCATCGTCGCCCGCGGCCCGCGCCGCCCCGACGTCGTCGCCGCCCCCGCCGTGGCCTGCGCCCCGCGCTGCCCCGAGCCTGCCGTCCTCGTCGCCCCTGCCCCGTCGCTGCCAGGCGCTGCCCCGTGCCGCCCCGTCGTCGCCCGCGCCGCCCCGACGTCGTCGCCGCCCCTGCCGTCGCCCGCGCCCCGCGCCGCCCCGAGCCCGCCGCCGCCGTCGCACTCGCCGGCCGCCCCCGTTGTGAGCCGCCGCCGTCGAGGCTTTGTTTTTTATATATGTTTTTTCATATATGTATTAATTTTTTTGTTTATAGCTATATGATGAATGGGTGTGGCTATATATGTATGTATGAATATAATGTTCATAGCATTTTCTGTTTATATATGTTTTTTCATATATGTATTAATTTTCTATTTAGTTTGTTAGTAAATATCATTTTTAGGTTAGTGCATTTTAATTAGGTTAGTGTAGAGGAAAAAATAAAATAAGTAAAAGGAAGAAAAGAGGAAGAAGGAAGAAGGAAGAAGAAGAAGAAGAAGAAGAAGAAGAAGAAAAGGAAGGAGTGGAAAAAGGAAAATAAGAAGAGGAAGACTTCTTTTTTTTCTTTGATCTTCTCCTCTATTTTGTTCATGGATATATGCTAAAGAAAACAAGGGGGTGATAGATGATGATGAGGGGTCGAGAGTGGGACGAGAGGTCGAGAGGTGTCGAGGGGAGAAAAAAAATGTTATCAGGGATGAGGGTCGTCAAGGGGTCGAGAGAGGGACGAGGGGTCGAGAGAACTAAATAAAAAGAAGAAGGGGAGAGGAAGAAGAGGAGAAATAAATAAGAAGAAGAAAAAAGAAGAAAAAGAATTCTATTTTTTCTTCTTCTCCACTATTCCTTTCTTCTTCTCCTCTTTTTTTTCTTCTTTTTTTTCTTCGATCTTCTCCTCTAGCTATTCCTTTCTTCTTCTCCTCTTTCTTCTTCTTCTTCTTCTTCTTCTTCTTCTTCTTCTTCTTCTTCTTCTTCTTCTTCTTCTTCTTCTTCTTCTTCTTAATTTTCATCGGGAACGAGGGTGTCGAGGATCGCCGAGGGGTCGAGGGTCGGGAACTAGGGTAGAGGGTCGAGGGTCATTAAGGGGTCAAGGGTCGAGGGTTTCAGGGTCGAGGGTTCGAGGGTTCTATAGGGTCGAGGGTCGAGGGTTCTAGGGTCGTCTAGGGGTCGAGGGTTCCAGGGTCGTCGAGGGTTCGAGGGGTCGAGGATCGCCGAGGGGTCGAGAGAGGTTTCCTAGTGTCAAAGTATTGAAGAAATCCATGCCTTCATCATTAGCCGGAAGTAACTAGGGCATGTTGGTACGAAGTTCTGCAAAGTTGTTCTGGAATGGAGTCCCGGATAGAATAATCCGCCTTTTGGTACGAATTCAGCAAAGGCCTTCCAAATAGCGATATTTGAAAGGCTCTTGCTGAACTTTGTACCAAAAAGCGAATTATCCTATCTGGGACTCCGTTCCAGAACAACTTTGAAGAGCGTCGTACCATCATGCACTAATATATACCCCCTCCCGATAGCTTACTATGATTAGTTAGCTAGTTCTACGTTTGGCACTAATATATCCATCTGTCATGTTTGAATAATAATTGCCATGTTGTAAATATTTGTAGAAACTACGGACACCGCCCTAGACGAAGCAAAAGAAGCGTTGTTGAGGGACATAATCGCAGAAGGAAGTGATGCCATCTCGTTGTTTCTCAACGAAACCGATGGTCTGGAAGGAGAGGGTGAACAAGCTGGCTACGGTGACCTCATGCCAGTGCAAGAAGAAGAACATGAGGACGGCTCCGGTGACCCAATGCCAGTGCAAGAAGGAGACCGTGATGATGGCTCCGGTGACCGAACCGAGTCCGGCCAGGTATATATATTAGTTAAGCATGTGCTGACTAGCTGATTGATGCATTCATTGTTTTGGTATGTACACATATTAATTAAGTCTTTGTTCTTTTTTCTAGCCCTCCGGATCGAGCACAACTTCGGTAAAGAGACGAGGCCCGAAGAAAAAGTTGAACTCGGATGAAAAGTTTGAGATCATAGCAATCGCGCCCGACGGCCAACCGATTGAACCCCTCCGGACAAAGAGCGCATTTATTGCTTAGTGCGGGGTTCTAGTTAGGGACAAGATCCCGATAAGCATCCAACAATGGTTTAAGCCGGCTACAGAAGACCCTGAGGTGTCTTATGTCAATGATATGAGGAAAAATGATCTTTGGACTGAGCTGAAGTCAAATTTCACCCTACCGCCAGAGGATAATCCAGAGAACCCAGTTAAAGAGAAATTAATCAAGTCTTTTGCTCTTAAGAGGATGGCAGAACTATTTAGGAGGTGGAAGAAAGAGCTGAATAAGTTTGTCGAAAATAATGAGACACCAGAATTCAAGGGCAGATATGAGAAGATCAGAGATCACTGGCCCGCATTTGTGGCCCACAAGACATCGGAAAAGAGTAAGAAGATGTCGACGACAAACAAGCAAAATGCTGCGAAGAAGAAGCTTCACCATCGCACGGGGTCAGGTGGCTACCTCGTAGCCCGTCCTAAGTGGTCCAAGACTGAGAATGATCTGGTTGATAAAGGGATCGAACCAGAGACAATTAACTGGACAGATCGTTGCCGGACTTGGTTCTTCAGGGTTGGCGGAACCTTGGACCCTGTAACAGGGAAGTGCATTTGGACGAACGATCAAATGGACATACCAGTCAGGAAGCTTAAGCAGTATATCGAAGCAGCGCAGGAAGGGACGTTCTTTCCAGACAGAGAGAATGACGAGCTCACAATGGTCCTCAGGAATCCTGAGCACCCTGGACGGACACGAGGCACGCCAGGCTCCATTCCGTGGAAGGTTGGGTTTCCAGACGCAGGCGGTTACAAATCCCATGAGAGGAGGAAAACAGTGCAGCAGACCCAAATGCAGGCGCTGCAAGCAAGGGTAGACGTGATAGAGGAACGAGAAGCAAATCGCAGCAAACGTACTGCCGAAGCCTCCCCCGAAGCTACCCCGCCATCTCAGCGCAGAAGCAGCGTGGCTTCCACCGAGCTGCTTTAGCCGGAGCATGCCTTGACGGCTCCTGCCAGCTATCCCGTGGATGCTATCACGGAGTATCAAAATTGCCACCTTATGACGCAATGGATGAATTTGAAGGTCAAGGCGGCTGTTGGCTATGTTTATCCTACTGAACCCGGCACAACTTTTCACTGTCGGCCGATTCCAGAAGGATATGCTAGGGTGATGGTGGATGAAATAACGGAGGGATTTGAGGACCTCCAGCTTGACCACCCTACCGGTGAAGGGGAGACTCGGCTGGGGTCTGCTCTGAAGACTCCATGCCTATGGCGGAAGGAGCTCATCAACCTTCCGAACTGGACGCCTTCGCCTCCTCCTCCTCCTCCAACGAGTCAGGGCACTCCGCCTCCTCCACCGCCTCCTCCTCCGGCGAGTGACGATCAGGGCCCTCGGCCGGCTTCTTCTCCGGCGCGTGGCGGCACTCCGCCTCCTTCTCCACCCGCGCCGACGCGCCCGAGCAGCTAGCCTCCTCCTTCTCCGCCTCGTCAGCAAGGGCGGAAGAGACCCGCCGCCGCTCCGGTAGCTGCTCCGGCACGTCGTAGTCCTTCTCCTCCGCCTCGTAAGCAAGTAAAGAAGACAACCGATCCGTCTGCTCGGCCGGCGTCTAGTAGTACAAACAGAGGCGGGAGGACATACAGATTCGGTCCTTCTCTGAAGAGTCCACAGAAGTTACCGTACGGGAGGAACCCGGAGGAGAACGCGAAGATCGCGCGAACCGAAGTGGATGACTGGTTTCAAGGGTTGAAAGCAAAGAGACATCCACCTCCGGAGGAGAAGGTAGATCCGGTGAAAGTGAAGCGCACTCTGGCTGCCCTGGCAAAACCACCCAAGTCTCCGCCGAAAGGCAACTATGAGCGCATTATTGCAAAGACATGGGCCGAAGCGGAGCGGTCGGAAAGTACAGTCAGTGATCAAAGGCTGAAAGAACGACGAGCAGCTGGGAAACAAATTGCCCAGCTCGGCGAACAAGCGAAGCAATCGTGCCCCCCCCCCCTCAAGGTGCCTAGCGACATCGTCGATCCGAGGATGGTGCCCGGTTATGGCAATGTTGACGATTACCTGCCCGATAATGTACATTATGATCCCATGGAGGTGCAGATACACAAATACGAGTACGGGAAGCCTCTCGTCAAAGATGAAAAATCTTTAACAACGATGATGCGAAGATTACATGATTGGTACTTGAAAATCTGCAGAGAGTCTGGGGGGAGGAGTACTTTGTATGCGAGAGTTAAACCGGAGCATGACCTCGTTGGAATTGAACTGTTGCCTATTCCATTTGAGGAGTTCTATCAGTTTTTCAATCAATTGGCCCTCGATAAAACAACGATCACCTGCTACTGTCTGTAAGTACTACTACTTCTGTCATTAAGTCTCTCTATATAGCTCATCTCTTTCATTGCATGTATTTATAATTATCCTCACTATATTATGCAGAATGAAGATCGCCGAATTGAAGAAAAGACAAATCGGTGATATTGGGTTCGTTAACACATATCTCATAGATGCAACTGAGGTTGAACATCGTCCCGGAGATACCGAGGCCAACTTGCTACGATCATTAAAAAAAATGAAAATAAAGATATAATACTCTTTCCTTACAACTTCAAGTGAGTGTTACTGTCTCGTGCATATTTGGTTTCCCTTATATATTAGTCCAGGTTATAGTAATGTAATTGATGAGTTATGCATGCGTGTGCAGTTTCCACTATATTCTCCTAGAGATTAGGCTTGAGCAGGGAGTAGTAACCGTCTTGGACTCTAAACGAAAAGATCCCCAGGAGTATGCGGACATGACTGAAATCCTCAAGAAGTAAGTTAAATCGATCATTATCCACCATATCAGCAACTTTGTTCATTTCCTGATATCAAGTAATTGTTTTCTTTGTCCGGCAGGGTTTGGAGAAAATTCACCAGAAAAGTTTCGGGACTGCCGAAGGAGCTGGAATTTAGACACCCGAAAGTAAGTATTATAGTAGCATGTTCCGCGCATCTCCTAGTGATTCAAGCGCTAGTTTCATCAATACCATTTAGCATTCTTGCTTATCAGTTTGATTGACCTCCATTTCTTGTAAAGTGGTTGTGGCAGGAACAAGGGAATGATTTCTGTGGATACTACGTCTGCGAGTCCATCCGCCACACGACCTGTGAGCGGGGCGGGTACTCTGACGAACAATATGAAGTACGTAAATAATAACATTCACAATTTTACTTTATTACCATCATTTGTATTGAGTTTCATTCATTCATACATATATATATATATATGTATTGACCCCCTTCTTCAAATTAGATGTTTCGGAAGCGGGATGAACTCCTAGCACCAGCTCGCATGCGAGCAATTCAAGAGGAATTGGCGGCATTCTTTCTTGACCAAGTGATCGCTGAAGACGGAGAATACTATGTGGACCATGAGTCCGTATGATTATATTTGTAAGAGATAATTATTGTATATATGTAGCCGGTAGTGTCGGATAGATATATGAGAACTTGTTGTTCGACCAATCTCTCGGAGAGAAGGAGAGGTGGTCGATATCACTTATCTCTGTATGCATATATGTTCATGACGATCTTCTGTTTCCTTTGTTTGCTTACTAGCTAACTAGCGTGTCTAGTCCTCTCTATACGTATGTATAGTATGTAGCGTCGACCAAGCACGGACGTAAGAGAGGACACTTCTCTCTATTAATTATAGCTAGCTAACACAATATATGAAACACCTAAATTAACCCCCCAAAACCCCCGAACCCCCCCCCCCCCTTTCAAAAAAAACAAAAACCACAGCCACAGAAATGCTGACGCGTGGATGCCTATTGGTCCCGGTTGGTGCCACCAACCGGGACCAAAGGGTCTCCTGCCTGGGCTCTGCGCACTGCCCACGTGGAGGCCCATCAGTCCCGGTTCTGGATTGAACCGGGACTAAAGGGTCGGGGCATTAGTACCGACACTTTAGTCCTGGTTCAGGAACCGGGACTAAAGGCCCTTACGAACCGGGACTATAGGCCTTTTTTCTACCAGTGGCGGCATGGCGGCGCGGAGCCCCCCTGCCGTTTCACGATCTGCGCTGCCTCCCTCGACCACCGCACCTCTGCCGGATCCCCGTGCGAGACCCGCCCGCCGCAGATCCCGCCGGCTGCTTCACCACCGCCCGCCGCCACGTCATTGTTGCCGCCGGCCGACGCCTCATGAGGGAAGGAGACGACGTTGGGGGCACCAGGCAGCCACCGATTAGCAGCACAACGGCTGCAGCGATGCCCGTTTGCCAGCAGCTGTGGCACTACGGTGGGAACGTAGATCCATGGTGGGAAGGCAGATGGATTCCGGAGGAGATGGTCGAGGTATTCCTGCCTTCTATGTCTGCGTCATTCACTCAGTTCGACCTCCTCTTTCTCAGTACCTTGCTTATGCTTCTGTCTGATCAGCACCACTACTACATTTGTGCAGTGACATGTGCTGCAGCCGTGGTGCTCTAGGCTCCAGGGACACCCCTCTGCTGATCAAATGAACAGATGCATGATGCTATCTTATTAGGGCAAACACAAAGGTTAAATCCTATATGCACTTTATTTCTACTTGCAGACATCAAGTTCAGTCAAATATGTCATAGTTAGCTGAATGGAAAGGAAAATTTTCAGAGAAGTGGTGCCCAGATCAAGAAGCACTTTTTTAGTCGAGCCATCATTTAAATTTCAAAAATTGAGACGATTCACTTATGTTTTTTGTAAAAGTTATACTTGAAAAACTGTGCCAAATTGCACTTGAAAATTGTGCATTGGTGGTGTACTTTGGTGGCATTTTCTTACACTTTCAGTTTGAGTGGTGTCACAAAACTGTGCCAAATTGCACTTGAAAATGTGTTCTGTGATGTGGTATAACACCATGCTCGAGATATCCTTAACTTCCTATTCATAAAACAAGCAAAAGCTTTGGGAGAAATATCATCTAATGTTTTGTGTTTTCATGTTAGGGGCATACTTCTACCAAATGGTATTTTTGGACGTGGCACTTAACCATTTATTTGTGACATGGCGTGCATTAATTGGTGCAAATTAGTTTATCAATTTCATTCACAAGATTTTCACATACACATGCCTTTGCTCTTGGTGCTAGGCCAATAGGAATTATTCCCGGATTATTAATTTTAGATCTTAGGACTAAATCCAGTAAGGCTCAGAGCGGTGCCGAACAAAGAGACGTCAAGTATCCTCAGCCTAAACTAAAGATTGGGTCTGTGGCATTTTAGAGGATCCATAGTGGCACTGATCCCCATCTTGTTGCTTTAGACCGAGGGGTGGCTATACAAGTAACGTTTTCCGCTTATAAATGCACCACAAAAATGAGCCATGAGATTTGGATGACACTCATTTGTTCAGTTATTAGTTGGATGGAGCGTGGCTTTCACCGAGCTGTAGGTACTAACCAAGGGAAAGCTCAGGTTATACCCTGCAATTAAGGCACTGTTTTTGATTGATTATTGGTTGATAGTCTTCCTTTTTATTTGTTTTGTTTTATGGAAGTTCATCACTGTACACATGAAAAAAATGATGGATACATGGAGCATATGGTAGTATTTTTTCTCTTTTGATGTCCGGAAGATTTTGTATATTTGAACATTATTGTTTTCTTGCAATGAAGATTACATTTTTTTACAAGCCCTTAAGTTATCATCTTTGGATGAGTTGTTGGACTACCGAGAGCATGAACTTGACAATGATAGTGATGATTGGTTCAGTTCGTCCATGTGATTTATTTTGTTTTTCAGCCCAACAAACAATATTATTGGTTCAAAAACTTGTATAATAATTGAAAAAGATGTAAAATTATACAATTATTTTGGTACTTGTTTGCTGGTAGTTGAGACGTGCGTTGCACGTGCAAACTTACTAGTATTTTTAAAAAGCACAATGTGTGCACAATGTGTGCAAATTTTGTCAATGTTTGTTTTACATTTTTTTACTTTCTTTCTTCTAAAAGGCCAATACTAATGGCAACAACTCATTCTTTCTTTGAAATACTCATTATTTTGATTTTAGTTTAGTTTGTATTTCATTTTATTTCTTCAGAAAGGGTAATACCAAAGCCACTAATTCATTTTATCGTATAATACTTCATTTCGATTTGTTTAGTTTTTATTTAATTTTCTTTCTTCTTAAAGGGTAGTACCAAAACAATAATTCATTCTTTCTTATAATACTTCACTATTTTGTTTTTAGTTTTTATTTCATTTTCTTTCTTCTTTATTGGTAAAACCAATGCCACTATTTCATTCCTTCTTACGAAACTAATATTATTTTGTGATAATTTCACTATTATATGCTTATTCTTGCATATTATAAAAAGCATAAGTTTTGTGAAAATTGTGAGCAAATTTTGTCATCATTTATTTTATTATTTTCATTTTATTTCTTCTCAAAGGGTAATAGCAATGCTACTAATGCATTATTTCTTAGAAACTTTATTATTTTGATCATGTTTTAGTTTTTTATTTCATTTTGTTTCTGCTTTAAGGGTAGTACCTATGCCACTAATTCACTCTTTCTTAGGAAACTTCTCTTTATTGAAATTTCACTATTGTATGCTTATTCTTGCATATTACTCCCTCGGCGTGCTTGACTTTGCACGGTCTTTGATGCACAACTTTGACTGTTAATACATATAAAAATGCATTGACTCAATATCTATAACTGGTAACAATGTATTTGTCTTGCAATACATTCTATTTCGTATATATTTATACTAATTTGGTGCACATATAATAAGTACAAATCATAGTCAAAGTTGTCTAATGAAGACCAGAAAAGTCAAAGTGTGCCTTATATTTTGGGAAGGAGGAAGTTTAAAATAGCGCAATTTTTTTGAAAATTTATTCATTCCTTGTTTAGAGTTTTTTTACTTTCCTTTCTTATTAAAGTGTAATACCAGTGCCAGCAATTCATTCCTGCTGGGAAAATCTCCTTATTTTGATTTTGTTTTAGTTTTTATTTCAATTTCTTTCTTCTTAAAGGGTAATATCAAAGCCACTAATTCATTCTACTTTATAAAACTTCATTTTTATTTCATTTTATTTAATTTTATATTTCAGTTTGTCTTCTCTGATGGTAATACCAATGCCACTAATTTATTCTTCCATATAAAACTCCATTATTTTGATTTTGATTTAATTTTTATTTCATTTTGTTTTTAAAGGTAATACCAATGCCTCAAATTCATTCCTTCTTAGAAATTCTCTTTTTATTGAACTTCCACTATTATATGTTCTTTTGCATATTTAGAAAAGCAAAATTCATGTGTAAATTGTGTGCAAATTTTGTCAATATTTGATTTAAATTTTATATATTATTTCTTTTTAATGATAATACAGATTCCACTAAATCATTCCTTCTTAGAAAACTTTATTTTTGTGAATCATTCACCATTATATGCTTATCCTTGCATATTATAAGAATGCAGTTTTATATAAATTGTGTGCAAATATTGTCATTATTTGATTTTTATTATACTTTCTTTGCTTTTAAGTGTAAGACCAATGGCACTAATTCATTGCACATGATGATTTTAATGGATATAAATACGCATGTGCTTGCTGCTCCTACTTGCAATTATTGTGTGAGAGAGAGAAAACATCTTATCCCCTAATTTTTCTCTATAGAAAGCACCTCGTAGGTGTAGTGTTACTCTTTTTGTCCTGAGCACAGTGTTGATGTATTGTCGGGCGACTGTTGGCCATGCACATATTTAATTACCACTATCCTACACTTGTTTAGGAAGCCGTGGAGCGCTGGAGCGTGTCCGATGTGAGATTTTGGCGGCACCATCTTCTCTCATCCCACAATCTGCACCACTCATATACTGTATCAATGAATGTTTTTGGCTCCACATACAACTCTTGGCGACTGGCTACTTATTTGGTGTGTGCACGGTTTCAGTCATGTGGCCATGTTCGGATCATGTACGCTTGCATCATCTTCGTTGGGTCAGTAGCAGTTCGGCGAGGATCAATGTTACTCCATTTCTTGTTCCTTTTGTTTTTTTCATTTGCTTTGGCATAGTTTTGATTTTATAAGGCTTTGCTATTTCCCAGTGTGATTCTTTGTGTATGAGTTTGTGTTTTCTAAGTCTAATTAGCAAATGCAATGCAATTGTTGCATGTAAAGCGTCACAATATATTTGTCAAGTGGTATGTTTAGTTTAAATATGATTTTGGAGTGTAGGCTTAAGCCTATAAAAGCCTCCCTAGTGGAATCGTCACTGGTTGTGTGCACCCTAGTCCCGCAAAGACCAAGTGTATGCTCAGTGTATTCGTATTCTCTTGATGCTTCATTTTAAGTTTCCTAAAACCTCCAGAGTGCACGCGCACTAAATGAAGAAAACGAGCGGCCGGCTCTGCCACACACATGCATGCATAGGTTTTGTCTTCTAGTGCATGTGATTGATCATTAAATGCAGTCAGGCTTATTATATCCGATGGACAACAAAGCAGATTCACGTGTATTTATTCCGATTCTTTAATTTTTAAAAAGTCATATCTTTTAAACCACATGTCGGAATTCAGGTCCGTCTTCACCGTTGTGTTCGTCGTGACGAGATCTTTGAAACTAGATCCCATATGAGTATGTTTCAACGAAATTTTTTTGATGCCAATTTTGATGATATTTTTGTGCAACTTTAATACTACATCGTGCAACTTTTTTCAAAACTAATGTTTGGAGCTGCACCTTCGTATGAGGTTGCAACCTGGCAACCACGCCAACTTTGATGTGCAACTAGTCTATTGCCTCGACAAAAGTCGATGTGCAGCCTCCTCTTGTAATGTAGTCTAGTTGCACACATATTGATATTTAGTTGACAGGAAGACTAGTTGCACACACATATTATCAGTTGACTTGTAATTTAGTTTAGTTGCACACACATTGATATTTAGTTGGCAGAACACTAGTTGCACACACATATACTTAGTTGGCATGGCAATGTAATTTAGTTGCACACATATTGATGTTTAGTTGCAGGACTATTTGGCACACACATATGCTCAGTTGGCGCAGCAATCTAGTCTAGTTGCACACACGTTCATGTTTATTTGGCAGAACACTAGTTGCATACACCTATGATCAGTTGGCGCGACAATCTAGTCTAGTCGCACACACATTGATGTTTAGTTGGGAGGACACTAGTTGCATACACATATGCTCAGTTGCGCGGTAATGTAGTCTAATTACACACATTAATATTTAGTTGGTAGGACTATTGGCACACACATATGCTCAGTTGGTGCGGCAGTGTAGTCTTGTTACACACACATTGATGTTTAGTTGGTAAGAAGACTAGTTCGTCGAAACATCCCCATGTGGGATTTACTTTTGAAGAGCACGTCGCGAGGGTTTCAAAGATGAAAACGGATCTAAATTTCGACATGGTTGCTAGGTTGCAACCTCATATGAAATTAGACCATCCATCTCCAAAAACTGGTTTTGAAAAAAAATTACACCATGTAGTACTAAAGTTGCACAATGTAGTACTGAAGTTGCATCATATAGCATCAAAGTTGGCATCAAAAAAAATTCATCGAAATATATCCATGCGGGATCTAGTTTTAAAGATCTCACCGCGAAGAATCCAACGGTGAAGACGGATCTGAATTCCGACACGCGGTTTGGAAGATATAGCTTTTTGAAAATTTGAAAACCGAAACAAATGCATATGTGATCTGTTTTTTCCAACTGAATGTGACCGGTGTGAATGCATTAAATGCTAAAAAATACATGCGCTAGCGGACAAAAATTATACACATGCATGTTTATGCAGAGCGGACGCTAACGGATAAAAAATTTCTATTTTAGGCCGGCCGCTCGCGCATGCCAGCGAGCAGCCGGCCACTACGTAGACTCGTCCTTTAAGTTTAAGGAACACCATTTGTCGAGAAAAGGGTACGTTGTTTTGTTTATAAAACACTAGCTGAATAAAGGACAACAGTAGCAATATAGGAAGAGTTTTAAGACTCCGCAAAAGAAAAAAAAATCTAAAAAGTGGCCGGCCGCCAACTAACCAAAACGAGCGGCCGGCTCCTAGCCGCACGATTTCGCTCGAAACCGCTGTGCGTGTGCGCCAGGCGGCACCTGGTCGGGGCGCTCCCATGTACGGTGCGGACACGACTGGCGTTTAGTGGGAGGCGAAAACCACTCGCGTCCGCACTCGTCGCTATCCGCTCGCGTCCCCATCCCCATCCCCCTCGCATTTGTCGCCGCCCCCACCCCAACTTGCGCCGGCCGCCGCCGCCCCCACCCCAACTTGCGCCGGCCGCCGCCGCCGACCCACCTCGCATCGACCGATGCGGCCCACGGCGGCCGCGGCAGCTCGGCTGCCACGCCTCCACGCCTTCACGCCGCCGTCTCCCCGTCCGCCACCTCGCCTTCTCCTCTGAATCGAGCCATCGGTCCTCTGCCACGGCGCTCCCCCTCGCCTCGTTAATTACTCACGGAAGGTGTCTTCCCTATCCACGATGCTTCAGCAAGCACTCACTCTATGATACGTGTCTTGCTTGTATGGAATTTAGTGAGAAAAAATTGAGCCCATCCATGGAGCTATGGAATCTGAAGTGGGAGATGCGGTCCTGAGTTCTATTTTCCATCTGAGTTCGAGGAACTGAAGAAATTTCAAGGAGAATGAAGCCTATGCGTGTGGGTGGTCGCGCTGTGTTCTCATTCATGGAGTTGTGCGTGTGCACTACTGCTTCCAGCCCCATCCTCTGTGGAGGCTTGCTGCCGCCAGGTATGGTTTTCTCCTGAGTGGTTGGTCCGTTGAATACCAAAGGCTTCTAGTTCTTGTAAGTAAGATTCAGTGAAGATTAGTTGGTATAATTAGTAGTGCCACTTGATTTTGGTTGATGTTGATCTCATCTGGTTGAATCAATGAAAAACAATTGAAGTTCTAAAGATTTTTTGTCACTGATGGTATGATTTTAGGATCCTACTTTTTCAAACTCCATGGATTTGTATTAGATGCAACTTGATTCATCTATTTCTTGCTTCCTACTTGCTTAGACTACATTTGTCGTTACGACTGCTCTCATTGGAACTGCTACTCGGATCATTAGAGCTCAATTCTGTTCAGTACCTCTTTTTTATTGAAAAATATGCAATGCTAAAATCAGTTGACTGTTTTTTAATTTCATTTTTCAGTTGCACACGCTCATACGTCAGTTGGCTGCATTTGCAGGATAGTTGCACACTTGCACGCTCTAGATCATTTAGTTGGCAGGCCATTTTTTTGCCATGATATGTAAATGGTACACTGCGTCTGCATCACGCAGTTACGATTTTGTTTTTTCTGGTGTGGTATCCCCGGCCAAGTGTTCGTCCAGTTTTTTCAAAGATCACGTGGTGTTTTTTAGTGGAATTTCATGTGCATCACTTGCCCTCCTTATGCTTTTTCCATCTCATATGCGTGTTTTTGGGTTTGTTGCAGTGAAAATGGTTGTAGAAGGGAGATAATTGTGGCCGTGGAGGAGAGGTAAATTTCACGTTTTCTTTCTTCGTGATATGCATGTTTAGGTGTTCATTATAGTTTTCAAAAAGGCGTTCTGGGGATAGATTTGGTGTGGCCAGGTCTTGCGCGGGAGAACCACCACATCGGAGTCGAGCAACCGCCATCTTCAATCCCCATCTCCGGTGAACTTTTCCGCTCAACCCCTGCCTCTAACCAGCTACTCTCCTCCATCCCCGTCCCGGTCATGGAGTCGGAGCAGCAATATGCTAGCTGCACGTCGACTACCAGATAGTTGTCCATCGACTGCTAGACAGTTGGCCGGGATAGAAAAAGTTGCATATCTTACAGCCAGTGGTAGTTAGAGCGGTGAAAACCCCACATCCGACTACTAGGCGGTGGTCGAGGTCTAACTGACAGATCCACGACTTTTTTCCTTTATTTTTTCTACACAAAGAAACCTGGGATATGATTTTTTACACGGTTGCACAAGAACCAACTAGGTGTTGGCATCCTGAACTTTTATAGTTGCATAAGAATCAATTAGGAGTTGGTATCTTCAACTTTTCAAATATTTGCACAACAATATCATACGAGTTGGCATCCTCGACTTTCATAGTTGCACCAGAACCATTTGGGAGTTGGCAGTCTTAACTTTTTAAATAGTCCCACAACAATATCACATGAGTTGGCATTATCTACTTAGTTGGCTTTTTTACTTAGTCAGGTTTGTGCAGTTTGCCGCAGGGGGGCCGAGGTTTGTGCTTCTGTGTGAGGGTGTTTGTTGGGAGGTGGGAGTTTTTCCCGAGATTTGAGCGATCTTTATGTGCATTTTTTTGGCTGGTCATAAAAGCAGAGCAGACATTTTTTATGGCTTCACGAACTGCAATGCAAAGCTGGATTTTCATACAGTTGTGATTAGTACTTTTTCTGCAGAACTCAGTGCATCTAGTATTTTCAACAGCATCAACATTATTTTTATAAACTCGGTTTTTGGTTTGGTGACGGTGTGATGATTTGTTGTCTCGTCATGCAAGTGCGGAATAACTATTTTCTGACTTGGTATCCTCAAGATTTCTAGTTGCACAAGAGCATCCATTTAGTTGGCATCCTCAGCATTTCTAGTTTCAAGGAACAGTATACAACTAGTTGACATCCTCAGCCTTTCTAGTTGCACAAGAGTATATAATTTAGTCCTATCTCCAAAAAATTTGAGGGTTGCCCAAGAGTATCTTTGGCACCCTTAGACTTTATACTTGCACAGTAGTATGCAATAAGTTGGCATCCTCAGCAATTCTAGTTGCACAATACTTTCTAACTAGTTGACATACTCAAGACTTTTTCTAGTTGCACAAGAGTATCTATTTAGTTGGCATCCTCAGCATTTCTAGTTGCACAATAAACATAATACTGTGTTAGCATCCTAACCTTTTTAATCCAGATTTCTGAAGAAGAACAAATTTTTTTATGCAGTGTTAACTAATCACCTTTTTTCACCTTCAGGATATTGTGCAGGGGGATGAGGGTAATGAAGGAGATAATACAGAACGATAGTCACAAGCTGGTAGGATAAGGGCATCACCTGGGAGGTTGGTGACGTTGAACAATAAGTTGAGCCCATTACAAAAGTCCCACCTCTGCCAGAACCTGTTTTGGAAGTGGAACAATAAGTTGTGCATTGGAGGTTGGTGTCTCTTGCATAGTTGGCACCCTCAGCAATTCTAGTTGGACAACATTATCCAAGTAGTTGACATCCTCAGCCTCTCTAGTTGCACAAGAACTCAGATTAATCACATCTAAAAGAATTGAGGATTGCCCAACAGTATCTAACGAGTTGGCACCCTCAGATTTTCTAGTTGCAGAAGAGTGTGTATTTAGTTGGCACCCTCAGCAATTCTAGTTGGACAACATTATCCAAGTAGTTGACATCCTCAGCCTCTCTAGTTGCACAAGAGTTCAGATTAATCCCATCTTAAAAAATTTGAGGGATTGTCCAACAGTATCTAATGATTTGGCACCCTCAGGTTTTCTAGTTGCAGAAGAGTATCTCTTTAGTTGACACCGTCTGCAATTCTAGTTGGACAACATTATCCAAGTAGTTGACATCCTCAGCATCTCTAGTTGCACAAGAATATCTCATTAGTTGGCATCATCAGCATTTCTAGTCGCACAAGAATATCTCATTAGTTGGCATCATCAACATTATCCAACAGTATCTCATTTTCTAGTTGTATTTTTTTAAATATCAAATGAAGGGGAATCACCAGCCTTTTTTAGTTGGCATGGTTAGTTATATACTTGCACAAGTTTTCACTCAACTGTTCTTTTTTTTATACCCAGGATGTCAACGCAGAAGTTGAGATGAATGAAGGAGAGAATCCAGACTGCCCGTCACAGGCTGGTAGGATAAGGGCGTCCCCAGGGAGATTTGTCAAGTTGAATAAAGAACTGACTCCAATGCAAGGAGCAAATTTGTGTGAGAGGCTATTGGGGGGGGGGGGGGGGGGGGGGTCTTTCGAACGTAGCTGAGACGCTGCCTACGGAGCTGACCAAGTACCTAGTGCAGTGCTACAAACCAGAAACTTCAGAAACCACAGCCGTCACAGTTGCACATGTTTGCTAGTATAGTTGATACATCAAGGCTTCTCTAGTTGCAAATAGTATGCAAAAGTTGGCACATGAAGGTTTTCACCTAGTTCCACATGTTTTTGCTGGTTTTATGGTCCATCAATCTTCTGTCCTTTTCACCCCCCAGAATTGCACATACTATGCAAAAGATGGTACAGGAGTTCATACATAACACATAGTAAAGGGGGGCTTGTTGGCTGCAGTGCCTGGGGATTTTTTTTTGCTGGTAACAAGATCTCCACAAGGAGGTTGAGAGAACAGCGGATAGGGAGGTTCAACATGCATAGAGGGGAAGGGGAGGGATATGAGAAGGGAAAACTCACAGGTTTTTGTTGCAGCTTTTTCCCTTCATTTCCTCAGTTTGGATCTCTGCTTCTTCTCCTTGCCATGGCGATCTAGGGTTTTTCCTTAGCAGACAACCATTTTTCGTGGGTAAGAAGAAGAATTTTGGGGAAGGAGGAAAGGACAGGAGAGGAGAGGAGAGAGAGCTTTTGTAGCGCTGGGGTGGAGGCGTGATCGGTTGGCGGAGCTGGCCGCTCCAGGACGCCCGCCTGATGCACGCCTGGGTGTGGGGGACCAACGGTTTCCTTTTTGATGCACGCGTGGGCAGTCGGGTAGGAAGGAACTTTCCTTCCTGGACCAAGGGGGACAGGAAGTTGTCTTTTATGGCTGGCCGCTCCATCGCGCTAGTGGGCAGCCGGCCACCCACTAGACGCTCCCAAGAAAAAATGATTTTTAAAACCAGGCCCCGTTTGATAGCAAGACAACAATACCAATTGCAGCAGCGATATTGTTGTCTTGTTTTTTTTCCTTGAAAAATGGCACGTAACGAAAATAAACTTTGTGCTAATTCGAAAGAAGGAAACTAGATCGGATACAAACAGTGTGTAATTTCAACAGCAATACCGCCGGCAGGGTACTAGCGTCCGACTCGGACTAGCTAGGTGTCAGCTGGTTCTTATATATACATCACATGGAGCTACCACACAACCACCGATCGATCCACCCGAGGCGAGACGCAAACCAGCAGTCTTGTCCATCTTCGTCGTTGGGAGCAGTCTTGTCTTGTCCATCTCCATGGGAGCAGTCCTGTTCATCTCCGTCGTTGACGCACTAATAACCAGGGCGACCAGCAGGAACTACGCGCGGCGGAGATCAATTGCTCCCCATGGCGCTGCCGATTGGCCTGGCCTGCCAGAGGACCTCTTGCTGACCGTCATGGCGGCGCTGGACGTCCCCAGCATCATCCGGTCCGGCGCCGTGTGCACATCCTGGCACTCCGCCTACAAGGCCTTCCGAGGCCTCCACCGCCTCCCGCCGAAGCAGGCCCCTTGCCTGCTCTACGCCTGCGACGAGTACGGGCCCGACGACGCCGCCCTGTACTGCCCCTCCACCAACGCAACGTTCCGCGTCCCCTTCCCACAGCCCCCAGACGAGAGCCGGAGATTCGCCTTCTCGTGTCACGGTTGGGTGTTCGCCGCCGACGAGGCCGGTGACCCGTACCTCCTCAACCCTACCACGGGCTCCCGGGCCACGCTCCCGCCGTTCGAGACGATCTACCACGGGGAGAGCCACTACGATCGCGACCGCAAGAGTGCTCTGAAAGCTCGACTGGAGAACCGAGTCTTGCGGCCGACAGTTAGCTGGGCATGGCACTCGGGGTATCACCGGGTCGCCATTTCCGCCGCCGCCGAGGTAGCCGCATGCACCGTCTTAATCGTGCACACGCCAGACCAGTGGAGGCTCTCGTTCGCTAGGCCGGGTGACAAGCGGTGGACATTCTTGTCTGAAGAAGAGTTTCAAGACGTTCTCTACAATGACAGGGATGGCTTGTTCTACGCCCTAGGCCTTGATAGTTCTGTTTCTACTATAGATCTCGGCGGGCCTTCGCCGACGGTGACCATGATCATGCGTGGCGTGTCAGGTTGGTGCAACCCTACCAAGTATCTCGCATTCACGCCATCTGGTGAGCTTCAGCAAGTATGGAGAATCTGGAGCCACCCACATTTTTCAGTAAAATCCATGGTCGACGCAGATACCGTAGATTTTGCCAACGAATATGAGGACCGCCACAATATCAATGAGCCAAATACAAATGATGATGATGATGATGAGCAAAAGACCAATGAGGTCACAACAATCAAGCTCCTGATTTTCAAGGTGGACATTGGCAGACAGAAACTGGTGGAGCTACGGGACATTGGAGACCACGCACTATTCCTCGGCTACAACACTGCTATGTATTTTTCGACCAAGAACTTTCCGGTGTTCAAACCAAACTGTGCTTACCTTACACACGACTGTTTTGACTACAAGCCAACATTACCAACAGACCTAGGTATTTGGGACGTCAACAAAGGGAGTATGCAGAAACTTCAGGATGCATGGCCATACATGTATTCTTGGCTAGATTTACCCGCTCCGATTTGGATCACACCAAGGTTTTAGCAAGCATTTCATTGAACATAATAGCAGAGGGGCAATGAAATCCGGTTACCTTGCTGACATGCATATGTCTCTCTGATAAGGTGCTCAGTTTACTTGATGTATGTAAAAGGTGACAAGTCCATTTCAAATTGTTAAAAGATCATCATACAATTCTCGGTAACCCGTCCCAATATTCCAAATGTTAATCTTTTTTTTTCCTTTGAGGAAAGTCTATTTTTCTTTTCTCAACTAAGATTTTGTACTTTATTTCAACCATTTGGATCTTAAACTTACAAAACCGGATACATCTCCTATATCACTAAGCTCCCTGGGGCAAAATCGCCCAGAAGCGATCAATTTCGCTCTGGCCTCGATTTTGATCGGGTCAGGACTCAGGAATGGTGTGTGGATTCGGCTACAGGTGGGCCTTTATGTTCAAGGGCTTTGGGGTGGACCGGGGCTGTCATCATCGAAGGGCGTGGTGGCTAGCTGGTGGAGGGGCTCGCAGAATATGCGTCCGCCAGCCGCATTTGCCTTGGTGACATCCATGTCCTTTTCAACCCCATGCTTTCTCGCCCCCCCCCCCCCCCCCCCCCACTTGCTTAGGCATATCAAGTATGTTGTCAATTGGCATGCTTCTTCTATACCCTAAAACTTTCCAATTTGGTTCATATAATAGCAAAACTCTTCACTTTTAATCAGTTTGGACAGTTTCATACACATGGTGATTTTAGTTCTCTATGTAAGTTAGGTCTATATTATCTCTATCCATTATTGAGTAATGGAGCGGACGAAAACAATGATACCTGATTGCCTAAGCTGCATTGAATTATGAATACTTACAGAAAAATCATTTCGTGCATTGGATTGAACTATGACCGTATGAGTATTTAGTAAAAAAAAAGTTTGGGTATGCAGTATGAAGTATTCAAGAGAAACCAACACCTTAAGGGCCAGTTTAATAGCCCGTGATCCACGGGTTTGGGGGGGGGGGGGGGGTCAAAAACCAGGGCGCATAGCCCACAGGGCGAATTGGCCAGCAGAAAACCAGCGCGACATTTGGTTGAAACACTCTAAATACATATAAGAAACACTAATAGGTTGAAGCACTCTAAATACGAACTACCAGCACGCAGGGAAGAGGCAAACGCCGCTAATTTTCTTACTATCAACGTTCGGAAAGCTGGGGCTGCTAACATAGAAATTGTTGTAAATCCCTAAAATCATGAAAAGATTCCCAAGATAAACAATAATGAAATGAGTATGTAACCAACAATGTTCTACAACATTCATGCAAACTATTTTAGTTGAAGGAAAAACAATAGTACCATAATCTATGTTACTGTCGACCTCGCCCTTCGAAACTTGTGAATGTGTCCATTGGATTATGTATATATAAAATCATACAACTATGCGTCTAATATTTTTTATAATAATACCAGCGTGTGCTGTACCAGCAAACGTCGATTCTAACTCAGTCAGTGAACTGCATGCATTTGCCACCATTGCAAACAGCTCAGATCTTGCAGGGAATGTCTAGCCATGCAGCAGAAAGAAACCACATGTGCAGCAAATGAACCATGCAGTGTTTTACAGGTTACTTGTGCCTTTTGAGGTCACGAATGAAAAATATACAGCTAAAAAAACATCTACTTGGATCTCAGGAGAGTTTGATTCATGGACTTGCTAGGAATATGGACGGACTGTCATCGACAGTTTTTCAGCGAGTTCCTTGGCTCCTTCCTGACTGTTGTAGTTAATTCTCTTTGAGCGCCGTTGACACTCCAATGCTAATTAATGCCTCTTCTCATCTCTCATGGTAAACACCAACTTATCACCAGTGACAACTTCCATCAACAGTGGATGAAGAATAAAGATCCTGCTATGCAACATTTTACTTCATCTCGTTTGTGATTTCCTGGAAGGCCCGGCGGCGGTCCGGTGGCCTCCACGGTCCTGTGCTCACCAGGCTCTCAGGGCAACGGTTAGTGTGACTGGCACCCTGAGAGCGTCCGTCAAAACCAGATGGTACCTGCCCATGGAACAGCGAACGCTGAGCTGCACTGCTTCTCACGGAGCTTGGTGTTTGCTCGGTGCCTCGAGCTTTCTCACTGAGATGGGTCGTGTTAAGCCTTTGGCAGACTCGGTCGCCGCGATCTTGAACCTTCCGCTGCTTCCATGCTGGAGCTGTCCTGACGAAACTCCGGTTCATGTTCTCGTCTGTCGAGGTTCTGGCCGAGTCATTGCTTCTCCATGAACCTGCTGAAGAGCTTTGTGGCCGAACACCTGCAGCCGGGGTTCTGAGGCTGCTGCTTCCTTGAGATGATGAGGATGGTGTTTTGTTCCTCTGCTCACTCACATGCTTGCTGCTTTCACTTTGCGGGGCGGTGGTGTTCTTGCCATCGGCCAGCTGCTTCTGTTCATCCTCCTCCACCATGTCGGCCCAAGTTTTTCTACCGCCACCAACCAAACCCTTCCCCTTCTGCATAGGATTCTCACTAGCACCTATGTCGCCATCAGAGTTTGGCAAGCATTCAGCTGGGCTAGGAGTCTGACCTTGATTCTGTGCGCTGATATTGGGTCTGCCCTTTTTGACCAGCCGCTTTCGTAGTTTCTCAAGTAGAGACTGTGGCGTGGCAGCATCATTGAACAGTCTAGAAAGATCATGGTACTTCTCCAGACTTTGTCCAGTCTTCTCTCCGTCAGTAGCAACCATAAGCTGTGGCTCTTTACGCTTCATCTGAGTTATCGGAGATGGAAGCGCGTGTGAGTTGCAATCTTCATGCTTCTCTGTATCCGCTGAAACTGAAGCCTGGGTTTCTTCATAAGTCAATTGAGTTGAAGCAGAGAATATTTGTGGATGCAGATATTCAAGGTTGCCCACATCAGTAGCAAGCAAAATCCGTGAATCTTTAGACTTCATCTGAGTTATGGGAGAAGGGAGTGCCTGTGACTCGAGTTCCCTAAGCACTTCGGTAGCCCGGGCAAAAGATCTCACGTGGTTTTCATCATTGCAGTTGTAAGGTATAGCTTGGAGAAGGTATTTAGCTTCAGCTACCTTTCCCATCTTCATCATGCAGATGGCTAGATTGCACTCTTTGTTATAATCAGTTTCTATAGCAAGAGCTTGCCTGGGTCAAGTGAAAAATGCCAAGTCAGTAGCAGCTGGATATAGTTGAATCAGCTTTACTGGAAATGATGCATGGGGTTGTTACAGAAAATCAGAGTCCCCTTCTACTACTACAATCAAGCATTACCAGTGCTGGGAACAGTCATTTCTCCATCCTTGATGTGGAATGAGAAACTACTCCCTCCATCCTAATACGTAAGGCCCACTCAAATTTTGAGCCTAACCTTGATAATAAATTTGACTAACAAAATATGAGTTATATGCCGTAAAAGCTATACCGTTGGAAAGCTCTTCCGGATATGGATCCAGTGGTATACTTCTTGTGGCATACAACTCATATTTTGTTAGTCAAATTCATGGTCAAAGTTAGGTATAAAATTCGTGGGGGGGCTTATATATTTTGATGGAAAGAGTATAATGGTGCCATAATTTTTACTCATTTTTACAAATAACACCAAACAAATGATTGAGAAGTTCAAGAGAATACAAAACATGTCTAACAAAATCCATATCAGCTTAATAAGTACATCCCCAACATAGATATACCTGTAGAGCATTTCAGCTTCCTCATAGTTTTCAGACTGCATATAGGCCCAGGCAAGGTTACCCAGCAACCTTCATGACAAAGCAGAGCCTTAGAATGGCGTTCAAAGGACAAATGAAGATGTATGAATGATTTTCAATACCTTGCCTTTTCATCCCTGAGAGAGAGATAGAATACTCTTCCATGAGATTTAGAAAGCTTAGTTTTCCACCGGCCAGAAGCTAGATCCTCATCAATCATTCTCAGCTTCACTGTCAGCATTTCAATCTGCTCTTTTGTCCTACCGCATTTCTGGTTGAACATAAAAAATGATTTGTATCAATACTTGGCTAGATATTTATCTACAATGCGGTCTGGGTATATTATTAGCTGATGACTTTTTTGCATGGCTTCTTGCAATATATTCCCTCCGTCCAGAATTACTTGACGCTCAAACTGATGTATCTAGCACTAAAATACGTCTAGATACATCCGTTTGAGCGTCAAGTAATTCCGGACGGATGAAGTATTGAACGTGTTCAGGATTTACTAGTATAATCAAACCTCAAAAATGGGCTTCGAAGAAAATTTTAGCTTACATACGTAAATTTACAGGACTGAGGTACCTTGTACAAGTCAAGAAGAATATTGTCAAGAGACTCCTGGGCTTCATTGGGACAACGGTCGCGGAAGGATCTTATCGCTTCAATGGCTTCTTCAGCCCTATTTGCTTGTTTCAGTACAGTAGCCATATCCTTCAGTGCACTCTCAGTTCGTTCACCACTATTAATAGCTGCCCAGAACAATGAAACTGCCTTGTTTGGATCTTTTTCAACTAACTGTAATAAATGGATAATAGAAGCAAGGTGAGGAAACAAAAAGAAACACAAGCTTCTCTTACGAAAGCTTCTATTGTCAAGATTGTAAATGCATCTTGATTCAAAAGCCTGCAGGTGCTACAGAAAAACTAACACTGTGGAAGCACAGGTAATGTACAGAAGTTTGAACTAAAACCACGACACTTGTTTTGGAACCGAGGGGGTATGTCAGCTTAGAAAAACAAAACTTCAGGGAGAATGAGCATATGTGGCAGCTACTAATGAGACAAACATACGGACGCTGTACACCATCAAGGCTTGCCAAAACTGTTTCGATATAAGCTTTTGATAGAACATAATTCTGATAATAGGACACCTAGTGACCTACTCATATCCGCTAAAAAAACTTAAAATCGGCTTAAAAAGGTAGGAGGGCACCATTTCCGTGTCACTTTAAGCTAATGTCATCTTTACCAAAATTATTAGTTATGCCAGTGAGTGTGTACATTCATCCTTCTCTATTCTTGTGCAGTTATCTGTTAACAAATATCCTGATACAATGGAAGATGCTCCGAAACAAGCATATAATGATTCTTCACTGAAAAAAATGCAACGCTTCAAGGCCACTACATCGTTCTCCCCCGTATACTACTCTTGGATCAGGCCAATTTAGCAAGCATGTTCCGAGATTCAGCAAGAGACAGTCATTGCAGAATACCATTACAATGCAACTAATAGAACAATTCTATGTTCACTGAAGATAAAATTTAATGCACCGACTCACAGAGATCAGTTCCACGATGCATATTTAATGAAGTATTGATATGCCCCCGGGAAAATGGACGCCAATGGATTTTCACAAGAGAAACGTTGTAGTCCTAACAATTGAGGCAGCCTAGTGGCATTTGAGCTCTACATGCAACTGCGCAAGTCAAGGAAGCTGGCACTAATTTTCAGCCGTGGCACACCACCCTGACGGAACACGTTAGGAGCAAATCAAGTTCCCTCAGACAAAATCGAATATCTCCTAAATTTCAGCTCCACAATCATCTCGAGAAGAAGTGTAGCCCACGAGTTTCTACGAACGATCAGGAACACGAAGCATAGCACATCAAGTTGATCTACCATATAATTAGCCACCCCGAATCCCTCCCCGACGGAGAATGGTCCGAACCACGAGATAGCACGGCGCTACCCTGAACAGGAAGGGATCGCGCCTGATGGTGGCGGTGGTGGTCGATCGTGTTACCTGCGCCTGCTTCGCCCTCACGTACGGGGAATCCAGCGCCGGCGGCGCCCTCGGCGGCCGGGAGCACCCGCCGCCGCTGGTCGGCGGGGTGGCGCGGTAGGAGCAGAAGCCGGCGCTCAGGGGCGGGGTGACGTGGCTCCTGGGGCCGGCGAAGCCGTCGGGGGTGCCGGGGCTCCACCTCTCCGCCGCGCTCCTCGGCGACGTCCACGGCGGCAGCCGCCTCCCCGAGCTCGGCATTGCTGTGCCTCGAGCGGTGGCGTTCGGTGGCTGCCTAGTAGGCCCGCTGGCCCCGTTGGTCCCGCTGCTCGGTGGGCTGGTGTTTCCAGCCTGCTCTCTCGGCCCGATGGTGGTGTCAGCCCGGCCCGGTCCTGCGATTTCGAGGGTTGGGTACTCCCTCCACTTAAAATGTGGATACCGCTCAAAAAAAACTTAAAATGTGGACAATCCCCATTTCTAAAAAAAAAAGAGTGGACAATCCCCTCATTTTTTAAAAAAAATATGGGCAAGTATGTTTTGTTTAGAATTTCTTTGACCATTGCTATGATTAATAATTTATGCTATCATGGTGTAAGGATTGTATCATTTTTTTTTGCGTTCCCATATTAATTTGGCGCCATACTTTTTTGTAATATATTGCTCTAATCCATGCTCAAAAGGCAACCTCAAAAATCATTAGGTCCTATATATTTGGATAAAGGCAGAAGCCTTGCGGGGTATAATATCCGTGTAGAGATATCGATTTTGTCCAGATGCTCTTTAACTTTAGCAATTAGCTGGCTTCTGTCTAACGTCAACCTTGTCAATGATCTGTGGTACATGTGTTACTTGGCTATTTATCTTAAGAATGATGTGGCTTAGTGTAGTTACAGGATAAAAAAGAGTAAAAAAAATATGGCAATGATGAACAATTGAACAGTTTTTTTTACTAGAAATTTTTCGATCTATTCATTTTCAAACATGGCAGTACAACGAATACCAGAAATAATAGAAATTACAACCAGATCCGTAGACCACCTAGCGACGACTACAAGCACTGAAGCGAGTCGAAGGCGCGCCGCCGTCATTGCCCCTCCATCACCGGAGTCGGGCACAACTTGTTGTAGTAGACAGTCGGGAAGTCGTCGTGCTAAGGCCCCGTAGGACCAGCGCACCAGAACAGCAACCGCCGCAGATGAAGAATACCGTAGATCAGAAGGATCCAATCCGAAGACACACGAACGTAGACGAACAACGATGAGATCCGAGCAAATCCACCAAAAATTGATCCGCCGGAGGCACACCTCCACACGCCCACCAACGGTGCTATCCGCACCGCCGGAACGGGGGCTAAGCGGGGAGACCTTTATTTCATCTTCAGGGAGCTGCCGCCGTCTCGTCTTCCTGAGTATGACACAAACCCTAGCAAAACTGAACGAAACGACTAAAAACAGAGCCCTCCCGCCGGCCCTTGCCGAGATCCACCGAGCCCCCATGGCCCTAGGACCACCGGAGAGGAGGCGGACCTACGGTGGTGCCGGCGGGAGACAGAAACCCTAGCTTTTTGTGGAGGAGGAGGAGGTGGCGGCGGCTAGGTCCGCAGTTGTACGTGGCTACAATTGAACAGTTGGATAGTCCAGGACATTCAACTTCATTCAACTAAGATCGCTCAAAACTAAAGCGATGAATTGGGAAAAGCATATCCATCTTTAGTTTATACTCTTTGCTCTGATTGCAAGAAACGCATCCTCCTAATTCAATGCTTCTTTATTCTTCTGCTACTTTAGCGTTGTGTACTACAAGAAAGGAATAAGGAGAGCGAGGGCAAGAGACCTGGATGGTCTACCAAGCTCTATATATTAGAGCTCAATTATGTATTGATAAGGTATGCCTCAGTAAAAAGATAGACAAATCTTTCGATGTATAGTTGTTCTCAGTCCATCCATTATAAGGTATGAACAGGTCACACGTGCATACTCTTTTTTTTACTAGTTTATCTATATTCGGTGACTGTTTCTAGTTATGAACAACACTTGTCTCGGATGAGGTGCTTATATATGCGGAATAGCGTGAACTCTTGCATTCTTCATCTCGTGGTGCTTCTGGTTAGGATTATTATTAGAGTATCAAACGTAGTATATTTCCTTACACCCTGCTTGTATGATTGTAGATTTTTTTAGGGGTATATGATTGTAGATAAGATAATCATATATATGATGATTGTAGATAAGATAATCATATATTATCTCCTGGCGATTCCAATCAGCCTTTCATCTAGAATTCAGTTAAATGTAATTTAAGTGTTAGAGACCCATATGAATTGATATGTCTATTATTATTTTATTTGATGTGGGATGCATGTGAATTCTTAATTAAGTATAAAAAATGGTATAATTCACTAAGGTTTCATTGATGTTTGTTTAGCAAGTTGAAATTTGCTACTGTTATTATTATAGAAAGCAACCATGTTCGGTCGATCGACTTCAACCTTCGCCAGTAGCGCGCGTCATGCAATCCACATTGATCCGCTGCTCCTTGTTGCACCATGTCGCCCGCTCGTATGTGAGAGCCACGCCCCCACCCCACCCCAATGCAGGCCCCGCCCACCAACAATGTTGAACCTTATCAACTCAGGCGCGAGCGATTCTTCCCAACACCATTTTGTTGTTACCGCATCTGGTTCTGCTGTGGCGACCCCACAGGGCTAGGACGGGGTCCCATTAACGCCCATGGTGTGGGTGTGGCTAAAGGGGATGCCCTATGACCAAGCTCCAAGCCGAGCAGGCACCGTGCTGGAACCGGCAAGGCATCATGCTACAATCGACAACCGTCGCGGCTGGAGATGAATGACCCTGGTGTTGAAGACGCGGTGACCCCGTCCTGGAACTGGCTGACATCTTTGCTACAACTACAGTGAAAAATTGTTGGAATCAGCCGATGACAAAGCTGGAACAAGAGGACGACAAAGCTGGAACTGCACTCACTAGATGCTGCAATGGTGATCGCGGTGAGCTAGAGCCGACGACCACTCGTGCTGGAACCGTCACCTTGGGATGTTGCAACGATGCCATGACCGGCCGAGCGAGAAGCGGGAACTCGCAGTTGATGGCAATGGCGGAGACAGGCCTGGGGCAATTGGGGCTATAGCCCTAGGTCTAGCAACAATAGTCTTTGCAATTCCTTCTTACAAAGTATACAAAATCACTGGAGGGCATCACTCAAACTAGCTTAGCCCTAGGTGCAGGGGCGGAGCTTGGTTGGGGCCAAACTGGGCCATGGCCCGCCCAGGTTTTTTGCACTTTTAATTTTACCTATATATCAAAGCAAAGCCCACCTGCAGGGCAGTAAACATAAGATCGATCCTCGCAAGTCCCATCTCTCTCTCTCTCTCGCAGCTGGCACGAGCTCTGTTGTTTCTCACGGCCGCATCAGGCAGGAGGCAGAGACATCGGCCCATCAAGCAACCACTCCATCTAATTCCCCTGCAATTATGATTCAGCAAGAGATCACAAGTAATCTAATTTGTTTTCCCAAATTCTGAGTTCAACGATCACATTCTGTATCTAACTACATCGTTGGGAAATAATGTATATTTGGTAGCTTGGTTCTGGTTAGATAGTCTGGTTGTCCACTCAATTGACGGACATGGATTAGAGACAAATAGTACTACATTGTACATCTAATTTTCCTGCAATTGCTTCATTACATATCCTGATTTTCCAAACAATTGTTCTGTGCGTTTTACATATCATAATGTATATTTGGTAGCCATAAGTAATGGTAAGCAAGCTCACTCCCACGATCACACCTAGAGAAAAATTGATTTGGTTTTTAAAAAAGGATCACTTCAAAATTCAGTTGATATATACATATATTCTCACTCCCATCTTGTAATCCTGTATTACAGACTAATGCCCATGACTTGGAATTTCAAAAAAAAAAATCGGTGCTCTCCCTTTGTCTGGCCCACCCAACATTTTCTTTGAAGCTCCGCCACTGCCTAGGTGTAATTCGATATTAGCTCCGCCACTAGTTGACGGTGCTGGAACTGGGCTGTAGAAAAGCCGCACCCAAGTCGGTGGTGCTCGGGGTTGCTAGACCGATGGCGAGGGAAATTAATGTGACCAATGATGCGTTCTCCTATGACCGTGGAGGCATTTTGCTGGGACTGGTGAGGCATTCTCGTGCGACCACTCAACTATAGTGTTGGTGTTCCAAGGTAGGTGAGCCAGGCAGGAGGTTCTCCGACGACCAGTTGACATGTTGCAACCAGCGACGACGAGAAGCTGCTAATGGGCGATGGGTCGTGCTTCGACGACGACGGTGAGGTTACAAGTGGGAGCAACAATCGGGTGTCCAAGCGTGCGCGGACAGTTCTTTCATTTTGAAAAAAATGTTTTGAAAATAAAAAAATCATGATTTTGAAAAAAATTGCATATTAAAAAAATGTTCATGAATTTGAAGAAAATTTCGCAAATTAGAAAAACGTTCACAAAAAAAATCAAAAAATGTTCATGATTTTGAAAAAAATTGCATATTAAAAAATGTTTATCAATTTGAAGAAATTTTCGCAAATTAGAAAAATATTCACAGAAAATCAAAAAATGTTCATGAATTTGAGCAAATTGCGTATTAGAAAATGTTCATGAATTTGAATAAAATTTCGTGAATTATAACAATATTCACAGAAAATGAAAAAATGTTCATGAATTTGCACAAATTTTGGTGAATTAGAAAAAATATTCACAGAAAATGAAAAAATGTTCATGAATTTCAAAAACTGTAACCAAATTCAACAAAATCCGTCAGTCCCAAAAATGTTGGCAGATTGGAAAAATGATCATGCATTTCATAAAAATGTTTGTGAATTTTGAAAAAAATATTCACAGATTTTAAAAATGTTCATGAGTTTCAAAACAAAGTTTGCAATTTATAAAAAAATGTTCATGAATTTTCGTAATTTTGGAAAAATGTCCAATTTTTTTGAAAATGTTCGAAAAAATTGGAAAGAAAAATATAAAATAAATAACTCTAAAAGGAAGAAAAACAGAAAAGAAAAAGAATGAAAAGGTAACAAAATGTAAAAAGAAAAATTATAAGGAAAAACAATAAAATACGGTTCGGGCACACGTCGAGTGGGGAAGAAACCCAACATGGGCCGACCAAACAGAGTATCGGGCGCTCGAGTGGGTACGGCCTAGGTCGCTAACGCGCTATCTAAAAAAAAGGTCGCTAGCGCGCGCGCCAAATAGGAGAACCGCTCAAAAGAAAGACCGCTCAAATAGGAGAAGCCAGCTGTACACATGCTCTTGCCTCAAAAAAAAAAGAAAAAAAAAGCTGTATACCTGCTCGCCCCGACACACTGTCTGCTGCTGCCATGACTAGCAACAAGTCTTGGTCTTTGTTTCAAGAAAAACCAAGTCTTGGTCTTCCACCCCACCCACCCCGGCTGGCCACTACTGCTCGCTGCCTTGAGGAAGGACCCGCCGGATCCGCACCTCGCCGCCGCCGGCCGCCGCTGCCCCGGCCTCGAGGTGAGGGCCCAACCAGCGTCTCCTCAACTTATCAGCGCCCCTCCATTCTTCTCTTCCTACGCTACTACTGTAGTAGCTC
Source organism: Triticum monococcum (assembly GCA_034509565.1). Classification (NCBI taxonomy): domain Eukaryota; kingdom Viridiplantae; phylum Streptophyta; class Magnoliopsida; order Poales; family Poaceae; genus Triticum; species Triticum monococcum. Next base: position 581,866,627 of record CM067845.1, read on the forward strand.
TCTTCCGTTGTGGCTGTGGCCCAATGACCCACCCACCCGAGATCTATCTTCTGCTACTAGCTTACTACGTACTACTACTACTACTACGAGTTTATCTACGAAGCTCATCTCCTAATGTACGAGTTTATCTTGTCGCAAATATGGATATATCTAGATGTATTTTAATTCTACATACATCCATTTCTACGACGAGTAATTTGGAACGGAGGGAGTAGCTCACTGTCGCTGTAAATTTCTACTTCTCCTAAGGAGTTCCGAGGTTCTGTGATTCTTCTTTTGCTAACCTGTCTGTCTCCAGTAGATTTCACAAAGTTGAATCCTACCTAGAAAGAAAAGCAGCATATTCCGATGCTTCAAGACAAATAGCAATCCTCATTGTCATAGAAAGCCAAATCATTTTGTGAACAAAAGCACAAATCATTTTGTCACATTCATGTTGGTTTCTGGACATTTGCTGCGACTTTTTAAACCACGGGGTTCTTTTCTCTGTATGGCATGCATTTGCATTATTCACAGGCTGACCACATTTCCAGTGGCCGACAGTTTGTAAAGAAGCAGTGTAGCCAGGTTCAGTCCACACTCAGTATGTACGGTAACAAAGGAAAAATTCTGAGATTACACATATATACAGTAAAAAAATATGAAATAAAAAAATCTCAATGGACGTAACTCATTTCATTAGTTTGCTCTCATCAGAGATATATATACAGTGGCCAATTTAACTTGCATTTGATTTACATGTGTCTCCAACAGTTTCAGTGGGAGCGGAGCAATGGGCGGAGGGCTAGCATCGTTTTGGGAAGAACGGAACATCCAGACACTGGTGATCCTCAGCTTCGCCCTGCAAGCCATCCTCCTCTGCTGCGCAGGGATTCGGCGTAACCGTGAAGCCTCGGGTGTGCTGAGAATCCTCCTCTGGCTGGCCTACCTGATGGCCGACTACACCGCAATCTACGCCCTTGGCCACATGTCCATCACCATGAGCAGGAGCAGGTCTCCTCCAGGTCCAGCCGACCACCAGGTGCGGATGGTGCCATTCTGGGCTCCCTTCCTGCTGCTCCACCTCGGCGGGCCGGACACCATCACCGCCTACGCCTACCAGGACAACCAGCTCTGGCTGCGCCACCTGCTCACGCTCGCGGGGCAGGTGCTCGGCGCCATCTATGTCATGTACCTCTTCGTCGCGCCCGGCAGGAACCCGGCTGGGACGCTGATCGCCGCCGCCGTGTTGATGTTCGTCACCGGCTGCCTCAAGTACGGCGAGAGGACGTGGGCGCTCAAGTGCGGCGGCATCGACAGCATCAAAAAGTCCCTCGATGACGACGGCAAGTCGTCGGCCACCGGTGGCCCTTACCATGGGAGGGAGGGGGCAAAGAGGCTGGACACGGAGGAGGTCCTGCTGGGGGCACACCACATGCTCAATTTCTGCAAGGGCCTCCTGGCTGATGGCCCGGTGATGCAGAAATCTGAGTACGAAGTCATGCGGCAAGGCATCCAGCTCAACGGCTGCAACTACGTATTCCATCTGGCCGCGATGGAGCTCTCCCTCCTGTACGACATACTCTACACCAAGGCAGCGGTGCTCCACACCTGGCACGGCTTGTGCATCCGGATCGTCGCGCCGCTCTCCGTGGTCGCTGCGTTTGTGCTGTTTCAGCTCAGCAGCAAGGACGCCTACAGCAGGGCTGACATCGCCGTCACCTACGTCCTGCTCGTGGGAGCCATGGCATTGGAGCTCGCGTCATCTCTCAGGGCGGCAGGGTCTTCCTGGGCGTGCGCGTCCTACCATGCCCGGGGATGGCACTGGCTCTGTGATGCGGTGATGCGCCTCCGCCGGATGCTCAAGGTTGGAGCAAGGAGGAGTGCCTCCCTGGACTCGCTTGGGCAGTACAACCTGCTGGACCTCTGCACCGACGCCAACAAGGACGGCCACCTGAGAGGCAAGATCGCCAAGATGATTGGACTTAAGGACCGGTGGCAGAAGATGCACTACTCGAGCACCGCCCCCGTCTCCGACACCATCAAGACTCTGGTGCTGAGAGAGATCAGGAAGAGGAAAATAGATGATCTGAGGAATGCACGGGGCAGGTGGATCCTCAAGGAGAAAGAGATGTACGAGGATCTCACGCGGATCGCCGACGACACCGAGCTGGACCGTAGCATCATCGTGTGGCACATCGCCACCGATCTCTACCTCTCCATGTGCCCTGGCCCTGAACCTGACCCCGACAAGGAGGTCCGGGACAGCATAAGGGTGCTCTCCAACCACATGCTGTTCCTCATGGTGGTGCATCCCTACCTGTTGCCCGGAGTCGTTCGCACCGGCCGGTACAAGGAGAACTTGAAGTACTATGATATGGTGTGGTGGGTTAATTTGAAGGCCACCAAGGAAAGCACCATGAAGCTGTCCAGATCGGAGATCATCAACAAGATAGCCGACTGGCAGCTCCCGGCTGATTCAAGGCGGGAGTACATTTACGGCATCGGCGAGGAAGCTGCTGACGACGTCGGCGACAGGCCGGTCTATGCCGACGGATCCTGGCTCGCCAGGATGCTGCAGGGGAACAGGTGGCACTTGTCCGCTGCTGACATGCTGGAGGTGATCGCCGGCGTGTGGGTGGAGATGTTGTGCTATGCGAGCCACCACTGCGGCGAGGAGTCCCACGCCAAGAAGCTAAGCACCGGAGCAGAGTTCATGAATGCCGTCTGGCTTATCATAGGGCATGCCATGGTGTACGACAGATACGCACCGTCTGCTGAGGGCTTGACAGGGGGTTTAGGGCTTAGCAACCCTCCGCGCAAGCGGAAGATCCCTGCCAGATGGATGCAGCAGCCGGAGGCGGACGTAGGAGCCCGACCGCCTGGTGTACCACCCGGTGTTCACCAGGTTGATGTTGAAGCACGCCAAACACCGAGCACATCAAGTGCGCAAAGACATCACCAATAAAACCAATATGTGCTACTCCTATTAATAATTTTATTTAGGAGATGCAAGTGCCACTCCTATATATCCAAGTGATTCAACCAGCGCTGGGCTCTACTGCATGTGGTATTCCTCCTGAGGAGCTCTCGGCGCCAAAGCTTCTCCAGGCTCCAAGTGGATGTTATGGTGCTTCTTCTAAGTAAATCGTCACGCAAGATCTTCTTCTGTGCCCTTGTAGTTTATTATGGTGTTATCTGTGTACTAGAAATCTATTCAAGTTCTGAACTTCTGTCACGGAGACAGTCTTATGGAATATTTTGTGTTGATTTATGATTTCGATATGGCTGAGATAATTCAAAGGGTGCCTGGTTTGGAAATCCACTCAGCCCCTTTTTCACAAGCTGAATTTGACAGGGTCGTTAAGATGATTCCGGCTGATCGAGCACTTGGGCCCGATGGGTTTAATGGACAATTTTCAAAGGTTTGTTGGAATATTATAGCACCAGATTTTTATCAGTTTGTTCTAAAAAAGCAGTTGTTTATCTTTTTTTTTTGAAACCTATCAGTTATGCTCTGACTTTTGGGAGGGAAAGATTTCCTTGGATTGTCTGATGCTCAATGATTTTCGCCCTGTCTCGTTGCTGAACCATGTGCTCAAAGTTTCGACCAAGACTCTTGCGGGGGAGACTGCAGTCTTGGATTCTCAAACTAGTTCATCGCAACCAGCACGGCTTAATCAAGAAATAGCACGATCCAGGATTGTTTGGTTGGGACTTTCAGTACTTACATCAGTGCAAAGCTTTTGGTTGTGAGATTGTTATTCTGAACTTTGACTATGAGGAAGTGTTCCATAATCTTAAACATTCTAAAGCACAATGGATTCAACGACAAATGGTTCATGTGGATAAACATGTTGTTGAGCTCGGGCTCGTCTTCGTTTGTGTGAAATGGTGTGCCTGGCACTGAATTCGAATGCCGCAGGGGTGTGCACTGAGGTGATCCATTGTCTCCGTTATTATTTGCCTTGGCAGCAAACTTGCTGCAATCTCTAGTCAACAAAGCTTGGCATGAGGGGTACTTGCGCCTCCCAATCGGCCAACCCGCCTCTGAAGATTATCCGGTCATCTAATAAGCCCTGCTTGATACATATGCCTCTGCTACAGGTCTAAAAATAAACTGCAGTAAATCGCTGATTCCTATCAGTGTTCCGGTTGATGCGGCCTCTGATCTGGCTAATGTGTTGGGGTGTCAAGTTGGAACCATGCCATTCACCTATCTTTGCCTCCCCTTGGTCACAACGCGACCAACTGTGAGAACACTGGTTGATAGCATTGAGCGTCGTCCCATGGGCACGCACATTTGGCTCTCTTATGGAGGGAGAGTTCAGCTTATCGACTCTGCTCTATCGTCTCTCCATTCATTTGCCATGTGTGTTGTCAAAGCTTCCCATCAAGGTGATTGAGTTGTTTGATCGTGCTAGAAGGCATTGTTTATGGAGAAAGGTGGTTGATCGTGACGCTCGCTCTCATTCCTTAGCTGCCTGGGAGCTAGTATGTCTACCGAAGCAGAAAGGGGAGCTGGGGATTTAAACATCAAAGTGCAAAATCAAGCCCTTCTTCTCGAGTTTATTAGTAAATTCATACTTAAGGCTGATGTCCCTTGGGCCATGTTGTTGTGGTTTAAATATTATGGGATAGAGATTCAAATTTTGCTCTCCCTCTCTCTATTGAAGCCAGAGAAGAACTAGATTCCTTGCAGATAAAGATTAATCAAGTGGGACTAAACCCTATGTCTTCTGATGATTGGGTTCTGTGGTTGGGAGATGTCAACTATAAAGCTTATAAAGTCTATAAGTACTACTCTCTCTGTTCACTATTATAAGATGTTCCAACTCTTTTCTGAATCGGATATATATAGACACATTTTAGTGTGTTTGTTCACTTATTTCAATCTGTATGTAGCCCATATTGAAATACCCAAAACATCTTACAATAGTGAACAGAGGGAGTATTTCAGAGAGATTAATCCACCCAGGTAATAGCACCATGATTTGGAAGTAAAAAATGTATCATGAAACACAAGGTTTTTGCTTGGCTAATGCTCATGGACAGAGTTAAGACCAGGGATATGCTATGTCAAAGACATTTCAATATTGGCGATGATCACTTGTTTACTCTGCCCTTCTGGTGAGCTTGAAACTAGCAAACATTAGTTCTTTACCTGTCAGTTCAGTACTGTTTGCTGGAATGTGCTCCATATCCAGTGATACCTCATTGTCACTTCAAGACATGTTTGATTCTTCGGCTAGAGCCTGGCCACACCCACTGTTCAAATAAGTTAATCCCTCCGTTCCGAATTAGTTATCTTAGATTTATCTAGATACAGATGTATCTAGAAGTGTTAGACACATATGTATCTAGACAAATCTAAGACAACTAATTTGGGACGGAGGTAATATTATCCTTGCTGCTTGGAACATTTGGAAACTAACGAACAATTATCATTTTGATGATGGTGTGGAGCCCTCTGTCCAGGCCTGGATTGCTATGCTTAAGATTAACTTGGGCGTCCTCAAATATAGAGTACCCTCTCACCTAGCTGAGTTCCTAGAAACCTTCATCCCCACTATCTTCTTGTAACTTCTTTTTCTTTGTTGTTTGTTTTCTGCACTAACCCCCTTCCCCTCCAGTCTATGTAGCCTTTCTGCTAACTCTTTGTACAGTGTACATTATTTTTATTAGATTAAGTAAGCAATAGAAGTCTCTCCTGCTGTATTGTAGCTAAAAAAACAAGTTCATAGATAAGATTTTAAATCCTGCAGGTAATCAAAATTGCATATGTTTGCTCTCTCTCTCTCTCTCTCTCTCTCTCTCTCTCTCTCTCTCTTTCATGTAAACACATACCGACTGGAACTGTAGTTGTATTTTTAAAGTTATATCAGCTTTCTCCATTTAACTCCCTTTTAGGGTCCTCCGTGAAATGGGAAAAAAGGGCAAAATGTTCAGTGTGTCCAATATTAGCATTTCACAAAGATAAATAAAGCTCATGCACTGAGAACACTCCTTTCACACTTCAGAAAGTGGAGACTAGCAAACATGAACTTCATCAAACTCTATATTTAGACGATTTGCAGACCTTGTGACAGGTAGCCACAAGACCAAATCATTTTTGAAAATAACCAACTACAAGATGGATTGTTGCTTCTTTTACCTCACAAAACGTTTATGGCTCATTTCTTACTACTACTCTCACATATAATTCTACACACGAGCTTGCTTCCATAGTACAAGTGCGTTAAACTCTAGCTTATCTTACGAGTTCTATCTGAAGCTCAATTTGTTCTCAAACTCGCAACATTGTGTCGCCCCATTAATCTCATAACTCTGAACATATGTATGAGAATGAACATCTCACCTGCTAACAAGCCTGCAACTCCTTAGCTTACTTCTCGACGAACGATTCGACTGTCTTCAGCCACTGGAGCATCTCCATCTTCTCCTTGTTCGCTACGTAGTCATGCAAGAACTCCGCAAGCTCGGCATCCACCTCCCTCTCCTGCAGGAACTTCTTCACTGCCTCCCTCTCCGCAGGCTCCAGCTTCCTGCGCCTCGAGGTCAGCCACAGCAAACAATATTCAGAAAGCACAGAAACCATAGCACACAGCGAAAATGGACTGAACAAAACTAGACCGTACGTGAAGTCGTGGGCACCGCGGTCGTCGGTGGCGGCGCCGGCGCCCCTGAGGGTGAGCACGTGGCGGACGGCGAGTTGGTCGGGCCAGGCGGAGCAGATGAAGCCGAGGACGCGGTCGGCGCGGGCCACCTCGACGATGAGGCTGAGGTGGAGGCGCGGCCCTTGCTCGAGCGCCTCGACCCGGTTGAAGAGGGACGCGTCGGGGGGCAGCTCCGCGACGCCGTCGAACAAGGTGGCGTCGATCTTGATGGCCTCCTCCCCGGCCCCGGCGCCTCGGCGGGCGGCGCGGAGGCGCACCCACTGCTCCCCCGGGCGGTCCTCCACGGCGAAGGACTTGAAGCCCGTCGGCGGCTGCGAGGGGACGGCGGGCGAATCAGACGGGGAGATCACGTGCGGTAGAAAAGGGCGAGGAGTGAGGGGGGGAGGGGCGGTACCTGGTGGGGAGGGCGGCGGTCGGCGACGTACGAGATCTCGGAGCGCAGGAGGCGGAGCAGGCGTTCGTCGAGCGGGGAGCGCAGCGACGCGAGGGCGGAGGCGGCGGCGGAGGAGAATGACGGGACCAGCCTGGGCGCCGTGGGGGCGGCCGGCGAGAGGAGAGAGGGGAGCGCGCCGCGGTGGCGGAGGAGGGCGCGCGCCATGTGCTCGACTCTTTGCCTGGACGACAGGAGCGCACCGGGGAATGGATGCGATCGGCGCTAGGAAATGGGCCAGGCCCTGACGCATTTGGCGCGTCAGCAGGCCCCCAGATTGTTATTCTAGCCCAGCTGTGGTTTCACCCCCACACGGGTCTAAAAAAATATATTCATTCTAATCATATGAGGACTAATAAAATTAAAAATATTCTCCCTCTGTTTTTATTTACTTTGCATATTAGCTTTGACTGTAGTCAATTTTTATAAAGTTTGACCAAGTTTGTAGAAAACAAAATAAACATTTACAGTAAAAAAATTATATGAGGTGAAAATATATGCAATGATGAATCCAATGGTATTGATTTGGTGGTGTATATGTTAATACATTTTTCTACAAACTTGTTAAAAGTATATAAAATTTGACTTTAGACAAACCTAATATGCCGAGTAAATAAAAACGAAGGAAGCATATGATTTGCTGAATTAATTATTGAGGTGGGTCTTTGACTATGCATGTTGGCATGCTCGTCGTGTTTTTTCATGCATGCTTGCATGTTGAGGTGGCATGCATGCATATTGAGAGAAATAGATTATTGGGGTTCATTATTTAGTTATATATTTGTCTAAAGAACTATTTAGTTATATTTATCCTACAACTAAAATAAAATCAAAACCAACAAATTATATAAATTACAGTTTCTAATTCTCATATTTTTAATCAAAATACCAATGTTCATTTAACTAAGTCTGGCCGAAATAATTGCAGGCAATTCTTTAGCAACACATGGAATATCATTTCTACTGTATATCTTTTTTTGTTAGATTTATACACACTGATAACCTTCTACAGTTTTGTAGATATTCTAAGACTAGTACAAACGTGGGCACTTATCAAATGCATATAATACATTCAGATACCTAAGTTATTTTTAGAACAATATGATAGCTTTTTATCCGCTTAAAATTACATTGAAACCCATCGTAAAATAATTTGAACAATGCAAACCGAATTACTAAAATGTAATAATTTACCAACAACTTTTTTTGTATTTAGCATAAAGTTTATTTGTAACAATAAATATTAGAATTCTATGACATATCTCTATTTCAACATACATAAGTGTGGCTATAGTTATACTATTAGTTGTGTTAATTATTTCACAAAACAAAGATTTAAGATAACTTTTCAGATGGTGAATCTAAAATAGACCACATACATTTAGTCGAAGAGTTAGTTTTGGGAAATAAAAAATATTAGTATAAAGAGGTTACATCGGTTGTTTTTTACTATTTTATGCCATAAAATTAGTTGTATTGCCTAGACTATAGAGAAGGGAGAAAAAACATGCAGCCAGATCAATCTCCGCGCTGATAATACTCCTCTATGCAAAAAAAACGGATATTGTCATTCGTTTCCTAAATGACAGCACCTTCGAAAGACCACTATAGAGTTGTCATTATTTAAATGAGAGTGGACACCTTGCATGCAGCTGTAGCTAATCGTACTTATCTAGTCGGTCGTACACCGCGAGGTGATCCATGCAATAGAATTTGCCAAAAAGAGAAAAATGGACATACATCGCTCGATAGCAGCAAATACAATGCACACATTGGTCTGGTGGGCTCGGGTAAGGTACTATTCTGACACGCAAAGGGACATGTCGTGCAGTGTGGGTAATGCGTTTTAATTCGATGCGGCAGAGCATGGTCGAGGGTTGGTTTATTAGTTCGATCGCGGTGTATGTGTTTTTTGAAAGTGGGCGTTGCCAAGTATGCCTCTGCATACCTGAATGTACAAAAAATCATCGATGAGTGGTGCACATAGTACATAACAGGCTGAATAATTAGAGCAAATAATTGAAGATTAGTTTGTCAACGTGATTACAATAGTTCTACTGCACCGAGTGTGCACACAGACCTGCTAATTGCACAACCTATAATTTCAGTTAGATTTTTTTTCTCCATTAGGCTCTTTTGGAATCGTCATGGGTGGTACACCCTCTACGTTCCGTATTCTCACCTGCACATGTACAATGCTCTTGCAACAACGTGTTAGCTCGTCGGACAGTGTGTGGTCCTTCGAATACAACAACACGGTGCATATCGCTCTCCAACGAATCGTCGTCGATGCGCTGCGTGTAGATGCCACTGCGTGTAGCGATGCATTTCTCCTACTTTCTGCCAAGAAACATGCAAACTGTATTTGAAAGATTCAGCAGAAAAACTATTTACTAATAACAACTTAAAAATAAAACACACATTTGTTAGCAAGACACAAAAGAAAAAGGTGTTCCAAGATTGCAACAGGTAAGCCTCCATCACAAGGTCGCAACACAAACGCAAACGCAAACACGACTAGTCCTTGCGGTCAGTAGGATTCGGATCTTGGGTGTGTGGATGGCGTGTTTGTATATTGCGCTCATGTTGTCACATGTATTGGTTGCAGAACATAGCACGTCTACATGGGTTCAACTTATTGATATCAATTTTCGACCAAATTTACTTACGAAGGGCCAATCGTTTATATTGTACCTAATTAAATAAAGAGGAGGGCATGAAAAAACGAAACATGATATGGCCACTCTCGCTCCACACATTGAATCTGAATGCCACACATTTGAAATGAGAAAGACAACATGAGGACTTTACAGGAGGTCAATTCGTCAATCGTTTTTTTAACTCAATTTTTTAATCTTGGCTAAGTAGGAGTCTCTCCTGTGTAATTATCGTGTGAGTTCCCTTGTCCTGTGACGATGAGACACCCCATCACCATAGCAACAGCTGCTCCGGCAACGACGATCCACACCAGAGCAGCGCGGAGACGGGTCCCTCGGTTAAGCACAGCAACTCGGATCTGCACGATGCTCCTGCCAACAGAGAAGGTGACGGTGAGCAAGGCGACGACCTCCACCACGGTGAAGACGATGACGATGTCATCGACCGGCGAATGCTCAGCCAGGGGCCTTACAATGGCTTCGATCCACAGGGAGTGGCCGAACAGGAGGTTGGCAACAGTGATCACGAAGCGAATGTGAATGTCCATGGCCAATTATGCTTGCACAGATGATGGGGGTCGATATATAAAAGCTCAGTTAGTCGTTGGATCAGGAAAGAACAAACGCAAACCGCCGAACCTGCATCTGCATCGATCACCACACTTCCGCCGTCGGTGCCTCCGCTTTTTGTCCGCTTGTGCGCACACCACCGGTGTGGTCGCCAGCCCGCAACCAACAATACGAGCTTGCCGACCCAGCGTGTATACAGTTTAAAATTCGCTTTGGAATCCACACGCAGGAGTAATATAGAACCGTTACTCACAGCAATTCACAAGTCAACTGCTACCAAAGCCAGATTTGCTCTCGTTTATCGTGTTACCATTTTTTGTCCCCGTTTTGTACTGCTTTTTTCTTTCTTTCTCTGGACGATCATTGTTGACCTGTTGTTTGTATGTTTGTGCACCTTTTGACTTTCTGCTTCCGGTGTGTGCATCTGTGGTGGCAGGTTCGCGAGAGCGGATGTGTTTGGTAGCCTGCATAAGCCTGTATGTTCCCTACTCGACCCACTTTTCGTTGTTTGGTAGCCTGCACAGGGTCTCCTCAACTATGCTCTGCTCATCCCGAATACCCCCGTAGCCATGCTCAGGAGAGAACCTGTGAAAGGAGGTTCGCTGGTCAGCATGCATGGGTTAAACCCACGAAAAAATCTGAGCCCAACCCACCGGTTCCCATCTGGACCCACGAACGCTAGGGTTACCCCAACTCTCCCGACTCCCCAGCGATCCCGTTCTCTCCTCACCGCCTCGTCATCTTCTGGTCGCCGCGCGCCGCCGCTGCTCCAACTCGCCATCGCCATCGCCTAGCAAGGTATTCCCTCGTACCTCTTGTTCCTCGTTCTACTGTCCATCCTCCCGTTCCTACTCCTTCCTCAATATTCCACCCTCCTGCTTATAATCAGCTAGCACGTAATGAGAAATAGATGGACCTTGAGAGAGAAAGTAGATTAGAAGATGTCTGCGTTTGATGTTTGAAGAAAAAAAAACTATCCTCTCTTTTGTTTGTCCTTTGATGTTTGGTGCTAGATGCCCAGGTTGCATCTGCACTATTCTTTTCGATTGAAAAGAATGATCTTTGACATATACGATATATGTAGTTGATTTGCTAGATGGCTTTTGCTAGTACGTCATGACTGCTAGATGTCCAGGTTGCATCGGCATACTCTTTTACTAATAACAGACTGATCTTTTAAATATAGTAGATGTCCAAGTTGTTTTGCTAGATGTCTTTTCCTAGTACGACATGACTTCTAGATGCCCAGGTTGTATCATTCGAGAGAGATGGTGCTAGTTTATATAGCACTGTTTTTTTCTAAACGCAGATCATGTTTCCCATTCATCACAGTTTGTGTTGATTTTCTTATTTGTTATTTTTTTTGTGAATCATGCTTATTTTTTAGTTGGTATAATTTGCAAGATATCACAACTAAGAAGAGGAAGAGGACATCTGTTACGACTGAAGAAGACTCAATCCAGGTTAACAACATGTCTGATGCTGTGCGTGAGATTGCAAGTGCTATCAACAACACATGTCATACCGAAACACATCCTGAGTTGTACAAGGTTGTAATGGACCTTGTTGAGTATGATCTCGCTGAGCGGTTAGCAGTTTTAGATTATCTGACTGAACATAAGGGAAAAGGCCTTAATTTTGTGAAGATGGATGAGGAAGTCCGCAAAGCATCGTTCAAGCGTATCTTGGAGAAGAATCCTGATCTTGTTTGAGTTGATATTAGTTGGTACATTTTGATAACTATCCCTTTAATAAGTTGAATTTGGAATGAGACTATATGTAATATGGATCTAAAGATTTATTGGTTCAACCAAGTTACTTTTCTTAATAACATGGTGCTTAAATGGTTCAACATGTCTGTTGTCGTTCGATGCCACCAGATTTCTTTAAGTGTATTTGTATCTGTGTCACAAAAAATCAAGCATGCATGCTATGCAATTTTGCCTCTATATAAAATACACCTACCAATTTTCACATGTTCATTCTTTTTGTTTGCGAGAAGATGTCGTGTTGATTCACAGATCTTTTTAAGGATGAACAACATTATGTATTTATTATTAAAAAATAAATTAATAATTGCCGACAAATATATATGTCTAAATATTTTAAGTGGCATTTTTTTCTTCATATTTACATATTGTTGAAATGTTGGTCAAATGACGTATGCCGTCAAGAACCCTTTGAATTGTGTACATGAATTTTTATCATGTATTTGTAACTATGGTATCCTCACCATCTCAGATACAGCCTACCAAACAAAGTCTAAGCCCAGCATGTCCTGACAGATACATGCTACCAAACAAAATCTCAACTCAGCATATTCGTACACATGCAGGCTACCAAACAACTACAGTTGTATGTACTCAACATGTCTGTACTTAACATGTCTCAGGGGGGAACACTATGACAGGATCATGCAGGCTACCAAACACATCCTTAAAGGCGCGTGAGTTGTGCTGGTGCTATGGGCACATTGGAGGGGAGTACAATGGTTGATAAGATGGTTTTATCTTAAATCTTGCATGTAATTTGGAGATGACAAAAAAGTAAGTCTACAATGAGTTATATCTTAGCCTTATCTTTAATAACTTGTCATTCTTTAAAATATGATGAGACAAATTGTGCTAGAGATCATCTCTTGTCTTCTCTTAAGGGCATGTACAATGGTTAATAAGATAGTCTTATCTTAAGTCTTGCATGTAATTTAGAGATGACAAAGAAAAATGTCTATAATGGGTCATCTCTTAGCCTTATCTTCAATAACTAGTAAATTCCTAAAAATATGGTGAGACATATTGTGCTGAGAGATCATCTCTTGTCTTCTCTTAAATAAAAAAAGACAAACCTTTTCTTATGAATTCTCTCTCCTCCACCTCACAATTTATCCTACATGGCACTACTAAGATAACACCATTGTACATGCCCTAAATAAGAGAAGACAGGCATTTTCTTATGAATCATCTCTCCTCCACCTCATCATTTATCCTACGTGATACTTCTAAGATAGCACCATTGTACATGCCCTAACACACCAAGCCGGAGAACCGGCAGGACAAACGTAGAGCCGAACACAGCCAAATTGTCATCGGACAATGTCATCATGTAGGCATTCAACAGGGCCGGTCCTGAGATTTTGGGGGCCTGGTGCGAGACCAAAACCCGGGGCCTTTAATATAGACATCATAACAATAAAGATTAATATGCATACGTATGAAATATTACCAATAACATTTAAATGCATCCAAAATTAGTATATATATCGAATAATTTATACATATTACCTACAAATGTCCTAATCCATCATTTGCTCAGAATATCTGATTCCTGCTAATGGTAGATTGAAGATCTTATAGTAGAAGCAAAAAACTTTGTCGACATTTTTGGAATAAACTCCTACTAACGCTAGACTTGAAGATCTTACAGCAGAAGCAAAAAGCTTTGTCGACATCTTTTGTAGCGACCAGACATCAAACAGTCTGATCTCTGTACTTCGGTGTCATCCCTGGATCAATAATGCTGACACCACACAGTACTCGGAGGATTTATAGCAGAGTAGCAATCACACACTTATTACATCGAGTGTCTTAAAAGAGAACTTAATACAATAAATATGGCTTAAGGCCATCTAATAACGATAACAGCAGAAGGCTTGGAAGATAAGTGAGTCCATCAACTCCAACGGCATCACTGAGTATAGAACCACGACCTAAAACTCCTTAATCGTCGTCTGAAAAGTCTGCAACATTAACGTTGCAGCCCGAAACGGGTCAGCACATGGAATATGCTAGCAATGTAACACATACAGAGTAATGAAATGAAACAGCTATACTATATGCATATTTGGCTGGTGGAAAGCTCTATGGTTACAGTTTTGCGTAAAGCCAATTTTTCCCTACTTCAAAGGAATAAATTTATTTAACTATCATGGTAGTTGTTAAACATTGAGAATGGTTGACAACATTCTCAATCCCAATTAAGCATCATCATTAAACATAACCCAACAAACTTAATTTAGAGTAACATGTTGAGATTCACATGATAATCCAAGTATTAGATACTCAAGATGTCCATAACCGGGGACATGGCTAACCATGATTAGTTTATTACACTCTGCAGAGGTTTGCGCACTTTTCCCCACAAGACTCGATCGCCTCCGTTTGGTACCTCGCACTACATGGTGTTTGAGAAGACAGATGACCGAGACAGTCTTTCAGAAGCGCTAGCACCTTACGACCGGGTAGACCGTACCACCTACATCCCCTACATCTGCTAGTCTACCACTGTAAGAGTTCGCACGACTTAGTCAACTATGCTAGAGCCCATAATAGCTTTGTGGCTGCACACAGAAGTTTCTAGTATGAATAATCTCATGATCCCTTTGAGCCTGGCTGGCGGTCCAAAAGAAAACAGGCAAGTCCTGGAATACCCAGGTGCCTCAATCCACCCAGATGTGTATTTCAGTTGCCACCTTAGATAAACCATTAATTAACAAAACTCACATCTGTCATGGATATCACTCACCCAATCGACGTCTACTAGCATAGCATGGCATAATAAGCAAACGTAGAAGTAACACCCCAAGGTTTGATAATAAACAGGTAATAGGTACTACCTAAACTATTTCTCATCCCACAATTTAATTTGATCCTAATCATGCAATGTGTGAGGATTGATCTAATGCAATAAAACTGGGTAGTAGGAAATGTATGATCAAAGTGTTACTTGCCTTGCTGATGATCCGGGAAACCTAGCGATTCAAAGTAACAGGCGGCGCACTCCGGATATTCTATCGCAAACAAACAAACAAGCATACAATAAGAACTCATCTAATGCACAGGTAAAACTCAAATAAGAGATCTAACCAGAAGGTTCAACTTAAGAACTCCGGTTGGCAAAAAGAATCAAATCGAACGAAGCAACGAAAATCAAACGGCGAAATAAAACAACTTTGTTCTACTAATCTGGATCTAGGGCAAATTTTACAATAGCAAAATCTTATTTAAGTTGGTTAAACAGATAGAGGGTTTCGAGACGAAACTCTAGGCGCTTGAATCGCCTGATTCCGATAAGCGAGCGAAAAGTTATAGTAAAACGAAAATCAGATTAGGAATCGCGATCAGAAAAATCGCGGATTTAATCCGAGAAAAAGAAAAAAAACGACGAACGCTCGCTAAATTAAATAAACCGGAAAACCGATCTATTTTAAAAAAACCGAAACAAAAAAAACCGACGGAAAAACCGAGCGGTTTTCGTAAAAAGATTAAAAAAACGCCGCGGATTTTGAAGCGGCGGCGGACCTCGGCGAGCATGCGGCGGCGGCGGCGGGAGCGGCGCGGGGCGGCTAGGGTTTCGGGGCTGGGCGCTGGCTCTCCCGGCTGGGCCTCTCCCCCGGCTTTTAAAGCCTGCCCGGGCCGGTGTCCAGGTCGGACACGGCCCGTAGATCGGTGCGCATTTTTTTAAATAATTACGCGCAGAAGAAAAATATAAAGAAATACTACACGCACTCCAAAAATTCCAAAATAAATTTTCACGGGCTTCTAAAATCAAGCCGCACAAGATGAACATTTATTTGGGACCTAAATACAATTTTGAAAAACACACATTTTTCCTAAATTCAAAAAAAACACCGAAAAACTCTGAAATAAAATCTTTTTTGATTTTATTATTAAATCCTCAATATTTATTTATTTTGAGAAAGTCATTTTATTCCCTCTCTCATATTTTTGCAATAAAAATAATTAATGATAAAATAAATAAAATCAAATGATCCAATTCTCAAAATTTGAGAGAACTCAAATATGAAAATAACGAAATCCCCAACTCTCTCCGTGGGTCATTGAGTTGCGTAGAATTTCTAGGATCAACCAAAATGCAAATTAAAATATGGTATGCATTGATGATCTAATGTATAACATTGCAAATTGAAAATTTAGGATGTTACAAACCTACCCCCTTAAGATGAATCTCGCCCTCAAGATTCGGGTTGGCTAGAAAATAGGCGAGGGTGGTCCTTGAGCGAATCTTCCTCTCGCTCCCAGGTGGCTTCATCCTCCGTGTGGTGGCTCCACTGAACTTTGCAAAACTTGATAATCTTGCTGCGGGTAACTCGGCTGGCAAACTCGAGGATCTTAATTGGTTTCTCCTCGTACGTCAAATCGTTATCCAACCGAATAGTTTTCAAGGGCACTATGTCTCCCAAAGGTATGTCAGCCATCTCCGCATGACATTTCTTTAACTGGGAAACGTGGAACACATCATGAACTCCTGACAATCCTTCGGGCAATTCCAACTTGTAGGTCACTTCTCCCATACGCTCCAAAATTCGATATGGTCCTACAAATCATGGCGCTAACTTCTCTTTAACTCCAAAACACTTTGTTCCCCGAAGTGGAGATACTCGAAGATAAGCTCTATCTCCGACTTTGTAAACTGTCTCCTTGCGTTTAGAATCTGCATAACTTTTCTGTCTGGTCTGGGCTACCTTAAGCCTATCGCGAATCAACTTCACCTTCTGTTCAGACTCTTTAATCAAGTCAGGTCCAAACAACTGGCGGTCCCCAACTTCGTCCCATGACAACGGTGTCCTGCACCTCCTTCTGTACAAAGCTTCGAAAGGGGCCATCTTTAAACTGGTTTGATAACTGTTGTTGTAAGAGAACTCTGTATATGGCAAATTATCGTCCCAACTAGATCCATAATCTAGCGCACAAGCTCTCAGCATATCCTCCAAAATCTGATTGACTCTCTCGGTTTGTCCATCTGTCTGTGGATGAAAAGCTGTACTGAATTCTAGCCTGGTACCCAAAGTTTCGTGCAACTGCTTCTAGAACTTTGAGGTAAACTGGGTTCCTCTATCTGATACGATACTCCTTGGAACTCCATGCAGACATACGATCCTGGTCATGTCTATCTTTGCCAACTTAGCACTGGTGTAAGTGGTCTTTACTGGGATGAAATGAGCTACTTTCGTCAATCGATCAACTACAACCCAAATCGAGTCATAGCCTGAACGAGTCCTGGGCAATCCCGTGATAAAATCCATGCCTAGCTTATCCCACTTCCATTCGGGTATCGGCAATGGTTGTAACAATCCTACTGGCTACTGATGCTCTTCCTTTACTCTCTGACATACATCACAAACTGCTACATACTCCGCAATATCCTTCTTCATTCTGGTCCACCAGAAAATATCCTTCAGATCCAAATACATCTTGGTATTTCCTGGGTGAATTGAATATGGTGAGTCGTGTGCCTCTTGCAAAATCAACTTCCTGATCTCCGGGTCATTGGACACGTAAACGCGGTCTTCAAACCATAGGGTGTCGTGCTCATCCTCACGAAATCCTTTAGCTTTTCCTTTGCTAAGTTTCTCCTTAATAGCGGTAATCTCTTTGTCAGTTTTCTGAGCTTCCCTGATTCTATCCATCAAAATTGACTGAATCTCCAATGCTGCTACATAGCCTCTCGGAACTATTTCCGCACATAGTTCACGAAGATTTTCTACTAACTCCTTGGGTATTTCTCCCGTCAGTAACGTATTGACATGGCTCTTACGGCTTAATGCGTCAGCTACTACATTAGCCTTTCCTGGATGATAATGCAATTTCATATCATAATCCTTGATGAGCTCCAACCATCTCCTTTGTCTGAGATTCAACTCCTTCTGTGTGAAAATGTACTTCAAACTCTTATGGTCCGTGTACACCTCACAATGGTTTCCAATAAGGAAATGTCTCCATGTTTTCAATGCATGCACTACGGCTGCTAACTCCAAATCATGCATGGCATAATTCAACTCATGAGGCTTCAGTTGTCTTGAAGCATATGAAACAACTCTCCCTTCCTGCATAAGCACTGCTCCAAGTCCTCGACGTGAAGCGTTGCAATACATCTCATAATCCTTGGTCTGGTCTGGCAAAATCAACACTGGTGAGGTAACCAAGCGTTTCTTCAACTCCTGAAAACTAGCTTCACATTCTTCTGTCCATATGAACTTGGTATCTTTCTTTAACAACTCAGTCATAGGCTTCGCAATCTTTGAGAAATTCTCAATAAATCTCCGGTAGTATCCTGTGAGTCCAAGAAAACTCCGGATCTCTCCAACTGTTGTTGGGGCTTCCCACTTGGTCACGGTATCAACTTTAGTGGGATCAACTGCTATACCTTCTCCAGGTATAACGTGTCCGAGGAATCCTACTTCCTTCAACCAAAACTCACATTTGCTGAACTTGGCATATAATTGATGTTCTCTGAGCTTTCCAAGTACCAAACGCAAATGCTCCTTATGCTCCTCTTCATTCTTCGAATAAACCAGGATATCATCAATGAACACTACGACGAACTTATCCAAGAACTCCATAAACACTTTGTTCATCATGTTCATAAAGTAGGCAGGTGCGTTAGTCAGACCAAATGACATAACGGTATACTCATACAGCCCATACCTGGTGGTAAAAGCTGTCTTAGGAATATCCTGTTTTCGAATCTTCAACTGGTGGTATCCTGATCGCAGATCGATCTTGGAAAATACCTTAGCTCCTTGCAATCGATCAAACAGATCATTGATCATTGGTAGTGGGTACTTGTTCTTGATCGTTACTTCATTCAATCCTCGATAATCAACAACCATCCTTAACGATCCATCTTTCTTCTCCACTAGTAGTACTGGTGATCCCCAAGGCGAAGAACTTGAGCGGATATATCCCTTATCCAGTAACTCCTTAATCTGCTTCTTAATTTCCACCAAATCCTTTTCTGGCATCCTATATGGTCTCTTTGATATTGGCCCTGTGCCTGGCAATAGCTCAATCAAAAACTCAATATCTCTATCCGGTGGCATGCTTGGCAACTCTTTTGGAAATACTTCAGGGAAATCCCTTACCACTGGTACTTCCTCCTGCACAACTCCTGTTAGGCAATTTACTTAAGTCCTCTTTGGCACATGCCGGGATACATACTTTATCCTTCTCCCTTC
The DNA here is from genome assembly GCA_034509565.1 of Triticum monococcum. NCBI lineage: Eukaryota > Viridiplantae > Streptophyta > Magnoliopsida > Poales > Poaceae > Triticum > Triticum monococcum. The sequence goes on from CM067845.1 coordinate 581,885,914, forward strand.
TGGGGTGGTAAGCAAAATTGACTTACTAGCACATTCAATATTTCCTTCATACTTTGATAACCAATCCATGCCTAATATCACATCCAATCCTTGAGATTCCAATACTATTAGGTCCGAGGGAAAAACATAATTACCAATCCTTAATGGTAACCAATCACACCATAGACTAGCCACATACTCTGCTCCAGGCGAGGTTACTAACATGGGTGACCTAAGGGTTTGGGTTGATAGGTTATACTTATCCACAAATCCCCTTGAGATGTATGAATGTGATGCACCAGTATCAAAAAGAACGAGTGCAGTAAATGACTTAACGAAAAACTTACCTATTACTGCATCGGGATGAGCTTCAACCTCCTCCACGCTAACATGGTTCACCTGTCCCCTGTTGAAAGGGTTCGGCTTCTTTCCAGAACTTTCATTGCCATTTTGGCCTTCAGGACATTCATTGGCATAATGTCCGGTCTTCTGACACTTAAAGCAAGTGACTTGGCTTAGGTCCTTCTTGGCTGGGGTTGATGGGTTGGTGCGATTCTGGCCGTTGCTTCCTCCATTGCTATTACCATTCTTGGTGCCATTGTGATTGTGCGAGCTACCTCCTCCATGGGTATGCTGAAAATGTCCTCCCGGTCTAGGGGTAAAACGTGGCTTCTGCTGAGGTCCTGAATTGTACTTTCCTTGTCCATACTTCCTCTTGCGATTCTCAATTTGCTGCTGCTTGCCTTCAATCATAAGAGCACGGTCTACCAATTCCTGGTAGTTGTTGAAGGTTGCTACCATCAACTGCATGCTCAACTCATCATTCAGTCCTTCCAGAAACTTCTCCTGCTTAGCTGCATCCGTAGCGACGTCATCTGGGGCATAACGTGCTAACTTACTAAAGTCCTGCACATACTGGCCAACTGTCCGTCCTCGTTGGCGCAAGTTGCCAAACTCATGCTTCTTCATGGCCATAGCTCCTGCTGAAACATGGGCAGTACGAAAAGCCTGCTGAAATTGGTCCCATGTGACAGTGTCGACTGGGAAAGTGGCGGTGAAATTTTCCCACCATGACGCTGCGGGTCCTTCTAGGTGATGTGTGGCAAACTTCACCTTCTCCGCATCTGTGCATCCTGCTGTGGTCAATTCTCTAGCTGTCTTGCGGAGCCAATCGTCTGCTACTATCGGCTCGGTGCTATTGGAAAACACCGGTGGATTCAGCCTAAGAAAACAGGCTAAGTGATCAACAGGTGGTGGTGGTGGTGGGTTGTTGTTGTTGTTCCCTTGATTCTGATTCTGGACTAGCAACTGCATCAATGTGTTCTGCTGCTGGATCAACTGGGTGAGCTCCGATGGAAAGGCAAATCCAGGGTCACGTCTCGGAGGCATCTGAGGGTTTTAGAAAAGATGAGATGTAAGAATAGAGGGGGTCTAAAGAGAAAACACTACCCATATGCACATGAGGCAAAAACAAACAATTCAGTTCATTCAATCAAACAAGGGCATACAATCGATCTATCTATCGCAAAAGTGCTCGGACTACTATATTTACATGGTGGACTACTACTACTGATGAGGTGGTCTACTAAAAATATTCTTCGGGTGCAGACTCCATGATATCTTCTCCGGCTTCATCAACATAGTCATCATCGCTACTATCTAGATCCGAGTCGGTGTCGTCGATGATAATGTAGTCTTCCAGGCTAATTTCCTTGGGTTCTTCGTCTTCCTCTACTGGCGTAGGGCCTCCCATAAATATTCCAATTTTCTTGATCAGGTCGTCATTCTTCTCCACCAATACTTCAATTTCCTCTTCATAATCTTCACGTGTAGCCTTGAGTTCTTCCTCCAGTTCCTTGATTCTAGTCTTAGCCTTCTTCAGATCTATCATGTCGGCGCACATCTGGTTCTCCTATCATCGAATGTGCTGGTTTAACTCCTGGATAAAAGTTGCGATTGATCTATCCTTCCTGGTGCTGATCATCTCCCAGTGCTCATCTCGGCGCCCACAAATCTGGTAGATAGTATCCTTGAGATCATTGTGGTAGACTTCTCCAATGCGTCCCATGGCAATGTGAGCTGCCATGCTCTTTCCTAGACTCCAAGTTGGTGCATCAAAAGAAAACTCTATGGGCTCAGTGACTGGCATGAACGTCCTTCCTAGAACTTGAACTTGAATCATCCAGTGCTCTTCTTCAGGTAAAGTGGCGTTGTAGGTTCCGGTGAAGCTTGGTACTCCTATGTTCAGGTATCTAGTGACTTCCTTCAAGTGACGTCCAAAGGGTGTATCTTCATCCGGTTGCGTGAACTTGTTCCTTGCATCCGCCATCCTAAAGAGTAGAAAAGATGAGAAGTCAGAAGAGAAGAGAGTGAAAAGTGATCTAGGTCTTTAGCTTAGTGGTCGTGTCCTATAGTCAGCGTGTGCTCTGATACCATCTCTGTAGCGACCAGACCTCAAACAGTCTGATCTCTGTGCTCCGGAGTCATCCCTGGATCAGTAATGCTGACACCACACAGTACTCGAAGGATTTATAGCAGAGTAGCAATTACACACTTATTACATCGAGTGTCTCAAAAGAGAACTTAATACAATAAATATGGCTTAAGGCCATCTAATAACGATAACAGCGGAAGGCTTGAAAGATAAGTGAGTCCATCAACTCCAACGGCATCACTGAGTATAGAACCACGACCTAAAACTCCCTTAATCGTCGTCTGAAAAGTCTGCAACATTAACATTGCAGCCCGAAACAGGTCAGCACATGGAATATGCTGGCAATGTAACACATAAAGAGTAATGGAATGAAACAGCTATACTATATGCATATTTGGCTGGTGGAAAGCTCTATGGTTACAGTTTTGCGTAAAGCCAATTTTTCCCTACTTTAAAGAAATAAATTTATTTAACTATCATGGTAGTTGTTAAACATTGAGAATGGTTGACAACATTCTCAATCCCAATTAAGCATCATCATTAAACATAACCCAACAAAATTAATTTAGAGTAACATGTTGAAATTCACGTGATAATCCAAGTACTAGATACTCAAGATGTCCATAACCGGGGACACGGCTAACCATGATTAGTTTATTACACTCTGCAGAGGTTTGCGCACATTTCCCCACAAGACTCGATCGCCTCCGTTTGGTTCCTCGCACTACATGGTGTTTTAGAAGATGGATGACCGAGACATAGTCTTTCAGAAGCGCTAGCACCTTACGATCGGGTAGACCGTACCACATACATCCCCTACATCTGCTAGTCTACCACTGTAAGAGTTCGCACGACTTAGTCAACTATGCCAGAGCCCATAATAGCTTGTGGCTGCACACAGAAGTTTCTAGTATGAATAATCTCATGATCCCTTTGAGCCTGGGTGGCGGTCCAAAAGAAAACAGGCAAGTCCTGGAATACCCAGGTGCCTCAATCCACCCAGATGTGTGTTTAAATTGCCACTTTAGATAAACCATTAATTAACAAAACTCACATCTGTCATGGATATCACTCACCCAATCCACGTCTACTAGCATAGCATGGCATAATAAGCAAACGTAGAAGTAACTCCCAAAGGTTTGATAATAAACAGGTAATAGGTACTACCTCAACTACTTCCCATCCCACAATTTAATTTGATCCTAATCATGCAATGTGTGAGGATTGATCTAATGCAATAAAACTGGGTAGTAGGAAATATATGATCAAAGTGTTACTTGCCTTGCTGATGATCCGGGAAACCTAGCGATTCAAAGTAACAGGCGCACTCCGGATATTCTATCGCAAACAAACAAACAAGCATACAATAAGAACTCATCTAATGCATAGGTAAAACTCAGATAAGAAATCTAACTAGAAGATTCAACTTAAGAACTCCGGTTGGCAAAAAGAATCAAATCGAACGAAGCAGCGAAAATCAAACGGCGAAAGAAAACAACTTCGTTCTACTAATCTGGATCTAGGGCAAATTTTACAGTAACAAAATCTTGTTTAAGTTGGTTAAACGGATAAAGGGTTTCGAGACGAAACTCTAGGCGCTTGAATCGCCTGATTCCGATAAACGAGCGAAAAGTTATACTAAAACGAAAATCGGATCAGGAATCGCGATCAGAAAAATCGCGGATTTAATCCGAGAAAAAGAAAAAAACGACGAACGCTCGCTAAATTAAATAAACCGGAAAATCGATCTATTTTAAAAAAACCAAAACTAAAAAAACAACGGAAAAACCGAGCGGTTTTTTGAAAAAAGATAAAAAAACTGGCGCAAATTTCGAGGCGGCGGCGGGAGCGGTGCTGGGCGGCTAGGGTTTTGGGGCTGGGCGCTAGCTCTCCCGGCTGGGCCTCTCCTCCGGGTTTTAAAGCCTGCCCGGGCTGGTGTCCAGGTCGGACACGGCCCGTAGGTCGGTGCGTGTTTTTTTAAATAATTACGCGCAGAAGAAAAATATAAAGAAATACTAAACGGACTCCAAAAATTCCGAAATAAATTTTCACGGGCTTGTAAAATCAAGTCGCACAAGGTGACCATTTATTTGGGACCTAAATGCAATTTTGAAAAATGCATATTTTTCCTAAATTCAAAAAAAACATCGAAAAACTCCGAAATAAAATCTTATTTGATTTTATTATTAAATCCTCAATATTTCTTTATTTTGGGAAAGTCATTTTATTCCCTCTCTTATATTTTTACAATAGAAATAATTGATGATAAAATAAATAAAATCAAATGATCCTATTCTCAAAATTTGAGAGAACTCAAATATGAAAATAACGAAATCCCCAACTCTCTCCGTGGGTCATGGAGTTGCGTAGAATTTCTAGGATCAACCAAAATGCAAAATAAAATATGGTATGCATTGATGATCTAATGTATAACATTCCAAATTGAAAATTTGGGATGTTACATCTTTTGAATAAATGACTCATTTTTTATCATGTTCCTCCCCGCTGCTTAATTTCCTATGATAATGAGCATATGAAAAACGTCTTTCTGCATCGTCTAGATGGAATGCCATTTTTTGTCTTCTCTCTTAGACCCTTTCTCAACTAAGATGTATGTTGTTTTTATCAAGATGATCCCAAATTTTTCTTCATAAATATCAGTAGTATAAACTGGTTGTTCATGATCACTAGCTGACTGTGCATGTACATCCAATGAACCTACATGCTCAGAGCCACTTACGTTGTTGTTGTTGTTGGTGGTGGTGGTGGTGGTGTTGATATTTTCTTCTCGCTGATCAAATTCCGAATTGCCATTAGTTTGTTGCATCTCCTCTATGGCAACTATGCAAACTCTCTTCGAAAAAATCTTGCAAAAAAAACTCTCTTAGAAAAAAATATGAATATTTTTGCACCGTGATTGTACTAATTCATCCACAGCTTTCTTACTTTTCCTTTCATTGCTACCAGATTGATACTTTCCTACGGATGACAGGATAAGACACAATGCTGAAAATAAAGAAAAAATGCATCAATTGACAATTGTTGAACAATGCTGATGTGCCGGCTATTCATCTAGGAGACTAGGAACCTCAATATGAATAGAAGATATACCTCGGATGGTCGAATCGTTGATGGACGGAGAGCAAAGCAGGGTCCGACGGCCCCTAGGAAGGCAGGGAATTGAAATCCGCGGTTGATCTATAAAATTGATTTAGAAGAAAATGGAAAAGGACTGCAGAACTCGCAGTCACGAAGAGATGAAGCGTCGACGCCGGCTGAGAAATTGGGAATCATTGTGTGATGGAATAGGAAGGGATCAATCAGTTTCTTTTTTTTAGACATGCACGTACTAACTTATACTCCCTCCGTTTCTAAATATTTGTCTTTTTAGATATTTTAAATGGACTATCACATACGGATGTATATAGACATATTTAGAAGTTTAGATTCACTCATTTTGCTCCGTATGTAATCACTTGTTGAAATCTCTAGAAAGACGAATATTTAGAAACGGAGAGAGTAGAAACGAATCAGAAAGGATCAACATGTTCCTTTTTTTTCGACGTGCAGGTAGGAAAGAACGAATCGATCGTTGGCTCCTTTGCTCGCTAGGAGTAGATGCGTACATTCCATTATGCTACATGAGGCCCAGCCATCTAGAACATAGAATTTTTGACCAAAAATATGTTGGGCCATAGCCTACATGTACCTGGGGAGGGGGCCCTCGATCTTGGGGCCCCGGGACGCCCCCCCCCCCCTCGGCCTTCAAAATAACTTGCAAGCCTCTGGCCTAGTTGGCAACAACAGTTGCTCTTACTATCTCCTCGGGCAAGGCAACACACAAGCACGAAAAGGCCCAATCTGGAAGATGGTAGGAATACTAGATTCTGGGAAGATTGATGGATGGGAAGCAATCCATTGAAAGATGCTTAGCCTGAGCTATATAGTATTAACTTTGATCATGAAATTTTTGTAGCTTAGATCATTGAAAAAGGATGGACCAATTTCTTTTTTAGAAGAACTCTTTATGGGAACTCCTTAGATTTGTGGAATAGCTTAAAATAAAGATGTGAGGAGGTAAGAGTGTTTGGAGAAAAGATAGACCAAGGTGGATGCTTACTAATGATGGCATCTTTTCTCTTAAATCTCTTTACATGTTCTTAGTAAAAACTGACATGGGATTTCCACAAAAAAATCGGTGGAAAGTGAAAGGCCCTGCTAAGATCAAAATGTTTTTCTCGTTGGTGACTACGAAAAGTAGTTTAACAAAAGATAATCTGTTGAAAAAAGGGTGGAAAGGGGAAAAGGGTGGAGAGCGGCGTTTCTGCTCCCGGGCTCAGATGAGCTCGGGCAAAAGCAAAAAACATTAAAAATATATATTTTTTCAAAAAATCCTGATTTTTCTTGCAAGCAAGATGCTCATGTGCATGATGTTCGTGCAAAAAATGGTGGAGTTCGGACAGCCGGAGCGTGCGACAAAAAAGACAAAATCTGGCTCTGCGAGTAAAGTTACTGTTCACGGCTTCACGCACTGTTTGGGCCGATTTTCTCTTTTTTGCCACGAGCTCCTCGGATGTCCAAACGGGACAAAATTTTGTACGGACATCACGCACACGAACATCTTCCATACAAAAAATTCCAGATTTTTTTTATTTTTTCTAGTATTTTTTTAATTTACTGTAGCTTGGGAGCCGATGAGCCCGAACACCGAGTTGGATTTTTGAAAAGGGTGTGCTTTCTTTGGACAAGATCAAAGTATTAATCATTTATTTTTTTGAGTCCTCTACTGCTAGGCTCATTTGGAGCCTGCTGTAGTGTGCATTTGATCTAAGCCACTCCTTTGCATTTGAAGGCTGTTTTGGAAATTGCTCAAAACCTTCTAGAAACCTGACAAGCAGTTGGTCCTAGTTGGGATTTCTGCAATGTTTTGGTACATTTGGAAGTGCAGGAATGATAATATATTTAGAAAGAAAAATATACATGATCACATGATTCTAGTGAGACTAATCTGTAACTAGATCATGGATTGGTCCATTTTGCAGAGGAAAAACCCAGAGGAAAAGCTGCGGATGTTGGGAGCAAGATTGGTACCTATGGGTCCATAGTAGTAGGTAGATGATTCTCTTTCTCTCTCTTTTTGGATCCTCAATACCATGTCCCCCTTCTTCCTTGTGTGATTGGGGTCAATTCAATGTAATTATTTGGCGTGTTTGTTGGGACATGACGGATTGTGTTTATGACCAGACTGTTCATTGAATATTGTTGAATCTTTGAAGTTTCTTTGCTGTATAATTAATTAAATAGCTATGTATGCTTTTCGATCTATTTGTCTTCTCTGGTCAAGATTGATGGGTAGTTCTTCATAAGGAGTGGTGCATAGTTGTGGGTTCAATCTTGCGGTGCTCTAACCCAGTGACAATAAGGGATAAGACACTTATTGTGTTGTTGACATTAAGGATAAAACGACGAGATTTAATCTTATTGCTAGATTTCTTTATGTCTATATTATGTCATCTTGCTTATTGCAATACTATGTTTCTTGTAAGCTTAATATCTTGAGGTGGAGTATTAGTAGTAGACGTTAGTAAGTTTGATGGTCTACTTATTACAGATGTAATGTCTATATGAAATTATGCCATAAATGATCATAGTCATAAAGATTACTCGTCTTGTCAATTGGTCAACTATAATTTGTTACCATGCCAATTGCCTGCTATGTGGGGAGATTGGACAAAGGAATGCATGCAAAGAGGGGACACTACTTTAAAAAAAATGTTCTATACAATGCTTTCGAAATACCCCAATGGTGACGACCCTTCATCTAGGTAATAGTGTAAAAAAAACTGATGGTGCGTGCGTCCATGCAAATCGTATTAGACTGGTTGTAATGGGGAGTATCATATATTAGTATCATGCATATGATACTAGTCTATGCTACTACATCCGTAATGCATAGTATCATAAGTTGGTAGCATAGAGGACTAAATTTATTGCCATGCATGACACAAAGTAGCACATCATTTAATATGATACGGTATCATGATATGATACTCAAGCCTCTCTTTCTTCATTTAATTCTATGCCACATCATCAAACTTGCTTAGTTGGCATGCATGATACTACCTATGATACTTCCATTACGGGCAGCCTTATGTGCTCCCTTTACTTGAGCATGATCTGGGAAATGTAGACTATGAACGAAATAACTGAAATAGTATCGTATTAGAATGATGTCTTTTCTACCCTTTTTTTTCTAATCGGGGACCTCTCTAGTATTCGGGTATAATTTTTTTACACAAGTTCTCAATTTATTTATCTTTATATTTACGATTTCATACATGCATGTATCAGTTCAAATTATTCAACTTTATATTTACCAATTCACACATGTATGTCAATTTTGAGCATGTCACGGAGCTAAATTGAAGATCTCTTATTCCTCTTCCTACACAGCATTCTGCATTCAGCCCATTCTCTTTCTTTTCTAATGGCGAAGTATACGTGCACAATAATAGCGAGGTATATAGAAAAACATACTAACATTAGATGGCTCCTCTCCTCCACACGCTCAATAAGTCAATATACATCAACACCACCTGGCGCATTTCAACTATACATTTTTAAGATCAGCGTGTATCTCTCGATGCAGAGGCAGAGACTATGATAGCTCCCTCATTTAAAAGATCGGTTACGTCGGTGTTAAGTTGTCGCGTGAGTTCCCTTGTCTTGCAGCCATGAGAGACCCCATGGCGGCAGCCACAATTGCTCCGGCGACGACGACCAGAACCCAGACCAGAGCAACGTGAACACGCATCACTTGGTTTAGCACGGCAGCTCTGATTTGTACGATGTTTGTGTTGAGACGGTGAACAAGTCGATTCCACGCTCTGGGCGGGAAGATGACGATGATGTAGCCGTTCGCTGAGTATTGGGCCAGTGGCTTTGGCTACGGCCTCGTCGCCTCGATCCAGAACGGACCGACCGACGGCGAGGATGCCCACTGTAATGGTAAAGTACACTCTAGGGGCTAGGGCTGCTGTGATATTGCATTTTTTTTGGCTCCAAAGGCATGTGCATTTATAGGTGCGGATGTGCCCTTGCTTTTGCAGTTACGTTCTTTGTCAGAAAGTTGAAAATATATTAACAAACTGCTCACTACTGTTCTAGCAAAGCTTGGAAACTCCGGCCATCATCGATGGCACAGTAATACGATAATCTCTTTATTATTAAGGTGGTCCGGTCTCTCCAAAGCGTACAAGGCGAGATGTTTTTGTCACCAACGAAACATCCATGAAATGAGAAAATACATAGGCAATCATATATATTTACTCATACACCGGTTTGGCCGCCTGAAATAATCACTTGATCACAAGCCCGGATGTGCTGCTCATGAAACATAGATGTCCAAAGTATGTCAAACAAATCTCGACATGTTAATATATTTTTTTTCAGTGCGGGGCGGTGGCTTTTACTCGTGGTGGAGACAGCTGAGTGGCGCTTTTAAGGGGCGATAGTCGACTAAGGGGGTGTTTGTTTCCAAGGACTTTTTGGTGTAGGGACTAGAAAAAGTCCCTTTTAGAGACTTTTTAACCAAACAGGAGGGACTACTAGGGACTAAAAATTGCTTTTTGGGATTAAATGAAGAAGACTCAAGGAGAGTCTTTTTTGGGACTTTTCCAACAATGCCCCTTCATGCATCCATTGGCACGCCACCCCATGGTGTTGTTTGATTGTTATTTTTCTATGTACTAGGGGTAACATGGTCATTTAATAACCTCTAGGGAGGGTCTAGGGACTTTTTAGTCACTGAAAACAAACAAGAAGGGACTTTTTAGGAATTAGGGACTTTTTAGTTGGGACTAGAAAAAGTCCTAGAACTTATGAACCAAACAAGACCTAAGCCGTGAAGAGTGGGCTGCATTCGGTCACAGATGGCTTATCCACTCTAGGGCCCAAGCGAGTCATGGTGTGTACCTGTGGGCGGTTGGTGTATATGGTGGCAAGTAGAAACACAAAGCGGGGGCGCTCAATCCACCCCACTTCATATACATCAAGGGGAAATTTGTTAACTGGATTGTAGTGGGGTTACCTAGTGAGACATGTAGTAAGCAATCCAAATTATTAAAAACAAGAATTATAGTCAGACTAGTTTAATTTGAATTGGCTTATCATTTCTGCGGGCCTTCGCAGGATGCCGCGTTGCATCCCTAGTGACAAAGCTACTAGTTGTTGTTCGAAGAGAGCATAGTGTGGAAGCAGCGGGAAGCGAAGAGATGGCGTCTCCATTTCTAACAAAATTATATTTCGACTAGCTTGTTCTGTGTGAGCATGCTAGCTACTCCCTCTGTTCCTATATATAAGTCTTTGGAGAGATTCCATTATAGACCACATACGGAGCAAAATGAGTGAATCTAACTCTAAAATGCATCTATATACATCCGTATGTGGTCCATAGTGAAATCTCTACAAAGACTTATATTTAGGAACGGAGGGAGTAGAAGAGTGGTGGATGGCAATATTACTGGTTGACATCAAAGTTTTCTACTCTCCAGGTGGAGAGCCATGCATGATTTAGAATACTAGATAGATCAGATAATGTTGTCATCTGCATGGTGTTTCCTTGTTGAAGGTGTTGGCACGAAGTTCTACTCCATTTGAGAGTGTTATACCTACATTTAGCTTGCGCTTGGATCAAGCAGCATCGTTGTGTGAGCGTCAATTTCTTTTTGACGACATTATCTTGGAGTTTTGCACCCTTTGTAGGTCACATATCGCTCGGGTGGTTGATTTTGACCCACTGCCATAGATTTTGTTGTAGGATTGTAGAGATGTTGCCACAATTAATGCTGGTCCAATATAGATGGTCGTCCATTTTAAGATTTGCTTGGTATTAATGCGAGGTATTATTTTAGTATAATATATCGGGCGGTGAGCATCAATAGAGGCCATAGGTTGACCTCTTTTTAGAGAAGAATTCAAAACGACCTATTTTTTTGTTGCAAAAGCAGTTTCAACAGAGCAATGAATCAGCTTAGTCTGTATGTCACAGATCAAGTCCTTTATACTAGTTGGTTAGGGTAGCCTGGCGACTTCAGGCATTTAGGAGAGCAGCTCTTGACACCTCTTGCTGGAACCGGTTCATTCTCATCTTGGTTCTGGGCATAGCACGTTATAAAACCGAACATGCTTAAATGACGGGGTGGCCCTGTAAATGCAAAGAGAGGTTCATAAATTTCCGGGCATCTTTAAACAGATGGATGAGACTGATTACTTGTACATTCTTCCTTCGTCCTTAAAAGAGTGTACTTCCAACTTTATTGAAAAGACATTTTTTTTATGTTTGACAGTATTTATACAATAATACATGAACATATATGCCATCAAATTAGTAGCATTAAATTCATGATAAAATATATTTTTATCATATACCTATTTGATTTCACAAACAGTGAAATATTTTTGCATAAATTCGGTCAAATTTTGAGATAGTTTAACCCTCCAACAAAGCTGGAAGTACAATATTTCGAGGATGGAGGGAGTAATAACTGATTAAGGATGGGAAGAAGAAAACCAGACACGTAAATGTACCCACTTTCTCATTCCGATGATTAAATGTTTAACAAAGAAATACTAATACTGAAATATGTGTGTTCATGATGTGATTATAACCTGCACTGTTGCCTCCAACGCAAATTTGCCATGGTCATGTTGGAACTATAATAATAAATGATGATCCCATAAGTCCAGTGGATAACACTTGAATGCACGATTGCACACACCTGAGGTGCTTCCAAAACAAAAGATAAACCAGACTTCGGAGTCAACAAGTGACTGGAAGAGTATAGTTGTGTAAATTAAAATTATATCAGCCTTTCCACCATTTAGTCTTTTAGGATGCTCCATGGAGTGGGAAAACAGAATGTTCTGGGCCGACTGTTCAATATTAATATTTCAGAATGATGAATAGAACTCATGCATTGAGAACACTCTTTTCACACCAAGGAAATGGTGATGGGCAAGCATTGGTTAACTTCATATATTTCTGTACTTGATTCACAACTTAGGGACTTATGAAGTACAGTCATGAGACTAAACCATATTAGAAAAATAACCATCTAGAAGAATAGATTGTTAACATATACTCCCTCCGTAAACTAATATAAAAGGGTTTAGAATACTAAAATAGTGATCTAAACACTCTTATATTAGTTTACAGAGGGAGTATTTTCTTACCACAAAATGTTAACAGTTTATTTATTAGCACTAGTCACATAGTTTATTTCATGCATAATCATGCCTTCCAACTACGAGGAATTGGTTCAGTGCTAGCTGCACTTGTGAGTTTCATCTCTGGAAACAATAACTTTGTAAGCATCAGAGTAAATAACGAGTAATTTCATCTCAACAATAAAATAAAGTAACGAGTAATTCAGTGACCAATCCAGTCAAATTCCAGCTAATATTGCCACATGGTTTAAGAGAAAATAAACTGATAGTTGGCAAACACCCTCTAAGATGCATATACAATCGAGTGCATAGAAATTAAAATTATTTACCTGGACCTTGAAAAAGTAAATATGGAATCAGCAGCATAACCCCAAACATACAAGTTGGTTGGAGCAAGATTACAATAGGTAAGTTTGATGGGATAGCAATTTCACAAGTCGAAGACACAAGCACATGCAAGAAAAAAAGATAACTCGTGGACAAATTACCTAAGCTATGTAAGAGGAAAAGAAAACAATCTATCGAGCTAACACAAATGAATTATTAAAACGAGATGGATCCTTCACGTATAATCTGAATATAACCAAGACATGGTGCACATAGAAAATGTAAAATTTAAGGAATTGTGTGCATCTCTTATTACCAAAACCAGAAGCCAGGAGAACTTCATTTTCAAAAAGGAAAAAAAAAATCTTAGCTTACCTACGTAGGTGTGTAGTTTTCGTGTGAGCTCCCTCGTCTTGGAGCGGCGAGAGAACCCACAACCATAATGGCGACTGCTCCGATAATGACCAACACCCACACCAAAGCAGGGTGAGAGCGCGTCGTTTGGGTGAGCAAGGCAGCTTTGATCTGTATGAAGTTCGTGCTAACGGAGAAGGAGATGGTGAACAATGCAACAACTTCCACAGAAGCTGTGATGACAATGATGTCATCATCTGGTGATTGTTGGGCTAGTGGCTTGACTATAGCTTCGATCCAAAGGGACCAGCCGAACACGAGGTTGGCCAGAGTGATCACAAAATAAGCATGCACATTGGCCATGTGCCGGTGGGGGCTGTGTGTGTGTGTGGGGGGGGGGGGGGGGGGGGGTGTTGCTGGTTGTGCAGTTCAGTACAATGGTGGCTTGGCTGGCCCAATGTAAAATGTTGCGTAGAGAGGCATATATAGTGCAATGGATGGTAGCTTGATGGACGCAAAGTAAAATATTTCATAGAGGACGGGCATATATGTAAGAAAAAAATTGATTAACAAACTTCTTGGTTATGATGCGTTATTAGAAGTCTTGGGAACTCAGGACATTGCGCGACATAATCGAGGACGAGGAAGCAGCCTACGACAAAATGAATCTTCATTATTTTTTGAAAGGCATGGATCTTCATTGTTAAGCTAGTTAATTCTATTCTCCCTAGCATGATTTCAATTGTTTTTGTCATCACCAAGTGCACGTACATCCATGAACAATAACAACAACGATGACAACAACAAGAACAAGAGAACATAACCTTTCATGATACAACAATTTATAAAAAAAACTAACCATCCATCTTGGCTACCTGGAGCTGCTGGCAACGTGTTCACCACCAGTTTTATCGCCAACTAAATCGGTTAAGTAAACAGTCTAGGTTCTTTTTTTTAGATGCCCACAACAGCCACAGTCGCTTATGGGGTAAGTGGTCTAGCCATATGCCAAGGCGACGTCCTCTGTGTTGATGAATGTAGGGGCACGTGATTTTGATATATGTATTACATGTTTTCCTTTTTTGCGATGGAACAATGAGTTTTATGCGCCAAGTGTCAATGTTATATTTAGCTAATACCAACCGATCAATACAACAGGGGAACCAGCTGGCATAACCAACAAGCGGCACTTGTCCCTATCCTAACCTGATTAGCTAGACGATCAACAACTCTATTATGTTCATGGTCAACTATACAGAGCGAAACTCCACCAAGAAGCATCTAATCTCATATACTAAGTGCCCATTCAACGCAGACATGAGAGGAGCACAATTGTTTTGAACTATGATGGCGAAATTCGACCAATCTAAGGAAAGCAACAAAGCTTAGATGACTATAACACCCCAAAATGTCAATTTTTAGGAGAACCATTGGGGATGGATTAGAGTTGCTCTTAAACCTATTCTACTGTGGCATGCATGGCAGAACCTCGTTGTCTTTGTGGTGTCATGAGATGGTTAATGCAGTTATGACCATTGTTGTAGTTTGTTGATCGCAGTTTGGACCAGTTCGGGTTATTTTCCTTTTCCATACTTGGGCATAACTCCAGTCTTACATAACTTTGATATTTGCTGGCTTTTCTTTTTGTATGCATGTGTGTGCGTTGGTGTTGGCTATGTGCATTATAGTTATACAGGGCTAGGTGTGTTTGCATTGTGTTTGTATCGAGTTGATGCTTTATTTTGAGTCAATTAAATCCACCCATTATCGAAAAAATAGCAAAAATCCACAGGGTCCAGTTACTCTTCCTATTCTAATCCTGAACTCTCTCCAACTAAGATATAGTGGAATAGGTTTACGAGCCCAACGAAGATGAATATTATATACTATACAGCTTATATACAGTGGATTTTCTCTGTTCTAATCCTGCACTGTGAGAGGCCAAAGAGTTGAAACGAACGAACCTGAAGGGGTAGAATTACACTGGATCCATGGACACAACATCTCCGAAACAACGCACCAACCATACCGCCGGCTTTAGATCGCAATGAAAGAAGCAGGGCAGATCTATGCGGTAGCACGGTGGCTCGGGTCGCCGGCGAGAGCGCCGCGGCACCACATGAAGAGCGAGAAGGTGGCCGCAATGGCGCTGCTCTGCCGAGTAAGCCCGACGCATGAGTGTTAATTGCGAGGCGCAGCATACAAGAAGCTAGGAGCTGACGACAGAGCGTTGGGTGCTATAGGGTGCGTGCTTTGCTTACTTCGTCGGAGCCGATCGAGGGCGCATCGAAAGGTCCGACGCGTACCTTCTTGTGCATATCGATGTCAAGTTTTTTCTTGTCGCAGTCGATCGCGTCTGTTCTGCTACTGTTTGATATATATATACTTGGTTCCAAACGCGTAGGTCATGCATGATATATACAGTTGAAAAGTATGTTCTGTCCGTCTGCAATATATCAGTGTTAATGAATCATGAGGGATTCGGCTTTCACTCGTCAATCCACGATGCCCTCTGTAGCACAACGTTTTCCTTTCTTTTTTTCTTGCAGTTTATAATTAATCATTAGGTGGAATCGATCGATCTGCAGCAACGGTTGTGCTTTGGAGTATTTCAGACCATCTTACAAGAGAGTTTATTATCCTCTGTGGTAGCAACAGCATGCACATGACGCGACACAACACAAGAGTTTATTACTCCTACTACCTAGCTACATGCTAGATAGCCAACTACGGACTAGTGCCTAGCTAAATCGCACAACGCGAGAACGACGCCTCCAATTGTTGGCTCCCGGCCGGTGATCATGCCATCATTGTGTTCCAGCTTCTGCGATCGAGGGTGCCAAGTCAAGACCACCTCACCTGATTTTGGAGCTCTTCTGAGTAGGATCAAAGTAGAACAAATGGATGCAACTAATTAAAGACTTGAAATGATTAAACAAGGTACACCTTGGGGTTGGGAAACATTGGCTATGGTGGACACGATAGTACGCACACATATACACGTACATGTATATTCACACTTATTTGCAAACGTACGTACGCTATGCCGGCTGCCGCATCACTACATGAAGAGCGATACGGCGGCGGCAATGGCAACAGCGATGACGGCGAGCCGCTCGAGAGGGTTGACGCCACGGAGGGGAGGTGGGTCAATCGCCGCGACCCTCCTGTGCACGGCGTTGACCGCCACGAAGAACGTGATGAGCATGGGCATGAGAGAAGACGAAGAGGCGCTCGCGAGGCAGCTGTCCGTCCCCGGCGGTGGAGATGACCCGGCTCGGGTGCGGATGAGCACGGCGGAGGCCAACGATAGGAGGGCTACCGCGAGCTCATCCTCCTCGTCCATGTTGTGCTAAACTTAATTGATCAGGTGTTAGGTGCATGTCGCGTGAGGTACATATATACTCGACATCGCGCCCTGCCCGTTCCACGACGCTGCTAGCGCCCGGGACGACGGAGCCTTGAAATATCCACGAATGAGACCAATCAATAAGCACCACAGACATGACATACGAATATGACCAATCAACTACTTGAAAGAAATTATACTATATTAATGGTCCCTGATTAGTATAAAGTTATCCTAAACCAGTGACAATTAATATGAATCGGAGGGAGTAAGTAATTTTATTTTTATGTAAGAGCAGATGGTTGTCCTAACTAATATTTTATGTTCAGCCCTGGGTCACAAAATGCACTTCTGCCAAAAACACATCAATCTGTAACCGGCCCAACTTGAAACACTGGTACGTACTCCCTCCATTCCGAATTACTTGTCTTGGATTTGTCTAGATACGGAGGTATCTAGCACTAAAATGAGTCTAGATACATCCGTATCTAGACAAATCCAAAACAAGTAATTCGGAACGGAGGGAGTACCTGATAGCACATCAATTCAAAACACATTATATTAATTTGATGTAACACAGGTAGCTGATGGCACATCAATTCAAAACACATTATACATCTATTCAACATGAAAACCACACGAATACAATACATGATGACAACTAAATCAACTCCTTAGCCCCCACACCGACATCAACTAACGAGGTATCATGTATAAATAACTCAAGCATAGCTTCTAATGATAAGCGCACTCATATCGTACATGATGACAACCAGTCTAACTCCAACTATAATAGTCCTATGCATTAATCTCTTCTTACATCTTTGTCATTAGATTTCTCTCTCGTTTCATGCCACTGATTACACCCTACATGCCCTTTAGTTTCTTTTGCAAGGTTTGATTTTCTTTCTCAAGCTTTTGGATGACACCTCAGGCCCAACCTTTCCCCTGCAATAAATAAATAAATCTATTCGAATACCTAAAAGACTGAAATTCATACCAACGTGTAATGGGATCAGAACATTTATAAGGTGACACATTTGGGTAACTAAAATAAAATTCAAAGTTTATTCACCTCATATGGAAGACAATTTGTGGCACGCATGGGCGGCGGCACGCATGCATGCAACCCTATGATTGCGCCAAGATTCAAAAAGTTGTTTTGTGAATAGACCTTAATTATTGCATGCATGTAGCCTTTGGTACAACTTTTGGCAAAGGGTGCATGCCCCACCCACCCCACCTCTCACGTTTTTCGTTTTGACTCGCAAATTTGAATCTATTATATCTTTTAAATCAAAAGCCTAATTTTTTATTTTGTTTGCATATTCATGTTCCTTGGGACGAGGGCTATGAAATAAGACCAATTTCGAATACATTTTCACACATTTTCAAAATTGTTCTAAGTTTCATCTGCTGAAACTTAATAGAAATGAATGATAGATTCACTAAGTTTCAGAACTAGAACTTAAAACCATGTGGGGGCTCTGACGTTTTGACAAGTTTTAAAAACTTAAGCAAGTCAAGTACTAAAACTTGATGAAACAAATGATAAGTTTGTAAAACTTGGTAAAACTTAATATTACGGCTATCATGTTTTAATATTTGAAACTTTGTAAAAAAAAATAAAAGATGTCTAAATGTATTCAGAGTGGTCCTATTTGAAAGCACTTGTTGTAACGAACACAAATATGCAAACAGAACTTAGTTTGGGCTTTTGGTTCAGAAGATACAATAGATTCAAATTTTAAGATAAAATGAAAAGGCATGGGAGGTGGGTGAGTGAGGCATGCAACTTTGCCAAAAGCCAACATGCATGGACCTAGACACCTAGTGCAACTATTAAGGTTAATGCCATAAACTAGTGCACCAACCTATGGAGGTCAGGGAGCATTTGGTTCATGGGTGTACCCGGTGGGAGATGGTAGCTCGGGATATCTACTACCGGTTTGGATGGCAGTCCAATAAGAGGCTAGGTGTTCAGTCATCTTGACATGTTTTCGCCGGTTGTGGCAAATTTTATCTTTATTTGTCTATTTTAGTTCCGGTTGAGCTTGTACTGTTTGCAGCCTTTTGTGGATCTTTTTGCTTAATAATATGGCTACATGCATCATTCTGATGTAGAGGCCGGGGTGATCCTCCTTTAGAAAAACAATATGTATTTGAGATTTAATAAAAATATCCCAAATATTTTATTAGTTTATTAAAAAGAAATGAAAAACATACCATATAGTAGGCTTGGTATGTGGTAGTTGGCCTCATAGGGATCTTGAAGGGAAGTTGCCGACATGAGAGGGGTGCGAGAGGGCTCGAAGAAGGAAGGTCATCGGCATGGTGACGCGGCCCTCACAGCGGATCGAGTGGCATGGGGGAGAGGCGGGTTTGGGGGTCAGACAGGTGAAGAGAGGCCGACATCAGGAGATAGGCCGATGCGGGCAGAAGGCATGACGATAGGGAGCGGTACCAACTTCAGGCTCCGACGTGCGGGCGATAACCGGTGTTAGGATCGGAATCTAGCAGTGGGGCGGCGATGGCAGAGACGTGATCTACTCGGCCAACCGATGCTAGGGTTGCGAATGCGGGGGAGCATGGACGTGAGGATCTAGTAGCGGGGCGGCGATTGTAGAGACGTGATCTTCTCGTCCAACCGACGCTAGGGTTGCGAATGCGGGGGAGCAGGGACGTGAGGATCTAGCTTCAGAAGAAAATTTTGCCTAGTCCTCGCTTTGTATTACCTATGCGAGACGATCTGGTAGTTCTCTTCACTAGTAAGTCATTTGTATTTTTCTCTTCTGAAATGCAAAGTTATTGTACATGTGTAAAACATTCCAAAAAATATTGATGTAAAGCCTCCAATTTTTTTACATACAACATATTACATAAAATTGTGCATGTAAAATTTCAGCATTTTTCTGATATCCCATTTGCTATTTTTATGCATTAAATGCAATTCAAGCCATTTACTTGATATTTTTGGAAACTTGAACTACATGTACCTTTAAAAGACCTCTAAATGAAAATTAAATTTATGTTATGCACATCAGTAGCTAGCTTCTATCCAAAAAAGGTGTGAGAATATCGAACATTTTCTTGGTAAAATCCAAACCTTTATTTGCAATTTCATGTCACGCCGTGTTTAAAATTTTAAGCAGTCTCACGAATGTGGAAACATACTTTGGTTTTGTAACTAAATCATCTTCCATGAAGAGTCTAAGAATCATTGCAAGACTTTTTACATGATTATCTTAGTTGATGCTTGAAACTTATGATATACATTTTGCATGAGTATCATTGATGTGTATGTTGAGGATTTGCTTCGGTTTCATCTCCCGTTCCTTTTCACGGACAAGTCATGTTTTCTTGTCGATGCTACGAACCTACCTATCACCTCGATGGCGCGAGGCGTTTTCTTGTTGATCGATGGACCCGTCGGCCCAAGAAATCAATTCCACAGTTTCATGGTCCTCTTGTCTTTGTCTCCGATGTTAGCTTGGCGTACTCCATCTAATTATTTTCTCAGCTGAGGTGCCTATGCATAGCTAGAGATGATGTGACCTAGCATAAGACAGGATGTTCTTATTCTTGTAGGGTTAACGGCGCACGTGGCATATGATATCGCCTAAGGCGTTTAGTTACCCAGCTGGAAGTTAATGTGCTACATGGTTACATTGAATTAAACATAAATAATGGGATTGGTTAGATAGACCCGCGAAAATTAAATTTATGTTATGCATGCATGCGGCCTAGGTCGACCGATGAACTCGCTGGAGCTACAGCCTGCAGCCCGCGCGCATGCAGGCACGGAGTAGGTAGCTGCCGCCCGGATCGACGAGGACGACGCGGATCAACGGTGTACATGCCTGCCCTAATGACGCATGCTTGCGCTGGAGATCATAAGTTCATAGCGCAGCTGCACGTAAGGACTTTTTCTTGAATACACGTAAGCATCATATACTAAAGAGAAAAAACAGGGATAGAGAGCCCCTCCACATAGGTGACTTACAACAAGAACACACCCAAATCCACCATTACAACAACGAATCAGATTACTCCTCATGCCTAACCCACACCGAAAGCTCATCAAAGAAGCGCTCGATGTCACATTTGAGCAGCCCAGCCTGCTTTCCCTCTGACGGTGCGACCAACAAAGTGCTCGCGAATGCTTAGCTTTGGCAGCCGCTAGCTTCCATTCCTAGCTAGCACGTACTTTCTCCGTCCGAAAATACTTGTCATCAAAATGAATAAGAATGATACGTTGGAAGTTTGAGTTCGGCGCGCGTGGGCTTTCCTGCGTACGTAACCATGCACAGCTAAGACACGTCTACCTAGACCTACACACGTACGAGCGTAGGTACGTTTTGCTACACGTACGACAAACTTTTGTCCTACACTCGTAGGAGTAGAATTGACTCAGTCTGTGGGTCATAGCATGCAGCATCTATTCACTGTCTGGGCGTACAGGAGTTGTAGCAAAACCATCGTAAGCAAAGCAGTTTCGCAGCTGAAACGTGGACGACATAGATGCACCATCGTACGTACCTATACCTGGGTACGTGCATCTGGCTTCACTAAATGCATGCAAGCACTAGCTAGTCTCCCTGGGACGCAAGCTAGCATCCCCAAGCCATCAAAATGCACCCTGGCGCATATCTGGCTTAGTGGTCGCTCACTAGACATGTCTGCACTAGCTAGCTCGTAGGCAGGAGTGTATCGGCTTTCCATGTCGACGAGCTGGTATTTAAGGGGCGAAACTAGACAAGTGCGTGATTAGTGACGGTTGATCGATGGGAGACAGTTAACTAACGAGACATGTCAGCCTCACCAAGTCCAAACTGGGTGCTAGCTATACGATCGAGACGTTTAAATTGCCAATTCTCCTTCTTGTTATGTTCTCCAGCTAGCATGGTCGGCTGTATATACGTACTACCTACCTGCCCAGACCGATCGAGATCGAGAGACGTTCGACAAATTGCTGACGAAAGGTGGCACGTCAAGTATAGTGTGGGTATTGGCGGATGGATTCTTGTTAGCTTCTCCAGGGACGTAAGCATATGCTCCTGCACGGCCAATACCTTGTTCTCTTCATCATCGAGCAAATCAGCCAGTCAGACGTGACGGCGCCGATCCAGTAATTACTAGTACTACGCATGACTAGCTAATAAAAGTCGGCTTTCAGATGATGTCTCTTTCACGTTATCGCCTAGGCTCTCTTTCGAACCTACCTAGCTAGCTCCAGATCGATCGATGTCGATTACTTTCACTATGTTACAAATAAGTTTTTTTTTTCAAACCAGAGTCCTTAAGGCTTGATCCACTAATTAAGGAAGAGAGAGTTATAAAAAGTCGGGCTAAAAACCTAAAACCGCCGCAACATGCTGATCAGGCACACCCAAGATACCCCAGACCAACTACTGCAAAGAAAACCTCATCGAGGTTACGCATTGACATCATCGCCATCATTTCTCCGTGAGCAAACCACCATGAATTTGCCACTAGCAACATCGGGTTTGCCACAAACAACCATCAACCCAGCCCACACCATGGAGACCGTGTGAATCCACATGAGTATACATGCCAATCAGTCAGGTAGCCCCCCCCCCCCCCCCCCCCCCTCCCCCGGTGTCGGCGATATGTCAAGTCTGATTCCGACAAAGAGCTACGAAGGATAACCATGTAAAGTTGGTGCGGCAGATGATAATCGGAGATACAACTTGTAGCCATCATTGTCGCCACCCAAACCCCAATACCACAGATCTGACTTTACCGCAACAAATAAATTGAGGTGAACTTGCGAACATGCTGAAGAGTCGACCACCGCAATCACTCTCGCCAATCTGACATCACTCATCCTTCTCATTGTCGCTATAGAAACCCAGATACGAACAACACCATCTTCTATAGTTCTCCCTTGTCGATGCGCAGTTCTTAGGATGGTGCCCTCGAGGAGGGAGACGACGCAAGAACACCAGCATTGTCTGATCACACGTATCTAGGGGCCCAGAGCTATGACGGTGACCAGATCTACACGGGAGGGCTAATGTAGCAAGGCAGCGACACCTCAAACAAGGTCAATGACACCCACACACGCCGCCGCTGGTCTTAGCCCTAGGACGAAACAGGGTCTTCACCCAAGCTCCTTTTTTTTTGAAAAGGGGATCTCCCCGGCCTCTGCATCAGAATGATGCATACGGCTATGTTATTAATCAAATAACAAAAAGTGCCAACAAGGTTCCACAGTCTCCAAGCTAAACAAAAAGAAAAGACAAATGCAGCTCACACAGAGCGACGGACGGCTAGATACACAAACTAGCCCGAAAAAGATGCCACAACCGGCTGGCTAACAAAAGATAGGGAAACTAATTGCCTATCCTATTACATGACCGCCATCCAAACCGGTTGAAGATATCCCGAGCTACCATCTCCCAACGGATAGATCCAGTAGCCAAACGCCCCCTGGCCTCCATCGGAGTGAGTAACGACCACGAACGGATCAGTGCCGTAGCTCGGAAAATAACCTGCAAAAAATGAATCCGTGATGTTCTGTTAAAAACGAAATCATTTCTGCAATTCCAGATAGTCCATAACAAAGCCCAAACTCCAACCCGAACATGTCTTGCTAATTAAGAGGCAACCCCATTAAGCCATGTCCCAAATAAAGTATTGACCGAATTCGGCGGAGTTATATTAAAAGCAATATGGACCGTCCGCCAAAGAGCTTTGACCAGTGGGCAATCAAAGAATAAATGCTTAATCGACTCATCCCGATCACAGAAACTACACCTAGTAAGTCCTGTCCAATTGCGTTTAATTAAATTGTCCTTTGTTAAAATAACTTGTTTATGGACAAACCACATAAACACTTTAATTTTTAAAGGCACTTTGACAGTCCAAACATATTTGGAAGTTGGAATAGCAGTCGAATTAATAACATCAATATACATTGATTTAACTGTAAATACTCCAGAGCTAGTCAACTTCCAACGCAATATATCGGGTTGGTGAGAAAGTCGAACCTCCATCAGTCTCCTAACTAGATGGAGCCATTCTTCCCAACGATTGCCCGCTAGCGACCGTCGAAACTGAATATTAAGGGGGGCAGATTGGAATACCGTTGCCACGAACACCTCACGTCGTTGAGCAATCCGATATAAAGACGGATATTGAATGGCTAAAGGTAATTCACCAAGCCAAGTATCCTCCCAGAAACGTGTACTTGTACCGTTTCCAATAACAAATCTCGTCCTATTGAACATAGATTGTTTGATTTTCATTAGTCCTTTCCAGAAAGGCGAATCAGTCGGCCTGACTGCAACCTGGGACAATGTTTTAGTTTGGAGGTACTTGTTGCGGAGGATCTGCGCCCACATGGCCTCAGTCCCGGAAGATAGCTTCCACAACCACTTGCTAAGAAGACATCCGTTCTTAACTTCAAGATTTTCAATACCAAGACCCCCTTGGTCTTTCGGCCTACAAATGATGTCCCATTTAGCAAGCCGGTATTTTCTTTTAAGTTCATCACCCTGCCAAAAGAAGCGCGACCGATAGAAGTCCAGTCGTTTCCTAACACCAACTGGGACCTCAAAGAAAGATAAGAGAAACATAGGCATACTCGTGAGCACTGAATTAATCAAGATCAAACGGCCTCCGTATGACATGAGCTTACCCTTCCAACAGCTTAGTTTTTTCTCAAATCGATCCTCGATGCACTTCCATTCTTTGTTGGTTAGCCTACGATGGTGAATTGGAATACCAAGGTACGAGAAGGGTAAACTCCCCAAGTCGCACCCAAACAATTTCCTATAAGACTCCTAGTCGTCTTTGGCTCTACCAAAGCAGAACAATTCGCTCTTATGGAAGTTAATCTTTAACCCGGTCAATTGTTCAAACAGGCATAACACAAGCTTCATATTTCTCGCCTTGGCCAAATCATGCTTCATGAAGATGATTGTATCATCGGCGTACTGAAGGATGGAAACACCTCCCTCAACAAGATGAGGTACCAACCCACCCACTTGACCATTCTCCTTAGCCCTTCCTATCAAAATGGCTAACATATCCACCACAATGTTAAACAGGATAGGGGACATCGGATCTCCTTGTCTTAGGCCTTTATGTGTCTGGAAATAATGACCTATATCGTCATTCGCTTTAATTCCCACACTCCCTTTTTGGGTAAATGATTCGACCTGTCGGCTCCAGGCTTCATCAAAACCTTTCATACGCAATGCCTGTTGGAGGAATGGCCACTTAACTTTATCGTACGCTTTTTCGAAATCCACCTTAAAAATTACTCCATCTAATTTTTTGGAATGGATTTCATGGAGCGTTTCATGCAGAACAACCACCCCTTCAAGGATGTTCCTGTCCGGCATGAAAGCAGTTTGGGATTGCTGCACCACAGACTGCGCAATCTGTGTGAGCCTATTAGTCCCGACCTTGGTGAAGATTTTGAAACTAACATTGAGGAGGCAGATCGGCCTGAACTGCTCAATCCTCGCAGCATCCGTTTTCTTCGGAAGCAATGTGATAGTTCCAAAATTCAAGTGAAATAATTGAAGTTGTCCCGAGAATAAATCATGAATCATAGGTAGTAAATCCCCCTTAATAATGTGCGAGCACTTTTTATAGAACTCAGCCGGGAACCCATCCGGACCGGGAGCCTTATTATTTTTCATTTGTGCAATAGCATCGAACACCTCCTTTTCTGAGAATGGGGCAACCAGGATATCATTATCAGCAGCAGTCAATTGAGGCACGCCCTCAACCCTGGACTCATCGAGGGACACACAATTGTCCTCTGGCGGTCCAAATAACTGTCTATAGTATTCGGTAATGTAGGTTTTGAGATTATCTTGACCTAAAATAGTACCCTCATCCTGCTCTAGCTGAAAGATCCGCTTCTTTCTGTGCTTACCATTAGCAATGAGGTGAAAAAATTGAGTATTCGCGTCCCCTTGGACTACTTTGCGGACCTTGGCACGCAAAGCCCACTTCAATTCTTCTTCGCGGAGAAGTTCTTTCAGCCTCTTCTCCGCCTCATTTTTTAGTTGGAGCTCGGCGGGCAGCAACATCACAGATTCGGCTTTTACGTCCAAGGCCTGTATAAGAGAGAGGAGCCTATCTTTCTCAATCTTATACACCCCACTGAGGTGCTTAGCCCAACCCCGTAAGAAACTTCTCAAATGCCTAATTTTATTCTGCCATCGCTCGACCGCCGTCCTTCCTCCAACACCCTTGGCCCACTCCCTGGCTATGATGTCTAAGAACCCCTCGCGTTCGAACCAGGCCATCTCAAAAGAGAAGGTGTTTTTGTTTCCCATATGGTTCGGCTCCCCTGAGTCAACGAACAATGGTGTGTGATCGGAGATTCCCCGCGTGAGAGCTTGCACCGTAACAAGAGGGAACTTCTGTTCCCACTCCACGCTGGCGAGAACCCGATCAAGCTTTTCATATGTCAGGTTTGGCATAGCATTAGCCCATGTAAATTTTCTACCAGAGAGCTCTATCTCCCTCAGATCCAAACTCTCAATAATGGTATTGAACATAAAGGACCATCTGCCATCAAAATTATCATTATTCTTCTCCTCTCTCCTCCGAATGATATTGAAATCACCCCCAACCAACATCGGAAGTTGTTCGGATCCACAAATTCGAACAAGGTCCGCCAGAAACTCCAGTTTAAGTTCCGGCTGTGCGGCACCATAAACCGACACCAGAGCCCAGTTGAAACCATCAACTTTGGACCTATCCCGAAACTTAACCGCAAAGTCTCCCATCACTACACTCCGGACCTCAAGGGAATCGCATCTCACTCCCAGCAAGATACCTCCCGATCGTCCTCTCGGAGGTAGGCAGTGCCAGTCCAAATCAACACCACCCGCAAGAGAAGAAAGAAACTGAGGGGCAAAATTATCTCTACCAGTTTCAGAGAGAGCAATAAAATCTAAACGATGCTCCAGAGACGCCTCAGGAGAAACCTTCTTTTAGCCAAGTCCTTGAGACCTCTGCTATTCCAAAAGATTCCTTTCATAAGTAATCATGAAATTTTTTTGTCGTACGGATCCTAGCACTCCTACGTACCGCGGAGTCGGGATACACCTTCCGCTTCCACTTACGTTTGGGTTTATTATTATCCACCATCCGGTCCTCATAACCGGGCTCTGGTGGTTGGTTCATTGCAACTTCTACACTACCCCCCTCCTCGTCGGACTCAATATTGGATGGTGCAAGATCCACACAAAAACTATCAAGCGCTCTCACCCCAACGTCTTAATCTCAGTATCATTCATAGGTTTCACTGCCGCTATGTTACGAATGGTTTCTAAAACACGTTCCGCTTCCAGATCAAGGAGATCATTAACCGAATTGGAAATTTCAGTAGAGGTATTCCCTAACGAAACCCCTACTTGATTTGCATTGTGAATAATCTCATCCGAAGAAAAATGCAGAATAGAATTGGATAAGTTGACTGACATACCGGTAGTGACCTCAATGTCACGAAGCTTGGCCGCCCTCGTGGTGCACCTCTGCTGCATGTCATCGACCTTCGGGTGGTCCTGGAGACGAGAACTGTCCGTATCCCCTCAGAAACCGGGTCGGGGATCCCACCAAAAGCAATCACCTCCTCCCGAGTAACGCCACACGTAGGGGGCAGCGGTGAAAGGCTCCCACGGTGAACGGGCAGGAGGTCGGGTGAGGAAGGTGTCGGCGCGGCCTGCGCGATCACCCCCTCCGCCCCAACCCTCAAGGCTGAGGGCGCCACCATTCTGACAGCCGAAGGCGAGGAATGGATAGGGGCCACCTGCCCCAGACCCCCGCCGAGCACGCCAGGAGACGCCGTGACAGCCGGTGCCAGGAGGGAAGGATCTGAGGCCACCTGCCCCAGACGGCCTCCCTCATGGCTGGCCAGCGACGGCAAGGCTGGCGTCGCCGGGGCCACCTGCCCCTGACAATCGCCAATCAGCACAGGAGAGGCTACCACGGCCGGCCCCCCTCCCAAGGAAATCTCCTCCCTCCCGGTGTGCCCGACCGGAGAAAGGGTAGTAGGGGGCGCCGAGGCCATCTGCCTCGAATCCCCCGCCAAGCTCGGAACGACCACCGGCAACTCAGCCGTCACAACAATATCCGAGGGAGGCGAGAACACTATCTCCGGACCCCCCCTCCACGCCAGAACTCTCCACACCCGAGCCCTGAAAGTTCAACTCAGGTAAGGAGAACTGAAAATCCTCCAAAGACTCCGTCCGCTCGCTCCATAGTCTCGGCGGTGCAGTAGCAGGCTCAATGGAACCAAATCTCAGAGTGTTCAATGGCACCGAGGAAGGAGGCGCCGTCCCCCCTTAGGTCGTCGGAGCCACATACCCCGGTCTCTCGGCCATATCTCGACCAGGAGCAGCTGCTGGAGTCTCCTTGCCTCCCATACCATCATCACCCTCGTGCATATCAACATCCGCGGCAGCAGGTGCCTCAGCAAACAGGTTGTCATCCTCAAACTCAATCTGAAGGTTATAAACCTGGCCGCGATAAGCCCACTTAACCATATCCGGCACAAACTCAACGTTCAAAATACTGACCAGAAGGCGAGCAACCCCCTGAGCTCTAGTGAATGCCATATCCACTCGCTCGGGCTTTCCTACCAAGATACCCAAACTAGCAACGACCCTGGCATCCTGCATAGGCCTGGAAGGAGCTCCTGAAAAATGCAACCATGCCTGGGTAAGAGGCTTACCCTGAGGCTCAACCAATTTCCACTCGTGGAACTCAAGAATGCCCTCAGTACCTGGCACCTTACACATCCCAAAGCTCAGTAACCGCTGTAAGTCCTCCACAGTGGGAAACTCAACTCTGAACAAGTTTGGCTCGATACTGACTAACTCCCAGGTGAAGTCTCCTGGGGCCAGCTCCCGGAGCCTCTGCACGATCTGGGTCTCAAAGACTTCACCTTTAGTCACTTTAACCATCACAGTCGTCATACTACGCACCTCATCCGGAACCTCCTCCTCAGTCGGAGACTCAAAAAACGTGAGCTCTGAACAGTACACCCCATACATCATAAGATTCGGTAACTGCTCTCTCAAAAGCGGACAAACCCCTGACTCATGGACCGGCTTACCGCACGTGTCGCATAAAACTGCCTCACACTCAGCAATGAAGTGGCCCTTATTACCACAGTGGTAGCATATCATTTTCTCCTTCTTGCGCGCATACTTGGCCGCCTTGTCCATTTCAGCCCTGTCAGAACCCTCCACCGACATAACCTCTACCTCACCGTTACCCGGAACAGCCACATCCGCCAGTGCCGTCACCACCTCCATAGCCTGACAAGACAAACCAGTCTCCTCATTTGCCTCGCTAACCGCCTCCTGGTCAACGACAACCGGAGGCTGCCTTGGTCGGTAGCGGCCACCTCGGCCACCACGGTTACCACGGAAACCACCGCGGTTACGATTAGCCGGTCCAGACGCCCCTTCGACGAAACCTCCCGTCGGCCCCAGGAAAGGCATCTCGGTCGAGCCATCACTCTGCCAGGCATACCCCCGCCCACCACCTGTAGACGAGGATCCCCGGTGCTGCCCATCTCCATAGGCGTTGATGCCATCGTCACCCCACTGACCACGAGGCACCAAAGAGTCTCCCCCCTAGTCGGAACCTGCTGCAATTGTGCCTGCTCCAGCACCGGCTCCGTCGAACTCTGCGTCTGCCGGGCCACAAAATGCGGCGGCCTGGCCCCGGCCTGCATCGCCATAGGCCGGAATTGGCCACCTGAGGCTGGAAGAGGCGGCCTAGGAGCCGGGAAACCTCGGCCCGCGACGGCCACGGGGAACGGCACCGGTGGGCGAGGGCCACCCCGTCCCGCCAGTGGTGGTGGTCTGGCACCCGCCGGCAGCGACCCGCGGCCAGCGACGCCGGACCCAGGCGCACCACCATGCAGCGGCGGCCTAGGGCCGGTAGCCACCTGCGCCACCAGGCCGGACCCAGCGCCGTGCGTGTGAGTAGCGCCAGCACGCCTAGCCCCTACCGGCTGCTCAGTGCGGCCACGACCTGCGCCCAGTGGCACCACAACGCCGCCTCGCCCGCCTCCTGCTGGCGGCACCTGCCCACCACGTCCCGCGCCGCCCGGGGCGCCGGACTGCGTGCCGGACTTGGCAGGGGGCGGACCACGACCTGCCATGCCGCGGAGACGAGGAATCTGCTTGGCACGCCTCGCACAACGATCTGAAAAGCTCGATCGGCACGCAGCTCGATGAACCCTAGATCGCTTCGATCGAAAACCCTCTGAAGAAACGTCGGTCGTGCATGGAGGCGTATGCAAAGCTTCCGACGTACGTACCTGGTTGGACTGGGCCTCATACCCAGTTAACACAGGCCCGCACACAACCGGGCCCGACTCACACAGAGTCGGCCCATTACCAGGCTCACTATGCACGCGGCCCAAGAGAGCGTTCAAACGCCTCTCCCGCAGCTGCGTGATCCCGATCGGCCGCCCCGCCGGCGACAACGCCAAATCCGCCGCCGACCGCTGGGACTGACTACCATGACGGATTGGTTTCTTCTTCCTCTGAACCTTAGTCCAGGAATCCGGCCGAATCAAATCGAAAAGGGTAAGGTTTGGAAGACTAACCTTAGGAAGGGGTCCTTTCCATGGCCTGACCGCCGTGGCCGCCGTTCTCCGGTGCACAGCGCGTCTCACCATCTCCTTCCTCTCACCGGCGTGAAGCCCAACTCTTGCCGGATCATCCACCGGCAAAACCCTATCCACCGTTGAGGCCACCTCATCCTCATCATAACCCGCATGGAAAAACTCACAGAGGATATATGAAGGAGTCGGTGTTGGCGGAGAAGCCGCCGGATCGTCGCCGCCTCCGTCCGCCTCTTCCTCCGCAGAGCCGGCTAGCGCCCAAAATCGGCCTCCAAACCGAGGACGAACCACCTCCCCTGAGTTCACAATCCCGGCGATCTCTGGACATCCTCCTGCGTCGCCCCCCTGTCGGCCGCTGCAATCTCCTCCTCATTCTCCTCGCCCGCAGCCATCGGCTCCGTCAGATCGACCAGCTCCGGCGTCTTCGAACATACATCAATCTGCATGCAATCGCCAACAACCACGTTATACACATCAAAATTGAATTGAAGCCCTACCTCAATCATGCCACCGTCCGGAAGATAATCGCCGGCGAGGATGTCGTTTTCCAAATCGAGAAGTGCCATCCAGCGCGAGCACGGAGTGAATCGAAGACGCCCTTCGATCCATATGCCCGGATCTGTCCCGACGGAAAAATTAGCCCACCATTGAGTCCATCTTCTCTCCTCTCGTCCGATCTCATTCTGCGTCGATGCGCCATGATCCCCGCCCGATCCCGTCAGCCCTTCCGTTCCTCCCGGCGGCACTGCCGCGCGAGTACTAGGAGAGCGTGATCCGATCTGTGGTGGTTCCCCTACGCGGCCATCCGGCGAGGATCGAGTCGACGATGACGGAAGTCCGGTGCCCATGAACAGTTGTGATTGCCGCTCTTATGTGGCTCTTCACCCAAGCTCCTAACACACCCTCAGCTGCACATCGCCCATGTGGAGATACATAAGAGAAATATACTATTGAATGGTTTGCATGTTTGACATAGTTTGCAAAGGGGCATTTTTGTAAAATCCTTGTGTCTCCCATTGATTATGTGTTCCTCTTGTCATATTTTTAAACAATGGTGGAGGACGGTTTTTTGTAGGTAGACTAAAAAATCACTGACAATGATGCTTTCATTGTTCTAAAAAAACTGATAAATCTGCAACACAGATTCACTATGTATATTTGCGCACAAATAAAGAAATTTAAAAAACAATACCTTTCTCCTTTGCCTTTGCTTCCCCTTCCTATCCATACTCTACCTTCCACCTCTTTCCCCTTCCTATCCTCCCGCCTTCATCAGCGGCATACCCTACCCTACGCTATGCATGCGCTTAGTGGCTTGTGTGATCATGGGCTGCGGCCAGGACACTGGAGAAGTGTCGCGCATGGCACGCCCATGTTGGTGCCGCATGCTACATCATACGGTGTCGCTACCTCTGCTAGCTTTTTTGCCATCGATGCTGCTTGTTATGGCCAATTGATTCACCCTACTACTCCTCTATTCCAGGCTAGTTCACGAGCTCATGGAGCTAGGACTAGGACCCTAGTTCTCGATCCAGCCTGTTACTCTTTTGTTGCGAAGTGTAGTAGAAAACAAAAAAAATCAACTTACTGACCAAGATACCAGGATCACTATGAAGATGCGTACAAGATTAGATCAGATCGTTACCAACATCGAGTTGCAGCGGAAGAAGAGTTGTCGTAAAACCCTTGAACCGTCCCACGAACGATCCCTTAGATAAAAGGTCGAAAGCACGATCTCTCTATGCATTGCATGCATACGGGCCTGACAATCCATCAGTGCTTCACGGTCCAGAGCTCTGTGTCGCTGGAGAACTAGAGGAGGGGGAAGAGAACTGAAGGAAATATGCCCTAGAGGCAATAATAAAGTTATTATTTATTTCCTTATATCATGATAAATGTTTATTATTCATAATAGAATTGTATTAACCGGAAACATGATACATGTGTGAATACATAGACAAACAGAGTGTCACTAGTATGCCTCTACTTGACTAGCTCTATGATCAAAGATGGTTATGTTTCCTAGCCATAGACAAAGAGTTGTCATTTGATTAACGGGATCACATTATTAGGAGAATGATGTGATTGACTTGACCCATTCTGTTAGCATAGCACTTGACCGTTTAGTTCATTGCTATTGCTTTCTTCATGACTTATACATGTTCCTATGACTATGAGATTATGCAACTCCCATTTACCGGAGGAACACTTTATGTGCTACCAAACGTCACAACGTAACTGGGTGATTATAAATGTGCTCTACAGGTGTTTCCGAAGGTACTTGTTGGGTTGGCGTATTTCGAGATTAGGATTTGTCACTCCGATTGTCGAAGAGGTATCTCTGGGCCCACCCGGTAATGCACATCATTATAAGCCTTGCAAGCATTGCAACTAATGAGTTAGTTGCGGGATGATGTGTTACGGAACGAGTAACGAGACTTGCTGGTAACGAGATTGAACTAGGTATTGAGATACCGACGGTCGAATCTCGGGCAAGTAACATACCGATGACAAAGGGAACAACGTATGTTGTTATGCGGTTTGACCGATAAAGATCTTCGTAGAATATGTAGGAGCCAATATGAGCATCCAGGTTCCGCTATTGGTTATTGACCGGAGACGTGTCTCGGTCATGTCTACATAGTTCTCGAACCCGTAGGGTCCGCACGCTTAACGTTACGATGACAGTTTCATTATGAGTTTATATATTTTGATGTACCGAAGTTTGTTCGGAGTCCCGGATGTGATCACGGACATGACGTGGAGTCTCGAAATGGTCAAGATGTAAAGATCGATATATTGGACGACTATATTCGGACATCGGAAAGGTTTCGAGTGATTCGGGTATTTTCGGGAGTACCGGGGAGTTACGGGAATTCGTATTGGGGCTTAATGGGCCATACGGGAAAGGAGAGAAAGGCCTCAAAGGGTGGCCGCACCCCTCCCCATGGGCTGGTCCGAATTCGACTAGGGAGGGGGGGCCCCTTCCTTCCTTCTCCTTTTCCCTTCCCTTTCCTTCCCTCCTACTCCTACTACTTGGAAGGGCTCCTAGTTCTACTAGGAAAGGGGGAATCCTACTCCCGGCGGGAGTAGGACTCCCCTTGGTCGCGCCATAGAGAGGGCCGGCCCTCCCCCTCCTCCACTCCTTTATATACCTGGGCAGGGGCACCCCAAAGACACAACAATTGATCTCGTGATCTCTTAGCCGTGTGCGGTGCCCCCCTCCACCATAATCCACCTCGATCATATCGTAGCGATGCTTAGGCGAAGCCCTGCATCGGTAGAACATCATCATTGTCACCACGCCGTCGTGCTGACGAAACTCTCCCTCAACACTCGGCTGGATCGGAGTTCGAGGGACGTCATCGAGTTGAACGTGTGCAGAACTCGGAGGTGCCGTGCGTTCGGTACTTGATCGGTCGGATCGTGAAGATGTATGACTACATCAACCGTGTTGTGCTAACGCTTCCGCTTTCGGTCTACAAGGGTACGTGGACAACACTCTCCCCTCTCATTGCTATGCGTCACCATGATCTTGCGTGTGCGTAGGAAAATTTTGAAATTACTACGTTCCCCAATAGTGGCATCCGAGTCTGGTTTTATGCGTTGATGTTATATGCACGAGTAGAACACAAGTGAGTTGTGGGCGATATAAGTCATACTGCTTACCAGCATGTCATACTTTGGTTCGGCGGTATTGTTGGATGAAGCGGCCCGGACCGATATTAGGCGTACACTTACGCGAGACTGGTTCTACCGACGTGCTTTGCACACAGGTGGCTGGCGGGTGTCAGTTTTTCCAACTTTAGTTGAATCGAGTGTGGCTACGCCCGGTCCTTGCGAAGGTTAAAACAGCACCAACTTGACAAACTATCGTTGTGGTTTTGATGCGTAGGTAAGAACGGTTCTTGCTTAAGCCCGCAGCAGCCACGTAAGTGATTGCCAAACTCATAACTCAGAAAAATCCCCTTTTGATCAGATCGTAGGAACATGATCTTCTTTGTTATGATGATTCTTAACTTCACTCTGGAATCGCTTGAACTCTTCAAACGTTTCAGACTTGTGCTTCATTAGGTAGATATACCTATATCTACCCAAATCGTCAGTGAAGATGAGAAAATAGCGATATCCACCGCACGCTTCAATCCTCATTGGAGCACACGCATCAGCATGCATGATTTCCAACAAGTCACTTGCCCATTTCATTGTACCTGAAAACGGGGTTTTAGTCATCCTGCCCATGAGGCATGGCTCGCATGTGTCAAGTGATTCAAAATCAGGTGACTCCAAACATCCATCGACATGGAGTTTCTTCATGCATCTTACGCCAATATGACCTAGCAGTGCCACGAGAAAGTGGTACTATCATTATTAACTCTACATCTTTTGGCGTGAACATGTGTATTACCACGACCGAGATTCAATGAACCATTCACATAGGGTGCATGACCATGAAAGGTATCATTCATGTAAACAGAATAACCATTATTCTCTAACTTAAATGAATGACCGTATTGCAATGAACATGATCTAATCATATTCATGCTCAATGTAGACACCTGATAACATTTATCTAGGTTCAATACTAATCCCGAAGGCAGATGGAGCGTGCGATGGTAATCTCATCAACTTTGGAAACACTTCCAACACACATCGTCACCTCGCCCTTAGCTAGTCTCCATTTAGTCCGTAGCTTTTGCTTCAAGTCACCAATAATAGCAACTGAACCGGTATCCAATACCCAGGTGCTACCAGGAGTACTAGTGAGGTACACATTAATAACACGTATATACTTTGTTGAAGTTTCCAGCCTTCTTATCTACCATGCCTTTGGGGTAATTCCGCTACCAGTGACCGTTCCCCTTACAATAGAAGCACTCAGTCTCGGGTTTGGGTTCAACCTTGGGTTCCTTCACTGGAGCGGCAATTGGTTTGCCATCCATGAAGTTTCCCTTCTAGCCCTTGCCCTTCTTGAAACCAGTGGTCTTGTTAAACCATCAACACTTGATGCTCCTTCTTTGATTTCTACCTTTTGCGGTCTTAAGCACCGCGAACAGCTCCGGGATCAACTCCATCCCTTGCATGTCATAGTTCATCACGAAGATCTAGTAGCTTAGTGATAGTGGCTAGAGAACTCTATCAATCACTATCTTATCTGGAAGTTTAACTCCCACTTGATTTAAGTGATTGTAGCACCCAGACATTCTGAGCACATGCTCATTAGCTGAGCTATTCTCCTCCATCTTGTTGGCAAAAGAACTTGTCAGAGGTCTCACACCTCTCAACACGGGCATGAGCCTGAAATCCCAATTTCAGCTCTTGGAACATATGTACTATGGCGTTCAAAACGTCATTGGAATCCCGATTCTAAGCCGTAAAGTATGGTGCACTAAACTATCATGTAGTCATCAAGATGTGTCTGTCAGGTGTTCACAACATCCACAGACGACGTTGTAGGAGTTTGCACATCGAGCGTGGATCAAAGACGTAAGCCTTCTGTGTAGCAGTGAGGACACTCCTCGGACTATGGACCTAGTCTGCATCATTGCTTACAATATCTTTCAACTTAATCTTTCTCTAGGAACGTATTGAAACTAGGAGCTACAACGTGAGCTATTTATCTACAACATATTTGCAAAGACAATTTAGACTATGTTCATGATAATTGAGTTCATCTAATCAAATTATTTAATGAACTCCCACTCAGATAGACATCCCTCTAGTCATCTACGTGAAACATGACCCGAATCGACTAGGCCGTGTCCGATCATCACGTGAGACGGACTAGTCATCAACGGTGAACATCTCATGTTGATCGTATCTTCTATACGACTCATGTTCGACCTTTCGGTCTTCCGTGTTCCGAGGCCATGTCTGTACATGCTAGGCTCGTCAAGTCAACCTAAGTGTATTGCGTGTGTAAATCTGGCTTACACCCGTTGTAATCGAACGTTAGAATCTATCACACCCGATCATCACGTGGTGCTTCTAAACGATGAACCTTCGCAACGGTGCACAGTTAGGGGGAACACTTTCTTGAAATTATTGCGAGGGATCATCTTATTTAAGATACCGCTGTTCTAAGCAAATAAGATGTAAAACATGATAAACATCACATGCAATCAAATAGTGACATGATATGGCCAATATCATTTTGTTCCTTTTGATCTCCATCTTCGGGGCTCTATGATCATCGTTGTCACCAGCATGACACCATGATCTCCATCATCATGTCTTCTTGAAGTTGTCTCGTCATCTATTACTTCTACTACTATGGCTAATGCTTTAGCAATAAAGTAAAGTAATTACATGACATTTATGTTGACACGCAAGTCATAAATAAATTAAGACAACTCCTATGGCTCCTACCGGTTGTCATACTCATCGACATGCAAGTCGTGATTCCTATTACAAGAACATGATCAATCTCATACATCACATATATCATTCATCACATCCTTTTGGCCATATCACATTACAAGGCATATGCTGCAAAAACAAGTTAGACGTCCGCTAATTGTTGTTGCAAGTTTTTACGTGGCTGCTATAGGTTTCTAGCAAGAACGTTTCTTACCTACGCGAAAACCACAACGTGATATGCCAATTTCTATTTACCCTTCATAAGGACCCTTTTCATCGAATCCGATCTGACTAAAGTGGGAGAGACAGACACCCGCTAGCCACCTTATGCAACTAGTGCATGTCAGTCGGTGGAACCAGTCTCACGTAAGAGTACGTGTAAGGCCGGTCCGGGCCGCTTCATCCCACGATGCCGCCGAATCAAGATAAGACTAGTAACGGCAAGTAAATTGACAATATCGATGCCCACAACTGCTTTGTGTTCTACTCGTGCATAGAAACTACGCATAGACCTAGCTCTGATACCACTATTCGGGATCGTAGCAGAAATTTAAAATTTTCTACGCATCACCAAGATCAATCTATGGAGTAATCTAGCAACGAAGGGAAGGAGAGTGCATCTACATACCCTTGTAGATCGCTAAGCGGAAGCGTTCAAGTGAATGGGGTTGATTGAGTCGTACTCGTCGTGATCCAAATCACCGATGATCCTAACGCCGAACGCACGGCACCTCCGCATTCAACACACGTACGGAACGGAGACGTCTCCCACGCCTTGATCCAGCAAGGAGGAGGGAGAGGTTGAGGAAGAGAGTCCAACAGCAGCACGACGGCGTGGTGGTGATGGAGCTCGTGGTTCTCCAGCAAGGCTTCGCCAAGCACTATGGAGGAGGAGGAGGAGGAGGAGTAGGAGGAGGGAGAGGGCTGCGCCAGGGGAAGGGTCACGGCTGCCCTCCCACCCCTCCACTATATATAGGGGCAAGGGGAGAGGGGGAGGCGCCCTAGGGTTTCCCCTAGGGGGCGGTGGCTAGTCAGATTGGATCTCCCTAGGGAAAATCCTAGGGAGACTTGCCCCCCAAGCCAAGCAGGTGGACGCGCCCCCCCAAGTAACGTGGGAAAGGGTGTGGGGGGCGCACCACCCCTTAGTGGGCTGGTTTGCCCCTTCCCCTTTGGCCCATGAGGCCCTCCCACACTTGCCGGGGCTCCCGAAACACCTTTCGGTCATGCCGGCCATAGCCTGATACCCCCGGAACACTTCTGGACTCCAATACCCTTCGTCCAATATATCGATCTTCACCGCCGGACCATTCCGGAACTCCTCGTGACGTCCGGGATCTCATCCGGGACTCCGAACTACCTTCGGTAACCACATACTATTTCCCATAACAACTCTAGCGTCACCAAACCTTAAGTGTGTAGACCCTACGGGCTCGGGAACCATGCAGACATGACCGAGACAACTCTCCGGCCAATAACCAACAGTGGGATCTGGATACCCATGTTGGCTCCCACATGTTCCATGATGATCTCATCGGATGAACCACTATGTCGAGGATTCAATCAATCCCGTATACAATTCCCTTTGTCCAGCGGTATTGTACTTGCCCGAGATTCGATCGTCGGTATCCGATACCTTGTTCAATCTCGTTACCGGCAAGTCTCTTTACTCGTTCCATAACACATCATCCCATGATCAACTCCTTGGTCACATTGTGCACATTATGATGATGTCCTACCGAGTGGGCGCAGAGATACCTCTCCGTTTACAGGGAGTGACAAATCCCAGTCTCGATTCGTGCCAACCCAATAGACACTTTCGGAGATACCTGTAGTGTACCTTTATAGCCACCCAGTTACGTTGTGACGTTTGGCACACCCAAAGCACTCCTACGGTATCCGGGAGTTCCACAATCTCATGGTCTAAGGAAATGATACTTGACATTAGAAAAGCTTTAGCAAACAAACTACACGATCTTTGTGCTAGTCTTAGGATTGGGTCTTGTCCATCACATCATTCTCCTAATGATGTGATCCCGTTATCAACGACATCCAATGTCCATGGTTAGGAAACCGTAACCATCTATTGATCAACGAGCTAGTCAACTAGAGGCTTACTAGGGACATGGTGTTTTCTATGTATCCACACATGTATCTGAGTTTCCTATCAATACAATTCTAGCATGGATAATAAACGATTATCATGAACAATGAAATATATAATAATAACTAATTTATTATTGCCTCTAGGGCATATTTCCAACAGTCTCCCACTTGCACTAGAGTCAATAATCTAGTTCACATCGCCATGTTATTAACACTCACAGGTCACATCGCCCTGTGACCAACATCCAAAGAGTTTACTAGAGTCACTAATCTAGTTCACATCACTATGTGATTAATACTCAATGAGTTCTGGGTTTGATCATGTTATGCTTGTGAGAGAGGTTGTAGTCAACGGGTCTTGCCATATTCAGATCCCTATGTACTTCGCGAAACTTTATGTCATATCGTAGATGCTGCTACCACGTTCCACTTGGAGCTATTCCAAATTGTTGCTCCATTATACGTATCCGGTATCTCTACTCAGAGCTATCCGGATAGGTGTTAAGCTTTCATTGACGTAACTCTTTACGTCGAACTCTTTATCACCTCCATAACCGAGAAACATTTCCTTATTCCTCTATGGATAATTTTGACCGCTATCTGGTGATCTACTCCTAGATCACCTTTGTACCCTCTTGCCAGACATGTGGCAAGGCACACATCAGGTGCGGTACTCAGCATGGCATACCGTATAG
Organism: Triticum monococcum; assembly: GCA_034509565.1. Taxonomy (NCBI): domain Eukaryota; kingdom Viridiplantae; phylum Streptophyta; class Magnoliopsida; order Poales; family Poaceae; genus Triticum; species Triticum monococcum. The sequence goes on from CM067845.1 coordinate 581,925,378, forward strand.
AGCCTATGACAAGAGCATAGGGGACGACCTTCCTCCTTGCTCTTTCTTCTGCCGTGGTCAATCTTTGAGTCTTACTCAACTTCACACCTTACAACTCAGGTAAGAACCCCTTCTTTGACTGATCTATTTTGAACTCCTTCAAAAACATGTCAAGGTGTGCGTTCTTTGAAAGTATCATCAGGCATCTTGATCTATCTATAGATCTTGATGCCCAATATGTAAGCAGCTTTATCCAGGTCTTCCTTTGAAAAACACTCTTCAAACAACCGTTTATGCTTTCCAGAAATTCTACATTATTTCGAATCAGCAATATGTCATCCACATATACTTATCAGAAATGTTGTAGTGCTCCCACTCACTTTCTTGTAAATACAAGTTTCTAGCAAACATTGTATAAACCTAAAAGCTTTGATCACTCCATCAAAACATATATTCCGATTCCGAGATGCTTGCTCTAGTCCATAGAAGGATTGCTGGAGCCAGCATACCTTTTAGCATCCTTAGGATCATCAAAACCTTTTATTGTATCACATACAACTTTTCTTACGAAAACTGGTAAGAAAACTTGTTTTGACATCCATCTGTAAGATTTCATAATCGAAAAATACAGCTAATGCTAACATGATTCCGACGGACTTAAGCATCGCTACGGGTGAGAAATTCTCATCGTAGTCAACTCCTTGAACTTGTGAAAAGACTCTTTCCCACAAGTCGAGCTTCATAGACGGTAACATTACCGCCCACATCCTTCTTCTTCTTAAAGATCCATTTATCTCAATGGCTTGCCGATCATCGGGCATGTCCACCAAAGTCCATTCTTTATTCTGATACATGGATCCTGTCTCGAATTTCATGGCTTCTAACCATTTGTCGGAATACGGGCCCACCATCGCTTCTCCATAGCTCGTAGGTTCATTGTTGTCTAACAACATGATATCTAAGACAGGATTACCGTACCACTCAGGAGTAGTACATATCCTTGTCGACCTACGAGGTTCGATAACAACTTGATCCGAAGTTTCATGATCACTATCATTAACTTCCTATTCAACAGACGTAGGTGCCACAGAAAACATCTTTCTGTGTTGCATCACTCTCTAGTTGAAGTAAAGGTTCGACAACCTCATCAAGTTCTGTCTTCCTCCCACTCATTCTTTCAAGAGAAACTCCTTCTCGAGAAAGGACCCGTTCTTAGCGACAAAAAATTTGCCCTCGGATCTGAGATAGAAGGTATACCCAACTGTCACCTTTGGGTATCCTATGAAGATGTGTTTGTCCGCTTTTGGGTTCGAGCTTCTCCTGCTAAAGCCTTAAGCATCGCAGCCCCAAACATTAAGAAACCACAACTTTGGTTTCTTGTCAAACCAATGTTCATACGACGTCGTCTCAACGGACTTATATGGTGTCCTATCTAAAGTGAATGCAGCTGTCTCTAATGCATAATCTCAAAATAATAGCGGTAGATCGGTAAGAGACATCATAGATCGCACCATATCTCATAAGGTTCGATTATGACGTCCGGACACACCATTACCTTGTGGTGTTCCAGGTGGCTTCAACTGCGAAACAATTCCACAATGTCTTAAGTGATTGCCAAACTCATAACTCAGAAAATCCCCTTTTGATCAGATCATAGGAACATGATCTTCTTTGTTATGATGATTCTTAACTTCACTCTGGAATCGCTTGAACTCTTCAAACGTTTCAGACTTGTGCTTCATTAGGTAGATATACCTATATCTACCCAAATCGTCAGTGAAGATGAGAAAATAGCGATATCCACCGCATGCTTCAATTCTCATTGGAGCACATGCATCAGCATGCATGATTTCCAACAAGTCACTTGCCTGTTTCATTGTACCTGAAAACGGGGTTTTAGTCATCCTGCCCATGAGGCATGGCTCGCATGTGTCAAGTGATTCAAAATCAAGTGACTCCAAACATCCATCGACATGGAGTTTCTTCATGCATCTTACGCCAATATGACCTAGCAGTGCCACGAGAAAGTGGTACTATCATTATTAACTCTACATCTTTTGGCGTGAACATGTGTATTACCACGACCGAGATTCAATGAACCATTCACATAGGGTGCATGACCATGAAAGGTATCATTCATGTAAACAGAATAACCATTATTCTCTAACTTAAATGAATGCCCGTATTGCAATGAACATGATCTAATCATATTCATGCTCAATGTAGACACCTGATAACATTTATCTAGGTTCAATACTAATCCCGAAGGCAGATGGAGCGTGCGATGGTGATCTCATCAACTTTGGAAACACTTCCAACACACATTGTCACCTCGCCCTTAGCTAGTCTCCGTTTAGTCCGTAGCTTTTGCTTCAAGTCACCAATAATAGCAACTGAACCGGTATCCAATACCCAGGTGCTACCAGGAGTACTAGTGAGGTACACATTAATAACACGTATATACTTTGTTCAAGTTGCCAGCCTTCTTATCTACCATGCATTTGGGGAAATTCCGCTACCAGTGACCGTTCCCCTTACAATAGAAGCACTCAGTCTCGGGTTTGGGTTCAACCTTGGGTTCCTTCACTGGAGCGGCAACTGGTTTGCCATCCATGAAGTTTCCCTTCTAGCCCTTGCCCTTCTTGAAACCAGTGGTCTTGTTAAACCATCAACACTTGATGCTCCTTCTTTGATTTCTACCTTTTGCGGTCTTAAGCACCGCGAACAGCTCCGGGATCAACTCCATCCCTTGCATGTCATAGTTCATCACGAAGATCTAGTAGCTTAGTGATAGTGGCTAGAGAACTCTATCAATCACTATCTTATCTGGAAGTTTAACTCCCACTTGATTTATGTGATTGTAGCACCCAGATAATCTGAGCACATGCTCATTAGCTGAGCTATTCTCCTCCATCTTGTTGGCAAAAGAACTTGTCAGAGGTCTCACACCTCTCAACACGGGCATGAGCCTGAAATCCCAATTTCAGCTCTTGGAACATATGTTCTATGGCGTTCAAAACGTCATTGGAATCCCGATTCTAAGCCGTAAAGTATGGTGCACTAAACTATCATGTAGTCATCAGGATGTGTCTGTCAGGTGTTCACAACATCCACTGACGATGTTGTAGGGGTTTGCACATCGAGCGGTGCATCAAAGACGTAAGCCTTCTGTGTAGCAGTGAGGACACTCCTCGGACTATGGACCTAGTCTGCATCATTGCTTACAATATCTTTCAACTTAATCTTTCTCTAGGAACGTATTGAAACAGGGAGCTACAACGTGAGCTATTTATCTACAACATATTTGCAAAGACAATTTAGACTATGTTCATGATAATTGAGTTCATCTAATCAAATTATTTAATGAACTCCCACTCAGATAGACATCCCTCTAGTCATCTAAGTGAAACATGACCCGAATCGACTAGGCCGTGTCCGATCATCACCTGAGACGGACTAGTCATCAACGGTGAACATCTCATGTTGATCATATCTTCTATACGACTCATGTTCGACATTTCGGTCTTCCCTGTTCCGAGGCAATGTCTGTACATGCAAGGCTCGTCAAGTCAACTAAGTGTATTGTGTGTGTAAATCTGGCTTACACCCGTTGTATTCGAACGTTAGAATCTATCACACCCGATCATCACGTGGTGCTTCGAAACAACGAACCTTCGCAACGGTGCACAGTTAGGGGGAACACTTTCTTGAAAATATTGCGAGGGATCATCTTATTTAAGCTACCGTCGTTCTAAGCAAATAAGATGTAAAACATGATAAACATCACATGCAATCAAATAGTGACATGATATGGCCAATATCATTTTGCTCCTTTTGATCTCCATCTTCGGGGCTCTATGATCATCGTTGTCACCGGCATGACACCATGATCTCCATCATCGTGTCTTCTTGAAGTTGTCTCGTCATCTATTACTTCTACTACTATGGCCAACGCTTTAGCAATAAAGTAAAGTAATTACATGACGTTTATGTTGACACGCAGGTCATAAATAAATTAAGACAACTCCTATGGCTCCTGCCGGTTGTCATACTCATCGACATGCAAGTCGTGATTCCTATTACAACAACATGATCAATCTCATACATCACATATATCATTCATCACATCCTTTTGGCCATATCACATCACAAGGCATATGCTGCAAAAACAAGTTAGATGTCCTCTAATTGTTGTTGCAAGTTTTTACGTGGCTGCTATAGGTTTCTAGCAAGAACGTTTCTTACCTATGCGAAAACCACAACGTGATATGCCAATTTCTATTTACCCTTCATAAGGACCCTTTTCATCGAATCCGATCCGACTAAAGTGGGAGAGACAGACACCTGCTAGCCACCTTATGCAACTAGTGCATGTCAGTCGGTGGAACCAGTCTCACGTAAGAGTACGTGTAAGGTCGGTCCGGGCTGCTTCATCCCATGATGCCGCCGAATCAAGATAAGACTAGTAACGGCAAGTAAATTGACAATATCGATGCCCACAACTGCTTTGTGTTCTACTCGTGCATAGAAACTACGCATAGACCTAGCTCTGATACCACTGTTGGGGATCGTAGCAGAAATTCAAAATTTTGTACGCATCACCAAGATCAATCTATGGAGTAATCTAGCAACGAAGGGAAGGAGACTGCATCTACATACCCTTGTAGATCGCTAAGCAGAAGCGTTCAAGTGAACGGGGTTGATGGAGTCGTACTCGTCGTGATCCAAATCACCGATGATCCTAGCGCCGAACGCACAACACCTCCGCGTTCAACACACGTACGGAACGGAGACGTCTCCTACGCCTTGATCCAGCAAGGGGGAGGGAGAGGTTGAGGAAGAGAGTCAAACAGCAGCACGACGGCGTGGTGGTGATGGAGCTCGTGGTTCTCCAGCAGGGCTTCGCCAAGCACTATGGAGGAGGAGGAGGAGGAGGAGGTGTAGGAGGAGGGAGAGGGCTGCGCCAGGGGAAGGCTCACGGCTGCCCTCCCACCCCTCCACTATATATAGGGGCAAGGGGAGAGGGGGAGGCGCCCTAGGGTTTCCCCTAGGGGGCGGCGGCTAGGCAGATTGGATCTCCCTAGGGAAAATCCTAGGGAGACTTGCCCCCCAAGCCAAGCAGGTGGAGGCGCCCCACCCCCCCAAGTAACGTGGGAAAGGGTGTGGGGGGCGCACCACCCCTTAGTGGGCTGGTTTGCCCCTTCCCCTTTGGCCCATGAGGCCCTCCCACACTTGCTGGGGCTCCCGAAACACCTTTCGGCCATGCTGGCCATAGCCTGATACCCCCGAAACACTTCCGGACTCCAATACCCTTCATCCAATATATCGATCTTCACCGCCGGACCATTCCGGAACTCCTCATGACGTCCGGGATCTCATCCGAGACTCCGAACTACCTTCGGTAACCACATACTATTTCCCATAACAACTCTAGCGTCACCAAACCTTAAGTGTGTAGACCCTACGGGCTCGGGAACCATGCAGACATGACCGAGATAACTCTCCGGCCAATAACCAACAGTGGGATCTAGATACCCATGTTGGCTCCCACATGTTCCACGATGATCTCATCGGATGAACCACGATGTCGAGGATTCAATCAACCCCGTATACAATTCCCTTTGTTCAGCGGTATTGTACTTGCCCGAGATTCGATCGTCGGTATCCGATACCTTGTTCAATCTCGTTACCGGCAAGTCTCTTTTCTCGTTCCATAACACATCATCCGATGATCAACTCCTTGGTCACATTGTGAACATTATGATGATGTCCTACCGAGTGGGCCCAGAGATACCTCTCCGTTTACACGGAGTGACAAATCCCAGTCTCGATTCGTGCCAACCCAAAATACACTTTCAAAGATACCTGTAGTGTACCTTTATAGCCACCCAGTCACATTGTGACGTTTGGCACACCCAAAGCACTCCTACGGTATCCGGGAGTTGCACAATCTCATGGTCTAAGGAAATGATACTTGACATTAGAAAAGCTTTAGCAAACGAACTACATGATCTTTGTGCTAGGCTTAGGATTGGGTCTTGTCCATCACATCATTCTCCTAATGATGTGATCCCGTTATCAACGACATCCAATGTCCATGGTTTGGAAACCGTAACCATCTATTGATCAACGAGCTAGTCAACTAGAGGCTTACTAGGGACATGGTGTTGTCTATGTATCCACACATGTATCTGTGTTTCCTATCAATACAATTCTAGCATGGATAATAAACGATTATCATGAACAATGAAATATATAATAATAACTAATTTATTATTGCCTCTAGGGCATATTTCCAACAAAAATGTGTTCTCCCTGAGTATGCACCGTTGCCAAAGTTCGTCGTGCCTAGACACCACGTGATGATCGGGTGTGATAAGCTCTACGTCCATCTACAACGGGTGCAAGCCAGTTTTGCACACGCAGAATACTTAGGTTAAACTTGACGAGCCTAGCATATGCAGATATGGCCTCGGAACACTGAAACCGAAAGGTCGAGCGTGAATCATATAGTAGATATGATCAACATAATGATGTTCACCATTGAAAGCTACTCCATTTCACGTGATGATCGGTTATAGTTTAGTTGATTTGGATCACGTGATCACTTAGATGATTAGAGGGATGTCTATCTAAGTGGGAGTTCTTAAGTAATATGATTAACTGAACTTTAATTTGTCATGAACTTAGTCCTGGTTGTATTAGCATATCTATGTTGTAGATCAATAGCTCGCGATGTTGCTCCCCGTTTAATTTTTATATGTTCCTAGAGAAAACTAAGTTGAAAAATGTTAGTAGCAATGATGCGGATTGGATCCGTGATCTGAGGATTATCCTCATTGCTGCACAGAAGGATTATGTCCTTGATGCACCGCTAGGTGACAGACCTATTGCAGGAGCAGATGCAGACGTTCTGAACGTTTGGCTAGCTCAATATGATGACTACTTGATAGTTTAGTGCACTATGCTTAATGGCTTAGAATCGGGACTTCAAAGACGATTTGAACGTCATGGAACATATGAGATGTTTCAGGATTTGAAGATAATATTTCAAGAAAATACCCGAGTTGAGAGATATGAAGTCTCCAACAAGTTCTATAGCTAAAATATGGAGGAGAATAGCTCAAGCAGTGAGCATGTGCTCAGATTGTCTAGGTACTACAATCGCTAGAATCAAGTGGGAGTTAATCTTCCAGATAAAATAGTGATTGACAGAATTCTCTAGTCACCATCACCATGTTAGTAGAACTTCGTGATGAACTATAGTATGCAAGGGATGACGTAAATGATTCCCGAGCTTTTCATGATGATGAAATCGATGAAGGTAGAAATCAAGAAAGAGCATCAAGTGTTGATGATTAACAAGACCACTAGTTTCAAGAAAAGGGCCAAGGGAAAGAAAGGGAACTTCAAGAAGAACGGCAAGCAAGTTGCTGCTCAAGTGAAGAAGCCCAAGTCTAGACCTAAGCCTGAGACTAAGTGCTTCTACTGCAAAGGGACTAGTCACTGGAAGCGGAACTGCCCCAAGTATTTGGCGGACAAGAAGGATGACAAAGTGAACAATGCTATATTTGATATACATGTTATTGATGTGTACTTTACAAGTGTTTATAGCAACCCCTCGGTATTTGATATTTGTTCAGTTGCAAAGAGTAGTAACTCGAAATGAGAGTTGCAGAATAAACAGAGACTAGTTAAAGGTGAAGTGACGATGTGTGTTGGAAATGGTTCCAAGATTGATGCGATCATCATCGCACACTCCCTATACTTTTGGGATTAGTGTTAAACCTAAATAAATGTTATTTGGTGTTTGCGTTGAGCATGAATATGATCGGATCATGTTTATTGCAATACGGTTATTCATTTAAGTAAGAGAATAAATTGTTGTTCTGTTTACATGAATAAAACCTTATATGGTTACACACCCAATGAAAATGGTTTGTTGGATCTCGATCGTAGTGATACACATATTCATAATACTGAAGCCAAAAGATGCAAAGTTAATAATGATAGTGCAACTTATTTGTGGCACTGCCGTTTAGGTCATATTGGTGTAAAGCGCATGAAGAAACTCCATGCTGATGGGCTTTTGGAATCACTTGATTATGAATCATTTTGATGCTTGCGAACCATGCCTCATGGGCAAGATGACTAAGACTCCGTTCTCCGGAACAATGGAGCGAACAACTGACTTATTGGAAATAATACATACTGATGTATGCAGTCCGATGAGTGTTGAGGCTCGCAGCAGGTATCATTATTTTCTGACCTTCACAGATGATTTGAGCAGATATGGGTATATCTACTTGATGAAACATAAGTCTGAAACATTTGAAAAGTTCAAAGAACTTCAGAGTGAAGTGGAAAATCATCATGACAAGAAAATGAAGTTTCTACGATCTGATCGCAGAGACAAATATTTGAGTTACGAGTTTGGTCTTCAATTAAAACAATGTGGAATAGTTTCACAAAATCGTGCCACCTGGAACACCACAGTGTAATGGTGTGTCCGAACATCGTAACCGTACTTTATTAGATATGGTGCGATCTTCTCTTACTGATTTACCACTATCGTTTTGGGGTTATGCATTAGAGACAGCTACATTCACATTAAATAGGGCACCATCTAAATCCGTTGAGATGACACCATATGAACTATGGTTTGGTAAGAAACCTAAGCTGTCGTTTCTTAAAGTTTGAGGTTGCAATGCTTATGTGAAAAAATTTCAACCTGATAAGCTCAAACTCAAATCGGAGAAGTGCATCTTCATAGGATACCCAAAAGAAAATGTTGGGTACACCTTCTATCACAGATCCGAAGGGAAGATATTCATTGCTGAGAATGGATCCTTTCTAGAGAAGGTGTTTCTCTCGAAAGAAGTGAGTGGGAGGAAAGTAGAACTTGATGAGATAACTGTACATGCTCCCTTATTGGAAAGTAGTTCATCACAGAAATCTGTTCCTATGACTACTACACCAATTACTGAGGAAGCTAATGATGATGATCATGTAACTTCAGATCAAGTTACTACCGAACCTCGTAGGTAAATCAGAGTGAGATCCGCACCAGAGTGGTACGGTAATCCTGTTCTGGAGGTCATGTTACTTGACCATGACGAGCCTACGAACTATGAGGAAGTGATGATGAGCCTAGATTCCACGAAATGGCTTGAGGCCATGAAATCTGAGATGAGATCCATGTATGAGAACAAAGTATGGACTTTGATTGACTTGCCCATTGATCGGCGAGCCATTGAGATTAAATGGATCTTCAAGAGGAAGACGAACGCTGATAGTAGTGTTACTATCTACAAAGCTAGAATTGTCGCAAAAGGTTTTCGACAAGTTCAAGGTTTTGCCTACAATGAGAGTTTCTCACTCGTATCTATGCTTAAGTCTGTCAGAATCATGGTAGCAATTGCCACATTTTATGAAATCTGGCAAATGGATAAACAAAACAACATTCCTTAATGGATTTATTAAAGAAGAGTTGTATATGATGCAACAAGAAAGTTTTGTCAATCCTAAAGGTGCTAACAAAATATGCAAGCTCCAGCGATCCATCTATGGACTGGTGCAAGCATCTCGGAGTTGGAATATACGCTTTGATAAGTTGATCAAAGCATATAGTTTTATACAAACTTGCAGTGAAGCCTGTATTTACAAGAAAGTGAGTGGGAGCACTACATCATTTCTGATAAGTATATGTGAATGACATATTGTTGATCGGAGATAATGTAGAATTATTCTGCAAAGCATAAAGGAGTGTTTGAAAGGATTTTTTCAAAGAAACACCTTGGTGAAGCTCCTTACATATTGAGCATCAAGATCTATAGAGATAGATCAAGACGTTTGATAAGTTTTTCAATGAGTACATACCTTGACAAGATTTTGAAATAGTTCAAAATGGAACAGTCAAAGAAAGAGTTCTTTCCTGTGTTACAAGGTGTGAAGTTGAGTAAGACTCAAAACCCGACCATGGCAGAAGATAAAGAGAGAATGAAAGTCATTCCCTATGCCTTGGCCATAGGTTCTATAAAATATGCCATGCTGTGTACCAGATCTATTGTATACCCTACACTATTTTTGTCAAGGGAGTACAATAGTGATCTAGGAGTAGATCACTGGACAGCGGTCAAATTATCCTTAGTGGAATAAGGATATGTTTCTCGATTATGGAGGTGACAAAAACGTTCGTCGTAAAGGGTTACGTCGATGCAAATTTTGACACTGGTCCAGATGACTCTAAATCTCAATCTGGATACATATTGAAAGTGAGAGCAATTATCTAGAATAGCTCCATGCAGAGCATTGTTGACATAGAAATTTGCAAAATACTTACGGATCTGAATGTGGCAGACCCGTTGACTAAACTTCTCTCACAAGCAAAAAATTATCACACCTTAGTACTCTTTGGGTGTTAATCACACCGCGATGTGAACTAGATTATTGACTTTAGTAAACCTTTTGGGTGTTGGTCACATGACGATGTGAACTATGGGTGTTAATCACATGGTGATGTGAACTATTGGTGTTAAATCACAAGGCGATGTGAACTAGATTATTGACTCTAGTGCAAGTGGGAGACTGAAGGAAATATGCCCTAGAGGCAATAATAAAGTTATTATTTATTTCCGTATATCATGATAAATGTTTATTATTCATGCTAGAATTGTATTAACCGGAAACATGATACATGTGTGTATACATAGATAAACAGAGTGTCACTAGTATGCCTCTACTTGACTAGCTCGTTGATCAAAGATAGTTATGTTTCCTAGCCATAGACAAAGAGTTGTCATTTGATTAACGGGATCACATCATTAGGAGAATGATGTGATTGTATTGACCCATTCCGTTAGCATAGCACTTGATTGTTTAGTTTATTGCTATTGCTTTCTTCATGACTTATACATGTTCCTATGACTATGAGATTATGCAACTCCCGTTTATCGGAGGAGCACTTTTTGTGCTACCAAACGTCACAACATAACTGGGTGATTATAAAGGTGCTCTACAGGTGTCTCCGAAGGTACTTGTTGGGTTGGCGTATTTCGAGATTAGGATTTGTCACTCCGATTGTCGAAGAGGTATCTCTGGGCCCACTCGGTAATGCACATCACTATAAGCCTTGCAAGCATTGCAACTAATGAGTTAGTTGCGGGATGATGTGTTACGAAACGAGTAAAGAGACTTGCCGGTAACGAGATTGAACTAGGTATTGAGATACTGACGGTCGAATCTTGGGCAAGTAACATACCGATGACAAAGGGAACAACGTATGATGTTATGCGGTTTGACCGATAAAGATCTTCATAGAATATGTAGGAGCCAATATGAGCATTCAGGTTCCGCTATTGGTTATTGACCGGAGACATGTCTCGGTCAAGTCTACATAGTTCTCGAACCCGTAGGGTCCGCACGCTTAAAGTTTGATGATAGTTATATTATGAGTTTATGTGTTTTGATGTACCAAAGAAGTTCGGAGTCCCGGATTAGATCGGGGACATAACGAGGAGTCTCGGAATGGTCGAGACATAAAGATCGATATATTGTACGACTATATTCGGACATTGGTGAAGGAAATATGCCCTAGAGGCAATAATAAAGTTATTATTTATTTCCTTATATCATGATAAATGTTTATTATTCATGCTAGAATTGTATTAACCGGAAACATAATACATGTGTGAATACATAGACAAACAGAGTGTCACTAGTATGCCTCTACTTGACTAGCTCGTTAATCAAAGATGGTTATGTTTCCTAACCATGAACAAAGAGTTGTTATTTGATTAACGGGATCACATCATTAGTTGAATGATCTGATTGACATGACCCATTCCATTAGCTTAGCTCCCGATCGTTTAGTATGTTGCTATTGCTTTCTTCATGACTTATACATGTTCCTATAACTATGAGATTATGCAACTCCCGTTTACCGGAGGAACACTTTGGGTACTACCAAACGTCACAACGTAACTGGGTGATTATAAAGGAGTACTACAGGTGTCTCCAATGGTAGATGTTGGGTTGGCGTATTTCGAGATTAGGGTTTGTCACTCCGATTGTCGGAGAGGTATCTCTGGGCCCTCTCGGTAATGCACATCACATAAGCCTTGCAAGCACTGCAACTAATATGTTAGTTGTGAGATGATGTATTATGGAACGAGTAAAGAGACTTGCCAGTAACGAGATTGAACTAGGTATTGGATACCGACGATCGAATCTCGGGCAAGTAACATACCGATGACAAAGGGAACAACGTATGTTGTTATGCGGTCTGACCGATAAAGATCTTTGTAGAATATGTAGGAGCCAATATGGGCATCCAGGTCCTGCTATTGGTTATTGACCGGAGACGTGTCTCGGTCATGTCTACATTGTTCTCGAACCGTAGGGTCCGCACGCTTAACGTTACGATGACAGTTATTATGAGTTTATGCATTTTGATGTACCGAAGGTTGTTCGGAGTCCCGGATGAGATCACGGACATGACGAGGAGTCTCGAAATGGTCGAGACGTAAAGATTGATATATTGGAAGCCTATGTTTGGACATCGGAAGTGTTCCGGGTGAAATCGGGATTTTACCGGATTACCGGGAGGGTTACCGGAACCCCCCGGGAGCCAAATGGGCCAACATGGGCCTTAGTGGAAAGGTGAGAGGGCAGCCCACATAGGGCTGCGCCTCCCCCCTCTCCCTAGTCCTATTAGGACTAGGAGAGGGGCCGGCCACCTCTCTCTCTCTCCCTCCTTTAAAGGATTCCTAGTTGGACTAGGATTGGAGGGGGGGAGTCCTACTCCCGGTAGGAGTAGGACTCCTCCTGCGCCTCCCTCCTTTGGCCGGCCAGCTCCCTCCCCTCCAACCTTTATATACGGGGGCAGGGGACACCCCAAGACACACAACTTGATCCTTGAGATCGTTCCTTAGCCGTGTGCGGTGCCCCCTGCCACCAAATTCCACCTCGATCATACCGTTGTAGTGCTTAGGCGAAGCCCTGCGTCGGTAGTACATCAAGATCGTCATCACGCCGTCGTGCTGACGGAACTCTTCCTCGACGCTTTGCTGGATCGGAGCACGAGGAACGTCATCGAGCTGAACGTGTGCTAAGAACTCGGAGGTGCCGGAGTAACGGTGCTTGGATCGGTCGGATCGGGAAGAAGACGTACGACTACTTCCTCTATGTTGTGTGATCGCTTCCGCAGTCGGTCTGCGTTGGTACGTAGACAACACTCTCCCCTCTCGTTGCTGTGCATCACCATGATCTTGCATGTGCGTAGGAAATTTTTTGAAATTACTACGTTCCCCAACAGTGGTATCAGAGCCAGGTTTTATGGTTTGATGTTATATGCACGAGTAGAACACAAGTGAGTTGTGGGCGATACAAGTCATACTGCCTACCAGCATGTCATACTTTGGTTTGGCGGTATTGATGGTTGAGACGATCCGACCAACCTTACGCGTACTCTTACGCGAGACCGGTTCCCTCGACGTGCTTTGCACATAGATGGCTTGCGGAAGACTGTCTCTCCAACTTTAGTTGAACCAAGTGTGACTACGCCCGGTCCTTGAGAAGGTTAAAATGGAGTCTATTTGACGAACTATCGTTGTGGTTTTGATGCGTAGGTGAGATGAGTTCTTACTTAAGCCCGTAGCAGCCACGTAAAACTTGCAACAACAAAGTAGAGGACGTCTAACTTGTTTTTGCAGGGTATGTTGTGATGTGATATGGTCAAGGCATGATGCTAATTTTATTGTATGAGATGATCATGTTTTGTAACTAAGTTATCGGCAACTGGCAGGAGCCATATGGTTGTCGCTTTATTGTATGCAATGCAATCGCGATATAATGCTTTACTAGATTACTAAACGGTAGTAATAGTCGTGGAAGCATATGTTGGGGAACGCAGTAATTTCAAAAAATTTCCTACGCACACGCAAGATCTTGGTGATGCACAGCAACGAGAGGGGAGAGTGTTGTCTACGTACCAACGCAGACCGACTGCGGAAGCGATCACACAACGTAGAGGAAGTAGTCGTACGTCTTCTTCCTGATCCGACCGATCCAAGCACCGTTACTCCGGCACCTCCGAGTTCTTAGCACACGTTCAGCTCGATGACGTTCCTCGGGCTCCGATCCAGCAAAGCGTCGAGGAAGAGTTCCGTCAGCACGACGGCGTGGTGACGATCTTGATGTACTACCGACGCAGGGCTTCGCCTAAGCACTGTAACGGTATGATCGAGGTGGAATTTGGTGGCAGGGGGCACCGCACACGGCTAAGGAACGATCTCAAGGATCAAGTTGTGTCTCTTGGGGTGCCTCCTGCCCCCGTATATAAAGGCCAGGGGCAGGGGGTTCGGCCGGCTAGGAGGGAGGCGCAGGGAGGAGTCCTACTCCCACCGGGAGTAGGACTTCTCCCCTCCAATCCTATTCCAACTAGGACTCTTGGGGGGAAAGGAGAAAGAGGGGGCCGGCCCACCTCTCCTAGTCCTACTAGGACTTGGGGAGGGGGGGGGGGGGCGCCGGCTAGGCTTGTGGGCTGCCTCTTCTCTCTTTTCCACTAAGGCCCAATAGGCCCATTTGCCTCCCGGGGGGTTCCGGTAACCCTCCCGGTAATCCGGTAAAATCCCGATTTCACCCGGAATGCTTCCGGTGCCCAAACATAGGCTTCCAATATATCAATCTTTACGTCTCGACCATTTCGAGACTCCTCGTCATGTCCGTGATCTCATCCGGGACTCCGAACAACCTTCGGTACATCAAAATGCATAAACTCATAATAACTGTCATCGTAACGTTAAGCGTGCGGACCCTACGGTTCGAGAACAATGTAGACATGACCGAGACATGTCTCCGGTCAATAACCAATAGCGGGACCTGGATGCCCATATTGGCTCCTACATATTCTACGAAGATCTTTATCGGTCAGACCGCATAACAACATACGTTGTTCCCTTTGTCATCGGTATGTTACTTGCCCGGGATTCGATCGTCGGTATCCAATACCTAGTTCAATCTCGTTATTGGCAAGTCTCTTTACTCGTTCCGTAATACATCATCTCATAACTAACATCTTAGTTATTATGCTTGCAAGGCTTATGTGATGTGTATTATCGAGAAGGCCCAGAGATACCTCTCCGACAATCGGAGTGACAAACCCTAATCTCGAAATACGCCAACCCAACATCTACCATTGGAGACACCTGTAGTACTCCTTTATAATCACCCAGTTACGTTGTGACGTTTGGTAGTACCCAAAGTGTTCCTCCGGTAAACGGGAGTTGCATAATCTCATAGTTATAGGAACATGTATAAGTCATGAAGAAAGCAATAGCAACATACTAAACGATCGGGTGCTAAGCTAATGGAATGGGTCATGTCAATCAGATCATTCAACTAATGATGTGACCTCGTTAATCAAATAACAACTCTTTGTTCATGGTTAGGAAACATAACCATCTTTGATTAATGAGCTAGTCAAGTAGAGGCATACTAGTGACACTCTGTTGGTCTATGTATTCACACATGTATTATGTTTCCGGTTAATACAATTCTAGCATGAATAATAAACATTTATCATGATATAAGGAAATAAATAATAACTTTATTATTGCCTCTAGGGCATATTTCCTTCAGTCTCCCACTTGCACTAGAGTCAATAATCTAGTTCACGTCGCCATGTGATTTAGCAGCAATGGTTCACATCACCATGTGATTAACACCCATAGTTCACATCGTCATGTGACCAACACTCAAAGGGATTACTAGAGTCAGCAATCTAGTTCACATATCTTATGTCATTAACACCCAAAGAGTACTAAGGTGTGATCATGTTTTGCTTGTGAGATAATTTTAGTCAACGGGTCTGTCACATTCAGATCCGTAAGTATTTTGCAAGTTCTATGTCTACAATGCTCTACACGGAGCTACTCTAGCTAATTGCTCCCACTTTCAATATGTATCCAGATTTAGAATCATCTGGATCAGTGTGAAAAACTTGCATCGACGTAACCCTTTACGACGAACCTTTTTGTCACGTCCATAATCGAGAAACATTTCCTTATTTCACTAAGGATAATTCTGACCGCTGTGCAGTGATCTACTCCTAGATCACTATTGTACTCCCTTGCCAAATCAGTGCAGGGTATACAATAGATCCGGTACACAGCATGGCATACTTTATAGAACCTATGAATGAGGCATAGGGAATGACTTTCATTCTCTTTCTATCTTCTGCCGTGGTCGGGCTTTGAGTCTTTACTCAACTTCACACCTTGTAACACAGGCAAGAAACTTTTTCTTTGACTGTTCCATTTTGAACTACTTCAAAATCTTGTCAAGGTATGTACTTATTGAAAAACTTATCAAGCGTCTTGATCTATCTCTATAGATCTTGAAGCTCAATATGTAAGCAGCTTTACCGAAGTCTTTCTTTGAAAAACTCCTTTCAAACACTCCTTTTATGCTTTACAGAATAATTCTACATTATTTCCGATCAACAATATGTCATTCACATATACTTATCAGAAATGCTGTAGTGCTCCCACTCACTTTCTCGTAAATACAGGCTTCACCGCAAGTCTGTATAAAACTATATACTTTGATCAACTCATCAAAGCGTATATTCCAACTCCGAGATGCTTGCACCAGTCCACAGATGGATCGCTGGTGCTTGCACATTTTGTTAGCACCTTTTGGATTGACAAAACCTTCTGGTTGCATCATATACAACTCTTCTTTAATAAATCCATTAAGGAATGCAGTTTTGTTTATCCTTTTGCCAGATTTCATAAAATGCGGCAATTACTAACATGATTCGGACAGACTTAAGCATAGATACGAGTGAGAAAATCTCATCGTAGTCAACACCTTGAACTTGTCGAAAACCTTTTGCAACAATTCTAGCTTGGTAGATAGTAACACTACTATCAGCGTCCGTCTTCCTCTTGAAGATCCATTTATTTTCTATGGCTTGCCGATCATCGGGCAAGTCAACTAAAGTCCATACTTTGTTCTCATACATGGATCATATCTCAGATTTCATGGCTTCAAGCCACTTTGCGGAATCTGGGCTCACCATCGCTTCTTCATAGTTCGTAGGATCATCATGATCTAGTAGCATGACTTCCAGAATAGGATTACCGTACCACTCTAGCGCGGATCTTACTCTGGTTGATCTACGAGGTTCAGTAGTGTCTTGTTCTGAAGTTTCATGATCATCATCATTAGCTTCCTCACAAACTGGTGTAGGTGTCATAGAAACATTTTTCTGTGATGTACTACTTTCCAATAAGGGAGCAGGTACAGTTACCTCGTCAAGTTCTACTTTCCTCCCACTCACTTCTTTCGAGAGAAACTCCTTCTCCAGAAAGTTTCCGAATTTTAGCAACAAAAGTCTTGCCTTCGGATCTGTGATAGAAGGTGTATCCAATAGTTTCCTTTGGATATCCTATGAAGACGCACTTCTCCGATTTGAGTTTGAGCTTATCAGGATGAAACTTTTTCATATAAGCACCGCAACCCCAAAATTTTTAAGAAACGACAGCTTAGGTTTCTTGCCAAACCATAGTTCACACGGTGTCGTCTCAACGGATTTAGATGGTGCCCTATTTAACGTGAATGCTGCTGTGTCTAATGCATAACCCCAAAACGATAGTGGTAGATCGGTAAGATACATCATAGATTGTACTATATCCAATAAAGTACGGTTATGACGTTCGGACACACCATTATGCTGTGGTGTTCCATGTGGCATGATTTTGTGAAACTATTCCACATTGTTTTAATTGAAGACCAAACTCATAACTCAAATATTTTACCTCTGCGATCATATCGTAGAAACTTTTATTTTCTTGTCACGATGATTTTCCACTTCACTCTGAAATTCTTTGAACTTTTCAAATGTTTCAGACTTATGTTTCATCAAGTAGATATACTCATATCTGCTCAAATCATCTGTGAAGATCAGAAAATAATGATACCTGTCGCGAGCCTCAATATTCATCGGACCACATACATCAGTATGTATGATTTCCAATAAATCTTTTCTCGCTCCATTGTTCCGGAGAACGGCGTTTTAGTCATCTTGCCCAAAAGGCATGGTTCGCAAGCATCAAGTGATTCATAATCAAGTGATTCCGAAAGCCCATCAGCATGGAGTTTCTTCATGCGCTTTATACCAATATGACCTAAACAGCAGTGCCACAAATAAGTTGCACTATCATTATTAACTTTGCATCTTTTGGTTTCAATATTATGAATATGTGTATTATTAAGATCGAGATCCAATGAACTATTTTCATTGGGTGTGTAACCATATAAGGTTTTATTCATGTAAACAGAACAACAATTTATTCTTTTACTTAAATGAATAACCGTATTACAATAAACATGATCAAATCATATTCATGCTCAACGCAAAAACCAAATAACACTTATTTAAGTTCAACACTAATCCCGAAAGTATAGGGGAGTGTGCGATGATGATCATATCAATCTTGGAACTACTTCCAACACACATCGTCACTTCTCCCTTAACTAGTCTCTGTTTATTCTGCAACTCCCGTTTCGAGTTACTAATCTTAGCAACTGAACTAGCATCAAATACTGAGGGGTTGCTATAAACACTAGTATAGTACACATCAATAACATGTATATCAAATATACTTATGTTCACTTTGCCATCCTACTTATCCGCCAATCACTTGGGGTAGTTCCGCTTCCAGTGACCAGTCCCTTTGCAGTAGAATCACTTAGTCTCACGCTTAGGATCAGACTTGGGCTTCTTCACTTGAGCAGCAACTTGCTTGCCGTTCTTCTTGAAGTTCCCCTTCTTCCCTTTGCCCTTTTCTTGAAACTAGTGGTCTTGTCAAGCATCAACACTTGATGTTTTTCTTGATTTCTACCTTCGTTGATTTCAGCATCACGAAGAGCTTGGGAGTTGTTTCCGTTATCCCTTGCATATTATAGTTCATCACGAAGTTCTACTAACTTAGTGATGATGACTAGAGAATTCTGTCAATCACTATCTTATCTGGAAGATTAACTCCCACTTGATTCAAGCGATTGTAGTACCCAGACAATCTGAGCACATGCTCACTAGTTGAGCGATTCTCCTCCATCTTTTAGCTATAGAACTTGCTGGAGACTTCATGTCTCTCAACTCGGGTATTTGCTTGAAATATTAACTTCAACTCCTGGAACATCTCATATGGTCCATGACGTTCAAAACGTCTTTGAAGTCCCGATTCTAAGCTGTTAAGCATGGTGCACTAAACTATCAAGTAGTCATCATATTGAGCTAGCCAAACGTTCATAACGTCTGCATCTGCTCCTGCAATAGGTCTGTCACCTAGCGGTGCATCAAGGACATAATTCTTCTGTGCAGCAATGAGGATAAACCTCAGATCACGGATCCAATCCGCATCATTGCTACTAACATCTTTCAACACAATTTTCTCTAGGAACATATCAAAACAAACATAGGGAAGCAACAACGCAAGCTATTGATCTACAACATGATTTGCAAAATACTACCAGGACTAAGTTCATGATAAATTTAAGTTCAATTTAATCATATTACTTAAGAACTCCCACTCAGATAGACATCCCTCTAATCCTCTAAGTGATCACGTGATCCAAATCAACTAAACCATAACCGATCATCACGTGAGATGGAGTAGTTTTCAATGGTGAACATCAATATGTTGATCATATCTACTATATGATTCACGCTCGACCTTTCGGTCTCCGTGTTCCGAGGCCATATCTGTATATGCTTGGCTCGTCAAGTATAACCTGAGTATTCCGCGTGTGCAACTGTTTTGCACCCGTTGTATTTGAACGTAGAGCCTATCACACCCGATCATCACGTGGTGTCTCAGCATGAAGAACTTTTGCAACGGTGCATACTCAGGGAGAACACTTCTTGATAATTTAGTGAGAGATCATCTTATAATGCTACCGTCAATCAAAGCAAGATAAGATGCATAAAAGGATAAACATCACATGCAATCAATATAAGTGATATGATATGGCCATCATCATCTTGTGCTTTGTGATCTCCATCTCCGAAGCACCGTCATGATCACCATCGTCACCGGCGCGACACCTTGATCTCCATCGTAGCATCGTTGTCGTCTCGCCAATCTTATGCTTCCACGACTATCACTACCGCTTAGTAATAAAGTAAAGCATTACATCGCGATTGCATTGCATACAATAAAGCGACAACCATATGGCTCCTACCAGTTGCCGATAACTCGGTTACAAAACATGATCATCTCATACAATAAAATCAGCATCATGCCTTGACCATATCACATCACATCATGCCCTGCAAAAACAAGTTAGACGTCCTCTACTTTGTTGTTGCAAGTTTTACGTGGCTGCTACGGGCTTAAGTAAGAACTCATCTCACCTACGCATCAAAACCACAACGATAGTTCGTCAAATAGACTCCGTTTTAACCTTCTCAAGGACCGGGCGTAGTCACACTTGGTTCAAGTAAAGTTGGAGAGGCAGTCTTCCGCAAGCCATCTATGTGCAAAGCACGTCGAGGGAACCGGTCTCGCGTAAGAGTACGCGTAAGGTTGGTCCGGATCGTCTCGTCCAACAATACCGCCGAACCAAAGTATGACATGCTGGTAGGCAGTATGACTTGTATCGCCCACAACTCACTTGTGTTCTACTCGTGCATATAACATCAAACCATAAAACCTAGGCTCGGATGCCACTGTTGGGGAACGCAGTAATTTCAAAAAAATTCCTACGCACACGCAAGATCATGGTGATGCACAGCAACGAGAGGGGAGAGTGTTGTCTACGTACCAATGCAGACCGACTGCGGAAGCGATCACACAACATAGAGGAAGTAGTCGTACGTCTTCTTCCTGATCCGACCGATCCAAGCACCGTTACTCCGGCACCTCCGAGTTCTTAGCACACGTTCAGCTCAATGACGTTCCTCGGGCTCCGATCCAGCAAAGCGTCGAGGAAGAGTTCCGTCAGCACGACGGCGTGGTGACGATCTTGATGTACTACCGACGCAGGGCTTCGCCTAAGCACTGTAACGGTATGATCGAGGTGGAATTTGGTGGCAGGGGGCACCGCACACGGCTAAGGAACGATCTCAAGGATCAAGTTGTGTCTCTTGGGGTGCCCCCTGCCCCCGTATATAAAGGCCAGGGGCAGGGGGTTCGGCCGGCTAGGAGGGAGGCGCAGGGAGGAGTCCTACTCCCACCGGGAGTAGGACTTCTCCCCTCCAATCCTATTCCAACTAGGACTCTTGGGGGGAAAGGAGAAAGAGGGGGCCGGCCCACCTCTCCTAGTCCTACTAGGACTTGGGGAGGGGGGGGGGCGCCGGCTAGGCTTGTGGGCTGCCTCTTCTCTCTTTTCCACTAAGGCCCAATAGGCCCATTTGCCTCCCGGGGGGTTCCGGTAACCCTCCCGGTAATCCGGTAAAATCCCGATTTCACCCGGAACACTTCCGGTGCCCAAACATAGGCTTCCAATATATCAATCTTTACGTCTCGACCATTTCGAGACTCCTCGTCATGTCCGTGATCTCATCCGGGACTCCGAACAACCTTCGGTACATCAAAATGCATAAACTCATAATAACTGTCATCGTAACGTTAAGCGTGCGGACCCTACGGTTCGAGAACAATGTAGACATGACCGAGACATGTCTCCGGTCAATAACCAATAGCGGGACCTGGATGCCCATATTGGCTCCTACATATTCTACGAAGATCTTTATCGGTCAGACCGCATAACAACATACGTTGTTCCCTTTGTCATCGGTATGTTACTTGCCCGGGATTCGATCGTCGGTATCCAATACCTAGTTCAATCTCGTTATTGGCAAGTCTCTTTACTCGTTCCGTAATACATCATCTCATAACTAACATCTTAGTTATTATGCTTGCAAGGCTTATGTGATGTGTATTACCGAGAAGGCCCAGAGATACCTCTCCGACAATCGGAGTGACAAACCCTAATCTTGAAATACGCCAACCCAACATCTACCATTGGAGACACCTGTAGTACTCCTTTATAATCACCCAGTTACGTTGTGACGTTTGGTAGTACCCAAAGTGTTCCTCCGGTAAACGGGAGTTGCATAATCTCATAGTTATAGGAACATGTATAAGTCATGAAGAAAGCAATAGCAACATACTAAACGATCGGGTGCTAAGCTAATGGAATGGGTCATGTCAATCAGATCATTCAACTAATGATGTGACCTCGTTAATCAAATAACAACTCTTTGTTCATGGTTAGGAAACATAACCATCTTTGATTAACGAGCTAGTCAAGTAGAGGCATACTAGTGACACTCTGTTGGTCTATGTATTCACACATGTATTATGTTTCCGGTTAATACAATTCTAGCATGAATAATGAACATTTATCATGATATAAGGAAATAAATAATAACTTTATTATTGCCTCTAGGGCATATTTCCTTCAGCATAAGATTGGCGAGACGACAACGATGCTACGATGGAGATCAAGGTGTCGCGCCGGTGACGATGGTGATCATGACGGTGCTTCGGAGATGGAGATCACAAGCACAAGATGATGATGGCCATATCATATCACTTATATTGATTGCATGTGATGTTTATCCTTTTATGCATCTTATCTTGCTTTGATTGACGGTAGCATTATAAGATGATCTCTCACTAAATTATCAAGAAGTGTTCTCCCTGAGTATGCACCGTTGCCAAAGTTCGTCGTGCCCAGACACCACGTGATGATCGGGTGTGATAAGCTCTACGTCCATCTACAACAGGTGCAAGCCAGTTTTGCACACGCAGAATACTCAGGTTAAACTTGATGAGCCTAGCATATGCAGATATGGCCTCGGAACACAGAGACCGAAAGGTCGAGCGTGAATCATATAGTAGATATGATCAACATGACGATGTTCACCATTGAAAACTACTCCATCTCACGTGATGATCGGTTATGGTTTAGTTGATTTGGATCACGTGATCACTTAGAGGATTAGGGGGATGTCTATCTAAGTGGGAGTTCTTAAGTAATATGATTAAATTGAACTTAAATTTATCATGAACTTAGTCCTGGCAGTATTTTGCAAATTATGTTGTAGATCAATTGCTCGCGTTGTTGCTTCCCTGTGTTTATTTTGATATGTTCCTAGAGAAAATTGT
This sequence comes from Triticum monococcum, assembly GCA_034509565.1. Lineage (NCBI taxonomy): Eukaryota > Viridiplantae > Streptophyta > Magnoliopsida > Poales > Poaceae > Triticum > Triticum monococcum. The sequence goes on from CM067845.1 coordinate 581,948,540, forward strand.
GTTGAAAGATGTTAGTAGCAATGATACGGATTGGATCCGTGATCTGAGGTTTATCCTCATTGCTGCACAGAAAAATTATGTCCTTGATGCACCGCTAGGTGACAGACCTATTGCAGGAGCAGATGCAGACGTTATGAACGTTTGGCTAGCTCAATATGATGACTACTTGATAGTTTAGTGCACCATGCTTAATGGCTTAGAATCGGGACTTCAAAGACGTTTTGAACGTCATGGACCATATGAGATGTTGCAGGAGTTGAAGTTAATATTTCAAGCAAATACCCGAGTTGAGAGATATGAAGTCTCCAACAAGTTCTATAGCTAAAAGATGGAGGAGAATCGCTCGACTAGTGAGCATGTGCTCAGATTGTCTGGGTACTACAATCGCTTGAATCAAGTGGGAGTTAATCTTCTAGATAAGATAGTGATTGACAGAATTCTCTAGTCACCATCACCAAGTTAGTAGAACTTCGTGATGAACTATAATATGCAAGGGATGACAAAAGTAATTCCTAAGTTCTTCGTGATGCTGAAATCAACGAAGGTAGAAATCAAGAAAAACATCAAGTGTTGATGGTTGACAAGACCACTAGTTTCAAGAAAAGGGCAAAGGGAAGAAGGGGAACTTCAAGAAGAACGGCAAGCAAGTTGCTGCTCAAGTGAAGAAACCCAAGTCTGATCCTAAGCCTGAGACTAAGTGTTTCTACTGCAAAGGGACTGGTCACTGGAAGCAGAACTACCCCAAGTGATTGGCGGATAAGAAGGATGGCAAAGTGAACATAAGTATATTTGATATACATGTTATTGATGTGTACTTTACTAGTGTTTATAGCAACCCCTCAGTATTTGATACTGGTTCAGTTGCTAAGAGTAATAACTCGAAACGGGAGTTGCAGAATAAACAGAAACTAGTAAAAGTCGAGGTGACGATGTGTGTTGGAAGTAGTTCCAAGATTGATATGATCATCATCGCACTCTCCCTATACTTTCAGGATTAGTGTTGAAACTAAATAAGTGTTATTTGGTGTTTGCGTTGAGCATGAATATGATTTGATCATGTTTATTGCAATACAGTTATTCATTTAAGTTAGAGAACAATTGTTGTTCTGTTTACATGAATAAAACCTTATATGGTTACACACCCAATGAAAATGGTTCATTGGATCTCGATCGTAGTGATACACATATTCATAATATTGAAACCAAAAGATGCAAAGTTAATAATGATAGTGCAACTTATTTGTGGCACTGCAGTTTAGGTCATATTGGTGTAAAGCGCATGAAGAAACTCCATGCTGATGGGCTTTTGGAATCACTTGATTATGAATCACTTGATGCTTGCGAACCATGCTTTTTGGGCAAGATGACTAAAACGCCGTTCTTCAGAACAATGGAGCGAGCAACAGATTTGTTGGAAATCATACATACTGATGTATGTGGTCCGATGAATATTGAGGCTCGCGACAGGTATCATTATTTTCTAATCTTCACAGATGATTTGAGCAGATATGAGTATATCTACTTGATGAAACATAAGTCTGAAACATTTGAAAAGTTCAAAGAATTTCAGAGTGAAGTGAAAAATCATCGTAACAAGAAAATAAAGTTTCTATGATCTGATCGTAGAGAAAAGTATTTGAGTTACAAGTTTGGCCTTCAGTTAAAAACAATGTGAAATAGTTTCACTACTCACGCCACATGGAACACCATAGTATAATGGTGTGTCCGAACGTCATAACCGTACTTTATTAGATATAGTGCGATCTATGATGTCTCTTACCGATCTACCACCATCGTTTTGGGGTTATGCATTAGAGACAGCTGCATTCACGTTAAAAAGGGGCACCATCTAAGTCCGTTGAGACGACACAATCTGAACTGTGGTTTAGCAAGAAACCAAAGTAGTCGTTTCTTAAAGTTTGGGGTTGTGATGCTTATGTGAAAAAGTTTCATCCTGATAAGCTCAAACCCAAATCGGAGAAATATGTCTTCATATGATACCCAAAGGAGACTGTACACCTTCTATCACAGATCCTAAGGCAAGACATTCGTTGCTTATAATGGATCATTTTCTAGAGAAGGAGTTTCTCTCGAAAGAAGTGAGTGGGAGGATAGTAGAACTTGACGAGGTAACTGTACCTGCTCCCTTATTGGAAAATAGTACATCACAGAAAACTATTTCTGCGACACCTATACCAATTAGTGAGGAAGCTAATGATGATGATCATGAAACTTCAGGACAAGATACTACTGAACCACGTAGATCAACCAGAGTGAGATCCGCACCAGAGTGGTACGGTAATCCAGTTCTGGAAGTCATGCTACTAGATCATGATGAACCTACGAACTATGAAGAAGCGATGGTGAGCCCAGATTCCGCAAAGTGGCTTGAAGCCATGAAATCTGAGATGGGATCCATGTATGAGAACAAAGTATGGACTTTGGTTGACTTGCCCAATGATCGGCAAGCAATTGAGAATAAATGGATCTTCAAGAAAAAGACTGACGCTGACGGTAATGTTACTGTCTATAAAGCTCGACTTGTCGCAAAAGGTTTTCGACAAGTTCAAGGGGTTGACTACGATGAGACTTTCTCACCCGTAGCGATGCTTAAGTCCGTCAGAATTATGTTAGCAATTGCCGCATTTTATGATTATGAAATCTGGCAAATGGATAAACAAAACTGCATTCCTTAATGGATTTATTAAAGAAGAGTTGTATATGATGCAACAGAAGGTTTTATCAATCCGAAAGGTGCTAACAAAATGTGCAAGCTCCAACGATCCATCTGTGGACTGGTGCAAGCATCTCGGAGTTGGAATATACGCTTTGATGAGTTGATCAAAGCATATAGTTTTATACAGACTTGCGGTGAAGCCTGTATTTACAAGAAAGTGAGTGGGAGGACTACAACATTTCTGATAAGTATATGTGAATGACATATTATTGATCGGAAATAATGTAGAATTATTCTGTAAAGCATAAAGGAGTGTTTGAAAGGAGTTTTTCAAAGAAAGACTTCGGTGAAGCTGCTTACATATTGAGCTTCAAGATCTATAGAGATAGATCAAGACGCTTGATAAGTTTTTTTCAATGAGTACATACCTTGACAAGATTTTGAAGTAGTTCAAAATGGAGCAGTCAAAGAAAGAGTTCTTGCCTGTATTATAAGGTGTGAAGTTGAGTAAGACTCAAAGCCCGACCACGGCAGAAGATAGAAAGAGAATGAAAGTCATTCCCTATGCCTTGGCCATAGGTTCTATAAAGTATGTCATGCTGTATACCAGATCTATTGTATACCCTGCACTGATTTAGCAAGGGAGTACAATAGTGATCTAGGAGTAGATCACTGGACAGCGGTCAGAATTATCCTTAGTGAAATAAGGATATGTTTCTCGATTATGAACGTGACAAAAAGGTTCGTCGTAAAGGGTTACGTCGATGCAAGTTTTTGACACTGATCCAGATGATTCTAAGTCTCAATCTGGATACATATTGAAAATGGGAGCAATTAGCTAGAGTAGCTCCGTGTAGAACATTGTAGACATAGAACTTGCAAAATATTTACGGATCTGAATGTGACAGACCCGTCGACTAAAATTATCTCACAAGCAAAACATGATCACACCTTAGTACTCTTTGGGTGTTAATCACATAGAGATGTGAACTAGATTACTGACTCTAGTAAACCCTTTGAGTGTTAATCACATGGTGATGTGAACTATTGCTGTTAAATCACATGGCGATGTGAACTAGATTATTGACTCTAGTGCAAGTGGGAGACTGAAGGAAATATGCCCTAGAGGCAATAATAAAGTTATTATTTATTTCCTTATATCATGATAAATGTTTATTATTCATGCTAGAATTGTATTAACCGGAAACATAATACATGTGTGAATACATAGACAAACAGAGTGTCACTAGTATGCCTCTACTTGACTAGCTCGTTAATCAAAGATGGTTATGTTTCCTAACCATGAACAAAGAGTTGTTATTTGATTAACGGGATCACATCATTAGTTGAATGATCTGATTGACATGACCCATTCCATTAGCTTAGCTCCCGATCGTTTTGTATGTTGCTATTGCTTTCTTCATGACTTATACATGTTCCTATAACTATGAGATTATGCAACTCCCGTTTACCGGAGGAACACTTTGGGTACTACCAAACGTCAGAACGTAACTGGGTGATTATAAAGGAGTACTACAGGTGTCTCCAATGGTAGATGTTGGGTTGGCGTATTTCGAGATTAGGGTTTGTCACTCCGATTGTCGGAGAGGTATCTCTGGGCCCTCTCGGTAATGCACATCACATAAGCCTTGCAAGCACTGCAACTAATATGTTAGTTGTGAGATGATGTATTACGGAACGAGTAAAGAGACTTGCCAGTAACGAGATTGAACTAGGTATTGGATACCGACGATCGAATCTCGGGCAAGTAATATACCGATGACAAAGGGAACAACGTATGTTGTTATGCGGTCTGACCGATAAAGATCTTCGTAGAATATGTAGGAGCCAATATGGGCATCCAGGTCCCGCTATTGGTTATTGACCGGAGACGTGTCTCGGTCATGTCTACATTGTTCTCGAACCGTAGGGTCCGCACGCTTAACGTTACGATGACAGTTATTATGAGTTTATGCATTTTGATGTACCGAAGGTTGTTTGGAGTCCCGGATGAGATCACGGACATGACGAGGAGTCTCGAAATGGTCGAGACGTAAAGATTGATATATTGGAAGCCTATGTTTGGACATCGGAAGTGTTCCGGGTGAAATCGGGATTTTACCGGATTACCGGGAGGGTTACCGGAACCCCCCGGGAGCCAAATGGGCCAACATGGGCCTTAGTGGAAAGGTGAGAGGGCAGCCCACATAGGGCTGCGCCTCCCCCCCTCTCCCTAGTCCTATTAGGACTAGGAGAGGGGCCGGCCACCTCTCTCTCTCCCTCCTTTAAAGGATTCCTAGTTGGACTAGGATTGGAGGGGGGAGTCCTACTCCCGGTAGGAGTAGGACTCCTCCTGCGCCTCCCTCCTTTGGCCGGCCAGCTCCCTCCCCTCCAACCTTTATATACGGGGGCAGGGGACACCCCAAGACACACAACTTGATCCGTGAGATCGTTCCTTAACCGTGTGCGGTGCCCCCTGCCACCAAATTCCACCTCGATCATACCGTTGTAGTGCTTAGGCGAAGCCCTGCGTCGGTAGTACATCAAGATCGTCATCACGCCGTCGTGCTGACGGAACTCTATCTCGACGCTTTGCTGGATCGGAGCACGAGGAACGTCATCGAGCTGAACGTGTGCTAAGAACTCGGAGGTGCCGGAGTAACGGTGCTTGGATCGGTCGGATCGGGAAGAAGACGTACGACTACTTCCTCTACGTTGTGTGATCGCTTCCGCAGTCGGTCTGCGTTGGTACGTAGACAACACTCTCCCCTCTCGTTGCTGTGCATCACCATGATCTTGCGTGTGCGTAGGAAATTTTTTGAAATTACTGCGTTCCCCAACAATCGGAAAGGTTCCGAGTGATTTGGGTATTTTCGGGAGTACCAGGGAGTTACGGGAATTCGTATTGGGCCTTAATGGGCCATACGGGAAAGGAGAGAAAGGCCTCAAAGGGTGGACGCACCCCTCCCCATGGGCTGGTCCGAATTGGACTAGGGAGGGGGGACGCCCCCTTCCTTCCTTCTCCTTTCCCTTCCCTTTCCTTCCCTCCTACTCCTACTACTTGGAAGGGCTCCTAGTTCTACTAGGAAAGGGGGAATCCTACTCCCGGTGGGAGTAGGACTCCCCTAGGGCGCGCCATAGAGAGGGCCGGCCCTCCCCCTCCTCCACTCCTTTATATATGGGGGCAGGCGCACCCCAAAGACACAACAATTGATCTCTTGATCTCTTAGCCGTGTGCGGTGGCCCCCTCCACCATAATCCACCTCGATCATATCGTAGCGATGCTTAGGCGAAGCCCTGCGTCGGTAGAACATCATCATCGCCACCACGCCGTGGTGCTGACGAAACTCTCCCTCAACACTCGGCTGGATCGGAGTTCGAGGGACATCATCAAGTTGAACATGTGCATAACTCGGAGGTGCCGTGCGTTCGGTACTTGATCGGTCGGATCGAGAAGACGTACGACTACATCAACCGCATTGTGCTAATGCTTCCGCTTTCGGTCTACAAGGGTACGTGGACAACACTCTCCCCTCTCGTTGCTATGCATCACCATGATCATGCGTGTGCGTAGGAAATTTTTGAAATTACTATGTTCCCCAACAAGAATCTCACGGGGCTTCTCTATTATTTGGATATAGAGGAAACTAGAGAACTAGAGAGGGGGCACCCAGGATGAAAGTGAAGGAAATATGCCCTAGAGGCAATAATAAAGTTATTATTTTATTTCCTTATATCATGATAAATGTTTATTGTTCATGCTAGAATAGTATTATCCAGAAACATAATATTTGTGTGAATACATAGACAAACTAAACGTCACTAGTATGCCTCTACTTGACTAGCTCGTTAATCAAAGATAGTTATGTTTCCTAACCATAGACATGTGTTGTCATTTGATTAATGGGATCACATTATTAGGACAATGATGTGATTGACATGACCCATTCGATTAGCTTAGCACCCGATCGTTTAGTATGTTTCTATTGCTTTCTTCATGACTTATAGATGTTCCTATGACTATGAGATTATGCAACTCCCGTTTGCCGGAGGAACACTTTGTGTGCTACCAAACATCACAACATAACTGGGTGATTATAAAGGAGCTCTACAGGTGTCTCCAAAGGTACATGTTGGGTTGGCGTATTTCGAGATTAGGATTTGTCACTCCGATTGTCGGAGAGGTATCTCTAGGCCCTCTCGGTAATGCACATCACATAAGCATTGCAAGCATTGCAACTAATGAGTTAGTTGTGAGATGATGTATTACGAAACGAGTAAAGAGACTTGCCGGTAATGAGATTGAACTAGCTATTGAGATACCGACGATCGAATCTCGGGCAAGTAACATACCGATGACAAAGGGAACAAAGTATGTTGTTATGCGGTCTGACTGCTAAAAGATCTTCGTAGAATATGTGGGAGCCAATATGAGCATCTAGGTTCCGCTATTGGTTATTGACCGGAGACATGTCTTGGTCATGTCTACATTGTTCTCGAACCCATAGGGTCCGCACGCTTAACGTTACGATAACAGTTTCATTATGAGTTTATATATTTTGATGTACCGAAGTTAGTTCGGAGTCCCGGATGTGATCACGGACATGATGAGGAGTCTCGAAATGGTCGAGACATAAAGATTGATATATTGGAAGCCTATGTTTGGACATCGGAAGTGTTCCGGGTGAAATCAGCATTTTACTGGAGTACCGGGAGGTTACCGGAACCCCCCGGTAACCTAATGGGCCTTAATGGGCCTAGTGGAGGAAGAGGAGAGGAGGCCTAGGGGCTGCCGCGCGCCCCTCCCCCCAAATCCAAATTGGACAAGGAGGGGGGCGGCGCCCCCCTTTCCTTTCTTCCCTCTCTTTCTTCTTCCCCAAGTCCTAATCCAACTAGGGAAAGGGGGGAGTCCTACTCCCGATAGGAGTAGGACTCCTCCTGCGCGCCTCCTACTAGGGCCGGCCGCACCCTCCCTTGGCTCCTTTATATACAGGGGCAGGGGGCACCCCTAGACACACAAGTTGATCTCTAAGATCATTCTCTTAGCCGTGTGCGGTGCCCCCTTCCACCATAGTCCTCGATAATATTGTAGTGGTGCTTAGGCGAAGCCCTGCGACACTAGAACATCAAGATCGTCACCACGCCGTCGTGCTGACGGAACTCTTCCCCGATACTTTGCTGGATCAGAGTCCGGGGATCGTCATCGAGCTGAACGTGTGCTAGAACTCGGAGGTGTCGTAGTTTCGGTGCTTGATCGGTCGGGCCATGAAGACGTACGACTACATCAACCGCGTTGTCATAACGCTTCCGCTGTCGGTCTACGAGGGTACTTAGATCACACTCTCCCCTCTCGTTTCTATGCATCACCATGATCTTGTGTGTGTAGAATTTTTTTGAAATTACTACGTTCCCTAACAGTGGTATCAGAGCCTAGGTTTTATGTGTTGATGTTATATTCACGAGTAGAACACCAGTGAGTTGTGGGCGATATAAGACATACTGCTTACCAGCATGTCATACTTTGGTTCGGCGGTATTGTTGGACGAAGCGGCCCGGACCGACATTACGCGTACGCTTACGCGAGACTGGTTCTCCCGACGTGCTTTGCACAAAGGTGGCTAGCGGGTGTCAGTTTCTCCAACTTTAGTTGAACCAAGTGTGGCTACACCCGATCCTTGCGAAGGTTAAAACAGCACCAACTTGACAAACTATCGTTGTGGTTTTGATGCGTAGGTAAGAACGGTTCTTGCTAAGCCCGTAGTAGCCACGTAAAACTTGCAACAACAAAGTAGAGGACGTCTAACTTATTTTTGCAGGGTATGTTGTGATGTGACATGGTCAAGACATGATGCTAAATTTTATTGTATGAGATGATCATGTTTTGTAACTAAGTTATCGGCAACTGGCAAGAGCCATATGGTTGTCGCTTTATTGTATGCAATACAATTGCGCTGTAATGCTTTATTTTATCACTAAGCGGTAGTGATAGTCATGGAAGCATAAGATTGGCAAGACGACAACGATGCTACGATGATGATCAAGGTGTCGCGCCGGTGACGATGGTGATCATGACGATGCTTCGAATATGGAGATCACAAGCACAAGATGATGATGGCCATATCATATCACTTATATTGATTGCATGTGATGTTTATCTTTTATACATCTTATCTTGCTTTGATTGACGGTAGCATTTTAAGATGATCTCTCACTAATTATCAAGAAGTTTTCTCCCTGAGTATACACCGTTGCGAAAGTTCTTCGTGCTGAGACACCACGTGATGATCGGGTGTGATAGACTCTACGTTCAAATACAACGGGTGCAAAACAGTTGCACACGCGGAATACTCAGGTTATACTTGACAAGCCAAGCATATACAGATATGGCCTCGGAACACAGAGTCCGAAAGGTCGAGCGTGAATCATATGGTAGATATGATCAACATAGTGATGTTCACCAATGAAACTGCTCCATCTCATGTGATGATCGGACATGGTTTAGTTGATTTGGATCACGTGATCACTTAGAGGATTAGAGGGATGTCTATCTAAGTGGGAGTTCTTTAGTAATATGATTAATTGAACTTAAATTTATCATGAACTTAGTACCTGATAGTATCTTGCTTGTTTATGTTTGATTGTAGATAGATGGCCCATGCCGTTGTTCCATTGAATTTTAATGCGTTCCTTGAGAAAGCAAAGTTGAAAGATGATGGTAGCAATTACACGGACTAGGTCCGTAACTTGAGGATTATCCTCATTGCTGCACAGAAGAATTACGTCCTAGAAGCACCGCTGGGTGCCAGGCCTGCTGCTGGAGCAACACCAGATGTTGTGAACATCTGGCAGAGCAAAGCTGATGACTACTCGATAGTTCAGTGTACCATGCTTTACGGCTTAGAGTAGAGACTTCAATGACGTTTTGAACGTCATGGAGCATATGAGATGTTCCAGGAGTTGAAGTTAATATTTCAAGCAAATGCCCGGATTGAGAGATATGAAGTCTCCAATAAGTTCTATAGCTGCAAGATGGAGGAGAACAGTTATGTCAGTGATCATATACTCAAAATGTCTGGGTATAATAATCACTTGATTCAATTGAGAGTTAATCTTCCAGATGATTGCGTCATTGACAGAATTCTCCAATCACTGCCACTTAGCTACAAGAGCTTCGTGATGAACTATAGTATGCAAGGGATGACGAAAACAACTCCCGACCTTTTCATGATGATGAAATCGATGGAGGTAGAAATCAAGAAGGAGCACCAAGTGTTGATGGTCAACAAGGCCACTAGTTTCAAGAAAAAGGGCAAAGGGAAGAAGAAGGGGAACTTCAAAAAGAACAGCAAGCAAGTTGCTGCTCAAGAGAAGAAACCCAAATCTGGACCTAAGCCTGAAACTGAGTGCTTCTACTGCAAGCAGACTGGTCACTGGAAGCGGAACTGCCCCAAGTATTTGGCGGATAAGAAGGATGGCAAGGTGAACAAAGGTATATGCGATATACATGTTATTGATGTGTACCTTACTAATGCTCGCAGTAGCACCTGGGTATTTGATACTGGTTCTGTTGCTAACATTTGCAACTCGAAACAGGGACTACGAATTAAGCGAAGATTGTCTAAGGACGAGGTGACGATGCGCGTGGGAAATGGTTCCAAAGTCGATGTGATCGCGGTTGGCTCGCTACCTCTACATCTACCTTCGGGATTAGTATTAGACCTAAATAATTGTTATTTGGTGCCAGCGTTGAGTATGAACATTATATCTGAATCTTGTTTGATGCGAGACGGTTATTCATTTAAATCAGAGAATAATGGTTGTTCTATTTATATGAGTAAAATCTTTTATGGTCATGCACCCATGAAGAATGGTCTATTCTTATTAAATCTCGATAGTAGTGACACACACATTCATAATGTTGAAGCCAAAATATGCAGAGTTGATAATGATAGTGCAACTTATTTGTGGCACTGCCGTTTAGGTCATATCGGTGTAAAGCGCATGAAGAAACTTCATACTGATGGACTTTTGGAACCACTTGATTATGAATCACTTGATACTTGCGAACCGTGCCTTATGGGTAAGATGACAAAAACACCGTTCTCCGGTACTATGGAGAGAGCAACAGATTTGTTGGAAATCATACATACAGATGTATGTGGTCCGATGAATGTTGAGGCTCGTGGCGGATATCGTTATTTTCTCACCTTCACAGATGACTTAAGCAGATATGGGTATATCTACTTAATGAAACATAAGTCTGAAACATTTGAAAGGTTCAAAGAATTTCAGAGTGAAGTTGAAAATCATCGTAACAAGAAAATAAAATTCCTACGATCTGATCGTGGAGGAGAATATTTGGGTTACGAGTTTGGTGTATATTTGAAACAATGCGGAATAGTTTCGCAACTCACGCCACCCGGAACACCACAACGTAATGGTGTGTCCGAACGTCGTAATCGTACTTTACTTGATATGGTGCGATCTATGATGTCTCTTACTGATTTACCGCTATCGTTTTGGGGTTATGCTTTAGAGACGGCCGCATTCACGTTAAATAGGGCATCATCAAAATCCGTTGAGACGACGCCTTATGAACTATGGTTTGGCAAGAAACCAAAGTTGTCATTTCTGAAAGTTTGGGGCTGCAATGCTTACGTGAAAAAAACTTCAACCTGATAAGCTCGAACCCAAATCGGAGAAATGTGTCTTCATAGGATATCCAAAGGAAACTATTGGATACACCTTCTATCACATATCCGAAGGCAAGACTTTTGTTGCTAAATTCGGAAACTTTCTAGAGAAGGAGTTTCTCTCCAAAGAAGTGAGTGGGAGGAAAGTAGAACTTGATGAGGTAACTGTACCTGCTCCCTTATTGGAAAGTAGTACATCACAGAAACCGGTTTCTGTGACACCTACACCAATTAGTGAGGAAGCTAATGATGATGATCATGAAACTTCAGAACAAGATACTACTGAATCTCGTAGATCAACCAGAGTAAGATCCGCACTAGAGTGGTACGGTAATCATGTTCCGGAAGTCATGCTACTAGATCATGATGAACCTACGAACTATGGAGAAGCGATGGTGAGCCTAGATTCCGCAAAATGGCTTGAAGCCATGAAATCTGAGATGGGATCCATGTATGAGAACAAAGTGTGGACTTTGGTTGACTTGCCAAAAGATCGGCAAGCAATTGAGAATAAATGGATCTTCAAGAAGAAGACTGACGCTGACGGTAATGTTACTGTCTACAAAGCTCGACTTGTCGCAAAAGGTTTTCGACAAGTTCAAGGGATTGACTACGATGAGACCTTCTCACCCGTAGTGATGCTTAAGTTTGTCCGAATCATGTTAGCAATTGCCGCATTTTATGATTATGAAATTTGGCAGATGGATGTCAAAACTGCATTCCTGAACGGATTTCTGGAAGAAGAGTTGTATATGATGCAGCCAGAAGGTTTTGTCAATCCAAAGGGAGCTAACAAAGTGTGCAAGCACCAGCGATCCATTTATGGACTGGTGCAAGCCTCTCGGAGTTGGAATAAACGCTTTGATAGTGTGATCAAATCATTTGGTTTTGTACATACTTTTGGAGAAGCCTGTATTTACAAGAAAGTGAGTGGGAGCTCTGTAGCATTTATGATATTATATGTAGATGACATATTACTAATCGGAAATGATATAGAATTTCTGGATAGCATAAAGGGATACTTGAATAAGAGTTTTTCAATGAAAGACCTCGGTGAAGCTGCTTACATATTGGGCATTAAGATCTATAGAGATAGATCAAGACGCTTAATTGGACTTTCACAAAGCACATACCTTGACAAAGTTTTGAAGAAGATCAAAATGGATCAAGCAAAGAAAGGATTCTTGCCTGTGTTACAAGGTGTCAAATTGAGTAAGACTCAATGCCCGACCAATGCAGAAGATAGAGAGAAAATGAAAGATGTTCCCTATGCTTCAGCCATAGGCTCTATCATGTATGCAATGCTGTGTACCAGACTTGATGTGTGTCTTGCTATAAGTCTAGCAGGGAGGTACCAAAGTAATCCAGGAGTGGATCACTGGACAGCGGTCAAGAACATCCTGAAATACCTGAAAAGGACTAAGGATATGTTTCTCATATATGGAGGTGACAAAGAGCTCATCATAAATGGTTACGTTGATGCAAGCTTTGACACTGATCCGGATGATTCTAAATTGCAAACCGGATACGTGTTTACATTAAACGGTGGAGCTGTCAGTTGGTGCAGTTCTAAACAAAGCGTTGTGGCGGGATCTACATGTGAAGCGGAGTACATAGCTACTTCGGAAGCAGCAAACGAAGGAGTCTGGATGAAGGAGTTCATATCCGATCTAGGTGTCATACCTAGTGCATCGGGTCCAATGAAAATCTTTTGTGACAATACTGGTGCAATTGCCTTGGCAAAGGAATCCAGATTTCACAAGAGAACCAAGCACATCAAGAGACGCTTCAAATCCATCCGGGATCTAGTCCAGGTGGGAGACATAGATATTTGCAAGATACAAACGGATCTGAATGTAGAAGACCCATTGAGTAAGCCTCTTCCACGAGCAAAACATGATCAGCACCAATGCTCCATGGGTGTTAGAATCATTATTGTGTAATCTAGATTATTGACTCTAGTGCAAGTGGGAGACTGAAGGAAATATGCCCTAGAGGCAATAATAAAGTTATTATTTTATTTCCTTATATCATGATAAATGTTTGTTGTTCATGCTAGAATTGTATTATCCGGAAACATAATACTTGTGTGAATACATAGACAAACTAAACGTCACTAGTATGCCTCTACTTGACTAGCTCGTTAATCAAAGATGGTTATGTTTCCTAACCATAGACATGTGTTGTCATTTTATTAATGGGATCACATTATTAGGAGAATGATGTGAGTGACATGACCCATTCCATTAGCTTAGCACACGATCGTTTAGTATGTTGCTATTGCTTTCTTCATGACTTATACATGTTCCTATGACTATGATATAATGCAACTCCCGTTTGCCGGAGGAACACTTTGTGTGCTACCAAATGTCACAACGTAACTGGGTGATTATAAAGGAGCTCTACAGGTGTCTCCAGAGGTACATGTTGGGTTGGCGTATTTCGAGATTAGGATTTGTCACTCCGATTGTCGGAGAGGTATCTCTGGGCCCTCTCGGTAATGCACATCACATAAGCCTTGCAAGCATTGCAACTAATGAGTTAGTTGTGAGATGATGTATTACGAAATGAGTAAAGAGACTTGCCGGTAACAAGATTTAACTAGGTATTGAGATACCGACGATCAAATCTCGGGCAAGTAACATACCGATGACAAAGGGAACAAAGTATGTTGTTATGCGGTCTAACCGATAAAAGATCTTCGTAGAATATGTGGGAGCCAATATGAGCATCTAGGTTCCGCTATTGGTTATTGAGCGGAGACATGTCTCGGTCATGTCTACATTGTTCTCGAACCCGTAGGGTCCGCACGCTTAACATTACGATGATAGTTTCATTGTGAGTTTATATATTTTGATGTACCGAAGTTAGTTCGGAGTCCCGGATGTGATCACGGACATGAAGAGGAGTCTCAAAATGCTCGAGACATAAAGATTAATATATTGGAAGACTATGTTTGGACATCGGAAGTGTTCCGGGTGAAATCAGCATTTTACTGGAGTACCGGGAGGTTACCGGAACCCCCAGGTAACATAATGGGCCTTAATGGGCCTAGTGGAGGAAGAGGAGAGCAGGCTTAGGGGCTGTCGCGTGCCCCTCCCCCCCAAGTCCGAATTAGACAAGGAGGGGGGGGGCGCCCCCCCTTTCCTTTCTCCCCTCTCTTCCTTCTTCCCCAAGTCCTAATCCAACTAGGGAAAGGGGGGAGTCCTACTGCCGATAGGAGTAGGACTCCTCCTGCGCGCCTCCTACTAGGGCCGGCCACACCCCCCCCCCCCCTTGACTCCTTTATATACAGGGGCAGGGGCACCCCTAGACACACAAGTTGATCTCTAAGATCGTTCTCTTAGCCGTGTGCGGTGCCCCCTTCCACCATAGTCCTCGATAATATTGTAGTGGTGCTTAGGTGAAGACCTGCAATAGTAGAACATCAAGATCGTCACCACGCCGTCGTGCTGACGGAACTCTTCCCCGACACTTTGCTGGATCGGAGTCTGGGGATCATCATCGAGCTGAACGTGTGCTAGAACTCGGAGGTGCCGTAGTTTCGGTGCTTGATCGGTCGGGCCGTGAAGACGTACGACTACATCAACCGCGTTGTCATAACGCTTCCGCTATCGGTCTACGAGGGTACGTAGATCACACTCTCCCCTCTTGTTGCTATGCATCACCATGATCTTGCGTGTGCGTAGGAAAATTTTGAAATTACTACGTTCCCTAACAGAAAGGGACTTGTGTGTCTCAAGGGTGAGCCCCCTTAGGTATATATAAGTGGACGGGGGGAGGGGGGCTCCTCTCCTCCGCGCATGATGAACCATAAGTATAGGGGATCGCAAGAGTCTTCGTGGGTAGTATTTCACCCAAACTTATTAATTCAACACAAGGAAAGCCAAAAAATATTTATAAGCCTTAGCAGTTGAGTTGTCAATTCAACCACACCTGAGAAGCAAATTCTTTGCTGCAAAGTATTAGTACGACCGTAATATGATAGTAGCGGTAGCGGTAGCAATAGTAGCTGTAACGGTGACACTAGCAGTTTTGTAGATGTAATAGTAGTAACTTAGCAAAGATAATATGAGCAAAGCATAGGCATGGAGTAGCGATGGATATTATGGATGACATCGATCATGTAACAGTCACAACCTAGAGCCATACACAATGACTCCAATTCATCAACTAAATGTAGGCATGTATTCCATATATAGTCATATGTGCTTATAACAAGAACTTGCATGGCATTTTTTATCCTACCCTCCTACGGTAGCAGGGTACTAATGAAAATCTAAGGGTAATTAAGAAGCTCTTTTTAATAGAGAATCGGAACAAAGCATTAACACTTAGTGAATACATTAACTCCACAAATTACAGTCATTTCCAAAGAGTATCCCAACTATTGTCACATTCAGGTCTGCGGTTTAGAACAATAATAAGTGCATATAACTTGTAGATAGGAGCAAGAACTCAAATATATTCATAAAAACATAAAGGGTTCAGATCTGAAATCATGGCACTCGGGCCCTAGTGACAAGCCTTAAACATGGCAAAGGCATAGCAACATCAATCTCAGAATATAGTGGATGATACTAGGGTTCAAGGCATCAAGCCCTAACAAATTGACTCGATTACATGACCCATCTCATCCATCTCCACCTACCTCCAGTATGCCTACTATGGAATTGCTCACACCCGGTGGTGAGCATCATGAGGTTGTCGATGAAGAAGGGTTGATGAAGACGATGGCGAAGAATGGCCCCCTCCGGAGTCCCGAACGGACTCTAGATCATGCCTCCCAAGGAAGACAGAAGGTGGTGGCCGCTCCGTAATGTAAAATACGATGAAAGTTCTTCTCTTATTTTTCTCTCTCGAGAAGACGGTACTTATCGTGGTGGAATTAGGTCAGACGGAGGTCGGTGGGCCCTACAAGGCACCAGGGCGCACCATAAGGGATAGGCGCACCCCTACCCTGTTGGGCAGCTGGTGGCCCCCTCTTGCAGATGTTTTCTCTAGTATTTTTTATATATTCAATAAAAAATCTCCGCCAATGTTCGTCCAATCCAAGAACTTTTTTTCATTACAGAAAACAACACCAAGATAGTTATGCTAAAAACAACGTCAGTCTGGGTTGATTTCATTCAAATCATGCAAATTAGAGTCCAAAATAAGAACAAAAGTGTTTGAAAAAGTAGATACATTAGAGACGTACCGATGCCACAAATTCATACTTCCTTAGAAAACTTTATTATTTTGATTTTGTTTTAGTTTTAGTTTTTCATTATCTTTCTTCTAAAAGGGTAATACAAATGACACTAATGAAGGAAATATGCCCTAGAGGCAATAATAAAGTTGTTATTTATATTTACTTATATCATGATAAATGTTTATTATTCATGCTAGAATTGTATTAACCGGAAACTTAGTACATGTGTGAATACATAGACAAACAAATTGTCACTAGTTTGACTCTACTTGACTAGCTCGTTGAATCAATGATGGTTATGTTTCCTAACCATAGAAATGAGTTGTCATTTGATTAACGGGATCACATCATTAGAGAATGATGTGATTGACTTGATCCATTCCATGAGCTTAGCACGATGATTGTTTAGTTTGTTGCTATTACTTTCTTCATGACTTATACATGTTCCTATGACTATGAGATTATGCAACTCTCGAGTACCGGAGGAACACTTTGTGTGCTACCAAACTTCACAACGTAACTGGGTGATTATAAAGGTGCTCTACAGGTGTCTCCGATGGTACTTGTTGAGTTGGCATAGATCAAGATTAGGATTTGTCACTCCGATTGTCGGAGACGTATCTCTGGGCCCTCTCGGTAATACACATCACTATAAGCCTTGCAAGCATTGTGACTAATGACTTAGTTGCGGGATGATGTATTACGGAATGAGTAAAGAGACTTGTCGGTAACGAGATTGAACTAGGTATGAGGATGCCGACGATCGAATCTCGGGCAAGTAACATACCGATGACAAAGGGAACACCGTATGTTGTTATGCGGTTTGACCGATGAAGATCTTCGTAGAATATGTAGGAACCAATATGAGCATCCAAGTTCCACTATTGGTTATTGACCGGAGACGAGTCCCGGTCATGTCTACATAGTTCTCGAACCCGTAGGGTCCGCACGCTTAAAGTTCGGTGACGATCAGTATTATGAGTTTATGTGTTTTGATGTACCGAAGGTAGTTCAGAGTCCCGGATGTGATCACGGACATGACGAGGACTCTCTAAATGGCCGAGACGTAAAGATTGATATATTGGACGGCTATATTCGGAAACCGGAAGTTTTCCGGATGATTTCGGAAAAAACCGAAGTGCCGGAGGGGTTATCGGAACCCCCCGGAGAAGTAATGGGCCTTAGTGGGCCTGAGGGGAGAGAGAGGGCTGCAGCCCAGGAGGTGGTGCGCCCCCTCCCATGAGGAGTCCGAATTGGACTAGGGGAGGGGGGCGCGGCCCCTCTTTCCCTCTCCATCTCCCTCTCTTTCCTTCCCCCTCCCCCCTTCCTAGTAGGACTAGGAAAGGATGAATCCTACTCCTACTAGGAGGATGATTCCTCCTCTCCTTGGGGCGCACCAAGGCCGGCCGGCCTCCCCCTTGCTCCTTTATATACGAGGGCGGAGGGCACCCAAAGACACACAAGTTGATTGTTCCAAGCCGTGTGCGGTGCCCCCCTCCACCATAATCTACCTCGATCATATCTTAGTGGTGCTTAGGCGAAGCCTTGCGTTAGTAGCAACATCATCACCGTCATCACACCGTCGTGCTGACGGAACTCTCCCATGAAGCTCTGCTGGATCGGAGTTCGTGGGACGTCATCGAGCTGAACGTGTGCTGGACTCGGAGGTGCCGTGCGTTCGGTACTTGGATCGGTCGGATCGTGAAGACGTCCGACTACATCAACCGCGTTCTCATAATGCTTCCGCTTACGGTCTATGAGGGTACGTGGACTATACTCTCCCTCTCATTGCTATGCATCACCATGATGTTGTGTGTGCGTAGGAGAACTTTTGAAATTAGTAAGTTCACCAACAGTGACATCCGAGCCAGGTTTATGCATAGATGTTATATGCATGAGCAGAACACAAAGGAGTTGTGGGCGTGGGTATATACATATTGCTTGTCGTCACTAGTTGATTCTTGATTCGGCGGCATTGTTGGATGAAGCGGCCCAGACTGACATTACGCCTACGCTTACGCGAGACTGGTTCTACCAACGTGCTTCGCACACAGGTGGCTAGTGGGTGTCTGTTTCTCCAGCTTTAGTTGAATCGAATTTAATGAACATGGTATTTTATGAAGATCAAAAATCAATCACTATACCGCGTTGTAGTTTTTTGATGCGTAGGTAAGAACGGTTCTTGCTCAGCCCGTAGCAGCCACGTAAAACTTGCAACAACAAAGTAGAGGACGTCTAACTTGTTTTTGCATGGCATGTTGTGATGTGATATGGTCAAGACATGATGCTAAATTTTAATGTATGAGATGATCATGTTTTGTAACATAGTTATCGACAACTGGTAGGAGCCATATGGTTGTCTCTTTATTGTATGAAATGCAATCGCCATGTAATTTCTTTACTTTATCACTAAGCGGTAGTGATAGTCGTGGAGGCAATAGTTGGCGTGACGACAACAATTCTTCGATGGAGATCAAGGTGTCAAGCCGGTGACGATGGTGATCATGACGGTGCTTTGGAGATGGAGATCACATGCACAAGATGATGATGGCCATATCATATCACTTATATTGATTGCATGTGATGTTTATCCTTTATGCATCTTATTTTGCTTAGATCGACGGTAGCATTATAAGATGATCTCCCAATAAATTTCAAGGTATAAGTGTTCTCCCTAAGTATGCACCATTGTGAAAGTTCGTGGTGCCGAGACACCACGTGATGATCGGGTGTGATAAGCTCTACGTTCACATACAACAGGTGCAAGCCAGTTTTCCACACGCAGAATACTCGGGTTAAACTTGACTAGCCTAGCATATGCAGATATGGCCACTGTTGACACCAGATTTTGGCACGGTCAAGAATTTAAATAATATGGCTTCAAATGGAGAAGTGATCTACATGAAAAAGTTTCATATTTTCGATATGAACATCTTTGAAGTTTAGTCCATCACCATCCGATCTTATCTCGAAGGCCGAAGTTGTATTCGAAATACCAAGATTTTGTATTCAGAACACTATTCGGCTTATTACGCCCCCAGGAATGCCTCGTATGGAAAAATGGTCTACATGAGTTGTCTTCGTCTCGTCGAAACGATCGATTTTGATATAAATATCGTCTTAATACGAGGTCGTATGCAACCTGTGGAGGAAAAACAAGGTCAAAAACAGAAGCTGCAGAGTCATTTCAGACCGACCGAGTTGATTTGATCGGTGACACCGAGTTTGTCCGAAAATTTACCAGAAAGTTGGCAATGTTGACTCGGTAGGACCGAAGCAAACCAATCGGTGAGACCGAGATTGATCCGGAAATTACAGAAGGTTACAGAGAGTTGGCCATGTTCACTCGGTGGGACCGAAGCAAACCAATCGGTGAGACCGAGATTGATCCGGAAATTGCCAAAGATTCCTGTCCGAGTTAGGTTAGGGTTTTTGATGTTTTGCACGGAATTTTTAGTCCTTTTCTTGTACGGAAAGTCCAGCCGCCTCATAAATAGACGAGAGGTGACGGCCGATTGAAAAACACACAATCGCAAAAAACACATCTACTACTTTTTCATCTACGTTTTGTCCCTCCCTTGTTTTTGCTTCCTCGTTCTTCGTCGTTCTTTGTGTTGGAGAGCTGCGAATCCCGAGGCTCTAGGGCGGTTGGACCGACCTAGGGCAGCCCATAGCCTCCGCACTCCCCGACGGGGTCCCTCCTGGGAGTGTGGGGTTTCGGGTCCTCAAAAGCTCTCGCCGGTCGACTTGCGAATCGCGCTTCCGGTGAGACTCCTTCGACGTGAGCTGCAGTGCATCACCCCCGGCGTCGAGAGTACACGTGACGTGTTTGTGTGCAAACACACTTTTTGGTGACTCCGCTGGGGAGGAAGATCAAACATCATCATCATCCATCATGTCTGACAACGATAAGATTCCCAAGCCCTCGGAAATCAACGCCGATAACATAATCAAGCCCAATTTTGAGGAGTTACCGGAGGAACATCGCCAAGCTTATGAGGAGTACAAGAAGGCGCGTGAAGAGAAGGAGATTCAGGAGTTCCTTGCTAAGTTCAAGAAGGATCGCCAAGGCAATATCACTCCGGTTGGAGAAATCAAGTTCCCTGCTCTTCATGATGAACAGGTTAAACCCTCTGTAAGTAATACCTTCTCTCCCAAGGTATGGGCTGAAATTGATAGTCGCATTACTGATAGCAATAATCTCTTATACCAAATTTTCTTGGAAAATAGTAATGCTAAAAATAGTATGCCTCAATCAT
Source organism: Triticum monococcum (assembly GCA_034509565.1). Lineage (NCBI taxonomy): Eukaryota > Viridiplantae > Streptophyta > Magnoliopsida > Poales > Poaceae > Triticum > Triticum monococcum. The sequence goes on from CM067845.1 coordinate 581,969,363, forward strand.
CTAGTGGTAATGTTGGTGTGCCTGTTCCTGCAGAAATCCCTAGTCCAACTTTGCCTATTTCATCGGCGCCTCCCGTGCCGATGAATTTTTATCCTAACCACACAAATCAAATTGTTGTTGCACCCATTAATCCTATCATGAGTATGCCAAGTTCGGTGGTGACGCCGAACCAAACCCTACCTACAAGAGCAAACACTGTTAGATCACTGCCGAATTACAATTCGGCATACATGCCACAAATCACACCTGCAACTACTAACCCTAATCCTCCTATGCTACTATCACAAGCTTCATCGTCCACCGTGGATGATGGTCTAGCTAATCTTAGAGGGGAGATGGCTTAGATGCTCCGAGAGGATTTTGGAGTTGAGTTACCGAGGAACCGTATTTACCAAAAGCCATATCCAGAATACTTTGATGCAATTCAATGCCCTCCAGGATATAAAATTTCAGATTTTGTTAAGTTTAATGGAGAGGGCACAAAAACCACCTGGGAGCATGTTAGTCAGTACTTGGCACAATTAGGTGAGGCAAGTTCACGAGATGAGTGGAGAATACGTTATTTTCCTTTATCTTTAACCGGTACTGCTTTCTCATGGTTTTCTGCGTTACCACCCAGTTCTATTACTACATGGTTTCACTTGGAACAAAAGTTTCATGATCATTTTTATAGTGGTGATAATGAGCTTAAGTTTTCACATCTTACATCGGTTAGACAAAAGCATGACGAATCGGTCTCCGATTACGTCAAGAGATTTAGAGATACAAAAAACGGTGCTATAGTTTGGTGATAACCAAGAGAGATTTAGCTGATCTTGTGCTTAGTGGTTTGAGAACTCACATTAGAGAAAGGCTAGAAGGATAAAAATTCATCGGCACGGGAGGCGCCGATGAAATAGGCAAAGTTGGACTAGGGATTTCTGCAGGAACAGGCACACCAACATTACCACTAGATGATTGAGGCATACTATTTTTAGCATTACTATTTTCCAGGAAAATTTGGTATAAGAGATTATTGCTATCAGTAATGTGACTATCAATTTCAGCCCATACCTCGGGAGAGAAGGTATTACTTATAGAGGGTTTAACCTGTTCATCATGAAGAGGAGGGAACTTGATTTCTCCAACCGGAGTGATATTGCCTTGGCGATCCTTCTTGAACTTAGCAAGGAACTCCTGAATCTCCTTCTCTTCACGCGCCTTCTTGTACTCCTCATAAGCTTGGCGATATTCCTCCGGTAACTCCTAAAAATTGGGCTTGATTATGTTATCGGCGTTGATTTCCGAGGGCTTGGGAATCTTATCGTTGTCAGACATGATGGATGATGATGATGTTTGATCTTCGTCCCCAGCGGAGTCACCAAAAAGTGTGTTCGCACACGAACACGTCACGTGTACCCTCGACGCCGGGGGTGATGCACCGCAGCTCACATCGAAGGAGTCTCACCGGAAGCGCGATTCGCAAGTCGACCGGCGAGAGCTTTTGAGGACCCGAAACCCCACACTCCCGGGAGGGACCCCGTCGGGGAGTGCGGAGGCTATGGGCTGCCCTAGGTCGGTCCAACCGCCCCTAGAGCCTCGGGATTCGCAGCTCTCCAACACGAAGAACGACGAAGAACGAGGAAGCAAAAACAAGGGAGGGACAAAACGTAGATGAAAAAGTAGTAGATGTGTTTTTTGCGATTGTGTGTTTTTCAATCGGCCGTCACCTCTCATCTATTTATGAGGTGGCTGGACTTTCTGTATAAGAAAAGGACTAAAAATCCCATCCAAAACATCAAAAACCCTAACCTAACTTGGACAGGAATCTTTGGCAATTTCCGGATCAATCTCGGTCTCACCGATTGGTTTGCTTCGGTCCCACTGAGTGAACGTGGCCAACTCTCTGTAACCTTCTGTAATTTCTGGATCAATCGGTCTCACCGATTGGTTTGCTTCAGTCCTACCGAGACAACATTGCCAACTTTCTGGTAAATTTTCGGACAAACTCGGTCTCACCGATCAAATCAACTCGGTCGGTCCGAAATGACTCTGCAGTTTCTTTTTCTGACCTTGTTTTGCCTCCACAGGTTGCATACGACCTCGGATTAAGACGATATTTATATCAAAATCGATCTTTTCGACGAGACGAAGACAACTCATGTAGACCATTTTTCCATACGAGGCATTCCTGGGGGCGTAATCAGCCAAATAGTGTTCTGAATACAAAATCTTGGTATTTCGAATACAACTTCGGCCTTCGAGATAAGATCGGATGGCGATGGACTAAACTTCAAAGATGTTCATATCGAAAATACGAAACTTTTTTATGTAGATCACTTCTCCATTTGAAGCCATATTATTTAAGTTCTTGACCGTGCCAAAATCTGGTGTCAACAGCCTCGGAACACTGAGACCGAAAGGTCGAGCGTGAATCATATAGTAGATATGATCAACATAGCGATGTTCACCATTGAAAACTACTCCATCTCATGTGATGATCAGACATTGTTTAGTTGATATGGATCACTGTTGGAAATATGCCCTAGAGGCAATAATAAATTAGTTATTATTATTATATTTCATTGTTCATGATAATCGTTTATTATCCATGCTAGAATTGTATTGATAGGAAACTCAGATACATGTGTGGACACATAGACAACACCATGTCCCTAGTAAGCCTCTAGTTGACTAGCTCGTTGATCAATAGATGGTTACAGTTTCCTGACCATGGACATTGGATGTCGTTGATAACGGGATCACATCATTAGGAGAATGATGTGATGGACAAGACCCAATCCTAAGACTAGCACAATATCGTGTAGTTCGTATGCTAAAGCTTTTCTAATGTCAAGTATCATTTCCTTAGACCATGAGATTGTGCAACTCCCGGATACCGTAGGAATGCTTTGGGTGTGCCAAACGTCACAACGTAACTAGGTGGCTATAAAGGTACACTACAGGTATCTCCGAAAGTGTCTGTTGGGTTGGCACGAATCGAGACTGGGATTTGTCACTCCGTGTAAATGGAGAGGTATCTCTAGGCCCACTCGGTAGGACATCATCATAATGTGCACAATATGACCAAGGAGTTGATCACGAGATGATGTGTTACGGAACGAGTAAAGAGACTTGCCGGTAACGAGATTGAACAAGGTATCGGGATACCGACGATCGAATCTCGGGCAAGTACTATACCGCTAGACAAAGGGAATTGTATACGGGATTGATTAAATCCTGGACATCGTGGTTCATCCGATGAGATCATCGTGGAGCATGTGCGAGCCAACATGGGTATCCAGATCCCGCTTTTGGTTATTGACCGGAGAGTTGTCTCGGCCATGTCTACATGACTCCCGAACCCGTAGGGTCTACACACTTAAGGTTCGATGACGCTAGGGTTATAGGGAAAGTATGTACGCGGTTACCGAATGTTCTTCGGAGTCCTGGATGAGATCCCGGACGTCACGAGGAGTTCCGGAATAGTCTAGAGGTAAAGATTAATATATAGGAAGTATGGTTTTGGCCACCGGAAGTGTTCCGGGCATCACCGGTAGTGTACCGGGACCACCGAAGGGGTCCGGGGGTCCACTGGGAGGGGCCACCAGCCCCGGAGGCCTACATGGGCCAATAGTGGGAGGGGACCAGCCCCTAGGTGGGCTGGGGCGCCTCCCACCAAGGCCCAAGGCGCCTCCTAGAGGAGAGGGGGGCAAACCCTAGGGCAGATGGGCCTTAAGGCCGACCCTAGGTGCGCCTCCTCTCTCTCTCCCCCCTTGGCCGCAACCCTAGATGGGTTTTGGGGCTGCCGCCACCCCTAGGGAGGGAACCCTAGATGGGGGCGCAGCCCCTCCCCTTCCCCTATATATACTTGAGGTATTGGGGGCTGCAACATACACGAGATCATCTCCCTCTTGGCGCAGCCCTACCTCTCTCCCTCCTCGTCTCTCGTAGTGCTTGGCGAAGCCGTGCTGGAGTTCCACGCTCCTCCACCACCACCACGCCGTCGTGCTGCTGCTGGACGGATTCTTCCCCAACCTCTCCTTCTCCCCTTGCTGGATCAAGGCGTAGGAGACGTCACCGGGCTGCACGTGTGTTGAACGCGGAGGCGCCGTGGTTCGGCGCTTAGATCGGAATCAACCGCGATCTGAATCGCTACGAGTACGGCTCCTTCATCCGCGTTCTTGCAACGCTTCCGCTTAGTGATCTACAAGGGTATGTAGATGCACTCTCCTTCCCCTCGTTGCTAGATTACTCCATAGATTGATCTTGGTAATGCGTAGAAAATTTTAAATTTCTGCTACGATCCCCAACAATCACGTGATCACTTAGATAATTAGAGGGATGTCTGTCTAAGTGGGAGTTCTTAAGTAATATGATTAATTGAACTTTAATTTATCATGAACTTAGTACCTGATAGTATTTTGCATGTCTATGTTGTTGTAGATAGATGGCCCATGCTGTTGTTCCGTTGAGTTTTAATGCGTTCCTTGAGAAAGCAAAGTTGAAAGATGATGGTAGCAAACTAGCAATTACATGGACTGGGTCCGTAACTTGAGGATTATTCTCATTGCTGCACAGAAGAATTACGTTCTGGAAGCACCGCTAGGTGCCAAACCCACTGCAGGAGCAACGCCAGATGTTATGAACGTCTGGCAGAGCAAAGCTGATGACTACTCGATAGTTTAGTGTGCCATGCTTTATGGCTTAGAACCGGGACTTCAACGATGTTTTGACCGTCATGGAGCATATGAGATGTTCCAGGAGTTGAAGTTAATATTTCAAGAAAATGCGCGGATTGAGAGATATGAAGTCTCCAATAAGCTCTATAACTGCAAGATGGAGGAGAATAGTTCTGTCAGTGAACATATACTCAGAATGTCTGGGTACCACAACCACTTGACTCAACTGGGAGTTAATATTCCTATTGATAGTGTCATTGACAGAGTTCTTCAATCACTACCACTAAGCTACAAGAGCTTCGTGATGAACTATAATATGCAAGGGATGGATAAGACGATTCCCAAGCTCTTCGCAATGCTAAAAGCTACGAAGGTAGAAATCAAGAAGGAGCATCAAGTGTTGATGGTCAACAAGACCACCAGTTTCAAGAAAAAGGGTAGAGGTAAGAAAGGGAACTTCAAGAAGAACGGCAAGCAAGTTGCTGCTCAAGTGAAGAATCCCAAGTCTGGACCTAAACCTGAGACTGAGTGCTTCTACTGCAAAGGGACTGGTCACTGGAAGCGGAACTGCCCCAAGTATTTGGCGGATAAGAAGGATGGCAAGGTGAACAAATGTATATGTGATATACATGTTATTGATGTGTACCTTACTAATGCTCGCAGTAGCACCTAGGTATTTGATATTGGTTCTGTTGCTAATATTTGCAACTCGAAACAGGAGCTACGTATTAAGCAAAGATTGGCTAAGGACGAGGTGACGATGCGCGTGGGAAATGGTTTCAAAGTCGATGTGATCGCGGTCGGCACGCTACCTCTACATCTACCTTCGGGATTAATTTTAGACCTGAATAATTGTTATTTGATGCCAGCGTTGAGCATGAACATTATATCTGGATCTTGTTTAATCCGAGTCAGTTATTTATTCAAATCTGAGAATAATGGTTGTTTTATTTATATGATTAATATCTTTTATGGTCATGCACCCTTGGAGAGTGGTCTATTTTTGATGAATCTCAATAGTAGTGATACACATATACATAACATTGAAGCTAAAAGATGCAGAGTTGATAATGATAGTGCAACTTATTTGTGGCACTGCCGTTTAGGTCATATTAGTGTAAAGTGCATGAAGAAACTCCATTCTGATGGACTTTTGGAATCACTTGGTACTTGTGAACCATGCCTCATGGGCAAGATGACTAAAACGCCGTTCTCCGGAACTATGGAGCGAGCAACAGATTTGTTGGAAATCATACATACTGATGTGTGTGGTTCGATGAATATTGAGGCTCATGGCGGGTATCGTTATTTTCTCATCTTTACAGATGATTTGAGCGAATATGGGTATATCTACTTAATGAAACATAAGTCTGAAACATTTGAAAAGTTCAAAGAATTTCAGAGTGAAGTGGAAAATCATCGTAACAAGAAAATAAAGTTTATACAATCTGATCGTGGAGGAGAATATTTGAGTTACGAGTTTGGTCTTCATTTGAAACAATGCGGAATAGTTTCGCAACTCACGCCACCCGGAACACCACATGGTAATGGTGTGTCTGAACGTCGTAATCGTACTTTACTAGATATGGTGCGATCTATCATGTCTCTTACCGATTTACCACTATCGCTTTGGGGGTTATGGTTTAGAGACGGTTGCATTCACGTTAAATAGGAAACCATCTAAATCCGTTGAGACGACACCTTATGAACCGTGATATGGCAAGAAACCAAATTTGTCATTTCTTAAAGTTTGGGGCTGCGATGCTTATGTGAAAAAGCTTCAACCTGTTAAGCTCGAACCCAGATCGGAGAAATGTGTCTTCATAGGATACCCAAAGGAGACTGTTGGGTACACCTTCTATCACAGATCCGAAGGCAAGACATTCGTTGCTAAGAATGGATCCTTTCTAGAGAAGGAGTTTCTCTTGAAAGAAGTGAGTGGGAGGAAAGTAGAACTTGATGAGGTAACTGTACCTGCTCCCTTATTGGAAAGTAGTTCATCACATAAATCTGTTCCTGTGACTCCTACACCAATTAGTGAGGAAGCTAATGATGAAGATAATGTAACTTCAGATCAAGTTACTACCGAACCTCGTAGGTCAACCAGAGTAAGATCCGTGCCAGAGTGGTACGGTAATCCTATTCTGGAAGTCATGTTACTTGACCATGATGAACCTACAAACTATGAGGAAGCGATGATGAGCCCAGATTCCGCAAAATGGCTTGAGGCCATGAAATCTGAGATGGGATCCATGTATAAGAACAAAGTTTGGACTTTGGTTGACTTGCGTAATGATCGGCAAGCCATCGAGAATAAATGGATCTTCAAGAAGAAGACCGACGCTGACGGTAATGTTACTGTCTACAAAGCTCGACTTGTTGCGAAAGGTTTTCGACAAGTTCAAGGAGTTGACTACGATGATACTTTCTCACCCGTAGCGATGCTTGAGTTCGTCAGAATCATGTTAGAAATTACCGCATTTTATGATTATGAAATTTGGCAAATGGATGTAAATACTGCATTCCTGAATGGATTTCTAGAAGAAGAGTTGTATATGATGCAACCCGAAGGTTTTATCGATCCAAAGGGAGCTAACAAAGTGTGCAAGCTCCAGCGATCCATCTATGGACTGGTGCAAGCATCTCGGAGTTGGAATAAATGTTTTGATAGTGTGATCAAAGCATATGGTTTTATACAGACTTTCGGAGAAGCCTGTATTAACAAGGAAGTGAGTGGGAGCTCTGCAGCATTTCTAATATTATATGTGGATGACATATTGTTGATTGGAAATGATATAGAATTTCTGGATAGCATAAAAGGATACTTGAATAAGGGTTTTTCAATGGAAGACCTCGGTGAAGCTGCTTATATATTGGGCATCAAGATCTATAGAGATAGATCAAGACACTTAATTGGACTTTCACAAAGCACATACCTTGATAAAGTTTTGAAGAAATTCAAAATGGATCAAGCAAAGAAAGGGTTCTTGCCTGTGTTACAAGGTGTGAAGTTGAGTCAGACTCAATGCCCGACCACTCCAGAAGATAGAGAGAAAATGAACGATGTTCCCTATGCTTTAGCCGTAGGCTCTATCATGTATGCAATGATGTGTACCAGACCTGATGTGTGCCTTGCTATTAGTTTAGCAGGGAGGTACCAAAGTAATCCAGGAGTGGATCACTGGACAGCGGTCAAGAACATCCTGAAATACCTGAAAAGGACTAGGGATATGTTTCTCATTTATGGAGGTGACAAAGAGCTCGTCGTAAATGGTTACATCGATGCAAGCTTTGACACTAATCCGGATGACTCTAAGTCACAAACCGGATACGTATTTTTATTGAATGGTGGAGTTGTCAGTTGGTGCAGTTATAAGCAAAGGGTCGTGACGGGATCTACGTGTGAAGTAGAGTACATAGCTGCTTCAAAAGCAACAAATGAAGGAGTTCATATCCGATCTAGGTGTCATACCTAGTGCATCGGGTCCAATGAAAATCTTTTATGACAATACTGGTGCAATTGCCTTGGCAAAGGAATCCAGATTTCACAAAAGAACCAAGCACATCAAGAGACGCTTCAATTCCATCCGCGATCAAGTCAAGGAGGGAGACATAGAGATTTGCAAGATACATACGGAGGAAATACAGTATTTGAATGTTGCAGACCCGTTGACTAAGCCTCTCTCACGAGCAAAACATGATCAGCACCAAGACTCCATGGGTGTTAGAATCATTACTGTGTAATCTAGATTATTGACTCTAGTGCAAGTGGGAGACTGAAGGAAATATTCCCTAGAGGCAATAATAAAGTTGTTATTCATATTCCCTTATAGCATGATAAATGGTTATTATTCATGATAGAATTGTATTAACCGGAAACTTAGTACATGTGTGAATACATAGACAAACAGAGTGTCACTAGTTTGCCTCTACTTGACTAGCTCGTTGAATCAATGATGGTTATGTTTCCTAACCATAGACATGAGTTGTCATTTGATTAACGGGATCACATCATTAGAGAATGATGTGATTGACTTGACCCATTCCGTTAGCTTAGCACGATGATCATTTAGTTTGTTGATATTGCTTTCTTCATGACTTATACATGTTCCTATGACTGAGATTATGCAACTCCCGAGTACTGGAGGAACACTTTGTGTGCCACCAAACGTCACAACGTAACTGGGTGATTATAAAGGTGCTCTACAGGTGTCTCTGATGGTACTTGTTGAGTTGGCATAGATCGAGATTAGGATTTGTCACTCCGATTGTCGGAGACGTATCTCTGGGCCCTCTCGGTAATACACATCACTATAAGCCTTGCAAGCATTGTGACTAATGATTTAGTTGCGGGATGATGTATTACGGAATGAGTAAAGAGACTTGCCGGTAACGAGATTGAACTAGGTATGAGGATACCAACGATCAAATCTCGGGCAAGTAACATACCGATGACAAAGGGAACAACGTATGTTGTTATGCGGTTTGGCCGATAAAGATCTTCGTAGAATATGTAGGAACCAATATGAGTATCCAGGTTCCGCTATTGGTTATTGACCGGAGACGAGTCTCGGTCATGTCTACATAGTTCTCGAACCCGTAGGGTCCGCACGCTTAAAGTTCAGTGACGATCGGTATTATGAGTTTATGTGTTTTGATGTACCGAAGGTAGTTCGGAGTCCTGGATGTGATCACGGACATGACGAGGAGTCTCGAAATGGTCGAGACGTAAAGATTGATATATTGGACGACTATATTCGAACACCGAAAGTGTTCCGGATGATTTCGGAGAAAACTAGAGTGCCGGAGGGGTTACCGGAACCCCCCGGGGAAGTAATGGGCCTTAGTGGGCCTGAGGGGAGAGAGAGGGCTGCAGCCCAGGATGTGGCGCGCCCCTCCCATGAGGAGTCGGAATTGGACTAGGGGAGGGGGGCGCGGCCCCTCTTTCCCTCTCCCTCTCCCTCTCTTTCCTTCCCCCTTCCCCCTTCCTAGTAGGACTAGGAAAGCATGAATCCTACTCCTACTAGGAGGAGGATTCCTCCTCTCCTTGGGGCGCACCAAGGCCGGCCGGCCTCCCCCATTGCTCCTTTATATAGGGGGCAGGCGGGGGGGGGGGGGGGGGGGACCCAAAGACACATAAGTTGATTGTTGCAAGCCGTGTGCGGTGCCCCCCTCCACCATAATCCACCTCGATCATATCGTAGCGGTGCTTAGGCGAAGCCCTGCGTCGGTAGCAACATCTTCACCGTCATCACGCCATCGTGCTGACGGAACTCTCCCGTGAAGCTCTGCTCGATCGGAGTTCATGGGACATCATCGAGCTGAACGTGTGCTGAATTCGGAGGTGCCGTGTGTTCGGTGCTTGGATCGGTCGGATCGTGAAGATGTACGACTACATCAATCGTGTTCTCATAACGCTTCCGCTTACGGTCTACGAGGGTACGTGGACGATACTCTCCCCTCTCGTTGCTATGCATCACCATGATCTTGCGTGTGCGTAGGAGAATTTTTGAAATTACGACGTTCCCCAACAACTAATCCATTCTACCTTATAACAATTTATCATTTTGATTCCTTTAGTTTTATTTCCCCTTTCTTTCTTATATTCAGGGTAATACCGATGTCACTAATTCATTCCTTCTTAGAGAACTTACTTTTTGAAAAAAATACATTATTAAATACGTGTTCTTACATAATTTTCAAAAAGCGTAGTTTCTGTGTATATTGTGTGCAATTTTTCTTTCAGATTGGTTTATATATATTTTTAAATTTTCTTTCTTCTTAAAGAGTAACTAGTGGTGTAACCCACACATTTGCGTGGCTATACTTTATTCATTGTCTGGGGCTAGCCGCACACTTGCTTTTGACATGGTCCAAGGAAGAAACTTCATTATATATACAAAATGTTAACATTTCACTTTGTTGGAAGATAATGTCAGGAACTATTGACTACCTCCTTGCTTAATTTCCCTAGAAAAAACTCTCTCTGTTTTAAAAAGTACCGCTTCACTACAAAAATTCTTCCATATATATAGTTTAATTCTATATTATTGGTGGGTAATTAAACACCAAATTAGGTTGGCCTAAATCGAAATGCTGATGGCTGACTCTCATCGCAAAATTAGTACATGGAATTAATATTTCATTATTAGAGGAATGCAATGGTATACATTGTCCATAGCTAGCGGCACGAATAAATTGCCATGGGCGGATTTCCTACTTGACGCGCGTTGTATCAAATAGACGCCCTTTCGTACAGGGACAATGGAACGTGGGACAGACTAGGCCGGCCGATTTAGCTATCGCAACCTAGGTTTCTCTGTTTGGTTTTCTACCGGTTTGGGAAACCTTCGAGAAGGTTCGTAAACTGATATTTTTATCTTGGTTTCTCGTTCTAGTTTTTTCTTTTATGTTTCCTTTTCTTTTATATTTTCATAGTTTAATAATTTAAAAAATACACAAAATAAAAATTCTGGAATTTCAAATATTGTTCCCCTCTATATAGAACTAAAAAGTTCACCACATCTTTTGAAGAAATCATATGTTTCTTTTTTTCACATTTAAAATGATCGTTAAATAGAACAAGTTCGGGGGTTTCAAAAAATGTCCATGCTTTAAAAAATATGTTCAGATTTCAATTTCTTTTATCTTATAACAAAACTGAAAAATAAAAATGAGTTAAACTTAACATTTTATACGTAGTTTGCAAAAAATGCTCCTTTTCACTCAAAATGTTTACAAATTTTCAAAAGGGTTGTATTTTCATAATAGGTTCAAAATTTAAAACAATTTTCTTTTTTCCAGAAAATGGTCACAAATTTTATTTTTGTGTGTGTTTTAATATGAAAATAAAACAATATTCACTTATTCTTTATATATGCACATTTTTAAAAGTTTTTCATGTTTTTATAAAATATTCACAAAAATCTTAGAAAATATTTACACCATCTTAAATATGTTTGTCCAAGTTTATTTCAAAAACCCAATGAAAACTATATAAACAAAAAACCTGGTGCATATGTGTTCCCTCTCCCGGTTTTTCTTGGAAGCTCGATTCTTTGGATTCCATTTGTGTTGTGGGGTTTTCCATTTTTGGTTTTTCTGTTTTATTTTCCCCTTTTGTTCTTCCATCTATTTTTCGTCTTATATGTTTCCGGTTTTTGTATTTTTATTTTATTTTTATTTTTCCCTGTTTTTAATTTATTATTTTACCATTTAAATTTATTTCTTAAAGAATGAAAGAGTGTTCTATAAATAACTGTTATTTATATAAATATTTGTTGTACATCGATATTATAAGAAATAAACGTTTAATTGCTTTTTAAATAACCGTTGACCATTTTTTAAATACATGTAAATATTTTTGTAATACAAGTTCTACTCCTAAAAATACACATCAAATATATTTTCTCGTGCACAATTTTCTAAGTTCTGAATATTATGAAATTTTGAATATCATTTTCGTGTCATGATATTTTTAAAATTCACACATATTTATAATTTTTAAATTTTGTATATTTTTAGTAAATCTGTTATTTTAAATCATGATTTCAGACTTACACTTTCTAACGATAATTACCACGAAACTTCCACATTATACCCTTTTAAAAATGCCATGACACAAAAATTTAAAATAAAAAAATCACCACGAAACATCCACATTATACTCTTTCTAACCATAATGTTTAGAAAAAGTTCGTGGTGATTTTTTATTTATATCATACTCTAGTACAACAAAAATGTTCACTGAAGCAGCTGCACTTGTGTTCAGGTACACGACCCCCTTGTTGCAGAGGTTTTGTTGGGTTGGGCCAGTTACCCCTTTAGTGAGCGGTCTGGCAGTAAACTCACTTTAGGCCCTACATAGCAACACACTTAGGGCTTGTACAATGCAATGTGATAAGGAAGATACTTAGTAAAATAAACCTAGTTTTTCTGATGCACTAGTGCTTATCTCTACAGAAGGGGTCCCTAATTATGTGTGTACCCTCTGAAAATAAGCACCGCTGCTTAAAGAAAACGGGTATATCTGTAAGCCCCTCATCTCCAACATCTTGCATTGTACAAGGCCTTACTAATCATCTTCTCATAGGAATAAAAAGCCCAAGATCAATTAAACAAAATTTTCTCTCCATGCTATGATCCAAAATTGTTTTTAGTTATGTTAGGACCGAGAGTATATCGACCAGAGGAGGGGGTGAATGGGAGATTAAAACATTCTGGTGAATATTTTGAATTCAACACAAACATAGTAGCGGAAAAGATTCAGTAGATAAGTAACTTAAGAAAGCATTTTACCGAGGAAAAAATTGTTTGAGATACGAAAAGATGATAATTCGAGCATAGCTTAACTATGACGATGGTGAAAGAAAACACTACTAGTTACAGCAGCATGAGGGAAAACTAGAGACGAACATCGAAGTAAATGCTCCCTAAAAGGAATACACAGTAACACTGAATGATAGTTAAGTGAGGTTCGGAAAGATAAACAGATCAGGAGCGAAAGATAAATGATCAATAAGTGAACAGATACACTGTCATCACAGAGACGAAAGATAACTACTGAAAGAAATGCAGAGTAATAGAATGAACCAATGGTGCTCGATTGCTACAAGTGAATTTGGTAGACCAGTTCGCCCTTCTGCCAAAGGACTACATCTGGTTGAAGGGACTTGTGATTGAACACATGAGCAAACCTCTCCCCGTCCTATTCTCCTTCAACAAGGAGCAGATCAAACTCCAGTTGATTTCACTCGGGGTAGATACTTATCGGCGATCTCCAAACCTTCGACAAACTTCCTTCCCAAACCACAATTACTCTTGGTTGCTGAAGATTTTGCTTGGTGAAGACAATAACTCTTCAACACTCAAGCTGACACCTATCCGTCTAGAGAGTGTGCAGCTCTCAAGAGTAATAGGTACAAGAACTCTAACTCGGAACTACTATGATGCTCAATTACTGTCTAAGTTTTGGCTCTTGGTTTTCTCTTGGTGGATTTTAAACTCAAATCTCTCGGAGAGGGATGCTTAATCAATCTTCTAAGAAATCTTAAGCGGACCAGCCAACGAACAACGTTGGAGCGGGGTGGCAATTTATAGCTGCAGCCTTCCTGGACGGGAAATGACCAAAATGGACATGCGGGACAGCCAATGGTCGAACGACATGAGTCCAACAGTCAAAAATTTGAGCACAACGATAACATTCCTCGTGGAATAGGAAATGCTAATTCCTCAGTCCGAAACATATCTCCTACAACACAAAAGAACTACGTCTTCTGCTGACAGGTAATCATTCAGATCACAAAGAGATTTCTCTAAGTCTTGCATAGGTTTGACCTAAGCATCGCAGCGGATCTAAGCTTCGAGAACCTATACCCCTCTTAATAGTACAGAGGTCCTATGACTCAAGAAAGAGAAGAAGAACAATGAAAAGACCGCTATGTCTTCACTTTGCCTTCGACCTTCTCAGGTGCAGTCAATTTTCTTCGGACGAACACCAGACCAATCGCTTCACGTCAGCAATAAATTTCAAGGGCTCAACTTCTTCACACCAATGTTCTTGTCTACTTGGCTTCAATAGATATGACACAATCATTTCTGCATCACAAATATCCTTCGGTGAAGTTCATCGAACTTGACACCAAAGGTAGCATTCTTTGCGAATCTGCATGGACTATTTATCTCTATGTGCACTAGCAAACAAATCAGTCCCAAGCTTGTTTCTTTCAACAATCTCCAAAACACAAGAGGACAAATATTGCACCAATAACTTATATATAGTTCATGAACATCCCCTGAGGTACTTTGGTAAAGGAAAACGGCAACCGAGTCTCGAAGATCACTAAAGTCCCTCTCTCTATCTCTCCCTCCCTCCCTCCCTCTCTCTCCCTCTCTCCATCTCCCTCTCTCTCTCTCATGAATGCAACCACACCTCATAGGTCAAGCCTTACCGCAAAACCACGTAAGTCATGCAATACCAATGCCAGACCTTGGTCTGCGTCGCTTCCACCCCACTATGTCACTAGGTCTCCTCCGCCCACCTGCTCTCGTCGCAACCCTTGACTTGGATGCCTCCCATGATACAAAGCTGACAATGACCCTAGCACATTACACATATTTACATGGTCTCAACACTATAATGGCATTTTAGAATTTTCTTCGGCTCAAATCCACCCCATAACCACATTGTCAAACAACCAATCTTTGTCACAACCTCTTCCTCGACACACCAATTTTCATATCACAGTTGACCTAGAACAACTTACGCTGACAATTGCATCCCCAAAAAACAATGGAGCCACTAGGTGTATTGTAACCTTCCCAACGATCGGGAGTAGGGCGGTCTGACGTAATAGGTGTAGAGCGCTCCCGTGGGTGGAACTTTTACGAAGAACTTTTGTTTATCCTTTGGTTTTCTCTAGTTTTTTTTTCTATTTCTGTATGCATCAAGATGACATTTTCCACATGCACTTTCGACTAATTTGGGTTACTATGTATTTCATGCTCGCAACACACTCTATTCGAAGTACAAAAGTACAAATAATAAATATGATAACTACATACTAAGACGCAGTAGACATAATATTATGACAAGTACAACCGTCAATTTCGGACTTTGATCCTCAGGCATATCATCACTAGTCTTTTTAAGAATGATCTTATATAACCTTCGGAAAACTCCATCCAAAGCTTCACAATAGTAGAATAATGGACTATCTTCTAAGTAATTTCCCTCCCAACACAATATTCAAGACAATTTTGAACGAAGTTGTCGTGCCGACATAGAAGTTCCTAAGCAACACAATAGTAGAATAAATAAATTGTCATCGATCATGATTTCCTATTCATGATCGAGCCTTATTCCAAAATTTCTTCATCACTTTTTTCTTAGAATGTCACAAATATATGAGTCTTTGGCAAATGCTCATGAATTCCTTTTTTATTCAAACTAAGAACGGAAGCAACTAAGACAAAGAAAAATGACCAAGAAAATAAAAAGTAAAGAACAGCAACATCTGAAAAAGGTCGATCCAAAATTTGTAATTAGGTATCTATAAACATTTGATCTATATGGCAAAATTAGATATCCACTTCCCAAACCAAGTGACCTACGCTCGCTTTCTACACACATGCATCATACCGATTGTTAGTTTCCCCACAGTTAAAATTACAAGTTTCAATATCCTTCCTGATATAATTACAAGTTTATATATTGTCCAGTAATGTTGAGTACTTCCCAATTTGTAATGTGCCATGTGTTTCTTCACTTTGGACTAAATTACACGGATGCAATTCATATGTCATTTTTGTTTGAAAAAAACACTCAATTATTGTGATAAACCCATGTCATATTATTGTGATAAACGACTCAAAAGTATGGACATGTCATATTTACTGTGAGCAACAAACCCAAAATTACCAATATGGTGTCTCACATTTCAGGAAATTTAAATTACAATGCATTTTCACAGGAAAAATATGATCCTGTTGAAGAATGAATCTTTGGGGTGAGATACTTTTCCCATTTAGGTCATGTGTTGGTATAGAGGTCAAAACATAGAGATGACTTGCACATAAACCATAATAAAGATATAATATTACATGAACGAGCTATAGAGGACCAAGAAAAGTCATAAAAAATGAAGCAATGTGAACATGAATCGAGAAGAGATGTCAGTACGTGGAAGATTATTGATTTCAGTTCATAAATAAACTACGAATTCCATGATATTGACTTCAAGACGAATCTAAGATGAAGAAATGGATCATATAACAACTCCCCCCTCCCCACTCCCTAGGCGTTGTAAATGGAACATATGGAGAGAGTAAACCATAGTTTTGAATATGTTGTCGGGTGGTAAAAGATTTTTGTAAATTAATAGAGAAATTACACAACTGATGAAAATTAGTGCCTAAGTGATTATAGGGCTCAAGGTCTAACTCATTAGGAATTAGATTTGGATAGTGAGATTGATTGTGTAAAATTGAGCTCTTTTCTTTTCGGTAGCAAAGAGTTGCTTTCCAATAGCTTCTAATATCTATATTAGTATACAATAATTTTTTATAACATCATGAGATTATTAGAAATATAGAACATATTTCAAATATTTTTCATGCATTTACCGTGACACAATGTTAATTAGTTAAGTACTTAACTACTCCGTGTCTGGAAATACATAGAGCACCTTGACATATAGTTGAGAGCAACCTCCCTCCCACGAGGAGGATGAAGATTGACCGCCTATATCCTTAGAGCATCTCTAACAACAGACCAACCATTTGCTGACCAAAAAACAGGTTTTATGGGTGAAGAGAGAAGCTCTTTGGTCACTAGAAATTTTTGCGCTTCTCCAATAGACCAAAAACTGTGAGCAAAAATTTGAGAACCACATGAAACATGGTGATTCGGCCGCGGGGAGGCGGCTAGACGTATCCACCGCTGGGGATGAGCTCAGTTGGGATGGCAATAGTGAAAGCGAAAGACAACTGTGGGACAAGTTAAGGGACTACTGCTGGAGCTCGAGGACAACAACACGGTGCTCGGGACCGGCAGCAGGAGCTCGTGGACGATGAAGTGGTGCATAGGGACGACAACGGGTTGGGGCAGACGGCGAGGGCGGATCTGACGATGTTGAGCGCACTTGGATGGCCGGAATTAGGCAGGATCGGGCGCCGACAGCGCGAGCTCGAGAAAGTTCATGGGGGTTGCGGCAATGGCCCTTGAGTTGCTGCGGGAGTGACACCGGTGGAAGCCGGTGAACAGAAATTGCCGGCGCGGAGGTGGGGTGAGGTAGCGGTGAAAGTTGACCAACTAGCGGTCCCCCCCCCCCCTCGGTTTTGCTTATTGGTCAGCTGGTAGTGATGGCCCAAATTTTGGTCTAGTATAGCAATTTTTTGGTCATGATAAAAAAAAGTATGGTCGCCATGCAAGTATTGGTGTGCTGTTGGAGCAGTTTTTTGTCCCCAAAAAAAAGTTATTGTCATGACTGTATCTTGTTGTCTGCCGTTGAAGATGCTTAAAGAAGCACTCCAACACACAGGTGCTTTTCACCCTTCCTCTACTGGGCTAATTGCATTGCTCAGTGCGTTCCATCTAATGCACACTGCTGCTTATGTTGCCCTCTCTTTAAAACTTGGCTACGGTTCGTCACCACAAAAAACTGGGATAGGGTTGGAAGCAATAAAACATGGATACGATTAATACCATCTATAAGTATATAGAAGATCAAACCATTAAAAATATGTCATATGTCGAATAAAGTTAACCATCATAAATATATATTGACCACAATTATATTGGGCAACTCACGTGATCATACCGAAGCACAAAGATAAAGAGATAGATTGCTACATAAGTTACATCGGCTAAAATGATCTATCTTAGCTATGTCGGTGGGTAGTCGTCTTCTGAGTTTGTGGAAAGGAGACAACCCACCCCCACAGCGGCTGCTCCGGCGACGGCGGTGACGACGAACAGCCAGAAAAGAAGAGGGTAACGATGCGCCACTTGGTTGTTAAGCACAACAACTCGGATCTGCACGGCGCTGGCGCCGACGGAGAAAGTGACGGTGAGCAGCGCGACCACCTCCACGGCGGCAAAGACGACGATGACGTTGTCGCCCGGCGAGTACTCAGCCAGGGGCCTGACGACGGCTTCGATCCAGAGGGACCGGCCGAACGCGAGGTTGGCCACAGTAAATGCGAAGCGAATGTGAACATCCATGGGGGCAAGTAGACGATTGGCAGCAAAAACTAAGCAACAGTGTAGTGTAGTGTAACTAGCTACGGTGATGGTGATCGCCGAGGAAAGGTCAGTGGCATATATAGCGGCCAGTGAGGTCGTTCTTCATTTCGTTGGATTACAAAAGGACAAACGCAGTACGTAGATGTCCTAGGCAGCCTAGGATCTCAGGCACTAGAAATTAAGCTCGGTGATTCTTAGTACAGTATAGCGCCTGGGTTCCCCCGGCGTCGGAGAACACGATCACACCACCGGTGGACTCGGCAGCTAGTCTTTGCCTCTCCCTCATAGCAGAAAACGGATTGTCGTCCGTTCCGACGCATCCAAATGCCCCCCTCTTGGTAGCACACACGGCGCGTCCAGAAATGGCCGAGCTAATTGCACCATTGCTTCACAGCCAAGGCAGACGCAACTCAGTGTGTCAAACAGTCTATGAACATTTTTATTTTCTTAATAAAATCAGCGAAAGTAGTTGCCATACAACGTTGAAAAATTGCGAGTGCATTACACAATCCAAATGACATTCGTCAATAGGCACATATACGATACATGCATTTCAATATCGTCTTTTTTTAAGCTTTGAGACAGACACTTAATTTTAGAAAATTACGAGTATCCACTAATATAACAAAAGTGAGAGTGCTTAGCAAGCTTCTTCAACATTTGATGAATAAAAGGCGAATCATAATAATAATAATTTTAGGTTTCTTTATTTAGTTTCCTGCAAACAATGCATATTCAATATCCAACGGATAGTTCTAGTAGGGATGAGTTCACTATTTTAATTGGGCACAACTATAAATCCTTCATTTTTAGGAATACAATAAATTTAACAAACCCACTTACTATCAGAGATAGGAAAAATAGTATGAGTGTCATCTAATCGTATTATCTCTTTCTCTTACCACATCCTCAATTATTTCAGTTTATCTTCATTGGTTCAATTACTGGCTTGACTCATCTGTCCATAGATATTTTATGTGTATATATGGAAGGGCTTATACGAAATGAAAGATTTCCACATCTTTCTTTATCCTCTTGCAAGGCGACTAAGGAAAGCCTTCCTCCTCTCAATCTCCACCAGCAAGCCCATTGATTTACTTCCCTCTGACAACCACTTCGGTTGCCAGTGTCAGTGAGGGGTATTGTCTTGCCTCGGCTCTGTGTAGTAGCTAGATAGGTTAGGGTTTTAGTTCTCGTGAGGGTGGAGCTCGTGCGAATGTCAGCATTTCTTCGTCAAGTTAGAATTTTGGGCCTCGATTCTCTTCAAGTCCGTCTGTCGAATGGATTAGACGGAGCTCTGGTGTAGATTCTAGCTAGCTCCTAGGGCGGCTTGGTTAGGGTTTTTATCGTCGAGTGTATGCGACGTCGAGATTTAACTTCACCTTCTTCGATTTGAGTTCAACACAATGACTGCGGTTCTGGGGCGCTGGTCCTTAGGGACGCGTGCGCGAAAACTTTCCGATTGTCGTCGACAACGTCAGGATGGCTATGATATAGGAGCGGCGATAATGGCACGTCGGCGGCTTGTTCTTGTGGCTGCAGTGATTGTTCCGTGGTCCTGTGACCTCGACGTAATTCTTATTATGTTTGGAGTGTTTTGCATTTTTGCTAAACTTTAATAATATATCTGACTCATTTTCGCAAAAAAAAAGGTTAGAAAAAATAATGTAAGCTGCCCTCTTAAGTTTGTGCGGAGAGAATCTGTTGATGACCTGCTTAGTTTTCATCCGGCGTTCCTTTCCATGGAGAAGTCCTATTTTATCGTCGATGCTACGGCCTAGATATCTCCTCTGCGGAGGCGTGCTCTTGTTGATCGATCGACGTCAGCCCATCGGCGGGAAGAAATCACTTTCATCGACCTCTTTTCTCCCCGAATACACTTGTCTTGTCTCCGATGGTAGCAAGGCATACATTTAGTTGATTTTCTCAGCTGAGGTGCCTATGTGTAGCATAAGACAAGATGTTCTCATTTTTTGTAGCTAGGGATCAACGCCCCAAGTCCCATATGATATTGCGTTAGTATAAAGGATGAATATAATCGAACTTATGCGTGATAAAACTTATTACCAGACCTACTTACAACAAATTAAGAATACCGTGCGTGCATGCGTGCGTGCATGCATGCATGCATAGCACCAGGATAACACGGTGCTAATTAATATCTCTGGCCGAGATGTACGTACGTCCTGCATGCATGCAGCCTACCTCGACGGTTGAATTTTTTTTAACACAGTACATTCAAAGTCGCTAATATACATGAGCATAAATTCATTCTTGTGAATGCATGCACGTGTCCCTGACTGCTTTGAGTATCTTTAAAAGATTGAGTCAGCATATCATTTTAAGATTGATGAAGTCGTCATAGACGCCTTCGTAGTTAACAGAAACGTCTCCTTTCACTAAATGCACATTGCCAGAAAAATCTAAAACTTAAACTCAGGTGGATTGAGGATATCATTGTCCTCTTAACTATTCAGCCACATGTTAATTCACCATTGAACTCCTTGATGCTAAATTCAGATGGGCAGTTTCTTCCCCCACGTAGACCCTTAAAACAAAGAATTCTTCCTGCTCCGGCTCCAGGTTGCCAGCCCAGAGTATAGCTTTTTTTTTAAGGGAAAACCAACCCGGAGTAGCTAGCTGCCGCCGATGGACGATGCCGAAGGAAGGAGATCGACGGTGCATGGCCCAAGCGTGGAGCAGATTGAAGAACGGGCCAAAAGCCTGCGCAGTGGGCCATCTGTTATTTTGGGCCAAATGCGGAGACAAGGAGGCCCCATGCGGTATGATAAACCTATACACTACCTACGTGCGGCCTAGAGATGTTTTATGTATAATCTTCCAACTAATTATCTCCTCCCTAAAATTGCTTGGCCCCTCTAAATCCAATCATGCGCTGACACCTCACCCTACAATACGCTCATCCGCAGAAAAAAATACGCTCACCCGTGATCCCCCAAAAGAAAAAGAAAAAGAGAGAGTGTACATACGTGCGCCCAAGTCCAAGCGCCCACGCACGTCGCACCCGCATGCATGCATGTGCAAGCATCAGCTCGAACTCCCTGCTGCTATCTGAGAGCAAGTACAATAACACTGCCTACATGGTAAACCTGCGTATGTAAAGACGAGAGTCATGGGAAACACAAAGAAGCGAGCCATCATGTAATAGTCTGCCTCTACATGTGATCCTACAAAAATACAATAGATATGAAAAAAATAAGAGAAGGTAAAATAATAATAATAATGGTAAAGTCAACCTTACTACGTGGATGATTATAAATTATAGTTATAAATGATATGACAACAATATGCAGTTGGCTGCACTATTAGCAATGCTCTAAGTAAGCTATTAACTAGATACTCCCTCCGTCTGAAAAAACTTATCTCTCAAATAATTGTATCTAGCACTAACTGTGGATGTATTTACTATCAAGTTAGTGTTAGATACATCCATTTAAAGAACAAACTTGGAACAAATTTTTTCGGACGGAGGAATTAGCTTTTATGGCTAGTAACTACTACTTCATCCGTTCCAAATTACTCGTCGCATAAATGGATGTATCTAAAACTAAAATACATCTAGATACATCTATATCTGCGACAAATAATTCGGAACGGAGGGAGTAATAGCTAGCACGCGCACGCACCGTAGGACACTTGGAGTTCCTTTACCAAGTGTGCAAACACATACAGCTAAAACGCAAGCATGTCTAAGCTAGCTCCACCAAGATGCACCACCGTGGTGTAGAAGAATGATGATGGATTAGCTAGCTAGCTAGCTAGTAGTATCCCTGAGCGAGGCGCGAGCTATGTTTGTCATGTCAACCAGCGGGTATTTAAGGGC
The DNA here is from genome assembly GCA_034509565.1 of Triticum monococcum. Taxonomy (NCBI): domain Eukaryota; kingdom Viridiplantae; phylum Streptophyta; class Magnoliopsida; order Poales; family Poaceae; genus Triticum; species Triticum monococcum. The sequence continues at coordinate 581,991,612 of CM067845.1, forward strand.
GCGCGATTGGCTTGGCGACGGCCGATTAACACCCGTCAGCTTCACCAAAGTCCAACTGCGTGCGCGCTAGCTACTCCTAGATGGAGACGTTTAAATTATCCTTGCCGTGTTCTTCGTTCTTGTAACCTTCTCTGCCATGGTCGGCTGCACGTACCTGTCCAGTTCAATTGACAGAGACGTTTGATATTTGCTGACAGAAGGTAGCTGGTCACATGGTGTGGAGCTTAGTGCGCGCCGTAGCATAGTTCTTCTCCTCTCGTACGTACGTACGTGCGTGTGCGCATATGCCCCCTCCACGCCGGGCATGCATGGTTTACTTCGTCATCGAGCAAATCGGACGGTCAGACGCGCCGGCGCCGGCGCCGATCCAGTAATTACTACCCCAGTACTAGTATCCCAGACTACTAGCTAAACCTGTTTTCAGATGATGTCTCTTTCACGTTGTCGCCTAGGCTCTCTTTCGGACATACCTAGCTGGTTTCAGATACACCGATGTAGCCCTGCAAGAAGCTTACTCAATTACTTTCACTGTGAGACAAAAAAAGAGTAAAAGTTCTTTTTCGAAACCTGAGCCATTAAGGCTTAATGCACAAGTTAAATAAAAAAGAGTCCCCTGTTAATTAATAAAAAAGGGATAAAACCGTCACAACATGCTTAGCAGGCACCCACACACATTACTGAGCAGACAATCGTCCTGGTCATCACTTCTCTGCGAGCAAGTGACCCCGGATTCGCACCAAGTGACTCTGAATTTGCCGCAAACGACCATCGACCCTGCCAAAATCACATGTCGGCGACATCGCAACTTCGATACTAACAGAGAGCTATGAAGGGGAATTATGTAAGCCTGACACACCCCGCAGATGATCACCGAACATACCATTTGCTATCGCAAACCCGACTTCACTGTAACAAACAAACTGAGGTGAACCTACGGACACCCTAAAGAATTGATCATCAAAACCACCATCGCCAGTCTTACATAGCTTTTCTATAGTTCTCCCTTGTTGATGCCCAGTTCACGAGAGAGAGAGAAAGAGAGAGAGAGAGAGAGAGAGAGAGAGAGAGAGATGACACAAGAACACAACCATCATCCTGCCAGACTAATATGAGGGTTTTCCCCAGAGCTCCAATCACTAGTAGAAAAAGGGCTATTTGTCCCGGTTTTAGAGGGCCTTTAGTCCTGGTTATGGAACCGGGACTAAAGAGTCGATACAAAAGCCCCCTCCCCCCCCCCCCCCCCCGGTTCCTCCCCTTAGTCTCGGTTCTGTTACGAACCGGGACTAAAGGCCCTCCACGTGGCCGCTGTCTAGAGCTCCACACCAACCGGGACTAAAGAAAATTTTGCGAATTTTTTTAATTCTTTTTTATTTTTTTCCTATTTTCAAATTTCTGAATTATTACACAATTTAATCTCTAATCACCCCTCATCATTCCAAATCATCTAACTTTCCGGTCGGTCACCCATCCTCTCACTACTCCAGCCTGAGCATGCTTAACTTCCGGGTTCTATTCCCCCTCGTTTCCAAGTCTGCACTTGTTGTTTACTTGATAATAGTAAGATGTCAATTCTATTAACCCTCAGGAGTTTATCTTGAGCATGAAGTCACACGTTTCACTGTTTGAGTTTGAAACTATTATTCTAAAAACAATAATAATTTAGTAACACTAATATTTCCTGAATAAGTAGTTTGACCATTGTTTGACCACAGTTTGACCAGATTTGACCAAAATTCAAAAAAATAAAATAATTTTTTAGTAACACTAATATTCTTGAATAATTATTTAGTAACACTAATACTTCTTGAATAAGTTGTTTGACCACAGTTTGACCAGATTTAACAAAAATTAAGAAACATAAATTTGAGCATAACATTTTTTCCTTTTAGAATTTAAGGATTCTAAAAAATTTCAAACAGGCCATAGGCCGTCAAAATCGGATGCGGATTTTCATGCTGAACATTTTGATATTTTTACGTTTTTTTCGACATAGTATGCAAAAGTTATAGCCGTTTTACTTTTTCATAACACTTGTTTGCAAAATATGTCCAAATTTAAGTTTTTTAATTTTCCTAACTAGTACATGTAGTAATATAACTACATCTCGAACCCTTTAGTCCTGATTTTATTTTTTGAAGTTTTTATTATTTTCTTTTGTTTTTTTCCAAAACCGAAATGGCGATAGACCAGGGGGGGTAGAGTTTGAGACACGAACCCTTTAGTCCCGGTTTGAGACACGAACCGGGACTAAAGGGCGTCACACCCTTTAGTCCCGGTTCGTGTCTAAACCGGGACTAAAGGTTTGATCTTTAGTCCCGGCTTGAGATATGAACCAGGACTAAAGGGCATCGCACCCTTTAGTCCCGGTTCGTATCTCAAACCGGGACTAAACACTACTAGAAAAAGGGGCTATGGACCAGGCCGCCTCAGCCCATTAGTCCCGGTTCAGTCTTGAACCGGGACCAATGTGGGCATTGGTCCCGGTTCGTGAGCCCAGGGGGGCGGCCGGGCCACATGGGCCATTGGTCCCGGTTCGTATGGACCTTTTGGTCCCGGTTGGTGGGACGAACCGGGACCAAAGGGCCTCCCTCCTGGCCCACCACCATTGGTCCCGGTTGGTGGCTTGAACCGGGACCAAAGGCTCCCCTTTAGTCCCGGTTCATGCCACGAACCGGGACCAATGAATTGCCTATATATACCCCCTCGCGCAAGAGCAGAGCACAGTGCTCTGTTTTTTCTGGCCGAGGGGGAGAGGCCTTTGTGGTGCTCTAGCTCACCTCCTATGCACATGAGGTGTTCGATGGAATGCCCGAGCCACACTACTTAAGCTTTCTCCTCTCGAAGCTCGACCTCCAAGCTCCATTTTCCTCGAGATTTGTCTAGATTTAGCGGTCCGTCACGCCCCGTCCCCGTCTTCACCGCCGTCGATCACCCGCGCGGATCTCATCACCGACACCACCGTGGTGAGCCTATTATTCTTATCTTCTTTCTGAAAGGAAAAATATTCTTACTTGTATGTTTAGATAGATACTTGTATCATTTTCTTACATTTATTATTGCATCTTATATAGTGCGATGGTTTTGGTATTCGCCCCCGTCGGCCCTCGTCCTGTCTACGATTCGGATTTGGTATGTATATTATCTTTATAACTATTGGTTCATTTATTGTTTATGAAAATTATGCCGACCAACGTGACATAGATTTTATTTATCTAGGATGTATGTGAATCGGAAATGCCAACCGACCTTGTTGAGAGGTTAAATTTAGTTGAAGAAGAAAACAATTTGTTGAAGGAAAAAATAAAAAAAATTGAGGAGGAGAAGATGATATTGGAGTTGCATGTTGCGGATGTCGTCGATGATCACAAGATCAAGATGGATGCAATGCGCTTGAAGATTAGAAAGATTAGAAAATATGCCATTCATACCGAGGCTTGGTATCATTATGCCGTTGGATCAATTGTTACCTTGGTTGCGATTATGATCGCATTTGTTTTCGCATTGAAATGTTTTACATAGTTTCAATGTATGGTTTAATTAATTAGATGCTCTGGAGAGCTATATGTTGTTAGATGAGAACTATGTATGCACTTTGGTTTTAATGTGATGATGAACTTCTATTAATTTGGACACTTAATTATATATAATACACGCAGATGAACCGGCAATGGATGTACGGTGACAGACACACCCGCGAGTACATTAAGGGCGTGCATGAGTTTCTCGATGCGGCTGAGGCAAACAAGCAGAATGGTTTTATGTGTTGTCCATGCACTGAATGTGGGAATACGAGGTCTTACTCTAACCGGAAAATCCTTCACTCCCACCTGCTTTACAAGGGTTTCATGCCACACTATAATGTTTGGACGAGGCACGGAGAAATAGGGGTTATGATGGAAGACGGCGAAGAAGAAGAGTACGATGACAACTATGTGCCCCCTGAATACGGTGATGCTGCAACGGGGGGAGCTGGTGAAGATCAAGAGGAACCAGACGATGATGTGCCCAATGATGCTGCCACGGGTGAAGCTGCTGAAAATCAAGAGGAACCAGACGATGTGCCCGATGATGATGATCTCCGCCGGGTCATTGTCGATGCAAGGACGCAATGCATTAGTCAAAAGGAGAAGCTGAAGTTCGATCGCATGTTAGAGGATCACAAAAAGGGTTATACCCCAATTGCGAAGATGGCAACACAAAGCTCGGTACCGTACTGGAATTGCTGCAGTGGAAGGCAGAGAATGCTTTGGCTGACAAAGGATTTGAGAAGCTACTAAAAATATTGAAGAAGAAGCTTCCAAAGGATAACGAATTGCCCGACAGTACATACGCAGCAAAGAAGGTCATATGCCCTCTAGGATTGGAGGTGGAGAAGATACATGCATGCCCTAATGACTGCATCCTCTACCGCGGTGCATACAAGGATCTGAACGCATGCCCGGTATGCGGTGCGTTGCGGTATAAGATCAGACGAGATGACCCCGGTGATGTTGACGGCGAGCCCCTCAGGAAGAGGGTCCCTGCAAAGGTGATGTGGTATGCTCCTATAATACCACGGTTGAAACGTCTATTCAGAAACGAAGAGCATGCCAAGTTGATGCGATGGCACAGTGAGAACCGAAAGAAAGATGGGAAGTTGAGAGCACCCGCCGACGGGTCGCAGTGGAGAAAAATCGAGAGAAAGTACTGGGATGAGTTTGCAAAGGACCCAAGGAATGTATGGTTTGCTTTAAGCGCGGATGGCATTAATCCTTTCGGGGAGCAGAGCAGTAATCACAGCACCTGGCCCGTGACTCTATGTATGTATAACCTTCCTCCTTGGATGTGCATGAAGCGGAAGTTCATTATGATGTCAGTTCTCATCCAAGGCCCTAAGCAACCCGGCAACGAAATTGATGTGTACCTAAGGCCATTAGTTGAAGAACTTTTACAGCTGTGGAATGGAAACGGTGTACGTACGTGGGATGAGCACAGACAGGAGGAATTTAACCTTAAGGCGTTGCTGTTCGTGACCATCAACGATTGGCCTGCTCTCAGTAACCTTTCAGGACAGACAAACAAAGGATACCACGCATGCACGCACTGTTTAGATGACACTGAAAGTATATACCTGGACAAATGCAGGAAGAATGTGTATCTGGGCCATCGTTGATTTCTTCCGACCAACCATCAATGTCGAAAGAAAGGCAAGCATTTCAAAGGCGAGGCAGATCACCGGAAGAAGCCCGCCATGCGCACCGGTGATCACGTGCTTGCTATGGTCAATGATTTACCCTACGTCATCTTTGGAAAGGGTCCCGGTGGACTAGCTGTTCCGAATGACGCTGAGGGACACGCACCCATGTGGAAGAAGAAATCTATATTTTGGGACCTACCCTACTGGAAAGACCTAGAGGTCCGCTCCTCAATCAACGTGATGCACGTGACGAAGAACCTTTGCGTGAACCTGCTAGGCTTCTTGGGCGTGTATGGGAAGACAAAAGATACGTCGGAGGCACGGGAGGACCTGCAACGTTTGCACGAAAAAGACGACATGCCTCCGAAGCAGTATAAAGGTCCTGCCAGCTACGCTCTTACGAAAGAAGAGAAAGAAATCTTCTTTGAATGCCTGCTTAGTATGAAGGTCACGACTGGCTTCTCATCGAATATAAAGGGAATAATAAATATGCCAGAGAAAAAGTTTCAGAACCTAAAGTCTCATGACTGCCACGTGATTATGACGCAACTGCTTCCGGTTGCATTGAGGGGGCTTTTACCGGAAAACGTCCGATTAGCCATTGTGAAGCTATGTGCATTCCTCAATGCAATCTCTCAGAAGGTGATCGATCCAGAAATGGTACCAAGGCTAAGGAGTGATGTGGCGCAATGTCTTGTCAGTTTCGAGCTGGTGTTCCCACCATCCTTCTTCAATATCATGACGCACGTCCTAGTTCATCTAGTCGACGAGATTGTCATCCTGGGGCCCGTATTTCTACACAATATGTTCCCCTTTGAGAGGTTCATGGGAGTCCTAAAGAAATATGTCCGTAACCGCGCTAGGCCAGAAGGAAGCATCTCCATGGGCCATCAAACAAAGGATGTTATCGGGTTTTGTGTTGACTTCATTCCTGGCCTTAACAAGATAGGTCTCCCTAAATCGCGGTATGAGGGGAGACTGACTGGAAAAGGCACTCTTGGAAGAGACTCAATAATATGCAGGGACGGATATTCTTGGTCTCAAGCACACTACACAGTTCTACAGAACTCTACCTTGGTGACCCCGTATGTCGATGAACACAAGAACAGTCTGCGCTCCAAACACCCAGAGCAATGCGACGACTGGATTACATGTGAACACATCAGGACTTTCAGCAGTTGGTTGGAAACACGTCTCAGAGGTGACAACACTGTTTGTGATGAGTTGTACTTGTTGTCCAGGGGACCATCTTTGACTGTATTGACTTACAAAGGATACGAGATAAATGGGAATACATTTTACACGATCGCCCAAGATCAAAAGAGCACCAACCAAAACAGCGGTGTCCGCTTTGATGCAGCAACCGAGAGCGGAAATGACACATATTATGGTTACATAGTGGACATATGGGAACTTGACTACGGACCTGATTTTAAGGTCCCTTTGTTTAAGTGCAAATGGGTCATTCTGTTTGGCGACGGGGTACAAGTAGACCCACAGTACGAAATGACAACAGTGGATCTGAAAAATCTTGGGTACACTGACGAACCGTTCGTCCTAGCCAATGATGTGGCACAGGTTATCTATGTGAAGGACATGTCTACTAAACCGAGAAAAAGAAAAGATAAGGAAGCGAATACATCATACGATGAGCCAAAGCGCCACATAGTTCTTTCAGGAAAAAGGGACATCCTGGGAGTGGACGGCAAGACAGACATGTCTGAAGATTATGAAAAGTTTCATGAAATTCCTCCCTTCAATGTCAAGGCTGACCCAAGCATCCTGATAAACAATGAAGATTATCCATGGTTACGGCGCAATAAGCAAATGACACAAGCGAAGAAAAAGTGAAGACTATCTCCCGCAATAAGAAAATGCTATGTGGGTGAAATTATGATACCATGCATCCCAACTTTCAACTTTTTCAGAGTTCATTTGAAATGCTTTCATGTCTTATGGTTTGAAACTTTGATACTTCGAAAGTGATTGTCCATTTTGTACATGAAGTGCATCAAGTTTTTGTCGTAACCCTCTCTACTTTTTGGAACATGCTATGTGGGTGAAATGATGATACCATGCCAACTTTCAACCTTTTCAGAGTTCATTTTGAAATGCTTTCCAATTTCAGAGTCATTTAGCTCAAAGAATGAATTAATAGCAAACAGAATGAACTACAAAACTTTTATGAAAATAAAAACAATCAATTAAAATATTATGTTATGATCAACTAAAATAAAACTATAATATTCTTCAATAGCAAAAAGAATATAATTTGTGTGACCTAAAAGCAAACTATAAGTATTTAATTGTAAGTATAAATAAAAAATAAATAGCAAAGAAGAAAAAAATTCATAAACTAGTGATTCACACAAATTTTTAAAATTTAAAACTAATGGCACTAACAGAAAGTTTATAATTTTTGTGACCTAAAAGCAAAAAGAAATCACTAAAAAACTGTAAGTATTTAGTTGTAAGTAGAAATAAAAAATAAATAGAAAAAAAATTCTAATTTTATAGTAAAGTTATTCATAAACTAGTGATTCACACTAATTTTTAAAAATTCAAATTTAAACTATTTAAAATTTAAAACTAATGGCACTAATAGAAAGTTTATAATTTTTGTGACCTAAAAGCAAAAAGAAATCACTAAAAAACTGTAAGTATTTAGTTGTAAGTAGAAATAAAAAAAATAAAAAACCAAAAAAAAATAAAATCAAAAAAGAAAAAACAAAAAAAATGCCTCCTACTGGGCCTCCACGGCCTGAATACGACTAGAAACCCTACATGGGCCAGGATTCAGGCCCGCAGAGGCCCAATAGGCCCACAGGCAGTAGCACTTTAGGCCCGAAAGCCTGCATTTGAGAGGAGCTCGAAAGGGGAGGCAGAGCAGCGCTTATAAACTTCTGGGCGCGGGGCGCACAAGGGCATTGGTCCCGGTTGGTGGCACCAACCGGGACTAAAGGTGGCATTGGTCACGGTTCGTGGCACCAACCGTGACCATTGCCCCCCTTTAGTCCCGGTTGGTGCCACCAACCGGGACCAAAGGCCGCCGCTTCCCGCCCTTTGGGCTGCTGAAAATTGGCCTTTGGTCCCGGTTCGTGGCACCAACCGGGACCAAAGGGGGGCATTGGTCACGGGTCGTGCCACGAACTGGGACCATTGCTCTGCCTATATATACAGCACTTGCGAAATTTTCGGCAACTGCTCCATTCCCCATCGCCGACGCCGCCGGGCTGCTCGTCCTCCTCGTCACCGTCGCCGCGCCCTGCCCCGTCGTCGCCCCGCGCCCCTGCCCCGTGCTCGCCGTCGTCGTCGCCCCGCGCCCCTGCCCCCGCGCGCCGGCGCCCTCGCCGCCCCCGCCGTCCTCGTCGCGCCCCCGCGCGCCTTGCTCGCCGTCGCCGCCCCGTGCTCGCCGTCCCTGCCCCGTCGCCGTCGCCCTCCCGCGCGCCGCCTCGCCGTCGCCGTCGCCCGCCCGCCCCCATCGTCGCCGTCGCCGTCCTCCTCTGGTCCGGCCGCGGCGCCCTTTTTTTCTGTTATATGCTTTTTTTTCTGCTATATGCTTTTTTTCATGTATATATGCAAAAAATATATATGTATATATATGCTTGTTTTTTCATAGATATTTTTCTGTTCATAGATATTTTTTCATAGCTATATTAGGATTTTTTTTCATAGATATTTTTTCATATCTATATTAGGATTTTTTCATAGATATTTTTTCATAGATATTTTTCTGTTCATAGCTATATTAGGATTTTTTTCTGTTCATAGATATTTTTTCATATATATGCTTGTTTTATATATATATATGTGTATATATGTTCTCTGTGTATATATCTATGTTCATGTATATATGCAAAAAATAGTTCTTTAGAAAAATTAGGATTTTTTTGGTGATATTAATTATTGTAAATATGAAATTGTTTTTATATTCATATGAACAAATGAATTAGAAGAGGGAGAAGAAGAGGGGGTCGAGAGGGGGTCTAGGGTCGCCGAGGGGTCGAGGGTCGTCGAACATGAGAGGAGGAAGAGGATAAAAAAAAAGAGGAAGAAGAAGAAAAAAAGAGGAGAAGAAAGAATAGAGGAGACTTCTCCTCTATTCTTTCTTCTCCTCTTTTTTTTCTTATTCTTCCTCTTTTTTTATCGGGAACGAGGGTCGTCGAGGGTCGCCGAGCGATAGAGGAAGAAGAGGATAAAATAGAAGAGGAAGAAAAAAAAAGAGAGGGGTCGACGGTCGCCTAGGGGTCGAGGGTCGAGAGGGGGTCTAGGGTCGCCGAGAGGGGAGAGGAAGACGAGGAGAAATAAATAAGAAGAAGAAAAAAGAAGAAAAAAAAGAGGAGAAGAAGAAAGGAATAGAGGAGAAAAGAGAAAAATAAAATATATTCTATTTTTCTCTTTTCTCCTCTATTCCTTTCTTCTTCTCCTCTTTTTTTTCTTCTTTTTTTTCTTCGACACGTGGGGAGGGGGGGTCGAGAACGCCGGACATTCATGAGAGAGGCGAGGAAAGAATAGAGGAGACTTCTCCTCTATTCTTTCTTCTCTTCTTTTTTCTTCTTCTTCTTCCTCTTTATTTTATCGGGAACGAGGGTCGTCGAGAGGGCCGCCGAGTGGTAGAGGAGAAACCCTAAATAGAAAGTATCGTCGGTGTGAGATACATGTACCGTCGGTGTCGGACATTACATCCACACCCCACAAGTGGCGCGGGCTTCGACGCCCACGTCACTTGTGGGACGTGGATGTAGTGTCCGACACCGAAGGCCACATGTATCTCACACCCACGATACTTGCTAGCTATTTAGGGTCTCCTTTGACACTAGGCAACCTCCCGACCCCTCGGCGATCCTCTCGAACATGAGAGGAAGAAGAGGGTCATCTAGGGTTCGAGGGTTCGAGGGTTCTTCTCCTCTATTCTTTCTTCTCTTCTTTTTTTTTCTTCTTCTTCCTCTTTATTTTATCGGGAACGAGGGTCGTCGAGAGGGCCGCCGAGTGGTAGAGGAGAAACCCTAAATAGAAAGTATCGTCGGTGTGAGATACATGTACCGTCGGTGTCGGACACTACATCCACATCCCACAAGTGGCGCGGGTTTCGACGCCCACGTCACTTGTGGGACGTGGATGTAGTGTCCGACACCGAAGGCCACATGTATCTCACACCCACGATACTTGCTAGCTATTTAGGGTTTCCTCTACCGAAAAGAAGAGGAGAAATAAATAAGAAGAAGAAAACAGAAGAAAAAGAAGAGGAGAAGAAGAAAGGAATCGATCTTCTCCTCTAGCTATTCCTTTCTTCTTCTCCTCTATTGGTCGAGGGTCGGGAACTAGGGTAGAGGGTCGAGGGTCGTTAAGGGGTCAAGGGTCGAGGGTTTCAGGGTCGTTGAGGGTTCGAGGGGTCAAGAATCGCCGAGGGGTCGAGAGAGGTTTCCTAGTGTCAAAGTATTGAAGAAATCCATGCCTTCATCATTAGCCGGAAGTAACCAGGGCATGTTGGTACGAAGTTCTGCAAAGTTGTTCTGAAATGGAGTCCCGGATAGAATAATCCGCCTTTTGGCACGGGGTCAGGTGGCTACCTCGTAGCCCGGCCTAAGTGGTCCAAGGTTGAGAATGATCTGGTTCATAAAGGGATCGAACCAGAGACAAATAACTGGCAAAGACCATTGCCGGACTTGGTTCTTCGGGGCTGGCGGAACCTTGGACCCTGAAACAGGGAAATGCATTTGGACGAACGAACAAATGGACATACCAGTCAGTAAGCTTAAGCACTATATCGATGCAGCGCAGGAAGGGACGTTCTTTCCAGACAGAGAGCACGACGAGCTCACAATGGCCCTCGGGAATCCTGAGCACCCTGGACAGACACGAGGCACGCCAGGCTCCGTTCCATGGAAGGTTGGGTTTCCGGACGCAGGCGGTTACAAATCCCATGAGAGGAGGAAAAAAGTGCAGCAGACCGAACTGCAGGCGCTGCACGCAAGGGTACAAGCGATAGAGGAACGAGAAGCAAATCGCAGCAAACGTACTGCCGAAGCCTCCCCCGAAGCTACCCCGCCATCTCAGCGCAGAAGCAGCGTGGCTTCCACCGAGCAGCTTCAGCTGCAGCATGCCTTGACGGCTCCTGCCAGCTATCCTGTGGATGCTATAACGGAGTCTCAAAATTGCCACCTTATGACGCAATGGATGAATTTGAAGGTCAAGGCGGCTGTTGGCTCTGTTTATCCTACTGAACCCGGCGCAACTTTTCACTGCATGCCGATTCCAGAAGGATATGCTAGGGTGATGGTGGATGAGATAACGGAGGGATTTGAGGACCTCCAGCTTGACCACCCTACCGGTGAAGGGGAGACTCGGCTGGGGTCTGCTCTGAAGACTCCATGCCTATGGCGGAAGGACCTCATCAACCTTCCGAACTGGACGCCTCCGCCTCCTCCTCCTCCTCCGGCGAGTCAGGGCACTCCGCCTCCTCCACCGCCTCCTCCTCCGGCGAGTGACGATCAGGGCCCTCGGCCGGCTCCTTCTCCGGCGCGTGGCGGCACTCCGCCTCCGTCTCTGCCTGCGCCGACGCGCCCGAGCAGCCAACCTCCTCCTTCTCCGCCTCGTCAGCAAGGGCAGAAGAGACCTGCCGCCGCTCCAGCTGCTCCGGCGGGTCGTAGTCCTTCTCCTCCGCCTCTTAAGCAAGTAAAGAAGACAACCGCTTCGTCTGCTCGGTCGGCGTCTAGCAGTACAACCAGAGGCGATAGGACATACAGATTCGGTTCTTCTCTGAAGACTCCAGAGAAGTTACCATACGAGAGGACCCAGGAGGAGAACGCCGAGATCGCGTGAGAAGAAGTGAGGAAATTCTTTGAAGGGGTGAAAGCAAAGAAACATCCACCTCCGGAGGAGAAGGTAGATGGGGTGAAAGTGAAGCGCACTCTGGCTGCCCTGACAAAACCACCAAAGTCTGATCCGCCGAAAGGAAACTATGACCGCATTATTGGAAAGGAATTTGCCGAAGCGGAGCGGTCGGGAACTACTGTCAGTGATGAAAGGCTGAAAAAACGACGAGCTGGGAAACAAATTGCCCAGCTCGGCAAACAAGCAAAGCAATCATGCCCCCCGCTCAAGGTGCCTAGCCACAATGTCGCTAATGATCCGAGGATGGTGCCCGGTTATAATAATCTTGCAGATTACCTGCCTGACGAAGTACATTATGAACCCATGGACATGCAGATGCAAAGATACGAGTACGGGAAGCCTCTCGTCAAAGATGAAAGATCTCTATCAACGATGATGCGAAGATTGCATGATTGGTACTTGAAAATCTGCAGAGACTCTGGGGGGAGGAGTACTTTGTATGTGAGAGTTAAAAAGGAGCATGACCTCGTTGGAATTGATCTGTTGCCTGTTCCATTTGAGGAGTTCTATCAGTCTTTCAATCAATTGGCCCTCGATAAAACAACGGTCGCCTGCTACTGTCTGTAAGTAGTACTACTTCTGTCATTAAGTTTCTCTATATAGCTTAGCTCTTTCATTGCATGTATTTATAATCATCCTTACTATATTATGCAGATTGAAGATCGTCGAATTGAAGAAAAGACAAGTCGGTGATATTGGGTTCATTAACACATATCTCATAGATGCAATTCAGGTTAAACTTCATGCCGCAGCTACCGAGGCCAACTTGCTACAATCGTCCGTAATAAATCAAAACAAAGATATAATACTCTTTCCTTACAACTTCAAGTGAGTGTTACTGTCTTGTGCGTATTCGGTTTCCCTTATATATTACTCAAGGTTATAGTAATGTAATTCATGAGTTATGCATGTGTATGCAGTTTCCACTATATTCTCCTAGAGATTAAGCTTGAGCAGGGACTAGTAACCGTCTTAGACTCAAAACGAAAAGATCCCCAGGACTATGCAGACATGACTGAAATCCTCAAGAAGTAAGTTAAATCGATCATTATCCACCATATCAGCAACTTTGTTCATTTCCTGATATCAAGTAATTGTTTTCTTTGTCCGGCGGGGTTTGGAGAAAATTCACCAAAAAAGTTCCGGGACTGCCGAAGGAGCTGGAATTTAGACACCCGAAAGTAAGTACTATAGTAGCATGTTCCGCGCTTCTCCTAGTGATTCAAGCGCTAGTTTCATCAATACCATTTAGCATTCTTGCTTATCAGTTTGATTGACCTCTATTTCTTGTAAAGTGGTTGTGGCAGGAACAAGGGAATGATTTCTGTGGATACTACATCTGCGAGTCCATCCGCCACACGACGTGTGAGCGGGGCGGGTACTCTAACAAACAATATGAAGTACGTAAATAACAATATTCACAATTTTATTTTATTACCATCATTTGTGTTGAGTTTCATTCATTCATATATATATATATGTATTGACCCCCCTTCTTCAAATTAGATGTTTCGAAAGCGGGATGAACTCCTAGCACCAGCTCGCATGCGAGCAATTCAAGAGGAATTGGCGGCATTCTTTCTTGACCACGTGATCCCTGAAGACGGAGAATTCTATGTTAAACCTGAGTCCGTATGATTATATTTGTAAGAGATAATTACTGTATATATGTAGCCGGTACTGTCAGATAGATATACGAGAACTTGTTGTTCGACCAATCTCTCGGAGAAGGAGAGGTGGTCGATATCACTTCTCTCTGTATGCATATATGTTCATGACGATCTTCTGTTTCCTTCGTTTGCTTTACTAGCTAGCCAGCGTGTCTAGTCCTCTCTATACGTATGTATAGTACGCAGCGTCGACCAAGCACGGACATAAGAGAGGACACTTCTCTATATTAATTATAGCTAGCTAACACAATATATGAAACACCTAAATTAACCCCCCAAAACCCCCAACCCCCCCCCCCCCCCTTTCAAAAAAAAACAAAAACCCTAGCCACAGAAATGCTGACGCGTGGATGCCTATTGGTCCCGGTTGGTGCCACCAACCGGGACCAAAGGATCTCCTGACTGGGCTCTGCACACTGCCCACGTGGAGGGGCTTTAGTCCCGGTTCTGGATTGAACCGGGACTAAAGGTGGGAGGTATTAGTACCGACACTTTAGTCCCGGTTCATGAACCGGGACTAAAGGCCCTTACGAACCGGGACTATAGGCCCTTTTTCTACCAGTGAAAGGTCTCATTTGAGCCAGGAGTAATGTCTTTAGCTGCTCGAACCGGGACTAATGCTCACATTAGTTTCGGTTCATAATACAACCAGGACTAATGTATATATTAAGCTGTGACCAAAGCCCTGTTTTCTACTAGTGAATGGTGGCCGGATCTACACAAAAGAGGTGTTGTAGCCAAGCAAGACACCTCAAACAAGGTCATTAACACCCACACGCTACGCCGCCGCATGTCTTAACCCAAGGGAGAGACATGGTCTTCACCCAATCTCTCAACACACCCTCAACCACACATCGAGCACCCGGACCAATGTCGGGAAGTCTGCCAACCGCCAGCACCCATGAATCTTCCATATATGCATCAGGCAGAGAAGCCATCATAGCCAACCACCTGGACTGGTGTCGCGAAGACTACCAACCGCCACCACCTTCCACCCATGAATCAGCCATATATGTGTTCCGCAACTTCACCGTCGAGTCCGGTCCAAGATTGCGGAGCGAGAGCAAGCATAGTAGACGAAGTAGTCGAACATGCAAAAGTAGATGACATAGAGAAATATGGAGGAGAGTATCTTTATTAATCAATGATCAACTATTACAATAATTGCTCCTCGTCTCTTTATATAAGGGTACAGGGTCAAGAGATAAGTACCCACTTAACGTAAAGTGTGGAACCGGGAGGGGCTATCCTGAGCACTTCGTGCGCTAGCCGCCGCCACCCTCGTGGTGGGCCGGTTTCCCAACACTCCTTCTTGGGTAAATATCCGTATATTCATGCCTCAAAACTTCGAAAAACCTAGTGGAAAAAAATATGGAGAAAGAGCACACAGTATACATTGTTGTATTGGACGAATTGCCTCGTAAAAAACCTCGTGTGAGAAACATCGGGAAAATTCACTCAAAGGAAAAAGAGTACAATCCACTCAACCATCAAGTTGAGTACTCGATCATCAGGATCGAGATTTTAACGACGAGTTTGTGAAGTTTCTCCCCCCGAACCTTGCATCTCTCTAAGTGTCATCATACTGATTCCACGCACACACCTCTCTAAGGTTTTGTACGGTGTTCAGCCCGCATGTCTGCTGAATGTGGCCGATCATCCGCCGAAGCGATACACACTCTTTTGACGCCTTGAATAGTGCCATGATTTCCGAGTGGTTTGTGGAAGTCGACAAAAGTGTTTGCTTGGACGATTTTCAGGAAAACGCAGTTCCACCATAAAGGAAAACATATACAGTCTGCGATTTGCAATCATGCGGGGCCGATAGGTACCCAGCATCGGCATAGCCTATAATAGATAGGTCTTGATTTCTTTTATAAAACAGGCCAAGATCTTTGGTCCCTTGCAGGTAACGGAAGACGTCCTTGACACCTTTCCAATGCCTCTTGATAGGTTCAGAGCTGTACCGAGCAAGCAAACTGACGGCGAACGCAATGTCTGGCCATGTACAATTTGCGAGGTACATGAGTGCTCCAACTGCACTCAGGTAAGGAACCTCTGGTCCCAGAGTTTCCTCCCCCTCTTCCTTTGGCTTGAACGGGTCCTTGTCTAGTTGTAAAGATCTTCCGACCATCGGGGTTTTAGAAGGATATGCCTTATCAAATCCAAATCTCTCCAACACCTTCTGGGTGTAGACCGACTGGTGCACTTGAATCCCAACTAGGGAATGTTCAAGTTGCAGACCTAGACAGAACTTAGTTTTACCCGAATCCTTCATCTTGCACTACTACAAATACTAGCATTAGCGACGGTGCCGAAAAACTCTTGGTCGTTGAACCCCCGAGTGGACTCCCCGCGTGGTGGAAACCTATCTACGTACTACGTTCAACAACCACGGGTCTCCGGTCGTTAGGTGAGCGGTCGTTAGTTATGGGATTTGCAGGTACGTAGTACAACTCTAACAAACTCCCTCTCCCTGTGTTCAAAAAGGAAAAAAAAACTCTTCTCTCCTTTATCTCTCCCCCGCAACATCCCAACTAATGTTGGCGGGTTCTCAAAATATTGGCGCTAAATCTCTTCAGCCCCAACTAATCTAATCTGCTCCTAATCCTGTTAGTTAGTCCTCCCGATCCACATTTCTGCACTACATCCCGATGGAAGTCTGCATGGTTGTTCATGCCCCTGCATCTCCGTCCGGCGCCTCTGCTGAACCACAAAATTCCCCCGGCCACCGCGACTCCTCCCCAAAATTCCCCCGTTCGCCGATGGAGCAAGCAGATTCCAGGGTTGAGTTTGCTCACCATACTACGGATGAAGGGGTACATGACTTGATCATTAATTCTTCTCTAGATTCAATATAGTTCAATATATCCTGAGGTAAAAGAAGAATTGATTGTTGATTTTGCTCCTGATTTGAAGAACGAGAACGTGCAAGGAGACAACATGGTTGAGTTTGTTCCAGATACAATTAATCAGGAGGCAGAAGAGTCACCTAATGAAGAACGGAGCAGCGATGTCTCAATAACCGATGTCGATGAAGACTCTATTGAGTACCTGCGTAGGCAAGTTGTCGAAGACTCCAAGGAAGAAGACAAGCAAGATGAAGTATACCAGAAGGTCAGGAAGGAATTTAATGAAAGACGTGCTAGTGATGCTGCATTGAGGAGGGAAGCAAGAGCCAGGAATGCATCTAGGCATAAGAGTAATCTGAACAAAATACGTAGAGACTTTTTGCGAATTTATATTCCTGACTACTACAAGATCGTGGAAAAATAAATATTGTTTGCTAGAGAATAGTATTATTGTTAGTTTTTCAGTTTGGCTCATCGACAGCAGAATTCAAGATTAGTACCTTTTATTTGTAACATTTGTTCTTGTCATTCATATGTCAGGCTATGACCAAGCGACTGACTTTTAAATATTTTCCTATCCATAAATGGATCTTCATATCCCCTGACATTGTATTATACAGTACGGACATATGAATGGGCTTAGAAATAGGCACTGTATTTTGGCGATGTGATGGACAGGTGCTTCACCGATGAATGTGATCTGCAGCAGTACCTTCAGATCATCAGGCACTTTGGACGCCAAAGCATCACCATGTTAGCTTAAACCTGATTGTAGTCAAACAATTCGTATTGCAATGTGAAGAGATTGTGGCAGATCGGCTGCAACTTACTGCAAGTTAAGTGCAGTTGTGCCCTGCGTGTACATGTTGGCGAAGCTAATTTCAGTCTTTTGCTTGCATTTGTTGCAGCAAAAGCAAGTCAGTTGCTTGCAGTGCTGAGAAACTTATAAAAATAGGAGTTGTACCATTCATTGCTTGGCATAGTCGATGTAGAGAAAAGAAAAGAGAGAAAGGAATTCCCATTGTGTCATAATTGTGTGCTTCTCTATCTAAAACTGAACGAGTCAGTTTTCCCCTGTTTCGTGTGTGTCAAAGTACACTGAAACCACCACACCCGCGTTCTTTATTTTCAACCTATGAACAGAATTTGTGCTTGATTCAATTGGTTTTAAAAAGTATAGCTGTAACTGCAAGTACAGGGAGGTAGAGGCCACCGTGCCTTTCGAAAGTTGATATCCTTAGGTTTTTTTAAGACCCAATCCTCAGGTTTTGCAGCACAAACATAGGAAATAAATATTTTTGGTTCTCGAGTAAAGAGAGCGGGACGGCTGAATTTTTTTGGCGCAAACTGGTGGATATTTCGACTAGATAACCCTCCGTAACAGGGAATAACTATTTAATCTGTTAGGATCTCATCTCCCTGCGCCTCTTTCTCCTCGCCTCCCCTGATCTGCCCAATTCGACACCTCCATAGTCAGTAGATCGCATCTCCTCCCTTGTGTTCTACGCCTCTCCACGCTGCAGGTCGCACCTCGCCAGTTGCGTCGACTCCGGCGCATACGCGATGCTACCTGCACGTCGCCGGTAGCCTCGACCCGGTACGCCCGCGCTACCGCCAGTACATCGCTGGTCGCCTGGACCCCGGCGCACCTGGGCTGCTGCCTCCACGTCGCTGGTTAGCCTCGACCCCGGTGCGCCCGCGCTGCCGCCTGCACATCCCCCGTCGCCGACGCAACTCCGCTGCAGCTTGGTTCGTATTCCTCCTTGCTCTGTTTGTTCGTATTCCACCTTGCTCTATTTTTTTCTCTTTTGGAACCTTGATGCACTGTTGCTGATCCTGATTACAAAATAAGTTGGCAGAATTCGTTTGCTTATTACGATTTAGAATTTTGTTATGCCATGTTCAGTACAATCCATCCATCTATAGATCATACACAATATGATTTATTTTATAGTCTCATATGTCTTACATCGAATAACATAAATGCAGGATAACTACGTACTAAAACAGTAATACATATTAGGAGATGGCTCCAAGTAAGATATGGATGAGACTAGTGGATGAGCGATTAGACGATGAATACTTAGAAGGGGTAGAGAATTTCCTTGACTATGCGTTCAGCCACGCAGGCAGGGAGAATGAAATTCGATGTCCATGCATCAAATGCTGCAACACATACTCTCATCCTCGTGGATTGGTTTCTTCTCACCTGAAAGTGTATGGAATTCTGAGAAATTATACCTTTTGGTACCATCATGGTGAAGTTGCGAAGGAACCTCAAACAGTTTCTGAAGGTCAAGGCGATGAAGAAATGCAAGCAGAGAGTGCAGATGGATACGACCCAATGCAAGATTTGTTGCATGATCTATTTCCTCAAAATAATAATCCAACTGAGCAAACAACGACACCACCATCTAACGAAGAGGAACCAAATAATGAAGCAGCAGAGTTTTATAAATTGCTTGACAACTACAACCAGCCACTTTATGAAGGTTCTAGTACCACTAAATTATCTGCACTAGTTAACTTGCTTCACATTAAGAATTTGGGAAAGTGGAGCAACAAATCCTTCACCATGTTGTTGGAATATCTGCGGAAGGCTTTCCTACCACAGAACTCTACTTTGCCAAATTCTTATTATGAAGCGAAAAAAACTATTCAGGAACTAGGACTGAGTTATAGGAAAATTGATGCCTGCACGAATCATTGCATGCTCTACTGGAAAGAAGATATAAATGCGGAGTCGTGCAAGGTGTGTGGAGCATCTAGATGGAAAGAAGACAAGCGCACAGGCACCACTCTGCACTCAGCAAAAGGGAAGAAGATTCCACAAAAAACAATGCGGTATTTCCCCTTAAAGCCAAGGCTGCAAAGGATGTTCATGTGCCACAAAACTACTGAATCCTTTAGGTGGCATGCAGAGGGCAGGGTAGATGATGGTGTCATTAGATGCCCAGCTGACTCGAAAGCTTGGAAATATTTTGATGCAAAACACATCCCATTTGCAAAAGAAATTCGCAATCTTAGGTTTTGTCTCTCTTCTGATGGTTTCCAACCATATAAAACCATGCAAACATCTTATAGCATCTGGCCCGTATTCCTTGTTCCCCTAAATTTGCCCCCATGGATGTGCATGAAACAAGAAAATGTGATGTTGTCCATGTTGATTCCAGGGCCTTATGGTCCTGGTGATGCAATTGATATTTATCTACAACCACTTGTAGAGGAACTTATTGAACTATGGAACGAGGGTGTTGACACTTATGATGCATCAACGAAAACAAGTTTCACACTGCGTGCAGCACTTCTGTGGATGGTCCATGACTTCCCTGGTTATGCCAACCTCTCTGGATATAGAACAAAAGGAAAATTGGCTTGTCCGGTATGCCACAGTGGGACTTGTTCATTAAGGCTTAAAAAAGATGGGAAGTTCTGTTACATGGGTCATCGACGCTTTCTTCATAAAAACCATAGGTGGAGGAAAGATAAAAAATCTTTTGATGGTACCATAGAAACCAAAGAACCACCAACACCCTTAACAGGACAAAATGTGATGGACCAAGTGGCTGACCTAGAGGGGATTATCTTGTCTAAAGATGCAAGTAAGAAGACAAAGGTGTCCCATGATGAGAGAGGAGATAGCTGGAACAAAAGAAGTATATTTTGTAATTTGCCATATTTCAAAACTCTTTTGTTGCGCCATAACCTTGATGTCATGCATATAGAAAAGAATATATGTGATAGCATCATGGCAACAATTATGGATGTCAAAGGAAAAACGAAGGATAACATAAATTCTCGGCGCGATTTGCAACTAATGAAAATAAGGCCAGGTATGCATCCGGACAAGGAAGGGGACAAGCCTACTTTTCCATCTGCGCCTTTCACTTTGCTTCCACCCAATAAGATTTTGTTCCTTCGGTTTTTTAAGGACCTCGAAGTTCCAGATGGATTTTGTTCAAACCTTGGCCGTTGCACTAATATGAAAGAGAAAAAAATTTCAGGACTGAAGAGCCACGACTGCCATGTTATACTAAATCATTTACTTCCTCTTGCACTGCGTGGACTTGTTCCCCAGAATATTTATGACCCTCTGGTTGAGCTTTCACAGTTCTTTTGCAAATTAAACTCGAAATCACTTTCAGTAGAAGAACTTAATGAAATGCAGGCCCAAATACCTGTGACACTATGTAAGCTTGAAAAGGAATTCCCACCGTCCTTTTTTTATGTCATGATGCATCTGCCTGTTCATTTGGCTAATGAGGCTCTTCTTGGTGGACCTACAATATATCGGTGGATGTATCTCTTTGAGAGACAAATAAAGTGTCTGAAATCGCTAGTGCGGAATTTGGCACGACCTGAGGCTTCCATTGCAGAGGGATACATTGCAGAAGAGTTCATTACATTGTGCTCTAGGTATTTGGATGATGTCGAGACAAAGCATAATCGATCAGGCAGAATCAATGATGAACCAGGGGATGACAACTATTATTTGTCAATATTCAATCCGGATGGAAGGCCATCCGGTGGTCGTAAACCTAGAGATCTTGATCTTCTTGAAGCAGAGCAAGCTCATATTTATGTTTTGAGAAATTGTGATGAAGTTCAACCATATATCAGGTATGGATTATTCGGTTCAGTTATTAAGTACTTAGTTAACTAATTCTTGCATGCCCATATCAATTAAGCTTTGTATTATTGTAGTGAGTACTCCAGTAGTCAAGATGGATGTTCACTGCAACCATTTAGCACAATGTTGAACCAGAAGTTCAATCAGTGGTTCAAAGAGAAGGTAAAGATTCAAGAATAAAGTCTATATGTACATACATATGCACGTACATTTCAGTATTTCTGTGTGAAGATGTTAACATAGCTATTTTTCACTGCATAGGTAGCCAGCTTGCACGAACATGATAAGAGTGAGCTCACCGGAGACCTTTTGGCACTATCACGTGGTCCATTGGAAAATGTAACATGTTTTACTGGCTATGACATGAATGGATTCAGATATCGTGTTCAAAGTCGAGATAGACACCTCTGCACACAGAACAGCGGGGTGGCTGTACTTTCAGAACAAGGGGATAATGGTAATATAGTAGAATATTATGGCATATTGACAGAGATAGTCGAACTGCAATACTTAGGTGGAAGGCGTGTGACATTATTCCGTTGCAACTGGATTGACGTATTTGACAAAGAGCATGGGATGAAGAAAGACAACAAGCATGGAATTGTTAGTCTTAACCTGCAGCGTTTGCTTCTGACAGATGAGCCTTTCGTTCTAGCTAGCCAAGTCTCTCAAGTATTTTTTGTCAAGGACAATCTTATAAAAGGATGGCACGCGGTCGTGAAAAATCCATCACGTCATGCTTATAGTGTACCACATGGACAGTCTGATGATGATTCTGAAGCTGAACCTGACAATGGCGATGAAGACGACTTGCTTCAAAATTCGACATCAACATCACGTAGAAAGAGAACAACATGATGACACTAGTTTATGCAACTCTTAATCTGTAGTAATCGATTTGCTTCATATTTTTGCTTTTACCTTATTAATAAACAGTGACACAAGTAGTTCTGTACTTACTTTATTTCATTTAGCATTCAATAATTCATTTTCAGTATATAAGTATTCACTTATTTAATTCAATTTTACTTTGTATAGCCTTTGTGCACACTTCAAACTAACGCTATATGCGTAGGGTATCACAATGAGTCAGCACAGGTATGGAAACTTGACAGCATTAGCTCGGGAAAGATGCTCCTCACAGTTGAATAAGTCTGGACTGGTACACCAGGGTATTGCTAGGCGGACCTTGCCAGAGAAATCAAGTCAAATAGCAGATTTCAGTAGAAAAAGGGTTACTCACAAGCCTCATTTGCAAGATGAGGAACTGTGGAAAAAGTATGAGTTAGCTGCAAAAGGTAGTACAGAAACATAAAAATATTATGCAAGCTATCTACTAAAGGATGATATAATGTGGTTGCTTGTTTTCATAGATGGAAATGATGCGGCAACAAATACACCAATCTTGTTTACTACAAATTGGGATGATGATGATTCCGGAAGTGAGTTTCTAAGTACCATATATTGTACCAAGAATTGTTTCTACGCTTTATTGTCTCAAGTAACTCATAATATATTGCAGCTATGAGTGATGAAGCTGATACCAGCAATGATGGTGACATGGGAAATGATATGCATGATTTTCATGGTATGAAAAAAAATTATTTTTTTCATTTTTCCTTTATCCACCATGCTGATTGATTGGTTGTATATTTTCAGATGGTGCAAATGGTGTAGATGAATTAATGGGTAATGAAAATCTGGAAAGTGAAGAATCCCAGGATAGCCATGGCTTTGCAGGTACCTCAAAGACCAGTAAGCACAACAATGCAACTGAATTAGTTGATGAAAATATGGAAAATGAAGAAGTGCAGGGTAACCATGGCCTTACAGCTACGTCCAAGAAGAGTAAGCTCAGCACTGCAACTTGATTAGTTGATACTTCATTCGGACTGCTACAATATAAATTGTAGCTTGAATGTTTTTGTTTTTTTTGTACTTGATTAACATATTTCTTTCGAATGGTGCAGGATCTCAAACGGGTGAAAAGCGCAGGGTCCGTGGGAAAAATAAATGCAAAGAAGTAGCTGATCTCATGGAGTCCCAAAAAATTAAAGTCCAGTTTTACAATAACCGTGCGCTTTCCAAAAGTTTTGCACGACACTTGGGTAGAATCGTCCGTAATCCTAGAATTACGCCGATGAGGGTAAAGGAATGGTCCAATATTACTGATGCAGCTCGGAAACATATATTTGATGCAATTAAGGTATGTTTGGTTAAAAGTTCTAGCATTATAATCTGAATTTCTGTACTGATGTATTTATGAGACTCTGTTTTATGAACAACTATTTAGGACAAGTTCGAAAATATTGACGACAACATTGCAATAGATGTGTACAAAGATGAGATATTAGACCATGTCAAGAAACTTTGGATCAACTGGCGTGGAGACTTGCACCGGCATTTTGTGAAACCCAACAAGACTATGCAGGAGTCTATGAAAAAGGTACCTAAAGATATTCCAAAGGATGACTGGGAATGGCTTGTCAAGGAGCATTTTTTCAGCAAGGAGTTTCTGGTAAGTTCTCATGTTGCCTCTTAATTTTCAACCATTTTGTGCAGTTGACAATATAATCCTCTTTAACTACAGAAAAAGAGCAAGAGAAACACCCAAAACAGAGCTAACCTCAAAATGCTTCACCGATCTGGCAGTAAACCCTTTAGACAGATAATTTGGGACATGGTACACGCTTTCACTTCCATTGTTTTTCATTCCAATAATATAAGATCAGTGTGAGTTGTCTTGCCATTTTGTTTCAACTAATAATAGTCACTTGCCTATGTTGGAACAGGGAGGAAAGGAAAACAAGCCACCGAGTATGGACAAACTATTTTCAGAGACACACAAGAAGGGTACAGACTTCCCTGATTCTACAACCTCCGCCAAACATGTAAGACTTAATTTAACATTCATAACTTCCATAATGAACAGCACGTGTACATTTCCTACTTAGAGATAGAAGTTTATGCAAATAACTTACTGTTGGCACTTCGGGCACAAATTAAGACCATAGTTCAGTTAAATCCTGGTCTTTCAAATGATGAAGTCATGCAGAAATGTGACACATCTAAGCGGCGTGATCGCGTAGTTGGATTTGGTGGTGGAATTAGAGCAAGAGATTTGCGAGGACCAGCATTAAGTAAGGCTGAATTAGTTTCTCAACTTCAAGCTTCTGAGCAAGCGAAACAAGTACTCAAAGAAAAGGTCAATGGCATGGCGCAAGAAGTATCAGAAATTAAGCGTCTTCTATCTGGTAGATCTCTAACTGATAGTTCTCATGAACGCCAACATGATCAAGTAAGTTGTTCTCACACATTGGTTTTATTTGTCATTATACTTTCATGTCATTTACTTACATGGACTGACTTTCATAAACTAATCAACATTTTGTAGGACTGATGGTCCACCAGAATATATATAAGCATAAGGAGGCATTGTAAACGCTGGTGAAGAATGATATCCATTCAAACAACGACGGTGTCCCTCTACTGAAGACTAATAAATATTATCTTTTCTACTTGTCTCGTTTTCCATATAGATATGATCAAGTACATTGGTGATATAAGGAGTGCTTTTGACTCAAATTTCTTACAAAATATTTTAATTTCAGAATTGTATGTCAGAATATTGGTACTTCTATTTATAAAAGAAGTTATGAAATGTTGGAATATTGATCCTTTCAATTAAGATTCTTTTGTTTATATATTGATATGGATGTTGCATAAAGTGATTGGAAGGAATGTTATAATATAAGTGGTTCTGAAGGATATGAAAGTGTGAAGAGAGTGGTCGGTAATGATACTTTGGCCAGCATGGTAACATTATTAGCGACGGCAAAAGTGGTTGTTATTGCCTTGGGTTCGACACACCATTCCACTATTATTAGCGACGACAAAAGTGGTCGTTATTGCCTTGGGATCGACGACGACACACCATCCCGTCGTTATAAGAATAACGACCATGAAAGGTACGTGGTCGTTATACTTTTAACGAGGGAGCCTACTATGACCAGCAGATTGTGGTTGTTATTGACCTTTAACGACCACAATCCAACCTTTAACGGCCACATATACCGTCGTTAAAAACCGTTTTCCTAGTAGTGTTGAATTCCGACATCAGGTAGGAACTCGCTTCCTCAATATTCTCAGGCGCACCGATTATGTTTAAATCGTCCACGTACACCGAGATTATACATAATCCATCTTGGGATCGCCGTTAAAAACACATGGGCAATCTTTATTGCTCGTGTAGCCCTTCTCATGAAGGAAATCACTTAAGCGATTGTACCACATTCTACCAGACTGTCTGAGTCCGTACAGTGCCTTTTGAAGTTGAACACTGTATAGACCCGTGTTTGCTCTATCATGGTTCGGAACAGGGATACCTTCTGGGACCTTCATGTATATGTTCGAATCCAAGTTACCATACAGGTAAGCAGTGACAACATCCATTAGTTTCATTTTCAAGCCCATGTTTACTGCCATCGAGATCAAGTATCTAAAGGTAACTCCATCCATGACCGGGGAATAAGTCTCCTCAAAATCGACACCTGGTCGTTGAGTGGACGCTTGAGCGACGAGCCTTGCTTTGTACCGTACTACCTTATTATTTTCATCTGTCTTTCGAACAAAAACCCACCTATGACCAACAGGGCGAATGTGCGGAGGAGTTCGACAAACTGGTCCGAACACCTTCCTTTTGTTGAGAGATAATAATTCGGCAGTAATTACCTACTGCCAATCTTTCCAATCCGGCCTTTTCTTGCAATAAGCGAGCGTGTTAGGCTCAGGGTCAAGATCTATGATTGAGGCAATTTTCGTAGGAAAGTTAATGTCGACAATCACCGTTGCTCGGTTCAGGGACTCCCCCGTATAAATATAATTTATGGCCATTTCGTCATGGAGCGCATCTGGCGCTAACACTTGCTCTACCAAATTTCCTATTATGGGAGCAAGGTCCTTTAGATTTCCGGTGCCGACGTGTGCGCACACATCTCCGCTGGGTGTTTCCCCTATGGTAAAGTTTAAGTCCAGAATTTCGTCCACTGAATTTTCCGTACTTGTGCCAGACTGGCTCCCCATTTCACTTTTGGGTACTTTGGTGACAGGCTGTAATAAATCTCTCTCTTATCCTTTTTCGTCCGGCGTCCCCAAGTACTTGGGATTTGAGAAGCCGGATCTCTCGTCCATTTAGGCCTTTGGACGGGAGCGGGTATACCATCATTTTTCTTCGGTATTTCAACCCTTTCCGGTGCATTGCGCGTGTGCACATGCACTTTTGTCACAGTATTTAAGTCACTAAAGTGGTCAGGAAGTTGATTTGCTAATGACTGCAAATCTATTATCTTTTGGACTTCCCTCTCAGTCTTAGCAGTGCACGGGTCATGAGCGTGGATTCCCGTGGTTTGCCACGTGATTTCTCGACTTTTAGCATCAAGGGGTTGATTCTCTCCCCCTAAAGTCGGGAAAAAAAATCCTTGTCAAAAATGCAATCAGCAAAACGAGCCGTGTGACAGTCACCTGTCATGGGGTCCAGATACCTGATTATGGACACATTCTCATAACCAACGTATATCCCCGACTTATGGAGCGGGCCCATCGCCGATGGCTGAGGTGGTGGTATTGGTACATATACCTGGCAACCAAACCTAAGAAGGTAGGAAATTTTCGATGCCGACCCTTGCGCAAGCTGAACAGGAGAGTGGATGTTGTAGGTCGACGGTCGAAAGTTGATGAGATTGGCCGCGTGTAACACTGCGTGGCCCCAATATGTAGTTGGTAAATTACAACCCTGAAGGAGCGGTCGAGCAATGAATTTAATTCTTTTAATCAATGCCTTGACAAGTCTGTTTTGTGTATGAACATGCGGTACCGAGTGCTCAACTTTGATTCCCATTGCCATGCAATAATCATCGAACATCTTTGAAGTAAATTCTCCGGTGTTGTCCATTCGAATAGACTTTATACGATAATCAGGGAAATTATTCCTCATTTGTATGATCTGAGAGATCAGCTTTGCAAAGGCATGGTTCCGTGTTAACAGCATAGCAGGCAAACATTGGACCATTTAGAGGAAGCATCAATGAGCACCATGAAGTACCGAAACGGCCCCTTGAGGGGCTGAATTGGACCGCATATGTCCCCTTGGATACGCTCCAAGAACGCGGGGATTTCATCCCTCACCTTGAGAGGCGATGGCCTAATGACTAACTTCCCCTTAACGCATGCGGAGCACATGAAATCATCGGGATTCGGGAAGTTCTTCACGCTAACATTATGACCATGCGAGTTGTTTATTATATTTCTCATCATCCTAAGTCCGGGGTGGCCTAACCTATCGTGCCAGTGGCAGAAGAGTTCAGAGCTTCTAAAAACGGTCTTGAGGGTAGTGTACATGGGCAGTGCTACTATTTTAGTGTAGTATAGCCCTGTGTCGAACGAAGGAATCCTTTCGATAACATGTTTACCATTTGCATCCTGCTTTGTGATAAGTAGGCACTCCTTGCCGTTCTCATCATCGGTCTCAATATGAAAACTATTGGCGCGGATGTCTCTAAAGCTGAAAAGAGTATGAGTCGACTCCGGGTACAACACCGCATCATTAATGATCAAAGTTGTTCCCATAGGAAGTATAATAGTGGTTCGTCCGGAGCCAACTATGTGCGAACCGCAGCCGACGATTGTCATGATACTTCACGGAGATTTTTTAATAGACTCAAAGTACTTAGTTTCTCATAAAATGGTATGTGTAGTTGCGCTATCGGCAAGGCACGTTTCCTCCATTCGGGCGCCACACGCGTTCTAAAATATGACATATAATTAATGTAATGAGGAAGATGCTACATTAATAATAAATGCACACATTCCAGAACATAACATATTATCATGTATAAATAATAGAATAAATGAATAAATGTCATCCAATCGCCAAAGTAAAGAATAAATTTATGCTCTCATAGAGCTTACAACCAAATTGAATTTATTGTATCAAATCACGGAATCATGATAACCAAATAGGTATGCTAAGTAGACTCAGTGAAGAAGCCATTGACCTCAGCCGCAATCTCCATACTAGTGAGCTGATCCTCCTTAGAAATCATCTTGGAGGCAGCATCAACATCTAGTTGCGGCACCGCCGAGGGGACCATGTGGTCAACCTCCATGGTGACGTTGGCGTCACTAGAGACCGCCAAAGCCACCGCGATGGGCGCGGCATGGGGCGTAGAGATCATCACGGGTGTCGCCATGGGCACCGGTGGTGCTCCCTCCTGAACCAAGGCAAGGTGCATCTCACGCACCTTGCGAGCCTTGTATGCATCAACAACCTCCTGTGGCGTGCGACACTGGCGGGAGAAATGCTCCACCGAGCCACACTAGAAGCAGTCCTGAGGCCTCTGCCCCCCCTTGCCCGACTTTTGCTGTTTAGCTGGGGCGGGGGGTTGAGGGCCCTTCTTCTTGCCCTTGCGGCCCCTCTTCTTCTGTTGAGACTTGCGGACTTTGAGAGCATTCACCTCCTGGTGAGAACTGCCCCCAAGTGGTTGCGCGACAAAGTTCTTTTTTAGAACCTCATCCTACGCCTCTGCCACCTGGAGGACGTCAATCAACTCTGAATACCTCATGTAGTTGCCCCTGCGGTAGTTCCGTGCGGACAGGACCGCGTCAGGGTGGAAAGTGGATAGGGTTTTCTCAATCTTCTGGGTGTCGGTAATCTCAGTACCACACAACCGAAGAGTCGTACAAATCCAGTGCAGAGCCGAATTGTACTCCCCAACCGTCTTGAAGTCCGCAAATCTCAGATGGATCCACTCTGCCTCTGCACGTGGCTTTCATAGTGTACTTCAGCCACTCAAACCGCTGCTTAAGAGCGGTCCAAAGGCCAGAAGCACTCCGCTCAGCCATATACTCGTCTTTCAGAGTAGGTGACAGGTGATGACGGAGAAAATGCAGGGCCTGCGCATTCTTAGTTTCGAACTTGGGATCAGTGGGGGCCAGCTGGGTCCCCTTACCGATCGCCCTCAGGAGGGATTTGCCCTGGAGAAAGATCTCACAGTCCGAGGCCCATGACAGGTAGTTCATCCCCGTCTGGGCCAACTCAGCAAACTCCTTGTTGACAATTCAGGCCATCTGCAATTTATGCAAAAATCATGAGATTACAGCAGGTAATCTTTTGCACAAATGCGATGTTGATAAACTTATTCAATAAAAATGACGTTCCATTATTTAAAACATGTTCTTGTATGACTTACTTAATGATTAAGAGTGTAAAACAATTAATCTACAGTTGTAAAATCATACAATAAAAACATGTTTACAAGATATAGCATGTTAAGCGCATTTTGTACGTGAAAAATAGCCCAAAAATTGAATTCCGGAGACATTTTATAGCCCAAACACGCGTTTTTCAACAAAAACAGACAGTTTCAGGGGCTTATACGTGAAATATTACAGCAGGAATATAATGCGTGTAAAAACAGAAAACTTCGGGGGCTAAAATGCAAAGAACCCCGCGCGCGTGCAGTCCGGCTCGGTCCGGTTTGGCTACTGGCAAAAAAAAGGGTTGTTGGCCCGTTTAGTGCGCAGCAGGCGGCCCCTCCCTCTCTCTTTTTTTATGTAGAGAGAGCCAACAGCCGGGGCCCAGATGGGCCCAGCAGCCAGCAGGCCGGCCCAGGCGCTGCGCTGCCTTCCCTGGGGCGATGCTAGGGTTTCCCCTAGTGCCCGTAGCGTGGATGCAGCGGCGGCCCCGGCACGTGGCGGCGGCGGCGGCCATCCCGGCACGACGTCAGCAGGACGCGACGGGGAGCGGCCATCGGGGCGCGTGTGAACAGGGCGCGGCGCGGCGGCGGGCCAGCGGGCCGTGTGCTAGCAGGGCGCGGTGGCTGGCCATCGGGGCGCGGCGTCGAGCGCGCGCGCTGGCCAGCGGTGACGCGGCGACGGCGGCCAGCAGGGCGCGGCCATCAGTTACGCGGTGACGGCGGCTACAACGGTGGCTACGACGGCGACATCAGCTACTGCCACGTCGTGCGGCGACCAGTGCCAGGCCAGCACGCACGCCGGCGCGGCTACCACGCACGCAAGCGGGGGCGTCTTGCAGCCGAGGGGCGACCAGCGGGGCCGCGGCCAGTGCACGGGCATGCGTGTGTCTCGGGATTCCTAACCTTCATCTTGTTCATCGGGAACATCGACGGCGCATGGCACAGCAGGTGCGTTGCGGCGGTACCATAACCATCTGGATCACGTTTTGTACCGACTCCCCTATAGTGTAGTCAACAAGTTTCTTGTGATTCAAGAACATCGACATTGATCGGCGACGTATTCGTCAGCCAGTTCTCGGGAGAGAAATCCACACCATAAGTAAATTTATTTGAAAAATAAACTAATCGCAAAAACGAAATCGTCGTAACGAGAGGAATTCATTTTTTGCAAAAGTGGAGATCGGATCTTATACCTCCGCGGGATCGATGAAAGCCTGCTTGACGCATGCTTGACGGAGAGTTGATGGAGCGAAGCATGCTGATAACATGTTCCGCAACTCCACCGACGAGTCCGGTTCGAGGTTGCGGAGCGAGAGCGAGCGTCGTAGACGAAGTAGTCGAACACACAAAAATAGATGACACAGAAAAATATGAACGAGACTATCTTTATTAATTAATGATCAACTGTTACAGTGATTGCTTCTTGTTTCTTTATATAAAAGTACAAGGTTAAAAAATAAGTACCCACTTAACGTAAAATGTGAAACCGGAAGAGGCTATCCCGATCGCTTAGTGCGCTAACCACCGCCACCCTCGTGGCGGGCCGGTTTCCCAATAATATGCATCAGTCAGAGAAGCCACCATAGCCAGCCACCCTCGACGAAGAACATGTAGCAAGCCCACTACCCCAGTCGTCCAGGTAGACCCGACCAAGTCCATCAATATCGAAAACCTCCGGCCACCGTAACCGCCAAGCACCATTCCATGATGGGAACGGAGGAGCGTCGGCCAAAGAAAAGAGCCATCACGGTTGACCCCACACGCCCACGCACCTCTGAGCCAACATAGGGCCAGTGTTGTCGGTGAGAACGATATCTATAGGATTATAGGGAATTTCTTCTATGGTTGGCGGGCGCGAGGCTATGAAAAAAGCGGGTTTAGAAGATTAACACAGGGGAATTTATCCAGGTTCGGGCCGCAAGTGATGCGTAATACCCTACTCCTGCTGGTTTGTGTTTATCTGGTGTTTTGAACTAGCTACAAAGCGTGTGAAAATGGACAAAAATGGCCCTTATCTAAAACTTCAACACAAAATGGCCCCAATCTAAAAATATTTCACGAAATGGCCCTTTTGCATGACGTCCCCGGCTAGGGCGCCATGCGAGATAGCATGACGCCCCGGGGTAGGGCGTCATGCTACATGTCGCTAGCATGGCGCCCTAGCCGCGGGCGTCATGTAAAAGAGGGTCATTTTGTGAAATATTTTCAGATTAGGGTCATTTTGTGTTGAAGTTTCAGATAAATGCCAGTTTTGTTCATTTTCACACAAAGCGTGTAGGGTTCAAAAAGTCTAAACCCCTCTCTAGTGTGCCCCGGGCCTCCTTTTATGGCCAAAGGGGTCGTCACAGTGGCACACAGGAGGTGGAAAGTTTGTACTGTATACAAGTCTATCGCCTGGTACCGTAGGACAAATGCATTTAATGCGCTGCCGACGTGCCCCCTCACTTTATCGGGGACGGCAAGGAAACTCGTCTCGCCCGTCGCCGCCTCGCCTCGCACTGACGCACATCCAAGCTGGCTAGGCGTGGAGCGCCACGCTAGCTGGCTGGCTGCTGAGTTGGTGCGGTGGCGGAGTCTTCACGAAGATCTGCATGCCACCACGCAGGTGCTCGCTGAATTGGCCTGGAAGCTGCACGTTGCCATGCAGGTGCCTGCCTCATTGGCGGGTTGACTGTTGTGTTGGAACGGCGGTGGAGTTTGTGTAGGTGGGGGCCTAGTTGCGGCCCCGCTGATATCCCCGGCAAGGGTCTTGCCGGGGTCTCGCAGGTGTCCTCGGCAAGGGTCTTGCCGGGGGTCTCGTGAGCGTCCCCGACAAGGATCTTGCTGGGGGGATTTCCGTCTTTTGGTCCTCATCTAGTCTTGTATGTTCTTGATCTTTACAAAGATCCGCATGCCACCATGCAGGCGCCTCCCGTGTCTTGGTTCTAATATTGATGACAGTGTCGAAACTCTTAAGCTTAAGGGTGGCGGCTCTGCTGGTGTTGGACAAGTTGCCCCGGCAAGACTCTTGCTAGGGCTACGTAAGCTCCCCTGGCAACGCTCTTGCTGGGGAAAGCCCACCTTGTCCCTCTGCTTCTCGCGCCTTCAGCTTGGCGCTGCTCTAATAGTCTTATATCTTCGCTTCATCTGCTCCGCCAAGCGTGGTTGTAGGCGTGTGGCTGCGACTGCCTACGCATAAGTAAAGGGATACAAAAAGGATCTTTACTTTTGTACACCGACAATTGTGATTAATGAACCGGTGATAGTACAATCTATTTGTAGTCATCGATGAAAGTAGAGAGATTTGTCGTGCCAGAAGGGATCTCGACGATGAAGGTGACGTGGTGGTTCTACATAAGTTCATACTCGTGTATGAGTAATAGCTTGAGCGTTGGTAATCGTCGACCTTGGCATCCTGGAGCTTCACTGACAACCTCCCGTCAGCGACCACCACTAGTGTGTCCGCCCTTGGGAGCGCCTTTGAGGGCAAGGGCTTGAACGACCATGGCCAAGATTGGCGAGATGCAGCGCGGCTACTTTAGCCACAACGCCCAGCATGTCATCGACACTGGTGACGAGGAGGTATTCGCGGCCTCGAGTGATGTTGATTTATTAGTGTGAGTGGTCGTGCAATTATGCATGCATCTTAGAGCATGCCACTCGACACCCTAGCTATGTTCACTCCCTACTTTGCTTCTTTGTCAACATAGTACTCAATCATTTCGTCAAACAAGACAATAGCTGGGTACATCGATGTCAATGTCATATTGGTGCCGCTTTCTAAGCCATTTTACTTGCCTCACGCAGGTTTGCCGGCGGTAAATGATCTTGAAAAACGTATGCATATGGAGAGTAAACCAATGGATTTTAATGTTCTAAAGTACTGAGCATACACGCATCCGAAGGAGGAAAATAACATTCATGGGTAGGTAGGTGCATGCAAGGACAAAGTTGCATCGAAGCCTCAAGTTAAATCCGGTAATTGTTATGCCAATCTTATTTTTCCATTATAAATTTCTTATCTTTATTTGTTGTTTTCGCAAGTGTGCCAGCGAAATGGATTTAGCTTTGTTAACATTTATTTATCCCCAAATCATATTTATCCCCGTTAATATCATGGCCGATCACCCTCGTTGGTCACTAGTTTAGAGATAGAACAACGAAAACAATTGGCAGGATCTAATGCCATAAATATCATAAATATATAAGCTGCTGAGACCTGAAGTCATGCCAACTTGAGCCTTGATAGAAAGCATGGAGCATATGAAATTTATACCAGCAATACACCAAGAACAATAATAAATCCCGGATAAAATTCTGAGCAATAGGACGTCGTCATTTGCATGCATGCAATCAATCTTCAAATTCCCATCTATCACGCATGTGCTTAAAGCATACTACTCACACATGGATGAAGAAATAACTGTGAATTGAATGCACTGAGGACGGTGTGGAGATGATGATTATTTGATGAAAATGGGATCATCTGGCAATGGAGAGAACCGTCTACAGAAGATCAAAACCTTTCAATGAGCACATAACCAACTAGCAAACTGAACCCAGTTTGTTTATAGAATAAGTAAGCGGTCATAGAAGGCATTTAGGATAGTATCTCTTGAAACCTCCTGCGAGAACATGTACTTTCTCATCTCAGTTCTTGGCATAAGACATTCTAAAACCAAACATACTTGTAACAACAGGCTGGCCCTGGAATTGTAAAGAGAGGGTTAATAAATTTACGGGATTCTATGAATTAGTAAATAAGTTAGATTGCTATTGCATATAAAGAGATAAAGTTGTAACTGAATTTTGCCTCTAAATTCATATCTTCATTGAATTATACCATGTTATAGTTCCAACAATATTGGAACACTTCCAGTAAATCAATTATAATGTATTGACCAAAAAGGTAATTCAGATAAAACTGGTATCTGATTAGAGAGAAACTTGTTGTTTTAATTTCTAATACAAAATTTGGTATCAAAATTCAAACTGCATAGAAAACTTTGTAAACAAGCCAGTAAATAAGGAATTTTTCAGTGACGAATCTGATTAAATTTCAGCTAATATTGACAGATAATTCAATAGAAACTGATGTTTTAGTTTTTTTCTTAGCCGGTCAACACCCTAAGATGCAGATGTAATAGAGTACGTAGAAAAACAGTTTACTCAAATCCTTATGAAAGTAAACGTGCACTTATTAGTTCTACCTTAAACCGAAGTTAGTTGGAGCAAAACTCCAGTAGGTAAGCTTTCTAGGTTTGCAATATCACAAATCGAGTACACAAACGCATGCATGCATGCAACAAAACGATAACTCGTGAACTAATTACCTATGTTTTGAGGGATTGAAAAGAAAAATAATCCTTTGAGAGCTAACGCAAATGCAACAAAGAAACAAGATGGCACTTGCCGTCCACACACTTAATATGCATCAATATCGTGCACGCATTCCAAAAGTACATTCTGAGGAGTTGCATTTATTTCCCGATGCGAATATGAGAGAACAGAAGAGCTCCCTTGCTTTCAAAAGAGTGAAAGAAGTTCTAGCTTACCTAGGTAGGTGTGTAGTTTTCATGTGAGTTCTCTCGCCTCACGGCGAAGAGCAAACCCACAACCACAATGGCAGCTGTTCCTGCAACGACCAAGATCCACACAAAAGCAGCGCGAGGATGCGTCGGTTGGGTGAGCAAGGCAGCTCTGATCTGTATGACACATGTTCTGATAGAGAAGGTGATGGTGAACAGCGCGCTGACTTCCATGATGGGCAAGATGACAATTATATAATCGTCCGGCAATTGTTGGGTCAGGGGCTTGATGATACCTTCGATCCAGATGGACCGACCGAACACAAGGTAGGCCAAAGTGATCGTAAAATAAACTCGCAGATC
Organism: Triticum monococcum; assembly: GCA_034509565.1. Lineage (NCBI taxonomy): Eukaryota > Viridiplantae > Streptophyta > Magnoliopsida > Poales > Poaceae > Triticum > Triticum monococcum. Next base: position 582,026,956 of record CM067845.1, read on the forward strand.
AGCCATGAGGGGTGGGTTTGTTAGTTGTGCAGTACAGTGCAATGGTGGCTTGATTGTCCCAAAGTAAAATGTTACCTAGAGAACTGGCATGTTTGGTGCAATGGTGTGGCTCGATGTGCGTAAGTAAAATTTTGTGTAGAGAGTTAACATATAAGTAAGGAAAAAATGAATTAACAAACTGCTTGATTATGATATGCTTTTCTAAAGGTCTTGAGAACTCAGGGCATCGAGGAGACATGGTCGAGGATGAGGTCTCGTCACGCGACAAGAAGCCTATTCATTCTTAAGCCGGTTAATTAATTTCGATGTGCCCCATGCATGATTACAAATGTTTTTGTCACCACCACGTATGCTTCCATGAAACAACAAGAAGAAGACGAAGGCAACAGCATTCACAAAAGATATTTACAAAAAATAACCATCCATCTCTCCTATCTTGGCCACCAATGTCTTGTATGTTTTTTTTCAGGGATATAAACGCATGTTAGAGAAACTCCAACTGGCCGACCCAAACGGACGTCGATTTCGTCCGCTTTTTGTCCGTTTGGGTTGGCCAGACGGACACGGATGCTCACTTCCGCATTTGGGTCGGCATCTGCGCCCAATGCTGGCCTGCGACTCATTTAGACGGTGCCAAAAAAATGAAAGCATGCATACTTAAAAAAAGAGAAATTACATTAATTAAACATTAAAGCCGGCCATGAAGGCCGGCGAGAGTCCACGCGTCCACGTTTGCATTTAAAAAAAAATAAAAACAGCCTAAACTACGAGGCGGCGCACTGCCCTATGCGTCGTCATCGTCCTCGGGGTCCGTGAGGTCGATGAGCGTCGGCGCCGGCCCGGCCCAGGCGAACGCCGTGTTCCAGAGCGCTGCCATGTCGGGCTGTGCCGGTGCAGGCAGTGCCGAAGCGGGGGGCTGTGCGGCCGCCTGTGCAGCCGCGGCCTGGCGCGCCTCCTCCTCGGCCTCGCGCGCCTTCTCCTCAAGGTCGTGCTCGAGCATCTCCTCGTACTCGCCTTGCCGGCGCTCCTCTGCCAGCCGGCGCTAGCGCCACATCTCGAGGTAGGCCTGCTCATGTGCCGGCGTCGCCCCCAGCCAGACCGGTGGCGCGGACACCCACTCGCGCACCACTCCATTCCAGGAGAAGCGCGTGATGGGCTCGGGTTCGGGCTCCGGCTCCGGCTTGATGGGGGACGGCGGGGCCACCGGCGGCACCACGCTATCGCCCGCCGCGGAGAAGGCAAGGTCCTGCGCCATTGCCGCATCGTAGCGGGCCTCCTCTTCCGCCTCCGCCGCCTCCGCTCTGCGCCGTTCGTCCTCTTCGCTCTCACGGTAGACGGCCACAAGGGCCGCCTGGTAGGCGTCCTCCGCCGCCTGGTCCTCCTTGCGGACGACCAGCGGCGTTGGCCTCCGGTCGACCTCGCGCACGCCCCGGCGCCTCGCCTCCTCGTGCTTGAAGGCGAACCACCTCGCCCAGTTGGGCGAGTCGGTTGCGTAGGCGGAGTCGCGGCGCTGCTCCGCCATCAGCAGCGCCCGCCGGTGCCGCACCTCCTCCGTGTGAGCACGAGCCGACCGCGGCGCCGCCGGCAGTGGGATCCTATCTGGATCCAGATGCCAGTCGTGCGGCAGCGTCACGTCGGGAAACAACAGAGGCTGGTGGTTCTGCCAGTGCCACTCCGCCTGGTGCACTGGCACGTTGACGCGCTGCCTCTGCCGGCGAGGCGCCGGCGGGGGTGGGAGAAACTCGGAGGGGAAAGAGGTGGCGGGGGACTTGCCCTTGGCCTTGCTGCCGCTGGCGCTGGAGAAGAGGCCCATCGTCGCTGTGGTTGCGGTGGCTAGGGTTTGCCGGTGACAAGGGAGCAAGGGTGGGCAGATGGGGATGGCGAGTTTGGATGAGGACGGCCCCGCCGCACGGTCGGCTTAAAAAAGACGAGCGCCGTCGCTGACGCGTGGGCCCGTCGTCATAAATTAAGCTGACCGCGTGGGCAGCGAGTAGTTGGACGACCGCCATGTGGGGACGCGGCGGATAGCGAGAAGGCGCGCGAAGCATCCGTTCGGCGTCCGCGCCGACGCATTTGGGACACAAATTTGGGCCGCAAATGCGTCGGCGCGGACGCGACGCGGACGTAATTTAGGTTTGGATCGGTGCGTTGGGCCACTACTTTTGTCCGAGCCAACCCAAACGAACGCAGGCGGATGAAATGGATTGACCCTTTGAAGTTGCTCTTACAACCTGGAGTGTGTCCTAGGTAACCCTCCCTCCGGCGTCGTGGTCACCGATGTTACCGTTAACTGGCAAGGATCTTTCGGTCTTCACGCGGTCTTGTTTATTATCAATCCGACCACCTCGATGTCTAGGTCCTCCTGTTATCTACTCAGTCTAAAGATAATTTTTTTTAGACCAAGACATATTGTAATAAATCCGAACGGAGGGACTATTGTGTTTGTTCATCGCGCCGGCGGTATGCGAGGTGGGGCGGGAGGCGACCGTGCTAACAGCTCGGAGCCACCGGTGTTAGCTCTAATCTTAATCCACATGTCCGCATAATATATATTTTTGCTCGTAGGTTAAATGGTATAGTCTTTATTCACTATCTGGTGAAGCTCCACACGAGCGTGGATGAGGCGAGATGCCACGCCACGGTGAAATGCAATGTGCATGACGTGATGCCGACGTGCCATAATGCTGTGCAAGATAGCAACGCCGTGAGGCGGTAAGGAGCGTGACCAGCTAGACGTGTTTTTGGTTGCTAGACGATCAGTTGGACAGCTGAAGTTGAAAAGTTGTAAGAATGTTTGTTTTGTACAATAGAGAAAGAAAAGGTCGGCTTGTGTGAGCAGCACAACAAAAAAAAAAAACTCTGCTCGTGTTTTGTTTGTGAGCTGTGAGAGCGGCAGCCGAGAGAGAGAGAGAGAGAGAGAGAGAGAGAAGAAAAAAGCTGAGAGTCAGCTCCAGAGGACGCCATATCACTTTTGTTGTAGGTCCGACCTTGTAGATATCCTATATGGCTGGCGGAGGTGTGACTAATCCTGAAAGATCTCGGGCGTGCGAAGCATAACAACACTAAAAATTCGGGCTCACGGCGGTGTCACGAGGATGTAATGTCTGCCAAATGCCAACTCCTGCTTCTTCAAAAACAGAAAGGTCCAAAAGTCTAGCTTCTTCGACTCTTGTAAAATACACTGTGCTGCTCTCACTAAGGCAAAGGGATTGAGTGCTGCACCCTATAGATTGCTAAAGTGCAGTAGACAGAAGCATCACTCTATCTGAGTAGTCACTTCTGCTTCGGTACACCCCCCTTAAACACAAGGACGGCTCAGATTAACCCATACCTCTTCATAAGTATGGGCATGATAGGCATTTTTTGTAAACTTTTTTTTTAGAATCACCTATACGCTGTACATTAACACACCCTGCCGTGCTGGGCTGGCCCGTTCAGCACATTCATCCTTTTTTTTTTTGAAACCGCAAAAAAAAGTGGCTGCTGCAGGATTCGAACCTAGGTCCTTCAACACTTAGCACAGCCGCATTAACCAGCTAGGCAACCGGACCTCAGGTGTTAAAAAGTTTTTTTATAGTTGAAATACAACACTTGAAAAGCGCAACATTTTCTTTTCTTTTTTATATCTTAAATGCGTGAAGTTCTTATAATTCATGATTTTTTAATCGAAAATGACGACAAAATTTTAAATTCTTGAATTTTTCTTTCAAATCAGTGAACTTTTTTCCCCAAAATTGATCAGCTTTCTTCATAAATTACGAATCGGAACTAAAGCCCGGTTCTGCACTAGTGTGACCATGGTAGGCAACCATGCTAGGTTTAACTATTTTCGACACCGTATGCAAGTTGTAACATGTTCGACCATTTTATCGGTCTTCTTTTACAAAGGAAACTTCAGAAAATGCAGAATTTGTCGAAAACCAAATCAACTTGGCATGGTGCCTTGAATTGCTCGTAAAAGGCCATGAAAAAAATCGGATCCATTTCTTTGTCTTTTTTGGTGGGGAAATTGGGGCCATTTCAAAGATGTTGAAAAATAACGTGCTCTCAGATGAACCATTCTGACCTTACCGAATAATCGCCGTTGAACATGGTGTTTTTTGGACATCCTTGAAATGACCCCAACTAATAAATACAAAGGGATAAAATTGAAAACAGTAACTGTTTTTTTACATTTAATAAATATTTTATAATTTTTTAAAATCACTAGTTTAAAAAGTTAGTTACAACTTGTATTTTGGTATTCAAAAAAGAGAAAAATGAATTAACAAAATAAGAAATCAAATGAAAAAATAGAAAAGAAAATAAAACGCTTAGGCCTTGGTCCAAGTAGGCGACGACATTGCTCTCGTCAGGCACGTGTTGGGCCGGGAGCTCGCGGATTTGAAAAGTTCATCAATTGTTTTATAAATATTCATGGATTTGAATATTTTCATAAAAAATCAAAACAAAGTTCACTATGAAATTTGCAAAAAAGTTTTCTCGGTCTTGGGAACCTCGGGTTCCCATCCATTTTTTCCCTCTTTTGGGACCTTCCCGGAGGTCGTGAACCGTGTTTTTCTTTTTCTTTTTATCTTCTCTCGTGTTTATTTGTTTGCCTTCTTAGACTTTTTGTTTATTATTTTTATTGTTTCTATTTCTCATATATTAAATTTTTTCAGAATTCAAATTTTGTTCATATTTTTTCTGTTTTTTCTGGAATTCCAATTTTTTTACTGTTTTTTCAAAAAATGCTCGTGTTCAAATTTTTGTTATGTTTTTTAAAAAGCTGTTCGCATTTTGACATTCTGAGCATGTTTGAAAGGCATGACATTTGTTTTGAAATTTATGTACAATTAAAAAAAATACAAATATTAGTATTTTATGAACAAAACAGGAAAACTAGAAACCCAAAAGAAAACCGTGCAAAAAAAAAGATACATAAACTAAAGAGTGGAGGTGCTGTGTTTTTTCTTGGCGTTATGTCTCCCGCACAAGAAGAGGAAAACAAGCAAAAAAGCAAATCTGACGTGCTGTCCCGGATGGTTTGTGTGGTTACATGTAGTCTTAAGGGCTGTGGTTCGAATCCAGCGGAGGAAATCCGTTCTTTTGACAATTAAAACTAAAAAAACGTAAATGGGCTGAGCCCATGAGGGAGGGCTGTTCGCCGGGTATTATACGAAACTAAAGCGTACATACTTTCTATGTAGGAAAGTGAATACAATTTATAAAAAGTCCATACTACCCTTTATACGTTTTGTAAGGGGGGGTGTACCGAAGCATTCACGTGGAATCCTATGTGAATCAGCAAGGACGACCTTGCAAAACTAAATATGGTGTGCTGTCCGTTTCTTTTATTCATCTCCGGATTCTCAAAAAAAGAAAAAGAAAAAGAAAAAGAAAACTCTGAAGTACCCGTTTGGCCCTGCTCCAAACAGGGAGTCGAAGTTGCTGAATGGGCCCTAAGGAGTAAGAAAGTGTGTCTAACTGTGGAGCTGTGATACTACTGATCTATCGTAAAGAAAAGATTCAAGTGAAGTGTGACAAACCGAACATGGCTTTCGGGCCGCTGATGGAGCAGGCTCCCGAGCACTAGCGTCGGTGGCGCAGAAAGATGAGCAGAATGACCGGCGCCGCAGCCAGTGAGGCCGGGTCGCCGGAGACCCAAGGGGAAGTCAAACAGACACCTACGGCGAGGCACAGCAGCGGCGGCGTGCTCCCTCCACATACGGCCCTGCCAAGTCCGGATGCAGCAACGCATGTTGGTGGAAAATTTTGGCACAGAAAGTGTACCAAGCAGCTCAAGGCGTACATGTATAGGTCGGGGTGGTGCTTGGTTTACTCCGTCGTTCACTTTCCTTGGTTGGAGGTATGGATGCGTACAACAAGGCATGTCATCGAAACGTCCGAGACGTTGTGCAGACTAACTTTGTCTCACTTACAAACACGAATTAGAGCTTCTTTCGTCAGGTCGGAGTTAACGTGCAATGCAATTACCAATCCATGAAGATCCATGTGTACAGTAGTCGCACAGTCGAAACATACAACTCCAGCACATATGGAGAAAGGGATGAAAAATGTTGGTTGCAGCAGAATCAATTGCAAAGGGAAATATATTAATATCAGATAGATATCAATTACACCGAGTCTGTGCACCAACAAGATGCCTAAAAACATCCAGAATACACAAATATTTTTTATAAAAAGACGAATAAAGAGGAACAAGATCATGCCATCAATCACCCACAGTGGTAACACTCTAACCACCACCAAAGACAGCACCGAACTAGAAAGAAAGTTCTTCAAAAGCAACATCTCCAGCAAGGAAACAATGCACAAGCATTGTCGTTGCCCGATCAAAGATCGTAGGTTGAGTTGCAGCCTAGTGCTAGCTAGCTAAATCGGCCCAACAAGTTAGTTGACTTAAATGTTATGTTCCATCCACCTACAAATTAATACATTGTTGTTACGCTCAACATTACCTCGTTAAGCTTGTGAACATTGCGATAGCTATAGACCTGCTTAGTTAATTTTCATTTGCTTTTCGGTATTTCGCTCAAGTTTGAACAAAATGCCAGTAAATACACAAATATTGCACTCAGTCCAAAATGAAATAGGGTTGGTATTTCACAAAAAAGGAGATAAAAGTCTGGGGCTAAGGATTGATCAACAGGCGCCGAACCGGGTCAGCCACATCGTGCTGCCATTTCGGGCTCTGCGCAGAGAAGGAACATATCCTCCAGATCGAGTGGTTCTGTTGGGCTGCGCTGTGCAGAGTGGGTGACTGAGTGGATTAAGAAATACTACCTCTGTACCTTGATATAAGACGTTTTTTGTAATTCATACAAAAAACATCTTATATTAAGGCACAGAGGTAGTATAATTATACAAGAGAGTCAATATGATCAAAATGTCTTACATTAATGTATTATTACAACATTGATGCCTGAAATAAAACAGACTAATCCCCATATAAGGAAATAAGCTATAGACTATGGACCAGATTTCCGAGCAAATAATACACTACCTCTGTCCCATATTATTAGACATCTTTTTTGTGTGGATAAATTATAAGACATCTTGTTAGGCTATTTTAACCTACTAAACCATGTTATAATTTGGAACAGAGAAAGCATCTTACAAGCGAAAAACAAATATCGACCAGCTTAAGTAGACCAAGCATATCATCATCTGCAAGCACCGCCTCAAAATGTTTGCTCCCCACGATCAATTGTCCTTGAATCTTAGCATCTCAATAGCTGCCACACTTGAAGACGACCTGATTTATTTGTACAAGAAAACATATACTTCCTCAGTAAACAAATATAAGAAGTTCCAACTCTTTTCTCATTCAGAAGTATATAGGCGCATTTTAGTATATTTGTTTACTCATTTTAGTTCGTATGTAGTCCATATTGAAATATTTAGAACGTTTTATATTTATTTATGGAGGGAGTATTTTCTATCTGTCAGTTGACGCCATCGCTTTTTCTAACTAGGTACAGGTCAAACTGAACTATATCGTCCATGAATAGAAATCAAAGAGGGAGACCTCTATTTTCCAAGAAAAAACTGTCAAACATGTCGATGTGACTAATAAACACTAGAATTCCCAAAGAGGTGCGACCCATCTTATCATTTGTCCATCCAAAAGGTAACGGATTCTGTTCATCGCAGTTGGATTAATCTTTCTCGACGAACAACTAGTGTAAGAAAAAGTGCTTATGTCTTAATCAGCCTAGAGATAATACTTTAAAAACCCTAACCCTTTTGCTCGTCTTTTTTTCTTTGCAAAACAACTCGCCAAGTCTCAATAGAAAGCAACGCCCAGGCCCAATATATAAAATCCTGTGAACGTAATGTTTGGCGTACATGCAAAACCTTTTGACGAATTTTAACTAACAAATCAAAACGTTTTAGTGCGATGTTATTAGGTTAACGACGTGTAGGCAGAAGCAAGCTATACTTTATTAATAGGTATAGATATAGATTGGCACGTACGCATGCAGCCAGACTACATCAAGAGCGAAAGGATGGTAGCGATGGCTGCGGCGACGATGAGGAGCTCCGCCAGCGTGGCGACGCCGTGAAGAAGAGGTGGCGCGTTTCTGTCGATCGCCGCCACCCTCCTGTGCAGGGCGTGCACGGCCACGAAAAACGTGATGAGCACGGGCACGACAGAAGTAGCACCGGCCGGGCCGCTCTCTGCCGACGGCGGGGACGACGACGATGATCCGGCGAGGTAGTTGACGAGATCGGATGAGGCGATAGCGAACAGGGCTATCGCCCTCTCAAGCTCATCCTCGTCCATACTAGCTCTGCAGATCTTGGCTGGGATGCGTGCACGTGTCAGTGACACTCAGGCAGTATATGTAGCGAAAAGTGCGCGTACTACCGCCTCGACGAGGAAAAAGCGAGTTAGCATAATTAACAACTAACTAACAAGCCGGCCCATGTCGTCCGTTATGAGGCATCGGAAACCCCCATCTCCAGTTTGGATGCTACACGAACGTACGCCCGCAAACAAACAATAACGTCCTCCTCGATTTGCCTGTCTCAAAACACAGAGACAGCTACCGTCTTTAATTTGTATGAAAATAGTGACCGACGGACGCCGCCAAAGCCCTGGTCCTCCACACCGATCCATCCGATGCCACGGTAGTGCCCAGAGAGCGAAACTTGCGCCAGAGCGGACCAAGTCAGCCCCCAGAACCTACTTAAAAAATCATAAAAACAATTATATTATTGGATCCTTAGAAAATTTTATATGTTGGTCGCTCGATTCATATGGTTATTTTTCTTTAAAAAGAAGAAGCAATAGTAAGAGCTTCTTTGGTTCAGATGAACTTCTTACGATTTCGTTTCTTAGAAAATTTTCTATGTTGGTCGCTCGATTCATATGGTTAAATTTTTTTAAGCATCACAGGGGACCGTGGAAATAGCCTCCCTACTCAATTACTTTAAGGGTTAATTATCCTTTTGTCCTCAGTGGTATTCATGTGCTCAGTTTTGCCCTCAGATGCGAATTGTACTCAGTTTTGCCCCTAGTCCGAGCACATCAACTATGACGAGGCCAAACGGCCATATTTGAGTCCATTCCGTCCGCCAGCGTTAGTGGTTGTGGGCCCGGAGCTTACACGTGGGACCGCATGGACGTGGGTCCGGAGCTGACATGTAGGCCCGTGACTAAATCCCCAAATCATTGGCAACCCATCCGCCCGGTCGGCTGTCCTCCGCCGCCGCCACCTCCGCCGCCACCTGCGCCGCGGCCAGCACCTGCCCCGCCACCAGCTGCACGGCCTGCTCTGCCGCTACCTCCATGCGCCTATGCTCCACGGCTACCTGTGACGCCCACCACCTTCCTGCGACGCCACGAGTGGGGCGCCCGCCACCTGCTCGATCCGCGGCGCGGCCTCCTTCCATGCGCCCGGCCGGAGCGCTCAAAGGTGGGGGCTGCTGGAGCTATTTAAACTAGGAGGAAGAACCCTAGGGCGAAATGGTGAGCAGCGGCGACCCCTGAGTATTTGGCGAGGCAGGCATCGGGCCGGAGATCCGCCGCGTCCACGACTGGGTTCCCGAGGGGTAAGTCTCGCTTCTTGTATAGATTGAGCTTAGTTGTGCATTTGAACACTCGATTCGAGTAGGTTTGCCCAATTAGTGTGCTGATTGCGTCTCTGTTTTCGCCGGTTAGGATGGAGTTGCGGTTTGCTTTCATGGTGCACATTAGAAGGGACCGGTACATGTTCGATGCAAAGGATAAGAAGAAATACCAAGGAGGTTTTGATTATCGGTTGCCAATGGCTAGTAATTGGAGTTTCAGACAATTTGGGGAGGTAATTTGTAGCCAATATCCTTGGGGTTTGCTTGATGAAGTGGTATACAAATACTATGATGGGGAAAATAATTGGGTGACAGTTAGTAATGATGAAGAGCTAGCTACCATGTTTGTTAGGCATAAAGAGAAAGATAATTTTCATGTGAGGCTGCAAGTTGATGTGCTTGAGCAGGCATTTGGACCTAGGATGGCGGGTGCAACATCTCGGGGAGAACCAAGTCGTCGTAATGGCATCTCTAGCCAGAACAGTTCAGTTGGTGCACGGCGACGTGGTGGCTCGACAAGTGTGGGCAACAGCAGTAGGGTCCCCCTTGAATTGGAGCCTGATGGCTACAATTCTGGGGTTGATGAAGAGAAGCTATATTCTGATGTTATTCAGAATTTACGACGGGCACCTTGGACTGAAAATCAAGATGAGGCTCACAATGCAGTCCGTGTGGATGATGACGCGATGGGTGAGGACGAAGACCTTGCAGCTGTTGAATGGGACCCTTTGAACCCTCATATGGAAGAAGGTACAGTTTTTGCATCCATGAATGAGTGTAGAAATGCACTTGTGACATACTGCATCAAGGTAGAACGTACTTTCAAAGTTGACAAGAGTGATCAAGTACGTTACAGAGTGCACTGTCCGACTGAAGGTTGTCCATGGAGGCTGCTTGCATCTAAAATGCGGAATAGCACTAATGTTCAGGTCAAAGTGAACCCTTTTAAGCACACATGCCAAGAATCAACCCTAAGGAAGGATACAATCAGTAGAGCCAAGTCAAGATGGGTGGCAGAAGAAGTAAAGAAGTGGGTGAAAGAAAACCAGCAAGTGGGTCCAAAGGAATTGCAGAAGAACATCAAAGATAAGTTCAAGATAGATTTACCATACATGAGGTTGTTCAATGGTAAACAACATGCTATGGATTCTATTTATGGTAACTGGCAGGAAAGTTTTCAATTGTTGTATTCATTCAAAGGTGAAGTGGAGAGGACAAGCCCAGGTAGTATTGTAGATATTGATCACCACACCGTGGAGTACACATTCAGGGGAGTGACAAAGACCAAGGAATGCTTTAGGAGGGTTTTTGTCTGCTTTGAGGCTTGTCGCCGGGGTTTTTTGGCAGGCTGCAGGCCTTATTTGGCTATTGATGCCACTTTTCTCACAGGAAGGTTTAAAGGACAGTTAGTAGTAGCTTGTGCAGTTGATGCACACAGTTTTGTATTTCCAGTTGCCTATGGTGTGCTGGAGACAGAGTCTGAGGAGAGCTGGACTTGGTTTTTGCATAATCTCCGCCGGGCTATTGCACATCCCAATGGGTTGGTCATTCATACAGATGCCTGCAAAGGTTTAGAGGTGGCCGTGGATAATGTGTTCCCTGGAGTAGAGCATAGGGAATGCATGCGTCACCTTGCTGCAAATTTCATGAAGAAATTCAAAGGAAAGGTGTATACCGACAATTTATGGCCAGCATCTTTGACATGCAGTGTGAAGAAGCACAACTACCACTTGAGGCAGTTATACATGAATCCCAAAGTGAAAGAATACTTGGAAACACACCACTCCAAGTTATGGGCCAGAAGCCAATTCAGTGAAGTGAGCAAAGTTGACTATATGCACAATAATCTAGCAGAGTCTTTCAACTCAACGATCCGAAAACTAAAGGGTCATTATGTGGTGGATTTGCTTGACAGGATAAGGATAGAATACATGCAGAAATTTCGTTATCGTGCAGGAATAGCCGAGGCAAAATTCATGGGCCACATTATCATCCCTGCCGTGATGAATGAACTGAAGCAGAAGACAACAGGCTTGGAAATGAACATGACTCTTTGCTCGGGTACCACAGCAGAGATATCATATTTGGATAAAGAGAAGAGGGAATGGAGATATCCAGTGGATTTAGAAACTAGAACTTGCAGTTGTAGGCAATGGCAGATAACTGGGTTGCCATGCATTCATGCCTTGTTTTTCATCACTTCTCTCCCAGGTCCAGCAGGGAACATACAGCAGTATGTGCATGATTACTACTCTGTTGCAAGGTTCAAAGCCACATATGCTTATGCCTTGCCTGCTATGGAGGGAAAACAACAATGGGACATGGTGGACCCTGGATTCAAGCTTTGCGCTCCAATTCTGAAGAGAGCAGCAGGTAGACCAAGGAAGAGTCGAATCAGACCTCGCAGCGAAGGAGCTGGACTTGGAGCGAGGAAGCGTAAGTGCACAAGGTGTGGTGGGTCTGGTCATTTTGCTAAGTATTGTGATAACACAGTAGATCCAGCGTTCGGAGAGAGTTTCGATGAAGGCTTCGATGAAAATATTGGTCAGCAGCTGCTTGCCTCAACAGATGATGAAAATGATGGTCAACAGCCGGTTGCATCAGATGAGGATTTTGACAAGGTTCCAAATGATGATGGTCAACAACCGCATGATTTTGACGATGATCCAAAATATCCTCCAAATAATGATTTAAGTGAGGCTCCAAATGGTGATCCAAGTGAGGCTCTAAATGGTGATCATGGTGATCCAAGTGAGGCTCCAAATGATGATCCAAGTGAGGCTCTAAATGGTGATCATGGTAATCCAAGTGAGGCTCCAAATGATGATCCAAGTGAGGCTCCAAATGGTGACCAACCTTCTGTTGTTGTGAGTTCTGCTAGGTATGTAAATCTTGCAATGGTCAAATACTACTGTACATCTATCACTTGACATGATCTCATTACCGTTTATGTTTTGCACAGCTCTATGGTAGGTTTGAAGAAGACGCGCAACGTATCGACAACCAAGAGAAGAAGAGAAGAAACAATGAGCACAAGGTGCACGAGGAGCAAAGTGATGGCAAGAAGCTCAAGGAACAGACAGAAGCCCCAACGCTATCTATGAATAATTATGAAACATTATGAATAAGGGATGATGTTGTATTATGAAACATTTATCACTTGACATGTTGTATTTATGTTGGATGATGTTAGACCTATGTTAGAAGTATGTTTGACATGATGTTTGAATGAGCACATGGTTTTTTCCTTTTTTGATTTTTTTGAATTTTGTTTTGCTCATTTAAATTTTGGTCAAACCTAACTTTGACCAAGATTTAAACAAGTCTAAAACATCAAAATGAAAAACTAAGCCTGGATACTTCTTAGTCAATCCAAAGTGAAGTTGTGGTGAGTTTTTTGAAATTTTCATGAAAAATGTGCTAAAAAGAGGGGTCCAAATGTAGGGTAAACGGCCTCATTTCGAAGCAAAAAAAAATCGACCTTGTCTAAATCAGCCAAATAACTTTCCTACACATATATTCTATATGTACAGACTATGTGCGCTGGTTTTCCATTTTTTGAATTTTTTTTAAATTTGTTTTGCTCATTTGAATTCTGGTCAAACTTAACTTTTATCAAGATTTAAACAAGTGTAAAACATCAAAATGAAAAACTAAGCCTGGATCCTTCTTAGTCACTCCAAAATGAAGCTGTGGTTAGTTTTTTGAAATTTTCATGTTCATTTCCCCAAATGTCTTCACTTCATACAAGAGAGTTTGAGATACTCGAGATATCATATAATACACATGAGCTTATCATTTAAATGTATGTAAAGCTTGTTTATCAACTTAAATCGTTAGTATATGACATAAGAAGACTATGTGCGCAGGTTTTTTATTTTTCTGATTTTTATTTAATTTATTATGCTCATTTGAAATCTGGTCAAACATAGCTTTGACTGCTCCAAACCCCTCCCAAACCCCGCTAACCCTAGCGCTGAATAAGGACCGTTCATCTAACCCTAGCGGCGATCAAGGGCCGTCGATCTAACCCTTCTAGAAGGAATCTGCGGGGAGGAGGGGGGCAATCCGCGAGATGCAATCTGATTGGCTGGGAGACCCATTGTTTTTTTAACAAATACCGGGCGCGCTGGATGGACCATTGGGCCGTCTCGTGCTTGAAGGAAATATTCCCTAGAGGCAATAATAAAGTTATTATTTATTTCCTTATATCATGATAAATGTTTATTATTCATGCTAGAATTGTATTAAACCGAAAACATAATACATATGTGAATACATAGACAAACAGAGTGTCACTAGTATGCCTCTACTTGACTAGCTCGTTAATCAAAGATGGTTATGTTTCCTAACCATGAACAAAGAGTTGTTATTTGATTAATGAGGTCACATCATTAGTTGAATGATCTGATTGACATGACCCATTCCATTAGCTTAGCACCCGATCGTTTAGTATGTTGCTATTGCTTTCTTCATGACTTATACATGTTCCTATAACTATGAGATTATGCAACTCCCGTTTACCGGAGGAACACTTTGGGTACTACCAAACGTCACAACGTAACTGGGTGATTATAAAGGAGTACTACAGGTGTCTCCAATGGTAGATGTTGGGTTGGCGTATTTCGAGATTAGGGTTTGTCACTCCGAGTGTCGGAGAGGTATCTCTGGGCCCTCTCGGTAATACACATCACATAAGCCTTGCAAGCATAATAACTAAAGATGTTAGTTATGAGATGATGTATTACGGAACGAGTAAAGAGACTTGCCAGTAACAAGATTGAACTAGGTATTGGATACCGACGATCGAATCTCGGGCAAGTAACATACCGATGACAAAGGGAACAACGTATGTTGTTATGCGGTCTGACCGATAAAGATCTTCGTAGAATATGTAGGAGCCAATATGGGCATCCAGGTCCCGCTATTGGTTATTGACCGGAGATGTGTCTCGGTCATGTCTACATTGTTCTCGAATCGTAGGGTCCGCACGCTTAACGTTACGATGACAGTTATTATGAGTTTATGCATTTTGATGTACCGAAGGTTGTTCGGAGTCCTGGATGTGATCACGGACATGACGAGGAGTCTCGAAATGGTCGAGACGTAAAGATTGATATATTGGAAGGCTATGTTTGGACATCGGAAGTGTTCCGGGTGAAATCGGGATTTTACCGGAATACTGGGAGGGTTACCGGAACCCCCCGGAGGCTAATGGGCCTATTGGGCCTTAGTGGAAAGGTGAGAGGGCAGCCCACATAGGGCTGCGCCTCCCCCCCTCTCCCTAGTCCTATTAGGACTAGGAGAGGGGCCGGCCACCTCTCTCTTCTCTTCCCCTTTGGGGAATCCTATTAGGAATAGGATTGGGGGGGGGGGAGTCCTACTCCCGGTAGGAGTAGGACTCCTCCTGCGCCCCTCTCCCTTGGCCGGCCGAACCCCTCCCCCTGCTCCTTTATATACGGGGGCAGGGGGCACCCCATAGACACACAAGTTGATCATTGTTGATCGTTCCTTAGCCGTGTGCGGTGCCCCCTGCCACCAAATTCCACCTCGGTCATATCGTTGTAGAGCTTGGGCGAAGCCCTACATCGGTAGTACATCAAGGTCGTCACCACGCCGTCGTGCTGACGGAACTCTTCCTCGACGCTTTGCTGGATCGGAGCCCGAGGATCGTCATCGAGCTGAACGTGTGCTAAGAACTCAGAGGTGCCGGAGTAACGGTGCTTGGATCGGTCGGATCGGGAAGACGTACGACTACTTCATCTACGTTGTGTGATCGCTTCCGCAGTCGGTCTGCGTTGGTACGTAGACAACACTCTCCCCTCTCGTTGCTATGCATCACCATGATCTTGCGTGTGCGTAGGAAAATTTTCGAAATTACTACGTTCCCCAACAGTGGTATCCGAGCCTAGGTTTTATGGTTTGATGTTATTTGCACGAGTAGAACACAAGTGAGTTGTGGGCGATACAATTCATACTGCCTACCAGCATGTCATACTTTGGTTCGGCGGTATTGTTGGACGAGACGATCCGGACCAACCTTACGCGTACTCTTACGCGAGACCGGTTCCCTCGACGTGCTTTGCACATAGATGGCTTGCGGAAGACTGTCTCTCCAACTTTAGTTGAACCAAGTGTGGCTACGCCCAGTCCTTGAGAAGGTTAAAACGGAGTCTATTTGACAAACTATCGTTGTGGTTTTGATGCGTAGGTGAGGTGAGTTCTTACTTAAGCCCGTAGCAGCCACGTAAAACTTGCAACAACAAAGTAGAGGACGTCTAACTTGTTTTTGCAGGGCATGTTGTGATGTGATATGGTCAAGGCATGATGTTGATTTTATTGTATGAGATGATCATGTTTTGTAACCAAGTTGTCGGCAACTGGCAGGAGCCATATGGTTGTCGCTTTATTGTATGCAATGCAATCGCGATGTAATGCTTTACTTTATTACTAAGCGGTAGTGATAGTCGTGGAAGCATAAGATTGGCGAGACGACAACGATACTACGATGGAGATCAAGGTGTCGCGCCGGTGACGATGGTGATCATGACGGTGCTTCGGAGATGGAGATCACAAGCACAAGATGATGATGGCCATATCATATCACTTATATTGATTGCATGTGATGTTTATCCTTTTATGCATCTTATCTTGCTTTGATTGACGGTAGCATTATAAGATGATCTCTCACTAAATTATCAAGAAGTGTTCTCCCTGAGTATGCACCGTTGCCAAAGTTCGTCGTGCCCAGACACCACGTGATGATCGGGTGTGATAAGCTCTACGTCCATCTACAACGGGTGCAAGCCAGTTTTGCACACGCAGAATACTCAGGTTAAACTTGACGAGCCTAGCATATGCAGATATGGCCTCGGAACACAGAGACCGAAAGGTCGAGCGTGAATCATATAGTAGATATGATCAACATGACGATGTTCACCATTGAAAACTACTCCATCTCACGTGATGATCGGTTATGGTTTAGTTGATTTGGATCACGTGATCACTTAGAAGATTAGAGGGATGTCTATCTAAGTGGGAGTTCCTAAGTAATTTGATAAAACTGAACTTAAACTTATCATGAACTTAGTACCTGATAGTATCTTGCTTGTTGTAGATAGATGGCTTGTGCTGTTGTTCCGTTGAATTTTAATGTGTTCCTTGAGAAAGCAAAGTTGAAAGATGATGGTAGCAATTACACGGACTGGGTCCGTAACCTGAGGATTATCCTCATTGCTGCACAGCAGAATTACGTCCTGGAAGCACCGCTAGGTGCCAGGCCTGCTGCTGGAGCAACACCAGATGTTGTGAACGTCTGGCAGAGCAAAGCTGATGACTACTCGATAGTTCAGTGTGCCATGCTTTACGGCTTAGAATCGGGACTTCAACGATGTTTTGAACGTCATGGAGCATATGAGATGTTCCAGGAGTTGAAGTTAATATTTCAAGCAAATGCCCGAATTGAGAGATGTGAAGTCTCCAATAAGTTCTATAGCTGCAAGATGGAGGAGAACAGTTCTGTCAGTGAGCATATACTCAAAATGTCCGGGTATAATAATCACGTGATTCAGATGGGAGTTAATCTTCCAGATGATTGCGTCATTGACAGAATTCTCCAATCACTGCCACCAAGCTACAAGAGCTTCGTGATGAACTATAATATGCAAGGGATGAACAAGACTATTCTCGAGCTCTTCGCGATGCTGAAAGCTGCGGAGGTAGAAATCAAGAAGGAGCATCAAGTGTTGATGGTTAACAAAACCACTAGTTTCAAGAAAAAGGGCAAAGGGAAGAAGAAGGGGAACTTCAAGAAGAACAGCAAGCAAGTTGCTGCTCAGGAGAAGAAACCCAAGTCTGGACCTAAGCCTGAAACTGAGTGCTTCTACTGCAAGCAGACTGGTCACTGGAAGCGGAACTGCCCCAAGTATTTGGCGGATAAGAAGGATGGCAAGGTGAACAAAGGTATATGTGATATACATGTTATTGATGTGTACCTTACTAGAGCTCGCAGTAGCACCTGGGTATTTGATACTGGTTCTGTTGCTAATATTTGCAACTCGAAACAGGGACTACGGAATAAGCGGACGCTAGCAAAGGACGAGGTGACGGTGCGCGTGGGAAACGGTTCCAAAGTCGATGTGATCGCGGTCGGCACGCTACCTCTACATCTACCTTCGGGATTAATATTAGACCTAAATAATTGTTATTTGGTGCCAGCGTTGAGCATGAACATTATATCTGGATCTTGTTTAATGCGAGACGGTTATTCATTTAAATCAGAGAATAATGGTTGTTCTATTTACATGAGTAATATCTTTTATGGTCATGCACCTTTGAAGAGTGGTCTATTCTTGTTGAATCTCGATAGTAGTGATACACATATTCATAATGTAGAAGCCAAAAGATGCAGAGTTGATAATGATAGTGCAACTTATTTGTGGCACTGCCGTTTAGGTCATATCGGTGTAAAGCGCATGAAGAAACTCCATACTGATGGGCTTTTGGAACCACTTGATTATGAATCACTTGGTACTTGCGAACCGTGCCTCATAGGCAAGATGACTAAAACACCGTTCTCCGGTACTATGGAGAGAGCAAAAGATTTATTGGAGATCATACATACCGATGTATGTGGTCCGATGAATATTGAAGCTCGTGGCGGATATCGTTATTTTCTCACCTTCACAGATGATTTAAGCAGATATGGGTATATCTACTTAATGAAACATAAGTCTGAAACATTTGAAAAGTTCAAGGAATTTCAGAGTGAAGTTGAAAATCATCGTAACAAGAAAATAAAGTTTCTACGATCTGATCGTGGAGGAGAATATTTGAGTTACGAGTTTGGTGTACATTTGTAAAATTGTGGAATAGTTTCGCCACTCACGCCACCCGGAACACTACAGCGTAATGGTGTGTCCGAACATCGTAATCGTACTTTACTAGATATGGTGCGATCTATGATGTCTCTTACCGATTTACCGCTATCGTTTTGGGGTTATGCTTTAGAGACGGCCGCATTCACGTTAAATAGGGCACCATCATAATCCGTTGAGACGACGCCTTATGAACTATGGTTTGGCAAGAAACCAAAGTTGTCGTTTCTTAAAGTTTGGGGCTGCGATGCTTATGTGAAAAAGCTTCAACCTGATAAGCTCGAACCCAAAGCGGAGAAATGTGTCTTCATAGGATACCCAAAGGAAACTGTTAGGTATACCTTCTATCACAGATCCGAAGGCAAGACATTCGTTGCTAAGAATGGATCATTTCTAGAGAAGGAGTTTCTCTCGAAAGAAGTGAGTGGGAGGAAAGTAGAACTCGACGAGGTAACTGTACCTGCTCCCTTATTGGAAAATAGTACATCACAGAAAACTGTTTCTGCGACACCTATACCAATTAGAGAGGAAGCTAATGATGATGATCATGAAACTTCAGGACAAGATACTACTGAACCACGTAGATCAACCAGAGTGAGATCCGCACCAGAGTGGTACGGTAATCCAGTTCTGGAAGTCATGCTACTAGATCATGATGAACCTACAAACTATGAAGAAGCGATGGTGAGCCCAGATTCCGCAAAGTGGCTTGAGGCCATGAAATCTGAGATGGGATCCATGTATGAGAACAAAGTATGGACTTTGGTTGACTTGCCCGATGATCGGCAAGCAATTGAATAAATGGATCTTCAAAAAAAAGACTGACGCTGACGGTAATGTTACTGTCTATAAAGCTCGACTTGTCGCAAAAGGTTTTCGACAAGTTCAAGGGGTTGACTACGATGAGACCTTCTCACCCGTAGCGATGCTTAAATCCATCAGGATCATGTTAGCAATTGCCGCATTTTATGATTATGAAATATGGCAGATGGATGTCAAAACTGCATTCCTGAATGGATTTCTGGAAGAAGAGTTGTATATGATGCAACCATAAGGTTTTGTTGACCCAAAGGGAGCTAACAAATTATGCAAACTCCAGCGATCCATTTATGGACTGGTGCAAGCATCTCGGAGTTGGAATAAACGCTTTGATAGTGTGATCAAAGCATTTGACTTTATACAGACTTTTGGAGAAGCCTGTATTTACAAGAAAGTGGGTGGGAGCTCTGTAGCATTTCTGATATTATATGTGGATGACATATTGCTGATTGGAAATGATATAGAATTTCTGGATAGCATAAAGGGATACTTGAATAAAAGTTTTTCGATGAAAGACCTCCGGGAAGCTGCTTACATATTAGGCATAAAGATCTATAGAGATAGATCAAAACGCTTAATTGGACTTTCACAAAGCACATACCTTGACAAGATTTTGAAGAAGTTCAAAATGGATCAAGCAAAGAAAGGGTTCTTGCCTGTGTTACAAGGTGTGAATTTGAGTCAGACTCAATGCCCGACCACTGCAGAAGATAGAGAGAAAATGAAAGATGTTCCCTATGCTTCAGCCATAGGCTCTATCATGTATGCAATGCTGTGTACCAGACCTGATGTGTGCCTTGCTATAAGTTTAGCAGGGAGGTACCAAAGTAATCCAGGAGTGGATCACTGGACAGCGGTCAAGAACATCCTGAAATACCTGAAAAGGACTAGGGATATGTTTCTCGTATATGGAGGTGACAAAGAGCTCACCGTAAGAGGTTACGTTGATGCAAGCTTTGACACTGATCCGGACGATTCTAAATCGCAAACCGGATACGTGTTTACTTTAAACGGTGGAGCTGTCAGTTGGTGCAGTTCTAAACAAAGCGTCATAGCGGGATCTACATGTGAAGCGGAGTACATAGCTGCTTCGGAAGCAGCGAACGAAGGAGTCTGGATGAAGGAGTTCATATCCGATCTAGGTGTCATACCTAGTGCATCGGGTCCAATGAAAATCTTTTGTGACAATACTGGTGCAATTGCTTTGGCAAAGGAATCCAGATTTCACAAAAGGACCAAACACATCAAGAGACGCTTCAACTCCATCCGGGATTTAGTCCAGGTGGGAGACATAGAGATTTGCAAGATACATACGGATCTGAATGTTGCAGACCCGTTGACTAAGCCTCTTCCTCGAGAAAAACATGATCAGCACCAAGGCTCCATGGGTGTTAGAATCATTACTGTGTAATCTAGATTATTGACTCTAGTGCAAGTGGGAGACTGAAGGAAATATGCCCTAGAGGCAATAATAAAGTTATTATTTATTTCCTTATATCATGATAAATGTTTATTATTCATGCTAGAATTGTATTAAACCGGAAACATAATACATGTGTGAATACATAGACAAACAGAGTGTCACTAGTATGCCTCTACTTGACTAGCTCGTTAATCAAAGATGGTTATGTTTCCTAACCATGAACAAAGAGTTTTTATTTGATTAACGAGGTCACATCATTAGTTGAATGATCTGATTGACATGACCCATTCCATTAGCTTAGCACCCGATCGTTTAGTATGTTGCTATTGCTTTCTTCATGACTTATACATGTTCCTATAACTATGAGATTATGCAACTCCCGTTTATCGGAGGAACACTTTGGGTACTACCAAACGTCACAACGTAACTGGGTGATTATAAAGGAGTACTACAGGTGTCTCCAATGGTAGATGTTGGGTTGGCGTATTTCGAGATTAGGGTTTGTCACTCCGAGTGTCGGAGAGGTATCTCTGGGCCCTCTCGGTAATACACATCACATAAGCCTTGCAAGCATAATAACTAATGATGTTAGTTATGAGATGATGTATTACGGAACGAGTAAAGAGACTTGCCAGTAACAAGATTGAACTAGGTATTGGATACCGACGATCGAATCTCGGGCAAGTAACATACCGATGACAAAGGGAACAACGTATGTTGTTATGCGGTCTGACCGATAAAGATCTTCGTAGAATATGTAGGAGCCAATATGGGCATCCAGGTCCCGCTATTGGTTATTGACCGGAGATGTGTCTCGGTCATGTCTACATTGTTCTCGAACCATAGGGTCCGCACGCTTAACATTACGATGACAGTTATTATGAGTTTATGCATTTTGATGTACCGAAGGTTGTTCGGAGTCCTGGATGTGATCACGGACATGACGAGGAGTCTCGAAATGGTCGAGACGTAAAGATTGATATATTGGAAGGCTATGTTTGGACATCGGAAGTGTTCCGGGTGAAATCGGGATTTTACCGGAATACCGAGAGGGTTTCCGGAACCCCCCGGGAGGCTAATGGGCCTATTGGGCCTTAGTGGAAAGGTGAGAGGGCAGCCCACATAGGGCTGCGCCTCCCCCCTCTCCCTAGTCCTATTAGGACTAGGAGAGGGGCCGGCCACCTCTCTCTTCTCTTCCCCTTTGGGGAATCCTATTAGGAATAGGATTGGGGGGTGGGGGGAGTCCTACTCCCGGTAGGAGTAGGACTCCTCCTGCGCCCCTCTCCCTTGGCCGGCCGAACCCCTCCCCCTGCTCCTTTATATACGGGGGCAGGGGGCACCCCATAGACACACAAGTTGATCATTGTTGATCGTTCCTTAGCCGTGTGCGGTGCCCCCTGCCACCAAATTCCACCTCGGTCATATCGTTGTAGAGCTTGGGCGAAGCCCTGCGTCGGTAGTACATCAAGGTCGTCACCACGCCGTCGTGCTGATGGAACTCTTCCTCGACGCTTTGCTGGATCGGAGCCCGAGGATCGTCATCGAGCTGAACGTGTGCTAAGAACTCGGAGGTGCCAGAGTAACGGTGCTTGGATCGGTCGGATCGGGAAGACGTACGACTACTTCCTCTACGTTGTGTGATCGCTTCCGCAGTCGGTCTGCGTTGGTACGTAGACAACACTCTCCCCTATCGTTGCTATGCATCACCATGATCTTGCGTGTGCGTAGGAAATTTTTCAAAATTACTACGTTCCCCAACAGTGCTCTGGGCCTGAGACCGCAGTAAATAGCCCGTCTCAGCCTTTCCAGGCCTTGCATGCATGGAGGCGACGACGTGGGTTTGCATGCACGGGAGGCGACGACGTGCATGCATGCGAGCGAGGCGAGCGAGGCGCGCTAGGTGAGCTAGGCTAGCGAGGCGAGCTAGGTGGTTCAGTGCAGTGGTTCACGGCAGCGATTCACATGCACCGCCCGGTCAAAGAGCTATGCAGTGATTCATATGCACGCACGCATCCCATGCATCGTTTTGTGCAAAAATTTAAGTGTGCAAAACGTAACGGATACACACACGCGTCCGGATTCACACACGCACCGTTCTCATCCTTTCTCTCTTCCTCTCCCACGCACAGGCCTATAAATGGGGTGCCTCTCTTCCTCTCCCACCCACAAGCCAGATCCAATCCTCTCCAACTACGAACACCCAAGCGACCGAGCCCTTCCCAAGCGAGACCAAGTGAAGATGCAGTTCAACGGGCCGACCTTCAACCGTCCGCCTGTCGTGCCGGAGTTGCGCTACCCACCGGGCGTGCTCGTGGAGAGGGAGCTCCGTGTGTGGGCTATTTCAAGGTGGAGGGGTTCCGTCGAACTCACCCGCGCCTTCCTCAGAGCCGGCTATGCCCACCTCCCACGGGGCTTGCCGAGGATGTTCACCCTCAACGAGGTTCGTGACCGCGGCGGCATCCTCCTACTGCTCACGGTCACCTTCACCAACCCGTTTGACGCGCGCGAGCTCCTCGGCCAAGTCTTTTGGTGCGGCTGCGAGGCCATCTTCTTCACCGTCTACAACATCTACACCAACTACGAGCGCATCTTCCCCGCTCCAGGCCAGATGCACTCCCTTCCCTACGACGAGGAGGAGGAGGTGTGAAGATGAAGACGGTGTTGAAGGGGCGCGCGCAGCCAAGGTGGAAGAAGAAGTTCAAGATGAAGATGTTCAGGCCCGGAGTCAAGCTCGTCATGTTTCGTTTTTTTATTTTGTTGCTTTTCTATGTCGTGTCGTGTTGTGTCATGTTTCGTCATGTGTCTGTGAACTGTCCGTGAACTTATCTAAGTTATTGCAATGGTACGGTGTGTTCCATCTTATCTAAGTTATTAGGGTTTATTATGTGTGTTAAAAAATGTCCGTGCCCAAACATATCATTTCTTCCCTAAACAAGTCATGAAGTTCGAGAACTTGTGGTTTTCATTAATGAAAATCGGAGGGGGTGAGAAGCCCTCTGTTTCATTCAAACAAAAAGTCATGAACTAACATGCAAATTTATTCCTTTTAAATCCTAAACCAAGTGCCACTCTATCCCTAGACCAAGTGCCACTCTAACCAAAATCATGTGGTAGTGCAACATACATTTTGAACCTTCCAACCCTCCAAAATTTAAGTGCAAAACAATGGAAAAACACTCTCACGCGTGTCCAAACATTCACGGTCTCACTATTTAAAAAAAATCAAAATCTCACTATGTATACCTTCCTTCCCTATCCATGTCAAAGTCTTGCCATCTGTCCTAGCGGTTACCAGCGCAGCCCTAAACACCACAAACCCACGCGGTCCTGGGTTCGAGTCCCCATCCGCACCAATTTTTTGTGCATTTTCCACCCTTCATTTTTTAGACAAATTATGTTTTTCTCAATGTAATGCCCTTAAAAATTGTTCATTTATTTTGGCACCTGGCGTAAACCTCTACCAGAGCTGAGGCACATTTTCCATGACATTTTGGTCTTTGATTTAAATCACAGTGTATTTGAATTGGATTAATTAACAGCTCCAAAAAATTTCTAACCTTAATTGTTTGGCTCCGGAATAATTCAATTAGCTTCCACAAAAAGTTCCAGCATTATGATTTACTGCCTAAATTAAATCAGAATAGAAAACAGAAAAATACGCAAGAGAACCCCCGAATGGGCCTAATTGGATGCAGTTGGCCCATTAGTCTAGCCTGCACTTGGCTCTACGCTCTGAATTTGGCCCAAGAGCAACCTTTTTCTGGACAGAAAGGGTTTCTGAATTCCTAATTTCTTCTCTTTTTTCCAACATATTTAAATGTTGGTCACTTCTTCTCTTTTTGTTTCAACATTTAAACAACCTTTAAACAACTACTTTAACCAACATTTAAACTAGGTGGATTTCTCAAACAATTTCAAGATTACAAATTCCTCCATAATTCATGCCTTTCCATACATTTTCAACATTACAACCAGTGCGATTACCATACCTACAAATGCCCAAAAGTATTTGCAAATGGGTATTGGTAGTGCTTGGTCTTCAAGCTTCCTAACCTTCTTCTTCAACATCCTATGCTCAACAGCTAGCTCTCTGTCAGTGCGTGCTTCGCCCTCCATCCCTTCTTCCGGAGCTCGTGGTGCGGCCACTGCCGTTCGTGGCAGCATGCGCAACCATTCTTCATGCTCTTCTTGCAGTTCATTCATCAGAGTCTTGGCCAGAGCATCGACCCAAAGAAAGAAGCATGTCACCTGCATGAACACCAAACAGATCAACCCATTGCTCAAAGATCCCGACCACGAAAATGGTGCAATTGCCCCGATTCTTACCCCATTCTCACTGCACACGTAGAACGGACGATTCTGGTTCCTCGGTGTCTGAGAAACCCTCCGATCAACGCCCACCCGGCACCGCGGACAGACGAAGACAGGCATGTCCACACGCGCCCGGCTCTGCATCCGCGAGGTGGCGCGGGAGCTTGAGGAAGACATGGAGCTCGGAGCCGAAGGGATCTCAACGCTGCCGCGCCCTCCACTGCTAGCTTCCCACCGCCATGCCCTCCACAGCTAGCTTCCCGCCGCCGTGCTCTCTCTCTCTCTCTCGCCGTGGTCACCGCCGTGGTCTCTGTCGCCGTGGTCACCGCCGCTGTCGCCCGCTTATATAGCACACCCGCCAACGGCTCTCTGCTGGGTCCCACAAGCCACGCGTGCAACGGTCTAATTAAAATTGGCCGTTTCTGTCGCCTGGTCCCACCTGTAAGGGCCAAGTCAAAAGGTTGACCTGACGGAGACGGCAGAGTTCACGGAACGAGTCGGTGCGCACGGATTAGGGGCAAAACTGAGCACAATTCGCATCTAAGGGCAAAACTGAGCAAATGGACACCACTGAGGGCAAAAGGATAATTAACCCTTACTTCAATGGAACAGGATACAAAGTTCCATTCGAAAGTTTCAAAAAAAATGTAAAAATAAATTGTCATGACAGGCAACCAGGTAACTATCCCAACAAAAGAAACAGAGCATACATCAAGGATGAGAAATCCGAAGGGGCACACAACGGCCCGTGCACGCACTTGCCTATTGGGAAAGTTGTTCCCCTGCTACATGTGTGTTAGTCTTTGATTACCATGAGATGGTCTCATGCATGCATGCTTGGTCACAAATGTTGCATGGTCCAGCCATCCTAGCTCTCAAGCTTTTTCTTTTGACTTTCAATTTTAAATATACTATAAATTTTGAATCAAAAGTTCAATCTATGTTTGATTTGCGTATTTGTGTTCCTTGTGAGAGGGCTTTGACACAAGTCCACTCTTAAATACGTTTTGACAAGTTTCAAATATTTTCAAGGTTTCACCAAGTTTTAGCTTCCATTTGTGATAAACCACAAGTATAGGGATCGCAACAGCTTTCGAGGGTAGAGTATTCAACCCAAATTTATTGATTCGACACAAGGGGAGCCAAAGAATATTCTCAAGTATTAGCAGCTGAGTTGTCAATTCAACCACACCTGGAAACTTAGTATCTGCAGCAAAGTGTTTAGTAGCAAAGTAATATGATAGTGGTGGTAGCGGCAACAAAAGTGAAGACAGCAAGAGTAATGTTTTTGGTATTTTGTAGTGATTGTAACAGTAGCAGTGGGAAAGTAAATAAGCGAGAACCAGTATATGGAAAACTCGTAGGCACCGGATCAGTGATGGATAATTATGCCGGATGCGGTTCATCATGTAACAGTCATAACATAGGGTGACACAGAACTAGCTCCAATTCATCAATGTAATGTAGGCATGTATTCCGTATATAGTCATACGTGCTTATGGAAAAGAACTTGCATGGCATCTTTTGTCCTACCCTCCCGTGGCAGCGGGGTCCTATTGAAAACTAAGGGATATTAAGGCCTTCTTTTAATAGAGAACCGGAACAAAGCATTAGCACATAGTGAATACATGAACTCCTCAAACTATGGTCATCACCGGGAGTGGTCCCAATTATTGTTACTTCGGGGTTGCCGGATCATAACACATAGTAGGTGACTATAGACTTGCAAGATAGGATCAAGAACTCACATATATTCATGAAAACATAATAGGTTCAGATCTGAAATCATGGCACTCGGGCCCTAGTGACAAGCATTAAGCATAGCAAAGTCATAGCAACATCAATCTCAGAACATAATGGATACTAGGGATCAAACCCTAACAAAACTAACTCGATTACATGATAAATCTCATCCAACCCATCACCGTCCAGCAAGCCTACGACGGAATTACTCACGCACGACGGTGAGCATCATGAAATTGGTGATGGACGATGGTTGATGATGACGACGGCAACGAATCTCCCTCTCCGGAGCCCCGAACGGACTCCAGATCAGTCCTCCCGAGAGGTTTTAGGGCTTGGCGGCGGCTCCGTATCGTAAAACGCGATGATTTCTTCTCTCTGATTTTTTTCTCATCAAAACTCAATATATGGAGGTGGAGGTGGAGTCGGAGACGCAACAGGGGGCCCACGAGGTAGGGGGCGTGCCCTAGGGGGGGCGCCCCCCACCCTCGTGAGAAGGGTGTGGGCCCCTGGTCTTCACCTTTGGCGAGGATTTTTTTATTGTTTTTTTCTAAGATTTTCCGTGGAGTTTCAGGTCATTCCGAGAATATTTGTTTCTGCACATAAAACAACACCATGGTAATTCTGCTGAAAACAGCGTCATCCGGGTTAGTTCCATTCAAATCATACAAGTTAGAGTGCAAAACAAGGGCAAAAGTGTTTGGAAAAGTAGATACGACAGAGACGTATCAACTCCCCCAAGCTTAAACCCTTGCTTGTCCTCAAGCAATTTAGTTGACAAACTAAAAGAAAGAAAGAAAAACTTGTACAAACTCTGTTTGCTCTTATTGTTGTAACTATGTCAAGCCAGCATTCAAGTTTTCAGCATAGATCATAACTAACCACACTTGACACTTGCAATAATTCTCAGGTCTCACGATTACTCGTATCAATAGCATAATCAACTAGCAAGTCATAATAATAAATCTCGGATAACAACACTTTCTCAAAACAATCATAATATGATATAACAAGATGGTATCTCGCTAGCCCTTTCTGAGACCGCAAAACATAAATGCGGAGCACCTTTAAAGATCAAGGACTGACTAGACATTGTAATTCATGATAAAAGAGATCCAATCATAGTCATACCCAATATAAATTAACAGTGATGAATGCAAATGACGGTTGTGCTCTCCAGCTAGTACTTTTTAATAAGAGGGTGATGGCTCAACATAAAAGTAAATGGATATGCCCTTCGCAGAGGGAAGCAGGGATTTGTAGAGGTGTCAGAGCTCGGTTTTGCAATAGAGATAAATTGTATTTTGAGCGGTATACTTTCATTCTCAACGTAACAACTAAGAGATGGCGATATCTTCCATGCTAAACACATTATAGGCGGTTCCCAAACAGAATGGTAAAGTTTATACTCCCCCTCCACCAACAAGCATCAATCCATGGCTTGCTCGAAACAACGAGTGCCTCCAACATACATCAGGTCCCAGGGGAGTTTTGTTTACAATTAATTTATATTTAGTTTGCATAAAGTATGGGACTGGGCATCCCGGTGACCAGCCATTTTCTCGTGAGTGAGGAACGGAGTCCACTCCTCTTGAGAATAACCCGCCTAACATGGAAGATAAGGACAACCTTTGTTGATACATGAGCTATTCGAGCATACAAAACAGAATCTTTATTTGAAGGTTTAGAGTTTGACACATACAAATTTACTTGGAACGGCAGGTCGATACCGCATATAGGAAGGTATGGTGGACTCATCTGGAATAACTTTGGGGTTTAAGGGATTGGATGCACAAGCAGTATTCCCGCTTAGTATAAGTGAAGGCTAGCAAAAGACTGGGAAGCGACCAACTAGAGACCGACAACAGCCATGTACATGCATTAAAATTAATAAACATTGGATACAAGCATGAGTAGGATATAATCCACCATGAACAGAAATATCGTGAAGGCTATGTTGATTTTGTTTCAACTACATGCGTAAACATGTGCCAAGTCAAGTCACTTAAATCATTCAAAGGAGGATACCACCCCATCATATCACATCATAATCATTTCAATAGCATGTTGGCATACAAGGTAAATCATTATAACTCATAGCTAATCAAGTATGGCACAAGCAACTATGATCTTTAATTGTCATTGCAAACATGTTTATTCATAATAAGCTGAATCAAGAATGAGGGACTCATCATATTTACAAAAACAAAAGAGGTCGAGTTCATACCAGCTTTTCTCATCTCAGTCAGTCCATCATATACCATCATAATTGCCTTTCACTTGCAAGATCGAACGGTGTGAATAATAATAATAATGCACGTGCATTGGACTAAGCTGGAATCTGCGAGCATTCAATAAACAGGAGAAGACAAGGCAATATGGGCTCTTGGTTAAATCAACAATAATGCATATAAGAGCCACTTCAACAATTTAATTATGGTCTTCTCCTACTGACCCCCAAATAAAATA
This sequence comes from Triticum monococcum, assembly GCA_034509565.1. Lineage (NCBI taxonomy): Eukaryota > Viridiplantae > Streptophyta > Magnoliopsida > Poales > Poaceae > Triticum > Triticum monococcum. The sequence continues at coordinate 582,056,176 of CM067845.1, forward strand.
AAATAAATAAAACTATTTACACGAGAAAGCTCCCAACAAGCAAAATAAGAATAGGAAATATTTTTGGGTTTTCTTTTTAATTATTACTACTACAGCAGAAAAATAAACTACTACTAATTTTTTTGGTTTTCTTAAGGTTATTAAACACAGAAGAAGAAAGTAGGAAAAAGAAAATAAACTAGCATAGATATTACAGTGAAAAAGTATGAGCACCGACATCTAGCAATGAGTGTGTGTGAGCATAAATGTAATGTCGGTGAGAAATACGTACTTCCCCAAGCTTAGGCTTTTGGTCTAAGTTGGTCTATAGCCACGGCTTGCCTGGCGGATCTCATAATAATAGTTGTTGGGGTCGTACTGTGATGAGGAGGAAGACTCTAACTGCCACTGGCTGACAGTTATCTCTGGATCCCAAGAATAAACAGATTGTCGGGGAGGCTCATCTTGTGGTTCCTGTTCCGGGGCTGGTGCAGGATTGATGTAAGCTTGGACGGCAGCCCACGTAACGAGGTAGGGTCCTATAAAATTAAACAAAGAAGGAGCAGGCAGGGTAATAGTCTCAGGATGATGTTTGTTAAAAAACAATTGATATTTAAGCTCTCCTGCCCTATTCTGGACAATAAAATCATGTGCCACCATACTTTTATGATCTAGATAAACACGGGGCAACACCTTTTCTTCCTTCTGAGCATGCCTAATAGGTATGTTAAAATGTGCAGCTAGGCGTGTGCCATAGACGCCTCCAAAGATGGGACCCTTAGTACGATCATACTTAACCGTCTAGCAATAATACCGCCCATACTAAAAGTGTTATCACTGTATAAATCGTGGTGCAAAATAATTATATCAGGGATACTCAGGTTTCCACTGTTTCCGCGTCCAATTAAACAACGACTAGCAAATAATGCAAAATAGCGTAAAACAGGAAAATGTATGCTAGTGATTCGTGCATCGGAAACCTTTCTAGTTCCTCCTACAGTGATAGTATCAATAAACCCAGCCACATCATCATGATGTGGTTCTTCTGTCTTACCCTCAAAAGGGATTAAACAAATCCGACAGAAATCATAAAGTGACATCTCCTTATGCTTATCATATAAATGAAACTCCACCGTAGGTGGTGAGTTCCTAGAATGAAAATGAAAGTTTTGCACAAAAGTATTTGTGAGTAAGAGATACTGATCGCATTGGTCATGGAGGAAAGTGGTGAGGCCTGCATTGTGAGCCAATTCATGAAAATCTTCATAAATACCGGCTGCTCTCAAGAAATCTTCAGAAGCCAATTCACACGCCCAAATCTCCGCGGTGCGCGGCAAATTATACTTAGGCTTTGGTGCCTTTTCCTTCGAGCTTTGGCTCGACGAGCCCCTCAAAAATCTCCTCATTATTTTTCTGAAACAATCTGAAATTTTTAGTAACTTCAAACAAAAGTGAACCAACTTCAATAAAACTGATAGCAACTACTCCTACAAGTGCCTAGAGCCTATATCAAGCATTAGAACTACTTGGAACCATATAAATTTGACATGCAAGCTCAAAAACATGGTCACCTATGCAACACAAATTTGCAAAGAATAAAGCACTAGAACAAAAACTAATTGGACCAATGGAGGAGTCACATACCAAGGAACAATCTCCCCAAGCAGTTTTGCGAGAGGTGCTTTGAGCAAGGAGATCGAAAATCACAGCAAAAGTGGCTGGAACTCGTGCTTGAGTTGGTTTTTCGGGTTTTTGTGAGATAGAGGAAGAAGATGGGTGCTGGGATAAGTGGAGGAGGGCCACCGTGGGCCCACGAGGCAGGGGGCGCCCACCACCCTCGTGGCTAGGTGGTAGCTCCTCACGCAGTAATTTTTGCACAGTAAATCCTCAAATATTCCCGAAAAATCATATTAAATTGGCATGTCATTCTGAGGACTTTTATTTTTGGGATATTTTTATATTGCACGGATAAGTCAGGAAACAGATAGAAAATATTTTTTTACTTTATTTAATATAAATAACAGAAAGTAAAAGTGGGGTACAGAAGTTTGTGCTTCTAGTTTCATCCATCTCATGCTCATAAAAAAGAATCCACTAACATGGTTGATCAAGTCTTGTTAACAAACTCATTCCGATAATCATGAAACCGGAGAAATTTCGAATAACACTAAGTTACCTCAACGGGGATATACACATCCCTAATAATAAGAATATCATATTTCTTGTCGACAGTAGGGAGAGGAAATTCAAAACCTCCAAATATAATCGATGGAATTTTCCCAATAGAATTGATACTATGAACTTGAGGTTGTTTCCTCGGGAAGTGTACCATATGCTCATTACCATTAACATGAAAAGTGACATTGCCTTTGTTGCAATCAATAACAGCCCATGTAGTATTAAGAAAAGGTCTTCCAAGAATAATAGACATACTATCATCCTCGGGAATATCAAGAATAACAAAGTCCGTTAAAATAGTAACGTTTGCAACTACAACAGGCGCATCCTCACAAATACCAACAGGTATAACAGTTGATTTATCAGCCATTTGCAAAGATATTTCAGTAGGTGTCAACTTATTCAAGTCAAGTCTACGGTATAAAGAGAGAGGCATAACACTAACACCGGCTCCAAGATCACATAAAGCAGTTTTAATATAATTTCTTTTAATGGTGGAAGGTATAGTAGGTACTCCGGGGTCTCCAAGTTTCTTTGGTATTCCACCCTTAAAAGTATAATTAGCAAGCATGGTGGAAATTTCAGCTTCCGTTATCTTTCTTTTATTAGTAATGATATCATTCATATATTTAGCATAAGGATTTGTTTTAAGCACATCAGGTAATCTCATACGCAAAAAGATAGGCCAAATCATTTCAGCAAAGCGCTCAAAATCCTTATCATCCTTTTTCTTGGATGGTTTCGGAGGAAAAGGCATGGGTTTCTGAACCCAAGGTTCCCTTTCTTTACCATGTTTCCTAGCAACAAAGTCTCTTTTATCATAACGTTGATTCTTTGATTGTGGGTTATCAAGATCAACAACAGGTTCAATTTCTACATCATTGTCATTACTAGGTTGAGCATCATCATGAACATGATCATTAATATTTTTACTAGGTTCATGTTCATTACCAGATGGTGTTTCAGCATCAGACATAGAAATATCATTTGGATTATCAGGTGGTTTAGCAATAGGTTCACTAGAAGTTTGCACAGTAATATCATTTTTCTTCTTCTTTTTAGAAGAACTAGGAACATCAATATTATTTCTTTGAGAATCTTGCTCGATTATCTTAGGGTTGCCTTCAGGATACAAAGGTTCCTGAGTCATTCTACCAGTTCTAGTAGCCACTCTAACAGCATAATCATTTTTCTTACTATTCATTTCATTAAGCACTTCTTTTTGAGCCTTAAGTACTTGTTCTACTTGAGTGGTAACCATAGAAGCATGTTTGCTAACAAGTTTAAGTTCACCTTTAATATCAGCCATATAATCACCCAAGCGTCTAATCATATAAGCATTTTCTTTTAATTGTACCAAAATAAGCATTGAAGTCGTCTTGCTTAAACATAAAGTTATCAAACTCATCCAAGCACTGACTAGCAATTTTAGTAGGAGGGACTTAAGCTTTATCATATCTATAGAGAGAATTTACCTTTACTACCTGTGTCGGCGGGATCAGGAGGTTCTTCAGTAAATAAATAATTAAGATCATATTTTTCTTCAACAAGCGGTGAATTAAGACCATGTATTTCTTCAATAGGAGGTAAATTCTTAACGTCTTCAGCTTTAATACCTTTTTCTTTCATAGATTTCTTTGCCTCTTGCATATCTTCGGGACTGAGAAATAAAACACCTCTCTTCTTTGGAGTTGGTTTAGGGATAGGCTCAGTAATTAGCTCAGGAGGTGGCTCAGGAGTTGGCTCAGGAGGTGCCCAATTATTTTCATTTGTCAACATATTATTCAATAGAATTTCAGCTTCATCCGGTGTTGTTTCCCTAAAAAGAGAACCAGCACAACTATCCAGGTAATCTCTGGAAGCATCGGTTAGTCCATTATAAAAGATATCAAGTATTTCAGGTTTCTTAAAAGGATCATCAGGCAAAGTATTAAGTAACTTGAGAAGCCTCCCCCAAGCTTGTGGGAGACTCTCTTCTTCAATTTGCACGAAGTTGTATATTTTCCTCAAAGCAGCTTGTTTCTTATGAGCAGGGAAATATTTAGCAGAGAAGTAATAAATCATATCCTGGGGACTACGCACACAACCAGGATCAAGAGAATTAAACCATATCTTAGCATCACCCTTTAATGAGAACGGAAATATTTTGAGTATATAAAAGTAACGCGATCTCTCATCATTAGTGAACATGGCAGCTATATCATTTAACTTAGTAAGATGTGCCACAACAGTTTCAGATTCATAGCCATAAAATGGATCAGATTCAACCAAAGTAATTATATCAGGATCAACAGAGAATTCATAATATTTATCAGGAACACATATAGGTGAAGTAGCAAAAGCAGGGTCGGGTTTCATTCTATCTCTAAGTGATTCTTTGTTCCATTTAATTAATAACCTCTTAAGCTCATATCTATCTTTGCAAGAAAAAATAGCGGCAGAAGATTCCATATCAAAAAGATAACCCTCAGGAATAACAGGCATATTTTCATCATCACTATCATCATCGTATTCAGATTCAATAATTTCTTCTTCTCTAGCCCTAGCAATTTGTTCATCAAGAAATTCACTAAGGGGCACAGTAGTACCAGGCATAGAAGGGGTTTCATCATAAGTATCATGCATAGAAGAAGTGGCATCATCAATAACATGCGACATATCAAAACGAATAGCAGAAGCAGGTGTAGGTGTCGCTAACTTACTCATAACAGAAGGTGAATCAAGTGCAGAGCTAGATGGCAGTTCCTTACCTCCCCTCATAGTTGAGGGATGGATCTTGGTTTTTGGATCTCTCAAGTTCTTCATAGTGTCCAGCAGATATAAATCCCAAGTGACTCAAAGAATAGAGCTATGCTCCCCGGCAACGGCGCCAGAAATTGGTCTTGATAACCCACAAGTATAGGGGATCACAACAGCTTTAGAAGGTAGAGTATTCAACCCAAATTTATTGATTCGACACAAGGGGAGCCAAAGAATATTCTCAAGTATTAGCAACTGAGTTGTCAATTCAACCACACCTGGAAACTTAGTATCTGCAGCAAAGTGTTTAGTAGCAAAGTAATATGATAGTCGTGGTAGCAGCAACAAAAGTAAAGACAGCAAAAATAATGTTTTTGGTATTTTGTAGTGATTGTAACAGTAGCAGCGGGAAAGTAAATAAGCGAGAACCAGTATATGGAAAACTCGTAGGCACCGGATCAGTGATGGATAATTATGCCGGATGCGTTTCATCATGTAACAGTCATAACATAGGGTGACAGAGAACTAGCTCCAATTCATCAATGTAATGTAGGCATGTATTCCGTATATAGTCATACATGCTTATGAAAAAGAACTTGCATGACATCTTTTGTCCTACCCTCCCGTGGCAGCGGGGTCCTATTGGAAACTAAGGGATATTAAGGCCTCCTTTTAATAAAGAACCGGAACAAAGCATTAGCACATAGTGAATACATGAACTCCTCAAACTATGGTCATCACCGTGAGTGGTCCCGATTATTGTCACTTCGGGGTTGCCAGATCATAACACATAGTAGGTGACTATAGACTTGCAAGATAGGATCAAGAACTCACATATATTCATGAAAACATAATAGGTTCAGATCTGAGATCATGGCACTCAGGCCCTAGTGACAAGCATTAAGCATAGCAAACTCATAGCAACATCAATCTCAGAACATAATGGATACTAGGGATCAAACCCTAACAAAACTAACTTGATTACATGATAAATCTCATCCAACCCATCACCGTCCAGCAATCCTACGATGGAATTACTCACGCACGACGGTGAGCATCATGAAATTGGTGATGGAGGATGGTTGATGATGACGACGGCAACGAATCCCCCTCTCCGGAGCCTCGAACGGACTCCAGATCAGCCCTCCCGAGAGGTTTTCGGGCTTGGCGGCCGCTCCGTATCATAAAACGCGATGATTTCTTCTCTCTGATTTTTTTCTCATCGAAACTCAATATATGGAGGTGGAGTTGGAGTCGGAGACGCAACAGGGGGCCCACGAGGTAGGGGCGCGCACTAGGGGGCGGGCGCCCCCCACCCTCATGAGAAGGGTGTGGGCCCCCTGGTCTTTATCTTTGGCGAAGATTTTTTATTGTTTTTTCTAAGATGTTCCGTGGAGTTTCAGGTCATTCCGAGAATATTTGTTTTCTGCACATAAAACAACACCATGGTAATTCTGCTGAAAACAGCGTCAGTCCGGGTTAGTTCCATTCAAATCATACAAGTTAGAGTCCAAAACAAGGGCAAAAGTGTTTGAAAAAGTAGATACGACGGAGACGTATCAATTTGCTCTTAGGGTTTATGGTTGAGGGCTTAGGGTTTTTAATTTTACTCCTTCCTTTCCAGTTTACTGGGCTCATGTTGCAAATCACATTAACCAAGGGGGACCTACTTAAGTGCTAGGCAATATATCAATGCTACATGCATCGTCCTCTCACTCCTTCATGTATTGGTTGATTCTACATTGAGAACAAAAATTTGATAGAAGTAAATATTAATATAGCTATATTTTCATGTTCCCAGGACAATGAGCCTTACAATGGAAAATTTTGATTTTTTAAGATATGACCTCTAAGCCGGAAAGGAGGGAATATTTTTGAAAACTTGGTGAATTTATACTTCATTATTAGCAAATTTTAATAGCTGAAACTTGGTGACAGTTTAGAACTTGTCAAAACTTATTCAAGAGTATTCTTCTATGGAAGACCTTGTTGCAAGAAACACAAATATGCAAACAAAACATAAATCTTACTTTTTGTTCAAAATTTATAATAGAATCTAAATTGGGAGTCAAAAGAAAATGCAAGAAGGAGTGGAAGCAATGAAGCATAGTGTGTTTCATGGACTAACAAAAGCATGCATGTAGTGTCATAATCAAGGTCTTAAGCCATGAAGGGACCATACGACCTCTGGCCAAAGCATGCATGCACGCACTAGCGGAGCACTCCTTTAAAAAAGGAAAGGTTTAATATCATCATGCATTCCGGTAGGAATAAGTTCACTTTTATTATAAATGATCTTCATTCTAGAAACTTGTTCAAAACAAGTGAGAGGATCCACCTAATATTTCTTGCTAATTCAATATTATTGTCAACAAAAAGGATGGTACCATCTGCATAGTGCAAGAAAACGGTACCATTTCTATTCACTTTAGGGCCAAGCCCTTCAATAAGATTATAATTTGCTGCTTTTACAAACATCCTAGTAAAGGTGTCAATTGCTAGATTGAAAAGAAGAGGAAAGAGCGGATCTTCCAGTCTTAATTAGTACTTTTTAAACAATGGAAATTTTCATTTCTTCATTATTGATTTTCACTACAAGTGATACACCATGGTTGATCTAGTTGATACAGTGAATCACAATATTGTTCTCTTTATAATAAGGATAATGACCTACGTACTACAATTTCCAAATATTATTCACTTTATAATAAGGATGTCAATATTCTTGATCAATGACTTACATATAACAATTTCCAAATATCAAAATCCTCTAAAATCACTATTTAATTTATTTGAATCTAATGGGGCATTAAATGATCAGATTTATAACTTACAAGCATACATATTCCCCATATCTTAAACCTTGTTTATGATTTGAAATATTATTTTAAGACATTAATTTGAACTTTGTATGATCCAACATTTGTTAAATTTAATTTGTTCTTCCAAAATTTTGTTTAGATAATGTAAGAGAGTTCGGGAAATAACTATTTTTGAGTTAACAGAGAAGATTTCTTTGTATGAAAATTTATTGTGGAAACAACAGGAGCTTAGCTATCTTTATAAAATATGTCAAGTAGCAAGAGATATGTATAGCATGAAAAGCATCAAAACTACAATAAAATAAGATTTGAGCAGGTTCAGTGGGAGGCAAGAGTAGCATGAAGTCGGACACTCTGTAGTTGATAAGATGCTTAGCCTAGAGGACCGACACTTCATAGTTAAGGTGCTAAGCTTTCCAATTTTGTAGTTGAGGGGTCAAAAGTGATCAACCCGAAAGATGATCGGCAAAAAAATACATTTCCCTTCTTTTAAGTAAGACGAGAATTCATGTAGCAAGAAAATGCTTCAAGCATACAACTAAGGGAAATATAGAAGATACAATCAGAGGGCATGCCAATTGAAGGCAAACACTCTATAATTGATAAGCCCCTTAGTCCAAAGGACCTGCCATTTCATGTGCAGTATATGGACCACCTCGACAAATATTGTGGTTGCTCTCATTCCAAAGGTTACAGATGATACTTGAGGTAACACCATTGAACTCATCACCGTGACTACTCTTGATTTTGGTAACAATAGAAAACCTCCAATCCATGATATCAACATAGCTGGACGAGGCAACATCGAGAGTCATTTTGAAGTGGAGGTACGTGAGATCTATCGCAACTAGCGTACGGATCTCTCGAGCAAAACGGAAGAACATGCAAATGTGTGATTCAAATATGATTGTGGAAGTGCATAACTGTTAATATATTGAATGAGGTGGCCAAGCAAAATGTTGTATGCGGTGTGAATCAACTTTGTTTTGGATGAGGAGCAGATAATGTCACTTTACTTTCTGGATTTTCCCAATAAATTACTTGTATTTGATAGGATAAGTTGGATGTGGTGGAGCCAATTAATTGGGAGATGTAAAAAAATGGCCTTGTGATAGCCATATATTTGGTCTCTAGAAGGAAATATAACCAAGTACAAAATGGTATTTCAAATTAGCATCTTAAAACTATATTATAAAAAATATACGGTTATTTTGCCACCCCCTCCCTCGCTAAGAGAGATGATTCATCTATACCCCCCCTCCCCCCCCCCCCCCCCCCCCGCCGCCTCTAGTTAATGTAGATCCGAATGACGCATTCGCATCTCCCTCCCGTGTCCTCCTTTTGGTCGTCGATGGGAGGGAATTAACTCGATTCGTCATGCGGGTTCTTTAGATGTAGTCCTAGGTTAGGGCTAACTATGTTATGGTTTCTCTCCATGCTTTCGGCTCCACGGTGGCGATGGCGGCAGTGAATTGATAAGGTTCCTCTACATTTTCGTATGATGACATAACTCTCTCTTCTATTAGTGTTGGATCAAGAAGGTATTGTATGCACCGTCTAACTTTTTTTATCTAGGTATGCATCTTGTGTGTCGTGGTGAGGTCGGGGTAGTGGCAACGACGCACTTCATCCTCACTGACAATCATATCGGTCATCTTCTTCATTTTGGACCTTCCCCTTGTCCTCTTCTCTGGAGCGATGATCCATCATTTTTATGGTGGCCATCGACGTCTCCTGACGTAACCTGGCAAATTCCTAGCCATGAATTCAAAGTCTTTCTGGCTCCGGTGTGATGCATAGTGCCAGTCGTGGCATTGATGATGATTCACAGCGTACCATCATTATGTGCATGAGGAAGATGACGTTGGCTTCTCCATGGACTCATTTCTAAAAAAACTTTTAGGGCTGTCTTGATTTTTTTGATAAAATACATTTTTACTAATTCATAATATAATATCAAGCGGATACAAAGAATTATTAGCGCCAACCAGGCCCTGCATAGCTAAGATGCACACATCTAAAACCAACAGTTTGACATAGTAAAAAACGAAGCCATATTAATGTGATATGTGGCTGAAGTTACGCCTATGTCGATGGAGGTGATGGACTAGTTCGGAGATTGTACTGCTATCCATCTTGTGTAAAACCTCCCTGACCAGTCGCACTGACCGCAAATACACCATGCATCTTAAATAGTGGTTTAGTTTGGTGTAGTGTGGATCACGTATGAACCCAATGTGTACAGTGGTATAAACCTGCATAGAAGAAGATATTTACGGGTACCTTGTACGGAGTGGACACTTCTAATTCATGGCCTTTGGCCTTTGAAAAAAAATCGGTCTTTGGTTTTATCTAGCGTTCGTTTTCACGGAGCATAGAGAAGCCCTAAGATACTTTCTTTTTGCGGGTAAGAGAAGCCCTAAGATACTACCTATGTGTGAATAGAAAAGATAGTATTATTACCTCTGGAGCTGCCAAGTTAAAAAAGATAGCAGCCCGCCGTGTCTCTCTCAGTCGTAATCATACTGTCAAACCAATGCTCGCTCCTCGGCAAGGTTTGTTGTCCATCGGCCCAAGAAAATTCCTTTGTTCTTTGGCGACCTTTCCAATACCAGGTATGTAACATGTACAATACTAGGTAGTTACATATATAGCGAAAATTAAGCAGAAAATAATTCTCTTCCTACTTAAAGGAATGTATGTTTTTGTCGTCTGAATCTGACCATATGAATGTAAGTTTTGATTATTATTTTCCTCTCCTATTTGATTTATTTAATGGTTTTCCCTAAAAAAACTAACTCAACTCTTATTTATCTATAAAATAAATTTTACTTTCTTAGGTAAGCCAATAAATGCTTACCAAACAAGTCTTTACCAAATAAAATTATATTTTACACATGCAAATTAAATATGGGCAGGTCAATCACGGATTAACCTATTACCATATTCATGACCCTGCTGCAATGTCATTACAAACCAGGACGATCCAAGGATCGGTGGCACGTGATCAAGTTTTAATATTTTTGTGGTTATGATTCTGAAGCTATGGCCTTTTGAATTTCTGTGCAAAGTCTCTCTGAAATGTCACTATATTATCAAAGGAAAACATAAAATAAACGTTATCTACGTACTCTTAGTTGCGCACGCTGGAAGTATCATTGCTAATATCATTCATACTCAACTAGGCATATTTTTCTTTAGACAAAAAGAATATATTAATATCGCGAAGATACCAATTACACGCGGCCTCTGTATCAACAAGATATCCAAAGACATCAGGGATACACACAGCCAAGAAAGAAAATAAAAGGGACAGGAAAAAAGACCCCGCCTTGATGATCAATCACTAGTGGTAGCAGCACTCTAACCAACACTGAAGACAACATCCGGATTTCAAAAGAGATTCTTCAAAGGCAACGCCTTCAAGAAGAAAGCAATGCACAAGCGTTGTCGTTGCCCAACCCAAGATCTTGTGTTTTCACCCTTGAGAAAGTCCGAGTCACCCAGAAAACAATGCCTTCAACTAGACATATTGATGAGGTGACAAAGTATTAATTCAAAAAAGATCATACTAAATGATGTACTACTATATGTGCCATATATAATATCAAACAATAACTATGATGACCTAAACCTTAAGCGTCCGTGCATGACACGACAGTGTATGGAAACGACCATATATACATCGAGATGTACGTGCGCATCACTGCGTGCTTGCATGCTTAGATGCATACGAGCTAGGTTGCTGGCGTGTTGGTACGTGGGTGTCTGAGGGCGTGTTTGGATGCCAGGGTCGCATCAGACTGCATCGTATCTAGCATGCTGGCTGAGCCTGGCCTGGCCGAGCTAATGCAATGAGAAACGGAGATGTGTGTTTGGTTTGCTTGTATGCCGTGGGACTGGTTGAGTTGAAATTGTATTTGACAGGCTATACGAGAAACGTGCGAGCTAAAATTTTCAGGCCAAGCCGGCACTAGCGCATCTCCAATTGTGGGCACCGCTCCTGCCAAGCATGCACATCGGGTGTGCATCATCCACGCGAGCTCCAGCACCACCAGAGCCCCGTGATGCGCGAGTCGAGCAACGCACTGGATGCGTGTTCACCATCCGGGCGCTGACGAGCGGAGGATCTCGAATGGGCGGAGGAGCACAGAGCCATGGAAGTCCGGTGGAGGCCCTCGAGCGCATACGGGCGGAGGAGCACAGAGCCGTGAGAGTCCAGCGGAGGGCCTCGAGCACGTATTGGCGGAGGAGCTCGAACGAAGCGAAGAGCATGGACGTCCGGCGGCGGGCCTAGAGCGCGTACGGGAGCACGGGCGGCGGCGGTGGCGGCGACGTGCTAGATCAGATCTGATGCATGAGAGAGAAACAGAGAGGAAAGGGAGATTCAGGAGGCTGTGGTGGCAATTTCGAAGTAATTCCTGAAAATATCAGGGGCAACCACGTATACCGCTTCGTTTTAAGTGTCGATGCGGGTGCAGGCGCGAGCATGGCTCCGGGAAACGCTCGATACCTGCGTTCTCAGCCTGGCCGAGGGGCCTTGTTTTGCATTTAGCGGGCCAGGCCGAGAATGTCACGCAGGAAACCAAACACATCGTATTTTGCATGCAGGATGCGAGCCAGGTGCGACCCAACCATCCAAACACGCTTTAAGTTGCATGCGTGCGTACGTGCCAAAACTATGATCTCCAAAGCAAAACAATCCAGCCTTACCAATCATATGCACGCGACACTACACTACTAGATGGGCAATATGTACTGAATCCGATCGACGACGTAGGTATGTATACACTGCTGGAGTGCTGGGCATGGTGTACGCTTGGCCAGTGGCGGAGCCAGTATTGAAGCAAACCCCGGGCCAAAAAAATTCGACGAGATGGAAAGTCTTTACCGTCTATAACTACCGTAGTAGCACCTCATATATACCAAAAAAATAACACATGCGAAAACATATAATATGGCTCAGTTGCATGATAGATCTAGAATTTAAATGCAATGCCTACGGATTCTTAAATCTGCCAAGCTACATGCTACATACTATAGTATGAATAAGCTTTTTTGCGTTAAGAAAAAAACATCCTTTCTGTCAAAAGAAAACACACTTCACTTGAGTACGTACATTAGTAATGGTTTACCTGAAACAAATATGCTGGAAGTTCTTCTCGGGTGTATTCATTTGCTCGGATGAAAAAAATCTGCTGCTGCAGCTTTTTGGCACCTTGCACAAGGTCAAGCAAACAACTCCTGTGAAGAAAATGAACATACTGAATACAAGAAATCTGTTCAATTTAAAGCAACAGAAACAAGCAGATCTTAGACAAAGCTATGTGCACATCAGTTTGAACCAGCAAATGCAATGAAATATGAAGAATAAATCTTGAGAAATACGTTCAAGTTCTCACAATCATATAATCACACTGGTCAATACGCTCACTCGAGAACTTCCCTAGCGCTGGAGCAATCTGTCCAGAAGGGCGACGGGGCAACGCGCTGGCAGCCATGGCACGCATCGAGGAACGGGGTGTGGTGGCAGGGGGTCACGGGCAAGGGGGAGCACCGGTGCAGGTGAGGGACGGCTGGTCGGGGAGCAGTAGATCGAGTTCACGGCCGCTCGTCTCACGAGTTAGGTCAAAGCCGCTCCTTGTGCGTGGAAGGAAACTGGGAAGACAGAAGACGAGACCGTTTTCGGCCCCTTCATGCGTGGGGGGCTAGAATCAGGGCCCAGCACGAATCCTAGGTAATTTGGCGTGAAACAAATTTCTCACGCCCCGGGCCTGAGCCCTGGGTGCCCGGGTCGTGTCTCCGCCCCTGCGCTTGGCAATGGAGGAAGCAAGCTTAGCAGGAATATTGCCACTGCTCTCTGGCAGCTGTGCCTATCTATATATATATACCTGGAACGTGTCTCAATCATCTGGGATGTTAACGGAATAATTCTGCGAGGACCGATGAGTTGTGCGAGTACTTCAGAGCTAGCGAAGGGGAAAGCTAGGAACGTCGCGCCAAAATGGATTACTATTATGTTTACACGTGAGCACGTAGGACCGATCGAGCGAGCAATGCAATCGAGCCCTACGCTAGCAATTGATTGAGACGCAGTTTCTTAACCGCAGACTCAGACTTCTTGCCTACGTTCATTACGAGATTTCGATCGACAAGTGCGTTATTAAAACGCTAAGAAAGATTATCTGCGCCGCCGGTCCGCCCCAGGCTAGGTGTGAAAGTGAAAGACGATCATGCAAATTGAGCGACGAGTAGTACTAGCTAGCTAGCTAGTGATCTAAATCAACTTATATTTCTTTACAGAGATAGTAGTAACATACAATTTCCTCATCGATCGGTCCTCGGTGCAGGGGCAAAGATCCATCAACCAACGCGCGGGCCGCGTATATGTGAATGTGATGCGTAATTTCTGGCTGGAATAAACGTACCTACACATCGATATCTCCCGGATCAACGACCGAGACGCATCGTGCACAGCCAATCTATAGAGATTTCGATATTTGCAGATGCATCAATCACTACGCCCCGACATCGTATCTAGTCTAAGGACGCGACGCAGCACCCCCATTTGATCTCGTGACGTCCTGCACACTTTTTTGGTTGCAAAAATTGTGTGTGCGGTGTAGCCTGCTAGCGCACACGGTTCTAAAAGCACAACCATGTGTGATGCTTTACGTAAGTTTTTTTTATCAAGAAAATGGCTTTCACGATAGGTTTGAAGGCGAGTTACCTTTTCTTCATCGTTTGACTTTAAGATTTTTAACACTCAACCGTATCATCCTCCGTGTCAAAATTTGTTATTTTTCTGAATTCATTTGCAGTATGTATATCATTTAGGGCATTTCTAGACATTTAATGGATACAACTCAAATTTGAACTATGAGTACATGAAACAGTGCACAAAATTGGTTTGACAAAAAAAAATCATATTTACGATCTTGAGTATATTTGTAGGCCTTACAAAAGAACAAGAAAAGGACTTCCAAAAATCTATGTGACAAGAGTCAACCACAAACATGGACTTTATTGGTTTTTAATTTTTGAAAATGTAAATGACGTCTAAAAACATTAAATTTGGCATGGTTTCATGATATGACCTCAGAATATTGTGGTAAAAATTTGAGAATGTTTCACAAAAGTTTTAAACCATTTCAAAGAAGAATCATGGTTTCGAACGTGCAAGCACCAAGTTTAAAAGCTAATTGACATTTCCTTCATCGTTTGACCTTAAATCTTTTTCTACACTCAACATACACCATATAACTCTTCATGTGCAAATTTGGCCCTTCCGAGAACTCATTTATTTGCTATATTCAAGTTGTTCAGTGCATTTCTAGGCATTTAATGGATATAATTCAAACTAAACTATGAGTAAATGAAACAGTGCACACAAAATTATTCGAAAAACATATTTACGGTCCTCAGTATATTGTGTGCCTTATAAAAAAATGGAAGACCTATGTTGCAAGACTCAACCACAAACATGGAGTTTATCGGTTTTTCTATTTCTAAAGTAGTCTGAAAAATCTGAAACTTGTCGTGGTGCCATCATATTTCCTCATTATGTTTTGGTAAACATTTGAGAATGTTTCACAAAATTTGTGATGTATATACTCTTCAGAAATTGAACGATCTCCGAGGAAGAAGCACCAAATTTGAATGCGAATTGACATTTCCTTCATCGTTTGACCATGATTTTTATTCTACACTTCACATACACCATAGAATCTTCCATGTTAACATTTGGCACTTCTCATAGCTGATTTGCTATATTTAAGTCATTAAATGCATTTCTAGGCATTTATTGGATATAATTCAAATTAGAATTGCAAGTCTGTGAAGTAGTACACAAAAAGGTTTAAAATCATATTCAGGGTATTGAGTATTTGTATGCGCTACTGAAAAAATGAAAAGGAATTTCAAAGATCTCTGTGGCAATAGTCATCCACAAACATGGATTGCGTTGGGTATTTAGTTCTAAAAATGTAAAAGTAGTCTGAAAACTATTTTACTTGGCATAGTGTCATGATATTACCACAATATATTGTGGTTAAAATTGAGAACGTTTAAAAAAATGATGTACACTTATAGAACCATCTTCGAGAAAGAATCATGGGTTCAAGAGGGAATGCACCAAGTTTGAAGGCAAACTGTACATTTCCATCATCGTTTGGCCAGGATTTTTTTTTCTACACTTCACATACACCATAGAAGCCTCCGTCTTAATGTTTGGCACTTTCAGAGCTTACTTGCTATATTTAAGTCATAAGTTAATATTTAGGCATTTAATGGACATAATTCAAACTTGACCTACAATTACATGAAACAATACACAAAATGGTTTAAATAAAAAATCATGATTACGGTATTGAGTATATTATAATTTCCTATTGAAGAAATTATAAAAACTTTCAAAGATCTATGTGGCAAGAGTCAACCACAAATATTGAATTTATTGGTTTTTTAATTCTACTAGGAAATGTAAACGAATTATGAAAAACATGAAACTTGGATGGTTTTGTGATATAACCTCATTATGGCATGATAAAAATTTGACAAGGTTTGAAAAAAGTTTTGATGTACACTCTTTAGAAACCGGACTATCTCAGATGAAGAAACGTGATTCCGAAAAGGAATGTGTCAAGTTTGAAGGCGAATTGACATTCCCCTACTGTTTGACCTTGAATCTTTTTTTATACAGCACAACACCATCTGTGTTTAAATTTGGCACTTTTCTAGGTTCATTTACTATATTTAGGTCATTAAGTGCATTTGTAGCCATTTAATGGATATATTTCATACTTGAACTATGAGTACATTAAATAGTCAAAAAAATGGTTTGGAAAATCTTATTTAGGAATTTGAGTATAATTGTATGCACTATGCAAGAAATTAAAAGGAATATCAAAGATATATGTGGCAAGAGTCATCCACAAACATTGATTTACTGGTTTTAAATTCAAGAAAATGCAAATGAAGTATGAAAAACATGAAACTTGGTATATATGTCATGATATGAGCTCGTTATGTTTTGGTGATTTTTGGGAAGGTTTAAAAAACTTTTCATGAACTTTCTTTGGAAACCAAACCATCTCCGAGGAAGAATATTGGTTTCGAAGGAAAATGTGTCAAGTTTGAAGGAAAATTGACATATCCATCATCGTTTTTTAGAAAAGGAGGATGACCCCCGGCCTCTGCATCTGGGAGATGCATACGGCCACTTTATTGATTATTCTCGAGGACCTTAAGAAAAAGGGTCTCCCCCCGCTTTGTATTCCAAAGCAACCAACCGATACATTCAAGGATAGGTGCTGGGGCGGAAGCAGCACAATCACACCCAAAAGAAACGAAAGAGAAACAACAAAAGAAAAGAAAAGAATGCCGACAACGGCGGATCGACGGAAACGAAGACGCTTCACGACCACTGCGCCCACCGAGGATCTCCCACCAAGCTCCAAGGCTCCGAAGCACCGGTACCAATCAGCAACTCCAAGAAGGACCGCGACGAAGACGACGCTGCTGCCAAGGGTTTGCCCCGGTACCCGACGAGGCGAGAGGAAGGGTCGCCCCCGACGCCCTCCCGGAAGGTCCGGCGACACCCACCGGCGTCGCCGCGTCGGTGTCGGACAGGCATGTTGGAAATATGCCCTAGAGGCAATAATAAAATGGTTATTATATATTTCTTTGTTCGTGATAATTGTCTATTGTTCATGCTATAATTGTGTTATCCGGAAATCGTAATACATGTGTGAATACATAGACCACAACACGTCCCTAGTGAGCCTCTAGTTGACTAGCTCGTTGATCAAAAGATAGTCATGGTTTCCTGACTATGGACATTGGATGTCATTGATAACGGGATCACATCATTAGGAGAATGATGTGATGGACAAGACCCAATCCTAAGCATAGCTCAAAGATCGTGTAGTTCGTTTGCTGTAGCTTTTCCGAATGTCAAGTATCATTCCTTAGACCATGAGGTTGTGCAACTCCCGGATACCGTAGGAGTGCTTTGGGTGTGCCAAACGTCACAACGTAACTGGGTGACTATAAAGGTACACTACAGGTATCTCCGAAAGTGTCTGTTGGGTTGGCACGAATCGAGACTGGGATTTGTCGCTCCGCATGACGGAGAGGTATCTCTGGGCCCACTCGGTAATGCATCATCATAATGAGCTCAATGTGATCAAGTGGTTGATCACGGGATCATGCAATACGGTACGAGTAAAGTAACTTGCCGGTAACAAGATTGAACGAGGTATTGGGATACCGACGATCGAGTCTCGGGCAAGTAACGTACCGATTGACAAAGGGAATTGTATACAGATTGATTGAATCCTCGACATCGTGGTTCATCCGATGAGATCATCGAGGAGCATGTGGGAGCCAACATGGGTATCCAGATCCCGCTGTTGGTTATTGACCGGAGAGTCGTCTCGGTCATGTCTGCATGTCTCCCGAACCCGTAGGGTCTACACACTTAAGGTTCGGTGACGCTAGGATTGTTGAGATATTAGCATATGGTAACCCGAAAGTTGTTTGGAGTCCCGGATGAGATCCCGGACGTCACGAGGAGTTCCGGAATGGTTCGGAGGTGAAGATTTATATGTAGGAAGTCAAGTTTCGGCCATCGGGAAAGTTTCGGGGTAATCGGTATTGTACCGGGACCACCGGAAGGGTCCCGGGGGTCCACCGGGTGGGGCCACCTATCCCGGAGGGCCCCATGGGCTGAAGTGGGAGGGGAACCAGCCCCTAGTGGGCTGGTGCGCCCCCCTTGGGCCTCCCCCTGCGCCTAGGGTTGGAAACCCTAGGGGTGGGGGCTCCACCCTTGCCTTGGGGGGGGCAAGGCACCCCCTTGGCCGCTGCCCCCCCTAGGAGATTGGATCTCCTAGGGCCGGCGCCCCCCTAGGGACCCTATATATAGTGGGGGGAGGGAGGGCTGCCGCACCCAAGCCCCTGGCCTCTCCCTCTCCCTCCCGTGACACTCCTCCGTCTACCTACGCTTGGCGAAGCCCTGCCGAGATCACCGTTGCTTCCACCACCACGTCGTCGTGTTGCTGGATCTTCATCAACCTCTCCTTCCCCCTTGCTGTATCAAGAAGGAGGAGACATCTTCCCAACTGTACGTGTGTTGAACGCGGAGGTGTTGTCCGTTCGGCACTTGGTCATCGGTGATTTAGATCACGACGAGTACGACTACATCAACCCCGTTCTCTTGAACGCTTCCGCGCGCGGTCTACAAGGGTATGTAGATGCACTCCTCTCTCCCTTGTTGCTAGATGACTCCATAGATTGATCTTGGTGATGCGTAGAAAATTTTAAAATTCTGCTACGTTCACCAACAAGGCCGACAGGGGTTTCCCCCGATCCCAACCTTCACCTCGGGTGCTCCAGAGCCTGCCACCAAACGGACCACCATCTTGCGCCACCATGGTCAAGAAGCCTCCACGCCGTCTCACCATGGCACCACGAGGTGAGGTCTGCACGACAAGGGATAGGAGCCGGGACTAGGGGCCGCAGCACCGTCGGCACGCGGGAGGGCACAACCTCCACCGTCAACGATGGTAGCCGACCGGACACACAAGCAGGAGCCTACCAGGTCCCTGTGCCCACAGGCCCGGCCGGGAACACCATTCCCGGACAACTCCCGCCATCGCGCTGCAGCCGGCACGCCATCGGCATCGCCGTCCCCCCATCCAAGCCGCTCCTCCTCCTCACCACATAGACGACGACGAAGCCACACCGGGGGCCGGCCCGCTAGGACCCAGATGGGGCCCGCCGGGCCCATATCTGGGCCGGGGTCGTGACAACGGCCACCCAGCAGCACCACGCCACCCCGCCGCCAAGGAGCGACGCCGACACCACGTCTGCCGCCGGCCGCCGCCGCAGGGCAGCCGGACCGCAGCCATGCCGAGCTGCACCGCCGCCGCCTCCCTGCCTCGGGAAGGGAGCACGCGCGCGCGGGGAAGGGAAGGCCCGCCGTCGCCGGAGCCACACGGGCCAGCGCCGGGGGCGACCGCCGGCGGCGGCGAGCGGAAAAGGGGGAAGGGGAGGCCCGCAGAGGAGGGGCACGAGCTCCGCCCCGGCCACCTCCCGGGGAGGCGGCGCGAGGCGGGTCTGGACGGGGGAGAGGGGAGGAAGGAAGGGGATGGGTGTGGGGCCGGCGGCGGCGGGAGGAAGGGAAGGGGAAACCTAGTCGCCTATAGTTGGTCTCTGGCCCCATTCTCGAGGACCTTACAAAGTATTACAAACAATATACCTGAATCCACCATCTTAGCAACATATGCCGCTACTCCTATCCATATGATGAAGGGATGCTAGCTGGGCCACTACCCAAACCACTCACCTAAATCTAACATCAAAAGTCGGAAGCCCCAGCCGAGTCACATACCGGGTCTGGGGCGCAATCCGGTCAGACGCACTCGTGTGTCGTCGCAGCAATCTTCCATAGATCCGTCTTCAGATAATATTGAGGCTTCTACCTTGTCTGTCCACTCTGCCATCGACGTCACCATGACGCCAGACAGCTACCTCCTCCTGCGCGAGTCCATCTCCGCGCATCGGACGCCGAGCCTCCACAGCTCCATGCCGCCGATCTCCGCCGCCATCAATGTGTGAGATGAAGTACCGCTCCACCACGGCAGACAAGGTAAGGAAGGGCGATGTCCCCATCGGAGACACGGCCGGACGGGCCGCCACCAGGAACCAGACAAGCTCGCCATACACGCCCAGCATCCCCATGCCCAAGTCGGCGCCTTCAAGAAGGTGACGACGCTATGGCGCCGCCGCCGCATAGCCACCGGGGCTAGGGTTTTCACCCGGGCGCAGGGGAAGGGGGGAGGCAGTGGAAGTTGAACCTCGGCGCCGCCACCAAGGAGGGAATGGCGTCCGGGACACCATCGACGCCGTGACCGCCACTGGTGGCCAAGGGTTTCCCCCGGCCAAGCACCCTGTCGCCACCTCCGAACCAGCCACAACATCAGTAGGCGCGTGCACGCCGGAGATCCAAGCCGGCCGGAGGTCATGCGTCACGAGCGGACCAGAAGGCCTCAGATCTGATGAGGGGAGCCCCGGGCCTCCCCGCGCCACGACCAGCGCCCACCGGGACCTCGCTGCCCGCGCAGCCGAGGGGACCCGGCCGACCTCACCGACAAGCACTCCCCGCCGCCGGAGGAGCGCCGTCCGCACCAGCAAGGCCACCGCCTTAGATCCGGGCCCTCACCACCGACAAGGAGCGGCCAGAGGCCTCGCCGCCACCCTCACAGGCAGCCGCGCGGGGGCCCCGGCGACCGCCTTCGGCAGCGGCGAGGAGGAGGGAGAGGGGGAGGTGGCGGCGACAGGGAACCTTAGGTCGCCCCTGAGTCGCCCTCGGGAGAGCGACTCAATATACATTGTTAGAGTAGTGGTGATTTAGCTAAAATTCTTTCACCTTTTCCTCTCCACCCCAATTCCCCACCTATGTGCGACTATTGAGTTGCTAAAAACAGAAAAGAAAAGAAACTATATGGAGGCAGCCAATATGGCGACTCAGGGTTTGTGCATAGCCTCTGCAACCTCCTTATAATTATGGAGCATGCTCCATACGCGTTAGCAGGCTACTAATATTATGAGTCTGCTAGATTTTCTCTTAGTTTGGTTTCTTAGAGGAAGGTCACCGAAGGTTTGACCACTATGGGTGCCAATGAGATATTAGCACACTTGGGGTGTTGGCCTAGTCCTCGAACAGTACAACAACTGACGATGAAGTTAACATGAAGCATTAAGTAACACTCTACACCAATACCATAAGAAGTCGGAATAATGATAGGGAACGACATCTCCATACATAAGTAGATAGATAATGCCCAAACAGATAAAAGCAACTTGCCTCTTGCCTACATAGTCGATGCATCAAGTGTTTGAAGCCTAGGGCTTGCAGATTTGGGGTCACAAAAGGGTCATGCTTATGGGGAGAATCTTACTGGCATTTGTTCAAGCTGGTATCGGAGCAATGCCATGTGTTCCCTTGCATGGTAGTAGTAGCCATCACTTTTTTTAAACACCAATAACTTCATTCATAGATGAGAACCATTACAGGTACAATGTAATTTCTACAACTAAAAATTACTATGAAAACTCTTAGAGACATCATCCCATGGTATCATTACATCCTTACAAGAGGAAATACAAACAAGGCTTCGGTAAAGAGATTGCAGCTGCATCGGAACAATGATGTTGTCACTTTTCATCCCCACAAACTTAATTATGAATAAATATTTTCAAAAGCTCCCCTAGCTGCCGATCCAAGAACATGGGAAGACACTAGCATGAATGATCTTGGGCTGGGGATCTTTACCCTTAGAAGTCTAGGTTGTTGAACCCCAAGTAGCCAAACATTAAGGATGAACGATGATCCTTATGTATACTAACCACTATTGACATCTTGTGCATCAGATGAATGATGATCTTATCAGCGCATTGAATCTGACCAGGCGCAGTTTTGGTGGTCACTGACCAGGCGCAGTCACATGAAAGATGATCTTAGCTTGCTACTTTGTAAATCGCTCGCCTTCTACTTTGTAAATCGCTCGCCTTCGACAGATATTGAGTGTAAGATACCAGAGGAGGTGTGAGTTGGCAATCCACCTAACATGATGACTTGAGGGTATTTGAGCTTCCAGGTATATATACCATGTGTCTGTCTATATATACCTGGAACGTGTCTCAATCATCTGGGAAGTTAACGGAACAATGCTGCGAGGAGAGGACCGATCAGTTGTGCGAATACTTCTCAGCCAGCGAAGGGGAAAGCTAGGAATGTGGCGCCAAAATGGATTACTATGTTAATTTACACGTGAGCACGTACGGCCGATCGAGCGACAAATGCTCCCGATCGAGCACTACGGTAGCAATTGATTGAGACGCAGTTTCTTAAACGCCGATTTAGACTTCTTGCCTACGTTCATTACGAGACTTTGATCGACAAGTGCCTTCTTTATTAAAACGCTAAAAAAGATTAGGCTGGCCATAGTGGGGTAACATAACCGATAACATGCACTTGAGACTAGCAAACATGTTTATGTGGCACATAATTAAAAGAGAGAGAGAGAGTGTTAAAGCAACATAGGTAGATACCATATCATGTTAAATGCTATACTACTTTGTGTCATGCATGGCAATAAATATGATCATCTATGATATTACTTTATGTTACTATGCACTATAAAAATAGTATTATACACTAGTATCATATGCATGATACTAGTATATGTTACTTCCCACTATGACCAGCCTTATCTGCGCCGCCCATCCGCCTCAGGCTAGGTGTGAAAGTGAAAGACGATCATGCAAATTGAGCGACGAGTAGTAGATAGTACTAGTAACACACAATTTCCTCATCGATCGATCCTCGGTGCAGGGGCAAAGATGCATCAACCAACGCGCCGGCCACGTATATGTGAATGTGATGCGTAATATCTGGCTGGTATAAAACGTACATACGCATCGATATCTCCCCGATAACCGCTCTAGACGCACGGTGCGCATCTCTTTTCTTTTTTTATTTTTTCTTTTGCCAGGAAAGAGAGATTTAAATTAGCTCACGGTAGAAGTACAATCACGGTCCATGGACTCTGCAATTTTCTGAGGGAAATTACCAAGCCGCACTGCCTGAGCTAAGCCATGATTCACCAAATAGGTCCTGATTGTAAGAGGGAGTTCGTTGGTTCAGCCAATAGGATCTGGCCCTTGGATGTGTGTGACGTGCGTGAGATTTTTTCTGGGTCAAGTGTCAGATAGACGCCCGCTCGTAGCTCACAAGTGCGCGACTGGCTGTCCACCGTTCCTGCACTCAGAGGTAAATCCGACGTCCAATCAGAAGACAAGGGAGAAACCAGCCACGCCAACGGCCCACAGAAACAAACAGCGCAACAGAAGACATATCGTCCAACAACTTAGCCGTACATCGGCTTCTAGTATATATCCATACAAGGATTAGATCAATAAGAACACAATACACAAGAAATATTTAGCTTATTTCTACAATTTTCACAGAGCTAATACAAATATGAGCGATAGGGCATTGTGACATGCATACCTAGACAATCCTCCAATTTTCCATCTGTCACATTTACCTAAAGCGGGCTACTCCCACACGAATGGAGAAATACCACAAAATTGAAGGCACGGATGATGGAGCGGAGAACATGGTAATTGGTGAAGAGGGACTCATCCTGGAGACGAAGAACAACTATCAGATCTGTCCATGTAACATATGACACTTTTCAATGAGCACATAACCCATGGGTTTAACCAAACCCATTTTGTTCAGACATAAGTAATTAAGATGACATAAAAGTAACTACATCCATCTTATATTTTCAGACGGAGGTAGTATTTAGGAGATCCTCTCTTCACAGTTCTTGCTACAACCTGTTCATTCTCATCGGACATAACAAGTCCTAACACCAAATATGCTTACAAGTGGGGTGGCCCTGCAAATGCAAAGAGAGGGTTCATAAATTTACAGGTATCAATAATAGATGAATAAGACTGACTGCTAGTACATAATAACTGATTAAGAATGAGAAAAAAAATCAGTCATGTAAGTACCCAGTTTCTCGTTCTGATGCTGAAAATATTGCACAAAGAAGTACTAACACACACACACACACACACACGTGTGTGTGTGTGTTTGACGAGGAATGTTCATGATGTGGTTATAACCTGCCATGTTATCATTACTGCAAATTAACCATCGTCATGTTGGAACTATAACATTAGATGCTACTAATAAGTTAGCCATAAGCCCCATAAGCGTAGAGTGGACAATGTTTGAATGCAGGAGCAGGACCACACATACACGTAAAGGTATGCCTGAATTAGGATTCAAGAAATAGCTAATACAGAAGGTGTGTAATTAAAATTATATCAGCATTCCGCTTTTAACATTTCACGAAGACCAATAAAGCTCGTGCCTCCAGAACATCTTATACTAAGGAAAGGGCAATTCTCAAACATGGATTAACTACACTCATTGCCGTACTTAGAGCATCTCCAACAGGCGCGGCAAAAGACGCGCCCGCGCGGTAAATTTTGGTTTTAGCGTGCGCCGGTTGGTTCCGCGCGCTCCAGCGGTGGCGGGAACTTACCGCGCGCGGGAGAAAGCGGCACGCAGCGCGGTAGATTTGGCGCGCCGCTTCGCGCGCGTCTATAAAATCCCGCGCTTGCCACGCGCCCTCCCCTCGCAACCTCGCCGCTTCGCAACCTCGGCGCTTCGCCACCTCGCCGCTTCGCCGCTTTCCGCTCCACCACCGCGCCACCATGCCGCCGCGCCGCCGGGGTTCTTCGGGCTACCGCGGCGTCCGCGAGCGCCCCAACGGCTGGTACTCGGCCGAGATCCGGTCCGGCGACGTCCGGCTCGGCGTCGGGTCGTTCCAGAGCACGCACAAGGCGGCCCGCGCGTACGACGCGGCCCGCGTGGCGCTTGGATAGGCCCCGGTCGCAGATGAACTTCTGGGACGTCTTCACGCGCGAGCAGGCGCAGCGCGTCGCCCCTCCGCCGCGTCTCATCACCGACATGGACCGTGCCGACCACGCTCGGCGGCAGCGCCGCCTCCTCATCGCCGAGGAGGACGAGCGAGCCATGGCGGAGTGGCGCCGTCGCCACCCGGAGGACGTCGCCGACGAGCATGCCTACTGGGAGGAGATGACGGCAAGGCGCCGCTCAAAGCGGGCGGACCGGCGTCGGCGGAAGGTATTGGCGAATGCGCAATCCGATACCGTTGCGGCAGGTGGGAGGTCCATCTTCACGTCAGACGATGAACGTTGGTTGGACATGTGGCTTGATACCTCGGATGACACCGACGAGGATGATGATGGTGATGATGGTAGCGACTTGGAGTAGTTTCTACCTATGTATGCCGTAGTAGTTTCTATGTAGTTGCACCGTAGTTTTATCTATCTATGCTTTCGAGCTATCTATCTAATTGCACCGATGTAAAATACCTTTGTATCGTTTTTTATTATTTATGCAATCTATCGTTTTATCTATGTAAATTTATCGTTTTTTTATTATCTATGCTTCCGAAAATGTTGTAAAAAATGAGCGCGCACGCTGCATTTTTGCGCGCTGCATTTTACCGCGGCTGCTGGAGCCAGCGCGGCGCGCCACGCCAAACCAGACGATGGGCGCGCGGCAAAGCTGTTTTTTGCGCGCGACGCGTTCGGCACATGTTGGAGATGCTCTTAGACAACTTAGCGACTTTATCAAAGAGAACAGCAATACTAAATCATTTTTCATTCATTAGCTAGAAATCGGAATATGGTATATTTTCCTGACCGTGAAATCTATTGCCGCTGAGGCCACAAACTAGGAGAGTCCCTATTTTGAAAAATGTAAAAAAAAAAGTCCTAGCTTACCTACGTAGGTATGTAGTTTTCGTGTGAGTTCTCTCGTCTTGTGGCGGCGAGGAAACCCAGGGCCACTACGGCAACTGCTCCGAGAGCGACCAACACCCACATCAAAGCACTGTGATCAGAGCGCGTCACTTGGGTGAGCAGAGCGGCTCTAACTTGTATGACGCTCCTGCCGATTGAAAACGTGATGGAGAACATTGCAATGGCTTCAACTAGGGACGAGATGAAGATGATGTTGTCATCCGGTAATTCTTGGGCTAATGGCTTGATGGCAGCTTGGATCCAGATGGACCGGCCAAACATGAGGTTGGGTAGAGTGAAAGTAAAAGAAACACATAAACTTGCCATGGGGATGTGTTGTGCGGTGCAGTGCAATGGTGGCTTGATTGACACAAAGTAAACTGTCGTGTAGAGATAGAGAAGCAGCATATATGGTGGGGACTATATATATATGAAAATTAAAATTAACAAACTGGATGCTTAATTATTATGTGTGTCTTTGGAGGTCTTGGGAACTCCGGGCATTGAGGAGACACAATCGAGGACGAGGACTCAACATGCGACAAGCAGTCACTTTATGGTTAGTATTTTGGCGTCTCCCAGGCATGAATTGAATTGTTTTTATTGTCGTCACGTACGCTACCATGAAACAGCAACAAGGAGAAAACATCAGCATCAATGAAAAAACATTTGAAAAAACAACCATCCATCTCAGTTACGGCCTGGAGCTGCTGGCAACACCGGTTTTATCGCCAACTAACAAGGCCAATTGAGTAAGGCTGTGTTTGACAACAAGGTATTGCAAAAACTGTAGTATTGGAAAACTGCGGTATTTTAAACTATAGGTACTAGATACCATAGTTTTCACATATCAAAGTATTTTGAAGTGTTAAGAATACTTTGACGTGTTTGGTTGGTACTCATTTACAACGACACAAATTAGCTGCATAGCTGTTTCATAGAAGTTGCAACATGGACGTTCTTAGCTGGCCTTGCAAAATGAATGGCCATGCTCGCACAAACAGACCAGGTGGCATGCCTGGGCACAGCGGCGGCTGGAGCGCAGCAACGCGAAACAGAATATTGGCCGACGCTATGGCTTGGCTACTGCTTGGCTAACATAGGCGCATAGTGGCGAGCCGGCTAGGACGGTGAGCGGAGGCACGGGCGACGGTCGGGAGAAGTGCATGCGTAGACAACAGTACCTTGTGGACTCGCGTTGCAGCCATCAGCACAACCATGGCTGGCCAGCTTACTGACCAGATGCATGCACGGGGCGTAGGAGGAGAGAAGGAGGAGTGCAAGCGGAAGTATGACGGGGCGTAGATGTCAAACAAGCAGCGGCAGCGGCGCTTGCAGCGAGGAAGCTGACGAACATATTTGTTTTCTTCGCCAGCTCTGTTTTTAAAAAAGAGGTCGGAGGTTCTTTTTTTAATACAAAGGAAATATTGCGGTTTTGGCAATACTGCAGTTATAAATACCATAGTTTTTTGGGTTGCCAAACAGGTCACAGTAATTAAACCGTAGTAATTGAGAAAACTGCAGTATTCCTATAATACTTAGAAAAAACTGAGCTACCAAACGGGGCCTAAATGTATTTTTTGCTGGGATCAAGTAAATGGTTGATAACCCGCAAAAAAAGTAAATGGTTGATAGATTGTTTTCTTTTTCAAACGTACAAAACAGCATACGTATATCTACATGTATTGTACATGAAGGACAATAAAGATTCACAAAAACAAATGAAAAGAAAACATTGAAGAACAACAGGGTTCTAAATTGATCAAAGATCTAGAGTAAAGTCTTTGTTAAACATTGATCATATATTGCGACTTGATGTACACATTATTGAGTTTGCCTATGTGTTGCCGTGTTGTGAGCATCTGCGTCGGGATTCTTATAGTTAAAACCCAACCTTCTAATGGTTAATCTCTGAATTCGGTATCCTTTACCCTGGGCCACGAATCAATCTCAGCTTCTCGTAAAAAAATTGGGACCCATTTTGATAATATTGGTGAATGATGTAGCCAAAGGAATCTGTTCTTGCTTCCCCGAAAAGAAAAATAAAATGAATCCGTTGTTGCTAATTTATCTGCATGTTGGTCTTTTTGGTCCGTTTGTTCTCGTGGACACCTAAACTTCATTACCCGCAAAAAAAAAACCACCTAAATATTTCATGTGAGGAAAATGTACGTACAGACAGTAAGTAAGTGAGAGTAATCTACAGCTTGGTCACTTGTTAGCTAGTCGCACTACCACATCGGCCACTCCAACCGCCCGAGCGCGTCCCTCCCGGGGAACCCGTTCTTTTGCCCCGCGGGCGGCTCCTGCAGAGCTCGGAGACGGTAGCAATTGCATTGGGCTCCACACCAAAAATGATACATTTACGGACGTTTATTACAGAGAGAATTCTACAGGCGTACGTGTTCTTTCCTAATTCACCATTCCCCCGTGAATTTGTGGTGTGGGGCTATATCTGGCCATGGGCCGGGCCGGGCCGGGCTTGGGCCGGGCCTAAAAAAGCCCACGACAGAAAACTGAGGCCCGGGCCCTCCCAGGCCCTACTATCGGGCCTACTTTTCAAGCCCAAGCCCGGCCCATCTGGTAAAAAACTCTGAAAAGTCCTTAGGGCTTAGGGCCATGGGCCGGGCCTCTTCCTTAAAATGCCAATATGCCAAGCCCAAGCCCGTACAGGCCCTGCTGGTGAGCTCAAAACTCAGGCCCAAGCCCGGCCCACAGGCAAACCCATCGGGCCTAGGCCCTGGATTTTAGGGCCGGGTCTGGGTGGGCCGATAGGGCCGGGCCTGAGATGGCCAGGACTATGTGGGGCCCTCCTTCCCCCAACTAATTGATAGCAGCGCAGTCCGTGAGCCTCAGTCCGTAGTAAATTGCCCGTAACTGTAGCATTGTTGGGCTCCACACACTCGTATCAGAGTGGGGGGACGAACCTGCAGGCCCCATAGAATTAAGTTGGACCCATGCATGCATGGCCATGGCCGGCGACACAGTATTTCAATCGTACGGAGTGCGTACGTAGCCGTTTCTGTGCAGCAACCAGTTGAGCATGCCGGCCGGATACCTACCTCTGAATATCGATCCAGCTTTAGCTAGATCGCCATAGAGCGTAGGCCAAGGGCAGCTCGTCCGCGACGGACGTAGACCAAGCGAAGTGCACGGCCGGGCGTAGACCTGGCGAAGCGGACTGCATCCAGATACCCCGGTAGAAACCGGGGCCACTCAGCTGCCGCATGCATGTGCATGTGTATGGTGCTGCTCTGCCGAGCAAGTCCGACGCATGTTGCAAGGCGCGCAAGAAATTAAATACGAAGCAAGGAGCTGGGCAGAGCAGAGCATAAATAAGGGAAGAAGACGATGAAATGCAGGTGCTTAGTTTACTCCGTCGACGGGGCATCGAAACATCCGGCGCATACGTTGTGCATGTCGATACAAATTTTGTTGCGTCTGCTAGCTCTGCTAGTGTTTGATCGATGACCGATCGTTCGTTGAGACCAAGAAGTGGCGAAAGAAAAAAACAAAGGACTTCCTACGTGTCTGAATGTCATTAATTTATTTTTCTCTCATCATCGTTGAGGCTGGTCGTAATGGGAGTATCATAGGTAGTATCATGCATGCCAACTAAGCAATCTTGATGAAGTGGTATGGAATTAAATGAAGAAAAAGAGGCTTGAGTATCATATCATGATACCGTATCATATTAAATGTTGTGCTACTTTGTGTCATGCATCACAATAAATGTACTTCTATATGATACCAACATATGATACTATGCATTAGGTATGTAGTATCATACGCTAGTATCATATATATGATACTACTCTATGATACTTCTTATTACAACCAGCCTGATTGAACTGCAACAGAGCAGCTAGCTAGCTTGGATCAGAACACGCAGAGATGCAGTGGTGATTTATGTCAGACAATAAATTATCGATCGAGCGCCATGCATATGCATGCATGTTCAGTCGCACGTTCTACGTCTGTCTAGACATGTCCCATCCGTCTGCATCGCTGTTTAATAATCAAACTCGTGATTTACGAGTCAAAGTCGGAACATTTTCTATTCCATCGATGCATGCAAGGTAAATAGTAGCAGGGTGAGTTTTGGTCAACCAAAATACATCTCATCTTCTGAACAAGAGGAAACATTACATGGTCCACCATGGCCTCCGAGGCTCTGTGACCCTCTGTAGCACATCCATTTTACTTATTTTCTTGCATTTTACAACTAATTTCTACGTGAATCTTGAACAATCGTCCTGTGTCGGAGCATTTCAGTCTTTCCCTTTGAAAAGGTTATTCTTATTAACTCTCTCTAGAACATGCACTGATGCACACAACCTTGATTACTTACTATATGTGGCTAGTTATTACAGTGTTTCGTGAATGAAATTAACAAGAAGGCCGTAGCCAACTACCGAATCGCCCAAAAGGAGTGCTAAGAGGCAAGAATTAAGAATTGCACCACGATGCTTCCAAGTGTTCACACCCGGTCATCATATACATCACCTGATTAATTTGGAGGTATTGTGCTCAATACCATCAGGTCGATCGAAAAAATTACACACGCACACAGAGCGATACAAGAAAAGACCTGGACCAAAGAAACTGAAAAAATATCAAGGGTGGACAAGGTAATATGTACTCCCTCCGTTTAGAATTACTTGTCACAGGTATGGATGTATTTAGATGTATTTTAGTTCTAGATACACTCATTTCTGCGACGAGTAATTTGGAACAGAGGGAGTACACATTTACGTACGTGTATACTATTAAGGGTATATAGGTAGAACAGAGACCAAGTAGTATTCACTTATTAGCGAACATTACATGAGTATGCTCGCATGCATGCAGCTGCCACACTAGACGAAGAGCAAAACCGCAAAGGCGAATGCCACGGCGACGCAGACGATTAGCAGCTCCAGGGCAGCGACGGCATGGAGGGCAGGCGGCTCGATGGCCGCAGCCCTCCTGTGGATGGCGTGCATGGCCACGAAGAACGTGATAAGCATGGGCATGAGGGACAAAGAGGCGGCCGCGAGGCTGTCCGGCGGCGTGGGCGACGATGATCCAGCAAGTGAATCAAGGAGAGCAGAGCAGGCGAGAGAGAGGAGTTCTATCGCACGCTGAAGCTCCTGATCGTCCATACCTTGTGTGCAAATTGTATTGCTGAGTTTGAAGAGGTATATCTGAGCATGTAAGCGAGTATATATATAGCAAGGGGATGGGAGCATGAGACGTCGGTACAGTAAAAAGCTAACGCCAGAGAGACGTGATTCAGGATCATGGTTCAGCCGAACATATGGTCTATGCCGTACGATTTAACAATCTACTACATGTGGGTATGTGACATGTATGCCAACTGCATTTTTTAATCAACCATGTATGGATCCTCATGAATAGACATGTATGTCAACTGCATTTTTTAATCAGTCATGCATGGATCCTCATGAATAGTGTCTAGAAATCAATGATGTCAAGCGTAGGTTCGGCTAAACCATGGTTTCGTAAAACATTTTCGACTAACGCCGTCTATTCCGACGTATTTTGTCCAGGAAAATGAAGAAGGTAATTATTTACCTCACATATTTCCTTAGACATCAGTCATATTTTAAATCTTTGCGTCAACTCCATGCAAGCTAAACAAACATCTTGCCAATGTTGCACAATGTCAAAGGTTACAAACTTTAGATTCTTCTATAATTTTAGGTGCTTTAGATTATTATTTTAGAAAAGTTAGAAAGCAAATTCACATTTTGGATTTATATTTGTGTTTATTTTTATCTATATTTCAGAATTTGAAACTCATTATCTATATTATTTTATTGTGTTTGGGCTATGTGTGCATTAGATATGTAGATGCTGGGTATGAACTTGTCATGATGTGATGTTATGCTCTCTTTAAAACGTATATACTCTACAATTTAAGCATTTGATCATGTTTATTTAATTATTTAGTACTTTTTTATACTACTAAATTTGAATTTGAGTTTGAATTTATTTTGCTTGGACAATGCACACCTAACATATGCAGATGTTGAGCATGAACTCAGTTCTAATTGTATCACTACGATGATGTTGAGTTAACAAAATCTCGCTTCCAAAATATTTACTCTACAATTTAAACTTTATTTGCAAACTGAGTGTAGCTCAGATAGTTAGATTCCTTGTGGTGGAACCAGCCCACCATGGTTCAAGTCCCAAACTTTGCACTTGCCATTAGTGCTTGCATTTTTTCAAATTTATTTCATAATTTTTGGCGATATTCATTCAATGGGAGGAGATGTTCCTGTCAAGTACAAGGCGTCGTTGCTGACTTTGTCAATCTTAAGATATTGTATGTTGTGTCAGTTCAGTATCTCGGAAATGCTCATAGGGATAGCGTGTGTGTACATACATTTGTAAAGGTGAATGTATGTACTTGTATGTGAACATTTTATGTAAAAATACTCAATCTTATCTTTGGGCTGGGCTCAGGTTCTTAGAATATACGTAAGTCTTTGAGTTCTCTTCCGTCATTTGTTCATTTTCGACGAATGTAATTTTTTTTCAAAGAGAAATCTTTAAGCTATTTGCATGATTAATCTACATCTTGTCTTATCTTTTTTTACGCAAACATATTGTCTTATCTGGTTTCTGGCGTTGGCTTAATTTTCACCGAGGTATCCTCGGCGAGGCCTATTAAACAAAAGCTCCTCGCCGAGACGCTGAAGCTTCCATCTGTCGTGCCCTAGCAGCCTGTATAATTTTCATACGAAGTACTATTACAAAAACAGCTTAAGATTGACAGGTACAAGAATGTTTCGCTCGTTTCGTCCGCATATGTCGTTTTCTTGTCTCGGCTGCTAGACTGTAATTTTCTCAGCTGAACTAATAATAAGATTTTTGCTGGGAAAATTTGATAATTAATTAAGCACCAGTGTGTACACAAAATATAATATTCTCAGTTTCATCGGGATGATCAATGTACATATACTGTTGCTCCAATGATGTGCAGAAGGGGGATGGAATAGTACAAATACTACCAGAAGCTAACTACACTAGGAAATGAGACCTCCGTCCATTGTCTTGTCGGCACTCGGCACCCGGAGAAGCCGAAGTCGTTGATATGCCCGGAACATAAGATTGTTCGTCGTGGATACGTCGTAGAAACGAGGTGAAGCGATCGAACGCGCCGTCCGTCTGTCGTGCCCTAGCAGCCTGCATAATTTTCATACGAAGTACTATTATAAAAACAGCTTAATTACTGCCAAGTCACACCTTCAGTCTTGGGATCAAAGTTAAGTAGCCGGTTAATTAATTTCAACCTCTCCCAGGCACAGACGCAGAGTGTTGTACTAGTACGCTATATCCTACATGAGCAATGGTACACATACGAAGAGCTACGTTTAGTTTTACGTAATTAGCCACTTGGCAATGTGTGACTGAAAGTAGGGGGGAAGAGGGGCCCACCCTCACTGAAAATAGAGGGGGAGGGGGGGGGGGGAATCAATAATGCTAAACATATAAAGAGTTACACGCAATTACACGTTGATTAGGATTTTCTCCATCTACCGACCAATCATAAACTTGCCCTGTCCCCTGATTTTTAGGAGGGGTGGGCCGCCTCCCCACCTATTGACCAATCAAATTAATCCTTGTTGTAAAACCTTGTCACTCTTATACGTATAGCATTACTCAGGGGGGAATGGGTGAAGGAAAGTTACGTAAGACTGCACGTAACTGTTCGTAGGTGTAGAATTATTCATCCTAAACCTACGAAGACTTACGCCCCATTCCGCAGTTCTTGTGGAACTCCTCGAGCGCGGAAGACAGCGCCTGGGATGCCACCTCGCCCACGCCACCAGGAATTCAAGCACTCGTGTGTTAGATGCTAGTATGCTACCAAGATGATCTAAATCAAGGGCCAGACACCGGCGGCAATGACGATAAGCTGCTCCTGGGCGATTCACACGAAGCTGCGGGAGCTAGGGAAGCCTTTATAGGGAAGCTATAGGCAAGCCTGCCTCGCGCCGTATAGGCATGCAGCCAATAAGAACCCTTTGGCCTCCGGCGAGGGAGTGCCGGCTCGCCGGGGCAGATGGCCGCGCCCATGATCGTTGCCTAGGTACTAGTAGGCCTGCTTGTGCCCCACATCGCCCAGAAAGCACCGGTCCAATTGGATTAGGAGACAATAAAACATGTACCTCACCTAGACAAATCTCAGGTAGGAGGCTTTATGGACGTAGTTAGTACGGATGGGATTTCACGTCCCCGCTGACCACTTCCCCCTCCGGCAATGCTACATCTACGAAGGGTGTTACGAAACGTTTATGGGTGTTTGTTTTCAGGGACTTTTTTGTATAGGGACTAGAAAAAGTCTTTTTTAGAGACTTTTTTACCAAACGGAAGAGACTTTTTAGGGACTAAATTAGGCATTTAGGACTAAATGAAGAAGACTCTCAAGGAGAGTCTTTTTTGGGACTTTTTAGGACTTTTTCCAACAATGCCCCTCCATGCATTTAATGGCCCGCCACTCCATGGTGTTGTTTGATTGTTATTTTTCTATATACTAGGGGCAATATGGTCATTTAATAACCTCTAAGAAGGGACTAGGGACTTTTTAGTCTCTGCAAACAAATAGGAAGAGACTTTTTAAGGACTAGAGACTTTTTAGTTGGGACTAGAAAAAGTCATAGGTCTTATGAACCAAACAGGGCCTACGTAATTAGCCAGTTGGCAGAATATGATTGGAATTTGAGGAGAGGCGGGGTCCACCCCACTGAAAATCAGAGGGGCAGAAAATTAGTTAAGGAAAGTTACGTAGCCCCTTTCATAACCCTTGGTAGGTCTAGGATTATTGCTTCCCCCTACCCCAAGATTTCACTGTGGAACTCCATGCCATCACGTAAGTTCCATCCGAAGGAAATTTTACGCGTTACTCTAACAATATATTTGAGAAACATTCTACACTTGTTCGTTCTTACCCGAATGAGCTTTTGCTCGAAGGAAGAAAATAAAATAGGCTGGACCATGCTACTCAACCTGGATTATTTGCATCTTGAAACGAAGAGATCGAGCTGGAAGGTTCTGCTCACCTCATTCCATCCCAGATTTAGAGCGGGAGCCCTCTGCTCCTGGAGCGGCACCAAACGCGTTAGCTCCGTGCTTTCCTCGTCTCGGAGCGGAGCTGCCCGCATGCAGGCTATTTTCTCAGAGTCGCTCTGCGCCCTCCGCATATACCCACTCCCAAGTCCCAACAGCGCCTCGACGGATGACTCTCATGGTCTACCCCTCGTTCTCAGTCCTCACAGTGGCCGACGACCGAACCCTAGTTGCCGCCGGAAGACCGGTGAACATCTCTGCCACCCGCTGCCAGTAAAACGGCGGCCATATGTGCCTCCCGGCAAGCAAAAAAAATACAGGTGAGGAGTTGGCGTTGACTACCGAACGTTTTGCCGTCTTCTAAAATATGCTAGTGGAGTTGGGAGTTGAGGTCCCCCTTTTCTAAAAAAGTTGGGAGTTGAGTATTTAGAGGAGGCTGACTACAGGCTCTTCATATCTAGCAACCGGGAGTGTAGGATTTGAACCCATTAAGTCTGGGCACTTGCACTCAACAAGGAGGAGGCAGAGGGAAAAGGGCATGGTTTATAGTTAGGCGGGGGGGTTATATACAGCTGCGTGGCGGCTGGAGATGCGGCGAACTGTAATGTCAGTCGTCGCACGTGCTGAGCGGTATCAGTCCCTATCCGGGCTAGATTATACCAAAAAAAGTTTTCACCCCACTGTATGTGTATAGATAAAGCAACAACCATCATACAATGTTTATACTTCTCTTCCACACTCAACGTATACTGCAGATCGATCGATACGTACGTATAATGTCATACACGAGTTTTCTTCAAGTGGCGTCGATTACAAGAGCATTAGATGCCCATTAACGAAAGTTTGTTCTTTCTGTGCAGCAGCGTACAGCTTGCGAAGAAGACAAAGTATCAAACTATGCAGAACGTTAATTACTAACCTTGTCGATCCGACAGCTTAGGGCTCGTATGACAAGGTAAGCATGAGTCATGTTAATTACATGTCGCTGTCGACGGCACAACTTAGGGCTTGTACACGTACAATATCTTGGATCTCTCGCTCCAGGCCGTCAAAAACAAGAACAAGTGGTGTTTGCATGCATCTCTCCGTATCCCCATCGATCGAACACGGTTGGTGACGATCTACGTCCTACTCGATTGATTGTGACACCCGGCCGGTACGGCGGTCAACCATGTACGCCGGCCGCCCGGCATAGAGACGCACAGATTAAAACCTTTCTGGAACGCGCATATGTACGTAGATAGCTAGGTCGATCGCATGCAGATGGACGCATATCACGGCCGCCATAGGTGCTGCTGCTTCGACGACGTTGTCACCAAGACGTGAATATATAATTAAAGTTTAAGCGACAATCCATCCTTCCAACCTGTATGTACGCTACGTACTGTACGTTTCTTATGTTTCTGGTATATAACGTAATAAAGCTTGAATATCTTAGCTACTTCCAACCAATTTTTTTTACCGAATAGAAAACAATTACCAAGGGTTGGTGGCTGGGCGGGAGGGGGGAGGGGATTTGTGTTACTGTGGTTAGCGCAACAAGTATTCTGCATTTTCCAGACAGTTCTTTTAAATGGATCTTGAATTAACAAATTTAGCTCGGCATGCAATCAGGCTCCTCCCGCTCCCGCTCTCCTAGGGTTCCCCCGCCGCCGTTAGCCATCTCTGTCGTTCCCCCTCCGCTCCCTCCCCCCTTCATACCCTGTAGCACTCCCGTCGCCCACCGAGGCGGCGGAGCGCCTCCCACAGCCGCCTCGTCTCGTCCCGCTCTCCTCGTCCCTCCCCTTCGCCGCGGCCGGCAGAGGCCACCGGCGTAGCCCGGGTGGCGCCGGCGCCGGCGGACGTCCCTTTCCCACTCGCTAGGAGGTGGAATCGGGGCTCCCTCCTGCCCGACGGCGGTGTGGCTCGGCGGCGGGACCGCGGGCCTCGAGCGCCCTTGACGCGGCGGGGTGGCCGTTGGCTGTGGGGCGGCGTGGAGTGCTGCTGGCCGGCGTTGACCGCTTGGCCCAGATCTGGGCCCTTTTAGGCCCATATGGGTTGGGGCGGGCCGGCGGTTAGGGGCACGGTGGGCGGCTCCCTGTTGGTGGCGGCGAGATGGCGATGGCTGCAGGTGGTGATGGCTCCGGCGGCCGGCATGCTCCAGCGTGGCAACAGTGATTGTCCAGATCTGTTGGGGTCCGGCCGGGCCTGTGGAGGCCTGGTACGTCCCTGTTGCTATGTCCGGTCGGCTCCAAGGCACGGTGCAGGATGTTCCCTCCTGTCGGCTGCGTTGCTATTACTCCCGAGCCCAGTGTCCCCTCGTCCTCCCTCCAGGCCTTGTGTTGGTGGCCTCCGTGAGACGGTGAAGTTGGTGTGGTATCCGTGGTGGCACAGGCTGGTGGGCGGCATGTTGGGCGCTGCACTCTCGATTGTCTGTAATGATGTTGGTTTCAGGGCGGGAGAAATCCTTGGCGGCTCGTCCGCCACCGGCGTGGCTACGCCCGTGGGTGTTGCCGGACCTTCTTGAGAGGCGTCGGTGATACCCCTTCCCATCTACCATCCATGTACCAGGGGAATCCCTAGGACTTGTCTGGGCAGCGGCGGCGTCGGCGTCGCTTTCCTTCCTGAAGGTGCTGTTTGGTATGCGAGGCTTCGGAGTGCTAGGTGTGTGGTGGTACTTCTCTGGAGGGTGCGGCGGATATCGGCCATCTTCGCTTAGTTGAGCTGCCGGTGTCGGCATTTGTTTCTGTTTCTTTCTCTTGTTTTTTTTCCTTTTGGGCTTGTTTCTGCTGCGGCCCCAGCGAGCTGGTTGTATCGGTTGCTTGTTGCTTTATAATATAATGTGGGGGAAAACCCTTTTTCATAAATAGATATTAATCACCTTTAGAACTAAAACCTGGAGCTACCTTAATGGCACAATCGATGGATCCACTCGATATCCGCCACACAAAATTTTACATTATTGCGACCTTATGCACCTAAAAAAACTAACAAAAACTGGGGGCTTCGAGATGGGTTGTCTTAAAGTTTTTCTACTAAACCATCACTTATTATGCTTTAAAATCTCTGATTTCACAAGTGTTTGACAATACACTTAGCATTTAAATTTAGGCTTTTTTGCTCAGTAAATATTTATACTATGTTTGTGTCTATCCGCATGGGGATACCGCCGATAACCAAATTAGCGCCCGGTAACCAATTAATCCTGCTTGCAACACCCCCACGATATAATTTTAAAGATTTTCAAAATTGAAACTCCAGTGCTGGCAAGCTTTGGAAACGGTTCGATGTAACTATGAATTATTATTTTTTGCTAATCATGATTAATGTGCCATTAATCTACCAAATTGTCATGTATATTATGAACATGATAAATTTGAAAAGGTTTATCTAATGGCACATAAGCAATGTAATCGCTAAAAAATCATTTTTATTTTCCAATTAGAATTTTTCTGTGTTTCCTGTAATACAAATATTTATGAGAACTTTGAGCTACATGTTACAATTTTATGATGTTTTCTGCTTACACGCTTACCACTAATATATCTTTAGATATGAGTTGTATGAAAATCGGGTTTACAAATTCAAATGTTTATATCAAACTTTTTTATATGATCATAAATGATCTTCCCATTAAGTTATATTTTTTAAACTTGTACAACTTTTGATGTATTTTAAATAATTTTTAGCTATGAATAGTAATTTTATAATGCAAACACTCTTTTCATTAAAGGACATATTTGTTAATTATATCATTCTATTTTCTCGTTACAAATAAATATTGTAGTGTTAAACTAAAATGTACTTATGACATAATTTATATTTTTTGTGTAGAATTTTATTAAATCACTCATTACAATGGATTTCACTATATATCTATACAACCCATGTTACGACATTACTCTACAATAAGTTTACACCCCTAAATTTAATATCGATTTATTCATATTTAACCCAAAGTGTATTTAAATATCTACAAAAGTTGGTGCACTGTATAAATCTAACAAATAACTTCACAGAGGTATGTAGAGTCCACGACTGTCATGTTAGATGCAACTTAAATAATAACTCCGGATAGTATGAAGAGTCAACCAATAGTT
Organism: Triticum monococcum; assembly: GCA_034509565.1. Classification (NCBI taxonomy): domain Eukaryota; kingdom Viridiplantae; phylum Streptophyta; class Magnoliopsida; order Poales; family Poaceae; genus Triticum; species Triticum monococcum. Next base: position 582,095,471 of record CM067845.1, read on the forward strand.
TGTCCTTGAATTCCCTCTTTGGCTCTCGCGTCGTTGGCTGCTTGCATCTGTGTCAATCATGTGAATTATTACATTCCAAATTTGAATAAAAATATCACTTGTTTTCCCTTGATTATGAAACTAATGTAACTTGCCAAAACCATGTATTCATTCTATACCACACGTGGTTAAAATGACATTTGAATTACACACATATTTACATTTTTTAAGGCTATAAAAGGAGGGTTCGGAATATGTATTATCACAACTGAATTTGTGTTTCGAAAATATTTCCAAAAGTCATGCAAATATGTTGGACCATTTCCAACAATATGTCGAGACCATGAACCGATTTTTTGTTCCAATATTATATCAAATTCAAATATGCTTATATCAGTGGGGCGGCCGGCCCTGGAAATGTAAAGATAGGGTTCATAAATTTACTGGCATCAATGAATAGGTGAATAGGCTAGATTGCTAGTATATAGGGGGTGTTTGGTTGCAACAGGGACTAAAAAAAGACCCTCTAGTAGATTCTTTTTCTAGTCCATTAAGAAAAAGTCCCTCCTGTTTGGTTACATAGGGACTGAAAGGGACTTTTTCTAGTCTAGTCCAGGTAACCAAACAGGGCCATAATAACTGGTAAAGAGATAAGAGTGTTACTGAATTATGCCCATAAGTTCATGTCTTCATTCAATTGTAAAACACTCATAGTAAATTTGCATCATCACTAAAACTTACCTGTCAATTTACTGAATTATTAACATTTTCCGTATAGTTAGAATTTTGAACAAGGAATTTGAACCCGAAACTGAAACATGGTAAAATACAAGTAGTATGGATAGTTTTGAAACACTTCCACTAAATCAATTATAATTTATTGACCGAAAAGGTATGATTTCAAATAAAAACTAATACACGGTTTGAGATAAACTTGTTGTTTTAGTTTCAAATACAAAATTTTGTTTCAAAATTTAAACTCCACAGAAAACTTTGTATATAGTCGAATAAATAAGGAATATTTTGGTGACCAAGCTTATTAAATTTCCGCTAATATTGACCCACAATTTAATAGTAATTGATTTTTTTGTTTTTTCTTAGTCGCTAAACACCCTGCAGGTGTAATAGAGTATGTAGAAAAACCACGTTTATTCATATACCTATGAAGGAAAGATGCACTCATTAGTAAAACCTGAAAAAAAAGATGGATGGAGCAAGAATGCAGTAGGTAAGCTTGATGTGTTTGCAATATCACAAATCCATGAATCAAGCACATTTCTACAAGAAAATCATAACTCATGAACTGATTACTAACTAGTAAATGACACGTGCTTTGCACGTGTAGCTTTATGAATGTACACCAACATCACCAAGTGAACTTCGTAACTCAACATAAGTAAAATACTCCCTCTGTCGTATATTAGTTGTCGCTCGAATGGATGTATCTAGCGTTGAAATACATCTAGATACATCCATTTCAAAAACAACTAATACAGGACGAAGGGAATAAATAGTTGCTCGCTCCAATAGTAACTAAGTGACGGGACTTCTATGCCATGTCTTACTTACATTGAATAGAGGTTGTGTCAATTAATTCGTATTGGATGGAGTATATTCTTTTTAAGACTGGATAGAGGGCTTCCTGAGGTTGGCCTTTAACATAGCAAACCATAAAAAAAAATAGCAACCATCGATGTAGGAACACGCAAGTTTTTTTTTAGTTTCCTAAAGTTCATAGTTTGACACACTTTTCTTCAAACAAAAAACACACAAAGGAAAAAATATGTGCTCTTTGTGTTTGGTACGTGTTCATATATCCTCTACATCAAAACTAAAACTTTGTCTTTCTTATCAGATTTTACAGAATGACATAAAAATATATACTCTAATGAGTAACAAGATATTTACGAATTACAACATAGAAGTTTCAGATTCAATTAGGCTAAACTTTTCGCAAAACAGATTTCCCTAGACAACTAACGTTCCCTGATTTTCAGAGAAATTTCCTTCAAAACAATTTGCTACTGCATCATCGTAGACATCCTCATTTCTTGTCATTCTTCTAGAACAAGCCATCTACAAGGACTTGGTGCGTTGCAAACCTGCCCAGTAATTACATTGGAAAAATATTATACCACAAGGATGCACTTGGACAAAAAAAAATGCAAGGGGGACAGAGATAATTCTATGCTAGCAGGTAACACCTTAAGTTGCTTACACACGCACAAGATTGCATGTTTCTAGTGTCATGGAACCATGCGTGGATGAAAATGTGCAATTTTTATGCTTGTAAACATAAAGAAACTTACAGTACTAGAACTAACAATGACTAATACACCATTACCTGTACGTAAATTACATCAAGACATCTTTGTAGACAATATTGTTGGTGCTTTTTCCTGATGGATCAATTTCCTTATTTGGCTTTGCAAGTATTCTTGTTGTTTGTCTTGACATCCCTCTTGATAAAGCAACATAGAGTTGACCATGAGAGAACACCGGCTCTGGAAGATAGATGTCAACATTTGGAATAGTTTGACCTTGAGCTTTGTTGATTGTCATTGCAAAGTTGAGATGAATTGGAAATTGCTTTCTTTTAAACTCGAAGGGGAGAACATCATCTTATGAAGGGTATATTAGAATTTGTGGAAGGAATACTCTTTTTCCAGCATGTTGCCTGCCAATTATTTCTGCATCAATAGCATTCTCTTGAAATGCTCGGATAGTAAGTCTTGTTCCATTACACAATCCGTTAAAAGGATCTAGATTCCGAAGTACAATCACAGGACAATTAATTGTCAGTTGAAGGACATGTGGAGGTAGGACATTAAGTGTGACTGAGTTTAGAAATTCAGGTGGGTTGTAGTTATGTGGATCATCCACTGTTGAATCAACACTATAGTAGATTTGTTCTTTGCCAGGAAACCTATCAATAAGCTTCTAATTTAGTTCATCAACATATTCATTCTTGGTGGAGAGAATGGTGCGAGTACCAATATAAGACGGTGATATTCCATTCTGGCCAACTGAAGGAAATATATCACAAATTAACTTACTGACAAATTGTTTTGGATCTATTTATGGTATAACAATTTCATCTGATGGGCGCACATAGTCTTGGCCAATTGATTCTTCTGTACCATCACCAATTCTTAACAGAAAAATCTGAGAACCATGGATCAGATTGTGCTCTCATATTATGCCATTGTTTTAACTTTTTTATACACCGCCAAAGATACGATTTCCTTAGTGTAGCATTTGTAATTTGTGCTCTTGTGCCTCGCTGCACTACAGGGAGAACTTGTTTGAAATCTCCTCCTAACACTATGACCTTTCCTCCAAATGGAGGTAGAACACCAGTAATATCTTGCAACAATCTATCAAGTACCTCCAGAGCGTGACGTTTTGTCATGGCTACTTCGTCCCAAATTATCAAGGACGCTCTCTGAAGCAACTCTGCGGTCCGACTCTGTTTACTGAAGGTGCACAAATTGTCATCATGAAAAATTACTGGCTTTTAAATCTCGAATGTGGTGTCCTACCACCCGGCATGATGGACGCTGCAAGTCCATATGTTGCAGTAGCAATTGCTATTAGCTCCATGGAATGCACTTTAGTGAGTAAAGCTTTATAGAGATTTGTCTTTCCTGTACCTCCTGGACCATCAATAAAGAATACCTTACTCTTCTTCTGTAGCACATGATGCATTATCCCATCAAAGGAAAGTCTTTGCTCACAATTTAGTGTTGCATAAAGGTTCAGATGCTCTGGATGAATATTAATAGACATCCCTTCTATTACTTCTCTAGAATTAGAGCTAGCCAACTCAATAACATCTAGCTTTTCTGGAAGATTAAGCCAACTGATGTCCTTCCTCATTGAACATAGGATATCGCTAATATATCTAAGTACCATATGCTCTGTAGATTCTCTATCAGTTGCACCGCCCTGTTGATTATAATCAGCCATGGCTTCAAAATGCTTCTCCCATAATTCACGGACATTTTTTACCTCACAAAAAACCAATATTGTAGCAAAAGGCCTTCTTAAGGCAGAAGGCATTGCAAATGTCGCAGCCTCGCTCATACAATCAGAAATACTACAACCAGCCTCAATGAGGCCCCTTCTTTTGCGGCCTCTCTAAAAGTGGAAAAAGCAAAAGGCATCAATAGTTTGTAAATCCTCAAAAGATGTAGCCTCTCTCACATGATTTAGTAGTATCCTCTGAAGGAAATATGCCATGGAGGCAATAATAAAGTTATTATTTATATTTCCTTATATCATGATAAATGTTTATTATTCATGCTAGAATTGTATTAACCAGAAACTTAGTACATGTGTGAATACATAGACAAACAGAGTATCACTAGTTTGCCTCTACTTGACTACCTCGTTGAATCAATGATGGTTATGTTTCATAACCATAGACATGAGTTGTCATTTGATTAACGGGATCACATCATTAGAGAATGATGTGATTGACTTGACCCATCTGTTAGCTTAGCACGATGATCGTTTAGTTTATTGCTATTGCTTTCTTCATGACTTATACATGTTTCTATGACTATGAGATTATGCAACTTCCGAGTACCAGAGGAACACTTTGTGTGCTACCAAACGTCACAACGTAACTGGGTGATTATAAAGGTGCTCTACAGGTGTCTCCGATGGTGCTTGTTGAGTTGGCATAGATCGAGATTAGGATGTGTCACTTCGATTGTCGGAGAGGTATCTCTGGGCCCTCTCGGTAATGCACATCACTATAAGCCTTGCAAGCAATGCAACTAATGAATTAGTTGCGGGATGATGTATTACGGAACGAGTAAAGAGACTTGCCGGTAACGAGATTGAACTAGGTATTGAGATACCGATGATCGAATCTCGGGCAAGTAACATACCGATGACAAAGGGAACAACGTATGTTGTTATGCGGTTTGACCGATAAAGATCTTCATAAAATATGTAGGAGCCAATATGAGCATCCAGGTTCCGCTATTGGTTATTGACTAGAGACGAGTCTCGGTCATGTCTACATAGTTCTCGAACGCATAGGGTCCGCACGTTTAAAGTTTGGTACGATCGGTAATATGAGTTTATGTGTTTTGATGTACCGAAGGTAGTTCAGAGTCCCGGATATGATCACGGACATGACGAGGAGTCTCAAAATGGTCAAGACATAAAGATCGATATATTAGATGACTATGTTTGGACTTCGGAAGGGTTCTGGGCAAGTTCGGACAAATACTGGCAATATCTGCATCTGACTTAGGACATAAAGCTGATGATAATTTGGAGTGTGCAGCTAACGGAGTACTTACTGGCTTGGCACTATGCATATTAAAACGACGAAGAACTTTATCAATATATCCCTTCTGACTGAGATACACTTTTCCAGATGGTCCATCTCTGAATATTTTCATGCCAAGTATTTTCTTTGCTGCACCCAAATCCTTCATCTCAAATTCATTACTCAATTGCTTGTTTAGTTCATTAATCTCTAACATACTCTTTGCAGCAATTAGCATATCATCAACATAAGGGAGCAAATAAATAGTTGAACCTTTGACAGTTTTCAAATAAACACAACTATCATAATTAGATCTTTTGAAACCTTGAGAGAGCATAAAGGTGTCAAATCTCTTGTACCACTGTCTAGGGGATTGCTTCAATCCATAAAGAGATTTCTTTAACTTACAAACAAGCTTTTCTTTTCCAGAAATAACAAAGCCTTCAGGTTGTTCCATATAAATATCCTCTTCTAATTCTCCATGTAAAAATGCAGTTTTAACATCCAATTGTTCAAGCTCAACATCATGGATGGCAACAATACTAAGTAAAGTGCGAATAGAGCTATGCTTCACAACAGGAGAAAATACTTCGTTATAGTCAATACCTGGAATTTGACTGTAACCTTTAGCAACTACCCTTGCTTTATATCTTGTCTCATCATTTGGAGAAACACCTTATTTCCTTTTGAAAACCCACTTGCAACGAATAGGTTTCTTCTCTCTAGGTAATTTTACTAAATCCCAAGTGCCATTCTTTTCAAGTAATTCCATCTCATCAAGCATAGCGGTCATCCACTTATTACTATCACCAGAAATAATAGCCTCGAAATATGAAGAAGGCTCAACATTACCTTCAATTTCTTCTACAACGAATAAAGCAAAAGAAACAATATTGCACTCTTCAATTAACCTGTCAGGTTTATTAATAACCCGTCTAACTCTGTCACGTGCGAGATTCCAACTGGGCGGAACAATAGGCTGATTTGGAGTGGGAGTGACATGATCATCATTAACGACGAGTTCATCATGTGCTTCAATAATTTCATTACTAGATGTATCACCTGAGTCAATAACATGCTCCACCTGAACAGTAGACTGCTGAATAGGAGGCTGATGTTCACTCTCAACAGGAACATTACTAGATGAAACATCATGTAACATAGGAGATTCATTAAAAATAACATTTCTGCTAATAACAACCTTCTGGGTTTCAGGATTCCATAATTCAAAACCTTTAACACCAGACATATAACCAAGAAAGATGCACTTAACAGCCCTAGGCTCCAACTTTCCGTTATCAACATGAGCATAAGCAGTGCAACCAAAAACTCTCAACTGTGAATAATTAGCAGGTGAACCAGACCATACCTCAATTGGAGTTTTCTTATTAAGAGCAATAGAGGGTGAACGATTAATGAGATAACAAGCAGTGGAAATAGCCTCAGCCCAAAAACGCCCATGCAAACCTACATTGGACAACATGCAACGGGCTCTGGAAATAACGGTCCTGTTCATACGCTCAGCAACACCGTTTTGTTGAGGAGTATAAGGAACGGTGTAGTGTCTGACAATGCCTTCAGACTTGCAATAATTCTTAAATTGCTTAGAACAGAATTCCATACCATTATCAGTGCGAAGTATTTTTACCTTCCTTTCAGTTTGTCTTTCAATCATAATCTTCCACTCCTTAAATGTTGAGAATGCTTCAAGAAATAAGGCCAAACTTTTCTTGAATAATCATCAATAATAGTCAGCATGTAACTAGCACCACCTAGTGACTTTCTGCGAGATGGTCCCCATAAATCAGAATGCACATAATCAAGAATACCTTCAGTTGTATGAGTCGAAGTGTTGAACTTCACCCTCTTGTGCTTGCCAAAGATATAATGCTCACAAAATTTCAATTTACCAGGTTCATATCCATCAAGAAGACCTCTCTTATTTAACTCTGACAAACCAAGTTCACTCATATGTCCAAGACGCATATGCCAAAGGTTAGCAGCATCACAATCAGAATTCTTTGAAATAACTGGAGTAGCGTTACGTGAAACGGTAGAACCTCGAAGGTAATAAAGACCATTGGTCGAACTTAAATCACCTTTCATCACAATAAGGGAGCCTTTGGTGACCTTCAAAACACTATCTCCACCTGAATACTTGTACCCCTTTGCATCAAGGGCACTCATAGAAATAAGATTTCTCTTCATCTTCGGAATATACCGAACATCTGTCAAAGTTCTGATTATGCCATCAAATATCTTGATTCGAATAGAACTTGTGCCTTCAATCTTGCATGGTGAATTATCAAAACCCAAAACGGAACCAGCAGCAGTAGTGGAATCAAAAGTATTAAACCAATCTTTATGTGGGCACATGTGAAAAGTACATGCAGTATCAAGTACTCACTCATCATTGGTCTCAGCACATCCAGCAATAATGACAAGAGCATCATCGGAACTATCATCACGAGCAACGTTAGCAGAATTTTCACCTTGTTTGTTACCTTTCCTCTTTTTCTTATTCTGCAACTTGAAACACTTAGAGATGTCATGCCCGTCTCTCTTGCAATACCTGCAATACTTCTTGTCTCTGGATTGCGACCGGCCCTTGTAGCCGTTCTTACTTTTGCCTCTGTTTCCATTATGTGAGTTCTTCTCCTTTCTCCTGCCACGAACAGATAATCCCTCGGCTTGGGATGAACTTGAACCATCATGAGGCACCATTAATTTCATCTTCTCCTTAGAGTTCAAAGCTTCATAAACTTCATTAAGCGTGAGAGTATCATGACTGTATAATATGGTGTCTCTAAAATTGGTATAAGAACTTGGCAGTGAACAAAGTATCATTAAAGCAGTATCTTCCTCTTCATACTTAACCTCCATTGTAGCTAGATCGGATATAATCTTTTTAAATTCTGAAATATGATTCAAAACATTACCTCCCTCGGGTAACCTGTGCAGGAATAATTTTTGCTTCAGATGCATCTTGCTGGTGAGATCTTTAGTCATGCAAATCCCTTCCAGCTTTAACCATAGAGCGGCGGCAGTTTTCTCGCTCAAAACTTCCTACAAAATATTATTATGCAAATGGAGTTGAATTTGTGACAAAGCCTTACAATCAATTCTTTTCTCCTCAACAGTCCAGTCCTCAATTTGGTTCTTTCCAAAACTATCCAGTACTATATCATAGTCGGTCTGTGCCAACAACGCCCGTATCTTGACTTGCCATAGGGTAAACCTTGTGTCATGATCCAACAGCGGAAAATCGTACTTCATGGATGCCATGAGTTGATAAACTATGCACAAAATAGTACAAGTCGAAGTAGAAAAATTCTTGATAAAATTAATGTGGGTAAAGAACCAGAAAAAATAGCACCCGGTAGTCGCTGGATGTGGACGCAGCAATCTACGGGAAGTAGTACTAGATCAAACAACTAGTACTGTACCCCTCCTGTAGCCTTCACGATTAGACTTGAAGCTTCACGTGATGAGAAGGAAAAAGTAGTACTTTCGCCTGTACGTGGATATGCAGCAACGTGAACACGGCGACTTGGCCAATGCGTGGATCGCTTGCTTCGAGTTCTCGGACTTGATGCAGACACGGATGCTGGTTGCGTACACAGCTGCGGCTGCTTCTGTCGCCTTGCTTTATCCTCGGGAGCAGCAGCGGAACTCGGATCAGACTCGGCTACGTGCGGCTGCAGTAGCAGAAATCAATCTCCAACCGGATTCGACAGATCGTCGAGACGCGCGCGGCGGCGCGCGTAACCCTAATCTAAAACTAGATAATAACGAGAATAAAAAAGACACGAGAGTATATAAAGATTTTTACGTGGAAATCCTTGCGGAAGAAAATCACAGACGCATGAAGACGCAATTACTATAAGGAGGAGTATTACAAGTATGAGACAACATACCGTTTAAGGTGCGACTACATAGGGTATATATGAGGGGCAATATATGAGAGTCCTTGGAAGACAAGTAAACGAGTTGTACTCGTACGCGTTAGTACCAACGCAAAAGCCCACACTGTATGTACTACGTCTAGTCCAATACGATAGAATTTGGATCACAATTTAACACCATGCGATATCAAAAGCAAGGTCGTGAAAGAATTTAGGTACTATATATGTGAGCAGATGGAAATAGAATTTTAAGAAGATGTGAGCGGGGAGATACAAGCAATGGGAGACGACAGGGATGGAGTTGTGCCAAGATGATAGCCTTGTGCTCGGGATGAAGCTTTTTGTGTTTTCCTTTTGAAATGGAGATGAAGCTTGAAGGTATGCAGTCTTTTCTAGTCCAGCAGGGCGCGCGGGGGGCTCTATTTCAAAATAAATTATTCCAAACATCATGGGCCGTGGAGTTATCGGGAAGGTGCGAGCAGCTTCCAAACGCGCGAGCTCGCGGCAGATAACACGGGAAGGGAGCGGTGGAGAACCCAACTGATTGCAGCCGTCCGATTCGGTGGGGCTAAGGGCTGATGAAGGGTGGATAAGGCTACAGTGGTGAAATCAACAACTAGAAATGAGTTTGTGTTAATTGGCGGGAATCAAGAGCTGGAGTGTAAATCCAATTTCAAAACTGGTTCATTATAGTAGTAGAGATAGAGATGTTCTATAGAATTGAGAAGAAAAACAATCCATCGAGTCCATACACTAAATATGTTTCAATACCGCACGCACATTTCAAAACTACATTGTAAGGAGTTGCATACATTTCACCACGCTATGACGAGAGACAAGGAGAAGTCCCTCATTTTCAAAAGGAAAAAAGTAGAAGAAGTTCTACTTTAGCTAGGTAGGTGTGTAGTTTTCGTGTAACTTCCCTCGTCTCACAGCGACGAGGGAACCAACGACCACAATGGCAGCTGCTCCAGCAACGACCAAGATCCACTCTAAAGCAGTGTGAGGATGCGTCGCTTGGGTGAGCATTGCCGCCGTAATTTGTATGAAAGACGTGCCGATAGAGAAGCTAGCGGTGAACAGTGCAACAACTTCCACGATGGCCGAGATGACGATGATATCGTTGTTCGGAGAGTGTTGGGCTAGGGGCTTAACGATGGCTTACCGGCCGATTACAATATGGGCCAGAGTGATTGTAAAATAAACTTGCAGATCTGGCATGAGGGGGTGGATTGTTGCTTGTGCAGTACAGTGCAATGGTGGCTTGGTTAGCACAAAGTAAAAAATGATGCCTAGGGAAGTTGCATATATAGTATAATGGCGGCTTGATGGGTGCAACGATTTTTGTGTGTAGAGAATTTGCGTATATGTACGGAAAAATTCCATTAACAAATTGCGTGATTATGATGTGTTCTTAGAGGTCTTAGAGGAGACGATCGAGGACGAGGACCCAGCCCCCCACTATGTGTCTCATTGTTAAAACGGTTAATTTGGTCACTGTCAAGCATGATTTCAGTTGTCTTTGTCATCACCAAGCAACGCACACATCCACGAAACAAGAAGGAGATGAAGAAAACATTGGCATACACAGAGGAAAAAGACATTTACAGGAAACAAACATTTCATCTTAGTTACCTAGGCTCTTTTGAGTGATCCAAGCTGCTGAGTATGTGTTCGCATGAGCACCGCCTAGCTAGGTCCGTTTCTGCACCCATTGATTCTTCATCACCACCCATGCGTCCATGAAACTACAACAACAACAACAAACAAACAAAACATCAGGATAAAAACTACATTTACAAAAAAACTAAGCATCCAATGACAGCGACGTGATGCCACCCAACTCACATCTGCATTACGATGGAGAACTTGGTGGTGCCCATGATGATGGTGTCCTCTCATCTTTTGATGGGCACTGTACCTGACCTTGAAGTGGCTTGATCACAGCTCTCCCTAGCTATGAGCTCCTTTCTTCATATTTGCAATATATTTTTCAATAAAGACCAATATATTAGTACCAAGTTGATATAAAATCCACAGAATTTATGTAATAACACAGTATCAAAAGCTAATACGCACAGAGCTAAATTATTACATGAAAGAAAAGAAAAAGAAAAAGATCCACGAAGGTCAAGGCGAGGTGAACAACTTGCTGCAGTGAAACATCAACAATTAACACCACCATTGGCAACACCAAACTACAACTGAGTTTCTACCACAACATCTTGAGTAAGGAGAAGGTGCACAAGCGTCATCATTGCTGGATAAAACCACATAGGCCAATGCATATTGAATTTCACCAAGTAGAGATAGTCTCAGCAAGCTCTAGACAATGCCTTCAACAAAGGACTACCATTGATAGGTATAAGCCAAAAAGATCAGACATATGGTTTTTATCCCAAAACCCGAGAGATGGTATTCAAGAGCTCCGTGAAAACCGATGTCTCCCTATGTTACTGCCACCACCTTGTCGGAGAAAGAAGTCCTCTTATAATGCTTAGATCAGTAGAAAGGACACACACGCTCTATTTTTTTAAAAAGAGGAATATATTAATATCGTTAAGATATCAATTACACTCAACCTCTGCACCAATAAGATGCCTCAAAGTCATACAAGACGCACACAGCCCAAAAAAGAAGAAAAAGAAAGAAAAATAATATCTCGCCACAGTGATCAACTCCTCTCAGTAGCAGCACACAAACTACCAGAAATAGCAGCATCTGAAAAACATAAAAGGTTTCTAAAAGGGACGCCTTCAAGAAGAAAACAGTGCATAAATCCAAGATGTTAGGTTTTCACCCAGGAGAAAGTTCGAGCTCTCAAAACAATACCTCCATAAAGGCAATCGACAGGCACAATCAATGAAGGTCATACCTTAGGTTTTCACCTTGTAAGTCATGACTCGGCACCCGAGGAGCACTACCAAAAATGAAATCCTCCAGTGCTGCCGCCCCACATCTGTCACTGCTGCTTCTGAAAGTTATCAAACACATGGCTGACTCCATCGCCTCCAAGACCCTCTCTGCATTACTGATCCTCGGATCTCAGCCACCACAACTTTCTCGACCACTGTCTATGCCATGGAAATCGAGATACCAACGTGTCCCATGATGTCAACAAACAACAGAGCTTCGCGCTGCGCCCTCACGCAGCCGTGGCTGATATGGCGCGCACCATCAAAATCTATCCGATTTAGATATCCTTGGGCAAGATATCCGGCAGCAGTTTCAGAACACGTTGACGGCTAGATTGAGCGCGCCAACACAAGTGCCGACATGGAGCACATCCCGACAATCACCAAAACACAGTGGATGCCACCTCCATTGGGAGGAGGTAGCCTTTCATCCGAAGAAATGCGGTCAAATCATGCTCGCGACTCCTGGGGTGCTGCACTAGTCGAGCTGTTGTCGACAGCGCCTCTATTTGTGGCACCAACATGTGTACCCATCTTGTTTAGTACTAGCGGTTGGGGTGGCGCCGCTTGAGAGTAAGTTGGGGCGGTGCCAGGTGGGAGGCGTCCTTTCCACTCCCCTATTTATACTAAAACAATCATGATTGGTATAAAGATTCAGATAAATAATTGAATGAACTTCAACAAAATATTCGAAGCTAATTCAACATTGATCGGTCACTGGTTCAGTAAAGTAATTATACTTTCTGATTATAATATAATACATTTTTTAGTAATGTTGTGGTGAGCCTTTTATGTTATAGTGGTTGGGGCGCCACCCTGTGGCGCCGCCTGAGAGATAGGGCGGTGCCAGGTCGGAGGCGCCCCCGCCACGTTGTTGGGTGTAGTTCACAATGTCATTGCATGGTCTTGACTGGAAAAAGAGAACAGTGAAAATGCAACACACCCATACCATGGATCAGCCTGAGGAGTCGCAGATATTAACGTCCTTTTTGTTTACATGAACGACGACATAATCGACAGTGGTTCAAAAGCAACTCGCGCGGCACAAAAGCAAAGGTACAATACGAGCATTTTCATCTCTTGTTGTGAAAAAGAATTCCTGACCAAAGAATTTCCTAAAGTGAAGATATTGTAACATGTACTCCACGCGAACCTCCAGTGAAGTGGCTTAATTCAGCTGATGATACTTGTCATATATATATATATATATATATATATATATATATATATATATATATATATATATATATATATATCCTCACTAATTGTCTGAAAATACATGGACGTACAGAAGCCAAATCAGTTCATGGTGATGGTTCATGACTTATTCCAACTTGCATTGAATAATCATCTCGGAGGTAAAAATAACTTGTCTTGCCAAGTTCAAATAAAATGAAGGAATGTATCTGACATTATCACAAAGGGGCGTCATTACAGCCAATATAAAAATATAAGTATCTGCTGCAAACGCAAACAGTTACAGATTCACTTGTTGAAATTATATCTGACCAAAAATCCAATAATCTTAGCTAAAGTAGATCACCAAATAAATAGAGTATCCGTCAAGATTCACATCACTGGTCATCACTTTGAAAATAGTAGTATACTAAAGAGTAAACACATAACTATATTTTAAATTTATTATAAATATAAAAGGCAACATTAAAGCGAGCGGAAAAATAGTGAAGCCAACCTGAACGTATTGACCATCTGAATGAGCTCGAACCAGTTTCCTCTGAATCACACTAAGCCCAGTCTTGCTGGACCAACACTTGTGGAGTGTGCACCTCTAGAATTCCTTCCATGAAACCAGACTCACGCTGTGTAAGGAACAATATATAAAAAGAGGAAGACAAGGATATCAGATCAAAAGGAAATATGAGGAATCCATCTATCATGCCTCGGGGATGTGTGTGTAACTTCTCATAGTGAAGAAAAACCTGACAGGAAATCTTCAGCATAGCAAAGGGAGACCAGGCAAACACAAAATGAGGAACACCCTAATGACTACTAATCCAGGAAACTATCAATTCCAGACTTTTGTTTCAATAGGAACATCGCCATCTTCATGAACCAAAAAGAGGGCAAAACTGCTGAGCTATATATATTTAGGAATGATGCTAATGCATACAGTAATGAAGCAAATCACCATAGAAAAGAAATCCTTCTAGGTTCATTGCTCATGCACAAGCAGCAATGAAATGTGAATCTTCTGTGCTTATGCCCACGATCAAACCTCTTGCACATAAAAGCTACCACGAGACCTAAAACGAGGGCGGCTGGAGAAGTAGAAAGGAGAGAAAGATGACCTGCACCGTGAGCCTCCTACAGTTCAAGCGGTCGTCGTGGCACACTATAGCTAATGTTCAGAGTACTCTCAACTCATCATGCGATAATTGCTCAGAGTAATCCAAGCTCCTAAAATAAGTGCCCAGAACAATCCAAACTCCTACAAAACAATACATAAATTTTTTGCTTCAGTTTGTGAAGAGTTCAAATTTATTATACTAATCCTTGCAAAACAAATCCCATGAGAAGAACAGTGATTGCTTTAGAAGTTCAAGCTGAAACTCTGTCGGCACAAATAAATTTTTAATGAAGAAGTCAATATAGATGTCTACAAATAGCATATTCAAGGTTGATTGGTTGCTAGTCCTTACCAGCATCTTTAATGCAAAGGAATATGTGATCTACAATAAAGGATATGAAGGAAGATCCTGCTGCTTCTGCATGCTGTTCAAAATAGGAGAAGACGACAAAATTCAGCGAACTACCATGTCAATCAGTCAACAAAACAGCAGATACACTACCATGTCGAAACCACATATAGATATAGATATAGTAAAGGCAAAATTCTGTAAGTAAGACAAGACCCTCACCGAAATACTGCACCCTCGCGATGGTCTCGAGCACGAAGAACTTGGCATAGTCGCGGTCACAGTACAATGCATCGAGTATCAGGATGACCGTATCCTATGGACATACCAAGATGTAAGATAACCACATGTTCAGCTGGACACCAAAGAACTTGGAAGTGGATCGTTGAATTAGCCAAAGTAGTAATGATACGGCAACACCGATTTTGATAATGACTATGCAGACTGAAATGACAGCAGCACAGAACATTAGTATTGCTATTGGATATCTCATAAGATATATAGCATGGTATTTGGGGGGGGGGGGGGGGGGGGGGTTAAGAGAATGGGAATGTGTCAAAAAATAAAGAGGTATAAAGAGGTATATATATGATACACTTAAGTTCATCTTCAGAAAATATACATCAGTACAAAGTATCATTTGAATCCGGAAGAACTAATGCACATTTATACACCTCTGAATCCGGCAGAACGAATACAACAATACATAGTACCTCTGTAGTTTCCATGCCAAATTTTGGGTGGTCAAACAATTAAAAGGCAAGACCATGAGAACAACATCAGTTTCAAAGACATTATAATTCGTCCTGGTACCTGGTAACAAATATTCCTTCATCTACTCAACTGTAGATACCTGGGAGTAACAAAACTGCACTAGCTTGACAATAATGTTTTATTTGTGCTTCGCAAGGACCAACTCCTAAACTGAACACACAAAACTGTGAGCACATCTGCAATTTGTAGAAGAGAAAGGTGCAACGCTCAAAAAACTATCAAACTAACAGATCCATCAATCAATTATGCACTTCTTAAATCTATCATGGGCAATCTCAGAGTTTTGGGTAGACTTCGCAAACTGACAATTATGCAGGATTGAACTTTAACCTGGACACATAGGGCAAAGACATAAGCAAAATCGACCAATCAAAACTTAGAAGAAACCATGCCAAATTACGGTTCCACCCTACAAGCTGCAACCCAATAGAATGACCTGAAAAGCATAAGAGTACAGATGCAAAGCTAAGCAAACTACATCCATACTACTTCCTGAAAAGTGGGAACAACGAAAGGGATAAGTCCCAATAGAGAAAACATCATATTTCAGGACACACCTATCTTGCCTGTTCGATTCAAGGGTAGGGGAAAGATGAAGGGGATGGCGCCCGACAGAAGCAGCGGCCGGGGTGTTGGCGGTCTGGCCGAGCTATCTTCCTACCTGATCCCTGCCTCCTACCCCTGTAGACGACCTTCTCCGCTCCTCTTTTGTTTTCTTTCGAGAAAGATCAAAATTGTTGGAAAACCTCTCTTGACGAAATTTAAACATCACGCCCAACCGAATAAAACAGTTTCCAACCTAATATAGATTTTAATGCGGAAGGTTTGAGGAAGATATATCACCTCGTCCTCCTGGACGGACACACGAGAACAAGAATCGGAGGCGGCAGTGGCGGCTTCCATCGTGACCCCGTTCGCCATGGCGAACGCCATCTTGATTGGTCTCGACGACGATGGGCGGCGAAGCCGGCGATGGCCGAGGAAACGAGACGACAGGAGTAGGGGCAAGAGCGCCTGCCTGCGGTGGTGGGGTGAGAAGAGCAGCGCAGAGTGGTTGTGATCCCGTCCTCCACGGGCTTGCGCGACCACCATCGCCCGCCGGCTCTCCAGATCGCGCCCGGCCATGCCGCCGCCAGATCAGCACGTCACAGGAGTGGGCACGGCGGCCATCACAGGCAGTGCAGAGCGGAGACCGCGGGGCGCCACGGAGACGCTGGCAAAGCAGGGCGAGCTGAGTTGCTGGCGGCGGTGGCGTTTTGGGGGAGAGGAAAGGATAGAAATTGTGTGTGGAGGAAGAGCAAAAAGGAACAATATCTCGGGAGAGGAGGGGGCGGACGTAGGACCTGGGAAAGATTTTCTGGCCAATACGTGTACAAGCCTTTTCGTTCTCTCTGTCTGCCAGTACGCGTGCGCAACGCAACCCACAACCAATCACGAAGGAATGGACGAACAGTGCAGGTTGCTGATGTGTATAACGCGAGAGAGCGCCGTTGATGCACACCTGAATGATTTTAGTTCTTTTCATTTCATAATGTAGAATGTTTTTTAATACTACACTAGAGTCAAAAAAACGTACATGAAACGGAGGGAGTAGCAACCAAAAGGACACCCACGCACGATGCCAGACGGCCATATCGGTGAGACGTCCGGCTGGGCCTCCTTCCTCACCGGCTCCTGCCATGCACCCAAGCAAGAACCGAGTCAGGTACGCTGCAGAAATTGCCTGGTCTCACCGGATCTGGATGCACCAGGAGATGGTGACCCATGAGACGCCCTAAGATGCCGCCTCCTAACGCCCGCGAGGCCACCGCGGCCACGAAGGACGTTCGCTGGTAACAATGGTCCCGGCGATGAAGAATAGCTTGTCTAGAGTACGTAGCAGCGCCGTGATAACTCCCGTCCTGTGGACGGCGTGCACGGCCACGAAGAACACGTTATGAGCATGGGCAGCACCGCAGCAGGACCCCCGGCGACGTGGGGTGTTCGGTGAGGTACTTGGTAAGCGCGATGGCCGCCATGGGCAGCTAGCATAATAATTGTGCACGCAACCACTGCTCTGCACAAATCCGACGTAGCAGCAACCAGCGCTACGAGCTGCCTGGCAACAAGACGATAGCTTGGGAATATAACAGAGCCAGGGGAAGAACAAGGAGTGCGTGCTACATTTGGAACTGAGGAAAATAAACCAATGAAACTTAATTACTTGGTCGTTTTGTGGTCGCGCAGAACAAGGCCAAGAGGCACATCGTAATGTACGTATCCGAGATCTCAGATGTTGACCGGGCGATAAGATCGAAGAGCCACGTTTGTCAAGCGCTAGCTCATACCCCTCTTTATCATTGTTCATTAGTAAAAAAGGGGGCAAAGATCCAGGCCGGGTCAGTCCATTAGTCTCGGTTTAGTCCAGAACCGGGACCAATGGGGTTATTGGACCCGGTTCGTGAGCCCAGGGGGCCGGCCGGGCCACGTGAGCCATTGGTCCTGATTCGTCCCATCACCATTGGTCCCGGTTGGTGGCATGAACCGGGACTAAAGGGACCCCTTTAATCCCGGTTCATGCCACCAACCGGGACCAATGAGGTGTCTATATATACCCCCTTGCGTACTCTGCTCTGTTTTTTCTGGCCGAGGGGGAGAGGGCTTGGTGGTGCTCTAGCTCACCTCCTATGCACACAAGGTGTTCGATGGAATGCTCGAGCCACACTACTTAAGCTTTCTCCTCTCCAAGCTCAACCTTCAAACTCCATTTTCCTCAATATTTGTCTAGGTTTAGCGGTCCGTCACGCCCCGTCCCCGTCTTCACCGCCGTCGATCACCCGCGCCGAGCTCATCGCCAGCACCACCGTGGTGAGCCTCTTGTTCTTATCTTCTTTCTGAAAGGAAAAAAATATTCTTACTTGTATGTTTACATAGATACTTGTATTATTTTCTTACTTTTATTATAGCATCTTATATAGTGCGATGGTTTTGGTATCCGGCCCCGTCGGCCCTCGTCCTGTCTATGATTTGGATGTGGTATATATATTATCTTTATAACTATTGGTTCATTTATTGTTTATGAAAATTATGCCGACCAACGTGACATAGATTTTATTTATCTAGGATGTATGTGAACCGGAAATTCCAACCGACCCTATTGTCGAGAGGTTAAATTTAGTTGAAGAAGAAAACAATTTCTTGAAGGAAAAAATAAAAAAAATTGAGGAGGAGAAGATGATATTGGAGTTGCATGTTGCGGATGTCGTCGATGATCACAAGATCAAGATGGATGCAATGCGCTTGAAGATTAGAAAGATTAAAAAATATGACATTCATACCGAGGCTTGGTATCATTATGCCGTTGGATCAATTGTTACCTTGGTTGCGATTATGATCGCATTTGTTTTCGCATTGAAATATTTTACATAGTTTCAATGTATGGTTTAATTAATGAGATGCTCTGGAGAGCTATATGTTGTTAGATGAGAACTATGTATGTACTTTGGTTTTAAATGTGATGATGAACTTCTTTTAATTTGGACACTTAAATATATATAATGCACGCAGATGAACCGGCAATGGATGTACGGTGACAGACACACCTCCGAGCAAATTCAGGGCGTGCATGAGTTTCTCGATGCGGCAGAGGCAAACAAGCAGAATGGTTTTATGTGTTGTCCATGCACTGAATGTGGGAAGATGTCTTACTCTAACCGGAAAATCCTTCACTCCCACCTGCTTTACAAGGGTTTCATGCCACACTATAATGTTTGGATGAGGCACGAAGAAATAGGGGTTATGATGGAAGACGACGAAGAAGAAGAGTACGATGACAACTATGTGCCCCCTGAATATGGTGATGCTGCAACGGGGGGAGCTGGTGAAGATCAAGAGGAACCAGACGATGTGCCCAATGATGCTGCAACGGGCGAAGCTGCTGAAGATCAAGAGGAACCAGACGATGTGCCCAATGATGACGATCTCCGCCGGGTCATTGTCGATGCAAGGACGCAATGCGAAAGTCAAAAGGAGAAGCTGAAATTCGATAGCATGTTAGAGGATCACAAAAAAGGGTTGTACCCCAATTGCGAAGATGGCAACACAAAGCTCGGTACCGTACTGGAATTACTGCAGTGGAATGCAGAGAATGCTGTGCCTGACAAAGGATTTGAGAAGCTACTGAAAATATTGAAGAAGAAGCTTCCAAAGGATAACGAATTGCCGACAGTACATACGCAGCAAAGAAGGTCGTATGCCCTCTAGGATTGGAGGTGGAGAAGATACATGCACTGCCCTAATGACTGCATCCTCTACCGCGGTGCATACAAGGATCTGAACGCATGCTCGGTATGCGGTGCATTGCGGTATAAGATCAGACGAGATGACCCTGGTGATGTTGACGGCGAGCCCCCCAGAAAGAGGGTTCCTGCGAAGGTGATGTGGTATGCTCCTATAATACCACGGTTGAAACGTCTGTTCAGAAACGGAGAGCGTGCCAAGTTGATGCGATGGCACAGTGAGGACCGTAAGAAATACGGGAAGTTGAGAGCACCCGCTGATGAGTCGCAGTGGAGAAAAATCGAGAGAAAGTAATGGGATGAGTTTGCAAAGGACCCAAGGAATGTATGGTTTGCTTTAAGCGCGGATGGCATTAGTCTTTTCGGGGAGCAGAGCAGCAATCACAGCACCTGGCCCGTGACTCTATGTATGTATAACCTTCCTCCTTGGATGTGCATGAAGCGGAAGTTCATTATGATTCTAGTTCTCATCCAAGGCCCGAAGCAACCCGGCAACGACATTGATGTGTACCTAAGGCCATTAGTTGAAGAACTTTTACAGCTATGGAATGGAAACGGTGTATGTACGTGGGATGAGCACAGATAGGAGGAATTTAACCTAAAGGCGTTGCTGTTCGTGACCATCAACAATTGGCCCGCTCTCAGTAACCATTCAAGACAGACAAACAAAGGATACCACGCATGCACGCACTGTTTAGATGACACTGAAAGTATATACCTGGACAAATGCAGGAAGAATGTGTACCTGGGCCATCGCCGATTTCTTCCGACCAACCATCAATGTCGAAAAAAAGGCAAGCATTTCAAAGGCGAGGCAGATCACCGGAAGAAGCCTGCCATGCGTACCAGTGATCGCGTACTTGCTATGGTCAATGATTTACACGTAATCTTTGGAAAGGGTCCTGGCGCACTAGCTATTCCGAATGACGCTGAGGGGCACGTGCCCATGTGGAAGAAGAAATCTATATTTTGGAACCTACCCTACTGAAAAGACCTAGAGGTCCGCTCTTCAATCGACGTGATGCACGTGACGAAGAACCTTTGCGTGAACCTGCTAGGCTTCTTGGGCGTGTATGGAAAGACAAAAGATACACCTGAGGCAGGGGAGGACCTGCAACGTTTGCACGAAAAAGACGGCATGCCTCCGAAGCAGTATGAAGGTCCTGCCAGCTACGCTCTTATGAAAGAAGAGAAAGAAATCTTCTTTGAATGTCTGCTCAGTATGAAGGTCCCGACTGGCTTCTCGTCGAATATAAAGGAAATAATAAATATGCCAGAGAAAAATTTCCAGAACCTAAAGTCTCATGACTGCCACGTGATACGCAACTGCTTCCGGTTGCATTGAGGGGGCTTCTACCGGAAAACGTCCAATTAGCCATTGTGAAGCTATGTGCATTCCTCAATGCAATCTCTCAGAAGGTGATCGATCCAGAAATCATACCAAGGCTAAGGAGTGATGTGGCGCAATGTCTTGTCAGTTTCGAGCTGGTGTTCCCACCATCATTCTTCAATATCATGACGCACGTCCTAGTTCATCTAGTCGACGAGATTGTCATTCTGGGGCCCGTATTTCTACACAATATGTTCCCCTTTGAGAGGTTCATGGGAGTCCTAAAGAAATATGTCCGTAGCCGCGTTAGGCCAGAAGGAAGCATCTCCATGGGCCATCAAACAGAGGATGTCATCGGGTTTTGTATTGACTTCATTCCTGGCCTTAAGAAGATAGGTCTCCCTAAATCGCGGTATGAGGGGAGATTGATTAGAAAAGACACTCTTGAAAGTGACTCAATAATATGCAGGGACAGATATTCTTGGTCTCAAGCATACTACACAGTTCTACAAAACTCTAGCTTGGTGACCCTGTATGTCGATAAACACAAGAACAGTCTGCGCTTCAAACACCCGGAGCAGTGCGACGACTGGATTACATGTGAACACATCAGGACTTTCAGTAGTTGGTTGGAAACACGTCTCAGAGGTGACAACACTTTTTGTGATGAGCTGTACTTGTTGTCCAGGGGACCATCTTTGACTGTATTGACTTACAAAGGACACGAGATAAATGGGAATACATTTTACACGATCGCCCAATATCAAAAGAGCACCAACCAAAACAGCGGTGTCCACTTTGATGCAGCAATCGAGAGGGGAAAGGACACATATTATGGTTACATAGTGGACATATGGGAAATTGACTACGGACATGATTTTAAGGTCCCTTTGTTTAAGTGTAAATGGGTCAATCTATCAGGAGGCGGGGTACAGGTAGACCCATAGTACGGAATGACAACAGTGGATCTGAAAAATCTTGAGTACACTGACGAACCGTTCGTCCTAGTCAATGATGTGGCACAGGTTATCTATGTGAAGAACATGTCTACCAAACAGAGAAAAAAAACATAAGGAAGCGAATACATCATACGATGAGCCAAAGTGCCACATAGTTTTTTCAGGAAAAAGGGACATCCTGGGAGTGGAGGGCAAGACAGACATGGCTGAAGATTATGAAAAGTTTTATGAAATTCCTCCCTTCAGTGTCAAGGCTAACCCAAGCATCCTGATAAACGATGAAGATTATCCAAGGTCACAGCGCAATAAGCAAATGACACAAGTGAAGAAAAATTGAAGACTTTCTCCCGCAACTATTATGATGATACCATGCCAACTTTGTAACACACGAGTATGCTATGCCAATTTTTTCATAGTTCATTTGAACACTATGAATTTAGGTCGAATTTTCTCTATAGGTGCATCTATGTTCATTTTTTAGTAAAGTTAATCACAAACTTGTGATTCACACAAATTTCAAAGAATTCAAATTTTAACAATCAAATTTGAAAACTAATGGCACTAACAGAAAGTTTATAATTTTTCTAAAACTAATGGCACTAACAGAAAGTTTATAATTTTGCTGACCTAAGAGCAAAAAGAATTAAAAAATAAAGCAAAAAACAAAAGAAAATAAATAATACAGAAAACAAAACAAAAAAACAGGAAAAAAAATAAAATAGCAACAACAAGTATTTTGTTGTAAGTAGAAACAAAATAAAATAAATAAAGTAACAAAGAAAACTAAAAAACTAAAAAAGTGTTTTCAAATTTGAAAACTAATGGCACTAACAGAAAGTTTATAATTTTTCTAAAACTAAAAGCAAAATAAAATAAAAAATAAAGCAAAAAACAAAAGAAAATAAATAATGCAGAAAACAAAACAAAAAAATTGGAAAAAATAGGGCTCGCCCCTGGCCCATGACCATTAGTCCCGGTTTGTGCCACAAACCGGGACTAAAGGGTTGGTCCGCGTTGCGCTCAGAGTTTAGTCCCACCTCGCCAACCGAAGGGCGCCCACACCGGTTTATAAGCCCGTCCCTCTCTGCCTTGTTGAGCTCCTCTCAAAGTGAAAATAGATGCCCCTATACAGGAAATTTGACCTAAATTCATAATGAATTTCTCTGAAATTCAGAGAAGTTGATTATGAATTTAGGTCGAATTTTCTCTATAGGTGCATCTGAAGGAAATATGCCCTAGAGGCAATAATAAAGTTATTATTTATTTTCTTATATGATGATAAATGTTTATTATTCATGCTAGAATTGTATTACCCGGAAACATAATACATGTGTGAATACATAGACAAACAGAGTGTCACTAGTATGCCTCTACTAGACTAGCTCGTTAATCAAAGATGGTTAAGTTTCCTAACCATAAACAAAGAGTTGTTATTTGATTAACGAGGTCACATCATTAGTTGAATGATCTGATTGACATGAGCCATTCCATTAGCTTAGCACCCGATCGTTTAGTATGTTGCTATTGCTTTCTTCATGACTTATACATGTTCCTATGACTATGAGATTATGCAACTCCCGTTTGCCGGAGGAACACTTTGTGTGCTACCAAACGTCACAACGTAACTGGGTGATTATAAAGGAGCTCTACAGGTGTCTCCAATGGTAGATGTTGGGTTGGCGTATTTCGAGAATAGGATTTGTCACTCCGATTGTCGGAGAGGTATCTCTGGGCCCTCTCGGTAATGCACATTACACAAGCCTTTTAAGCATTGCAACTAATGAGTTAGTTACGGGATGATGTATTACAGAACGAGTAAAGCGACTTGCCGGTAACGAGATTGAACTAGGTATTGGATACCCACGATCGAATCTCGGGCAAGTAACATACCGATGACAAAGGGAACAACGTATGTTGTTATGCGGTCTGACCGATAAAGATCTTCGTAGAATATGTAGGAGCCAATATGGGCATCCAGGTCCCGCTATTGGTTATTGACCGGAGACGTGTCTCGGTCATGTCTACATTGTTCTCGAACCGTAGGGTCCGCATGCTTAACGTTACGATGACAGTTATTATGAGTTTATGCATTTTGATGTACCAAAGGTAGTTCGGAGTCCCGGATGTGATCACGGACATGATGAGGAGTCTCGAAATGGCCGAGACATAAAGATTGATATATTGGAAGCCTATATTTGGATATCGGAAGTGTTCCGGGTAAAATCGGGATTTTACCGGATTACCGGGAGGTTACCGGAACCCCCCGGGAGCCATATGGGCCTTATTGGGCTTTAGTGGAAAGGTGAAAGGGGCTGCCATGGTGGGCTGCGCGCCTCCCCCCTCTCCTATTCCTATTAGGACTAGGAGAGGTGGCCGGCCACCTCTCTCTCTCTTTCCCCCTTGGGAGTCCTATTTGGAATAGGATTGGGGGGGGGGGAGTCCTACTCCCGGTAGGAGTAGGACTCCTCCTGCGCCCTCCTCTTGGCCGGCCAGCCCCTCCCCCTTGGATCCTTTATATACGGGGGCAGGGGGCACCTCTAGACACAAGTTGATCATTGAGATCGTTCCTTAGCCGTGTGCGGTGCCCCCTACCACCATATTCCACCTCGATCATATCGTTGTAGAGCTTAGGCGAAGCCCTGCGTCGGTAGAACATCAAGATCGTCACCACGCCATCGTGCTGACGGAACTCCTCCCCGAAGCTTTGCTGGATTGGAGCCCGGGGATCGTCATCGAGCTGTACGTGTGCTAAGAACTCGGAGGTGCCGGAGTAACGGTGCTTGGATCGGTCGGATCGGGAAGAAGACGTACGACTACTTCCTCTACGTTGTGTCAACGCTTCCGTTGCGATCTACAAGGGTACGTAGATCAGACTCTCCCCCTCGTTGCTATGCATCACCATGATCTTGCGTGTGCATAGGAAAATTTTGAAATTACTACGTTCCCCAACAGTGGCATCCGAGCCTAGGTTTTATGGTTTGATGTTATGTGCACGAGTAGAACACAAGTGAGTTGTGGACGATATAAGTCATACTGCCTACCAGCATGTCATACTTTGGTTCGGCGGTATTGTTGGACGAGACGACCCGGACCAACCTTACGCGTACGCTTACGCGAGACCGGTTCCCTCGACGTGCTTTGCACATAGATGGCTTGCGGGCGACTGTCTCTCCAACTTTAGTTGAAGCGAGTGTGGCTACGCCCAGTCCTTGAGAAGGTTAAAACGGAGTCTATTTGACAAATTATCGTTGTGGTTTTGATGCGTAGGTGAGATTGGTTCTTACTTAAAGCCCGTAGCAGCCACGTAAAACTTGCAACAACAAAGTAGAGGACGTCTAACTTGTTTTTGCAGGGCATGTTGTGATGTGATATGGTCAAGACATGATGCTAAATTTTATTGTATGAGATGATCATGTTTTGTAACCGAGTTATCGGCAACTGGCAGGAGCCATATGGTTGTCGCTTTATTGTATGCAATGCAATCGCGATGTAATGCTTTACTTTATCACTAAACGGTAGCGATAGTCATGGAAGCATGAGATTGGCGAGACGACAACGATGCTACGATGGAGATCAAGGTGTCGCGCCGGTGACGATGGTGATCGTGACGGTGCTTCAGAGATGGAGATCACAAGCACAAGATGATGATGGCCATATCATATCACTTATATTGATTGCATGTGATGTTTATCTTTTATGCATCTTATCTTGCTTTGATTGACGGTAGCATTATAAGATGATCTCTCACTAAATTATCAAGAAGTGTTCTCCCTGAGTATGCACCGTTGCGAAAGTTCTTCGTGCTGAGACACCACGTGATGATCGGGTGTGATAGGCTCTACGTTCAAATACAACGGGTGCAAAACAGTTGCACACGCGGAATACTCAGGTTATACTTGACGAGCCAAGCATATACTGATATGGCCTCAGAACACGGAGACCGAAAGGTCGAGCGTGAATCATATAGTAGATATGATCAACATAATGATGTTCACCGATGAAACTACTCCATCTCACGTGATGATCGGACATGGTTTAGTTGATTTGGATCACGTGATCACTTAGAGGATTAGAGGGATGTCTATCTAAGTGGGAGTTCTTAAGTAATATGATTAATTGAACTTAAATTTATCATGAACTTAGTACCTGACAGTATCTTGCTTGTTTATGTTGATTGTAGATAGATGGCTCGTGCTGTTGTTCCGTTGAATTTTAATGCGTTCCTTGAGAAAGCAAAGTTGAAAGATGATGGTAGCAATTACACGGACTGGGTCCGTAACATGAGGATTATCCTCATTGCTGCACAGAAGAATTACGTCCTGAAAGCACCGCTGGGTGCCTGGCCTGCTGCTGGAGCAGCACCAGATGTTATGAACGTCTGGCAGAGCAAAGCTGATGACTACTCGATAGTTCAGTGTGCCATGCTTTACGGCTTAGAATCGGGACTTCAACGACGTTTTGAACGTCATGGAGCATATGAGATGTTCCAGGAGTTGAAGTTAATATTTCAAGCAAATGCCCGGATTGAGAGATATGAAGTCTCCAATAAGTTCTATAGCTGCAAGATGGAGGAGAACAGTTCTGTCAGTGAGCATATACTCAAAATGTCTGGGTATAACAATCACTTGATTCAGATGGGAGTTAATCTTCCAGATGATTGCGTCATTGACAGAATTCTCCAATCACTGCCACCAAGCTACAAGAGCTTCGTGATGAACTATAATATGCAAGGGATGAACAAGACTATTCCCGAGCTCTTCGCAATGCTGAAAGCTGCGGAGGTAGAAATCAAGAAGGAGCATCAAGTGTTGATGGTTAACAAGACCACTAGTTTCAAGAAAAAGGGCAAAGGGAAGAAGAAGGGGAACTTCAAGAAGAACGGCAAGCAAGTTGCTGCTCAGGAAAAGAAGCCCAAGTCTGGACCTAAGCCTGAAACTGAGTGCTTCTACTGCAAGCAGACTGGTCACTGGAAGCGGAACTGCCCCAAGTATTTGGCGGATAAGAAGGATGGCAAGGTGAACAAAGGTATATGTGATATACATGTTATTGATGTGTACCTTACTAATGCTCGCAGTAGCACCTGGGTATTTGATACTGGTTCTGTTGCTAATATTTGCAACTCAAAACAGGGACTACGGATTAAGCGAATATTGGCTAAGGACGAGGTGACGATGCGCGTGGGAAACGGTTCCAAAGTCGACGTGATCGCGGTCGGCACGCTACCTCTACATCTACCTTCGGGATTAATATTAGACCTAAATAATTGTTATTTGGTGCCAGCGTTGAGCATGAACATTATATCTGGATCTTGTTTAATGCGAGACGGTTATTCATTTAAATCAGAGAATAATGGTTGTTCTATTTATATGATTAATATCTTTTATGGTCATGCACCCTTGAAGAGTGGTCTATTCTTGTTAAATCTCGATAGTAGTGATACACATATTCATAATGTAGAAGCCAAAAGATGCAGAGTTGATAATGATAGTGCAACTTATTTGTGGCACTGCCGTTTAGGTCATATCGGTGTAAAGCGCATGAAGAAACTCCATACTGATGGACTTTTGGAACCACTTGATTATGAATCACTTGGTACTTGCAAACCGTGCCTCATGGGCAAGATGACTAAAACACCGTTCTCCGGTACTATGGAGAGAGCAACAGATTTGTTGGAAATCATACATACAGATGTATGCGGTCCGATGAATATTGAGGCTCATGGCGGATATCGTTATTTTCTCACCTTCACAGATGATTTAAGCAGATATGGGTATATCTACTTAATGAAACATAAGTCTGAAACATTTGAAAAGTTCAAAGAATTTCAGAGTGAAGTAGAAAATCATCGTAACAAGAAAATAAAGTTTCTACGATCTGATCGTGGAGGAGAATATTTGAGTTACGAGTTTGGTGTACATTTGAAAAATTATGGAATAGTTTCGCAACTCACGCCACCCGGAACACCACAGCGTAATGGTGTGTCCGAACGTCGTAATCGTACTTTACTAGATATGGTGCGATCTATGATGTCTCTTACCGATTTACCGCTATCGTTTTGGGGATATGCTCTAGAGACGGCCACATTCACGTTAAATAGGGCACCATCAAAATCCGTTGAGACGACGCCTTATGAACTATGGTTTGGCAAGAAACCAAAGTTGTCGTTTCTGAAAGTTTGGGGCTGCGATGCTTATGTGAAAAAGCTTCAACCTGATAAGCTCGAACCCAAATCGGAGAAATGTGTCTTCATAGGATATCCAAAGGAAACTATTGGATACACCTTCTATCACAGATCCGAAGGCAAGACTTTGGTTGCTAAATTCGGAAACTTTCTTGAGAAGGAGTTTCTATCGAAAGAAGTGTGTGGGAGGAAAGTAGAACTTGACGAGGTAACTGTACCCGCTCCCTTATTAGAAAGTAGTACATCACAGAAAACTGTTTCTGCGACACCTACACCAATAAGTGAGGAAGTTAATGATAATGATCATGAAACTTCAGAACAAGATACTACTGAACCTCGTAGATCAACCAGAGCAAGATCCACGCCAGAGTGGTACGGTAATCCAGTTCTGGAAGTCATGCTACTAGATCATGATGAACCTACGAACTATGAAGAAGCGATGGTGAGCCCAGATTCCGCAAACTGGCTTGAAGCCATGAAATCTGAGATGGGATCCATGTATGAGAACAAAGTATGGACTTTGGTTGACTTGCCCGATGATCGGCAAGCAATTGAGAATAAATGGATCTTCAAGAAAAAGACTGACGCTGACGGTAATGTTACTGTCTATAAAGCTCGACTTGTCGCAAAAGGTTTTCGACAAGTTCAAGGGGTTGACTACGATGAGACCTGCTCACCCGTAGCGATGCTTAAGTCTGTCCGAATCATGTTCGCGTTTTATGATTATGAAATATGGCAGATGGATGTCAAAACTGCATTCCTGAATGGATTTCTGGAAGAAGAGTTGTATATGATGCAACCGGAAGGTTTTGTCGATCCAAAGGGAGCTAACAAAGTGTGCAAGCTCCAGCGATCCATTTATGGACTGGTGCAAGCATCTGGAGTTGGAATAAACGCTTTGATAGTGTGATCAAAGCATTTGGTTTTATACAGACTTTCGGTGAAGCCTGTATTTACAAGAAAGTGAGTGGGAGCTCTGTAGCATTTCTGATATTATATGTGGATGACATATTGCTGATTGGAAATGATATAGAATTTCTGGATAGCATAAAGGGATACTTGAATAAGAGTTTTTCAATGAAAGACCTCGGTGAAGCTGCTTACATATTAGGCATAAAGATCTATAGAGATAGATCAAGATGCTTAATTGGACTTTCACAAAGCACATACCTTGACAAGATTTTGAAGAAGTTCAAAATGGATCAAGCAAAGAAAGGGTTCTTGCCTGTGTTACAAGGTGTGAAGTTGAGCCAGACTCAATGCCCGACCACTGCAGAAGATAGAGAGAAAATGAAAGATGTTCCCTATGCTTCAGCCATAGGCTCTATCATGTATGCAATGTTGTGTACCAGACCTGATGTGTGCCTTGCTATAAGTTTAGCAGGGAGGTACCAAAGTAATCCAAGAGTGGATCACTGGACAGCGGTCAAGAACATCCTGAAATACCTAAAAAGGACTAAGGATATGTTTCTCGTATATGGAGGTGACAAAGAGCTCACCGTAAGAAGGTTACGTTGATGCAAGCTTTGACACTGATCCGGACGATTCTAAATCGCAAACCGGATACGTGTTTACTTTAAACGGTGGAGCTGTCAGTTGGTGCAGTTCTAAACAAAGCGTCATAGCGGGATCTACATGTGAAGCGGAGTACATAGCTGCTTCGAAAGCAGCGAACGAAGGAGTCTGGATGAAGGAGTTCGTATCCGATCTAGGTGTCATACCTAGTGCATCGGGTCCAATGAAAATCTTTTGTGACAATACTGGTGCAATTGCTTTGGCAAAGGAATCCAGATTTCACAAAAGGACCAAACACATCAAGAGACGCTTCAATTCCATCCGGGATCTAGTCCAGGTGGGAGACATAGAGATTTGCAAGATACATACGGATCTGAATGTTGCAGACCCGTTGACTAAGCCTCTTCCATGAGCAAAACATGATCAGCACCAAGGCTCCATGGGTGTTAGAATCATTACTGTGTAATCTAGATTATTGACTCTAGTGCAAGTGGGAGACTGAAGGAAATATGCCCTAGAGGCAATAATAAAGTTATTATTTATTTCCTTATATCATGATAAATGTTTATTATTCATGCTAGAATTGTATTAACCGGAAACATAATACATGTGTGAATACATAGACAAACAGAGTGTCACTAGTATGCCTCTACTAGACTAGCTCGTTAATCAAAGATGGTTAAGTTTCCTAACCATAAACAAAGAGTTGTTATTTGATTAATGAGGTCACATCATTAGTTGAATGATCTGATTGACATGAGCCATTCCATTAGCTTAGCACCCGATCGTTTAGTATGTTGCTATTGCTTTCTTCATGACTTATACATGTTCCTATGACTATGAGATTATGCAACTCCCGTTTGCCGGAGGAACACTTTGTGTGCTACCAAACGTCACAACGTAACTGGGTGATTATAAAGGAGCTCTACAGGTGTCTCCAATGGTAGATGTTGGGTTGGCGTATTTCGAGAATAGGATTTGTCACTCCGATTGTCGGAGAGGTATCTCTAGGCCCTCTCGGTAATGCACATTACACAAGCCTTCCAAGCAGTGCAACTAATGAGTTAGTTACGGGATGATGTATTACAGAACGAGTAAAGAGACTTGCCGGTAACGAGATTGAACTAGGTATTGGATACCCGCGATCGAATCTCGGGTAAGTAACATACCGATGACAAAGGGAACAACGTATGTTGTTATGCGGTCTGACCGATAAAGATCTTCGTAGAATATGTAGGAGCCAATATGGGCATCCAGGTCCCGCTATTGGTTATTGACCGGAGACGTGTCTCGGTCATGTCTACATTGTTCTCGAACCGTAGGGTCCGCACGCTTAACGTTACGATGACAGTTATTATGAGTTTATGCATTTTGATGTACCGAAGGTAGTTCGGAGTCCCGGATGTGATCACGGACATGACGAGGAGTCTCGAAATGGTCGAGACATAAAGATTGATATATTGGAAGCCTATATTTGGATATCGGAAGTGTTCCGGGTAAAATCGGGATTTTACCGGATTACCGGGAGGTTACCGGAACCCCCCGGGAGCCATATGGGCCTTATTGGGCTTTAGTGGAAAGGTGAAAGGGGCTGCCATGGTGGGCTGCACGCCTCCCCCCTCCCCTAGTCCTATTAGGACTAGGAGAGGTGGCCGGCCACCTCTCTCTCTCTTTCCCCCTTGGGAGTCCTATTTGGAATAGGATTGGGGGGGGGGGAGTCCTACTCCCGGTAGGAGTAGGACTCCTCCTGCGCCCTCCTCTTGGCCGGCCAGCCCCTCCCCCTTGGATCCTTTATATACGGGGGCAGGGGGCACCTCTAGACACAAGTTGATCATTGAGATCGTCCCTTAGCAGTGTGCGGTGCCCCCTACCACCATATTCCACCTCGATCATATCGTTGTAGAGCTTAGGCGAAGCCCTGCGTCGGTAGAACATCAAGTTCGTCACCATGCCGTCGTGCTGACGGAACTCCTCCCCGAAGCTTTCCTGGATCGGAGTCCGGGGATCGTCATTGAGCTGTACGTGTGCTAAGAACTCGGAGGTGCCGGAGTAACGGTGCTTGGATCGGTCGGATCGGGAAGAAGACGTACGACTACTTCCTCTACATTGTGTCAACGCTTCCGTTGCGATCTACAAGGGTACGTAGATCAGACTCTCCCCCTCGTTTCTATGCATCACCATGATCTTGCGTGTGCGTAGGAAAATTTTGAAATTACTACGTTCCCCAACAGCATCTATGTTCATTTTTTAGTAAAGTTAATCACAAACTTGTGATTCACACAAATTTTAAAAAATTCAAATTTAAACTATTCAAATTTTAGAACTAATGACACTAACAGAAAGTTTATAATTTTTGTGACCTAAAAGAAAAAAGAAATCACTAAAAAACTATAAGTATTTAGTTCTAAGTAGAAATGAAAAAATAAATAGCAAAAAAGAAAAAAATGCCTATAATATTTGTTATGACTAACTAAAATTACCAAATTGAGTATAATGATAAAACACAGTAATATTAAATAGCAGGAAAAAGAATGACTCAAAAATCAATTTTTATAGTAAAGTTATTCATAAACTAGTGATTCACACAAATTTTAAAAAATTCAAATTTTAAAACTAATGGCACTAACAGAAAGTTTATAATTTTTGTGACCTAAAAGAAAATAGAAATCACTAAAAGACTATAAGTATTTAGTTCTAAGTAGAAATAAAAAATAAATGGCAAAAAAGAAAAAAATGCCACCTACTGGGCCAGCACGGCGTGAATACGACTAGAAACCCAACCATGGGCCAGGATTCAGGCCCGCAGCAGGCCCAGTAGGCCCACAGTCATTGCAGTGTCCTATTAGGCCCGTAAGCCTGCAGTTCAGAGGAGTTCAAAAGGGAACACAGAGCAAGGCTTATAAACAGGTGCGGGAGCTCTTCAGCTAGCGAGGTGGGACTAAAAATCCCACCGCACTGCACCGTGGCACAGGCCATTGGTCCCGGTTAGACGCACGAACTGGGACCATAGGGGGGCATTCGTACTGGTTCGTGGCACAAACCGATATGAATGCCTACTGATACGTCTCCAACGTATCTATAATTTTTGATTGCTCCATGCTACTTTATCTACTGTTTTGGACTATATTGGGCTTTATTTTCCACTTTTATATTATTTTTGGGACTAACCTATTAACCGGAGGCCCAACCCAGAATTGCTGTTTTTTGCCTATTTCAGTATTTCGAGGAAACAGACTATCAAACGGAATGAAACCTTCGGGAACGTGATCTTCTCACCGAACGTGATCCAGGAGACTTGGACCCTACCCCAAGAAGTTTCCGGGGAGGTCACGAGGGTGGAGGGCGCGCCCCCCTTGGGCACGTCCCCCCTCCCTCGTGGGCCCCTCGGAGCTCCACCGACGTACTTCTTCCGCCTATATATCTCCATATACCCTAAAAACATCCGTGAGCACAATAGATCAGGAGTTCCGCCTCCAGAAGCCTCCGTAGCCACCGAAAACCAATCTAGACCCATTCCGGCACCCTGCCGGAGGGGGAAATCCTTCTCCGGTGGCCATCTTCATCATCCCGGTGCTCTCCATGACGAGGAGGGAGTAGTTCTCCCTCGGGGCTGAGGGTATGTACCAGTAGCTATGTGTTTGATCTCTCTCTCTCTCTCGTGTTCTTGAGATGTTACGATCTTGATGTATCGCGAGCTTTGCTATTATAGTTGGATCTTATGTTTCTCCTCCCCCTCTTCTCTCTTGTAATGAATTGAGTTTCCCCTTTGAAGTAATCTTATCGGACTGAGTGTTTAAACATTTGAGAACACTTGATGTATGTCTTGCCGTGCGTATCTGTGGTGACAATGGGATATCACGTGATTCACTTGATGTATGTTTTGGTGATCAACTTGCGGGTTCCGCCCATGAACCTATGAATAGGGGTTGGCACACGTTTTCGTCGTGATTCTCCGGTAGAGCTTTGGGGCACTCTTTGAGGTCCTTTGTGTTGGTTGAATAGATGAATCTGAGATTGTGTGATGCATATCGTATAATCATATCCACGGATACTTGAGGTGACATTGGAGTATCTAGGTGACATTAGGGTTTTGATTGATTTGTGTCTTAAGGTGTTATTCTAGTACGAACTCTAGGGCTGTTTGTGACAGCTATAGGAATAGCCCAACAGATTGATTGGAAAGAATAACTTTGAGGTGGTTTCGTACCCTACCATAATCTCTTCGTTCGTTCTCCGCTATTAGTGACTTTGGAGTGACTCTTTGTTGCATGTTGAGGGATAGTTATGTGATTCAATTATGTTAGTATTGTTGAGGGAACTTACACTAGTGAAAGTATGAACCCTAGGCCTTATTTCCTATCATTGCAATACCGTTTACGCTCACTTTTACCATTAGTTACCTTGCTGTTTTTATAATTTCAGATTACAAATACCTTTATCTACCATCCATATTGCACTTGTATCACCATCTCTTCGCCGAACTAGTGCACCTATACAATTTACCATTGTATTGGGTGTGTTGGGGACACAAGAGACTCTTTGTTATTTGGTTGCAGGGTTGCTTGAGAGAGACCATCTTCATCCTACACCTCCTATGGATTGATAAACCTTAGGTCATCCACTTGAGGGAAATTTGCTACTGTCCTACAAACCTCTGCACTTGGAGGCCCAACAACGTCTACAAGAAGAAGGTTGTGTAGTAGACATCAAGCTCTTTTCTGGCGCCATTGCCGGGGAGGTGAGTGCTTGAAGGTATATCTTTAGATCTTGCAATCGAGTCTTTTAGTTTCTTGTTTTATCACTAGTTTAGTTTATAAAAGAAAACTATAAAAAATGGAATTGAGTTTGTCTCATACGCTTCACCTTTTTAATATCTTTCGTGAGTATGATGGAAAGGATAATTGTGCTCAAGTGCTAGAAGAAGAAATCTATAAAATGTTTGGCACTATGTATTTGAATGATGAGCATGATTGCAATGTTGTTAGTATGAATTCCTTGAATATCCATGATGCTAACGATATGCAAAGCCACAAGCTTGGGGAAGCTATGTTGGATGAAGATGATATTTTTTGCCCCCCAAGTTTTGATGAGCAAATTTATTATGATGAAAGCATGCCTCCTATCTATGATGATTATTGTGATGACATGTATGCTTTAAAGAATAATTATAACCATGAAACTCGTCATCTTGATCTTAATTTTCAATCACATGATAGTTATTTTGTTGAGTTTGATCCCACTATTATTCATGAGAAGAATTTTGCTTGTGTGGAGAGTAGTAAATTTTCTATGCTTGTAGATCATGAAAAGAATGCTTTAGGTGCTGGTTATATTGTTGAATTCATTCATGATGCTACTGAAAATTATTATGAGGGAGGAACATATGCCTGTAGGAATTGCAATAATATCAAGTTTCCTCTCTACGTGCTTAAAATTTTGAAGTTATGCTTGTTTTACCTTCCTATGCAAGTTGATTATTGTTCCCATAAGTTGTTTGCTCACGAAATCCCTATGCATAGGAAGTGGGTTAGACTTAAATGTGCTAGTCATATTCTTCATGATGCTCTCTTTATGTTTCAATAATTATCTTTTATGTGAGCATCATTGAAATCATCATGCCTAGCTAGGGGCGTTAAACGATAGCGCTTGTTGGGAGGCAACGCAACTTTATTTTTGTTCCTTACTTTTTGCTACTATTTAGTAATAAATAATTCATATAGCCTCTGTTTAGATGTAGTTTTATGTTTTAAATTAGTGTTTGTGCCAAGTAGAACCGTTGCGAAGACTTGGGGAAAGTCTTGTTGATCATGCTGTAAAAAAACAGAAACTTGATCGCTCACGAGAATTGCTGCCATTTTTTATTGGAGAGTGCTATTTAGTTAATTATTTTTGCAGATGATTAATATATAAATGAAGGAAATATGCCCTAGAGGCAATAATAAAGTTATTATTTATTTCCTTATATCATGATAAAAGTTTATTATTCATGCTAGAATTGTATTAACCGGAAACATAATACATGTGTGAATACATAGACAAACAGAGTGTCACTAGTATGCCTCTACTTGACTAGCTCGTTAATCAAAGATGGTTATGTTTCCTAACCATGGACAAAGAGTTGTCATTTGATTAACGGGATCACATCATTAGTTGAATGATCTGATTGACATGACCCATTCCATTAGCTTAGCATCCGATCGTTTAGTATGTTGCTATTGCTTTCTTCATGACTTATACATGTTCCTATAACTATGAGATTATGTAACTCCCGTGTGCCGGAGGAACACTTTGTGTGCTACCAAACGTCACAACATAACTGAGTGATTATAAAGGTACTCTACAGGTGTCTCCAAAGGTACATGTTGGGTTGACGTATTTCGAGATTAGGATTTATCACTCCGATCGTCAGAGAGGTATCTCTGGGCCCTCTCGATAATGCACATCACTTAAGCCTTGCAAGCATTGCAACCAATGAGTTAGTTGCGGGATGATGTATTACGGAACGAGTAAAGAGACTTGCCGGTAACGAGATTGAACTAGGTATTGGATACCGACGATCAAATCTCGGGCAAGT
Organism: Triticum monococcum; assembly: GCA_034509565.1. Lineage (NCBI taxonomy): Eukaryota > Viridiplantae > Streptophyta > Magnoliopsida > Poales > Poaceae > Triticum > Triticum monococcum. Next base: position 582,131,824 of record CM067845.1, read on the forward strand.
AACATACCGATGACAAAGGGAACAACGTATGTTGTTATGCGGTCTGACCGATAAAAGATCTTTGTAGAATATGTAGGAACCAATATGAGCATCGAGGTTCCGCTATTGGTTATTGACCGGAGACGTGTCTCGGTCATGTGTACATTGTTCTCGAACCCGTAAGGTCCGCACGCTTAAGGTTTCGATGATAGTTATGTTATGAGTTCATACGTTTTGATGTACCGAAGTTTGTTCGGAGTCCCGGATGTGATCACGGACATGACGAGGAGTCTCGAAATGGTCGAGATATAAAGATTGATATATTGGAAGCCTATGTTTGGATATCGGAAGTGTTCCGGGTGAAATTGGGATTTTACCGGAGTACTGGGAGGTTACCGGAACCCCCCAGGAGCTATATGGGCCTTAGTGGGCCTTAGTGGAAGAAGAGGAGACGCGGCCAGGGCTGGGCCGCGCGCCCCTCCCCCCTAGTCCGAGTAGGACAAGGAGAGAGGGGGCCGACGCCCCCTCCTTCTCTCTTCCTCTTTTCCCACCTCGCGAATCCTATTCCAACTAGGATTGGGGAGAAGTCCTACTCCCGGAGGGAGTAGGACTCCTCCTGGCACGCCCTATGATGGCCGGCCGGCCTCCCCCTCTTGAACCTTTATATACGGAGGCATGGGCACCCCAGAGACAGACAAGTTCATCCACGTGATCATATTCTTACCGTGTGCGGTGCCCCCTTCCACCATAGTCCTCCATAATATTGTAGCGGTGCTTAGGCGAAGCCCTACGACAGTAGTACATCAAGATCGTCACCATGCCATCGTGCTGACGGAACTCTTCCCCGACACTTTGCTGGATCGGAGTCCGGGGATCGTCATCGAGCTGAACGTGTGCTAGAACTCGGAGGTGCCGTAGTTTCGGTGCTTGATCGGTCGGGCCGTGGAGACGTACGACTACATCAACCAAACGCTTCCGTTGTCGATCTACAAGGGTACGTAGATCACACTCTCCCCTCTCATTGCTATGCATCACCATGATCTTGCGTGTGCGTAGGATTTTTTTTGAAATTACTACGTTCCCCAACAGTGGCATCCGAGCCTAGGTTTTATGTGTCATACTGCTTACCAGCATGTCATACTTTGGTTCGGCGGTATTGTTGGACAAAGTGGCCCGGACTGACATTACGCGTACGCTTACGCGAGACCGGTTCTCCCGACATCTTTGCACATAGGTGGCTTGCGGGTGACAGTTTCTCCAACTTTAGTTGAACCGAGTGTGGCTACGCCCGGTCCTTGCGAAGGTTAAAACAGCACCAACTTGACAAACTATCATTGTGGTTTTGATGCGTAGGTAAGATTGGTTCTTGCTTAAGCCCGTAGCAGCCATGTAAAACTTGCAACAACAAAGTAGAGGACGTCTAACTTGTTTTTGCAGGGCATGTTGTGATGTGATATGGTCAAGACATGAAGCTAAATTTTATTATATGAGATGATCATGTTTTGTAACCAAGTTATCGGCAACTGGCAGGAGCCATATGGTTGTCGCTTTATTGTATGCAATGCAATCGCGCTGTAATGCTTTACTTTATCACTAAGCGGTAGCGATAGTCGTGGAAGCATAAGATTGGCGAGACGACAACGATGCTATGATGGAGATCAAGGTGTCGCGCCGGTGACGATGGTGATCATGACGGTGCTTCGGAGATGGAGATCACAGGCACAAGATGATGATGGCCATATCATATCACTTATATTGATTGCATGTGATGTTTATCTTTTATGCATCTTATCTTGCTTTGATTGACGGTAGCATTATAAGATGATCTCTCACTAAATTATCAAGATAAAAGTGTTCTCCCTGAGTATGCACCGTTGCCAAAGTTCGTCGTGCCCAGACACCACGTGATGATCGGGTGTGATAAGCTCTACGTCCATCTACAACGGGTGCAAGCCAGTTTTGCACAAGCAGAATACTCAGGTTAAACTTGACGTGCCTAGCATATGCAGATATGGCCTCGGAACACTGAGATCGAAAGATCGAGCGTGAATCATATAGTAGATATGATCAACATAGCGATGTTCACCATTGAAAGCTACTCCATTTCACGTGATGATCGGTTATGGTTTAGTTGATTTGGATCACGTGATCACTTAGAGGATTAGAGGGATGTCTATCTAAGTGGGAGTTCTTTAAGTAATTTGATTAATTGAACTTAAATTTATCATGAACTTAGTACCTGATAGTATCTTGCTTATGTATGTTTAATTGTAGATAGATGGCCCATGCTGTTGTTCCTTTAAATTTTAATGCGTTCCTTGAGAAAGCAAAGTTGAAAGATGATGGTAGCAATTACAAGGACTGGGTCCGTAACTTGAGGATTATCCTCATTGCTGCAGAGAAGAATTATGTCCTGGAAGCACCGCTGGGTGCCAGGCCTGCTGCTGGAGCAACAATAAATGTTATGAACGTCTGGCAGAGCAAAGCTAATGACTACTCGATAGTTCAGTGTGCCATGCTTTGCGGCTTAGAATCAGGACTTCAACGACATTTTGAACGTCATGGAGCATATGAGATGTTCCAGGAGTTGAAGTTAATATTTCAAGCAAATGCCCGGATTGAGAGATATGAAGTCTCCAATAAGTTCTATAGCTGCAAGATGGAGGAGAATAGTTCTGTCAGTGAGCATATACTCAAAATGTCTGGGTATAATAATCACTTGATTCAGATGGGAGTTAATCTTCCATATGATTGCGTCATTGACAGAATTCTCCAATCACTGCCACCAAGCTACAAGAGCTTCGTGATGAACTATAATATGCAAGGGATGAATAAAACTATTCCCGAGCTCTTCGCAATGCTGAAAGCTGCGGAGGTAGAAATCAAAAAGGAGCATCAAGTGTTGATGGTCAACAAGACCACTAGTTTTAAGAAAAAGGGCAAAGGGAAGAAGAAGGGGAACTTCAAGAAGAACGGCAAGCAAGTTGCTGCTCAAGAGAAGAAACCCAAGTCTGGACCTAAGCCTGAAATTGAGTGCTTCTACTGCAAGCAGACTGGTCACTGGAAGCGGAACTGCCCCAAATATTTGGCGGATATGAAGGATGGCAAGGTGAACAAAGGTATATGTGATATACATGTTATTGATGTGTACCTTATTAGAGCTTGCAGTAGCACCTGGGTATTTGATACTGGTTCTGTTGCTAATATTTGCAACTCGAAACATGGACTACGGATTAAGTGAACACTGGCAAAGGAGGAGGTGACGATGCGCGTGGGAAATGGTTCCAAAGTCGATGTGATCGCGGTCGGCACGCTACCTCTACATCTACCTTTGGGATTAGTATTATACCTAAATAATTGTTATTTGGTGCCAGCGTTGAGCATGAACATTATATCTGGATCTTGTTTAATGCGAGACAATTATTCATTTAAATCAGAGAATAATGGTTGTTCTATTTATATGAGTAATATCTTTTATGGTCATGCACCTTTGAAGAGTGGTCTATTTTTGATGAATCTCGATAGTAGTAACACACATATTCATAATGTTGAAGCCAAAAGATGAAAAGTTGATAATGATAGTGCAACTTATTTGTGGCACTGCCGTTTAGGTCATATCAGTATAAAGCGCATGAAGAAACTCCATACTGATGGACTTTTGGAACCACTTGATTATGAATCACTTGGTACTTGCGAACCGTGCCTCATGGGCAAGATGACTAAAACATCGTTCTCCGGTACTATGGAGAGGGCAACAGATTTGTTGGAAATCATACATACAGATGTATGTGGTCCGATGAATATTGAGGCTCGTGGCGGATATCGTTATTTTCTCACCTTCACAGATGACTTAAGTAGATATGGGTATATCTACTTAATGAAACATAAGTCTGAAACATTTGAAAAGTTCAAAGAATTTCAGAGTGAAGTTGAAAATCATCGTAACAAGAAAATAAAGTTTCTACGATCTGATCGTGGAGGAGAATATTTGAGTTACGAGTTTGGTATACATTTGAAAGAATGCGGAATAGTTTCGCAACTCACGCCACCCGGAACACCACAGCGTAATGGTGTGTCCGAACGTCGTAATTGTACTTTACTAGATATGGTGTGATCTATGATGTCTCTTACTGATTTACCGCTATCGTTTTGGGGTTATGCTTTAGAGACGGCCGCATTCACGTTAAATAGGGCACCATCAAAATCCGTTGAGACGACACCTTATGAACTATGGTTTGGCAAGAAACCAAAGTTGTCGTTTCTTAAAGTTTGGGGCTGCGATGCTTATGTGAAAAAGCTTCAACCTGATAAGCTCGAACCCAAATCGGAGAAATGTGTCTTCATAGGATACCCAAAGGAGACTGTTGGGTACACCTTCTATCACAGATCCGAACGCAAGACATTCGTTGCTAAGAATGGATCCTTTCTAGAGAAGGAGTTTCTCTCGAAAGAAGTGAGTGGGAGGAATGTAGAACTTGACGAGGTAACTGTACCAGCTCCCTTATTGGAAAGTAGTACATCACAGAAACCTGTTTCTGCGACACCTACACCAATTAGTGAGGAAGCTGATGATAATGATCATGAAACTTCAGGACAAGATACTACTGAACCTCGTAGATCAACCAGAGTGAGATCCGCGCCAGAGTGGTACGGTAATCCTGTTCTGGAAATCATGCTACTAGATCATGATGAACCTACGAACTATGAAGAAGCGATGGTGAGCCCAGATTCCGCAAAATGGCTTGAAGCCATGAAATCTGAGATGGGATCCATGTATGAGAACAAAGTATGGACTTTGGTTGACTTGCCTGTTGATCGGCAAGCAATTGAGAATAAATGGATCTTTAAGAAGAAGACTGACGCTGAAGGTAATGTTACTGTCTACAAAGCTCGACTTGTCACAAAAGGTTTTCGACAAGTTCAAGGGGTTGACTACGATGAGACCTTCTCACTCGTAGCGATGCTTAAGTCTGTCCGAGTCATGTTAGCAATTGCCGCATTTTATGATTATGAAATTTGGCAGATGGATGTCAAGACTGCATTCCTGAATGGATTTCTGGAAGAAGAGTTGTATATGATGCAACCGGAAGGTTTTGTCGATCCAAAGGGAGCTAACAAAGTGTGCAAGCTCCAGCGATCCATTTATGGACTGGTGCAAGCCTCTCAGAGTTGGAATAAACGCTTTGATAGTGTGATCAAAGCATTTGGTTTTATACAGACTTTCAGAGAAGCCTGTATTTACAAGAAAGTGAGTGGGAGCTCTGTAGCATTTCTGATATTATATGTGGATGACATATTACTGATTGGAAATGATATAGAATTTCTGAATAGCATAAAGGGATACTTGAATAAGAGTTTTTCAATCAAAGACCTCGGTGAAGCTGCTTACATATTAGGCATAAAGATCTATAGAGATAGATCAAGACGCTTAATTGGACTTTCACAAAGCACATACCTTCACAAGATTTTGAAGAAGTTCAAAATGCAGCAAGCAAAGAAAGGGTTCTTGCCTGTGTTACAAGGTGTGAAGTTGACTCAGACTCAATGCCCGACCACTGCAGAAGATAGAGAGAAAATGAAAGATGTTCCCTATGATTCATCCATAGGCTCTATCATGTATGCAATGCTGTGTACCAGACCTGATGTGTGCCTTGCTATAAGTTTAGCAGGGAGGTACCAAAGTAATCCAGGAGTGGATCACTGGACAACGGTCAAGAACATCCTGAAATACCTGAAAAGGACTAAGGATATGTTTCTCTTATATGGAGGTGACAAAGAGCTCATCGTAAACGGTTACGTTGATGCAAGCTTTGACACTGATCCGGACGATTCTAAATCGCAAACCGGATACGTGTTTACATTAAACGGTGGAGCTGTCAGTTGGTGCAGTTCTAAACAAAGCGTCGTGGCGGGATCTACATGTGAAGCGGAGGTACATAGCTGCTTCGGAAGCAGCAAACGAAGGAGTCTGGATGAAGGAGTTCATATCCGATCTAGGTGTCATACCTAGTGCATCGGGTCCAATGAAAATCTTTTGTGACAATACTGGTGCAATTGCCTTGGCGAAGGAATCCAGATTTCACAAAAGAACCAAGCACATCAAAAGACGCTTCTATTCCATCCGGGATCTAGTCCAGGTGGGAGACATAGAGATTTGCAAGATACATACGGAGCTGAATGTAGCAGACCCATTGACTAAGCCTCTTCCACGAGCAAAACATGATCAGCACCAAAGCTCCATGGGTGTTAGAATCATTACTGTGTAATCTAGATTATTGACTCTAGTGCAAGTGGGAGACTGAAGGAAATATGCCCTAGAGGCCATAATAAAGTTATTATTTATTTCCTTATATCATGATAAAAGTTTATTATTCATGCTACAATTGTATTAACCGGAAACATAATACATGTGTGAATACATAGACAAACAGAGTGTCACTAGTATGCCTCTACTTGACTAGCTCGTTAATCAAAGATGGTTATGTTTCCTAACCATGGACAAAGAGTTGTCATTTGATTAATGGGATCACATCATTAGTTGAATGATCTGATTGACATGACCCATTCCATTAGCTTAGCATCCGATCGTTTAGTATGTTGCTATAGCTTTCTTCATGACTTATACATGTTCCTATAACTATGAGATTATGTAACTCCCGTGTGCCGGAGGAACACTTTGTGTGCTACCAAACGTCACAACGTAACTGAGTGATTATAAAGGTACTCTACAGGTGTCTCCAAAGGTACATTTTGGGTTGACGTATTTCGAGATTAAGATTTGTCACTCCGATCGTCGGAGAGGTATCTCTGGGCCCTCTCGGTAATGCACATCACTTAAGCCTTGCAAGCATTGCAACCAATGAGTTAGTTGCGGGATGATGTATTACGGAACGAGTAAAGAGACTTGCCGGTAACGAGATTGAACTAGGTATTGGATACCGACGATCGAATCTCGGGCTAGTAACATACCGATGACAAAGGGAACAACGTATGTTGTTATGCGGTCTGACCGATAAAAGATCTTCGTAGAATATGTAGGAACCAATATGAGCATCCCGGTTCCGCTATTGGTCATGTCTACATTGTTCTCGAACCCGTAGGGTCCGCACGCTTAAGGTTTCGATGACAGTTATGTTATGAGTTCATACGTTTTGATGTACCGAAGTTTGTTCGGAGTCCCGGATGTGATCACGGACATGATGAGGAGTCTCGAAATGGTCGAGACATAAAGATTGATATATTGGAAGCCTATGTTTGGATATTGGAAGTGTTCCGGGTGAAATCGGGATTTTACTGGAGTATTGGGAGGTTACCGGAACCCCCCGGGAGCTATATGGGCCTTAGTGGGCATTAGTGGAAGAAGAGGAGAGGCGGCCAGGGCTGGGCCGCGCGCCCCTCCCCCTAGTCCGAATAGGACAAGGAGAGAGGGGGCCGGCGCCCCCTCCTTCTCTCTCCCTCTTTTCCCACCTCATGAATCCTATTCCAACTAGGATTGGGGGAGAAGTCCTACTCCCGGAGGGAGTAGGACTCCTCCTGGCGCGCCCTTTGATGGCCGGCCGGCCTCCCCCTCTTGAACCTTTATATACGGAGGCAGGGGCACCCCAGAGACAGACAAGTTGATCCACGTGATCATATTCTTAGCCGTGTGCGGTGCCCCCTTCCACCATAGTCCTCGATAATATTGTAGCGGTGCTTAGGCGAAGCCCTGCGACAGTAGTACATCAAGATCGTCACCACGCCGTCATGCTGACGGAACTCTTCCCCGACACTTTGCTGGATCGGAGTCCGGGGATCGTCATCGAGCTGAACGTGTGCTAGAACTCGGAGGTGCCGTAGTTTCGGTGCTTGATCGGTCGGGCCGTGGAGACGTACGACTACATCAACCAAACGCTTCCGTTGTCGATCTACAAGGGTACGTAGATCACACTCTCCCCTCTCGTTGCTATGCATCACCATGATCTTGCGTGTGCGTAGGAATTTTTTTGAAATAACTACGTTCCCCAACAATAAATTACTCAGGTCCAGCAATTTATTTGAGAATTTTATGAGTTCCATAAGTATACGTTTGATCCAGATTACTACAGACTGTTCTGTTCTTGACAGATTCTGTTTTTCATGTGTTGTTTACTTATTTTGATGAATCTATGGCTAGTAAAATAGTTTATAAACCATAGAGAAGTTGGAATACAGTAGGTTTAACACCAATATAAATAAAGAATGAGTTCATTACAGTACCTTGAAGTGGTGATTTATTTTCTTATACTAACGGAGCTTACGAGTTCTTTGTTAAGTTTTGTGTTGTGAAGTTTTCTAGTTTTGGGTAAGGATTCGATGGACTATGGAATAAGGAGTGGCAAGATCCTAAGCTTGGGGATGCCCAAGGAACCCCAAGGTAATATTCAAGGACAACCAAGAGCCTAAGCTTGGGGATGCCCCGGAAGGCATCCCCTCTTTCGTCCTTGTTCATCGGTAACTTTACTTGGAGCTATATTTTTATTTACCACATGATATGTGTTTTGCTTGGAGCATCAATTTATTTTGTTAGGATTTGCTTACTGTTATTTAGAACAATGTTTTGCATCTTTTAGTTCAATAAAAGTGGCATTGATAGCCTTTACTATGCCTATTTTAGAAGTCCACAGGTTGCTGTTTGAAAACAGAAAGTTTACCGCTGTTGCAATAATTCCCTAGAAAAGTCAGAATGTGATAAAATGTTGAAACATTTTGCATATTAAGATCTGATAAATTTACTACAGTGGGAATTTTTTTTCATAATTTTTGGAGCTAGGGAAGTATGGATGTTGCTGCACTCTTTACAGACTGTCCTGTTTAGGCAGATTGCTGTTATGTTTGCATTGTTTGCATATGTTTGCTTCTTTAATGATTCTATTTGAGGATAGGACTATTAAATATGCAGAGGCATTTAGTATGCAATGTTGAATAATAATTTTAGTGATTTGCTACAGTAGAGTATGATAAGGTTTTTGCAATGGTTTATACTAACTTATCTCACGAGTCATTGTTGAGTTTTGTGTGGATGAAGTTTTTGAGATTTAGGGAGCCCGTGATATGAGAGGAATTAAGGAGACACAAAATCTCAAGCTTGGGGATGCCCAAGGCACCCCAAGATAATATTTCAAGAAGTCTCAAGCGTCTAAGCTTGAGGATGCCCCGGTTGGCATCCCACCTTTCTTATTCAACAACTATCAGTTAGTATCGGTTGATCCTAAGTTTTTGCTTCTTCACATGATGTTTGCTATTCTTAGATGTCATTTTATTTTGCTTTGCTTGCTGTTTTAATAAAATACCAAGATCTGAAATTATTAAATGTTAGAGAGTCTTCACATAGTTGCATAATTATTCGACTACTCATTGATCTTCACTTATATCTCTCGGAGCAGTTTGTCATTTGCTCTAGTGCTTCACTTAGATTATTTTGAGAGTCTTAAATAGCATGGTAATTTGCTTAAAAAAATCCTAATATGCTAGGTATACAAAAATAATAATAAAATTCTCTTATGAGTGTGTTGAATACTATGAGAAGTTTGATACTTGATAATTGTTTTGAGATATGGAGATGGTGATATTAGAGTCATGCTAGTTGAGTAGTTGTGAATTTGAGAAATACTTGTGTTGAAGTTTGTGATTCCCGTAGCATGCACGTATGGTGAACCGTTATGTGATGGAGTCGGAGCATGATGTATTTATTGATTGTCCTCCTTATGAGTGGCGGTCGGGGATGAGCGATGGTCTTTTCCTACCAATCTATCCCCCTAGGAGCATGCGCGTAGTACTTTGCTTTGATAACTAATAGATTTTTGCAATAAGTATGTGAGTTTTTTATGACTAATGTTGAGTCCATGGATTATACGCACTCTCACCCTTCCACCATTGCTAGCCTCTCTAGTACCGCGCAACTTTCGCCGGTACCATACACCCACCATATACCTTCCTCAAAACAGCCACCATACCTACCTATTATGGCATTTCCATAGCCATTCCGACATATATTGCCATGCAACTTTCCACCGTTCCGTTATTATGACACGCTTCATCATTGTCATATTGCTTTGCATGATCATGTAGTTGACATGGTATTTGTGGCAAAGCCACCATTCATAATTTTTCATACATGTCACACTTGATTCATCGCAATCCCGGTACACCGCTGGAGGCATTCATATAGAGTCATCTTTGTTCTAGTATCGAGTTGTATCATTGAGTTGTAAATAAATAGAAGTGTGATGATCATCATTCAATAGAGCATTGTCCCAAAAAAAAGAGAAAGGCCATAAAAAAGAAAGGCCAAATAAAAAAATAAAGGCCTAATAAAAAAATAGAAAGGCCAAATAAAAAATAAAATCAAAAAATAAAAGGGACAATGCTACTATCCTTTTTCCACACTTGTGCTTCAAAGTAGCACCATGATCTTCATGATAGAGAGTCTCCCATGTTGTCACTTTCATATACTAGTGGTAATCTTTCATTATAGAACTTGGCTTGTATATTCCAATGATGGGCTTCCTAAAATTGCCCTAGGTCTTCGTGAGCAAGCGAGTTGGATGCACACCCACTTAGTTTCTTTTGTTGAGCTTTCATACAGTTATAGCTCTAGTGCATCCGTTGCATGGCAATCCCTACTCACTCACATTGATATCTATTGATGGGCATCTCCATAGCCCGTTGATACGCCTAGTTGATGTGAGACTATCTTCTCCTTTTTGTCTTCTCCACAACCACCATTCTATTCCACCTATAGTGCTATGTCCATGGCTCACGCTCATGTATTGCGTGAAGATTGAAAAAGTTTGAGAACATCAAAAGTATGAAACAATTGCTTGGCTTGTCATCGGGGTTGTGCATGATTTAAATATTTTGTGTGCTGAAGATGGATCATAGCCAGACTATATGATTTTGTAGGGATGAACTTCCTTTGGCCATGTTATTTTGAGATGACATAATTGTTTGATTAGTATGCTTGAAGTATTATCATTTTTATGTCAATATGAACTTTTGTCTTGAACCTTTCGGATCTGAATATTCATACCATGATTAAGAAGATTTACATTGAAATTATGCCAAAGTATCACTCCACATCAAAAATTCTCTTTTTATCATTTACCTACTCGAGGACGAGCAGGAATTAAGCTTGGGGATGCCTGATACGTCTCCAACGTATCAATAATTTTTGATTGCTCCATGCTACTTTATCTACTGTTTTGGACTATATTGGGCTTTATTTTCAACTTTTATATTATTTTTGGGACTAACCTATTAACCGGAGGCCCAGCCCAGAATTGTTGTTTTTTGCCTATTTCAGTATTTCGAGGAAACATAATATCAAACGGAGTCCAAACGGAATGAAAACTTTAGGAACGTGATCTTCTCACCGAACGTGATCCAGGAGACTTGGACCCTACTCCAAGAAGTTTCCGGGGAGGTCACGAGGGTGGAGGGCGCCCCCCCTGGGCGCGCCCCTGCCTCGTGGGCCCCTTGGAGCTCCACAGATGTACTTCTTCCGCCTATATATCTCCATATACCCTAAAAACATCTGTGAGCACAATAGATCGGGAGTTCCGCTACAGAAGCCTCCGTAGCCACCGAAAACCAATCTAGACCCATTCCGGCACCCTGCCGGAGGGGGAAATCCTTCTCCGGTGGCCATCTTCATCATCCCAGTGCTCTCCATGACGAGGAGGGAGTAGTTCTCCCTCGGGGCTGAGGGTATGTACCAGTAGCTATGTGTTTGATCTCTCTCTCTCTCTCTCTCTCTCTCGTGTTCTTGAGATGTTACGATCTTGATGTATCGCGAGCTTTGCTATTATAGTTGGATCTTATGTTTCTCCTCCCCCTCTTCTCTCTTGTAATGAATTGAGTTTCCCCTTTGAAGTAATCTTATCGGATTGAGTCTTTAAAGATTTGAGAACACTTGATGTATGTCTTGCCGTGCGTATCTGTGGTGACAATGGGATATCACGTGATTCACTTGATGTATGTTTTGGTGATCAACTTGTGGGTTCCGCCCATGAACCTATGCATAGGAGTTGGCACACGTTTTCGTCGTGATTCTCCGGTAGAGCTTTGGGGCACTCTTTGAGGTCCTTTGTGTTGGTTGAATAGATGAATCTGAGATTGTGTGATGCACATCGTATAATCATACCCACGGATACTTGAGGTGACATTGGAGTATCTAGGTGGCATTAGGGTTTTGATTGATTTTTGTCTTGAGGTATTATTCTAGTACGAACTCTAGGGCTGTTTGTGACACCTATAGGAATAGCCCAACGGATTGATTGGAAAGAATAACTTTGAGGTGGTTTCGTACCCTACCATAATCTCTTCGTTCGTTCTCCGCTATTAGTGACTTTGGAGTGACTCTTTGTTGCTTGTTGAGGGATAGTTATGTGATCCAATTATGTTAGTATTGTTGAGGGAACTTACACTAGTGAAAGTATGAACCCTAGGCCTTATTTCCTATCATCGCAATACCGTTTACGCTCACTTTTACCATTAGTTACCTTGCTGTTTTTATAATTTCAGATTACAAATACCTTTATCTACCATCCATATTGCACTTGTATCACCATCTCTTCGCCGAACTAGTGCACTTATACAATTTACCATTGTATTGGGTGTGTTGGGGACACAAGAAACTCTTTGTTATTTGGTTGCAGGGTTGCTTGAGAGAGACCATCTTCATCCTACGCCTCCTACGGATTGATAAACCTTAGGTCATCCACTTGAGGGAAATTTGCTACTGTCCTACAAACCTCTGCACTTGGAGGCCCAACAATGTCTACAAGAAGAAGGTTGTGTAGTAGACATCACCTACCTATGGTCCCGGTTCGGGCGACGAACCGGGACCAATGTCCTCTGCTTCCCGCCCTTTGGGCTACGGAAATGAGACCTTTGGTCCCAGTTGGTAGCACGAACCGGGACCATAGGGGGCATTAGTACCGGTTCGTGCCATGAACCGAGACCAATGCTTCATGTATATATACCCACCACTTAGCGGTTTCAGTTTACATCGCCCATTTCCCCCCGACGCCGCCGAGCTCATCACCGCCAGGCTGCCCCGCCGTCGCCGCCCACGCCGTTGCCCCTGCCCCGCCCCTGAGCCCACGCCGACGCCATCCGCCGCCCACGCCGTTGCCGTCCGCCGCCCCCGAGCATGCCCTGCCGCACCCCCGCGCCCCCGAGCCCATCCGCCGCCCCCGAGCGCGCCCTGCCTCGCCGTCGTCGCCGAGCACGCCCCGCCATCGCCCTCGCCGACCCCTAGCCCGTCCTCGTCGCCGTCGCCCCCGACGCCGGCCACCCGCGTCTCCTCCCCGATCCCGCTGGGAGAGGTAGCTACCGCCCCATCCTCCCCCCTTCCTTCCTTCCCGTGCTCCTTTGCAAAATATTGATATGATGAAATTTTTGTTCATATATACTATAGAGTTGGGGATAATATAGCTCCTTTGTAAAATATTGATATGATGAATGAGGGGGGTCATGTGTATGTATGTGTGTGTATGTATATGTAAATATTGATATGATGAAATTTTTGTTCATATATACTGTAGATGTATGTATGATGAATTTTGATATTTTTTGTTCATATATAATGTATATGTCTATGTATGTATGGAATGATATCGATGGCCGTCGGTATATAGAACATTCGTAGAAAATATGACGAATCCGATATGACCAATGTCCCCCTCCGGTTCACTCGGGAACACTAACTCTCTCGGAGAAAAAAATGTTATCGGGGAGAAAATAAGTTCCAGGATCATCAAGGGGTCGAGAGGGGGTCGAGGGTCGCCGAGGGGTCGAGAGGGGGTCGAGGGTTGCCGAGGGGTCAAGGGTCGAGAGAGGGTTGACGGTCGCCGAGGGGTCGAGGGTCGAGAGTGGGTCTAGGGTCGCCGAGGGGTCGAGGGTCGTCGAACATGAGAGGAAGAAGAGGATAAAAAAAGAAGAGTAAGAAGAATAGAGGAGAACTCCTCTATTCTTTCTTCTCCTCTTTTTTTTCTTCTTCCTCTTTTTTTATCGGGAACGAGGGTCGTCGAGGGTCGCCGAGCGGTAGAGGAAACCCTAAATAGCAAGTATCGTCAGTGTAAGATACATGTGGCCGTCGGTGTCGGACACTACATCCACGTCCCACAAGTGACGCGGGCGTCGATGCCCACGTCACTTGTGGGATGTAGATGTAGTGTTCAACGCCGACACCACACGCATATATATATATATATATATATATATATATATATATATATATATATATATATGTTCATGTATATATGCAAAAGATAGATTTTTAGAAAAAATATTGTTTTTTCTGTTCATAGATTTCTTTGGTGATATTGATTATTATAAATATGCAAATGTTTGTATATTCATATGAACAATGAATTAGGCAAAACCTTTACTTTTTTTTCTAAAATTTCTATTTGAACATTATTTAAAAAAACAAGCAATAGTACTTCATGTATTTTTAAGAAGGAAGAAGAAGAAAAAGAATGAGAGGAAAAAGGAAATAAGAAGAGGAAGAAAGGAGAAGAAGATGGGAGAGGAAGACGAGGAGAAATAAATAAGAAGAAAAAAGAAGATATATTCTATTTTTTTTTCTTCTCTTTTTTTCTTCTTTTTTTTCTTTGACATGTGTGGGGGGGGGGTCGATATACCCCCTCCCGATAACTTGAACACGAGGGGGGGTCCATATACCCCCTCCCTGATAATATTATTTTCCCATGTACGTATGTCGTGTCGATATAAACTCCCGATAACTTCAACACGTGGGGGGGGGGCGATGTAACTCCCCGAGACCGATGTGCCAGGTGTCCTCCGCTTATTCGCTGTTGTTGCCTTGTCATTCACTTGCGTGTTGCATTTCATCATGTCATCATGTGCATTGCATTTGCATACATGTTCATCTCTTGCATCCGAGCATTTTCACCGTTGTCCGTTTTGCAATCCGGCGCTTCGTTCTCCTCCGGTGGCCATTTCTACCTTTCTTTCATGTGTGGGGATTAAACATTTCCGGATTGGACCGAGACTTGCCAGGCGGCCTTGGTTTACTACCGGTAGACCGCCTGTCAAGTTTCGTACCATTTGGACTTCGTTTGATACTCCAACGGTTAACCAAAGGGCCGAGAAGGCCTCGTGTGTGTTGCAGCCCAACACCCTTCCAAAGTGGCCCAAAACCCACCTAACTCTGCTCCATCATCTCGGTCATTCGATCAAGATCGCGTGGCCGAAAACCGCACCTCATTTGGACTCTCCTAGCTCCCTCTACCTATATAAGAGCACCCCTCCCCGAAATTTCGGATCAATTCACGGTCTAAACCGAGATCCACTCTTCTTCCGCGCGTCCGGACGCATCTGCACCGCGCCGGACATGTCCGCCGCTCCCCTCCACGTCGCCCCGGCCAGTCGGGAGCCGCCACGTCGCCTGCCGCCGCCGCCCCACGCCAATGGCGCTCCGCCATGTGGCGCTCGGCGCCCACTTCGCCGCAGCCCGCTCGGGCCCGCGTCCGGCCCTCCCGGGCTCAGATCTCCGCCGCCCACGCCCTTCCTCTGCTTCGCCGCGCTGACACCCGCCGCCCTCGCCGGAGTCCGGCTATCGCCGGAGTGGCCGCCACTGGAGTACCCCGCCGCCATCGATCCCGCACCCCGCGCGCCCGCCTTCATCCTCCAGCCCGTCGATCCACCTCGCCATCGCCCAGATCCGGCAGCCCCCGCGCCGTCCCCGGTGTTCCCCATCACTCTCCGGCCGCCGTCGTCGCCTTGAGCCTCGCCGGAGTTCCCAGCACCACCGTCGCCCTGCTTCGATCCCGATCGGATCGGGAGAGACGACGAGCGCCTCCACCTCCTCCGAACCGGCCCAGCTGCATCTCCAGCCGGCCCGACGGCCTGCCTCCACTGCCTCCTCGCGTGGGCCTTGGCCTCCCAGGCCCAGAGCGCGCCGCATCCGGCCTGCTTCCCCAGCGCAACGCAGCGCCAGGCCCAGCCGGGCCACCTCCTCCGCGCCGCGCCAGGCCAGCCGGCCTGCCTCTCCCTCCGACCGGGCCATGGCCCAGGGTGAGCCGCCCCAGCGCCCACCTTTTTGTTTTTTTCTCTGTTGGGCTTGCCCCGGATTCAGCCCGTCCTGTTTTTTTTCAGCGCCTGAGAATTGTCCAATTGTCCAGAGATTTGCAGATTTACAGAAAACCCCTTGCACTTCATGCATTTAATAAATAATTAATGGTGCATCGGATTAAAATGATTTATATATGAAACTTGCTCAGAATTTTGCGTAGATTCATAATATCCAACTTTCACCTATGTTTAAAATATTTAAAATGGTGTTTGATTAAATTTGCCCCTATGCCATGCTAAAACGGTTTAATTCATAACTAAATAACCGTAACTCCGATTTTAATAAATTTTATATGTAAATGGGGTAGAATTTTGCCTAGTTTATCATGGTGGCATCACTTTGCATGTTAAACAACTCTAAAATGGTGTTTAGGACAGATCAGGTCCAAACCTAATAATTGCATATGAGGTTTTTCCGGAATTGTTGTTCGTTGCTTCCGGCCTCATTTAACCTTGACTAGATAGGTAGTTTTTATTTGCTTCACCCTCTTGCCATGTTAATCAACATTTAATATTGTTGGGTACATAACGAGAGAGAACTAAATAATTGACGTGGTGTTTCGTCAATATGCAACTCGTTGCATATTGTGCTCCACTTAATTTGTAGAATTGCTTGTGCATTTTGCAATGCCATGCCCTCTTTAAACCGGACATGCATCATACTCGATTGTGCATCATGCCATGTTGATGTGTTGGTTGTTTACCATGTTGTGTGCTTTTTTCCGGTGATTGCTTCCTCGGGTTGGTTCCGATAACGTCGAGTTGGTGAGGACCCGTTCGTCTTCGTCCATTTGTCTTTTTCATGGACTCGTTCTTCTTCCTTGCGGGATTTCAGGCAAGATGATCATACCCTCGAAATCACTACTATCTTTGCTATGCTAGTTTGCTCGCTCTTTTGCTATGCCATTGCTACGATGCCTACCACTTGCTTGTCAGCCTCCCAAATTGCCATGTTCAGCCCCTAACCCACCTTTGTCCTAGCAAACCGTTGATTGGCTATGTTACCGCTTTGCTCAGCACCTCTTATAGCGTTGTTAGTTGCAGGTGAAGATTGAAGTTTGTTCCTTGTTGGAACGTGGAGATGTCGTTCCTTGTTGGAACATTTATTTACTTGTTGGGATATCACTATATATCTTATTTAATTAATGCATCTATATACTTGGTAAAGGGTGGAAGGCTCGGCCTTATGCGTGGTGTTTTGTTCCACTCTTGCCGCCCTAGTTTCCGTCATATCGGTGTTATGTTCCCGGATTTTGTGTCCCTTACGCGGTTGGGCTATAATGGGAACCCCTTGATAGTTCGCCTTAAGTAAAGCTCTTCCAGCAATGCCCAACATTGGTTTTACCATTCGCCACCTAGCCTTTTCTTTTCCCTTGGGAGTCGCGCTCCTGAGGGTCATTGTTATTTTACCCCCCCCCCCCCGGGGCCAGTGCTCCTCTGAGTGTTGGTTCGAACTAGAGTCCTGTGCAGCGCCCCCTCGGGGAAACTCGAGGTTTGGTTTTAGTTGTATGGAGAGCTCATCTGAGTGTGCCCTGAGAAAGAGATATGTGCAGCTCCTATCGGGATTTGTCGGCACATTCGGGCGGTGTTGCTGGTTTAGTTTTACCCTGTCGAAATGTCTTGTTGTACTGGGATACCGAGTCTGATCGGAATGTCTCGGGTGGAGGTCTATTCCTTCGTTGACCGTGAGAGCTTGTGATGGGCTAAGTTGGGACACCCTGCAGGGATTTGAACTTTCGAAAGCCGTGCCCGCGGTTATGGGCAGATGGGAATTTGTTAACGTCCGGTTGTAGAAAACCTAAAGTTGACCTTAATTAAAATGAATCAACCGCGTGTGTAACCGTGATGGTCTCTTTCCGGCGGAGTCCGGGAAGTGAACACGGTTGTTGGAGTTACGCTTGACGTAGGTAGTCCAGGATCACTTCTTGATCATACTTTTATCGACCGTGCTTTGCCTTCTCTTCCCGCTCTCATTTGCGTATGTTAGCCACCATATATGCTAGTCGCTTGCTGCAGCTCCACCTCATACCTTTACCTTACCCATAAGCTTAAATAGTCTTGATCGCGAGGGTGCGAGATTGCTGAGTCCCTGTGGCTCACAGATACTTCCAAAACCAGTTTGCAAGTGCCGATGAGTCCGTGCAGATGGCGCAACCCAGCTCAGGAGGAGCTCGTTGAAGACCTTGTTCATTTGTGTTGTTTCGTTCTAGATGATCAGTAGTGGAGCCCAGTTGGGGTCGATCGGGGACCTTTGTCGCATTTGGGGTTCTTCTTTTATTTTGGTTCCGTAGTCGGACCATGAGTGCATTTGATTGATGTAATGTTTATTCATGTAATTGTGTGAAGTGGCGATTGTAAGCCAACTATGTATCTCTTTCCTTATTATTATTACATGGGTTGTGTGAAGATTACCTCACTTGCGACATTGCCTTCAATGCGATTATGCCTCTAAGTCATGCCTCGACACGTGGGAGCTATAGTCGCATCGAGGGTGTTACAAGTTGGTATCAGAGCCTTCCCCGACCTTAGGAGCCCCATTGCTTGATCGTTTTTAGCGGCCGAGTTGTGTCTAGAAAAAAAATGTTTTGAGTCATTTAGGAATTATATATCGGAGAGCTTAGGAATTCTTTTTTACTTCCCAGTCTCCTCATCGCTCTGGTAAGGCATCCTGACGTAGAGTTTTGACTCTTCTCTTCCCAAATTTCACTAAAAATTTTTTAGGATCACGCGAGTATCTTGGTTTTGTTCCGATGGCTTATGATGAGAATACTGTCTTGGTGCCTCCTGTCAGGGGTTTAGTGGAAGTGTCCCGGGGAGTTGAGCTCTGAGGTGTTGTCATCATAATTTTATCGTTGCAATTCTGGCATACTTGAGATATGTGCGCGACATCGAAAATCTCCTTTATGCAGTTCGTTGGTGAGATAACCTCGACGCCACCCAGTACTGGGGCGGGAGTTCGGGAGTATCGCCATAACTTGTATAACGGATGCTTTTCGAAGGTTGAGATAGATGGTTTCTGAAGGTTTCTTGGTTATGTGTTGAAGGATGGATGCAGCTGGATGTAGGATTTGCTAGCTTGGGTGAGATATTATGCTTCCCCTGTATCCTCAACACCTGATTGCATAACCGGAAAAATTTCGGGAGTTTCATAGGTGGGAATTCAAGTAGCTCTTAGGATATCCTTCCAACAGATGTGTGATATGAAATTGGGGTTCGACATCTAGTGGTTCGCCTATTCACGGTCGATTTTACAGTGGTCTCGTTGTGTCTTAAAGAGTCCTTGGCTATGCTGACTCGGGGACGCTTCGTATGTCATGTGCACTGCCTTGTACATGATGGTGCTGTACGATCGAGCCCGTGTAGGTCCCACCACGAAAACTTCGGACGAAATCTCTATCATATGTTTGTTTCGGCTTATTTTGCAAGCCAATCCTTTGTTTTTGTTTTGAATTGTGGTATTCGAGTTGCTTCGAAGTCAAATGTTGATCCCATACCTTTCATAAGCGGTGTTCTCACATTTCGATGTGAATACCAATCCTTCTTGTTCATCAAGATTGTCTTGTCAATCCTTTTCACCGGCGTGTTTTCTCTTCTAGTGATTCCGATCATTTCAACTTCCGCAAGATCAATTATCACTTCTTCTCAACGGTGTTCGTTTCATCCATCTCAAGTTGTCTTTGTTTTTCCCACCCTCCCTCCCTTTGTTTTTTCCCCAAGGATTCAGATCTCTTAATCGAGTATCCTTCTTATTGATGTGAAGTCTCTCGATTCTTTTCTATCAATACCCTTATTCGTTGATTCTCAAGAAGATTCTAACGAAGCTTCAAGTTCGTCACTCTTCACTTGTTTTTCTTCTCCGGTGGATCCAAGTCAAACTTTGCGGATCATATCCTTTTCCTCATTTCAATGCTTTCTCATACCGGTGCACCTCTTAATAATTAATTTCTCGCTATTCATTTATTCCGGAGTGCTCAAGATATCTCGAAGATTCGTGTATCCACTCTTCTTTTGTTCAAGTTCTTTCAAGGATGTTCCCTCATTCAAGTCACTTAATTCAACCGGTGCAACCTCTCCTCGAAATCATTTGAACGGTGTTTCTTTTGAGTGGGCCCTAACCCACAGGTCTTTTCCCAGGATCTTACCTGACTCTTCTATTTCCGGAGCTTTTCAAATTCTTTTCTAAAGTTTGACGTAAGAATAAATTATCATCAGTCAAATGTCCTTCTCCAAGATCTTTCAAATTAATTTCATCGTTGATTCAACTTTTATATTCTTCTTTATTCCGGAGTGCCTCAATAATTATTGGTGGTGTTTCTTGTCGTCATTCTCATCATTTGAAGACCGAAGAAGAGTTTCTCTTTAATCTTGCTCCATTCTCTTCAAGATTCATGGTGCTAGCTTGTTGCCATCCTCTCATAATTGTTTGATTGTGAGAATTCTTTTTACCCTTCCGGAGCAATTCGAGAGTATTCTCAGTTTGTTCATCCGGAGCCCATCATCTAAGATTATTAATTCTCAGCTTTCAGTTGTCATCCTCAAATCTCACCGGTGCATCATTCAATATTCTTTAATCAGCGCGTGATCTCTTCGTTTCAGTTGGGTCTAAATTCTCTCAAGCATCTTCATTCAATTGCTAATTCTTCCCGGTGTGCCTTCATGTTTTAATCGTTCTTTTCAATTCTTACGGTGGTGCTTTCAAGATTTCTCTTCTGTATAAATTCATTCATTGTTTCAATTCCACCGGTGTTTCATTGAAGACCTTCTCAGTTGGCGCGGTATCTATCTTAATCTTTTCTACGAGAATAAGTAGTATGCCAATTCCATTGTTTTTCATCAATTTAAATTGGTGAAGGATAAGCATAATGTAATTCTTACTCTTGTTTCATCCAAGTGATTTAATTCCTTATGCCGGAGGCTCATAAAAAATTCTCGATTTCTTTTGTTTCATCTTCTCTTCCCGCAATTCCAAGCTCTCTCAATTACATCTCCGTGGAGGTCCATCTAAATCATTGCAAGGATTCACCTTGTGTTTTCAACTTCTTTTTCCTTCCGTTTGTTCATCCTTTTGTTTACCGGAGTTTGTTCTCGATGATTAAATTCTTGGGTTCAAGTGCTCATCTTTCTTTCCTGGAGTTCCAACCTCTTTCAATTATATTATCACGGAGATCTCTATCTAAATCATTGAGACTTCAATCTTATTCTTTTCATCATTCAATTATTTTGGATCATTCTTTTTATTACCGGAGTTCTTCATGAAGGCTCTACATGATGGTTCATCAAGGATTTAATTCCTTCTCGAAATTTTCATTGAGATTCTGTTCAGAGGAACTCAAGCATTCTTCATATGGTAATCCGGAGTGCAACTCTTTCACGCATATCTTTTGAGGTGGTGTTATGTCAGTCTTGATAATGTGAGTTCGTGTTTCATGATTCACATGTTGTCATGAATGAGATATTTTAAATCCATCAACCTATTCGTTGGTATTGTCTTGGGTTATATTTCACCTAAAGCCTTCCCTAAGGATGGTTGTTATTATGGTGCTTATATATGATCCAAGTTTCTTCATTTATCCTCCCGGTGATATAAGTTCAAGTCTCCTTGTTCATTCTTTTCCCGTGAGTGGCAGGTTTCCACCTCATAATTTGAGTTGTATTCCATAAGACCATATCAAGCTTATTATTTTCGTTGTTGGTTTTACAACAACTCCGTTCGACCCTTCTTCTAGAGATGCCTTTTCAGGCTCTTTTGTAGCAGAAGTTGGCATTGTCTTCTACATTCGCTTGTCTCAATTATCTTTACTCTACTCTTTTGTTCCGGAGGCATGGTGATGTTGCTCTCTTCAACCCATATTCTTGTTTTATCAGGATCGTGTTCTTGTCGTGCCTATCCTTTTAATTGGAGTGTTGTGTCCTCTTTTCAAGTATCCTCTCATCTTGTCTTGTTCAATTCCTTCCATTTACAGTCAAAGTGCTGTCCAAATTATATCACTATTATTCCTTCCCTATCTTGCTTAACCGGAGTATTGTGCCCCTTTGTTAAAGTTCTTTTCGCCTTATCAAGTCTTGCACACCTTTCTCAACCGGAGTGTCGTGTTTTCATTTGAACTCTCTCATCTTATCAAATTTTGACTCCCTTCTTAACCGGAGTGCTGTCTGAGATCTTTCTTACCCCTTGTTCCATTCATTCAATAGTTCCAGTGGCAGTGTGTTGTGATTTCATCAAGTATCTTCTCATCTTATCAAGACCTTATTCAATTCTTTTCGTTTCAACCGGAGTGCTGCCCGAATTTGGTTTTTCCTTGATCCCCTTCCTTAACCGGAGTGTTTTTTTTTCTATATATATCTTTCCTTCAACCTCAAGGTTACGCAATGCTCTTTGTCCCTCGTTTCTAACGGAGTGTTTTCAACCTAGTTCACCTTCGTGGTATTCTTTTCTCGAATTTGTTCAACCTCGCAAGGTTCTTTGGTTTCACTCGTTTGTCAAAGAAGCAACTTAGTTTTACCTCTCCTCTTTCTCTTCCGTTGTTTCTCCGGTGCCATTCTAGATCTCGGGACGAGATCCTCTCGTAGTGGTGGAGTGTTGTAACGCCCCGAGACCGATGTTCCAGGTGTCCTCCGCTTATTCGCTGTTGTTGCCTTGTCATTCGCTTGCGTGTTACATTTCATCATGTCATCATGTGCATTGCATTTGCATACATGTTCATCTCTTGCATCCGAGCATTTTCCCCATTGTCCGTTTTGCAATCCGGCGCTTCGTTCTCCTCCGGTGGCCATTTCTACCTTTCTTTCATGTGTGGGGATTAAACATTTCCGGATTGGACCGAGACTTGCCAGGCGGCCTTGGTTTACTACCGGTAGACCGCCTGTCAAGTTTCGTACCATTTGGACTTCGTTTGATACTCCAACGGTTAACCGAAGGGCCGAGAAGGCCTCGTGTGTGTTGCAGCCCAACACCCTTCCAAAGTGGCCCAAAACCCACCTAACTCTGCTCCATCATCTCGGTCATTCGATCACGATCGCGTGGCCGAAAACCGCACCTCATTTGGACTCTCCTAGCTCCCTCTACCTATATAAGAGCACCCCTCCCCGAAATTTCGGATCAATTCACGGTCTAAACCGAGATCCACTCCTCTTCCGCGCGTCCGGACGCATCTGCACCGCGCCGGACATGTCCGCCGCTCCCCTCCACGTCGCCCCGGCCAGTCGGGAGCCGCCACGTCGCCTGCTGCCGCCGCCCCACGCCAATGGCGTGCTGCCATGTGGCGCTCGGCGCCCACTTCGCCGCGGCCCGCTCGGGCCCGCGTCCGGCCCTCCCGGGCTCAGATCTCCGCCGCCCACGCCCTTCCTCTGCTTCGCCGCGCTGACACCCGCCGCCCTCGCCGGAGTCCGGCCATCGCCGGAGTGGCCGCCACTGGAGTACCCCGCCGCCATGGATCCCGCACCCCGCGCGCCCGCCTTCATCCTCCAGCCCGCCGATCCACCTCGCCATCGCCCAGATCCGGCAGCCCCAGCGCCGTCCCCGGCGTTCCCCATCACTCTCCGGCCGCCGTCATCGCCTTGAGCCTCGCCGGAGTTCCCAGCGCCACCGTCGCCCTGCTTCGACCCCGATCGGATCAGGAGAGACGACGAGTGCCTCCACCTCCTCCGAACAGGCCCAGCTCCACCTCCAGCCGGCCCGACGGCCTGCCTCCACTGCCTCCTCGCGTGGGCCTTGGCCTCCCAGGCCCAGAGCGCGCCGCATCCGGCCTGCTTCCCTAGCGCAACGCAGCGCCAGGCCCAGCCGGGCCACCTCCTCCGCGTCGCGCCAGGCCAGCCGGCCTGCCTCTCCCTCCGACCGGGCCATGGCCCAGGGTGAGCCGCCCCAGCGCCCACCTTTTTGTTTTTTTTCTCTGTTGGGCTTGCCCCGGATTCAGCCCGTCCTGTTTGTTTTCAGCGCCTGAGAATTGTCCAATTGTCCAGAGATTTGCAGATTTACAGAAAACCCCTTGCACTTCATGCATTTAATAAATAATTAATGGTGCATCGGATTAAAATGATTTATATATGAAACTTGCTCAGAATTTTGCGTAGATTCATAATATCCAACTTTCACCTATGTTTAAAATATTTAAAATGGTGTTTGATTAAATTTTCCCCTATGCCATGCTAAAACGGTTTAATTCATAACTAAATAACCGTAACTCCGATTTTAATAAATTTTATATGTAAATGGGGTAGAATTTTGCCTAGTTTATCATGGTGGCATCACTTTGCATGTTAAACAACTCTAAAATGGTGTTTAGGACAGATCAGGTCCAAACCTAATAATTGCATATGAGGTTTTTCCGGAATTGTTGTTCGTTGCTTCCGGCCTCATTTAACCTTGACTAGATAGGTAGTTTTTATTTGCTTCACCCTCTTGCCATGTTAATCAACATTTAATATTGTTGGGTACATAAACGAGAGAGAACTAAATAATTGACGTGGTGTTTCGTCAATATGCAACTCGTTGCATATTGTGCTCCACTTAATTTGTAGAATTGCTTGTGCATTTTGCCATGCCATGCCCTCTTTAAACCGGACATGCATCATACTCGATTGTGCATCATGCCATGTTGATGTGTTGGTTGTTTACCATGGTGTGTGCTTCTTTTCCGGTGATTGCTTCCTCAGGTTGGTTCCGATAACGTCGAGTTGGTGAGGACCCGTTCGTCTTCGTCCATTTGTCTTTTTCATGGACTCGTTCTTCTTCCTTGCGGGATTTCAGGCAAGATGATCATACCCTCGAAATCACTACTATCTTTGCTATGCTAGTTTGCTCGCTCTTTTGCTATGCCATTGCTACGATGCCTACCACTTGCTTGTCAGCCTCCCAAATTGCCATGTTCAGCCCCTAACCCACCTTTGTCCTAGCAAACCGTTGATTGGCTATGTTACCGCTTTGCTCAGCCCCTCTTATAGCGTTGTTAGTTGCAGGTGAAGATTGAAGTTTGTTCCTTGTTGGAACATGGAGATGTCGTTCCTTGTTGGAACATTTATTTACTTGTTGGGATATCACTATATATCTTATTTAATTAATGCATCTATATACTTGGTAAAGGGTGGAAGGCTCGGCCTTATGCGTGGTGTTTTGTTCCACTCTTGCCGCCCTAGTTTCCGTCATATCGGTGTTATGTTCCCGGATTTTGTGTCCCTTACGCGGTTGGGCTATAATGGGAACCCCTTGACAGTTCGCCTTAAGTAAAGCTCTTCCAGCAATGCCCAACATTGGTTTTACCATTCGCCACCTAGCCTTTTCTTTTCCCTTGGGAGTCGCGCTCCTGAGGGTCATCGTTATTTTACCCCCCCCCCCCCCCCCCGGGCCAGTGCTCCTTTGAGTGTTGGTCCGAACTAGAGTCCTGTGCAGCGCCCCCTCGGGGAAACTCGAGGTTTGGTTTTAGTTGTATGGAGAGCTCATCTGAGTGTGCCCTGAGAAAGAGATATGTGCAGCTCCTATCGGGATTTGTCGGCACATTCGGGCGGTGTTGCTGGTTTAGTTTTACCCTGTCGAAATGTCTTGTTGTACTAGGATACCGAGTCTGATCGGAATGTCTCGGGTGGAGGTCTATTCCTTCGTTGACCATGAGAGCTTGTGATGGGCTAAGTTGGGACACCCTGCAAGGATTTGAACTTTCGAAAGCCGTGCCCGCGGTTATGGGCAGATGGGAATTTGTTAACGTCCGGTTGTAGAAAACCTGAAGTTGACCTTAATTAAAATGAATCAACCGCGTGTGTAACCGTGATGGTCTCTTTCCGGCGGAGTCCGGGAAGTGAACACGGTTGTTGGAGTTACGCTTGACGTAGGTAGTCCAGGATCACTTCTTGATCATACTTTTATCGATCGTGCCTTGCCTTCTCTTCCCGCTCTCATTTGCGTATGTTAGCCACCATATATGCTAGTCGCTTGCTGCAGCTCCACCTCATACCTTTACCTTACCCATAAGCTTAAATAGTCTTGATCGCGAGGGTGCGAGATTGCTGAGTCCCTGTGGCTCACAGATACTTCCAAAACCAGTTTGCAGGTGCCGATGAGTCCGTGCAGATGGCGCAACCCAGCTCAGGAGGAGCTCGTTGAAGACCTTGTTCATTTGTGTTGTTTCGTTCTAGATGATCAGTAGTGGAGCCCGGTTGGGGTCGATCGGGGACCTTTGTCGCATTTGGGGTTCTTCTTTTATTTTGGTTCCGTAGTCGGACCATGAGTGCATTTGATTGATGTAATGTTTATTCATGTAATTGTGTGAAGTGGCGATTGTAAGCCAACTATGTATCTCTTTCCTTATTATTATTACATGGGTTGTGTGAAGATTACCTCACTTGCGACATTGCCTTCAATGCGATTATGCCTCTAAGTCGTGCATCGACACGTGGGAGCTATAGTCGCATCGAGGGTGTTACAGGCGATATACCCCCTCCCCGATAATATTATTTTCCCATGTACGTATGTCGTCGTTGTCGATATACCCCAAACCCTTGAAGCACTATCGAGGCCACCCCAAATCCTAGAGAAGCAGCGTCGAGGCCACTAATTAATATTAGTTCTACGTTTGCCACTAATATATCCATCTTTCATGTTTGAATAATAATTGCCATGTTGTAAATATTTGTAGAAACTATGGACACCGCCCGAGACGAAGTACAAGAAGAGTTGTTGGGGGACATAATCGCACGAGGAAGTGATGTCGTCTGCTTGTTGTTTCTCAATGACACCGATGGTCTGGAAGCAGCTGGCTATGATTAACCCAATGCCGGTGTAAGAAGGAGACCGTGAGGACGGCTCTGGTGACCCAATGCTGGTGCAAGAAGGAGACCGTGATGACGGCTCCGGTGACCGAACCGAGTCCGGCCAGGTATAGATAAGCCTGTGCTGACTAGCTAATTGATGCATTCATTGTTTTGGTATGTACACATATTAATTAAGTCTTTGTTCTTTTTTCTAGCCCTCCGGATCGAGCACATCTTCGGTAAAGAGACGAGGCCCGAAGAAAAAGTTGAGCTCGTATGAAAGGTTTGAGATCATAGCAATCGCGCCCGACGGCCAACCGATTGAAACCATACGTGCAAAGAACACATTTGTTGCTCAGTGCGGGGTTCTGGTTAGGGGCAAGATCCCGATCAGCTTCCAGCAATGGTTAAAGCCGGCTACAGAAAACCCTGAGGTGTCTTATGTCAATGATATGCAGAAAAATGATCTTTGAACTGAGCTGAAGTCAAATTTCACCCTACCGCCAGAGGATGATCCGGAGAAGCCAGTTAAAGAGCAATTAATCAAGTCTTTTGCTCTCAAGAGGATGGCAGACCTATTCAGGAGGTGGAAGAAAGATCTGAATAAGTTTGTCGATAAAAAAGAGACACCAGAATTCAAGGGCAGAAATGAGAAGATCAGAGATCACTGGCCCGCATTTGTGACCCACAAGACATCGGAAAAGAGTAAGAAGATGTCGGCGACAAACAAGCAAAATGCTGGGAACAAGAAGCATCACCATCGCATGGGGTCAGGTGGCTACTTCGTAGCCCGGCCTAAGTGGGCCAAGGCTGAGAATAATCTGGTTGATAAAGGGATCGAACCAGAGACAATTAACTGGCCAGACCGTTGTCGGACTTGGTTCTTCGGGGCTGGCGGAACCTTGGACCCTGTATCAGGGAAGTGCATTTGGACGGACGAGCAATTGGAAATACCAATCAAGAGGCTTCAGCACTATATCGAAACAGCGCAGCAAGGGACGTTCGTTCTAGACAGAGAGAACGACGAGCTCACAATGGCCCTCGGGAATCCTGAGCACCCTGGACGGACACGAGGCACGCCAGGCTCCATTCCGTGGAAGGCTGGATTTCCGGACGTAGGCGGTTACAAATGCCACGAGAGGAGGAAGAAATTGGAGCAGACCCAACTGCAGGCGCTGCATGCTAGGGTACAAGCGATAGAGGGACGAGAAGCAAATCACAACAAACGAACTGCCGAAGCTTCCCCCGAAGCTACCCCGCCATCTCAGCGGAGAAGCAGCGTGGCTTCCACCGAGCTGCTTCAGCCGGAGCATGTCTTGATGGCTCCTGCCAGCTATCCCGTGGATGCTATCACGGAGTCTCAAAATTGCCACCTTATGACGCAATGGATTAATATGAAGGTCAAGGCGGCTGTTGGCTCTGTTTTTCCTACTGAACCCGGCGCAACTTTTTACTACTGGTCGATTCCAGAAGGATATGCTAGGGTGATGGTGGATGAAATAACGGAGGGATTTGAGGACCTCCAGCTTGACCACGCTACCGGTGAAGGGGAGACTCGGCTGGGTTCTGCTCTGAAGACTCCATGCCTATGGCGGAAGGAACTCATCAGCCTTCCGAACTGGACGCCTCCGCCTCCGCCTCCTCCTCCTCCTCCGGCGAGTCAGGGCACTCCGCCTCCTCCACCGCCTCCTCCTCTGACGAGTGACGATCAGGGCACTCGGCCGGCTCCTTCTCCGGTGTGTGGCGGCACTCCGCCTCCTTCTTCGCATGCACCGGCGCGCCCGAGCAGCCAGCCTCCTCCTTCTCCACCTCGTCAGCAAGGGCGGAAGAGACCCGCCGCCGCTTCGGCTGCTCCGGCGCGTCGTAGTCCTTCTCCTCCGCCTCATATGCAAGTAAAGAAGACAACCGCTCCGTCTGCTCTGCCAGCGTCTAGCAGTACAGCCAGAGGCAGGAGGCAACACAGATTCGGTCCTTCTCTGAAGACTCTAGAGAAGTTACCATACGAGAGGACCCTGGAGGAGAACGCCGACATCGCGCGAGCCGAAGTGAGGAACTTCTTTGAAGGGGTGAAAGAAAAGAAACATCCACCTCCGGAGGAGAAGGTAGATCCGGTGAAAGCGAAGCGCACTCTGGCTGCCCTGAAAAAACCATCAAAGTCTCCGCCGAAAGGCAACTATGAGCGCATTATTGAAAAGTCATTTGTCGAAGCGGAGCGGACGGGAAGTACTGTCAGTGATCAAAGGTTAAAAGAACGACGAGCTGGGAAAAAAATTCCCCAGCTCGGCGAACAAGCGGACCAATCGTGCCCCCCGCTCAAGGTGCCTACTAATGATCCGAGGATGGTGCCCGGTTATAGCAATCTTGGAGATTACCTGCCTGACAATGTACATTATGAGTTCTTGGAGGTGGAGGAACACAGATACGAGTACGGGAAGCCTCTCGTCAAAGATGAAAGATCTCTAACAACGATGATGCGAAGATACCATGATTGGTACATGAAAACCTGCAGAGAGTCTGGGGGGAGGAATACTTTGCTGCTGAGAGTTAGAGAGGAGCATGACCTCGTTGGAATGGAACAACTGAATGTTCCGTTTGAGGAGTTCTTCCAGTTTTTCAATCAAAAGGCCCTCGATAAAGTAACGGTCACTTGCTACTGTCTGTAAGTAGTACTACTTCTGTCATTAAGTCTTCTATATAGGTCAACTCTTTCATTGCATGTATTTATAATTATCCTCACTATATTATGCAGATTGAAGATCGCCGAATTGAAGAAAAGACAAATCGGTGATATTGGGTTCATTAACACAAATCTCATAGATGCAACTGAGGTTAAATATCGTGCCGAAGATACCGAGGCCAACTTGCTACGATCGTTGGTAATATATGAAAACAAAGATATAATACCCTTTCCTTACAACTTCAAGTGAGTGTTACTGTCTTGTGCATATTCGGTTTCCCTTATTAGTCCAGGTTATAGTAATGTAATTGATGAGTTATGCATGCATGCGCAACTTCCACTATATTCTCCTAGAGATTAAGCTTGAGCAGGGACTAGTAACCGTCTTAGACTCGAGACGAAAAGATCCCCAGGACTATGCGGACATGACTCAAATGCTCGAGAAGTAAATTAAATCGATCATTATCCACCATATCAGCAACTTTGTTCATTTCCTGATATATCAAGTAATTGTTTTATTTGTCCGGCAGAGTTTGGAGAAAATTCACCCAAAAAGCTCCGGGACTGCCGAAGAAGCTGCAATTTAGACACCCGAAAGTAAGTACTATATAGTAACATGTTCCATGCATCTCCTAGTGATTCAAGCGCTAGTTTCATCAATACCATTTGGCATGCTTGCTTATCAGTTTGATTGACCTGTATTTCTTGTAAAGTGGTTGTGGCAGGAATAAGGGAATGATTTGTGTGGATACTATGTTTGCGAGTCCATCCGCCACACGACCTGTGAACGAGGATACTCTGACGAACAATATGAAGTGCGTAAGCAATAATATTCACAATTTTATTTTATTACCATCATTTGTGTTGCGTAACCATACTCCCTGAGTCACAAAATAAGTGTCTCAATCTTAGTACAACTTTAGTACAAAGTTCTATCTTAGTAAGTCAATTAGAAGGTTTATCGTAAGTCAAATTTTGTGAAGTGTGGCCGGCTATATAGAACATTATTATATGAACATTTGCAGTGCCAATTATATATATCATAAACGCTATTTCAGGATGAATCTAATGGAATTGGTGATATTTTTAAGTAAACGTGGTTAAGGTTTATAAAGCTGACTTAAGACAAAACTAATATAATATGCACTATATTTTGGTAAAAAAGGGGTTTCTAGCCAACTGACAAATAATTAAGTCGGATATACATTTCTTGACTCAGATGTTCCATTACATCACTCGTATATGTGTCCACTTTCATGATTGAATAATATATTGCAATAATCAAACCAAACAAAAAAATATATTGCCGAACAATAGGAATAGATACTTCAACAGATTATTCTTACAACATCACAAAGAATTTTCATCACAACGGTGTCCAAAGTGTCCTTGGATTCATCAGGCTTCTATAAAGATGCCCAACCATGATTGCAACAAGCTGCCGAACCAGAAGACCACCTGATCCAACATGATAAAGAACGTTTTTGTCAACCTCCTAATTTGGTTGCTTTTACTAGGGTCTGCTCGAACATACATATATATCATTGAAAAAAATATTCCTGAACTATATATGGAACGCGTAGTGTCATTTCACAATCCTAACCAAGGTAGTTAATAAGGTGATGATGTCTACCGATCTCCATTGTATCAATCTCGAGTAGAAAATTAACAAAGGTGAAACTAGACACTCATTTAAGGGTTTACGTCCGTCAACTAAGAAATACTCCGTCCGTTCCAATGTGTCTAGATACATCTGTATCTATATAAATCCAAGTCAACTAATTTGAAACGGAGGGAGTAGTTATTTCTTCGTCAATATTGAATTAGATCGGATCAATTAACAGTGTACAGATTGAATAGTTGACAAGATACACATGCATATATAAGCTAGCAAAATCCTGCCGGAAACAGGAGGCTGGACAAAACACATGCATAAGGTAGCTCACGGTGTAGTACACGTAATTATTGGCAACATACGTTACATGAAGAGCCAGATGATGGTTGCGATGGCGGCGATGATGACGAGGAGCTCCTCCATGGTAGCCGTGCCACCGGGGGGAGGTGGCAGCGCCTCCCTGTCGATGGCCGCCACCCTCATGTGGACCGCGTGCACGGCCACGAAGAGCGTCAGTAGCATGAGCGTGAGAGCTCTGCCAGGCGGCGCGTTCCCCACCGGCCGTTCGGCGACGGAGTTGATAAGCGCGGAGGAAGCCATGGATAAGAGCTGAAGAGCTATCATACGATCGAGTTCCTCCGCCATTCTGTCAGCCGTTGTCTGCTGGCCGGCGCTGGGATGTGTAGTCGTGTCGGCGAGACCGTCCGTGATTATATGTAGCAACAGCACACAGCTGAACGATCGGGTACCACAAGATGCCAAGTCAACGTCGTCTGACTCCGGCCGGCACATCCACAAGTGCATGTGCTACTGGACAGAGACTGATAAGGGCAGAAGGTTCGGCAGGTCCGTCTCGTACGGGATGCAATTGGACCGGGGGTTCCTCGGCCATATCAAGGTGGCCTGCTACGATGCCACCACGCGTTGTGTAGGCAAGGAGGCATTTGGTGTCACTGTCTAAGAATTTTCTTTTGTCAAGTTTCTTTTTTGCGAGTAGCGTGTCACTGTCTAAGATAATCAGATTTACTCGTCGATTGTTCGATCACTTCAATGCATCAAGGTTTTTGGTAGTAGGAATTTTTTAGGGTTTTGCTGGAAAAACAAGCAAGAAAGCGAAAGACTTGTTGGTTGTCTTGTGAGAAGATGACGATGTATAAACATACAGGCGACCTGGTTTTCAGGGACATGGAGTTTTCCATTCGCACTTTTGGAATTCCGATGTCAAAATCAATATACTTTCCAGATTGGAGAATTTCTATTTGCGTCACCATCTTAGGTATGGCGAGCAATGGGGGTGAGAACGGGATACTGAAATGTGTTGCGTCTGGGCTTAATAGGCCGCATTTGCAATGGTGCTACATCCCGTGTTAGGTCCCTAATTGCACTATGAGGGGAAAAACCTTATTTGCTGAGTGTCATGCTGTTTGGCGAGTGCATTTTGCTGGGCACTTGGTAAACAAGGCCATTGTCGAGTGCCACGGACAAAATAGTCCGCAAATATGTGCTTTGTGGAGTGTTACACTTGGCCAAGAGAAAACTCTCGCCAAAGCGGGCTTTGGCAAACAGATAAAAAGTAACAAAATAACATGTGTTCATTTGGATTTTTAATAGCAAATTTTTAAATTTTGAGTTTATTTTTTAAAAATACCGATGCATATTTTGACAATCCCTCCGTTGAATTATCTTATTACATATTTATTTCATATTTTTTTGATAACTGTTAAACCGTTAAAAGTTTAGCGACCCTTAACTAGTTCTGTGGCAAGCTATGGTAGACACAGTTTTACCTCTTTATTTAATCCTGAGAGTACATACTCCCGCTCCTCATATACCACATAGATGAATCTTTTATACCTCCTTATTATTTTTAATATCCTTCATTATTAACTACTAGATACCTTAAAATGATTTTCATGAAAAAAATTATGTGAGCTTACATATTTTTAAAGGTTTACATATATACTGATTTGTTCGTATGTGAAAAAGGTATATTGCAAAAAGTACGTGAAAAATGATATTTTTCCACAAAACTCGTATTAGGGTATCTTAGAATATTTAATGAAATATATTAAGAATGATAATGAGGTATAATTAATGCATCTACATGGTATATTGAAGATGAGCTAAATAGGGTAACGCTATTCTAAGCGTGAGTGTAGAATAGCTTATTCTACACCCCCTAGTAATTGGAAAAAAAAATTATCATCTGTGATTGTAATTTACTACATTTTTACATGGGTGTATATATAAAACGGTATACAAAATGTACTATATATATGGTAACGCTATTCTAAGCGTGAGTGTATATATAGGACGGACATATGGGACACCTAGATGCCTGGGTACCTTGCCTAAAAACCGTTGGATGATACTAAGATGCGTGCATGTGTAATTAGTATTAGCACTGATTCATAAATGCATTAGATTTTTATTAGGAAAGAATTATTGCTAATTATTGCTTGATATGGACACTTAATACCCACCCAAATTAAGTCCATGCATGTCTCATACATCACGTAGCTGAGTAATTTTTTGTGTATAATGGAAGTCGTATTTTTTTATGTGTTCTACTTTATCTTTCATCGAGTATCTAATACCTTGAATAAATCACTAGTTATATACATACATAACCCAAAATATTTTAGGTATGTTTTTGTACTCGAAATATGTTCGGGTATACATTAGATACCCATACGTCACGTAGTTAGGCATATACGTAGACATATTTTACTTTTGGTACACACGTCGACTGGTTATGTACAATATTTTTCAAGCTTTTGTTTGCACAGCCGGGTATACAAGCGTGCATACACCTTGGGTATTTTCACTTAAAGTATCTCTACTCCTAATGGACGAATTGGTTGAATAGTCCCCCCCCCCCCCACTTTCAACCGGTTTTTCTTCGTCCCACCTCCCACCAGCCCCTCCCACTGGTTTTTCTCTTTTCTCGTCTGACCGGCAATACCCAACGTATTTATGGTAATCAATCATAATTAATTCACGTATAGTAATAAATCAATCCAGATATGGTAAGGTCATAACTCAGGAAATTTTGAATATGGTAATTATATGGTAATAAATTTAAATTACCCCAAAGGCTATTAATCCAGGTATGGTAAGGCCATAACTCGGGAAATATCGAATATGGTAATAAATTTAAATTACCACCAGGTATGGTAAGGCTATCGATCCAGGTATGGCACGCCCTCACCTGATCACCTATCACAATCTCCAGCCCCACGCACGCACCAACGTATTTATGGTAATCAATCATAATTAATCCATGTATAGTAATAAATCAATCCAGGTATGGTAAGGTCATAACTCAGGAAATTTTGATTATGGTAATTATATTGTAATAAATTTAAATTATCCCAAAGGCTATCAATCCAGGTATGGTAAGGCCATAACTCGGGAAATATCGAATATGGTAATAAATTTAAATTACCACCAGGTATGGTAAGGCTATCGATCCAGGTATGGCATGCCCTCACCTGATCACCTATCACAATCTTCAGCCCCACGCACGCACCAACGTATTTATGGTAATCAATCATAATTAATCCACGTATAGTAATAAATCAATCCAGGTATGGTAAGGTCATAACTCAGGAAATTTTGAATATGGTAATTATATGGTAATAAATTTAAATTACCTCAAAGGCTATCAATCCAGGTATGGTAAGGCCACAACTCGGGAAATATCGAATATGGTAATAAATTTAAATTACCACCAGGTATGGTAAGGCTATCGATCCAGGTATGGCACGCCCTCACCTGATCACCTATCACAATCTCCAGCCCCACGCACGCACCAAAGAACCCACCTGGCACCAAACGCAGCTCCTCTCGATCCCCTCGAGTAAACGTCGCCACCGTCATGCGATCTTCCTGACACAGACGCCGTCGCTGCCTCCTTCCCACCTACGGCGTCCCCCACGTCCATGGTGATGGCGCTCGCGTCCTACACTGACCCTCCGCCTCATATAGGTTGGTCGTTGATGGAGTGGGATGTGCCGCTACGGTTTGGGGAGGCGCAATCACGATCTGGTTGGGATCTCAGTGTGGACTCGTTCTCTCCGATGAAGGATGGCGCTGCCTCCCTGGCAAATGGGATCGGAGGAAGGGGCTCTACGTCGTGAATGTTGGCGAGGCAGCGGCCGAAGGCGAGCCCGACGGTGAGCACGGGTGTTCGTCCCATGAAATAGGCGGCCACGGAGGGCGGATCTGAGGCCACCCCAATCGCCGGTGGCCCTTCCTCCCATCGCTCATCGGCTCCATTCTCTCTCTCCTCTAAATCTTTGTCGCCCCTGCCTGATTCTGGCCTACGCCATCCGGATCTCGCATCGACCACCACCAGCACGGCTGCGGACGAGGCGCAACCGCAGACACCGCCGCCGCCATCCTCATCCACCTCCTCCACCATCCTTCCCAGCCGTCGTCGGGGGCACCCGCCATCTGCGCTCTAGCCCACCCGCTCCCTCCTATCCCCTCCCCCTGCCTGCCAGTCCCGTGATCCATCGCACAGATGGCAGGTACTACAGCGACCTCCTCCCCAGCGGATCCGGCCTCCTCCGATGGAGATCCATCCTGGGCACCGCCTTATTCTCATGCGTGCACGTCTATAT
Organism: Triticum monococcum; assembly: GCA_034509565.1. Taxonomy (NCBI): domain Eukaryota; kingdom Viridiplantae; phylum Streptophyta; class Magnoliopsida; order Poales; family Poaceae; genus Triticum; species Triticum monococcum. Next base: position 582,167,582 of record CM067845.1, read on the forward strand.
CAACATCTCATTCCACCTCACCTAAGCCTTTACCTTCCCACCTCTGCTTCAGATCCACATCACTTTGCAAGGTATGTGCTTGATTGTTCCAAACTGGATCGATGGATTGTGCAAGGTACTTTGGGTGTCGTTATTGACGGCAATTGTCACGCCATGCTACCATCGGAGGGGTCCCTCATCGATCATTAGGGTCTTCCGAACTGCACGAGCTCCATTGAGAAGGATGTTTTTAATTCTGGTTTTGCCTACATGCTTTCTTTGCCTGTATCTACTTAGCTAATGTATTCTTATAGATAGTAGCTGCTGAAGTGGTGATCAAAGTTGTTCACTATAAGGAAACAACCATGATAATAAAAGTGTATATTCCCTGACCTTTGACCTGAAGTACTTTTTCATTAGAAACTTGCAACAGCCAGGCATTGAAATTAGCAACAGCTTCGTACGTACTGAACTAATTTGCAGCAACACGTACTGAACTAAGTTAGGTTATGCTCATCGTTCCAACATGCTTAGTGATAACCACCTAGCAAGCTAATCAAACATGAAAAAATTGAAGTGCTACTGCTAATCGTACTATTCTGAATGTGAAAATCTATTTAATTGGCTCTTCTCTAATTGTACACTTGCATAAATCTCAGATCTTGCAAATTACAGTATAACCATAAAAGTCATGCTTTGACTCCTATAGGGCCTTTTGCACTTTAATATGACTAATAATTTGCCTTAATATCACAGATTGTATTACTACCTTTCTAAGTGAATGACATTCAAGAAGGTCATTAAATAAAACCAAGAAATCCTTCTGGTGTTGAAGTGTAGGAAAGTTGAGACTATAAAACCAAAAGGTTATATTTACGTTTATTAGAGAAGGTTCTTTACTTTTTATAGGAAAACACAAAATGTTGCGATGTAGAGTCTAGGTGGTGGGCCTCCTTGATCCACTTGGTGGATGAGGGCGACTCCGGTCCTGGCACCCATAGTGCCAGTGATCCAAAAATCATAGGGCCTGGATATAGCTCTAGCAGACGTATGTGGCTTGCGCATCGAGCTTGGTCGTCTCGAGCATGGAGATAGGCGAGTTGTAGACCAAGAGCTGGTACAGAGATAGGCGAGTTGTAGACAAGAGCTGGTGGGCAGCAAGAAACGCATGCACACCAAAGAACAAATCTGAGTCACATGCCTACTTCTATTGGTTTCTACAAAGAGCGGCTAGCTTAGATCTTAGACCAGTCGGTCACTGTCGAGGTCGCCAAGGTCATCTTACAGCACCGCCGTGGGGATTTCTCATGATTTTATGTAGGCAAGCCGCAAGCGGTGGTGGTGATTGGCTGGGTGGTGTCGCTGCATTGGGAAGAGACGAAGTGATGGTAAAAGTAAGCAGGATCCGATGATTCTTCCGTGGGGATAGCCAAAGTCAAGATGTCGACTACAGACTCGTCGCAGACTTGCAGTGAACCTGGATGCGGCGAGCCTGATTTGTGGATCGATGGCGGGTCTTGACTTTGTTAGGCTGGGATTGGATGGTTGCGGAGGGTGGTGTGCTTGGTTGGGTTCCCATGGAAGAATGTGGCCTCCTCGTGGATCTGGTCATGCCCATCCTAGAGAACATTGTGTCCCTAGCTCCCTCGAGGAGCAAGGACAGTGCAAGCGGCAGCAGGGGGTACGGGTAGATGTGGGAAGGGATGTCGGCGGCTGCTCGAGGTCATCATGATGAAACCCTTGACGTCCCATCTTCATCAATGGAAGTGGAAGAGCACGAAGTCGAGATTGGATAGGAGTTTGAGTTCTTTTTGGCACCGATCGGTTCCCCACTTTAGAGATGTATTTTTTTTGCGTGCGATCAAACAGTGGGTTGATTCTAAAAGGGATAGGCACTTTTCAACAGAAGTGCATGATGGACCAAAAATATGACCTCATTTTATTCGTTTGATAGATATCGTATTATTCGTTGTTGTTCGTTCGGTGAAATTTCCTAATATTTGATTGTTGTGTTTCTAATTAGAGCACCCCAGAATCACCCAATATGAGGGGATGATAAATGAAAGATACTGATTATAAATTTTGAAGAGCCCGTGGCAACGCACGGGCGTTATACTAGTATTATTTGATGTGTAATATGTTTCTATATTTTTTCACATAACCGGGTATATACATCGACCGGGTATGTATAATATTTTCCTACACTTTTTTATATACCCGATTATATACGTTGACCGGGTGTTATAATAACTTTGTCAGTAGGTATTATATAACCGTATTGGATAGTTAGAAAACAAAAATAAATGCAATGAGTCAAAAAATAAATTATTGTGTATATATATACCCGCGTACGTACATACTTTCGTTAGTAAGTATATGATACCCATTTTAGATAATTAGGAAACAAAAAAATCTAATAGTTCAAAAAATAAATTATTGAATATATGCGTATATGCGTATGTATATAATTTCATTGGTAGGTATTAGATACCCGTATTAGATAGTAAGGAAACAAAAATACGAGTATCATATACCTGCAACAATTCAAAGAAAATAAACATTAATACATTTTATAGCATGGCAAGTCTTGTATGCCTAATAGTTAGACCCAAAAGTAAAACATAAGTATGGAAAGTCTTGCATGAAGAATTGTTAGGAAACAAATTAAATGTATCATAGTTTGCAAAACGATCAAGGTGCCCAGGTACCTAGGTGCCCCATCTATTTTACCTATATAGGGTCGCGCTATTCGTCATCCTAGGTGAGGAATATTTATTCTTCACCCCTCTCTATTTTGACATCAAGGCACCGTATTTTTACATTTCATAAAATTTGTCTTATTTCGTACATAAAAAGAGAACATAAAAAAATGTGTACTCGCCGTAAAAATATTTTATATTACGTAAAATTATGAATGTAAAAACATAGTGTAAAACATACATAAAATGTGATTTTTCTGATCTTATAACCTATATTTTTGCTTTTTTATACCAAATGTTACATATTGAATCAATATGCATGTAACTATTTATATTCTAAACGTAATTTATTTAGGAACCGATCATAAGATTACCTCGGGTGAAGAATAACTTATTTTGCACACTGGGTGATGAATAGTAACATATATAGGGTCGCGCTATTCGTCACCCTGGGTGAGGAATAGTTATTCTTCACCCCCTCTCTATTTTGACGTCAATGCATCATATTTTTAGGTTTCGTAAATTTTGTCCTATTTCATATGTAAAAAGAGAACGTAAGAAAATATATACATGCCGTAAAAAATATTTTATGTTATGTAAAGTTACGAACGTAAAAACATACATAAAAATGCGATATTTTTGGTCTCAAAACCTTTTTTGTTTTCTTAAACCAAATTTTATGTAGTGAATCAATATGAATGTAACTATTTGTATTCCAAACGCAATTTGTTTATGAAGTTATCGTAAGATTACCTCGGGTAAAGATTAACTTATTCTGCATCCTGGGTGATGAATATCAACACTATATATATATATATATATATAGTGATACTATTCATCTCTATTTTGACGTCAAAATCAATGCACCATATATAGTGGCAAGCTATGGTAGACTCTTTATTTTTGACGTCAATGCACCGTATTTTTAGGTTCCATAAATTTTGTTTTATTTCATACGTAAAAAAGAAAGTAAAAATATATATATTCGCCATAAAAAATATTTTATGTTACATAAAATTACAAACGTAAAACATAGTGTAAACATATATGAAATACGATATTTATGGTCTTATAACGTTTTTTTTGTTTTCTTATACCAAATTTTACGTATTGTATCAATATAAATGTAACTATTTGTATTCCAAACGTAATTTATTTATGAAGCGGTCGTAAGATTACCTCGGATGAAGAATAACCTATTCTGCACCCTGGGTGATGAATAGTATCATTCTATATATATAGGATTTCATTAATTTATACCTCATTTTTCATATACATGTAGTTCAAAATTCAATATTGTTAGGTAATAGCTAAAAATGCAATTCATGTCTTAAAATTAGTAAACGGTTCCAAAAATACGCCAAAATTTGGCATGGGTCACACAATGCAGTATTTTCCATGTGGGAAATGAGGTATGCTTTTGATAAATATTTGTTCCTCTATTTATGTCATTTAGTTCATTTCTAGGCATTTAGTCAATGTAATTCAAATTTGAACCGTAGGTATGTGAAAAATCCTACTTGTGTTCTTTAGTATAATTTTATGCCTTATCCAAGAAAGTAAGAGGAATGCCAAACATCAGGGTGCCAAGACTCAACCCCAACATGGAAGTTATTGTTTTTTTCGTTCCAAAAATGCAAAAAAAAATTGTCTAAATGATATGAAACGTGGCGTGCTGCCATTATATGATCTAAATAGACCGTGGTAAAAAAATTGCGAAGGTTTCGCAAAAATTGTCTCACACACTGCTTAGAAACCGAACCATCTCCGAGAAACAATCTAGGTCTGAGAAGGAACAAATAAGGTTTGAAGGCAAAGTGCTAGTTGATCCATCCTTTGATGATTGAAATGTTTGTATGCTCAACATACACCATTAAAATGTTTTATGCTCAACATACAACATTACATGTTTTATGTCAGAATTTAGCATTTTTTGGGGTTCTTTTGCTATATTTTAGTCATTCAATACATCTCTCATTTAGTGAACATAATTCAAATTTGAACCAAAAAGTTGGCAAATTTGGGTTAAAATCCTACTTGTGTTCTTGCGTATATGTTTAGGCCTTATGCAAGAAAATAAGAGTATATTCAAACATTAGGGTGCCAAGACACTCTAACCCGAAGATGAAGGTTATTTGGTTTTTAATTCTAAAATATGCAAATGAAGTCGAAAAAGCATAAACCTGGCATGGTGTCCTTATATAACCACAGTAGCCCATGGTAAAATTTGATAGTCTCGTAAAAGTTGTGAAGTACGCTTTTTAGAAATTAGACCATTTTCGAGGAAACATCTAGGTTTTAGGAGGAAACGGGTCAGGCTTGATGGAAAACTGTTGGTTGTTCACAATTTGACCTTGAAATTGTTTTATACACTCAACATACACCATTACCTGTTCCATGTCAAAATTTAACATTTCTGGGAGGGTTGTATTAGTTCATTTAATTCATTTATAGACTTTTAATGGATATAATTCAAATTTGAACTATAAATGAGTGAAAAGGTGGCAAAATTGGGTTTAAAATCCTTCTTGTTGTTTTGATTGTATAGCTAGGTCTTATCCAAGAAAATAAGAATAATTACAAACATTACTGTGCCAAGACTCGGCCCTGAACATGGAGCTCAATGACTTTTTAATTCCAAAAAATTCAAACGAATCCTGAAAAACATGAATCCTACCATGTTGTTATTATATTAAGTAATTAGGCTGTGATAAAATTTGAGAAGATTTCACAAGAGTTGTGACATACACTATACAAACGAACCATCTGCGAGGAAGAAACGAGGTTTTGAGAAGGAACGAATCAACTTAGAAGGCGAAATGACTGTTGCTACGTCAGTTGACCTAGAAATATTTTTACACTAAACATACAATATTACGTGCTCGATGTCAAACTTTGACATTATTCAAGGTTTATTTTCTATCTTTAAGTCATTTAGTGCATTACTAGGTATATACTATATGTAATTTAAATTTGAACTACAATGGCATGAAAATTTTGACATACTTAGGATAAAGAAAATACTATTTTTGTTGTTGAGTCTATGTTTAGGACTTATCCAAGAAAAATAGGAATTACAAACATTAGGGTGCTAGGGACTTGACCTAGAACATGGAGCTCAATGGTTTTTTTAATTCCAAAGAATGCAAACAGGGTTCGAAAATTATGAAACTTGGCATGATGACATTATATAATCTAAATAGGTTTTTGTCAAATGTGAGAAGGTTTTTTCAAAGAAGTGACTTACACATTGCTTATAAAACGAACCATCTCCGACGAAGAATCGTGGTTTCGAGAGAGTCTGTTTTGAAGGTGAAGTGTTCTTTGCTTCATCATTTGTCCTTGACATTTTCTATGCATTGAAAATATACCATCAAATGTGACATGGAAAGATTTGTCTATATTTTCGGTACATTTGCTATATTTACGCGATGAAATGTATTTCTAGGCATTTAACGAGTATTATTCGAATTTGAACTGCAAGTGCATGAAAAAGATGGCAAAAATTGTTCAAAAAAACATATTTGTGTTACTGAGTCTATGTTTGACCTTATCCAATAAAATAAAAGGAATCTCAAACGTCACAATGCCAAGATTCGACCACTAACACAAAGCTTTTTGGGGTTTTCAATTCTAGAAAATGCTAATAAAATCTGAAACATAAAACCTGGCATGTTGTCATGATATTGGATCACTAATCTATGGGAAATGTTAAGAAAAGTTGTGATGTATGCTGATTAGAAACCACAAAATCGTACATTTTGCAAGTACAAGTGGTAGGGTAGCACATGTTCATGCCACCACACCGATCATTGAGTAGTAGGAGTACTATATGGAACAATGATATTTGATCCCTAGGTAGTCTGGATCGTCCATCTATCCTAGATCCAACGGCCGCCCCAATCCGTGGTATCGTCGTTGCTTGTTTGACGACCTTATGGTCCTCCTAGCACCGTCGTTGATCAACACCACCTCTCCTCCGGTGCTGCCACACCTCGCCTCGCCTACAATTAGATGTTTAACTACTTCTATAGTATAGTTTTCTTATTTCATTTCTTCACTTGCACTTGCATGCCATTTTGAGAAGGCGTTAAACGAGGAGAGGGACATGTTGAGTGAGAGGAGTGGAAGCACATGCGGATAGGGTTGGTTTTAGCCAGCCCATGTTGCTAGTAGCGTGGGCACTTGGCACCCATGCCACAACTAGTAATTTTGTTTAGTCTAATTCTTAGGTTTCGAAGTATATTTTTCCCTTTGATTTTATTTAGAGTAATTTTTAAGTCTATTTTTATTATTTAGGATCTTTTTTATTTATTACTCCCTTCGTCCCAAAATAAGTGATGCAACTTTACACTAACTTTGTACTAAAGTTAGTACTAAGTTTAGTCACTTACTTTGGGATAGTGGAAGTATTATTTAGGGTACCTTTTGTGGTCTTTATTATTATTTCATATCATTTAGGATCATTTTTTTCATTTGTATTATCTAGTATTTTTGAAAGTTTTTATTGGGTATTATTTAGGCTCATTTATATATTTAGTATTATTCAGGCTCATTTGTGTAGTATTTTGCCACTGAGTATTAGTTAGGCTCATTTATTTTTATATTATTGTTTAGGCTCAGTTTTGTAGTCTATTTTTCTTTAATATTATTTAGGATCATTTTTTCTTTAGTATTATCTAGGCTAAATTTTGCAGTCTATGTTTTTTTTGGTATTATTTAGACTATTTTTTTCCAACTAATTTGTATTTGGTATTATTTTGGCTAATTTTAAAGCTATTTTTATTTTTTATTATTTAGACTAATCGCTACTCGATCTAGCTAATTGCCTAAATTAGAAGAAATGTTGTTGCTACTGGTCTGGGTACATATTAGTAAGGAAGCATAATAGCTCAAGGCTAAACAATAACCGCTCATTTTTACTCTAGCTAATTTCCTAAACAGAGAGCATCATCATAGTAGTGACTCCGAGAAGAAGAAATACGATTACCAATGCAGCTCAGAGTACGAGCCCAGTCATAACAGCAGATAGGTGCGCAAATTAAAGTTTCTTGAATTTTCTTATCTTGGCTCGCATCTCATCTAGTTTTCGACTTGCACTTCATCATTTTTGACGTGCATCTCATTTAGGTGTTGTCTTAGTTATCCATGGCAGTGCTCAAGCAATTCTACAACACATTTCTTTATGAGATCGACCCATATCCATGTACTGAAGCAACCAACACGTGATCCATGGTAGTACTCAACCAACTCGAATGTGAGCGTCGTTTTTCCACACCACTGGTATTTTGGGGGGTGACTCTTTGGCTGCGCGCCACTAATGTAGATTGTGTATAAGCCTTTCTTTTAATAGTGTGGGTCCCTAACTAGTAATTGAATTCATGCTTCGACCAATTACTCCAAAAGTCCGGACTAGAGGAGAGAGGTAGGAAATATATTTTGATACTCCCTCTCACGACTAGGATCTTGCATGCCTTTTTCAAATTGAGGGGCTCGCGCCTCTATTTCATTTGACATGAAAAGAAATCAATAAATAGACATTCAGTCCCACATCATGGGTTCCAAAACAATAACCAGGAAAGCAAGCACCGACTCCTCTAGGCCTTAGGCACGATATCAGCGTAGGTCGCCACTATTTTTTGTTAATGCAACATTTACCAGGTATTCTTGAATTTGAGATTGTATGGCTCTGGTACCATTATGAAATTTATGCTCGAACCAGATACTCCAAAATCCAAACATATGGAGGAGGGCTGCAATATATTTCAACAATGATGTTTTCTTCTATGAAACTAGCTGATCCGTTGTTATGCTTACCATAGTTACCCAACCACCCCACAATAGTAAACTACTACGGACAGTTTCCTACCGGTTAATGGTGACCAATGAAATAAGGGTATTTCTTTTATTACTTTGTACTAAATAAGTGACAATTAATATAAAATGGAGAGAGTGGTGTGCACTATGTACATGCTTTACTAAAATTTTAGTTTTTGAATTTTGCCATTTTTCTTTCCAGGGTGTTCCAAGAACCCTTCGCCTTCACAAACATAGTTTGCATCACGAGAATAGATCCATGGAGGATGTCAAGGTTGATTAATTAATTGCTTCTGTTTTATGTGACATTCATTTTCACGCAGCATAGATATGGCCATACGTGTCCCCCTCGACGCAAGCTAGCTCTCCGCCGAGGTGCTTTGATGTGGATCGGCCCAAGAATCGTTTCTTCTTCCATATATGGCCTCTCTCTCCGAGTCCCTTGTCCCTCTCTCCAAGGCCAGCTAGACCATAATTTGTCGGCTTAGGCTGGTCACATGGAAAGTAGCATATACTAATATCATGCACATAATACTAATGTATGATACTACATCCATAATGTATGGTATCATAGGTTGGTATCCTAGTCATGCATGCCACATGCTAGTACATCATTTAATGTGATACGGTATCATATCATGATACTCAGTCCTCTTTTTTCTCATTTAATTGTGTAATACCTTAGCAAAAATGTCTAGTTCGCATGCATGATACTATCTATGATACTTCAGTTATGACCAGCCTTAAATACGGAGACAATTAATATTTTGTGTTTGTTTTTGCGGTGAACATAAACATATTTTTAAAACAGAACTGCTAACACCAGTGAATCGTAATTAGTTTAGTGTATCGTCAATTCGTCATAGCTAACTAGCTAGCTGTTAGCTCTTGGTTGCATGTTTATCTTTACTTTATTTTCCTTTTTTTTTTGTGGTGAGCTTCTCTTGATGCATCCGCAACTGCGAAAATTGGGAGTGATGCTCTTTCGTCATCCCAAAAAATGTCGCAAGCTTCATTACGCCATAATGTGCCCGATGAGTAGATAGAGTCGATTGATACGACCGGCGATGGGCCGGATTATTCTCATCATCATACTCCACCCCGTAAGTAATTATCAAGATCACCGCACCAAGGACCCGTAAACCCTTTTCTATTTTGTCGTCTTGATGCGACAATTTTAGTTAGTGGAAAGTCATATTGTGTCTTGAAGCAGATAAAATGTGACGCTTATTATTAGTTTATAAGGCAGGTAGCAAATTCTTTGAGCGGGATTCTGTTTACTTAAGGTTGGTTGTCGTGTGTTGTATCTTACATCTTCCTGGCCTGTTTTAGGTCACTAGTATTTTTTTCCTTTTGTTGTTGCTGACCGTCTGCTCCCGTGTCTCTCAAGAGTTGATCACATGCAGTCCCTCTGCATGGTTCAAAAATAAAATAGTAAAATGTCACTAATAGAGAAGCTCAAACCATCAAGAAAAATAAACCATATATCAGCCACACTTTCCGGTTCGCCCTGGTTGCATGCGTGCGAAATAACGGATTGGACCCCATGGATCATTGTTCTCAACTGCCTCTATGTTGCTCATGCATGACGGAACCCAATACAAATATAACTATACCATTAGTTCAAAACAGTAAAGGATATGTAGACAGCATGAATGTTGCATGTTTGATGTACACAACGTCGGTGCACACTTTATGTGCATATCTGCAAATAACGTGTCGAACAATGGGGTGGACGCCATGGATTGATAGTCTCATCAAGGGTGTGGCTAAATTTCAGTCGAAGTTTCTGTCAAGCGACACAACTCACAAAATATAAAAATAAGAAAGAGAAAATGAAAAGGAAGTCTCGGTCAACCAAGATTTAGCGATCCCGTCTCATCAAAGCCTGACAAATCTTAAACAGGGATACCTGTCCACGGACAGTTGTTACAGACGTATGTGTCTTGTCCTCACCGATAACCCCCCCCCCCCCCCCCCCCCCTAAACTTCACTTTGTGGGCTCCTGATCTCCTGATTTCATACCAAATGATGCCATGTAGGCCCAATACATGTCGGTCCCAATCAAACTCTGCCATTGTGGATACGATGCCACGATCATTTCATCAATTAGCTCAAACTGTTTGGAAGAAAAAAGTTGGCCAACCTGTATACTACAACAGCATTTTCCACGTCTCGATGTCTCCGTGGGTGATAATGCCCGCTCTTTGTGCACGTGCCCTGGCTGCATTCATGCCCAAACGACGTAGGAGATGGGTGCTCTGCCATGGTCAGAGAAGGCCAGCAGGGAAAACGTCGAGATGACCGTCTGACTGAGACTGAGGAGAAAACGTACATGTGTCACTGCTGTCCGATCCGAAAGCGACGTATGTGCGGTACACCGACTGACGGATCGCCAGTTCGTCAGACACATCAGTGCGTAGACTGTGCGGTTAACGGTGTGTGGATAGCTAGCTGGTGTCTTGGTAGGGTGTGCTGCAGGTGCATGCCAAAGGTACGCCCGCATGCATGATGAAGTACTAGTAAAATTATGCTGGACACGCTAGCCAGCATTTCCATGCACCTGCGCAAGAATCAGCTTGGAAGTGCTGAGTCCTGCTATATAGCCAGTTGGTGTATTTCAAAATGAAGAGGAAAGCTAGAGTGATGCATTGGAACTTCCTTTTTTTAACAGCGGATTTGCACGTTCTTTAGGAATGCGACATGTAACTCTTGGTCTGTACCTAGCTAGTAGATGTGAGCAACGAGACAAACTAATTAAGCACCGGGTTGTAGCTGTCGTCTGATAGACATCTAGCTTAGGGAAATCCGATCTAATGAAGTCAGGGCATTTCTAACAAGTTGTATGTTAGTTTTGTTGATAAAATGTCCATGTCATCAACTAACAAGTTATCATATAACTACTTCAATGGGTTGTATATGTAAACTACCCAATAGATGGTAAGAAAATAAATGTGATTGCACTTTATTTCACCTTGGAGTTTGTGCAAAGGTTGTTGATTAATCTACATGTACAACTTTGCTCTCTCTCAACATTTAATACATGCTATAATATCACTATGTCCTAAATGACAAATTTACCAACATCTATCTTACAACTGTTGAAAATGCCCTCAAAGAACAACAACACAATTTCAGTGTAAGTTTCTTCAAGGGATACGTACAAAGCGGGCTTGGTTTCTCAGTCACCAACAGGTGCGGGTTTGTTCATATGTGAATGTTAGTATTATATGATACTCCGGTAAGTTCCTTTCGTCCTCGTTCGGTGTGACCCAGAACGATGGATGCATATCCAAATGTTAGATGCACGAATAGGGATGCAAATTCGTGATCTTTAGGGTGTCATCGGACTTTTCTTAGGAGGTGTTTGTTTCGTGCTTCTGTAACGTCTTCTGTTAACGCCAGGTAACAGATCGTTTTATCTGGTGTTTGTTTAAATCGCTCCGTAATCCCATACCACGTAAACAGATCCCACCGTAGTCTTGGCCTCATTCAGTTTGAAGGAAATCAAAATGTAGAAATTAGAAGTAGTATAGGAATTTGATAGGATGACATTTGCCATTCTAAGGAATTATCTTACCTCATTCCTACGCATAAAATTAGCTTTGAGTAGATGTGTATATTCCTCCAAAAACATAAAAAATAAATAGTATTCCTACAAAATTCCCATACGCGTTTCCTACTAACCAAATGCATCTATAGGAAAATTTCCTATGAAATCCTTGTTTCTATGTTTTTCCCGTAGAAATCCTCCAAACCGAATGAGGCCTTCAACTGATTGCGCCCGAACCCCTCCGTTAACATATTGCGTTAGTAGCCGGGCGAGCCCCCAGTCGCAGCCCTCCCCCAGCCTTCGTTCTCCTCCATCGCCACCAGCGACTCCGTGTGATCTCCTTCTCCGACGAACCCCAATCTTCTCATCGGAAATCCCCTCGCCCCCAGGTCCATCTCCACTTCCGCCTCCCACCATGCCCCGTCTTCCCAAGGTCACCTCCACCTCCGCCCCTTATTTTCTCCCCGACCCCAGATCTACCTGCGAGGAGCATGGATAGCCCATCATCCGACCTCGTTCCTTTCAAAAACCAGAGCGAGGAGCAACAGCAGCCGCTGGTCACCACCGGCTATTCTTTTGTCCACATCGTCGTACTCATCCGTCATCACCCCACCCAAAATCTGTACATGAAATTATACAACACGCTTCTGATGTATTCACGTTACAGTGCTGAAACAAACACTGTGAAGTAAATTGATAACGTTACTACTCTGGCCCAAACAAAACCTCACACGGATCGTTACACCTTCGATCCCGCTGCGACCTGATACCTTTACCATTTGCGTTACCGTCCAACGAACGAAACACCTCCTTAGTTTAAATAGAATGAGCTTAAAATTTAGAAGTTCTGAAATTTTAGTTCTTTCGGTGGAACTAAAGAAGATCGGAGAATATAGGGTGCCCATTTGCACCCTAGGCATGAAACCCCTTATAGAGTGCGCATCAGGCGGCCTCTATGCACATACAGTGTCAACACTAGCTGAAAACACATCTAAAACTGCATTAATTTGACGTTGCCACAGAATATTATAGTGTGTTTTTCTCTAGTATATTCTTGTCTTGTTTTGCGAAAGTTTGTGTGGTGTTGTCATGGAAACAGCATAATATAAGTGGATATTGTTAGTGAGTTCATTGTAATAATGATATTAGGGGTGTGTAGAATGATCCTATAGTGAAGATCGACGTATAGTGACATTGATGAATTTTTAGTAGCTTCTGCTGTCCTGATGAAGCACCTAGGAGGCATCGAGGGAGGCTATATCAGACTCGATCCTAGAGCTTCCTGAACGAAATTTGGACCTTTAGTGGATTAGGATGTGTTTTCTTGAAGCGATAGATAAGGAGGGGTTAAGACCATCAAAATTTTATGGGATGAGCTAGGTCAAGTGTTTAGTTGGTATGATCCCATTATATCTTTGGTTGAAAGGACATGAGGTGGGTGGGAGAAGCTGGTTTGGCTTGTGGTAATCTTCTGATCCATGTGCTAAGATTATCCCATGTTTTGCATAAAGTCTAATCAAGCAACGAACATATGTTTAAACGTATTCACTGTCATACTTTCTTATTTTACAAAGAACAGAAGATACACCCACAAGAGGACAAATCCACACATCACACAATGCTTAGATAGTGGAAAAGTGCAAACTTACCATCAGTGTCCAGTACATGAAAGATGATGCAGAGTATTTTGAAGAAGCCTTGGAGATCTGTGAGGAGTTTGATTGAGTTAATGCAGTTCAACTATGACTTTGATGAGGATCTGGTGGCTCAGTTTCTTGCCATCGTTCACTTTGGGACTGACGATATTCGCGCTATAGCTTGGATGATAGGACTCTTTGTGTGATTAATTTAGATTTTGTCTTATCTTGCGTCGGCTTAATTTGTGAACATTTTTGAATTTGTGAACACTTTTTTGAAAGGGATTTTTATTTCTGTGCCCCTGGTTCCTTAGCTCTACTCATTCATCCCTACTCTGTTAACTTTTGCTCACTTTTCCCCACTCCCTTGCCCGAAACCCTTAGAACAGGTTATAACGGCCATTGCTATCGGGTCAATGCCTTTGACCGTTAGCTAACGAGTGGGGCCGCGTATACATGGGCGCATGCGAGACCGCGGTCGTGGAGTGGCACGTGTCCATGGACATGCCCAAAACGTCCCATCATATAAAGAGGGCAACCACCTCCATCGCCCCTACCATTTCCCCCCAAGTCCCCTCCCTGCCGCATCGTCTTCCTCTCCCCCACCGGCGTTGTCTCGCTCTCCTCCACTGCCTCCACCGCACCGTCTCGCTCTCCCCCACCGCATCCTCTTCCTCACCTTCATCGTCTCCATCTGTCAGATGGCCGACGCTCATGGCGACGCTGGCGCAGCGGCCAGAGATGTGGTGGAGCTGTAGGGTCCAGGCGCGGTGACCGCAGATGTCGGCGGCATCCACGGCGGTGCGGGGAAACTTGCAACCGCTGCGGATGTGGCGGGCTCCGCCTCGTCGCTTCAGAAGGTGAAGGCGTCGAGCAGCGCAGTCCATTCAGATGCCCCCGTTGCGCCGCCTGCCGTGGAGGAGGAGGTATTTGCACTTGCTTAGCTTGTAGAGTTAATTGCTCCCTAGTTGCATTGGTTAGATTGTGATTCATACGGTAGTTTAGATGGTTAGAGTAGTTGGTTTGACGGATGGGCCGGGGTTTTCTGGAGGGTATGGGTTGGGGGGACGGGGGTTTTTGCACTATGGTTTGTTGAATAAATTCGTTGCAAAAATGCTATGTTGTGAACTATGATTTTAGGTGCTGCAATGATTGGGGTTTTTAGATTGGGATTAGGATAAATTCGTTGCAAAAATGCTAGATGTTGGGAACAGATTGGGGTTTTTAATGCTATGATGCTTATTAGATTTGTTTTTAGTGCTCACATATTGGGGTTTTTAATGCTACTCAGATTCGTTGTCTTAGATTGGGTCCCTATTAGATTTGTTTTTGAATGCTATTCAGATTGGGGTTTTGAATGTCAAATACCCAAATGGAATCCATTGATTAAGAAGTTATAAATTTGATTCAATGTGTGTAAATTTGTCATATTGGGTTTTTTGATTCATTAGTATATAAATTTGATTCAATGTGTGTGCATGACCAATGATCAATGTGTTATTTGAATGTCATATTGGGGTTTTTGATCAATGTGTGTAAAAATCTAATACATTGATATACTAGTGATGGATATGGTTTTTGAATGCATAGAACTAAGGGGGCACAGAAATTAAAAAAACCCAACTTCTAAACCATTTCTGATATTGGGAGTATATTAGCCCTATGATCAATGTGTCATGTGTGCATATCTAAATTTTCAATTGGCTACTAGTGATGGATGTAATTGTATATTCAGGAGGATGATGGTTGGGGGGGGGGGGGAGAGGAAGCTGGCTGACTACGACCCGTACGAGGCGGCGTTTAGTGACGATTTTGAATATGAGGTAAGCCTACCCCTTGTTCATTTAGTTCCTTTGACATGGTGTATATGAATCTATAATATATTAATGCAATTCATTCACACTAGTATAAAAAGGGTCAAATGTGAAGCACATTAGTGCCGGTTTGAATTTGAGCTGGCACTAATGTGTCCATTAGTGCCGGTTCCAACGGCTAGGCGGGAGGAGCTCTTTAGTACCGGTTTGTGGCGAACCTTTAGCACCGGTTCGTGCCACGAACCGGTACTAATGAGAGTGGTGGCAGGATGTTGTCAGAGTGGGGCCCCTCCAGCACCTTTAGTACAGGTTCATTCCACGAACCGGTACTAAAGGTCGTCCTATATAAACCCTTCGTCCACCAGCATTCTGTTCTTCCCCCTTTCCCCTCTCCCTCTACTCTGTTCTTCCCTTCTTCCTCTCGAGTTCATCACAAAATTTGCCCCAAATTTGTCAAGATTTTCAAGCCCCCATCCATTCAAATGATTACAAAGGTTAGCAACTTTGTCCTTTCATCTCTCATTGCTAGATTATCTCTTGCATTGGTTTATATAGTGATTAATTGTGGGTTTTAGTAATTTGGGAGAAATTATATGTGGTAGTATTTGATTTATATGCAAATTGAGGTCAAAATAACACTTAGTTTGCATATGTAGGTGTGGTTTACTTAGTGCCTTCTAAATCTCCGTCGTAACCACCGTCGATCGCTCGCACCGTCCCATCGCCGGCACCACCTTGTGGAGAGCTTCTTGTTCATGAAATTTTATATAAAAAATTGATGTTTGTGTGATTTGGATATATAGTTACTCATATAATTATCTTACCCGTACGTTGTTTGTTATACATAGTGCCATGGTTTGATATCCGTCCCCGTCGGCCCTCGCCCTTGTTATAATTCGGGTGTGGTATATTCTCTTTTAAAACTATTTGTTGCATTTCGTGTTTATGACAAATTATGCCCATCAAGCTGACATAGATATTTGTATGTAGGAGGTAGTTGAACCGGAAATTCCAACCGACCCTATTGTCGAGAGGTTAAATTTAGTTGAAAGAGAAAACGAGGATTTGAAAGAAAAATTGAAAAGAATTGAGGGGGAGAAGATGGAATTGGAGTTGCATCTTGCCGATGTCGTTGATGATCACAAGATTAAGATGGAGAAAATGCGCTTGAAGATTAGAAAAATTAGATAATATGCCATTCATAGTGAGGCTTGGTATCATTATGCTGTTGGATCAATTGTTACCTTAGTTGTGATCTTGATCGCATTTGTTGTTGCATTTAAATTCTTTAGCTAGAGAGTTATTTGTTTGTTGCATTTAAGTGTTGTATGAACTTTATGTATTGTATTAATTTGGTGTTTTCGGTGCTGTGTATTGAAGATGAGCCGGCAATGGATGTATGATGAACGATGCTCTCCCGAGTTCATTAATGGCGTGCATACTTTTTGCTTGCGGCTGAGGCAAACAAGCAGGCGGATGGTTTTATGCCTTGTCCATGTGCTGGCTGTAAGAATGGTCACAATTACTCTACGTCAAGAACCATTCACATCCACCTGTTTGAGTCCGGTTTCATGCCCCGCTATAATGTCTGGACCAAGCACGGAGAAAGAGAGGTTATGATGGAAGACAATGAAGAAGAAGAGGACGACGACAGCTATCCTGGCCATGGGTTCCCTGAATACGATGATACAATAATGAGGGAAGAAGCTGAGCCGATAATGCGGGAAGAAGCCGAGCAGGCAATGCGGGAAGAAGCTGAAGAAGAGGCATCGGATGAGCCCGTTGATGATCTAGGTCGGGCTATTGCCAATGCAAAGAGAAACTTCGCAAGTGATTTGGAGAAGAAGAAGTTGCAGCGCATGTTAGAGGATCACAAAACATTGTTGTACCTGAATTGCGTAGGTGACAAGAAAAAGCTGGGTACCACACTGGAATTGCTACAATGGAAGGCATAGAATGGTGTATCTGATAAGGGATTTGGAAAGTTGCTGGTAATGATAAAGAATATGCTTCCAAAGGACAACGAATTGCCCGAGAGTATGTACGAAGCAAAGAAGGCTGTCTGCCCTCTAGGGTTAGAGGTGCAGAAGATACATGCATGCCCTAATGATTACATCCTCTACCGCGGTGAGTACGAGGATTTGAACGCTTGCCCGGTATGCGGTGCATTGCGCTATAAGATCAGCCACGATGATCCTGGTGATGTCGAGGGCGAGCGCCCCAGGAAGAAGATTCATGTCAAGGTGATGTGGTATGCTCCTATAATACCACGGTTGAAACGTTTGTTCCAAAACAAAGAGTACGCCAAGGCGATGCGATGGCACAGAGAAGACCGTAAGCAAGACGGAAAGTTGAGAGTACCCGCTGACGGGTCGCAATGGAGAAAAATTGAAAGAAAGTACGGGAAGGAGTTTGCAGATGACGCAAGGAACGTATGGTTTGGTCTATGCGCAGATGACATTAATCCTTTTGGGGAGCAGAGCAGCAACCATAGCACCTGGCCCGTGACTCTATGTTTGTATAACCTTCCTCCTTGGTTGTGCATGAAGCGGAAGTTCATTATGATGCCAGTGCTCATCCAAGGCCCTAAGCAACCCGGCAACAACATTGATGTGTACCTAAGGCCATTAGTTGAAGAACTCTTATAACTGTGGAATGGAACAGGTGTACGTGCGTGGGATGAGCACATGGGGGAAGAATTTGACCTAAAGGCATTGCTGTTCGTGACCATCAATGATTGGCCTGCTCTCAGTAACCTTTCAGGATAGACAAACAAGGGATACCGCGCATGCACGCACTGTTTGGACGATACCGACAGTATATATTTGGCTAATTGTAAGAAAAATGTGTACCTGGGACATCGTCGATTTCTTCCGAGCAGGCATCCCGTAAGAAAGAAAGGCAAACATTTCAAAGGCGAGGCGGATTACCGGATGAAGCCTCGCCACCGTACTGGTGCTGATGTACATGATATGGTCAAGGATTTGAAGGTGGTATTTGGAAAGGGTCCTGGTGGACAACCTGTTTCGAATTACGCTGACGGACGCGCACCCATGTGGAAGAAAAAATCTATATTTTGGGACCTGCCCTATTGGAAAGACCTAGAGGTCCGCTCCGCAATCGACGTGATGCACGTGACAAAGAATCTTTGTGTGACCCTGCTTGGCTTCTTAGGCGTGTACGTATGGGAAGACAAAAGATACACCTGAGGCACGGGAGGACCAGCAACGTATGCACGGAAAAGACGGCATACATCAGGGTCATGCAAGTTACGCTCTTACCAAAGAAGAGAAGGAAATCTTCTTTAAATGTCTACTCAGTATTAAGGTATCGTCTGACTTCTCGTCGAATATAAAGGGAATAATAAACATGGCAGGGAAAAAGTTTCAGAACCTAAAGTCTCATGACTGCCACGTGATTATGACGCAACTGCTTCCGGATGCATTGAGGGGGCTTCTACCGGAAAATGTTCGATTAGCCATTGTGAAGCTATGTGCATTCCTCAATGCAATCTCTCAGAAGGTAATCGATCTAGAAATCATACCAAGGTTAGAGAATGATTTGGTGCAATGTCTTGTCAGTTTCGAGTTGGTGTTCCCACCATCCTTCTTCAACATCATGACGCACGTCCTAGTTCACCTGTGCTAAGAGATTAACATTTTGGGTCCTGTATTTCTACATAATATGTTCCCCTTTGAGAGGTTCATGGGAGTCTTAAAGAAATATGTTCATAACTATGCTAGGCCAGAAGGAAGCATCTCCAAGGGCCATGAAAATGAGGAGGTCATTGAGTTTTGTATTGACTTTATTCCTGACCTTATGCCGATTGGTGTTCCTAAATTGCGGCAAAAGGGCAGACTGGATGGAAAAGGCACGCTAGAAGGGGAACAAATAATATGTATGGACGGGCATTCTCTCACTGAAGCACACTACACAGTTCTACAGAATTCGGCCTTGGTGGCTCCATATATGGATGAACACAAGAAACGCTCCAAACACCCGGAGCGGTCTGATGACTGGATTACACGTGAACAAACCAGGAGTTTCGCCAGCTGGTTGCAGACACGTACCATGCATGACGCCTCTATTGAAGATGACATGTACTTGTTGTCCCAGTTACCATCTTCGAATATAATCACTTTCAAAGGGTATGAGATAAATGGTAATACGTTTTACACGATCGCCCAAGATAAGAAGAGCACCAACCAAAACAGTGGTGTCCGCTTTGATGCAGAAACCAAGATGGGAAAGGAAACATATTATGGTTATATACATGACATATGGGAACTTGACTATCGACGTGGTTTGAAGGTCCCTTTGTTTCGGTGCAAATGGGTCAATATGACACGAGGCGGGATAACGGAAGACCCGCAGTACGGAATGACAACAGTGGATCTCAACAATCTTGCGTATGCAGACGAACCATTCGTCCTAGCCAATGATGTGGCACATGTTTTCTATGTGAAGTACATGTCTGCCAAGCCGAGAAAAAGAAAAGATAAGGAAGCGAATGCATCATACAATGAGCCAAAGCGACACATAGTTCTTTCTGGGAAGAGAAACATCGTGGAAGTGGATGACAAGACAGACATATCAAGAGATTATGAAAAGTTTGATGAAATTGCTCCACTCACAGTGAATATTGACCCGAACATCTAGTTAAATGATGAAGATTTTTCATGGCTACGGCGCAAAGGGACACACGCAAAGAAAAAGTTTCACAACCAAAGATCTGGGATGTGATCGGCTTCACTATCATCACTTTCTTCTGTGTTTCACACCCAGGAGGGAATCTCTGTAATAGTTAGGGTAGCTAGTTATGTGTTTTGTTATTTGAAACGCGAAGAAATTTTATGTGCAAACAAACTGGATGCACTTCGTGTACAAAATGGACAATCTCTTTCGAAGTATCAGGGTTTCGGACGAAAACTCATCTGTTACAAAGGCATTTCATTTTTTAAATAACCTAAGCATTACCAAATTGAATATAATGAAAAAAAACACTAATATTAAACATAAGAAAAAAGAATCACCGAAAAATCTATTTTCAAAGTTAAGTTATTCACAAACTAGTGATTTACAGAAATTTCAAATAATTCAAAATTTAAACTATTCAAATTTAAAAACTACGGGCACTAATAGAAAGTTTGTAATTTTTTGTACCTAAAGCAAAAATATTCACAAAGAAACTCTAAATACAGCAAAAAATAACTCAAAAATAAATAAAATAAAAATAAATAAAGCAAAAAAACCAAGAAAATAAAAAGCCCGCCTACTGAGCCAAAGCGGCCTGCATACGACTAGAAACCCAATGTGTTGTTGGGCCAGGATGCAGGCCCGCAAAGGCCCTGTAGGCCCACATGGCAGCACAGAACAGGTAGGCCCAGTAGGCCTGCTTTGGAGAGGAGCTCGAGAGAGCTACCGCACTGGGGCTTATAAACCAGTGCGGACGCCCCTCGGCTAGCGAGGTCGGACTAAACTTGCCGCACCGCACCTGCGCCAGCACACCCCCTTTAGTACCGGGTCGTGGCTCCAACCGGTACTAAAGGGGGGGGGTCTTTAGTACCGGTTGGTGCCACCACCCGGTACTAAAGGGGTGTCGTTCCCGCCGCTTGGCCTGGCCAAAACAGACTTTTAGTACCGGTTGGTGGCTTCAACCGGTACTAAAGGTTGTTCTATATAAGAAAACACTTCAAAAAATTTGTCAGTTTCTCATCTCCCTCTGCTTCTTTCTCCTCAGATACTAGACCAGAGACCATGCAAGCTTTCCCATTTGAAAAGGAGGTCCTAGCTTACCTAGGTAGGTGTGTAGGTTTCATGTGAGTTTCCTCGTCTTGAGGCGACGACTAAACCAACGGCCACCATGGCAACTGTTCCGGCAATGAACAACACCCACACCAAAGCAACATGAGGGCGTGTTGCTTGGGTGAGCACGGCAGCTCTGATCTTTATGAGGCTCGCGCCAATAGAGAAGATGACGGTGAGCACAGCGACCACTTCCACGTTGGCCGAGATGATGATGATCTCGTCGTACAACGATTGTTGGGCCAAAGGCTTGAGGACAACTTCGATCCAGAGGGACCGGCCGAACATGAGGTTGCCCATTGTGATCCTAAAATAAATACACACATCTGCCATTGGAACTGGGGGCAAGCGTGACAGCGTGGGGTTGTTGGTTGTGTAGTTGAGTGCAATGGTGGTATGATGGGCGCAAGGTAAAATGTTGAGTAGAGATGTGGCATATATAATGCAATGGTGGCTTTGCTGGGCGTAAAGAAAAATGTTGCATATAGAAGTGACGTATATATATGTAAACAAAAAATAGTTAGCAAACTGGCTGATAATATGATATTATGTGTTTTCTAGAGGTCTTGGGACCTCCGAACTCTGGGCATTGATGAACACGATCGAGGAGGACTCAGGCCGCCGCTCCATGACAATTCTCTTCCTTGTCAAGCTGGTCCATTCGGTCTCTCCCAAGCATGGTTTTAATTGTTTATGTCATCATCTGTGTGCATTCTAATTATGCAGAGGCTGAGTGATACTTTTAATACTTTATATCTGCTTGATGCTACATTTTAAGATAATAAAAGCATCATTTATGGGAAAAAGTGTACGCCCAAGAAAAAGAAGAAGAGAATATCAATATCCACGAAAAAAAAACATTTACAGGAAACTAACCATCCAAAGACGGCGATGACCCAGGGGACGCGTGATGGTATGCGAATCAACTCAGCGTTGGCACCCAACTAGCAAGAAGCTGGGAGGACGCTGTTCTCCGGCGGACAATATTGCTCCTCACCCCTGCAGCGGCTTGAACTACTCCAGCGTCCCACTCCAAGCTCCATTCAGTACTCCTGGTAGGATACGGTGCAATCCAACAGCAAGCAGCGGCGAACTGCGTCTGCGAGGCATCGAGGCCCTAACGAGGAACTCATCCACCGTGGCCACCCCGGCCATGGAGGTGAGAGGCCACGAAGGACTTACGTAGCAGCGCCTCGTCGATCACCCTGTGCCCATGGACTGCGTGGCCACGAAGAACGTGATGAACATGTGCAGGATGATGAGAACGTTAGCTGCCACCTGCCCGGAGAGGTAGATGTTGGTGAGTGCATGCGGATGAGAGGCCATGGACGGGGTGCGGAGAGTGTTCCTCCTCTTCCATGGATGAGTTGCGAGGCAACAAGAAACTAGCTAGGAACTAGAGGGGACAAAAGAACTAAGAATGAGATGCACTTCCTCAGTGTACTCCGTCCATCCTTGGCTGCTTTATGCTGTGGACGTGTACAACAAGGCCAGGAGGCATCGAAATGTCCGACACGTTGTGCGGTCTAACTTAATTTGTCAGTCTCGCATCCACTCGATAACATCAAAATGTCCTACACGTTGTGCACACTAACTTAATTTGTCACTCTCGCATCAACTCGGTAACATCGAAGACAGACGTTTGTCAGACGCTCATGCTCATTCTAGCTTTATTATTACATTACAGGGGCGAAATTGTTGATTACAGCTTCTTTCGCCATGTTAATTAATTGGGTAAGAATGCAGCACGTACCGTGTCGTCACGTACGTACGACGTGGCAGACAAGTAGCACTGTAGTAGTACATCACTGTTATACGTATGGCCAGAATGCATGCATTAACAGTCACACATACACACAATTACATCACCATTATAGGTAGTACACTTTCATATTATTGTGAAATAACGGGAACAAATAATACAACATGTGATGAACAACGTAGTACAGCCAACAGCTGGTAGCAAAGAAGTTTCGTCATCACAACGGTGTCCAAAGTGTTCTTGGATTCATTCCAGCTTGTACGCAGACGCCCATGAGTGCAACAAGCTACCGCACCAGGAGGCCAGTTGATCTAACATGATAAAGCAGTTTTTTGTCAAACACTTCATTTTGTCGCAATAATCAGGAGTAGCGTTGACTATATATAGTCTGCTGGAACTAGTACTCCCTCCGTCCGAAAATACTTGTCATCAAAATGGATGAAAGGGGATGTATCTAGATGTATTTTAGTTCTAGATACATCTCTTTTTATCTATTTTGATGACAAGTATTTTCGGACGGAGGGAGTATATGTGAAAGACGCAGTGTCTTTTCGCAATCCTAACCAGGGTAATTAAGATGATGGTGTCTATTGATATCCATTATTGAATCAACATTGAGCAATTAGCAGTAAGAAAATGACAAAGAGAAACTAGTCACCCATTTGAGGGAGTAGCATCATTGACTCAGTAAATATTGATATCCTTCCGAATATTTTTATACTTTTACAAAAAGTGTTTAATTTCATTATATTAGATCAGATCATTTTTACAGTGACTTACAAAAAAAGGTGCAAGTTGCACTTTTCACTAACATAAAGATCAACTTTTTCAGACATCGATCCAAAATTAGCAAAATCTCAATCAAATAAGAATTAGCAAAACCTTTATAAATAATCACTATTTCTTATAGAGGCTAAGCTTAACAATATTCAGATTACCCAGTCAATGAAAGTAGACGTGCATAAACTAACATAAGCTAGTTTTTTTCATTAATTACACTTTTATTAACTCATTATATGCTTAGTATCAAGAGGATACAGGGTAAATACCTTGATGCATTCGGTTGCTGGTGTACCTGATAAGGCAAAAAAATACATAAAAGGTCAAAAATATCATGAAACTTTTTTGGAAACAAAGTTTACCTACTCTTGTACCTGTATATAAAAAGTTCAGCCCAAGAATGAAATTCCGTTGACCTCGGGCCAAAAAAAACAAATTTCCTAGTACAAAGCTTATGAACAGTAACTTGTATATTTATAGCTTGATTTTGTTTTTTTGTCGCCCAGAATACATTGGAATGTATTCCTTCGCGAAACTTTTTATACATGTACAACTTTTGGCCATGCCGTCCCCAAAAAATTTCAGGATTTTTTGACCTTTTTTCTAATTACTAAATTATTTTTGCATATCGCGCGTGCACCAACACACGGGTGCGCCAAGTTTCCCTCCGAGGATACAAAGCATACGATATGGATGATTAGGATGCACACAGAAACCACGGGAAAACGCAAAGTGATAACAGACTAAAATCATTAAGTAAATTAAGAACATATACCCACCTAATTATTGGCAACGTATGTTGGTGCATGTAGTGATGCTACGTAAAGAGCCAGATGATTGTAGCGATGGTGGCCGCGATGATGAGGAGCGCTCCTCCAGCGTGGCGGCATCGCCGGGGCGAGGAAGTGGGGCGGGCGCCTCCACCATCATCTGGATCACGTGCACGGCCACGAAGAGTATCACTAGCATGAGCATGAGAGCCCTGGCAGGTGGTGGCGTGCCGGCCGGTCGCTCCGTGATGGAGTTGATGTGCAGAGAAGACGCCATGGATAGGAGCTGAAGAGCAATCATACGATCGAGTTCCTCTGCCATGGCCGCAGGCGCTGGGATGTGCCCTCCTGCCGGCGAGACCGGCCGTGAGTATATGTAGCGACATCACACAGCTGCACGATCGGGTATTCCTCAAGACGCCAAGTCAACGTCGTCTGACTCCGGCTACTGGCTGGCCGGCACATCCACAAATGTGCAGCATGCTACTGGACAGAGACTGATCGGACAGGCCTGTCTCACTACGGGACGCTATTGGACGGGAGGGCCTCCTCGACAGCATCAACGTGGTCTGCTAGGCTGCTACGATGCCGCGGCGTGCTAAGCCCTAGGTCGTCCGCGGCCTAAGGCATACTCCTATATTGCGTGTCACTGTCCAAGGTAATCAAACTGTCTCGTGGATTGTACTACGATAGCACCAATGCAGAGGTCTTTGGTACCATTTTTTTTTGTTTACGCTTCTGTTGGCAAAGCGAGCAAGGAAAGTGACAGACTCGTTGGATGTCTTGTGAGAAGAAGACAATGTTTAACCTAAAGACGGCTTGGTTTTCAGAGACATGGAGCTTTCGGTTGTTTCTTTCTTTTTCGAGAAAATTAGCACTTGCTTTCCGACTTCCGTTGCTGAAATTAATAAGCATGATACATAGGGCATGGAACTTTCCGATCCGGCTTTTGGCGAGCTAGGTGCTCTGATGTCAAAATCGACTTTGTTTTGAAAAATACCATAAATATATCTATTCTATTTATATAATCTATCTATTATATATACTAAAAACACAATACAAGTTTTATTCAAGGCACCATATTAATCCACGTCACTATCTACATTACAGTATATATTAAAGAAAAATCCATGTTATATTCAAGGCACACACATTAATCCACGTCACTATCTATTCTATCTTCTATCCATCTATTCTATTCTTCTGTCTGTCTATCTATCTATCTATCTATCTATCTATCTATCTATCTATCTATCTATCTATTCTATTCTATTCTATACTAAAAGCAAAATACAAGGTTCTACTGAACACACCACATTGATCCACATTATCAAAATTACTCAGGCCATTGGATTTGTAGTTCAACATATCACATCTGTTGGATCTCAGGGGTGCGTGGAAGCTTGCTATCCATGTGCGAGAGCCATGAGTTAGTCGCGAGATCTTATGGATTCCACCTCTAGCCTACCCCAGCTTGTTTGGGACTAAAGCCTTTGTTGTTGTTATTGAACTGACTACATCGTATCCATTAATTTACATAAACATACCCAAATATATCACAGCTGATAGAACTACATAAATGGATCTAAATATATTGTATCTATTAGATCTTATAACTATTACTATATACAAAAGAACATTATGTTTTTCGAGCATTGATATGTTATGGCAAGAGCATTGATAAGCATGGTAAATGCTTAGTCAAATGGTAGAAGGTATCTCTTCCAAAGTATGTTGGTGGCCTTGGAGTACTGGATTTCGAGGAATATAAACCAAACATTACTTATCAAGCACCTCTATAAATTCTTCTATCATCATGATATACCTTGGGTGCACATGATTTGGGAACATTATTATAGTAATGGGAATATCCATGTCACTAATTTCAATATTGACTCATTCTGGTGGAGAGACACAATGCCTTCACAACTAAGTTTTGGGATGATGAATGGTTGGATACAAAATTATCATTCAATTCCTCCATCTATATTTTTCTTGTGAAGATAAAGGCATTTTGGTCTATCATGGTAAGGAGTAATATAAATCTGATTACCATGGCATGTTTCGCTTTCTATGTATACAATATTGATGTACACCAAAATCAGGAATTCATGGATATGTTGCAACAACGTGATCAATGGAATTTTATTTGGAATGGCACAAAATACTCCACTAAGAACATCTATGATGAATTAATAGGCAATCCACCTCCTGCAAGTGCCACATTTAAATGTACATGGAAACTTGCATGTTATCAAAAAAAAATGTTCTAGCTTCTCATTCAGAACATACTTAATAAAGAGAACTTACCAGAAATAATTTCTATGTGGAGGATGTAACTTGTGTATTATGCAGCGAAAATGACACTGAGGGTTTCAAGCATCTATTTTTCGCATGTGATTTTAGCCAAACATTTTCTTTGAGCCTAGGATTACATGGAACATTGATATGGGCATATAAGAGATGTTCATTTATGGTAAGCGGTGGATCCCATGATCTGTAGTAAAGAATCGATCATGGCGGGTTGCTGAGCATATGGAAACACATGAAAAGTATCATTTTTCACCATAAATCTAAAGACATCAATTATTATCAAATGTTTCAAGGATTACTGTTGCATGATTATGGAGAGAGCTAAACCCCGTATGAAGGATGGTATGCAAGCACGGTTGGATACATTATAATTAGTTTTTTTTTCTTTTTTCTTATAAATATATGATACCTAACATCCCCTTTCCATTGTAAATATCGCATTTATATTAATGAAAAATATGAGTTACAGTAGCGGCCTTCCCTACGGTCTTTTGCTAAAAAAGATATAGATCTAACCATCAAAATATTTCATATAATGTGGATTAACATGGTGATTAGATAAATAACCATGTATTATGGTTTTATCGTAAAAAATAGATTTGAATGATGAACTTGTTCTTTGGATTATTATTTTCACAATGTAGGATGGACATGCATCCATGCTCTGTTGCATGTTTATCTGGCTGTTCAACTTTCGACATTTTTGTTTCAAGCCGTTAGTCTTCCTACCCGTGAAAAAGTTTTAGCATATTTTTTTAATATATAGAACGTAGTTTCAAATTTGCAGATCGTCCTGGAAATGATCTAATTAAGATGGTAATAATGCATTGTCCTAGTTGACTACCTTTTGCCTTGGTTTTATATCTAGCTGAAAACGAGTACATACGTGCGTGCCGACCAATAACGATGCAGGTCCTCGCCGAGGTATTTTGTTGTCTTGTCTATTGATTGCCCCAAGAAAAATCTTGGATCGATTTCTTTGTCTCCCTGACTCCATCTCTCTCTGGCTCTCTCCGCTGCCTGCTAGACCTTATTTTCTAAGCTGAGGTGTTGTACATATATATATATATATATATACCTGCATGGATGCCAATACCATATTTTCATTAATTGTACTGTAATGATAACTCCCGAACGTTCGGGACTTAAGCATGGCAACCCGAACGGGTTTAGATGGCAAGTTTAGTTTGCGTGAGATTAAGAAAACATGGCAATTTTTGACAAAAAAACGAAAAAGGACAAAGTTGCCATCCCCTATCAACTAAAGTTGCCATTCCCTATGAACTAAAGTTGCCATGTAAAAACGTTCGGGACGAAGTGCTCAAAATCCGAACGTTCGGGAGTTATCTCCTCGATCAGTATTGCTTCAAAATGTACTAGTACATGATTACAAGCTGGAAGTTAATTCCAAGGACAATGAAGTGTCCAACCCCAAATTAGTATGATAGTTCTTTTTAAGAATCACATCAACATCGTACAATCCGACGAGTTTATTTAACACATGGTCTCTCCGTACAACAAAATCCACGTCAAACACTTTTTTTTAGGTGCACACAGAAGTTTGGATAAATAGAAAAACAGTTATAAAGGCCATGGAGAGCCAGGCCGACACTTGAACTGGACGCCATCCACGCGCGAGACCTCCCTGTAATATATGTTCATTCGAGTGCTTCATGCATGCACTCTCCACAAACAGTGTATCGAACCAACCATTTCACCCGGTACCCAGACATTAGGCACACCGATGTTCGTCTCCATGCCCTACGCTCGACGTACGGCGGCCATTGACGAAGGCTCTCCCCCTTTGGCCGTACGTTGGGACAGATGTGCGGAACTGAGCGTCGCGTGGCACGTACGTCCCAACCGGCGTAACGTACGTTGAGATCGCCGAAGAGATTGGCGAGATGCGCACGACCTGGACAGTGGCCGTCTGACTAATGCTGATGAGATGACGGCGCTGTGGCTAGCTAGCTTGCGCATAGCGTGCTTGATCCATGCAATTTATGGTATTAGCTACTACCGACGGAGCTGCAGCTGAATGCCAATGCTATCCGCATGCATTGGGCATGGTAGACGAAGCAGCGCATGCATTGTGCGAGGTAGAAGAAGCAGAATTAAGTTGGACGACCAAGCACGACGTGCTACACACAAGCTGTCCAGAAAATTAAGGTGAAGTATACTACTGCTTGAAGTGCCAGAATGATATATATAGGAAACGTTCTGAAGCATCAGACCGTGACGTGGAACGACGCCCTCCAAATCAAGTTCACAGTGAAGGGGAAAGCTAGGGACGTCGCGCCAAAACGAATTCCAATCGGCCGAGTCAGGCGAGATTAGGACGTCTTTCCTCAGCTTAACAAAATGCAGATGGATTGTTTGCATCGGAGCTTTGGGCAGACATTATTGTTTACATCGGCTCCTGTAAAGCAAGTGTTTAAAAGAAGCACAACAGCTCAAATCCTTCGAGTAGCACGTACAAGGGGTGGATTCTCCAAGACCAAGCAAGATCTAGAGGTTTGCTCTCACATAGTGATATAAAGTTTTATTGGTCGTTGGATCGATGTACACTTTTCAGCGGCTGAGTCAAGTTTTGGATTATTATTATTTTGAGCACTGAGCCAAGTTTTGGATATTGGATGTTCCTAGAAAACTCCTAAAAACGAGTCTGACAGAAGAATTTAAGGTCCAGGTTCGCAAATACCAGGCGTCGTCCCAAATAGTTGATGTAAAATAAAACATCTCACAATTTACAACAGTTCACAAAAGACAAACATCGGCCATATATACGTCACAGGAGTCAGCATTGTTGCCGATGGCAAAAGATATGCCGACAACTTTTTATCGTGGCCGTCGGCATACATAGAAATATGCCGACGGCACCAGAAAACCGTCCGTAAAACTTGGCCGTAGAAAATTGACAGCTAGGCCGAGGGCAGCTGTCCGCAAAATTAAGGCCGTCGGCAAAGATCAAGCTTTCTATGCCTTCGGCATACAGGTCAGGTGGTCGTAAAACGGACGGTAGGGTCACCTTTTAGTGCTGACGGCCACCGAAACCCTCGGCATTGTCATGCACACTGACGGCTTTTGTTTGCCGATGGCTATCTGGCTAGCTGCCGAGGAAAACGAAGCCGATGGCCGTATACCTAGGGCAGCCATCGACATAGTCCTTTCCCGAGGGCATTTGTTTCAGGTTGGCGGATAGTACCTGATTTCTATAGTGCGTGTTTAGGTTGCTGCACAGCGCCAGCTGTTCCACCGACTGGTGGGGTCAGCCTCCTAAAGGCAGAGCCTCTCGCTGGTTAGGATTGTCAGCAGTTGGTCGTGGGTCCAATCCTCGACCCTTTTGGAAACTTGAGTTTATATTTTATAAAATGCAGAGAATTGTCGAAACAGTTATCAGAGACAAATGGAAGGAGAAAGTAAAAACTCGTGAAGTAAATACGTGTTATCTTCTGAATCAGGTGAAACATTATTATATGGTCCACGTTGGCCTCTGTTGCACATCCGCTTTATATATTTTTCATGCATTTTTATTTCTACCTGAAGCTTGAGAAATCATCGTGTGTTGGAGCATTTCAAGAAAATTTTATTCGTTTTTGCAAAATATTAGTCCCTCCAATCCAAAAGTGGAGTGGTTTCTGTTCATTGAAGTAAAATGACGACACTTATTTTGGTCACGCTCATCTGATCTTCTAGAGCGACCCGTTCATCTTTTCTGTTTGCCTGGTTGTTTGGGCTTATGGGCCTTTTTTCGGCATCATTGCTGGCCGAGCTATTTTTTCCCCACATACTATAAGAGAGGAGAGGAGTTGCCTTTGCTTCTTCCCGCCCATCGAACTAGCACGCCAGTCGCCTTTGCTCATTTCATATGTTTTTTTTGTTTTCTTCACATTACTTTTGTTATTTTCTTTCTGATAGTTTTCTCATTTTTTTTATCAAACTAATTTCTATTTTGTCATTTTCCCAGTCGATAGATAATTAGTTAAATCTAAGTCGATTCGGTAGCCGTAGATTCGGGACACCAAGTTTCCGTGCGTGTGTGTGTGTGTGTGTGTGTGTGTGTGTGTGTGAGAGAGAGAGAGAGAGAGAGAGAGAGAGAGAGAGAGAGAGATGGGGGGGGGGGGGTGAGTATGCTGGTAGAGATGTGAATGATGATATTAGCGTTTGACATCGAGTGTATGACCGCCAGGCGAAAACCCACGATTTAGATATCTGACTAGATCAGATAACATTATCATCCGCTCGTTGTTTTCTTTTTAAAGGTGTTGTCTGGAAGTTATGCTTCGAGAATGATAGCTCTAAATTTGGCTTGCAGTTCGATCGACCAAAATCATTATGTGAGTGTTAATTACGTTTTGACTGCGTTGTATTGGACTCTTGCTCCTTTGTTACATCACATATCGCTGGGTGGTTGGATTATGGTGTATACTCTATAGTCATAGGGTCTGTCATAGGATTGAAGAGATGTTGCCGCAAGGTTGCTCCTATATAGACGGGCTTCTTTTTTTCTGTAAGAAAAAATATTATGTGCAAATACTTGGCACTATTTTTAATACTATGATATATGGCGCTGTGCAGCAATCCGTTTGGAAGTTGTATGTTACCGTCTTTTAAAAAACAACAAAAAAATGAACATATTTTTTAGTGCAAAAAAAGCAAGTGTGTGTAAATTGTTTCCACAGAGCAATGAATCACATTGGTTTGTACCGCACAAAAAAATTGCACTATAGTTCGATAGGGTAGCTTGGTGTCTTCTCAAACTGAACAATGATTTCAATGGGAGTATAACCTTTTTCAACAATCACATAAGCCTGAGCTGAACCCAGTGTCTTTAGAAGTAAAGTAGGTGGTCGTAAAAGGCGACTAGGAGAGCAGCTCTTGACAGCTCTTCCGGAACCGTTTCATTGCCATCTCAGTTCTGCACATAGCATGTCCTAAACCAAATATGCAAAGAGAGTTTCATAAATTTACAGGCATCAGTAAACAAAAGAATAAGACTGATTGCTAGTACTGTACATAATAACTGGATAAGGATGGAAAGAAGAAACCTAGACACTTAATTATACCAACTTTCTCATTCCAGTGCCGAAAATGTTCAACAAAGAAGTACTAACACTGAAATATATGTGTTCATGATGTGGTTAAAACCCTGCTCTGTGGCCTTCTCTACAAATAAGACATGGTCATGTTGGAACTACAATATTATATAATGATAAGTTAGCCATAAGTCCCACAAATAAAGAGTGGACAAAATTTGAATGCACGATTTCACATACACATGAGGTGATTCCAAAACAAAAGATAACTCTTAGTTTGTAGAGTGACTGAAACAGCGTTGTACCGTTAAAATTATATCAACTTCTTTCCACTCTTAGCTCTCTTTTATGGAATGAAAAACAAAGCAAAATGTTCTCTGTGTTCAATATTAACATATCACGAAGATGAACAAAGCTCATGCTTTTAGAACAATCATTTTGCCGTAAGAAAATGGTGACCGGCAAACATGGATTAACTTCATAGATTTCTTTAGTTGACAACTTACGTACCTTATCAAATACAGCGACGAAACCAACCCGTTTTTGTAGATAACCGGATAGAAAATGGATAGTTGCAGTTTTCCCTCTACGAAAAATGTATATGGTTTATTTCTTGCTACTAATAATGTATCTTATACTTCATGTATGATCATGCTTTCTAACTACGAGGAATTGGTTCAGTCCTAACTTGTCTCATGAGTTTGATTTTTGACAACAATAACTTTTAAACACTTGAGTAAATATGAAATAATCCAGTGACCAATCCGGTTAAATTCCAGCTGATTTTCCCCGCAAAATAATCCAGCTAATTGTTGTTGTTTTTGCGGGGAAAATTCCAGCTAATATTGACAAACAGTTTAAGAGAAAATGATGTTAGTTTTAGTTTTTTCTAATATATAGGTAAAGACCAACTAAGAGGCATATGCAATAGAGTGCGTAGAAAAACCATTTACCTGGACCTTAAAAAGGTAAATGTGCACTCATTATAGCACAACCCCGAAACGAATGTTGGTTGGAGCAAGATTACAATAGGTTGCTAGGACTGCAATTTGACAAGTCCATGATGCAAGTGCATGCCTAAAACAGAAATGATAACTCATGAGCTAATTACCTAGGGTCTATGAAAAAGGAAAGAAAAACAATTTATCTACTTAAAGACAAATGCATCATTAAAGGAAGATGAATCCTGCCATACATACACTGAATATATACATATTGCTCTATACATATATAGTGCAACCCTAGCTCATCAGCATATATACGTTTTCAGGAGTTCCCTGCATTTCCCAGACTCCAAAACCAGACTAGGAGATCTCCCTTATTTTCGAAAAGATAAGAAAATCTTAGCTCACCTACGTGGGCGTGTAGTTTTCATGTGAGCTCCCTCCTCTTGCGGCGGTGAGAGAACCTACGGCCACAATGACAACTGCTCCAGTAAGGACCAGCGCCCACACCAAAGCAATGTGAGAGCGCATTGTTTGGGTGAGTAAGGCAGCTCTGATATGTATGACGCTCGTGCCAATAGAGAAGGTGATGGTGAGCAACGCGACAACTTCCATGACGGGTGAGAAGACAATGATGTCATCATCTGGTGATTGTTGAGCCAGTGGTTTAACTATAGCTTCAATCCAAAGGGATCGGCCAAACACGAGGTTGGTTAGAGTGATCACGAAATAAACGCGCACATTGGCCATGTGCGGGGAGGGGGTGGTGTTGGCTGTGCCGTTCAGTGCAATGGTGGCTTGATGGCCCAAAGTAAAAAATGTTGCGCAGAGAAGCGGCATATATAGTGCAACCCTAGCTCGATGGGCACAGAGTGGAAATGTTGCGCAAAGAATTGACATAAATGTTTTCACTTTATTATGATGTGTTTTGAGTGGTCTTGGGATCTTCGGGCATTGTGGAGACACGATTGGGGACGAGGGCTCAGCCTCCACATTGTTGAGACAGAATCCGGTCTCTCCCAAGAATGATTTGAAAACAACAAGAACAAGAAAACATCAGCGTCCACAATATATTACTCGTAGTAAACATTTATAGGTTCACCATCGTTGTGCTCTGCAGCGACGTGGTAGAACATTCTGGTCTTCTGCTCTGACAGGAATAGCAGCCCGGGAGTTCCAATGCTCGCCAAACTCCTATGTTGCACCGTGGATAATCACCATGGGTGGGACTTGCCCGCAAAAAAAAATCATGGGTGGGACCACCATCGTCCTCGGGAATGGCAAGAACGTGTCACAATGGCGTCCCTTCAGGAGTAGTGATCGAGGTGCAGTGAGCGGCTAGCTACTGGAGTCGAGCTACCTCATCAGTCCACAAATGTTTGCCGAAATGCCCAGCTGGAGGAACAAAAGGTGATGTGGGTTGGCCGCCATGTGCACATTTGGGAAAAAAGAAACCACCCAGCCTCAACCAGAAACCATCTACTATTGCTCTGTTCTGGAACACGATGAACTATGCGAAAACTTGCAGGGCTAAAACTACCCTATTATGTGTGTCCAAGTGTGACACACATAATTTTCCTATAATTTGGGTGGATGATAACACATTAAAAGATGATTATCCTAGGTTAAATGATCTATGTTTTTATCATAGCATAAGTAGTTGAGGCTATCCAGAAAGGGTGGTCAGGTTTTAGATTTAGAAGAATTTTACAAGGAGAAACCCTGGAGTTGTGGAATAGTTGAAAAAACAGATGTCAAGAAATTGAAATGGGGAATGGCAAAGATAAGGTGGAGTGGATCTGAACCGGGGATAGAAAATTTTCAGTTAAATCCTTATTTTTTCTAAAAAAAAGTTAAATCCTTATAGAGGAAAATGATTACCGAGGACTGTAAAATTCCAAAAATAAATAAATATGGAAGGTGAAAGTGCTTGCCAAAATCAAAGTGTTTTTGTGTTTGGTTAAAAGAAAAAAGTATCGTAACTAAAGATTCACTGTTAAAAGGGGCTGGAGAGGTTCCAAGGAATGTGTGCTTTGTGGTAAAGATGAAATTGTTAATCATTTACTTTTCTCCTGTTCTGCTGCTTCACTGATCTGGAGTTTGCTTAAATGTTCCTTTTGTTTGAGATCTACTCCCTCTTCTATTGAAGATTTCTTTGGGAGATGGATTAAAAACCTTTAGAAAGGTTGATAAAAAAATTAGCCCTGATTTGTGTGGCTGCTCTTTTTTGGACCATTTGGAAATGTAGAAATGGGATTATTTTTTATAACAAGATTTACAATGATCCCATGACATTGATTCAACTGGTGAACTATTGGATAATGGTTTGGTCTATTTTACAGACAAATGAACAAAGCAAAAGGGTGCTGGAGTTGGGAAGAAGGCTACTAGAACATGCAGCAAGTGATGTGTATAAAGCTTCGGATGGATGGAGGTACAACGTGCCAAGGCTGGGAGGGCGAGGATCTGCCGAAGCCCTCGCTTCATGCTAGCTGCTGGGTGCGGCGTGCTTCTTCTCTAGATGTAGTAGTGGTGGTTTAGGTCGTCGGTACTTTTGGGGCTGTCCTTGTCCCTTTTGGTTTGTTCCTGTTCTTACCAAAACTTGTGGTTTGTTAGCTCCCCTCTTCTAGTCAGGTCTTTGCGCGTGTGCTGCCTGGGAGTGGGAGGTGAGATGCTTGTGAGTTTCGCGTTGGTTTGCTGGTGACATTCTCGGATATGTCTGAGAGTGCGCCTGATGGTGCTTGCTTTATTTTGGGTCCTCTAGTAGTATGATAGTAGTTGGACTGGTGCTTGTAGCTCGTATTTCCCTTAATGGAAATCGGAAGGGGGAAGCCCTTCTTTTCCTCAAAAAAAAAATGTGTGTCCAATGTAGGAAACGCACAGGCACTTTGGCTACTTCAATGAAGATGAACATACAATTCTCCATTATAACCTTGTGGCAGACTAAGGTAAAAGATTTGAACGAACGAACCTGTAGGGGCGGTAGAATTAATCTGGAACCATGGACGTGGAAGCCGACTGTCTCATCTAAACAATGGAACCGATCGACTACATATAAGTTGCCTGAAAAGCAATTTCATGCAAGTCGATGTGGCCGAACCATAGGATTAACATCCAACGGCTGCTCTAGTTTCTTCCTCCACCCACCTCGACAGGCCTCCGGCGAGGTAGCTCTCTAACCCAAGCGGCATCAATGTGAAAGCCCCAAACCAAAGAACCCTCGCCCTGGCTTACAGCAGCGATGCCGCGTCATCCCCGTCTTGACCGCGGAGCTCCGCGAGTGCCTGCCCTAATCGTATTCTCTGAAAAATCGACTTGTACGAAAGAAAAATAAATCAGTTGGCTTACCAACAGCAAATGCGCCAAACAATCACGTAGCATGCAGATGGCTGCACGCCGGGGCCGACGGCCCGCCCACCTCCGTGAACCCGGCCACGGCTCCCTAGCTACGTACGTATGCCGCTGCTTGCTCCGCCGAGGTAAGCTGGGCTGAGACGCATGAATGTTGCAAGGCGCGCCGCAAACAAGAAGCGATGAGGAGCAGAGCATTAAGGGGAAGGGAGAAGAAGAAATGCATTTTGCGGCACGTACGGTGACGTGTGCTTGGAATACTCCGTCAAAAACAGAGCGAGGCGAGGAGGGCATCGAGAGGTCCGACACGGACGTAGATGCATCGTGCAGATCGTTACCGATGAGATCCAAGAGGTGGCAAAAGAGGGCGTACGTGTCTGGCGGTCATACGTTTTCTCTTGTCGGGTGATTAACTGAACTGCAACAGCAGCAACGTGTAATGGTCACGCATGTAGAGTACGTACGTTCCAATCAAGTATCGAGCACCATGCTTGTTTCGTTCAGTCTCGTATTTGACTAAGATGTTCCATATCCGTCTGTTAGTAATTACACACACTCATGATTCACGAGTCAATCCCACACTAGGATAGTGTTGAAATAAAAATTGATTCACGAGTAAAAATCACAATTGGTACTCCTTCGATCCCCTTCAAAATGTAAACCGTATTTTGACTCCGTAGGACCAAAATTAATTTACTTCATTAGTAAGTATGTCATAAACCAAATATTATCATGGTACTTATTTTAGTCACATACTTCCTCTGTCCCAAAATAAGTAATTTGACTTTATACTAATTTTGTACTAAAGCTAGTACAAAATTGAGTCATTTATTTTGGAACGAAGGGAGTATATAATTGTTGTCTTCACTGACGACAATATAGAATGTATAACTAATTTAGATCATGAATCGATCTCGATCGAGCAGTCATCGGGTTCTGGAGCATTTCAGACCTTTTTTTTTGCGCAAACAGACCTTTTTGTTAAGACAAGAGTTTTTCTTAAAAAAGAGTTTTAAAATCGATGTCAATGGATCGAGGTCAAGACGTAAAGTATTGTTGAGTAAATAGGCAATTTCTCGATTAAATTAATCCATGAGTAAATCACTAGCATGGCATTGACTAAGTTGATGACGTACTGACTCTGATCTAAACATGCACGTACTAAGCAAACAGTAGACAGATCTACACATACTGCTAGTACTGCTAATATGAAAATAATCAGGAGCGGGATAAACGAGTTATACCCTCCAGTAGGCCACGCAGAGGCCGCGGCTTTGGTGGCAGCAGCGGCGTCCTCGGCGGCCTTCTTGTCGGCTTCGGCTTTCTCGGCGGCGGCACGTTCGGCGTCGGTGGACATGGTGATGATGAAGGCGACGCTGACGTAGAGGAAGTAGACGATCGGAAGCGAGCAGTCGCGTAATCGCTGCCCAAAAACCTATTCGCCCCTCACCCCGTACAGGAACCAGAAGGGCGTGGTTTCGGAGACCTGCTCTCCCGTCGACCGTGTATGCGGCGGACGGGATGGAGTCACCGGCGGTAGCAGCAGTGAAGGAACGACGGTGGGTGTGCGCGTGAGCAGATGTGATCTGTTCGTGGCCGCTAGGGTTAGGAGACACCGCATACTTATAGGCGCAGCCGCGTGGAGAGACTCGGCTCGGCTCAATCCCGCAACCCGCGGCGCGGCGCGTCGTGACGAGGCGTGGCGTGGCGAGGCGGGCGGCGGAGGAGGAGTGCGCGAGGGCCTCTTCTCTTCTCAAGCTCCAATAGCATGTAGAAGAGAAACCCTTATAAACCACTCCAACTCTCCTTCCACTTCCGGGGTGGGACTAAACTTCCCACTACACCTAGTGCCATATAACCCACATGGGCCCTTAGAGATTTTTCAGAAATTGCAATATGGGCCTAGAGCCCATCTCAGATTTCAGCAATCCCCCACCAGATCTCGAGGGCCCATTGTGTCCTCTGTTCCAATTGCTGTTTCGATATACCAGTGTTTCAGTGAAGACCTGTTAAGGTTGAACTTCACCTAGAACAAGTGGCTACACTCCTTCACAACTGAACAATGGACTATGCCTTGAATTGTCAGTTTGGCGTAAAGAAGTTTCACTACATGTCTTACTAGTACTAGGCTGCCGAAGGCTGACCCCTCGGGTGGAGCATATAAGTCACACTCCTGGCCTATTCATGAGCTTACTAGAGATCACCCCAATCTTATAGACTGTGACCAGCAGTCAGGCTCATATAGGTGTGTTCCTCCAAAGATCGCTCTGTAGGATAGCATCTTGCTTTTATAAGCTTTGGAACACATTAAGACCATAGTCATCCTACCATACAGTATCGAGAGTATTGCATCTCCAACGGAGTGGGTTAGTATAGTTACTCTCCTCAGTTCACCACTGGCTTGTTTTCCCAGGTCCTAGTTCACGGGATCTCCGATCACATAGGTTGGGTTACCACCATGGCAACTCATGTGGGTCTCATACCCATCTCCCTCGATGCATTATCTATCACAACACGTGATAGCCCTTTTGTAAAGGGATCTGCCAGATTCTTAGCCGTATGGACATAGTCCAACACTATCACTCCGGAGTTTCTTAATTTTCTGACAGCTTTTAATCTCATTCTTATGTGTTTGGTGGACTTCATGTTGTCCTTTGAACTCTTCACCTTGGTGATGACAGTCTGATTGTCACAGTTCATAAGGATAGCCGGAACCGGTTTATCAACCAATGGCAAGTCCATCAAAAGATCTCAAAGCCATCTCGCTTCAACACTAGATGTGTCTAATGCCGTTAATTCTGCTTCCATTGTCGATCTCGTTAAGATCGTTTGCTTGCAACACTTCCAGGAAACAGCGCCACCTCCAAGAGTAAACATATACCCGGTTGTGGCCTTCATCTCATCAGCATCAGAGATCCAATTCGCATCACTATACCCTTCAAGTACCGATGGGTATCCGATATAGTGAAGTCCATAGTTTATAGTACCTTTCAGATAGCGCATAACTCTTTCAACAGCATGCCAATGTACATCACCCGGTTTGGAAACAAACCGGCTCAGTTTGCTCACAGCAAACGCGATGTCAGGCCTCGTTGCACTCGCTAGGTACATTAGTGAACCAATGATTTGAGAGTATCTCAATTGATCTTTAGCCATGCCTTTGGACTTTCGAATCAATACGCTAGGATCATATGGTGTTTGAGATGGTGTGCAGTCCGAATATCCAAAACGACTCAACACCTTCTCAACGTAATGGGATTGCAGAAGTGTGATCCCACCCTCATTATCTCTCAGTAGCTTGATGTTCAAGATAACATCAGTCACACCAAGGTCTTTCATCTCAAAGTTCTGAGATAGAAACGATTTGACATCCTCAATGACTTTGAGGTTTGTTCCGAATATCAGTATGTCATCAACATACAAGCACAGTATAACTCCTTCGCCCCCACCATGGCGATAGTATACACATTTGTCAGCCTCATTAACAACGAAACCAACAGATGTCAGAGTTGTATTAAACTTATCATGCCATTGCTTAGGTGCTTGTTTCAGGCCATATAAAGATTTTATCAACCTACACACCTTTCTTTCCTGACCATCTATCACAAAGCCATCAGGCTGTTGCATGTAGATTTCCTCCTTTAGCTCTCCATTTAGAAAAGCTGTCTTAACATCCATCTGATGGACGAGAAGACCATGTGAGGCCGCCAACGAGAGTAATACTCGAATGGTGGTCAGTCTAGCTACAGGTGAATAAGTATCAAAGAAATCTTTCTCTTCTTGCTGGTCATAGCCCTTGGCCACAAGCCTAGCCTTGTA
Organism: Triticum monococcum; assembly: GCA_034509565.1. Classification (NCBI taxonomy): domain Eukaryota; kingdom Viridiplantae; phylum Streptophyta; class Magnoliopsida; order Poales; family Poaceae; genus Triticum; species Triticum monococcum. Next base: position 582,207,661 of record CM067845.1, read on the forward strand.
CTTTTCAATCGTACCATCGGGCCTAAGCTTCTTTTTGAACACCCACTTACATCCCAGTGGTTTGCAACCATACGGACGGTCAGTGATCTCCCATGTCCCGTTAGCCATGATGGAATCCATCTTGCTACGGACCGCATCCTTCCAGTAGTCAGCTTCTGGAGAGGCATACGCTTCTGAAATAGAAGTGGGAGTATCATCCACGAGGTACACGAAGGAATCATCACCAAAGGTCTTTGCAGTCCTTTGTCTCTTGCCCCTACCAAGGGTTTCCTCGTCATCCTCCTCAGGATTTTCATCATGTGTTTGTTCATAATATTCCATAGGGATGGCAGGTTCAGGAGTCTCCTCAGATTCCTGTCTAGAAGTGCTTTGCATGTCTCTCATAGGAAAAATATCCTCAAAGAATGTAGCATCCTTAGACTCCATAATTGTACCGACCTTCTGGTCAGGTACCTCAGATTTCACTACTAGAAATCTTTAGCCAACGCTGTTCTTAGCGTAGCCCAAATTAACGCAGTCCACAGTCTTGAGTCCAAGCTTACGCTTTTTGGGGATCGGTACGTTGACTTTCGCCAAACAGCCCCAAGTGCGCAAGTACGAGAGTGTCGTCCTTCTCTTTGCCCATTTCTCATAGGGAGTGATCTCATTATCCTTTGTCGGAACTTTATTTAGGACATGACATGCCGTCAATATAGCCTCCCCCCACCATGCCTTGGATAAACCCGATGTATCTAACATGGCGTTAACCAAATCAGTTAGAGTACGGTTTTTCCGCTCGGCAACCCCGTTTGACTGGGATGAATAGGGAGGCGTCCTCTCATGAATAATGCCGTGTTCCGCACAGAAGGAATCAAACTCACTCGAGAAGTACTCTCCACCACGATCTGATCGAACTCGTTTAATTTTCTTTTCAAGTTGATTTTCAACTTCTGCCTTATAGATTTTAAAGTAGTGTAGAGCCTCATCTTTAGTATTTAACAGATACACATAGCAATATCTAGTGGAATCATCTATCAATGTCATGAAGTATCTCTTTCCACCTTTAGTCAACACACCATTCATCTCGCAAAGATCAGAATGTATGAGTTCTAATGGTGCCAGGTGTCTCTCCTCCGCGGCCTTATGAGGCTTGCGAGGTTGCTTAGCTTGCACACATGAAAGGCACTTAGAACCTTTGGCTAAAGTGAAACTCGGGATTAAATCCAACTTGGCTAGCCGCGTCATAACACCAAAACTAATGTGACAAAGACGTGAATGCCAAACTTCAGATTCATTAACATTCGAATGAATATGGTTCACGACTTTATTACAAAAATCTGCGAGGGAAAGGCGGAACATCCCTCCGCTCTCATAACCTTTTCCAACAAAGAGTCCATATTTTGTAACAACTAATTTATTAGACTCGAAAACCAACTTAAACCCTTCTCTACATAGAAGGGAGCCACTAACGAGGTTCTTCTTGATGGCGGGGACATGCTGCACGTTCTTCAGCTGCCCGATCCTTCCTGAAGTAAACTTCAGATCGACCGTGCCAACACCATGAACAGAAGCACTCGCGCCATTCCCCATCAATACGGACCCGTGACCTGTGACCTGGTAAGAAGTGAACAATGAAATGTCAGCACACACATGAACACCTGCACCTGTGTCCACCCACCAATCGTTGGGTTGAAACACTGAAAAAACAGTAAATAAATTACCGTACCCAGATGCACCATTCTCATTGTTGCCCACAATCATGTTGACAGACTTAGAGTCCTGTCCTGACTTCTTGTACTTGTTTGGGCACTTGTTGGCCCAATGTTCAGCCGAACCACAAGTAAAGCAGCCCTCGTCCTTCTTGTTCTTCTTGAGGGTCTTCTTACCCTTCTTCTTAAAGTCGGTATTGTGTTGGACACCGTTCTTTTTCTTGGACTTGTGGGAGTTGAAGTTCTTCTGGTTCACCATGTTGGCAACAGAAGTCCCTTCGGCCCCTTTTCCGTGCGAGTCTTTTGCCCTCGAATTCTGCTCAACACTCAGATGGCCAATGACATCCTCCACAGAGAATTCACGCCTCTGATGTTTCAGAGTGGTGGCAAAGTTCCTCCAGGAATTAGGGAGCTTAGCGATTATGCAGCCCGCGACAAACTTGCCCGGTAACTCGCACTTGAGAAGCTCAAGTTCCTTAACAATGCATATTATCTCATGAGCCTGCTCCAATACAGGACGGTTTTCAACCATCTTGTAATCGTGGAACTGCTCTATAATATACATCTCGCTCCCTGCATCGGCGGCCCCGAATTTAGATTCGAGCGCCTCCCACAAGTCCTTGGCGACATGCACATGTAAATATGTGTCGACCAGTTTATCTTCGATCACGCTAAGAACCGCTCCGAGAAACACAACGGTGGCCTCCTTGAACGCCTTCTCCTGTTCAGGAGCAATCGTTCCCGTGGAGACACCGGTGACCCAGAACACGTTCATAGCCGTGAGCCATAACGTGGTCTTAGTCTGCCAACGCTTGAAGTATGTACCGGTAAACTTATCCGGTTTCAGTGCAGCGGCAAAGCCACTTGCCGAGAAATTCCTACACATAATAGGTTTTTGGATTGTTGAGTAAATAGGCAATTTCTCGATTAAATTAATCCATGAGTAAATCACTAGCATGGCATTGACTAAGTTGATGACGTACTGAATCTGATCTAAACATGCACGTACTAAGCAAACAGTAGACAGATCTACACATACTGCTAGTACTGCTAATATGAAAATAATCAGGAGCGGGATAAACGAGTTATACCCTCCAGTAGGCCACGCAGAGGCCGCGGCTTTGGTGGCAGCAGCGGCGCCCTCGGCGGCCTTCTTGTCGGCTTCGGCTTTCTCGGCGGCAGCAGACATGGTGATGATGAAGGCGACGCTGACGTAGAGGAAGTAGACGATCGGAAGCGAGCAGTCGCGTAATCGCTGCCCAAAAACCTATTCGCCCCTTACAGGAACCAGAAGGGCGTGGTTTCGGAGACCTGCTCTCCCGTCGACCGTGTACACGGCGGATGGGATGGAGTCACCGGCGGCAGCAGCAGCAGCGAAGGAACGACGGTGGGTGTGCGCGTGAGCAGATGTGATCTGTTCGTGGCCGCTAGGGTTAGGAGACAGCAGATGTGATCTGTTCGTGGCCGCTAGGGTTAGGAGACACCGCATACTTATAGGCGCAGCCGCGTGGAGAGACGTGGGCTCGATCCACGTCCGAGTCCGTGACAGCTCACGATCCGACATCTCACATCGTGGCCCAACCCGCGGCGCGGCGCGGCGCGGCGCGGCGGGGCGGGCGGTGGAGGAGGAGTGCGCGAGGGCCTCTTCTCTTCTCAAGCTCCAATGGCATGTAGAAGAGAAACCCTTATAAACCACTCCAACTCTCCTTCCACTTCCGGGGTGGGACTAAACTTCCCACTACACCTAGTACCATATAACCCACATGGGCCCTTAGAGATTTTTCAGAAATTGCAATATGGGTCTAGAGCCCATCTCAGATTTCAGCAAGTATGGCCGGCAACAATTTACAGCACAGGTTTCACCACCATGCCTCCAAATAGGAGAGTTCCCTCCCGGGCGGTGATCATACTACTATAGGATATTCCAGCTTCTGCTAGGGCCGGCCGGGTGTGACACGTCAAGAAAACCTCTCCTGGTTTGGATGCATGGTAAATCACCTTTTTTTTGTATTTCACCTGATTAATTTGGAGCTTTTCATACCAATCATCAGGTCGATCCAACAAACTATGGATGCAACAAAAGACTAGGACATAAGCTAGTAGTAGAGCAATAGTGGGCACCGTAGTAGTACTCGACCGGCCGTACAAAGAGGTAGCTAGAACGGGCAGTAGCCCAGTAGTATGCACTTATTGGCAGACGTACGTGCATGCAGCTGCCGTAGTGCATGAAGAGCTAGATCGATGGCCATGGGCTCAGGGCGATGGCGATGGCGACGATGAGAACGCCGGGCCGAGGAGGCTGCCCAACCCTCCTTGGACCGCATGCATGAACAGAGCATGGGCATGAGTGAAAGATGCAAGCAGCTGGCGCGAGGCTTCGTGCTGGCGGCGAGGACACGACGACGGCCCCGCGCGGGCGCGCGCCCAAGTTCTTGGCCGGCCACACCATACATGCGAGCTAAATTTTTCACTAAAGTTCCATATGGCAAAGGTTAACACTTTAAGCCTCATGTGTAATTTTAAATAATTTAGATTATTTAAGAAAAAGTCAGACAACTGATAATTAAAAGAAACATTAAATGGTAAACTTTAATAATTATTTACTATTTCATTTTTTTTAAACAATAAATTTTGGTTTATGTTCTTTTTTTTAGTCTGGATAGGTCCACCTTAGATATCCAAATGCCAGGTCTGAACTCGTTGTGACGGTATCGCCATGACTTGACGTCAAAAGTATCAACAAAAGGATATCGCTATAGAAAACATGACCACTTTATAATTTAAACTTATGTCTTTCAGGTGGGCGCACCTTCTTAACTCCATATAGTTTCAGCTTTGCCTGCTTTAAAAATAATCATTTTCTACATTCTTTAATAGACTGGGTGTTCACAAACTCTTTGGTTACCGTAATAAGAATGCTTGGCCTGAAATTTCATATGGAACCACAACTATACCTATGTCGAAGAAGGAAGACTGATCCACACCCGCTCCAACCACATACACATCGCCTTGAGCGACAATTGGTACTTCATATGTTGAAGCATAGTCCACATATGAAGCCAATTTGAACAAGGTAAATAAACTGCATAGAAGAAGATGTTTTGCCATTAAATACAAAATCATTTCTATATAGCCACACAACCATAGTAGGGCGAACACTTTCACCCTTAGCATGCTAAACTTATTTGCTATTCTGTCAAGCCGGTGACCAGTGGCGGAGCTAACAATATGTTGGGCGGGCCAGGCTGAAGGTAAAGCCTAAGTTTTCTATCTGCATGGCCCAGTTTTAGCATTAGGCTCACTGTTTTGGTAAAACTTGGGCGGGCCATAGCCTTGTTTTGTTTCAACGTAGCTCCGCCACTGCCGTTGACCATATCAATTGGCTACACTTGTGTGCAGATATAATTTGGATGCTATTCAGATGACTGACCACGTAGAAGGCATAAATTTGAATTGAAAGAAGAGGGGTTTGATTGTCTCGTTGTGAGTACAAAACTTACACGTCTTACTTTGCCAGTTACATCGTGCGAGGTTGTATTTAGTTAGAACAACTCCTTTCCAAAGATACCCATGCAAATGTTAACTTGTTTCATGGCATCTTCGATTTGCATATTTATGTATTGTATTAGTATCCACAGAAATCTCTATGTGTGAAAATGCATGATACATAGAGTTGACCATGAAGTATCCATATTTACTTGGGCGGTGATTAATTTACATTTCTTGTATCTGGCATTAGCATAGTGGTGGAATCCCGGACACATCGGGCGTCATCGGCGAGGTCCATTAGAAAACAACCCTTCGGGCCTCGGCGAGGAGCGCTTGTTGGCGTTTTCGTTCAGGACTGGCACAAGAATGGCGTACACAAATGTTTCCACCTTTCCCTCCACACACCTTTGTCTTGTCTTAACTGCAGCACCTCATTTTCTCAGCCGAACTGTTAACTAATTAAGTGAGTAAGCGCCAGTGTGTAGATATATAGTAAGATACTTCCTCTAATTCATATTACTACTTGTCACTCAAACGAATGTATCCAACACGGATCAGAGAGTGTATCATATTCTCATTTCCGTCGGGATGATCAATGATGCAAGTTGCACCCAACCATACAATTTTGTTTCGCCTCCTTCCCCGAAATTATGTGTTCTACACTTGCATCTTCCATTTGCAAAGTTTTACTACAACTCCACCCCCTTACGTTCTCATGGCATGACTGGCTCCGGTGCCGTATATTACACCAAGAAATCAGATCTCCGTGGAGGCATCCGGACAAGTCATATCGTACGTCCAAGTTTCGGACAAATGGGCCCAGGTGAAGCGATTGATGCGCTGCCCGTTTGTCGTGCCCTACGTACCAGCCCTGCATGTTTCATGTTGTTGTATAATATATGTACAAGTATAAATGCATAGTCCATCTTTGGTCATCAACTTAAGCTTTTGGATAACTGGCTGGTGCGTCCAGTTCTACACTATATAAAAGAAAACAGTTTAGTCAGATGTTGCACAAATAAATCAACGGTAACATGATACCTTGGGTGTATTAGGTTTCCCAAAACTCAATTACACTGAAGGTTCTTGCTCCGATTTTAGGTGTTTTTTGTGTGTTTGTTTAGAATATGTGTCCTCAAGAAGACGAGGCGACGACGCTTTCTAAAGATGGAATAAGGTTTTTCTCGTCTAGCCTGTTTCGGCGGTGCGTCTAGCGCCATTGCATGTAGGGCATGTGGAGGCATGTTTTCAATGGATCTCATGGAATTCGGTCGGCTTGTCTTCGGAGGATGCACTTGGATCCGGTCTACGTTTGCCTGTATGAATGTTGGATCCTTTCAATTTATACTTCTCTTCATTGGACGACGGCGTCTTTGCTCCCTCCAGTGCTTTTAGTCATCGCTAAATGGTCTATAGACCAGAATGTAATTTTTATTTGTAGTGTCTTTGTACTGGATTGACAATTACGAACAAAAAAAAATCTCATATGCATCAAGTAAAACCATGTAGGCGTCGTACCTGAGATAAAAGTTTAAGACAAGTTAAAAGTGGAGCGTATATTCTTAAATGAAAAATGAATAGGCACTGTTCCTACTGTTTGCACGAAGGAAAAAAAGAGAGGGAAGAAATAGAGTGGACCGGCCGGGCCAGGGCCGCTCGACCTGGTTTATTTGCAGATTGCAGCCGGCCGAAGAGCCGAAGATCGAGATCGGGCCGGCCAGGGCTGCCCACCCTCATATTAGTTCCATCCCCGGTTTCAACAACGGAGAGGGAGGAGAGGGAAAAGGGAATAATGGCTTAAGGTTTGGGTGCAATATATAGCACGACCGAGATGCGGCAGACGTGCCGAGTATAGTACGGCGTCGGACCCTATCCTACTGGTAGATTGGTTCTAAGTATTAATTAACGACGAGTTTATTCTCCTCTTCCATACTCAACTTACCGCGAGTTTTCTTTAAGAGGCGTCGATTACTAGATGCCCGTTACGGAGCTTTGTTCACCCGGTAAAGTAGCTAGCGTACGTGCAGCTTGCGACGGAGACAAATAAGCAGCACGTTACAGGTCCTTGTCCAGCAGACAGCTTAATTAGGGCTCGTGCGAAAAAAGAATAAGCATGCAGCACGATGAGTTCAAGTCGATCGTTGTCGAAGGGGCAGCTTATCTTGGATCTTTCGCTCGAGGCCGTGAACAACAAGCTACTTCCTCCGTTTCAAATTGTTTATTGCAGATATGGATATATCTAAATGCATTTTAGTTCTAGATACATCCATTTCTACGACGAGTAATTTAGAACAAAGAAAGTAGTGTTTTGCATGCACCTCTTGATATCCCCGATCAATCGAGGACGAGTTGTAACGATCGACGTCAATCGTCCTAGATTGAGTGAGTCCCGGCCGGCGTATAGCTAGCTAGACGCACAAATTTAAACCTTTCTCCCGAAACAGGTAGTTTTCTCTCGCTTTATATATAAAATAACAACCGAACAGAATGCACGCGGGATCGCATGCAGCTGGCCAGCCTCCATACATCCTGCTGCTTCGATGACGTTGTCAGTGGCACCTTTAGAACTAAGACCTGGGCCTAGCTCAGGGCAGCCGATTTGTGGGCACGCAAGTGCAGGCACCGAGTCCTTTTATTTTCGACCTTTTTTAAACCTTTATATCTATTAAATGAACAATCTAAATTAAGCTTTGTTTTCGTATCTGTCTTTCTTGTCATAAGGGCTTTTAAATAAGATCCATTTTGAATATGTCTTGACGAATTTTAAAACTAAATGTTAAGTCAAAAATGTTAAAACTCAGTATGAGCGACCGATAAAATCATAATTTTTGTGCCTACAAACAACAACAACAACAACAAAATTTATCTATAAAACTTGGTAAGAGCGAGCGAGAAAATCGCAACTTTCAGATAAGTTTCAACGACTGAAACTTAGCTAAAAAAAACTTAAACTAGTTGTACTCTTGTGCGGGATTCAACTATTACGCGAATCGCGATCGAGAGGCCGAGCAGGGCTTGGCGAGCACGTATTGATGCCCGCCATTGCTACCTTCCTGACCTATGGCGGGCACAAAACCATGCCCACCAAGATGCCATGTTAGCTGTGGCGGGCGCCCTTGTGAGGCTCGCCCGGCACTTAAGGGCTTTTAGTGCCCTCCTCTCCCGAGCATTCCTGCAATAGTGCAAACGGACTTGAATCTAAGGGTCTCACACTTAAGGGAAGGAACCTATGATGTCAGATCCGACTCCACATGTCAGACATGATCCAACCTAAACTTTGATCTGTGCCAAGTATGCTGGTGGGCTTAGGATCCATGCAAGGCTAATGTGTTGAGCCCGTGATGGCTGCCTATATATAGTGGAGGTGCGGTACACATATTCAGCTCATCACTTCGGTGTTTGTTGTTAGGGTTTTGCAAGTGTCCACCTTCATTTCATACACCCAACCACTATTAAGCCCCTTGAATCGCACATGACGGTGAAAAACTGTGTATGAAAGTGGCATCAGAGACGCTGCAAAAATAGAACCGTTTGCGGAAAAAAATAGTTGTGTGTGATGTAGGTCCATAACGCACGACCAAAAATTAAAAATGTATGCAACAAAGTTCATACAGTTCTTAAGAAAGAAATGTATGTGATGTCGTCATCTATTGCACACGAATATTTCTGAATGATCGTGGGCTAAAACTGGCAAACAGGTCGAGTTGCGGAATTGTGTATGATGAAAATAACACATCGCATAGAACTGTGGTAGCTAGTCCATGTGCAATATAGTTCATACAGTTAGTAGAAAACAATTGTGTGTGATACTTAAAGTTTCACAAACAACTATTTTCAGGAGAATATCTGCAAAGATCACGACACCTCATGTTGTTTTGTAGCCAAAATCGCATACAGGTAATCTTTCCAAAGCATGCGAGATTATCATTAGTATAAATATATTCTCGGAAGGTAGTTGACACTAACAAAAAAAGACGTTCAGTAGAAAAATAAGATAGGAAATCATTAAATAATACTCCACGTGATCTAGTTCATTAAATAATATTTATATATATCATCACACATGTATACCTGTGATGAGATAATCGTTACTACAAATATATATGAAATTTAGAGATAAATTAAACCCAAATTCAACAATCCCTCCCGAGGGCCCTTTCCCTTCTTCTGGCCATGCACTCCCTGGTGCGCACCGGCTTCCCATAGCGGAGGGAGTTGGCCTCTTCCTCTGCCGAGTGAAGTCTGTTTTAAACCTTGAATTCATACAACTAGTCAGAATCGAACCCTCACGTCCTAATCCCTGAAATCGATACCCTGACCTCTGGGATCCCGGTCAGTATCAACCTTGCATCCACCCTAGAGCTGTTTGTGGCACTGAAAAAAGTCTATCCCAGTCGGGATTACTAAGTTCTCTAACTGACTCAGCGGACCTACACGTCGTATCCATCTTCTTCTCTGTTACTGTTGTGTCGAGCTGCCTGAGCGACGGTGCTCACCACGGCATGCATGCCCCAAAGTCTCCCATGCCCGTGCGACGATGCTCACCACGGTAACGCGTTCTTGTGGTTTCACGTCTTCAGTTTAGTTCGTCGTGCTGAATTTTAGTCGAGCTAACGACGATGCTCATGGCGGAACCGCGTGCCGGCCAGGTGGGCGCGCAGGTCCAGCGTGCGTTGTGCCGCCGGCCTTTGCTCCACATGCCGCTCAACGTGTCCACAGCGTGTGCATCGCCAAGTTTCGCCAGTACAGATCGATAAGGCCAGCGGCGGTGTGTAAGTTGCTATGTACGTGAGGTCGTGAGCTAGATGCTGAAAAATCCATCCACCTGCTTGCCTACTTCAAAGCCAATTTCTATGTGAAAGTACGCTGTCTTGTAAGAGTTGTGTCGAATATTGTGTACAAGGTAGGTTACAGTTAGACTCGGAGTAGTATTGTGTTTAGATAGGATATGAAGCCGTGTCCAAGTAGGACATTTGCATCCTAGGCTTCTCATATATAGCGGGGCTAGACACATGATGTAACCTATGCCAACATAATAGCACCAGAACGCAGGGGAAGCCGGCGGCATGTGCCGGCGTCCAGGGCGACCGGGTGCGGTATTGTAGCGGTGTCATGGGGAGGAGCGCCCATAGTCAAGCCCGGGGATGTAGCCATATCGGTGAACCTCGTTAACAAATCTCGGTGTCGTGCTCGTCTGATTGCTTGGTCTTTAGATAATCGACGATATGCCTCGGATTTATTCTAACAAGTGGTATCATGAGCTAGGTGTGAAGCTTTGATCTAGAGGAAATATCAAGTTTAAGATGCAGCCGGCGGCGTGGTTCTCGACGAGATTGAAATCGAAGCAATCCGGATGCGGTCACGGCGTTGCAACATCAACGAGCATACAGGCGAGACGTGCGGCGGTCGGTCATGTTTTTTTTTGAATCTAAACACACTTCACTTTATTGGATAATGTTCATGGGGATACAATTTAGATCTGGGGGGTTTATGAGCCACACATGACGCCCCGGGTCAAGACCAAAAGCATGCTTAGCAAGCCTATGTGCCTCTAGATTTGTAGCCCGTCCTTCAAAGATGACGGTGCACTGTTGGAAAATCTCCATTGTCTCTCTGATCTCCTTCACGATAGGTGCATACATCCCACTAATGCCAAGTTTTATATCTTGCACCACGCCCTTACAACCTGATGCAACAATAACATGGGATAATGAAAGATCTTGGGCGAGTGCAAGAGCCTCCCGGCAAGCTAGCGCCTCAAGTGTTGCCGGATCGGTGAGGCCGGCACATCTGATCGCTGATGAGCCCAAGTAATTCCCTTCTCCGTCCCTGCAAACTGCACTGAAAGAGCCCTCTTCATTTGCTCTGTTGACAGCCCCGTCGACCTTGATTTTAGCAAAGTTTTCCGGTGGCCTTATCCACCTAGGCTGCCTCCCTCCGGAACTAATAACTGGAGTGTGTTTCACCTCAGCTACCTTGCAGTCATTGAGCTCCCGAATAAACTTCAAGATGAATTGATGTGTTGACATCGGGCTTTGAAAGATGTGCTCATGTAATGCTTGGCGTCGGGAGAACCAAATAGCCCACAGAGTAACAAGTACTTGAGTGAACTCCGCCGAGGGAAGCGTATCCAGTAGAGAGAAGATCCACCGTTTTGCATCTGGTTCGGTTGTTTCGGTTAAAACCTCAAAAATCTCAAGCGCTTCCAAAGCCCGGACCGAACGAGCAACGTGCCAGTGTATGAGAGAGTGTTGCCAGGAATCTGTTGCACCACATAGCCCGCATCGCCATGTTTCGGTGGTGTAGCACATCCGGCGGTCGGTCACGTGAATCGATCGGGCGAGCGTCAAGCTGCCGTGCACGTGATCTCTGGCTTTTGGCGGCCCATGGCAGGAGGCCCAAGCTGAAGGTGCTAACTAGCGTAAGCTCGGCTACCAAGCCCATGAAGCAGGGAAGGCTCAGGCAACGGGGTGTAGGTTCGCTGAGATCGAGGACGCGTGTACATGAGATTTGTTTGGACTAAAAAAAGGACACGTGCGTTCAGTCAAGAGGCAACAGCAACGGATCAAATCGGCGCAAGAGAAAATCCATCGTGGTGATACGCATCTAGCGGAATTAGCAAGGGAGTTGGCAAGCAAAAGCTAGCATCGTGGTTTGAGCCAAAGCAAGAGCCGTCACGTGAAGACCAGCTAGTTGATCGCTAGTAGTACATGGAGGTTCTGTTCGTGCACTTGGGGATCACGGGAAGATTGCTCGGTTATTTTTCACAGGGTCAGCTATACAAAGGACCATGCGCCATTGGGTACCAGGTTTGAGGTGGAGAAGTTCAACGGAACTGGAAGCTTTGGGTTATGGCAGACAAGGGTGAAGGATTCATTTGGCACAACAGGGATGCTTGAAGGCATTGCGGGAAGTCATGTCAGCTGTGATGGAATTATCATGTGATGGATGGAAATTCTTGGAAGACGATTTAAGAGCCTCGAGCGTGTCATGCAGTCGGACAAATTCAGCTGGGCCGGACTAGATAGTCTGACGGATCGACGCAAGTCGATTGGTACAGAAGACGGTGGTGGGATCGACGACGATGACATAGGAGCGTGATGGTGATGGTGACTGACTTCTGGGCGTGAAAACACGTGGCGCTGGCCCCGAGGGCTTGTGCGGTTTCGACAAGACTATGGCGCGTGATTGATTCAAGGTGGTGTATACACGAAGCTTGAAGTCGATGAGGCGCGAGGGTGGACTGATCATCTACCATGGAGTCATGTTGAAGGTGGAACTGGATTGAGGGGCTACGACGTAAGTCGATAGAGAGCCGGAGCCTATTTCAGCGGGAAAAAGCAAGAGGCACACAGTTCGGATTGAAGCCCAGTGGTCTGATGAAAGCGTGAAACTCGTCATCGGTCGGTGATAATCGATGGTACTCTGCAGTGGGGGTTGAGTGGAGTGGGTTCGCGACCCTTGAGACTTGACCAGGACAGCGGAGGCTCGACGCGATAATAGTGGCGAGGCGTGCGGTGCGCACGAGGCATGGAGACGGGCCATGGCTCTGGTGGTTATACATGTGGTGAGAAAACTGCGAATTTAACTCGAGATGACTACAAGCAATGGCGAAATTCTTTCAAGTTTCAGACAGGCGGTCAAGAAAGGAGCAGTGATGTTGAGTTCAGATAACTCTTATGTGTGGTATCCAATATGTGAGTTGTTCACTTTCACGCAAATCAGTGATCAGTGTGTGATGGCATTGGACAGATACCCTGAAAGTTGGGAGCACAAACTAGAGTAACAAGGAACTTAATTTTGCTCGAGTGTTGACTGTGGTCAAGAAAAGAAGGGACTACAAGTTGCAGGTGGAGTCACATGGAGTCTTTGGAGTAGCAGCGGTACTCATGGGATAAGCTCAAGTGCAATGTACATGGAAGTTTGACCCATTGACAAATTCAGGGTGGTGGAGAATATTCTCCAAGGTGGAGTTTGTTAAAGTTCTGTCGAATATTGTGTACAAGGTAGGTTACAGTTGGACTCTGAGTAGTATTGTGTTTAGATAGGATATGGAGCCGTGTCCAAGTAGGACACTTGTATTCTAGGCCTCTCATATATAGCGAAGCTAGAAACATAATGTAACCTATGCCAATATAATAGCACCGGAACGCAGGGGAAGCCGGCGGCATGTGCCGGCGTCCAGGGCGACCGGGTGCAGTATTATAGCGGTGTCATGGGGAGGAGCGCTCATAGTCAGACCCCGGAGATATAGGCATATCGATAAACCTCGTTAACAAATCTCGTTGTCGTGTTCGTGTGATTGGTTGGTCCTCGAATAATCGGCGGTATGGCTCGGATTTATTCTAACATGCCTAACCCATCGCATCGTTTGAGTCAGCTAGCATCATAGCTGGTGTTTGTTGGAGAGTACTCGGCGACGATTCAGAGTCTTGGTGTTGTGCGTGTTCACCCACGGTGTCATGCGCCAGCACTGTCACCGTCTCGTACGGCGGAACCAGCTCTGAGCATCCATTTCTCACATACGACGTGCAGTTTGAGCACACGCCTGTACATCGGCGCACCACATAGTTGCGGACGATGTGATAGACTGATAGCCGAGGGACTGGAGCACCAAGCCGAGCAAGCCAGCGTAGCCGCACTAGTACAAAAAGGAGATTTGGTCCAGCCAGAAAAGAGCATTAATTCCGATTACATTACGAATCGAAACTAATATGAGCATTAATCCCGATTCAAGCGGCGAGGGCACTATACAGGCATTACTTCCGTTCAAATGAGACCTTTAGTTCCGGTTGGTGCCACGAACCGGTACTAAAGGTCTAAACTTAACCGGTACTAAAGGTCTAAACTTAACCTTTAGTACCGGTTCGTGCCACAAACCAGTAGTAATGGTGCAATTTTCAAATCCTAACCCCCTCCCCTGGGTGTATCGCCTTTTCAGTTTTGTAAAAAGCAAAAGAAAATGATAGAAACTTCAAAATTTAAAATCCTTCGAGATGTAGTTATGTTACTACATCTACTAATTAGGAAAATTTTAAAACTTAAATTTAGACATGTTTTGCAAAAAGTGTAGGGAAAATATAAAACGGCTATAACTTTTGCATACGATGTCAGAAAAAACGTATAATATATGAAAATGTTCAACACGAAGATCCACATCCGATTTTGGCGGCCTACGGCCTGTTTGCAAATTTGTAGAATCCTCAAATTCCAAAAGAAAAAAAAGTTATGCTCAAATTTCAGTTTTTTTAAAAAAAATTTGTTAAATCTGGTCAAACTACTTATTGAAGAAGTATTAGTGTTACTAAATAATTATTCAAGAATATTAGTGTTACTAAATAATTATTTCAGTTTTTTGAATTTTGGTTAAATTTGGTCAAACTGTGGTCAAACAATGGTCAAACTACTTATTTAAGAATTATTAGTGTTACTAAATAATTATTGTTTTTTAGAACAATAGTTTCAAACTCAAACAGTGAAATGTGTGACTTCATGCTCAAGCTAAACTCCTGAGGGTTAATAGGGTTGACATCTTACTATTTTCAGGAAAACAACAAGTGCAGACTTGGAAACGAGGGAGAATAGAATCCGGAAGTTAAGCGTGCTCAGGCTGGAGGAGTGGGAGGATGGATGACCGTCCGGGAAGTTAGATGATTTGAAATGATGAGGGTGATTAGAGATTAAATTGAGCAGTGATGAGGGATGATTAGAGATTAGAGGTTAAAATAATTTAGAAATTTGAAAATCAGGAAAATATTTCAAAAAAAAATCCTTTAGTACCGGTTGGTGTTACCAACCGGGACCAAAGGTGGACCTCCAGGCAGCAGCCACGTGGAGGGCCTTTAGTCCCGGTTCGTATAAGGGGGTGGGGGGCAGGGGGACCTTTAGTAATGACCCTTTAGTCCCGTTTTCAAAACCGGGACTAAAGGCCCTTATGAACCGGGACAAAAGGCCCTTATTCTACTAGTGCCGTACAGCACAGCTTCGCGCACTTCCTGCTAGCCATCACCATGACGGAGGTCGCCGGCACGCAGGTCTGCCGCGTCGGCCCAGCGACTTGCGCCGCCCCGCTCTCTCACGTCCCCGACGTGCAGACATTTTTCCATCGCGTCGGCGCGCACCGGCCAGCTCCACGTCATGTGCGCCATCGCAGGCCGCCCTCTCGCAGCTCCGGTTCTTCCTCTCACGTGTCATGTCTCGCCACAAGAGCTGCCGCCGGTCACGTCGTGCTCTGCATGGAGCGAACCTTCATGGATGCCCCCGCGCGAGCCATGCAGACTAAGACAAACGCCAGAACCGGGCGCCCTCCATGTCGAGCTTCATAGATTCCAGTGGTACTGTCGTAGGCTCTGGTTTCAGGAGAGAGAGAGAGAGGGAAGGGGATTGGGGGTAGAAGATGGATATGACATGTGGGACAGGGATGTCAGTGAAAGTAGCTTGTGATCCCGGGCGGGATGAATCTTTTCCCGGTGCGTCAAACTGGTCCAGGGTTAATATTGATTGGGATTATAAAGGTCAGGGTATCGATTTCAGGGATTTGGAGGTCGGGGTTCGATTTCGACGAGCTCGACGAGTTTGAGGTTTAAAATAGACTTTACTCTCCTCTGCCTCGCACTCCGCGACGTGCGTTGCGGTGGCTTCCTGGCGGGCGTAGGCTACCGACGAGGCCAGTGAAGGCGGTGCTTACAGACACTCCTTTTCGGTGCCATCCTCAACGCGATCTTGCCACCACCATGCCGCTCTGAGGCGGCTCCCGCCTTGGGCCCTCATCACGACGCAATGGCACTATTCGTCGACCTCCTTCACGCAGGCACGCGCCTCCCTCCACAATTCTAGCTCTTTCACCTTCTAGGCGTCCCAGTCATGGCATCACCCGCCTTTCTCTTTCCTTGCACCTCTTCTCGTCCTCCTTGATGACCGCTACAAGCCTTGCTTTTTCCTCTGGCGCCAAGCCCTTAGACTCAAAGATGTCATACTGACTCCAAAACTACTCACCAGTTGGTGGATCAGGCACGACCGAGTCCAGTGGTGCGTAGGATTCCTCCTCGTCGGTGCTTGGCGCGTCGTCGTCATGGCAGAGCGACGCCTTAAGTTTCTCGTTAGCGTGTGGGATCGTCGGCGGCGCCATTGTAGATATCGATCAGATCAAGAGAGAGAGAGGGGCGAGGGAAGATAGAATGCGCAGATGATAGTACTGGTGGGACGAGCGGTGCGGTACTTATAGGCGGCCTGAATCTAGATGGTTGCGAGGGGGGACGCGATTGTCTAGGGAGACAAGACACGTAGCGGTCGTTGCAGGGCCGGTCCTGAGATTTCGGGGGCCCGGGGCAAAATAATAAAAGGGGGCCCTAAAGGCACATAATTTTTTTCCATTTCAATTGCAAATTAATACTCATTACACAATAATTTATGCTGCCTTGGCATGTGTGGTGTTTTTCTCTAAAATACTATTAAAAACCCAAGTCATAATCATTCACATAAAAGTTAGTTCTTACTCCTCTCTTCTTTCGTCTCCTCTTTTTTTCTTCTTCCTCTTCTTTTTTTATCCTTGAAGCATTGTCGAGGCCACCCCAAACCCTAGAGAAGCAGCGTCGAGGCCACCCCAAACCCTAGAGAAGCAGCGTCGAGGCCACTAATTAATATTAGTTCTACGTTTGCCACTAATATATCCATCTGTCATGTTTGAATAATAATTGCCATGTTGTCAATATTTGTAGAAACTATGGACACCGCCCGAGACGAAGTACAAGAAGAGTTGTTGGGGGACATAATCGCACGAGGAAGTGATCCCGTCTGCTCGTTGTTTCTCAATGACATCGATGGTATGGAAGTAGCTGGCTATGATTATGAAGGCTCCGGTGACCTAATGCCGGTGCAAGAAGGAGATCGTGAGGACGGCTCCGGTGACCCAATGCCGGTGCAAGAAGGAGACCGTGATGACGTCTCCGGTGACCGAACCGAGTCCAGCCAGGTATATATATTAGTTAAGGTTCTGCTGACTAGCTAATTGATGCATTCATTGTTTTGGTATGTACACATATTAATTAAGTCGTTATTCTTTTTTCTAGCCCTCCGGATCGAGCACAACTTCGGTAAAGAGACGAGGCCCGAAGAAAAAGTTGAGCTCAGATGAAAAGTTTGAGATCATAGCAATCGCGCCCGACGGTCAACCGATTGAACCCCTCCGGCAAAGAGCGCATTTCTTGCTCAGTGCAGGGTTTTGGTTAGGGACAAGATCCCGATCAGCGCCCAGCATGTTGGAAATATGCCCTGGAGGCAATAATAAATAAGTTATTATTATATTTCCTTGTTCATGACAATCGTTTATTATCCATGCTAGAATTGTATTGATAGGAAACTCAGATATATGTGTGGATACATAGACAACACTATGTCCCTAGTGAACCTCTAGTTGACTAGCTCGTTGATCAATAGATGGTTACGGTTTCCTGACCATGGACATTGGATGTCGTTGATAACGGGATCACATCATTAATGATGTGATGGACAAGACCCAATCCTAAGCCTAGCACAAAGATCGTGTAGTTCGTATGCTGAAGCTTTTCTAATGTCAAGTATCATTTCCTTAGACCATGAGATTGTGCAACTCCCGGATACCGTAGGAATACTTTGGGTGTGCCAAACGTCACAACATAACTGGGTGGCTATAAAGGTACACTACAGGTATCTCCAAAAGTGTCTGTTGGGTTGGCACGAATCGAGACTGGGATTTGTCACTCCGTGTGACGAAGAGGTATCTCTGGGCCCACTCGATAGGACATCACCATAATGTGCACAATGTGATCAAGGAGTTGATCACGGGATGATGTGTTACGGAACGAGTAAAGAGACTTGCCGGTAACGAGATTGAACAAGGTATCGGGATACCGACTATCGAATCTCGGGCAAGTATCGTACCGCTAGACAAAGGGAATTGTATACGGGATTGATCGAATCCTCGACATCGTGGTTCATCCGATGAGATCATCGTGGAACATGTGGGAACCAACATGGGTATCCAGATCCTGCTATTGGTTATTGACCGGAGAACGTCTCGGTCATGTCTGCATGCTTCCCGAACCCGTAGGGTCTACACACTTAAGGTTCGGTGACGCTAGGGTTATAGAGATATTAGTATGCGGTAACCCGAATGTTGTTCGGAGTCCCATATGAGATCCTGGATGTCACGAGGAGTTCCGGAATGGTCCGGAGGTAAAGAATTATATATAGGAAGTGCTATTTCGGCCATCGGGACAAGTTTCGGGGTCACCGGTATTATACCGGGAGAACCGGAAGGGTCCCGGGGGTCCACCGGGTGGGGCCACCTGCCTCGGGGGGCCACATGGGCTGTAGGGGTGTGCGCCTTGGCCTATATGGGCCAAGGGCACCAGCCCCAAGAGGCCCATGCGCCAAGAGATAAGGAAAGGAAGAGTCCTAAAGGTGGGAGGCACCTCCTAGGTGCCTTGGGGAGGAGGGACTCCTCCCTAGCCGCACCCTTCCTTGGAGGAAGGGCCAAGGCTGCGCCCCCCCTCTCCCTTGGCCCTATATATAGTGGGGGGATGGGAGGGCAGCCGCATCCAAGCCCCGGCGCCTCCCTCTCCCTCCCGTGACACATCTCCCTCCTCCCGCAGCGCTTGGCGAAGCCCTGTTGGAATCCCGCTACTTCCACCACCACGCCGTTGTGCTGCTGGATCTCCATCAACCTCTCCTTCCCCCTTGCTGGATCAAGAAGGAGGAGACGTCGCTGCTCCGTACGTGTGTTGAACGCGGAGGTGCCGTCCGTTCGGCGCTAGGATCATCGGTGATTTGGATCACGACGAGTACGACTCCTTCAACCCCGTTCTCTTGAACGCTTCCGCGCGCGATCTACAAGGGTATGTAGATCCACTCCTCCCTCGTTGCTAGATGACTCCATAGATTGATCTTGGTGACACGTAGGAAAATTTTGAATTATTGCTACGTTCCCCAACAGTGGCATCATGAGCAAGGTCTATTGCGTAGATTCTATGCACGAGTAGAACACAAAGTAGTTGTGGGCGTTGATTTTGTTCAATATGCTTACCGTTACTAGTCTTATTTTGATTCGGCGGCATCGTGGGATGAAGCGGCCCGGACCGACCTTACACGTACTCTTACGTGAGACTGGTTCCACCGACTGACATGCACTAGTTGCATAAGGTGGCTAGCGGGTGTCTGTCTCTCCCACTTTAGTCGGATCGGATTCGATGAAAAGGGTCCTTATGAAGGGTAAATAGCAATTGGCATATCACGTTGTGGTTTTTGCGTAGGTAAGAAACGTTCTTGCTAGAAACCCATAGCAGCCACGTAAAACATGCAAACAACAATTAGAGGACGTCTAACTTGTTTTTGCAGGGTACGCTATGTGATGTGATATGGCGAAGAAGAATGTGATGAATGATATATGTGATGTATGAGATGATCATGTTCTTGTAATAGGAATCACGACTTGCATGTCGATGAGTATGACAACCGGTAGGAGCCATAGGAGTTGTCTTAATTTATTTATGACCTGCGTGTCAACATAAACGTCATGTAATTATTTTACTTTATTACTAGCCGTTAGCTGTAGTAGTAGAAGTAATAGTTGGCGAGACAACTTCATGAAGACACGATGATGGAGATCATGGTGTCATGCCGGTGACGATGATGATCATGGAGCCCCGAAGATGGAGATCAAAAGGAGCAAAGTGATGATGGCCATATCATGTCACTACTTGATTGCATGTGATGTTTATCATGTTTATACATCTTATTTGCTTAGAACGACGGTAGTAAATAAGATGATCCCTCATTAAAATTTTAAGAAAGTGTTCCCCCTAACTATGCACCGTTGCGACAGTTCGTTGTTTCGAAGCACCACGTGATGACCGGGTGTATAGATTCTTACGTTCGAATACAATGGGTGTTGATGAGCCTAGCATGTACAGACATGGCCTCGGAACACATGCAAAACACTTAGGTTGACTTGACGAGTCTAGCATGTACAGACATGGCCTCGGAACATAGAAGACCGAAAGGTCGAGCATGAGTCGTATGGCAGATACGATCAACATGAAGATGTTCACCGATGTTGACTAGTCCGTCTCACATGATGATCGGACACGGCCTAGTTGACTCGGATCATGTAATCACTTAGACGACTAGAGGGATGTCTATCTGAGTGGGAGTTCATAAGATGAACTTGTTTATCCTGAACATAGTCAAAAGGATTTTGCAAATTATGTCGTAGCTCGCGTTTCAGTTCTACTGTTTAGATATGTTCCTAGAGAAAAATTAGTTGAAAGTTGATAGTAGCAATTATGCGGACTAGGTCCGTAAACTGAGGATTGTCCTCATTGCTTCATAGAAGGCTTATGTCCTTAATGCACCGCTCAGTGTGCTGAACCTCGAACGTCGTCTGTAGATGTTGCGAACATCTGACATACACGTTTTGATAACTATGTGATAGTTCAGTTAAATGGTTTAGAGTTGAGGCACCGAAGACGTTTTGAAACGTCGCGAAACATATGAGATGTTTCGAGGGCTGAAATTGGGATTTCAGGCTCGTGCCCACATCAAGAGGTATAAGACCTCCGATGATTTTCTTAGCCTGCAAACTAAGGGAGAAAAAACTCAATTGTTGAGCTTGTGCTCAGATTGTCTGAGTACAACAATCATTTGAATCGAGTGGGAGTTGATCTTCCAGATGAGATAGTGATGTTTCTCTGAAGTCATTACCACCAAGCTGCTAGAGCTTCGTGATGAACTATTATATATCAGGGACATATATGATGATCCTTGAGATATTCGCGATGTTTGACACCACAAAAAGTAGAAATCAAGAAGGAGCATCAATTGTTGATGGTTGGTGAAACCACTAGTTTCAAGAAGGGCAAGGGCAAGAAGGGATACTTCATGAAACGGCAATTCAGCTGCTGCTCTAGTGAAGAAACCCAAGGTTGAACCCAAACCCGAGACTAAGTGCTTCTATAATAAGGGGAACAGCCACTGGAGCAGAATTACCCTAGATACTTGGTAGATTAGAAGGCTGGCAAGGTCGATAGAAGTATATTGGATATACATTGTGTTGATGTGTACTTTACTAGTACTCCTAGTAGCACCAGGGTATTAGATACCGGTTCGGTTGCTAAGTGTTAGTAACTCGAAATAAAAGCTACGGAATAAACGGAGACTAGCTAAAGGTGAGCTGACGATATGTTGGAAGTGTTTCCAATGTTGATATGATCAAGCATCGCACGCTCCCTCTACCATTGAGATTGGTGTTAAACCTAAATAATTGTTATTTGGTGTTTGCGTTGAGCATAGACATGATTGGATTATGTCTATCGCGATATGGTTATTCATTTAAGGAGAATAATGGTTACTCTGTTTATTTGAATAATACCTTCAATGGTCTTACACCTAAAATGAATGGTTTATTGAATCTCGATCGTAGTGATACACATGTTCATGCCAAAAGATAGTAATGATAGTACCACCTACTTGTGGCACTGCCACGCAAGTCATATCGGTATAAAACGCATGAAGAAGCTCCATGTTGATGGATCTTTGGGCTCACTCGTTTTTGAAAAGTTTGAGACATGCGAACCATGTCTATTGGTGTATATGCATGAAGAAACTCCATGCAAATGGACCATATGGACTCACTTGATTTTGAATCACTTGAGACATGCAAATCATACCACATGGGCAAGATGACTGAAAGCCTCGGTTTCAGTAAAATGGAACTAGAAAGCAACTTGTTGGAAGTAATACATTTTGATGTGTGCAGTCCAATGAGTGCTGAGGCATGTAGTGGATATCGTTATGTTCTTACTTCATAGATTATTTGAGTAGATGTTGAGTATATTTACTTGATGAATCACGAGTCTGAATTATTGAAAGGTTCAAGTAATTTCAGGGTGAAGTTGAAAGATCGTCGTGACAAGAGGATAAAAGATCTATGATATGATCATAGAGATGAATATCTTAATTACGAGTTTGGCACAGAATTAAGACATTGTGGAAATTGTTTCACAAGTAATACAGCCTGGAACACCATAGTGTGATGGTGTGTCCGAACATCATAACTGCACCCTATTGGATATGATGCATACCATGATGTCTCTTATCGAATTACCACAATAGTTTATGGGTTAGGCATTAGAGACAACCACATTCACTTTAAATAGGGCACCACGCAATTCCGATGAGATGACACCGTATGAACTATGGTTTAGAGAAACCTAAGCCGTCATTCCTTAAAAGTTTGAGGCTGCGACGCTTATGTGAAAAAGTTTCAGGCTGATAAGCTCGAACCCAAAGCGGATAAATGTATCTTCATAGGACACCCAAAACAATTGGGTATACCTCCTGTCTCAGATCCGAAAGCAATAAGGGATTGTTTCTAGAATCGGGTCCTTTCTCGAGGAAAAGTTTCTCTCGAAAGAATTGAGTGGGAGGATGGTGGAGACTTGATGAGGTTATTGAACCGTCTCTTCAATTAGTGTGTGGCAGGGCACAGGGAGTTGTTCCTTTGGCACCTACACCAATTGAAGTAGAAGCTTATGATAGTGATCATGAAACTTCAGATCAAGTCACTACCAAACCTCGTAGGATGACAAGGATGCGTATTACTTCAGAGTGGTACCTAATCCTGTCTTGGAGGTCATGTTGCTAAACAAGAATGAACCTATGAGCTATGGAGAAACGATGGTGGGCCTGGATTCCAAAATGGCTCGAGGCCATATAATCTGAGAGAGGATCCATATATGAAAACGAAGTGTAGACTTTGGAAGAACTACTTGATGGTCGTAAGGCTGTTAGGTACATATGGATTTTAAAAGGAAGACGGACAATGATGGTTAGTATCACCATTAAGAAAGCTCGACTTGTCGTTAAGATGTTTTCCGACAAGTTCAAGGAGTTGACTACGATGAGACTTTCTCACTCGTAGCGATGCTAAAAGTCTGTTGGAATTATGTTAGCAGTTACTGCATTTATTATGAAATCTTGCAGATAGGATGTCAAAACATTGTTTCCTCGACGATTTTCTTGAGGAAAGGTTGTATGAGATACAACCAGAAGGTTTTCTCAATCCTGAAAAATGCTAACAAGTATGCCAAGCTCCAGCAATCCTTCTAAGGACTGGAGTAAGCATCTCAGAGTTGGAATGTATGCTTTGATGAGATGATCAAAGTTTTGGGTGTATACAAAGTTTATGAGAAACTTGTATTTCCAAAGAAGTGAGTGGGAGCACTATAGAATTTCTGATAAATATATGTTGTTGACATATTGTTGATCAGAAATGACGTAGAATTTCTGGAAAGCATATAGGGTTATTTGGAAAGTGTTTTTCAATGGAAAGCCTAGATTAAGCTACTTGAGCATTGAGCATCAAGATCTATAAGGATAGATCAAAACGCTTAATGGTACTTTCAAATGAGCACATACCTTGACATGATCTTCAAGGTGTTTAAGATGGATCAGTCAAAGAAGGAGTTCTTGCCTGAGTTGTAAGGTATGAAGTTAAGACTTAAAGCTCGACCATGGTAGAATAGAGAGAAAGGACGAAGGTCGTCCCCTATGCTTAAGACGTAGGCTCTACAGTATGCTATGATGTGTACCGCACCTGAAGTGTGCCTTGCCATGAGTCAGTCAAGGGGTACAAGAGTGATCCAAGAATGGATCATAGGACAGTGGTCAAAGTCATCCTTAGTAACTAGTGGACTGAAGAATTATCTTGGTTTTGGAGGTGATAAAGAGTTCATCGTAAAGGGTTACGTCGATGCAAGCTTAACACCTATCCGGATAGCTCTGAGTAGAGATACCGTATACGTATAATGGAGCAACAATTTAGAATAGCTCCAAGTAGAACAGTTATTTGGAATAGCTCCAAATGTAGCGTAGTAGTTGTATCTACAAGATGACATAGACATTTGCGAAGTACATACGGATCTGAATGTTGCAGACCCGTTGACTAAAACCTCTTTCACAGGCATAACATGATCAAACCCAGAACTCATTGAGTCTTAATCACATGATGATGTGAACTAGTTTAGTGACACTAGTAAACTCTTTGGATGTTGGTCACATGGCGATGTGACCTATGAGTGTTAATCACATGACGATGTGAACTAGATTATTGACTCTAGTGCAAGTGGGAGACTATTGGAAATATGCCCTAGAGGCAATAATAAATAAGTTATTATTATATTTCCTTGTTCATGATAATCGTTTATTATCCATGTTAGAATTGTATTGATAGGAAACTCAGATACATGTGTGGATACATAGACAACACCATGCCCTAGTGAACCTCTAGTTGACTAGCTCGTTGATCAATAGATGGTTACGGTTTCCTGACCATGGACATTGGATGTCGTTGATAACGGGATCACATATTAGGAGAATGATGTGATGGACAAGGCCCAATCCTAAGCCTAGCACAAAGATCGTGTAGTTCGTATGCTGAAGCTTTTCTAATGTCAAGTATCATTTCCTTAGACCATGAGATTGTGCAACTCCCGGATACCATAGGAATACTTTGGGTGTGCCAAACGTCACAACGTAACTGGGTGGCTATAAAGGTACACTACAGGTATCTCCAAAAGTGTCTGTTGGGTTGGCACGAATCAAGACTGGGATTTGTCACTCCGTGTGACGGAGAGGTATCTCTGGGCCCACTCGGTAGGACATCATCATAATGTGCACAATGTGACCAAGGAGTTGATCACGGGATGATGTGTTATGGAACGAGTAAAGAGACTTGCCGGTAACGAGATTGAATAAGGTATCGGGATACCGACGATCGAATCTCGGGCAAGTATCGTACCGCTAGACAAAGGGAATTGTATACGGG
The DNA here is from genome assembly GCA_034509565.1 of Triticum monococcum. Taxonomy (NCBI): domain Eukaryota; kingdom Viridiplantae; phylum Streptophyta; class Magnoliopsida; order Poales; family Poaceae; genus Triticum; species Triticum monococcum. The sequence goes on from CM067845.1 coordinate 582,232,699, forward strand.
ATTGATCGAATCCTCGACATCGTGGTTCATCCGATGAGATCATCGTGGAACATGTGGGAACCAACATGGGTATCCAGATCCCGCTATTGGTTATTGACCGGAGAACATCTCGGTCATGTCTGCATGCTTCCCGAACCCGTAGGGTCTACACACTTAAGGTTCGCTGACGCTAGGGTTATAGAGATATTAGTATGCGGTAACCCGAATGTTGTTCGGAGTCCCATATGAGATCCCGGACGTCATGAGGAGTTCCGGAATGGTCCGGAGGTAAAGAATTATATATAGGAAGTGCTATTTCGGCCATCGGGGCAAGTTTCGGGGTCACCGGTATTGTACCGGGACCACCGGAAGGGTCCCGGGGGTCCACCGGGTGGGGCCACCTGCCTCGGGGGGTCACATGGGCTGTAGGGGTGTGCGCCTTGGCCTATATGGGCCAAGGGCACCAGCCCCAAGAGGCCCATGCGCCAAGAGATAAGGAAAGGAAGAGTCCTAAAGGGGGAAGGCACCTCCTAGGTGCCTTGGGGAGGAGGGACTCCTCCCTAGCCGCACCCTTCCTTGGAGGAAGGGCCAAGGCTGCGCCCCCCCTCTCCCTTGGCCCTATATATAGTGGGGGGGGTGGGAGGGTAGCCGCATCCAAGCCCTGGCGCCTCCCTCTCCCTCCCGTGACACATCTCCCTCCTCCCGCAGCGCTTGGCGAAGCCCTGTTGGAATCCTGCTACTTCCACCACCACACCGTCGTGCTGCTGGATCTCCATCAACCTCTCCTTCCCCCTTGCTGGATCAAGAAGGAGGAGACATCGCTGCTCCGTACGTGTGTTGAAGGCGGAGGTGCTGTCCGTTCGGCGCTATGATCATCGGTGATTTGGATCACGACGAGTACGACTCCTTCAGCCCCGTTCTCTGGAACGCTTCCACGCGCGATCTACAAGGGTATGTAGATCCACTCCTCCCTCGTTGCTAGATGACTCCATAGATTGATCTTGGTGACACGTAGAAAAATGTTGAATTATTGCTACGTTCCCCAACACAGCAATGGTTAAAGCCGGCTACAGAAGACCCTGAGGTGTCTTATGTCAATGATATGCAGAAAAATGATCTTTGGACTGAGCTGAAGTCAAATTTCACCCTACTGCCAGAGGATGATCCGGAGAAGCTAGTTAAAGAGCAATTAATCAAGTCTTTTTCTCTTAAGAGGATGGCAACACTATTCAGGAGGTGGAAGAAAGAGCTGAATAAGTTTGTTGAAAATAAAGAGACACCAGAATTCGAGGGCAGATATGAGAAGATCAGAGATCACTGGCCCGCATTTGTGGCCCACAAGACATCGAAAAAGAGTAAGAAGATGTCGGCGACAAACAAGCAAAATGCTACGAAGAAGAAGCATCACCATTGCACGGGTCAGGTGGCTACCTCGTAGCCCGGCCTAAGTGGGCCAAGACTGAGAATGATCTGGTTGATAAAGGGATCGAACCAGAGACAATTAACTAGCCAGACCGTTGCCGGACTTGGTTCTTCGGGGCTGGCGGAATCTTGGACCCTGTATCAGGGAAGTGCATTTGGACGAACGATTAAATGGACATACCAGTCAAGAAGTTTCAGCAGTATATCGAAGCAGCGCAGCAAGGGACGTTCTTTCCAGACAGAGAGAACGACGAGCTCACAATGGCCCTCGGGAATCCTGAGCACCCTGGACGGACACGAGGCACGCCAGGCTCCATTCCGTGGAAGGTTGGGTTTCCGGACGCAGGCGGTTACAAATGCCACGAGAGGAGGAAAAAAGTGCAGCAGACCCAAATGCAGGCGGTGCAAGTAAGGGTACAAGCGATAGAGGAACGAGAAGCAAATCGCAGCAAACGAACTGCCGAAGCTTCTCCCGAAGCTACGCCGCCATCTCAGCGGAGAAGCAGTGTGGCTTCCACCGAGCTGCTTCAGCCGGAGCATGCCTTGACGGCTCCTGCTAGCTATCCCGTGGATGCTATCACGGAGGCTCAAAATTGCCACCTTATGACGCAATGGATGAATTTGAAGGTCAAGGCGGCTGTTGGCTCTGTTTATCCTACTGAACCCGGCGCAACTTTTCACTGTCGGCCGATTCTAGAAGGATATTCTTAGGTGATGGTGGATGAAATAATGGAGGGATTTGAGGACCTCCAGCTTGACCACCCTATCGGTGAAGGGGAGACTAGGCTGGGTTCTGCTCTGAAGACTCCATGCCTATGGCGGAAGGAGCTCATCAACCTTCCGAATTGGACGCCTCCGCCTCCTCCTCCTCCTCCGGCAAGTCAGGGCGCTCCGCCTCCTCCACTGCCTCCTCCTCCAGCGAGTGACGATCAGGGCACTCGGCCGGCTCCTTCTCCGGCGCATGGCGGCACTCCGCCTTCTTCTCCGCCTCGTCAGCAAGGGCGGAGGAGACCTGCCGCCGCTCCGGGTGCTCCGGCGCGTCGTAGTCCTTCTCCTCCGCCTCGTAAGCAAGTAAAGAAGACAACCGCTCCATCTGCTCTGCCGGCGTCTAGCAGTACAGCCAGAGGCGGGAGGAAATACAGATTCGGTCCTTCTCTGAAGACTCCAGAGAAGTTACCATCCGAGAGGACTCCGGAGGAGAATGCCGAGATCGCGCGAGAAGAAGTGAGGAACTTCTTTGAAGGGGTGAAAGCAAAGAAACATCCACCTCCGGAGGAGAAGGTAGATCCGGTAAAAGTGAAGCGCACTCTGGCTGCCCTGACAAAACCACCCAAGTCTCTGCCGAAAGGAAACTATGAGCGGAGCGGTCGGGAAGTATTGTCAGTGATCAAAGGCTGAAAGAACGACGACCTGGGAAACAAATTGCACAACTCGGCGAACAAGCGAAGCAATCGTGCCCCCCGCTCAAGGTGCCTAGCGACATCGTCGCTAATGATCCGAGGATGGTGCCCGGTTATAGCAATCTTGGATATTACCTGCCCGACAATGTACATTATGATTTCATGGAGGTGCAGATACAAAGATACGAGAACGGGAAGCCTCTCGTCAAAGATGAAAGATCTCTATCAACGATGATGCGAAGATTGCATGATTGGTACTTGAAAATCTGCAGAGAGTCTGGGGGGAGGAGTACTTTGTATGTGAGAGTTAAAAAGGAGCATGACCTCGTTGGAATTGATCTGTTGCCTGTTCCATTTGAGGAGTTCTTTCAGTTTTTCAATCAATTGGCCTCGATAAAGCAACGGTCACCTGCTACTGTCTGTAAGTAGTACTACTTCTGTCATTAAGTCTCTCTATATAGCTCAACTCTTTCATTGCATGTATTTATAATTATCCTCACTATATTATGCAGGTTGAAGATCGCCGGATTGAAGAAAAGACAAGTCGGTGATATTGGGTTCGTTAACACATATCTCATAGATGAAACTGAGGTTAAATTTCATCCCGCAGATACCGAGGCCAACTTGCTACGATCATTGGTAATAAATGAAAACAAAGATATATAATACTCTTTCCTTACAACTTCAAGTGAGTGTTACTGTCTTGTGCGTATTCGGTTTCCCTTATATATTAGTCAAGGTTATAGTAATGTAATTGATGAGTTATGCATGCGTGTGCAGTTTCCACTATATTCTCCTAGAGATTAAACTTGAGCAGGGACTAGTAACCGTCTTAGACTCAAGACGAAAGATCCCCAGGACTATGCGGACATGACTCAAATGCTCAAGAAGTATGTTAAATCGATCATTATCCACCACATCAGCAACTTTGTTCATTTCCTGATATATCAAGTAATTGTTTTCTTTGTCTGGCAGGGTTTGGAAAAAATTCACCAAAAAAGCTCCGGGTCTCCCGAAGAAGCTGCAATTTAGACACCCGAAAGTAAGTACTATAGTAGCATGTTCCGCGCATCTCCTATTGATTCAAGCGTTAGTTTCATCAATACCATTTGGCATTCTTGCTTATCAGTTTGATTGCCCTCTATTTCTTGTAAAGTGGTTGTGGCAGGAACAAGGGAATAATTTCTGTGGATACTACATTTGCGAGTCCATCCGCCACACGACCTGTGAGCGGGGCTACACTGACGAACAATATGAAGTGCGTAAATAACAACATTCACAATTTTATTTTATTACCATCATTTGTGTTGAGTTTCATTCATTCATTCATATATATATATATATATATATATATATATATATATATATATATATATATATATATATATATTGACCCCCTTCTTCAAATTAGATGTTTCGGAAGCGAGATGAACTCCTAGCATCAGCTCGCATGCGAGCAACTCAAGAGGAATTGGCGGCATTCTTTCTTGACCACGTGATCGCTGAAGACGAAGAATACTATGTGGACCATGAGTCCGTATGTTAGGAGATTATATTTGTAAGAGATAATTATTGTATATATGTAGCCGGTAGTGTCGGATAGATATACGAGAACTTGTTGTTCGACCAATCTCTCGGAGAAGGAGAGGTGGTCGATATCACTTCTCTCTGTATGCATATATGTTCATGACGATCTTCTGTTTCCTTCGTTTGCTTACTAGCTAGCTAGCGTGTCTAGTCCTCTCTATACGTATGTATAGTATGTAGCGTCGACCAAGCACGCACATAAGAGAGGACACTTCTCTCTATTAATTATAGCTAGCTAACACAATATATGAAACACCTAAATTAACCCCCCAAAACCCCCAAACCCCCCCTCCCCTTTCAAAAAAAAAACAAAAACTCCAGCCACAGAAATGCTGACGCGTGGATGCCTATTGGTTCCGGTTGGTGCCACCAACCGGGACCAAAGGCCCTCCTGCTTGGGCTCTGCGCATAGGCCACATGGAGGCCCATCTTTCCCAGTTCTGGATTGAACCGGGACTAAAGGTACAGGGCATTAGTACCGACCCTTTAGTCCCGGTTCAGGAACCGGGACAAAAGGCCCTTACGAACCGGGACAACAGGCCCTTTTTCTACTAGTGGATCCTTCGCCGGAGATGGGTCCGTTTCTAAAGAGTGTTGATCACAACTTTCTCCAAACCGTGCCAAACTTTTACCATGGCACTCGAAGGCTATGTCATGACACCATACCAAGATTCGACCTTTTTGGAGCTCGTTTGCATTTTGAAAGTTATTGAAAACCTGGAACGGGGCCAATCGCACACGCAATATTCGACCTTTTCGAAGCTTGTTTGCATTTACAAAGTTTTTATAAACAACGAATGGGGTCAGTCGCACACGAGATGTCGATTGTGCGTGGTTCCCGCGAGAAAGCTTGGCGTAATTTCTGCCAACGTGTCATCAACATTTGCAACGGCACAACAGGTAAGATATTTTGGAGTTACCTTGCACACCAAATCGGTTAGCCATAGTTTGTTTTTTAATTACTTTCAATAAATGTGATGGAAAATGCACTAAATGGCTTAAATATAACAAATGGCGCCCCAAAAGGCCCAATTTCAACATGAATGATTGCCTGATGTAAGAATAGCATGCAAAAAATTTCAAGCCGATCCGATGGAGTGTGACAAAAAATTGTTCCAAAATTGACATGCCCGCCCTCTCAAACCACAATCCTTTGCGGGAGATGGGTCTGTTTCTAAAGAGTGTTCACCACAACTTTCTTCAAACCATGCTAAACTTTTACCCCTGCACTCGGAGGCGATATCACGATACGTACCTTGCCAAGATTGGACCTTATCGGTGCTCGTTTGCATTTTTAAAGTTTTTTAAAACCCGGAACAGGGCCATTTGCGTGGTTCCGCGGGAAAACCATGTGTTGTTTTTGCCTATGTGTCATCCATATTTTCAAGGGGATACCATTTGTGATTTTTTGGAGTTTTTTTGCGCACCAAATCGCTTACCTTTAGTTCATTTTTTAATTACTTTCAATAAATGCGATAGAAAATGCATTAAATGACTTCAATATAGCAAACGAGGCCCAAAAAGATTAAGAGGGTGTTTGTTTCCAGGGACTTATTGGTTTAGGGACTTAAAAAAAGTCCCTATAAGTCCCATCTAAACCAAACAGGAGGGACTTATAGGGACTTTAAATGGGCATTTGGGACTTATGAAATAAGACTCTCAAGGAGGGACGTCTAGGGACTTAGGTGGTGTTTGGTTCTCTAGTCCTAAGACTTTTTCTAGTCCCAACTAAAAAGTTCCTAGTCCCTAAAAAGTCCCTCCTTGTTTGTTTCCAGAGACTAAAAAGTTCCTAGTCCCTTCCTAGAGGTTATTAAATGACCATGTTGTCCCTAATATATAGAAAAATAACAATCAAACAACACCATGGGGTGGCGGGCCAATGGGTGCATGGAGGGGCATTATTGAAAAAGTCCCAAAAAGTTTCAAAAAGACTCTCCTTGAGAGTCTTCTTCATTTAGTCCCAAATGTCTAGTTTAGTCCCTAAAAAGTCCCTTCAGTTTGGTAAAAAAGTCTTTAAGAGGGACTTTTTCTAGTCCCTACACAAAAAAGTCCCTGGAAACAAACACCCCCTTATAGTTGTAATATGGTCTTATAGAGACTTATAAGTCCCAGGAACCAAATAGGTAAGGACTTTTTAGGGACTTGGGACTTATAAGTTGGGACTAAAAAAAGTCCTAGTACTTATGAACCAAACATGGCCTAAATTTAAACATGAATAACTCCATTATGTAAGAATAGCATCGGAAAAAAATCAGGGCAGTTCGACAAAGTGTGACAAAAATTGCTTCCAAAATTGACGCACTCCTCCTGTCAAACCACGATCCTTCACCGGAGATGGGTCCATTTCTATATAGTGTTCATCACAACTTTCTCGAATCATGCCAAACTTTTATCATGGCACTTGGAGGCCATATCTTAACACCATGCCAAGACTCAACTTTGTCGGAGCTCGTTTGCATCTAACATTCTTAAAAAGTTAATCCCCACTACTATCTATTCTCTCATCATGCACACTGTTCACATCACCAATTAACATGCAACCATTCACTTCTTTCCACCTCAGCAGTCTAGCCACATCATCGTTCACACATCAGCATTCTATTAGTCACTTACATACGGACCAACCAACATAGTAGGTACACCAGCCGGCACATAAGCGTTTAGTTCCTTGCTAGCTGGCCACATAATCGTTTAGTTACCTTCTAAATGGACCCACCACAACCTTTCGGCAAATCGTGGGATTTAATTTCCACTCAGTTGGCATTAGTTCTTCCATATTCTGTAACTGGTGATATAGAGCTGAGACCCAGCGCCTTATCAACTCCCCACCAAATTTTGCTTGCACCTCTTTTCTTCCCTATCATGAAGGCTCGCTCCTCCATCGGCAGTCCATGCCAAAGGTTCTAATGCTCCGCCCACCGGCAGTCTGTTCCAGCCACAGCGTCTGCGTGTGTCCACATACGCAGCGCCTACCTCCTCCGGTCATCCATGCAGGCGAGGGCGGTCGCACAACCGCTAGCAACCCACAACAGAAGCACCAAAACGGCGCTACTCCTATTTGACGCCATGGCGGCCGGCTTGCCGAGACCCAGGCCACCACTCGCCGCTGACCACTGAGGTGCCCTTCTACTATAGCTATATATACTCACTACAACTAAGCTGTGGATTTTACCCTTTTTGACTACTTCCAAATAATAAAGCGTTGAACATTGCATAATCAAGATTGGTTCGTTCTATTTTTATTTGATTTTTATAATCCCTCTAATCCTCTTTCCCGTAGCATCTGAGATCCCTCTTCCGGACGCTCTTGATTTCTCTTCAACCTTCGGACCGCCGGTAATCCCACCCCATAGAGGTAGGCATTGATGTCAGCTTCTTGATGCATATTTATTTTTTCTGCAGAGCTTAACACTATGCAATGTATGGTGAGATACATCCCTAACGTAGTTACTTAGTCCCCGCAAAAAAAAATGTAGTTACTTAGTGATTATCTATATACTACTATATTTAGATGTTTTTGCAATATCATGGTTTGTTCGTTTATGCTTGCAGCTGAACAGGGCAGTGAAGGCTTATTTTAGGCAAATCAATATGACCCCACACAAAACTGAAGGACGACAACCTTTCTACTCTTGAATCAGGATCTCACCTACATGACTGACCAAGATTTTCTCTTTAGCTGAATTTGGCTAATCTTTATTACTGAAAAACTTTGGTCAGTGTCGGGTTTTCTGCTTCAATTTCTCATGCATGTACACTATATAAAACTGCAGTTGCAGAGGTACGAGATGCACTCACAATTTCAACTTTATTGTTATCTTCGCTGAGGTACGAGTATTCACTTTGGTATTTCCTAAATGAAGCCTGGCAGATCATGATGCTTAAGTTTCGACCATGAAACACCCATGCGCTAACTCTCTCTTCCATTACTTTATTTTATTGATGCCTCGAGCATTATTTTTGTGACAAAGTAGCTGCAATACTGTAGATTAGAGCTATTATTTCAAGTTAAATACATCCTGAATTCCAAACCCACCTGTACTAACCTTTATATCCCCTATTTCTGTGGGAAATACCCAATGGTTCCTGGGTACATATGTACCCTATATGGGGAATTTTTTTAATGATTAAACAAAAAGTCAAAATAGTTAAGAAACTATTTTTAGAATAAACTTGACTTACTTACGCACTAGTATATGAATTTCCACAAAAAAAGAAATTACGTTGACTTCACAGCGAAAAAGACAAAATTTACAGGTCACTGTTCACGCTATTTTGACTGAAAATTTGTCTTTTCTGAAAAGAAGTCAAAGAGGAATTTTATTTTGTTGGAACTTTTCTTACTAGTGCAATGGAAGGTCAAGTTTTTTTCAAAAATATTTTTAGAAATTTTCGACTTTTTATTGAATTACAATTTTTTTCATATGGTGTACATATGTACCCAGGAACCAAACATTCCCCTCCCTATTTCTGTTCACATTGTAATGAATGAGCACTGCTATATATATTCCTACAACTTCATCCTATGTTACTATCTTCTCCTCATCGCGAAAGACAAAGAGGATCACCAATCAACAACAGATTCTCCATCACTACAAAATACTACATCCTTCCTAAAATATATGACGTTTTTTCAGTTCAATTTGAACTGAAAAAAACATCTTATATTTTGGATTTTTGGATTGAGGAAGTATAAGATGTCAATATGTTTTTTTATGCATAATTATCTCCTGCATCGAATACTATCTGAGGTGTGTACATATGCTATACTAAGTGCTTGCATACAATATGTCTTTTGTTATGATATTGTTCTTATTTTCCTCTCAACTCAAGGACAAATGTGATTAGCATAACTAACATATTAGGGTTCTCTAAAACTATATTCGTATTTTATTCTTTGCTTCATTAACCAATCGCTTCTCCAATTTTGGTCCGCAAATCCTTATAGCGACGCATGGGGAATTCACCTATGGACATCCCACTGGTTGTCCATGTACTTGCCAATTGTAAATATTTTTTGATATGAAAGTTGGACCTTCTATGGGTACAATGCTATGTGTGTTGCTATATAGATGTCTTGCAGTCACTAGAATGTGCAAGATATGTTATTTTTAAAATTGTTAATACACAATTAATTCAGGAGTGAATGTATTGAAAGTCATAAATGGTATTTATATTATGATTTTTTAAATAAGCCATTTACCAGTCAATGAAGGTATCAATACGGCACATGCATGTACAATTTCATGTTTTTCTTAAGCATTGTAGCATAGTACTACCACTATATACATAATTCAACTATACAAATCACACAACCAAATTTGTACTAAACTATTGCAACTAATTCCGCAGCAACATGCGGGGAATTGTCTAGTTTTCAAAGTTTTAGAAAACCTGGAATGGAGCCATTCGCACGCGCGATATCGATTGTGCATGGTTCCCACGGGAACGCTATGTGTAATTTCTGCCCAAGTGTCATCCACACTTGCAAGGGGACATCATATGTCATTTTTTGGAGTTTTTGCGCAGCAAATCGCTTAGTCGTAGTTCGTTTTTGAATTAATTCAAATAACTGTGATAAAAAATATGCACTAAATGCCTTAATGCAGCAAACGAGGCCCCAAAAAGGCCAAATTTGGACCTGAATAACTCCATGGTGTAAGAATAGTGTGCAAAAAAAGTCAACGCGATCCGACGAAGTATGACAGAAATTTATTCCAAAATTGACGCACTCCCCTTCTCAAACCATGACCATTCGCTCGAGCTAGATCTGTTTCTAAAGTGTGTTCATCCCAACTTTCTCCAAACCATGCCAAACTTTTACCACGCCACTCCGAGGCCATATCATGGCACCATGCCAAGATTCGACCTTTCCGGAGATTGTTTGCATTGTCAAAGTTTTTGAATTCTTTTCCTACAAACATAATCACACATAAAAAACTATAGCAACCGTCTGCAATGGTCTACGCACACAATAAATATCCTTTTTTCTATCTCTCTCTCTCCATCGTCTCTTTCCTCTCGTAGCCCTAAATCCGGCCTTCTTCTCCCCTCTGCCCTCTGATAACCCACAAGTATAGGGGATCACAACAGTTTTTGAGGGTAGAGTATTCAATCCAAATTTATTGATTCGACACAAGGGGAGCCAAAGAATATTCTCAAGTATTAACATCTGAGTTGTCAATTCAACCACACCTGAAAACTTAATATCTGCAGCAAAGTGTTTAGTAGCAAAGTAATATGATAGTATAGCAACGGAAAAGTAAATAAGCGAAGAACAATATATGAAAAGCTCGTAGGCATTGGATCGGTGATGAAGAATTATGTCGGATGCGATCGATCATGTAACGGTCATAACATAGGTGACATAGAACTAGCTTCAGTTCATCAATGTAATGTAGGCATGTATTTCGAATATAGTCATACGTGCTTATGGAAAAGAACTTGTGTGACATCTTTTGTCCTACCCTCCCGTGGCAGCGGGGTCCTATTGGAAACTAAGGGATATTAAGGTATCCTTTTAATAGAGTACCGAACCAAAGATTAACACTTAGTCAACACATGAACTCCTCAAACTACGGTCATCACTGGGAGTGGTCCCGATTATTGTTACTTTGGGTTGCCGGATCATAACACATAGTAGGTGACTATAGACTTGCAAGATAGGATCAAGAACTCACATATATTCATGAAAACATCATAGGTTCAGATCTGAAATCATGGCACTCGGGCCCTAGTGACAAGCATTAAGCATAGCAAATTCATAACAATATCAATCTCAGAACATAGTGGATACCAGGGATCAAGCCCTAACAAAACTAACTCGATTACATGATAAATCTCATCCAACCCATTACCGTCGAGAAAGCCTACGATGGAATTACTCACGCACGGCGGTGAGCATCATGAAATTGGTGATGGAGGAAGGTTGATGATGGCGATGGCGACGGATTCCCCTCTCCGGAGACCCGAACGGACTCTAGATCAGCCCTCCCGAGAAAGTTTAGGGCTTGGCGGCGGCTTTGTATCGTAAAACGCGATGAATCCTTCTCCCTGATTTTTTTCTCCCCGAACATGAATATATGGAGTTGGAGTTGAGGTCGGTGAAGGGTCAGGGGGGCCACGAGGCAGGGGGCGCGCCCAAGGGGTAGGGCGCGCCCCCACCCTCGTGGACAGGGTGTGGGCCCCCTGACGTGGATTCTTCTTCCAGTATTTTTTATATATTCCTAAAATAATCTTCGTTGATTTTCAGGTCATTCCGAGAACTTCTATTTCTGCACAAAAATAACACCATGGCTATTCTGCTGAAAACAGCATCAGTCCGGGTTAGTTTCATTGAAATCATGCAAGTTAGAGTCCAAAACAAGGGCAAAAGTGTTTGGAAAAGTAGATACGACGGAGACGTATCAACTCCCCCAAGCTTAAACCTTTGCTTGTCCTCAAGCAATTCAGTTGATAAAGTGAAAGTGATAAAGAAAAACTTTTACAAACTCTGTTTGCTCTTGTTGTTGTAAATCTGTAAAGCCAGCATTCTAGTTTTCAGCAAAGATTATGAACTAACCATATTCGCAATAACATTTAGGTCTCGTGTTTACTCATATCAATGGCATAATCAACTAGCGAGCAATAATAATAAATCTCGGATGACAACACTTTATCAAAACAATCATAATATGATATAACAAGATGGTATCTCGCTAGCCCTTTTTGAGACCACAAAACATAAATGCAGAGCACCTTTAAAGATCAAGGACTGACTAGACATTGTAATTCATGGTAAAAGAGATCCAGCCAAGTCATACTCAATGTAAAATAATAGTAATGGATGCAAATGACAGCGATGCTCTCCAACTGGTGCTTTTTAATAAGAGGATGATGACGCAACACAAAAGTAGATAGATAGGCCCTTCGCAGAGGGAAGAAGGGATTTGTAGAGGTGCCAGAGCTCGGTTTTGAAATAGATATGAATAATATTTTGAACAGTATACTTTCATTGTCAACATAGCAACCGAGAGATCTCGATATCTTCCATGGTACACACATTATAGGCGGTTCCCAAACAGAATGGTAAAGTTTATACTCCCCCTCCACCAACAAGCATCAATCCATGGCTTGCTCGAAACAACAAGTGCCTCGAACTAACAAGAGTCCTGGGGGAGTTTTGTTTGCAGTTATTTTGATTTGATTTGCATAAAGCATGTGACTGGGCATCCCGATGACCAGCCATTTTCTCGTGAGTGAGGAGCGAAGTCCACTCCTCTTGAGAATAGCCCGCCTAGCATGGAAGATACAGACAGCCCTAGTTTATACATGAGTTATTCGAGCATACAAAACAGAATGTTTATTTAAAGGCTAGAAAAAGACTGGGAAGCGACCAGCTAGAGAGCGACAACAGTCATGAACATGCATTAAAATTAATCAATACCGAATGCAAGCATGAGTAGGATATAATGCACCATGAACATAAATATCGTAGAGGCTACGTTGATTTTGTTTCAACTACATGCGTGAACATGTGCCAAGTAAAGCCACTCGAATCGTTCAAAAGAGGATACGAGCCTATCATACCACATCACAACCATTTTAATAGCATGTTGGCACACAAGGTAAACCATTATAAGCTCCTAGCTAATTAAGCATGCCATAAGCAACTATAATCTCTAATTGTCATTACAAACATGTTTCTTTCATAATAGGCTGAATCAGGAATGATGAAGTAATCATATTTACAAAAACAAGAGAGGCCGAGTTCATACTAGCTTTCCTCATCTCAATAAGTTCATCATATAATCATCATTATTGCCTTTCACTTGCACGACCGAATAGTGTGGATAATAATAATAGTACACGTGCATTGGACTAAGCTGGAATCTGCAAGAATTCAATTCAAGAGAGAAGACAAGGCAATATGGGCTCTTGGTTAGATCAACAATAATGCGTAAGAGAGCCACTCAACATTTTCATTATGGTCTTCTCCTCTCGACCCCCAAAGAAAAGAAACAAAACTATTTACACTGTAAAGCTCCCAATAAGAAAAAGAAGAACAAGAAATCTTTTTGGGTTTTCTTTTTAATTATTACTACTACAGGCATGGAAAGCAGACTAACTAAAAGCAACAACTAATTCTTTTGGTTTTTTCTTAAGGTTTATCAAACACACAAGAAGAAAGCATAAAAAGGGAAATAAACTAGCATGAATATTACAATGAAAAAGTGTGAGCACCGACAACTAGCATGACTGTGTGAACATGAATGTAATGTCGTTGAGAAATACTTATTCCCCCAAGCTTAGTGATACGTCTCCGTCGTATCTACTTTTCCAAACACTTTTGCCCTTATTTTGGACTCTAACTTTCATCATTTCAATGAAACTAACCCGGACTGACTCTGTTTTCAGCAGAATTGCCATGGTGTTATTTTTGTGCAGAAATAAAAATTCTAGGAATGACCTGAATATCAACAGAGAATTATTTTGGAATATATAAAACATATTGGAAGGAAGATCCACGTCAGGGGGACCTCCACCTATCCATGAGGGTGGGGGCGCGCCCTACCCCCTGGACGCGCCCCCTGCCTCGTGGGCCCCCTGACGCTCCACCGACCTCAACCTTGACTCCATATATTCACTTTCGGGGAGAAAACAACAAGAGAGAAGGATTCATCGCATTTTACGATACGGAGCCCCCGCCAAGCCCTAAACTCTCCCGAGAGGGCTGATCTGCAGTCCGTTCGGGGCTCCACAGAGGGGAATCCGTCGCCATCGTCATCATCAACCATCCTCCATCACCAATTTCATGATGCTCACCGCCATGCGTGAGTAATTCCATCGTAGGCTTGCTGGACGGTGATGGGTTGGATGAGATTTATCATGTAATCGAGTTAGTTTTGTTAGGGTTTGATCCCTAGTATCCACTATGTTCTGAGATTGATGTTGCTATGACTTTGCTGTGCTTAATGCTTGTCACTAGGGCCCGAGTGCCATAATTTCAGATCTGAACCTATTAGTTTTCATCAATATATGAGAGTTCTTGATCCTATCTTGCAAGTCTATAGTCACCTACTATGTGTTATGATCCGGCAACCCCGAAGTGACAATAATCGGGACCATTCTCGGTGATGACCGTAGTTTGAGGAGTTCATGTATTCACTATGTGTTAATGCTTTGGTCCGGTACTCTATTAAAAGGAGGCCTTAATATCCCTTAGTTTCCAATAGGACCCCGCTGCCACGGGAGGGTAGGACAAAAGATGTCATGTAAGTTCTTTTCCATAAGCACGTATGACTATATTCGGAATACATGCCTACATTACATTGATGAATTGGAGTTAGTTCTGTGTCACCCTATGTTATGACTGTTACATGATGAACCGCATCCGGCATAATTCTCCATCACCGATCCATTGCCTACGAACTTTCCATATATTGTTCTTCGCTTATTTACTTTTTCATTGCTATTGTTATCATCACTACAAAACACCAAAAATATTACTTTTGCTACCGTTACCTTTTGCTACCGTTACCACTACTATCATATTACTTTGCTACTAAACACTTTGCTGCAGATATTAAGTTTCCAGGTGTGGTTGAATTGACAACTCAGCTGGTAATACTTGAGAGTATTCTTTGGATCCCCTTGTGTCGAATCAATAAATTTGGGTTGAATACTCTACCCTCGAAAACTGTTGCGATCCCCTATACTTGTGGGTTATCAAGACTATTTTCTGGCGCCGTTGCCGGGGAGAATAGCTCTATTCTTTGAGTCACTAGGGATTTATATCTTCTTATCATTATGAAGAACTTGAAAGATCCAAGAACCAAGATTTATCCCTCAACTACGAGGGGGTTAAGGAACTGCCATCTAGCTCTACACTTGATTCACCTTCTGTTTTGAGTAAGCTTGCGACACCTAAACCTGCTTCTGCTATTAATTATGATATGTCGCATGTTATTGATGATGCCACTTCTATGCTTGATACTACTGTGCCACTTGGAGAATTTCTTGATGAACAATTTGCTAGGGCTAGAGAGAATGAAATTATTGAAACTTATAATATTGATAAAAGTGATGATGAAGATTCTCCCCCTAGATATGAATTACCTATTGTGCCTGAAGGCTATGTTATGGATGAAGAAACTTCTAGATATTTTCTTGCTTGCAATGATAGGAGTGATCTTAAGAAATTATTAGCTAAGCTGAAACAAAAAAATCTGAATGCTGGAATGAAATATGATCCTGCTTATGCTACTTCACCTATCTTTGTTACTGACAAGGATTATGAATTCTGTGTCGACCCTGAGATAATTACTTTAGTTGAATCTGATCCTTTCTATGGTTGTGAATCTGAAACTGTTGTGGCACATCTTACTAAATTAAATGATATAGCCACCCTGTTCACTAATGATGAGAAAACTCGCTATTATTATATCCTTCAATTATTTCCATTCTCATCAAAGGGTGATGCTAGGAAATGGTTTAATTCTCTTGATCCTGGTTGTGTGCGTAGTCCCCTGGATATGATTTATTACTTCTCTGCTAAATATTTCCCTGCTCATAAGAAACAAGCTGCTTTAAGGGAAATATATAATTTTATGCAAATTGAAGAAAGAGTCTCCCACAAGCTTGGGGGAGGCTTCTCCAATTACTTAATGCTTTGCCTGATCATCCTCTTAACAAAAATGAAATACTTGATATCTTTTATAATGGACTAACCGATGCTTCCAGAGATCACCAGGATAGTTGTGCTAGTTGTGTTTTCAGGGAAAGAACACCAGATGAAGCTAAAATTTTATTGAATAATATGTTTACCAATGAAAATAATTGGACACTTCCTGATTCAATCCCTGATCCAATCCCTGATCCAATTCCTGAACCAACTCCGAAGAAAAGGGGTACAATATTTCTCAGTCCTGAAGATATGCAAGAGGCAAAGAAATCTATGAAAGAAAAAGGTATTAAAGCTGAAGATGTTAAGAATTTAATTCCTATTGAAGAAATACATGGTCTTAATTTACCGCTTGTTGAAGAAACACATGGTCTTGATAACCCGACACAGGTAGTAAAGGTAAATTCTCTCTATAGATATGATAAAGCTAAAATCCCTCCTACTAAGTTTGCTAGCCAATGCTTAGATGAGTTTGATAACTTTATGGTTAAGTAAGAAGATTTTAATGCTTATGTTGGTAGACAATTGAAACATAATGCTTATATGATTGAACACTTGAGTGATTATATGGCTAATGTTAAAGGTAAACTAAAACTTATTAGTAAACATGCTTCTATGGTTACCACTCAAGTAGAACAAGTACTTAAAGCTCAGAATGATTTGCTCAATGAATTAAATAGTAAGAAAATGGTAATGTTGTTAGAGTTATGACTAGAGGTGGTAAAATGACTCAGGAACCTTTGTATCCTGAAGGCCATCCTAAGAGAATTGAGCAGGATTCTCAGAGAAATAATGTAGATGCACCTAGTCCTTCTAAGAAGAAGAAAAATAAAAATGATAGGACTTTGCATGCTTCTAGTGAACCTTTTGTGGACACACCTGAGAATCCTAATGATATTCCTATTTCTGATGCTGAAACATAATATGGTAATGAACATGAACCTAGTAATAATGTTAATGATGATGTTCATGTCGATGCTCAACCTAGCAATGACAATGAAGTAGAGATTGCACCTATTGTTGATCTTGATAACCCACAATCAAGGAATCAACGTTATGATAACAGAGACTTTGTTGCTAGGAAGCACGATAAAGAAAGACAGCCATGGGTTTAGAAACCCATGCCTTTTCCTCCTAAACCATCCAAGAAAAGGAAGATGAGGATTTTGAGCGCTTTGCTGAAATGATTAGACCTATCTTTTTGCGTATGCGTTTGACTGATATGCTTAAAATGAATCCTTATGCTAAATACATGAAGGAAATTGTTACTAATAAAAGAAAGATACCGGAAGCTGAAATTTCCACCATGCTTGCTAATTATACTTTTAAGGGTGGAATACCAAAGAAACTTGGAGATCCAGGAGTACCAACTATACCATGCTCCATTAAAAGAAACTATGTTAAAACTGCTTCATGTGATCTTGGAGCGGTGTTAGTGTTATGCCTCTCTCTTTATATCGTAGACTTGATTTGAATAAGTTGACACCTACCGAAATATATTTGCAAATGGCTGATAAATCAGCTGCTATACATGTTGGTATTTGTGAGGATGTGCCTGTTGTGGTTGCAAACATTACTATTTGAACGGACTTTGTTATTCTTGATATTCCCGAGGACAATAGTATGTCTATTATTCTTGGAAGACCCTTTTTGAATACTGTAGAGGCTATTATTGATTGCACAAAAGGCAATGTCACTTTTCATGTTAATCGTAATGAGCATACGGTACACTTTCCGAGGAAACAACCTCAAGTCCACAGTATCAATTCTATTGGAAAAATTCCAACTATTACAATTGGAGGTTTCGAATTTCCTCTCCCTACTGTCAAGAAGAAATATGATATCCTTATTGTTGGGGACATGCATATCCCCGTTGAGTTAACCTAGTGTTATTCGAAAATTCTCCGGTTCCATGTTATTCGGAATGAGTTTGTTAACGAGACCTGATCAACCTTATTAGTGGATTCCTTTTGATGAGCATGAGATGGATGAATTTAGAAAACACAACTCTCTGTACCCTCTTTTTACTCTCTGTTATTTAGTTGAAATAAAGAAAAAAAAGTATATTCTGTATGTTTTCTGAATTATCAATGCAATAAAAAATACCCCGAAAATAAAAGTTCGCCAAATGCCCTGAAAATTAAATATGATTTTTTTAGAATATTTGGGAATATCTGGCACTAAGAACACAGCAGGGGGAACAAGCACCTAGCCACGAGGGTCCAGGGCGCACCCTACCCCCTGTGCGCGCCCCCTGCCTCGTGGGCCCATGGTGGCTCCCCTCCACTTATTCCAGCTACCACACACTCATTCCTCCCACAAAAATCACCAACCAGCTCAAACCCGAGTCCAAGTTCATTTTGCTGCCATTTTTGATCTCCTTGCTCAAAGCTCCATTCAAAAAACTGCTTCGGGGGATTGTTACATATTTGACGAAGATATGACCCAAAGAATTTATGAGATTTTTTTGGGAATTTTTGGAATGACAAAAATATAGGTTGCTTCACAACCTAGGGCAAAAACTGCCACATGGACATGACACATAGGCAAAACTAATGAGGTGGCGTCTAGTCATAGCAACCCACCACAATTTATAAGGCTATGACCATCTATATTGGTCGTTAACAACTAGAAATAAGGCAGCAGACTAGCGTTGTTTTCTTTATGACCATTTCCTCTAATGAAATTATGACCTTTCTGACCAAAATGGTCGTTATGGTTTAGGGTCTAGAGCCCCCTAGACAGCTTTTGACCAATTGGTCTAAAATGGTCATAAATTTATGACCAATTCTTCGAGGGTCACTGACAGAAGGTCATAAGTTGACATATTTCTTGTAGTGATACTTGTGGGTTATCACTTAGGTTTTTGGCCTAAGTTGGTCTATTGCCACGGCTGGCCTGGCGGATATCCAAAGTTGTAACTAGGGTTGTATTGAGAAGGAGCCTTGAGTTGCCACTGGTTGGCAATCTCCTCCAGATCCCACTGGTAAACAGATTGTCGTGAAGGATCAAATTGTGGTTCCGACTCTGGCTCTGTAGCTGATGTGGGGTTTCGGTAGGCGTGAATGGCCTCCGGCGGAACAAGGTACTTGCCTGCAGATAAGTCAAACAAGGAAGGAGCAGGCAAAGTGATAGTCTCAGGGTGATTTTTATCGAAAATCAGCTTGTATTTAAGAATCTTTTCCTTATTCTTAACGATAAAGTCATGTGCTACCATACTCTTATAGTCTAGAAAAATAGGAGGCAACAACTTTTCTTCTTTCTCATAATGTCTAATAGGTATGTTAAAATGTGCTGCGAGGTGCGAGGCGAAGATGCCTCCAAGGATGGGGCCCTTAGTATGGTTCAGGTTTAACCGCTTTGCAAAAATAGCGCCAATACTAAATGTGGCATCACGGAACAAGGCATGGCACAAAATAACAATATCAGGGGCAGTAAGGTTGCCACAGTTTCCACGACCAATCCAGTATCTACTAGCAAATATTGCAAAGTAACGTAGAAAAGGAAAATGTATGCTAGTGATTCTTGCATCGGAAATCTTCCTAGTTTCCCCTACAACAATCATATCAATAAACCCTTCCACATCACTACGATGTGGTTCTTCTATGCTGCCTGTAAAGGGTATCTTATAGACCTAGGAGAAATCAAAAAGGGACATCTCCTTATACTCATCATATAAATAGAAATCCACCGAAGGTGGTGACCTCCTACCATGGAAATGAAAATTTTGCACAAAAAAATTAGTGAGTAAGAGATACTGTCCGTGTTGGTCATGGAGGAAGTCGGTGAGGCCTGCATTCTCAGCCAACTCATAAAAATCATCATAAATCCCGACTGCTCTCAAGAAATCATCACAAGGCCATTCACACGGCCGAACTTCCGCGGTGCGAGGGAGATTATATTTGGGCCTCTTATCCTCCTCACTTTGCTTGTCCTTCGAGCTTTGGCTCGACGAGCCCCTCAAATATCTCTTCATCTTTTTCTGAAAATTTCTGAAATTTTTAGTAACTTCAAAATAAAAGTGAACCAAACTCAACAAAATTGATAGCAACTACTCCCACAAGTGCCTAGAGACTATATCATGCATTAAAACTACTTGGGACCATATAAATTTGACATGCAAGCTCAAGAAGATGGTCACCTAAGCAGCACAATTTTGCAATGAATAAAGCACTAGAACAAAAACTAATTGGACCATTGGAGGAGTCACATACCAAAGAACAATCCCCAAAGCATTTTTGTGAATGGAGCTTTGAGCTAGGAGATCGAAAATGGTAGCAAGATGAGCTAGAACTCGTGCTTGAGCTGGTTGGTGATTTTTGTGGAAGGAAGAAGTAGTGTGTGGTGGCTGGAATAAGTGGAGGGGACCCACGTGGGGTCCACAAGGCAGGGGGCGCGCCCTCCACCCTCGTGGGCACGTGGCTGCTCCCACTGATGTGTTTTCAGTGCCAGATATTCTCAAATATTCTAGAAAAAATCATATTTAATTTCCAGGGTATTTGGAGAACTTTTATTTTCGGGGTATTTTTTTATTGCACGGATAATTCAAAAACAGACAGAAAATACTATTTTTGCTTTATTTAATATAAACAACATAAAGTAAAAAGAGGGTAGAGAGAGTTCTGTTTTCTAAATTCATCCATCTCATGGTCATTAAAAGGAATCCACTAACAAGGTTGATCAGGTCTTGTTAACAAATTCATTTTGAATAACATGAAACCGGAGAATTTTCGAATAACACTAGGTTACCTCAATGGGGATATGCACATCCCCAACAATAAGAAAATCATATTTCTTCTTGACTGCGGGAAGAGGAAATTCAAAACCTCCAATAGTAATTGTTGAAAATTTTCCAATAGAATTGATACTGTGAACTTGAGGTTGTTTCCTTGGAAAGTGTACCGTATGCTCAGTACCATTAACATGAAAAGTGACATTGCCGTTGGTGCAATCAATAACAGCCCCTGCAGTATTCAAAAAGGGTCTTCCAAGAATAATAGACATACTATCGTCCTCGGAAATATCAAGAATAACAAAGTCCGTTAAAATAGTAACGTTTGCAACCACAACAGACACATCCTCACAAATACCGATAGGTATAGCAGTTGATTTATCAGCCATTTGCAAAGATATTTCAGTAGGTGTCAACTTATTCAAATCAAATCTATGATATAAAGAGATAAGCATAACACTAACACCGGCTCCAAGATCACATAAAGCAGTTTTAACATAGTTTCTTTTAATGGAGCATGGTATAGTTGGTACTCCTGGATCTCCAAGTTTTTTTGGTATTCGACCCTTAAAATTATAATTAGCAAGCATGGTGGAAATTTTAGATTTCGGAATCCTTCTTTTATTAGTAACAATATCTTTCATGCACTTAGCATAGGGATTCATTTTAAGCATATCAGTCAAACGCATACGCGAAAAGATAGGTCTAATCATTTCAGCAAAGCGCTCAAAATCCACATCATCCTTTTTCTTGGATGGATTAGGAGGAAAAGGCATGGGTTTCTCAACCCATGGTTCTCTTTCTTTACTGTGCTTCCTAGCAACAAAGTCTCTCTTATCATAACGTTGATTCTTTGAATGTGGGTTATCAAGATCAACAACAGGTTCAATCTCTACATCATTATCATTGTTAGGTTGAGCATCAACATGAACACCATCATTAACATTATCACTAGGTTCATGTTCATTACTAGATTATGTTTCAGCATCAGAAATAGAAATATCATTGGGATTCTCAGGTGTGTCAATAACAGAATCACTAGAAGCATGCAAAGTCCTATCATTTTTCCTTCTCTTCCTTTTAGAAGGACTAGGTGCATCAATATTAATTCTCTGAGAATCTTGCTCAATTCTCTTAGGATGGACCTCAGGATACAAAGGTTCCTGAGTCATTTTACCACCTCTAGTCATAACTCTAACAATGTTATCATTCTTACTGTTTAATTCACTGAGCAAATCATTCTGAGCTTTAAGTACTTGTTCTACTTGAGTGGTAACCATAGAAGCATGTTTACTAATAAGTTTAAGTTCACCATTAACATTAGCCATATAATCACCCAAGTGTTCAACCATATAAGCATTGCATTTCAGTTGTCTACCAAAATAAGCATTAAAATCTTCTTGCTTAACCATAAAGTTATCAAATTCATCCAAACATCGGATAGCAAACTTAGCAGGAGGGATTTCAGCTTTATCATATCTATAGAGAGACTTTACCTTTACTACCTATGTCGGGTTATCAAGACCGTGTGTTTCTTCAATAGGTGATGAATTAAGACCATGTATTTCTTCAACAGGAGGTAAATTCTTAACATCTTCAACTTTTATACCTTTTTCTTTCATAGATTTCTTTGCCTCTTGCATATCTTCAGGACTGAGAAATGGAATACCCCTTTTCTTCGGAATTGGCTTAGGAGTTGATTCAGGAAGTGTCCAATTATTTTCATTAGTCAACATATTATTCAAGAGCAATTCAGCTTGATCAACTATTCTTTCCCTGAAAACACAACCAACACAACTATCCAGGTGGTCTCTGGAAGCATCGGTTAGTCCATTATAAAAGATATCAAGTATTTCATTTTTCTTGAGAGGATGATCAGGCAAAGCATTAACTAATTGGAGAAGCCTCCCCCAAGCTTGTGGTAGACTCTCTTCTTCAATTTGCACAAAATTATATATTTCCCTTAAAGCAACTTATTTCTTTTGAGCGGGGAAATATTTAGCAGAGAAGTAGTAAATCATATCCTGGGGACTACGCACACAGCCAGGATCAAGAGAATTAAACCATATCTTAGCATCACCCTTTAATGAGAACGGAAATAATTTAAGGATATAATAGTAGCGAGTTTTCTCATCATTAGTGAACAGGGTAGCTATACCATTTAATTTAGTAAGATGTGCCACAACAGTTTCAGACTCATAGCAATAGAAAGCATCAGATTCAACCAAACTAATTATATCAGGATCAACAGAGAAATCATAATCCTTATCAGTAATAAAGATAGGTGAATTAGCATAAGCAGGATCATATTTCATTCTAGCATTCATGGATTTTTCTTTAAGCCTGGCTAGTAGTTTCTTAAGATCACTTCTATCATTGCAGGCAAGAGAGTCTCTAGCAGTTTTCTTCATCCATAACATAACCCTCAAGCACAACAGGCAATTCAGATATAGGGGGGAATCTTCATCATCACTTTCATCAATATTATCAGTTTCAATAATTTCATTCTCTCTAGCCCTAGAAAGTTGTTCATCAAGAAATTCACCAAGTGGCATAGTAGTACCAAGCATAGGAGTAGTTTCATCATAACTATTATGCATAGCAGAAGTGGCATCATCAATAACATGCGACATATCAAAATTAATAGCAGAAGCAGGTTTAGGTGTCGCAAGCTTACTCAAAACAGAAGGTGAATCAAGTGCAGAGCTAGATGGTAGTTCCTTACCTCCCCTCGTAGTTGAGGGAAAAATGTTAGTTCTTTCGTCTTTCAAGTTCGTCATAGTGACCAGTAGATATAAATCCCAAGTGACTCAAAGAATAGAGCTATGCTCCCCGGCAATGGCGCCACAAGATGGTCTTGATAACCCACAAGTATAGGGGATCACAACAGTTTTCGAGGGTAGAGTATTCAACCCAAATTTATTGATTCGACACAAGGGGAGCCAAAGAATATTCTCAAGTATTAGCAGCTAAGTTGTCAATTCAACCACACCTGGAAACTTAATAACTGCAGCAAAGTGTTCAGTAGAAAAGTAATATGATAATAGTGGTAACAGTAGCAAAAGTAATATTTTTGGTTTTATAGTGATTGTAACAGTAGCAACGGAAAAGTAAATAAGCGAATAACAGTAGCAACAATTATAACATAGGGTGACACAGAACTAGCTCCAGTTCATCAATGTAATGTAGGCATGTATTCCGAATATAGTAATACATGCTTATGGAAAAGAACTCGCATGACATCTTTTGTCCTACCCTCCCGTGGCAGCGGGGTCCTATTGGAAACTAAGGGATATTAAGCCCTCCTTTTAATAGAGTACCGGACCAAAGCATTAACACATAGTGAATACATGAACTCCTCAAACTACGGTCATCACCGGTAATGGTCCCGATTATTGTCACTTCGGGGTAAACGGGTCATAACACATAATAGGTGACTATAGACTTGCAAGATAGGATCAAGAACTCACATATATTCATGAAAATATAATAGGTTCAGATCTGAAATCATGGCGCTCGGTCCCTAGTGACAATCATTAAGCATAGCAAAGTTATAGCAACATCAATCTCATAACATAGTGGATACTAGGAATCAAACCCTAACAAAACTAACTTGATTACATGATAAATCTCATCCAACCCATCACCGTCCAGCAAGCCTATGATGGAATTACTCACGCACGACGGTGGGCATCTTGAAATTGGTGATGGAGGAAGGTTGATGATGACGATGGCGACGAATTCCCCTCTCCAGAGCCCCGAACGGACTCCAAATCAGCCCTCCCGAGAGAGTTTAGGGCTTGGCGGCGGCTCCATATCGTAAAACGCGATGAATCCTCCTCCCTGATTTTTTTCTCCCCGAACACGAATATATGGAGTTGGAGTTGAGGTCGGTGGAGCGTCAGGGGGCCCACGATGCAGGGGGCGTGCCCAGGGGGTAGGGCGCGCCCCCACCCTCGTGAACAGGGTGTGGGCCCCTGACGTGGATTCTTCTTCCAGTATTTTTTATATATTCCAAAAATAATCTCCTTTGATTTTCAGGTCATTCCGAGAACTTTTATTTCCGCACAAAAATAACAGCATGGTAATTCTGCTGAAAACATCATCGGTACGGATTAGTTCCATTCAAATCCTGCAAGTGAGAGTCCAAAACCAGGGCAAAAGTGTTTGGAAAAGTAGATACGATGGAGACGTATCACCCTCTGTTGGGGAACGTAGTAATTTCAAAAAAAGTCCTATGCACACGCAAGATCATGGTGATGCATAGCAACGAGGGGGAGAGTCTGATCTACGTACCCTTGTAGATCGCAACGGAAGCGTTGACACAACGTAGAGGAAGTAGTCGTACGTCTTCCCGATCCGACCGATCCAAGCACCGTTACTCCGGCACCTCCGAGTTCTTAGCACACGTTCAGCTCGATGACGATCCTCGGGCTCCAATCCAGCAAAGCGTCGAGGAAGAGTTCCGTCAGCACGACGGCGTGGTGATGATCTTGATGTACTACCGACGCAGGGCTTCGCCTAAGCACTGCAACAATATGATCGAGGTGGAATTTGGTGGCAGGGGGCACCGCACACGGCTAAGGAACGATCACCAAGGATCAACTTGTGTGTCTATGGGGTGCCCCCTGCCTCAGTATATAAAGGATGGAGGAGGAGGAGCCCGGCCAAGGCTATTGGTGCGGCCAGGATGGGAGTCCTACTAGGACTCCAAGTCCTAGTAGGAGTCCATCAAGAGGGGAGGAAGGGAGAAGGAAGTGGAGGAGTAGGAAAGGTGGCCGGCCCCCTTTTCCCTAGTCCAATTCAGACTAGAGGGGAGGGGGGCACAGCAGCCTTTTTCCTCTTCCCACTAAAGCCCATCAAGGCCCATTACTTCTCCCGTAACTACCCGGTACTCCGAAAAATACCCGAATCACTCGGAACCTTTCCGATGTCCGAATATAGTCGTCCAAGATATCGATCTTTATGTCTCGACCATTTCGAGACTCCTCGTCATGTCCCCGATCTCATCCGAACTCCTTCGGTACATCAAAACTCATAAACTCATAATATAACTGTCATCGAAACCTTAAGTGTGCGGACCCTACGATTCGAGAAAAATGTAGACATGACCGAGACACGTCTCCGGTCAATAACCAATAGCGGGACCTGGATGCCCATATTGGCTCCTACATATTCTACGAAGATCTTTATTGGTCAGACCGCATAACAACATGCGTTGTTCCCTTTGTCATCGGTATGTTACTTGCCCGAGATTCGATCGTCGGTATCCAATACCTAGTTCAATCTCGTTACCGGCAAGTCTCTTTACTCGTTCCGTAATACATCATCTCACAACTAACATATTAGTTGCAATGCTTGCAAGGCTTAGGTGATGTGCATTACCGAGAGGGCCCAGAGATACCTCTCCGACAATCGGAGTGACAAATCCTAATCTCGAAATACGCCAACCCAACATCTACCTTTGGAGACACCTGTAATGCTCCTTTATAATCACCCATTTACGCTGTGACGTTTGGTAGCACCCAAAGTGTTCCTCCGGCAAACGGTAGTTGCATAATCTCATAGTCATAGGAACTTGTATAAGTCATGAAGAAAGCAATAGCAACATACTAAACGATCGTGTGCTAAGCTAATGGAATGGGTCATGTCAATCAGATCATTCAACTAATGATGTGACCTCGTTAATCAAATAACAACTCTTTTTTCCATGGTTAGGAAACATAACCATCTTTGATTAACGAGCTAGTCAAGTAGAGGCATACTAATGACACTCTGTTTGTCTATGTATTCACACATGTATTATGTTTCCGGTTAATACAATTCTAGCATGAATAATAAACATTTATCATGATATAAGGAAATAAATAATAACTTTATTATTGCCTCTAGGGCATATTTCCTGCAGTCTCCCACTTGCACTAGAGTCAATAATCTAGATCACATCACCATGTGATTAACATCGATAGTTCACATCATCATGTGATTAACACCCATAGTTCACATCGCCATGTGACCAACACCCAAAAGGTTTACTAGATTCAATAATCTAGTTCACATCGCTATGTGATTAACACCCAAAGAGTACTAAGGTGTGATCATGTTTTGCTTGTGAGAGAATCTTAGTCAACGGGTCTGCCACATTCAGATCCACATGTATTTTGCAAATTTCTATGTCAACAATGCTCTACATGGAGCTACTCTAGCTAATTGCTCCCACTTTTAATATGTATCTAGACCGAGACTTAGAGTCATCTAGATTAGTGTCAAAACTTGCATCGGCATAACCCTTTACGATGAACCTTTTAATCATGTCCATAATCGAGAAACATATCCTTATTTCACTAAGGATAATTCTGACCGCTGTCCAGTGATCTACTCCTAGATCACTATTGTACTCCCTTGCCAAATCAGTGCAGGGTATACAATAGATCTGGTATACAGCATGACATACTTTATAGAACCTATGACCAAGGCATAGGGAATGACTTTCATTCTCTTTCTATCTTCTGCCGTGGTCGGGCTTTGAGTCTTACTCAACTTCACACCTTATAATACAGGCAAGAACTCTTTCTTTGACTGCTCCATTTTGAACTACTTCAAAATCTTGTCAAGGTATGTACTCATTGAAAAAACTTATCAAGCGTCTTGATCTATCTCTATAGATCTTGAAGCTCAATATGTAAGCAGCTTCACCGAAGTCTTTCTTTGAAAAACTCCTTTCAAACACTCCTTTATGCTTTACAGAATAATTCTACATCATTTCCGATCAACAATATGTCATTCACATATACTTATTAGAAATGTTGTAGTGCTCCCACTCACTTTCTTGTAAATACAGGCTTCACCGCAAGTCTGTATAAAACTATATGCTTTGATCAACTCATCAAAGCGTATATTCCAACTCCGAGATGCTTGCACCAGTCCACAGATGGATCGCTGGAGCTTGCACATTTTGTTAGCACCTTTCGGATTGACAAAACCTTCTGTTGCATCATATACAACTCTTCTTTAATAAATCCATTAAGGAATGCAGTTTTGTTTATCCATTTGCCAGAATTCATAAAATGCGGCAATTACTAACATGATTCGGACAGACTCAAGCATAGATACGAGTGAGAAGCTCTCATCGTAGTCAACACCTTGAACTTGTCGAAAACCTTTTGCGACAATTTTAGCTTTATAGATAGTAACACTACTATCAGCGTTTGTCTTCCTCTTGAAGATCCATTTATTCTCAATTGCTTGCCGATCATCGGGCAAGTCAACCAAAGTCCAAACTTTGTTCTCATACATGGATCATATCTAAGATTTCATGGCCTCAAACCATTTCGCGGAATCTGGGCTCATCATCGCTTCCTCATAGTTCATAGGTTCGTCATGGTCAAGTAACATGACCTCCAGAACAGGATTACCGTACCACTCTGGTGTGGATCTCACTCTAGTTTACCTACGAGATTCGGTAGTAAATTGATCTGAAGTTACATGATCATCATCATTAGCTTCCTCACTAATTGGTGTAGTAGTCACAAGAACAGATTTTTGTGATGAACTACTTTCCAATAAGGTAGAAGGTACAATTACCTTATCAAGTTTTCTACTATCCTCCCACTTACTTCTTTCAAGAGAAACTCCTTCTCTAGAAAGGATCCATTATAAGCAACGAATGTCTTGCCTTAGGGTCTGTGGTAGAAGGTGTACCCAACAGTCTCCTTTGGGTATCCTATGAAGACATATTTCTCCGATTTGGGTTTGAGCTTATCAGGATGAAACTTTTTCTCATAAGCATCGCAACCCCAAACTTCAAGAAACGACAACTTCGGTTTCTTGCCAAACCATAGTTCATAAGGCATCGTCTCGACGGATATAGATGGTGCCCCTTTTTTTTAAACGTGAATGCAGCTGTCTCTAATGCATGACCCCAAAAACGATAGTGGTAAATCGGTAAGAAACATCATAGATTGCACTATATCCAATAAAGTACGATTATGACGTTCGGACACACCATTATGCTGTGGTGTTCCAGGTGGCGTGAGTAGTGAAACTATTTCACATTGTTTTAACTGAAGACCAAACTCGTAACTCAAATACTCTTTTCCACGATCAGATCGTAGAAACTTTATTTTCTTGTTACGATGATTTTCCACTTCACTCTGAAATTATATGAACTTTTCAAATGTATCAGACTTCTATTTCATTAAGTAGATATACCCATATCTGCTCAAATCATCTGTGAAGGTCAGAAAATAATGATACCCGCTGCAAGCCTTAAATATTCATCGGACCACATACATCAGTATGTATGATTTCCAACAAATCTGTTGCTTGCTCCATTGTTCCGGAGAACGGCGTTTTAGTCATCTTGCCCAAAAGGCATGGTTCACAAGCATCAAGTGATTCATAATCAAGTGATTCCGAAAGCCCATCAGCATGGAGTTTCTTCATGCGCTTTATACCAATATGACCTAAATGGCAGTGCCACAAATAAGTTGCACTATCATTATTAACTTTGCATCTTTTGGTTTCAATATTATGAATATGTGTATCACTACGATCGAGATCCAATGAACTTGTTTCATTGGGTGTATGACCATCGAAGGTTTTATTCATGTAAACAGAACAACAATTATTCTCTGACTTTAATGAATAACCGTATTGCAATAAACATGATCAAATCATATTCATGCTCAACGCAAAAACCAAATAACACTTATTTAAGTTCAACACTAATCCCGAAAGTATAGGGGAGTGTGCAATGATGATCATATCAATCTTGGAACTACTTCCAACACACATCGTCACTTCACCCTTAACTAGTCGCTGTTTATTCTGCAACTCCTGTTTCGAGTTACTACTCTTAGCAACTGAACCAATATCAAATATTGAGGGGTTTCTATAAACACTAGTAAAGAACACATCAATAACATATATATCAAATATACTTTTGTTCACTTTGCCATCCTTCTTATCCGCCAAATATTTGGGGCAGTTCCGCTTCCAGTGACCAGTCCCTTTGCAGTAGAAGCACTTAGTCTCAGCTTAGGACCAGACTTGGGCTTCTTCACTTGAGTAGCAACTTGCTTGCCGTTCTTCTTGAAGTTCCCCTTCTTCCCTTTTGCCCTTTTCTTCAAACTAGTGGTCTTGTCAACCATCAACACTTGATGTTTTTCTTGATTTCTACCTTCATCGATTTCAGCATCACGAAGAGCTTGGGAATCGTTTCCGTTATCCCTTGCATATCATAGTTCATCACGAAGTTCTACTAACTTGGTGATGGTGACTAGAGAATTCTGTCAATCACTATCTTATCTGGAAGATTAACTCCCACTTGATTCAAGCGATTGTAGTACCCAGACAATCTGAGCACATGCTCACTAGTTGAGCGATTCTCCTCCATCTTTTAGCTATAGAACTTGTTGGAGACTTCATATCTCTCAACTCGGGTATTTGCTTGAAATATTAACTTCAACTCCTGGAACATCTCATATGGTCCATGACGTTCAAAACGTCTTTGAAGTCCCGATTCTAAGCCATTAAGCATGGTGCACTAAACTATCAAGTAGTCATCATATTGAGCTAGCCAAACGTTCATAACATCTGCATCTGCTCCTGCAATAGGTCTGTCACCTAGCGGTGCATCAAGGACATAATTTTTCTGTGCAGCAATGAGGATAAACCTCAGATCACGGATCCAATCCGTATCATTGCTACTAACATCTTTCAACACAATTTTCTCTAGGAACATATCAAAATAAACATATGAAAGCAACAACGCGAGCTATTGATCTTCAACATAGATATGCTAATACTACCAAGACTAAGTTCATGATAAATTAAAGTTCAATTAATCATATTACTTAAGAACTCCCACTTAGATAGACATCCCTCTAATCCTCTAAGTGATCACGTGATCCGAATCAACTAAACCATAACCGATCATCACGTGAGATGGAGTGGTTTTCAATGGTGAACATCGTTATGTTGATCATATCTACTATATGATTCACACTCGACCTTTCGGTCTCCGTGTTCCGAGGCCATATCTGCATATGCTAGGCTCGTTAAGTTTAACCTGAGTATTCTGCGTGTGCAAAACTGGCTTGCACCCGTTGTAGATGGACGTAGAGCTTATCACACCCGATCATCACGTGGTGTCTGGGCACGACGGACTTTGGCAACGGTGCATACTCAGGGAGAACACTTCTTGATAATTTAGTGAGAGATCATCTTATAATGCTACCGTCAATTAAAGCAAGATAAGATGCATAAAAAGATAAACATCACATGCAATCAAAATATGTGACATGATATGGCCATCATCAACTTGTGCCTTTGATCTCCATCTCCAAAGCATCGTCATGATTTCCATCATCACCGGTATGACACCTTGATCTCCATCGCAGCATCGTTGTCATCTCGCCAATCTTATGCTTCCACGACTATCACTACCGCTTAGTAATAAAGTAAAGCATTACATCGCGATTGCATTGCATACAATAAAGCGACAACCATATGGCTCCTGCCAGTTGCCGATAACTTGGTTACAAAACATGATCATCTCATACAATAAAATTTAGCATCATGCCTTGACCATATCACATCACAACATGCCCTGCAAAAACAAGTTACACGTCCTCTACTTTGTTGTTGCAAGTTTTACGTGGCTGCTACGGGCTTAAGCAAGAACTCATCTCACCTATGCATCAAAACCACAACGATAGTTTGTCAAATAGACTCCGTTCTAACCTTCTCAAGGACCGGGCGTAGCCACACTTGGTTCAACTAAAGTTGGAGAGACAGTCGCCCGCAAGCCATCTATGTGCAAAGCACGTCGAGGAAACCGGTCTCGCGTAAGCGTACGCGTAATGTTGGTCCGGGTCGTCTCGTCCAACAATACCGCCGAACCAAAGTATGACATGCTGGTAGGCAGTATGACTTGTATCGCCCACAACTCACTTGTGTTCTACTCGTGCAAATAACATCAAACCATAAAACCTAGGCTCGGATGCCACTGTTGGGGAACGTAGTAATTTCAAAAAATTTCCTATGCACACGCGAGATCATGGTGATGCATAGCAACGAGGGGGAGAATCTGATCTACGTACCCTTGTAGATCGCAACGGAAGCGTTGACACAACGTAGAGGAAGTAGTCGTACGTCTTCCCGATCCGACCAATCCAAGCACCGTTACTCCGGCACCTCCGAGTTCTTAGCACACGTTCAACTCGATGACGATCCTCGGGCTCCGATCCAGCAAAGCGTCGAGGAAGAGTTCCGTCAGCACGACGGCGTGGTGACGATCTTCATGTACTACCGACGCAGGGCTGCGCCTAAGCACTGCAACAATATGATCGAGGTGGAATTTGGTGGCAGGGGGCACCGCACACGGCTAAGGAACGATCACCAAGGATCAACTTGTGTGTCTATGGGGTGCCCCCTGCCTCAGTATATAAAGGATGGAGGAGGAGGAGGCCGGCCAAGGCTATTGGTGCGGCCAGGATGGGAGTCCTACTAGGACTCCAAGTCCTAGTAGGAGTCCATCAAGAGGGGAGGAAGGGAGAAGGAAGTGGAGGAGTAGGAAAGGTGGCCGGCCCCCTTTTCCCTAGTCCAATTCGGACTAGAGGGGAGGGGGGGCGCAGCAGCCTTTTTCCTCTTCCCACTAAAGCCCATCAAGGCCCATTACTTCTCTCGTAACTACCAAGTACTCCCAAAAATACCCGGATCACTCGGAACCTTTCCGATGTCCGAATATAGTTGTCCAATACATCGATCTTTACGTCTCGACCATTTCAAGACTCCTCGTCATGTCCCCTATCTCATCCGGGACTCCGAACTCCTTCGGTACATCAAAACTCATAAACTCATAATATAACTGTCATCGAAATCTTAAGCATGCGGACCCTATGATTCGAGAACAATGTAGACATGACCGAGACACGTCTCCGGTCAATAACCAATAGCGGGACCTGGATGCCCATATTGGCTCCTACATATTCTACGAAGATCTTTATCGGTCAGACCGCATAACAACATACGTTGTTCCCTTTGTCATCGGTATGTTACTTGCCCGAGATTTGATCGTCGGTATCCAATACCTAGTTCAATCTCGTTACTGGCAAGTCTCTTTACTCGTTCCGTAATACATCATCTCACAACTAACATATTAGTTGCAATGCTTGCAAGGCTTAGGTGATGTGCATTACCGAGAGGGCCCAGAGATACCTCTCCGACAATCGGAGTGACAAATCTTAATCTCGAAATACGCCAACCCAACATCTACCTTTGGAGACACCTGTAATGCTCCTTTATAATCACCCATTTACGTTGTGACGTTTGGTAGCACCCAAAGTGTTCCTCCGGCAAACGGGAGTTGCATAATCTCATAGTCATAGGAACATGTATAAGTCATGAAGAAAGCAATAGCAACATACTAAACGATTGTGTGCTAAGCTAATGGAATGGGTCATGTCAATCAGATCATTCAACTAATGATGTGACCTCGTTAATCAAATAATAACTCTTTTGTCCATGGTTAGGAAACATAACCATCTTTGATTAACGAGCTAGTCAAGTAGAGGCATACTAGTGACACTCTGTTTGTCTATGTATTCACACATGTATTATGTTTCCGGTTAATACAATTCTAGCATGAATAATAAACATTTATCATGATATAAGGAAATAAATAATAACTTTATTATTGCCTCTAGGGCATATTTCCTTCACCCTCGCCTCCACAAAATCATCCACATTGCACATGTCCTCAAAAACTCTAACCACACTCTTCATCGTGCAAGGCGCGGAGGTGACGGTTCTTGTACGCGCGCAGTAGCCCGCGGCGATGGCGGCGGCACGCCCTGATGAGGCCGTTGGGGCCTTGGCTGCAAGCATGGAAGAGATGGAAATTGCAGTGGATCTGATGGCAGCACGTGCGCTTCACTACGGGGAACACGCAGTTGAGTACACGGTCGGTGCAGCATGCTTTTAACCCTCGGTGGCACACGCGGATTTGGCTGTGGTAAGGGTGGTATCCCTGTTAGAGTCTGCTCACACTCTAGCGAAGCGCGCGGATGAGGCCTTTGTTGTTTACGGCCGCTTGGAACATGACCTCCAAGGCAGCGTCATACGCGCGTTTGGACGTTAACGAGATTTTCCCTGAGCCCAGACTTACTGTGGGGGAGTAGGGGCAGAGCAATGATTGGGCCTATGTGTAACGCCCTCGATGCGGCTATATCTCCTACATGTCGAAGCACGACTTAGAGGCATAACCGTATTGAAAGCGATGTCGCAAGTAAGGTAATCTTCACAACAACCCATGTAAATAAATAAAAGGGGAAAAGGATACATAGTTGGCTTACACTCGCCACATCACACAAATACATGAATAACATTACAATCATCCAATACACTCATGGTCTGACTACCGTACCAAAATAAAGATCAAACCCCACATGCGACAAAGTCCCCGATCGCCCCAACTGGGCACCACTACTGATCATCTGGGAAAGACACATAGTAACGACGAGAGTCTTCAACGAACTCCCACTTGAGCTCAAGCGCATCGTTTGGAACGGTATCATCGGTCCCTGCATCTGGTTTAGGAAGGAATCTATGAGTCACGGGGACTCAGCAATCTCACACCCTCACGATCAAGACTATTTAAGCTTATAGGTAAGACAAGGTATGATGTGGAGCTGCAGCAAGCGACTAGCATATATGGTGGCTAACATACGCAAATGAGAGCGAGAAGAGAAGGCAAAAGCACGGTCGAACAACTATGATCAAGAAGTGATCCTAGAACAACCTACGTCAAGCATTACTCCAACACCGTGTTCACTTCCCAGACTCCGCCGAGAAGAGACCATCACGGTTACACACGCGGTTGATTCATTTTAATTAAGTTAAGTTTCATGTTATCTACAACCAGACATTAACAAATTCCCATCTGCCCATAACCGCAGGCACGACTTTCGAAAGTTCAAATCCCTGCAGGGGAGTCCCAACTTAGCCCATCACAAGCTCTCACGGTCAACGAAGGATATTCCTTCTCCCAAGACATTCCGATCAGACTCGGCATCCCGGTTATAAGACATCCTCGACAATGGTAAAACAAGTCCAGCAACACCGCCCGAATGTGCCGACAAATACCGATAGGAGCTGCACATATCTCGTTCTCAGGGCACACTCAGATGAGACTAGCTACGAGTAAAACCAACCCTCAAGTTTCCCCGAGGTGGCCCCGCAGGCAGCTCAGTCGGACCAACACTCAGAGGAGCACTGGCCCAGGGGGGGTTTAAATACAGATGACCCTTGGGCTCCGGAAACCCAAGGGAAAAAGAGGCTAGGTGGCAAATGGTAAAACCAAGGTTGGGCATTCCTGGAGGAGTTTTATTCAAGGCAAACTATCAAGGGGTTCCCATTATAACCCAACCGCGTAAGGAACGCAAAATCCGGGAACATAACACTGATATGACGGAAACTAGGGCGACAAGAGTGGAACAAAACACTAGGCAAAAGGTCGAGCCTTCCACCCTTTACCAAGTATATAGGTGCATTAAGATAAACAAGATAATATGGTGATATCCCAACAATAAACAATGTTCCAACAAGGAACGATCTCCAATCTTCACCTGCAACTAGCAACGCTATAAGAGGGGCTGAGCAAAGCGGTAACATAGCCAAACAACGGTTTGGTAGGACATGGTGGGTTAGAGGTTTGACATGGCAATATGAGAGGCATGATAAGCAAGTGGTAGGTATCATAGCATAGGCATAGCAAAAGAGCGAGCATCTAGCAAGCAAAGATAGAAGTGATTTCATGGGTATGGTCATCTTGCCTGCAAAGTTCTCAGAGTTGACTTGATCCTCGTAAGCGAACTCAACGGGCTCCTCGTTCACGAACTCGTCTCCTGTCTCTACCTAGACAAGAACAACAAGCAAACGTAACACAATCAACCACGTGCAATGCTCAAACAACATGATGCAGACATGGTATGATATGCGGGATACGGTATGTGATGCATATGCAAGAATTGACAAGGAATGATTGAACCTGGACTCAACTTGGAAATCCAAGAGTGCCACTGGAAAGGTGAGTTGATTTCGGTTGAAATCAATATAAAGATCACCGGAATCGGATGCACGGTTTGGAAATGGCAAGCAAAATAAATATGGCACCGGTCTGCGATAATCAGCAAGTGACCAACTAAATGCATCAAGATAAATATGCTACAGTACTCAAACATAACAACAAAATACATGGCAGGGATCCACTCATGATGCTTGACAAAAGATGAACACTGAGCTACGGCTAATTCATCCAATAACAGGTTCAAACAAGCATGGCAAAAGAGCAAATGATAACAGGTTTCAGCCTTAGTGAAATTAACACAAGTCTGGAATTTATCATCAGGAAGCACACTTTAGAGCATGAAAACTACAAGCTACAGGAACTTAACATGGAAAAGCAAGGCATGGCATGACGCTACTCAAAGCACTTAACAAAAGTCCCTTAGTGACCTTGAGCCAAAAGGCATCATAAAATATAATTGCAAGCATGTGAACATGGCAAAAACATACACAGATTCAGACTTAGTGAAAAACTGGAGCATGCCAAACAGTTAACGAGTAGGCATGTTTACGAGCTCGATGCACTCACTACAGAGCATGGCATGACAAACTAGGCATACAGCCATCAAGAATACATAGCATAGAAGCTAGACATGGCAAGAACAACAACATAGAATGCACGGAACAATAGCAACATCCCTGGCAAAATCGCTAAACATGTCAACAATCTGCCAGGATTATTTTATAGCAAAAGTAGAGCTCGATTGACTCAAGCTAGGGTGCTCCATAAATGCAAATAAAGACATGGGTGGATAGAGCACCACAATGTTAACAAAACATCCTTACTGATCATCCTCAAGAGAGGCACGGATCACTAGGAAACAACATGATCATATGGCATAACAATAAAAACAGAATAAGGACTTAGTGAAATTCTAAGTCCCTAAAATCAGCATTATCGATTACGCTACTTTGCAAGCTTGTGCTAGTCACAACAAATATCACAAAAATACATGTCAATCACATTTGTAAAGATGGCATGGCATATAACAAAACAAATGTAGAGCTCAGGAACATAGCATGCACACATTAATCATGGCAAAAATGACAAAGGGCTATTTGCTGAAACAGATCTGCCAAATTCGCCACATAGCCCTCTTCCAACACCATTTCGGGCATCAAGATGAGCTCAAATGAAAATGATGCAATGAGATGAAATGATGTACTCATCGAGACGAACATTTTGATATGCTACACGCACAAATCGGATCTACGATGACAGAGTTATTACATGCCAAAGTTTGCAAAAAAAAATTAGGGTTCGGGGATGAAAAAGTCAACCGAGGGGATTTGACCAAATCTGGATCCGGCCCGATGCACTGTAGCAGCGCGGATGCCGAGGTTTGCCGGGGACAAAGAACGCGGCGGCCGGAGTAGCGAGGGAGGCCGGAGGAGGTCGAGGACGGGGCGGCGGCGATCACCAGAGTAGGCGGAGCCGGCGATGTGGGCGCGCGAGGCTGGGCGGCTATGGGCGCACGGCTCCCTACTCCGGCTGGCGAGGTCGCGGCGGCCGGCCGGGGCGAAGTGCGGCGGCGCACGGGCGGAGTCGGCGTCGGGCGCGGGGAAGATGAAGGCGGGCGGCATCGAAGGAGATGGGCCGGGAAGGGCCCCGTGCGGGCTGCGATGGCGATGTGGGCGCGCCGCCACGTGTCACTCGGCGGTTGGCGGCGGGGATCTGTCCGGCGCGGCTTCAGACATGTCCGGCGGCGCGCGAGGTGGAAAACTAGGGTTAGGGGGAGAAGAGACCCGGGAATTTCGGAGAAGACCTAGTTTTATAGGTAGGAGGAGCTAGGAGGCTCCTAATTGAGCACGGTTTGCGGCCACGCGATCGTGATCGAACACTCTAGATGATGGGGGGTTTTTGGTGGGTTTTGGTCCACTTTGAAGAGGTGTTGGGCTGCAACACACACGAGGCCTTTTCGGTCCCTCGGTTAACCGTTGGAGTATCAAACGAAGTCCAAATGGCACGAAACTTGACAGGCGGTCTACCGGTAGTAAACCAAGGCCGCATGACAAGTCTCGGTCCAATCCGGAAATGTTTAACCCCCACACACGAAAAGAGGTAGAAAGGACCATCGGAGGACATAGGAGCGCCGGAATGCAAAACGGACAACGGGGAAAATGCCCGGATGCATGAGACGAACACGTATGCGAATGCAATGCACATGATGACATGATATGAGATGCATGACAAAGACAAAACACACTGATACAAAAAAACCGACAACAACGAAATGGAATAACTTAGTGCCGGAAATGGCAAGAGTTGGAGTAAAGATAAGGTAAATTACATCCGGGGTGTTACACTATGAAATGTTCAAGGACTTGGTCGACGCCGACCCTAATCTAGATCCTTCCTTCCGAGAGAGGACGCTACATCAGTGCGGAGAATATTTTAGCATCGCACCAACAGGCGCGCCACGCAACAACAACGACGACGAGTAGATGTTTACATTTTGCATGTCCATCCTCGACACGCAACATACAAACTCATCGACCTAGTTGCATGTCCATCCTCGACAACCACGTTGCTCCCTATTCCTATCTAGTTGCATGTCAAAACTAACTTGCAACTCGCCCGACCCGGTAGCACGTCCACCCCCAACACACAACTTGCTCCAACCCCTATCATAGTTGCATGTCCAACCCCAACACACAACCTACCCGACCCAGTTGCATGTTGAACCCGATTCTCGACACGTAACTCGTTCCCCAACATAGTTGCATGTCCATTCTCGACATGTAACTCGTTCCCCAACCCAATGAAGGAAATATGCCCTAGAGGCAATAATAAAGTTATTATTTATATTTCCTTATATCATGATAAATGTTTATTATTCATGCTAGAATTGTATTAACCGGAAACTTGATACATGTGTGGATACATAGACAAAACATAGCGTCCCTAGTAAGCCTCTACTAGACTAGCTCGTTAATCAAAGATGGTTAAGTTTCCTAGCCATAGACATGTGTTGTTATTTGATGAACGGGATCACATCATTAGGATAACGATGTGATGTACAAGACCCATCCGTTAGCTTAGCATAATGATCGTTAAGTTTCACTGCTATTGCTTTCTTCATGACATACACATATTCCTTTGACTATAAGATTATGCAACTCCCGGATACCAGAGGAATATCTTGTGTGCTATCAAACGTCACAACGTAACTGGGTGATTATAAAGTTGCTCTACAGGTATCTCCAAAGGTATTTGTTGGGTTGGCATCGATCGAGATTAGGATTTGTTACTCCAAGTATCGGAGAGGTATCTCAGGGCCCTCTTTGTAATACACATCATGATAAGCCTTGCAAGCAATGTGACTAATGAGTTAGTTACGGCATGATGTATGACGGAACAAGTAAAGAGACTTTCCGGTAACGATATTGAACTAGGTTTGAAGATATCGACGATCGAATCTCGGGCAAGTAACATACCGATGACAAAGGGAATAATGTATGTTGTCATTACGGTACGGCCGATAAAGATATTCGTATAATATGTGGGAACCAATATGAGCATCTAGTTTCCGCTGTTGGTTATTTACCGGAGAGGTGTCTCGGTCATGTTTACATAGTTCTCGAACCCGTAGGGTCCGCACGTTCAACGTTCCATGACGATTTTGTATTATATAGTTATGTGATTTGGTGACCGAATGTTGTTCGGAGTCCCGGATGAGATCATGGACATGACAAGGAGTCTCGAAATGGTCGAGAGGTAAAGATTCATATATAGGACGATGATATTCGGACACCGGAAGTGTTTGGGGGCATATCGGGTACATACCGGAGTACCGGGGGGGTTACCAGAACCACTCGGGGGAATAATGGACCTTATGGGGCCATAGGAGGGAAGCACACGAGCCCACAAGTGGTGGTGCGCCCCCCCCCCCCTCGAAGGAAGGAGGCCGAATAGGAGAAGGAGGTGGGGGTTCGGCCCCCCCTTTCCTTCCTCACCCCTCTCTTCCCTTTTCCCCCTTCCGGTAAAAGGAAAGGCGGAAGGCCAAATTGGACTAGGGGCCCAAGTAGGATTCCTCCTACTTGGGCGCCCCCTTGGCTGCCTCTCCTCCCCTCCAACCTATATATACGTGAGGGGGGCCCCACTAGAACACACAACATTGATTCCTAGCCGTGTGCAGCGCCCCCTCCACAGTTTACGCCTCTGGTCATATTGTCGTAGTGCTTAGGCGAAACCCTGTGTGGATCACTTTACCATCACCGTCACCACGCCGTCGTGCTAACGAAACTCTCCCTCGACACTTTGCTGGATCAAGAGTTCGAGGGACGTCATCGAGCTGAACGTGTGCAGAACTTAGAGGTGTCGTACATTTGGTGCTTGATCGGTCAGAACGAGAAGGAAGTTTGACTACATCAACCGCGTAGTCAAATGCTTCAGCTTTCGGTCTGCGAGCGTACGTGGACACACTCTTCCTTTCTTGTTGCTATGCATCTCCTAGATAGATCTTGCGTGACCGTAGAATTTTTTAAAAAAAAATTGCATGCTACGTTTCCCAACACCCAGTACTCAACTACGTATCGATTTTTATAATACACATTGTATATTTTTCTATTTACATGAGAAACATTTTATAAGACGTGTTGAACTTTTAAAAAAATACATGAGGAATACTTTTTCAAATACAGGCCCAAACAATTTTTAGAATACATGGTAAGCTAAACATGTTTTAAATGGTATCTTTTAAAAAAATAATTACACAAGAACTTTTTTACGTTGCAAAAACATTTCCTAGAAATTTTTTGTGATTATTTTTAAATGCATCAAGTTTGTTTAAAAAAATTGTCACGAACATTTCTTTGAATGTTATGAAACCTTTTTTCCATTGTATAATAGATTTTTTAACATTACAAACATTCTTTTGACATGCATGACTTTTTTTAAATGTCAATATTTTTAAATGGTACCAACAAATAGTTTTATCGAAATTTTATGATTAAAATAAAAATGAACTAAATTTATTCATGTTATTATAAAATGTTCATTATATTCAAAAGTGTCCACACTTTGAAACCTGTTTAGTGATTTTTGAAAATTGGTAACATTTTCAAAATTTGTTTGTGAAGAAAATCAAGAATGTCATCTAAATTGTTTACGGGTAGCTAGTGGCTGTAGTGGTAGGAGCTCATAGGACGTACGTGTAGAGCGTTGTCATTTTGTTTGTCGCGGTTAAGTCGGCTGGTGCGCCGGTTCAAATAATAGAACGACATGGTGGGCTGGACATGCGCTGATTTCTGTTGATATCACAGTTTAGATGTGAGATAGTATCTCAGATGAGATATAGACAGACCTTTAAAAAAAGTGTACTTAGGAGATAGGACATGTCCAAATATACGTAAACCTACAAAATCACACCGTTAAATAGATGTTTGTTCGCAAGAGAGAAATAGGACATCACATCAGGAGTAGAAAGCCACATCGGGAGTCCCAAGGTACAGTATATCCACTCATACAAGTTCGCACATTATAACAAGCTACACCAGCTAATTAATGTTGCCAAGTGGCTGATGGGAGGAAGCCGGAGTGGTCGACGGAGGTGCAGGTGCAGGATCCGCAGTATTACCACGCCATAGCAGCACGTGCAACGCGACATAGACGACCACGGCCGCAACGAGCGTGGTCACGTACGCGAACACCTGCTCCCACACCCAGCAGGTGCCGGCCGCGTACGCGCCCAGCAGGCCGGCGAGGTCCAGCACCATGGCAGCCTGCATCATCCTGAGCGGCGCGCCACGCCGGCTCACCGTGCGGTGCATTAGCAGGACGATGAGAATGACGGACGCCGCGAAGGACGTGGCGTTGCAGTAGAAGAAGGCCTGGTACCGTGGCAAGTGGACGTTGCGCATGATGGGGTCGCCGGCACGGTGGCCACTCCTAGAGTCGACCCAGGTGCCGCCAGGGGGCACAAGGCCCGCCTGGTACGTCATGCTCGCCGTGAGAACGCCGAGAAGCATCAGGCACCTGCGCTTTGTGTGCTTGTCCATTTCTTGGTCCGAGACCATGGCCCTCTGGTAGCCGGTCCTCACCGACAGCGGCTGGAATAGGCACCGGATCCAGAACGGAAGCCGTGGCACATTGGGCGGCCCGCCGCTGCCGCTGCCCTTTAGCAGGAGCGGTAGAATTTGCAGGACGAGATAGGTGATCACGCCGGCCACGAGGCCAAAGACGTAGACAGAGGTGCTCACCTTGTGGGTGGTTCCTAGGGCGTAGGCAGTCCTGAGAGCCAGGAACCCAATCATGATGCAGGCCTGGAGCGCGTTACTCCGTATGCTCTGCTCCTGCAGCCGCTGGTTCACCAGGAAGAGGATGACGGCGACGGCGGCCATAAACATCACCGCGTTGCAGTAGAAGAACACCAGGTACCTGCTCCGGTCGTAGCCAAGGAGGACCGTCTCGCTGAAGAGCTTCTTGGAGGAGAAGTCGTAGTCCATCTCCCAGAACCCGCCGGCCGAGTTCAGCCCGGTTTGGTACGTGACGGTGGCGGCGAGCATCGCCAGCACAATCAGAGACCTGCGCTTCTTCTCCAGGGTCCGCTCCCGATCCTCTCTATTCAGTTGGCATTGCCCATAATCATCATCATCATCATCGCCCAACAGGTGCAGCTTCTTCAGAACCTTGTGGGCCGTACGCTCCACCCACAGCGTCCGCTTGCTCCCGCCGCTGCCCAGAATGATGAACACCACGACATTGGCGACGGCCAATGCGGAGATACAGATGGTGGTGGAGACGTCTCGGGAGCTCCCGCTGGCGTACGCGCCCATCAGGCCCAACTGGCTCAGTATTATGGCCACCTGCAGCACGTGACGCTTGACCACGGCTCCCAAGATGAGCTGCTTGCTTCCGACCACCACGATCACCACCAGCGACGCCACGAACGACGTCGTGTTGCAGTGGAAGAAGGCCTTGTACCTCTTCGGCAGCACGTCGAGGAGCGCCGGATGTCCTGACCTGTAATCCTTGTAGTCCTCATCGCGCCAGTAGCCGCCTGGCGGGTTCAGCCCTGCCTGGTATGTCACCGTCGCCGTCAGCGTGGCCAGCAACAGCAAAACCGACCGCGACCTGTTCAGATTGTATGCATCCCTGTTGCTGCCGTCGATTTGCGCTTCAACTTCCCTGCCCCAAGTGGATGATATATATCGTTAACACAATCGATGGAGTAACCTGCAACTCTACACCACCTGAGCTTGGCACTAATCACCATGACAGTGTTAGAGCATCTCCAGCGGCTTGTGTATATATATGTCAATATAGACAAAAATGGTCTAAAACAATTTCTTCATATACATAACCAGTTTTTCAGCTAATTGTCTATATTCTATATCATATATACATTTTATCTTACACTTAGTGATCTAAACGCTTTTATATTTCTTTACAGAGGGAGTAACTATTAAAATAGTTGTGTGTATACAAAATATAGATCAAATGAAGCAAAAACGCTCTTCATCAGATTGTCTATTGCATAGTTCACATCTAGACGATGCCTACCGATCTTCCATATATTGACAATGTCCATCGCTATTTAGACAATGTGGAGTTCTTGAGTACTCCATCTGTCCGGAAATACTTGTCCTAAAAATTGCTGTATATAGACTTAATTTAGTTATAGATACATCCATTTTATTCATTTTTAGGACAAATATTTCCAGATGGAGGGAGTATCATATAGACAAACTGCTGGAGTGTTTTTTTTTTTTTGCTTCATATTGTCTATCTAGCAATTTTAACATGCCTCATCTTACCCCCTCTTTTCATATGAAAAGTAATAGTATATAATAGATCTGAGGCATTGATCTCATTAATTAGTGGTCGGATTAACTTTTACATTATTTTTTTGCGAAAACTCTTACATTCTTACTTCACATATAAAAAGACGGGGTAAGAGGGTCCTGTGTAGTGTATGTGCTATCCTGAACGCGGTTGTACTATGACACTCTTGTTTCGTTGCTGGCAATGGAATGGGCGCTCACCCCTTTTCTTAGAAAAAAGAAAAAAAAGGTTACATTCACTGATTCACCACACTAGCAGTCAGCTACGCATGGAACAACTGCTTGTGTAATAAGTTGCGGAAATTAAGTCTAAGAACATACAACTATAGTTTGGTGAAGGGTGTGATCGACTGAGACTTAACCAAGTCTCAATTAAGTAACATAACATGAGAAAAAAGACTAAAAAATTCCGCAAATCTTCACACAAAATCTGATGAATATTGCATCGACTTAGACATAACCAACTCTCTGTCGACTGAGATCTAGTGACATGGTTTGGTGAAAGAGATTGAAGCATAAGTAACTTTCATTTTTTTAGTAAAATGCAACTCTTTACGAAACGAAACATAAGTGGTGCCCCCGTAGATGGAAGATAGAAAAGAACGACTGTTCAACTATGGTCAAGTCAGATCGATGAGAAAACGCTCAAGCACAATATGCTCAAGTGAGTTAAAAAAGGGTGTGGCTAACAGTTAGTCGACTGAAAACTGTTTTTGGGTCAATCGATCATTTTGGACTATTGGATGCAAAAATCAATAACGAGATGGTCTTCTTCAACCTTCGGCTCATCTTCCTTCTCTAACCCCCCACCCCCCCCCCCCCCCCCCCCCCACACACACACACACACCCCACCCACGTACCATTGGTCAAACTGCCGGCTTCCACCGACCGCCCTGCCCTCCCCTCAAGCACCGCCCATGGTCATCCCTCTAACCCCAGTGACCTCCAATTTTGACGCCGGCGCCACCCCTAAGATAGACAAGGAGGCTGTTGCTTGCCCTGCACCCCTAAGATATATAGACGAGAAAGCTACTTTCTTGTGGTTGTTGCAGCTCGCCCTGCAATCCACCCCTAAGATA
Source organism: Triticum monococcum (assembly GCA_034509565.1). Lineage (NCBI taxonomy): Eukaryota > Viridiplantae > Streptophyta > Magnoliopsida > Poales > Poaceae > Triticum > Triticum monococcum. The sequence continues at coordinate 582,277,474 of CM067845.1, forward strand.
GACGAGGAGGCTACTCCATTGCGGCTGTTGCCGCCTCTGCTGGCGGCTGCTCCTTCTTCCTTCCTTCTCTCTGGCGAACTTCTTCTTCTTCCCAAAATTGATTGAACCAAATGGGGAATTCAGGTGATTTACGGATAGCTATTGTGGTTATAAAAGGCTTTGTTCAAGTTCAGTTCCAAAAAAAAAAGGATTATGCTCAAGCTGCACTTTCCAGAACTGATTTATGTTTGGTGAGATCTCAGACGGATTAGATATACTCCCTCTGTTTCTATATATAAGTCTTTTTAAACATTTCAATGCAGACTACACACAAAGCAAAATGGGTGAATCTATACTCTAAAATATGTCTACATATATCCGTATGCAATCTTTATTGAAGTCTCAAAAAGACTTATATTTAGGAACGAAGGAAGTAGAAGATAAACGGATTTGCTAATTCTCACCTACCTGGGTCATCTAACTTTTATGTCATTTGATTAATCAAAACAGAAAAGGAAAAGAAAAAACCCAAACGCGCTTAATTAAACTTAACGGCAATTTAATTCTAGTTAGCCACATCCAACCCAATGAGACAACCAATTAAAAAGGTGCTTGTGAGCAGCTTACCCATCTGGTGATGCTGGCTCCAAGTTGCGAGGGCTCTGAAAGAGGCATGGAAGCCATTTTTTGGTGGTGTCCACGCATAATATTCCTACGAGCACAATGTACAAGAGCACCGCCCCGGCGAAGGAGACGATGTAGACGGTGCGCTGGTCAGTCGCGGCAGCGGCAGCAGCGTAGGCGCCAACAAGGCCGAGAAGCTCCAGCAGGACGCAAATTTGCAGCGCGTACGACCGGACGACGCGGCGGCTCAGCCACCTCCTGCTCAGCAGCAGCGTGACGATAACAAGGGACGACACGAAACACGTGGCGTTGCAGTAGAAGAAGGCGAGGTAGCGGCCGGGGTAGGTGTCCGCGAGCACCGGATCGCCGACGCGAGACCCCTCCGAGTCGTCAAACCAGAACCCGCCCGGCGGCGCCAGCCCCGCGCCGTATGCCAGAGGCGTCGCGAACGTGGCCAGAAGCAGCGGTAGCGAGCGCCGTCCTCTAAGGTGGCCCTCGTCCTCCGCGCCCGAATGTTCCTTGGCCCTGGCAGCCACGAGAAGGTGGATCGTGACGTACGCCAGCAGCACGGCGAACGCGGCCGGTACGTAGATGGACGCGGTCACGCCGTGGCAGCTCGCCGCCGCGAAGGCCCCCGTGAGCGCGAGCAGGCCGAGCACCATGGCGGACTGGAGCACGGTGAGCCCAGCGCGGTTTCCGACGATGCGCCGGTCCAGTAGGATCATAATGATGACCAGCGATGCGAGGAAGGCGGCGGCGTTGCAGTAGAAGAATGCGGCGTAGCGGCGGGGATAGGTGCTCGCCAGCACCGGCCCGCCGACGCGGTGGCCGTCGCCGTCCTCGACGAACAGGCCGCCCGGCGGGTTGAGCCCGGCAACGTAGGTGGCGTTGACGACCAGCGTGGCCAGCATCAGGAGGAAATCACGCGACCTCCACACAAACTCGTACTCTTCCGGCTCCCACATTAGCTCTCTCTGCCTACCACACTACGGCTTCAATTCTTGGGTGCGGCGATGCAGTGACAGGCAGCTCTCAACCGGCCGCGGGATGAAGATCTGTCAGGGCTGTATTGACGGCTTTGCGTGGTACTAACGCACCAACACACCACAGCGAACCACATGTAAATTATGCTCTCTCTTTTTTTGCGAAATTCTGCTTGTCTGATGAATGATTAATGGGCATCTCAAACAGTGAGGTGACGGTATCACATGATTACATGATCCTATATTTTTCAAAACTCAAATTTTGTTGTTTCAAAAATTCTGAAAAAAAAATCATCACTGTGCGCAAGACATGTTCCTACAATCCACAAAAATTTCAGGTACAAAATCGAAATATTCATGGACAAACAAAAAGGACAAATCCAGACGTGTATAGTGACATTTCAGCTTTTGTCTTTTTATGGCACTATTCATGCTGAATTGAAAAATGCGTATTTTCCGGAAAAAAAATTGAAAAATGCATATGGCCCAGCACAAGTCATATCTGAGCCATCCACGAGGAAAATTGCTTTGTGATCCACACAAAGCAGGACCAGTTTCTAAAATTTATACGTATTCCAAAACGATAAAAAAAGATTGACAATGACCGGCGGAGGTGACATACAGGTCAACGACAGCCCACATGCGTACCCCACAGCTCGTGCCGATGATGCATATACTCCCTTCATTTTAAAATATAGGGCGCCCACGCTTTCTGAGGTCTAATTTTAACCATAAATTTAACCAACGAGACCAACTGCGGTGGGAGAAAAAAATATATAATTGAAAACTTCTTTCGAATACAAATTTATTGATATAATTTTTGCTCCCGCCACAATCGGTCTTGATAGTTAAATTTACGGTCAAAATTGAAGCACGTAGATAGAAAAAATACTACATTGTGGAATGGAGGGAATAGCTTTTGTCAGACGAAACAGTGTCCCGTACCAATCAGGCAAAAGATTCACAAGTACTAGTTGCAGTAATTTTTTTTACTAACCTGAATGGTCTTGTATCCCCACTGACCCCAAAACAATTATTTAGTCGTCTGATCCCCATTTCGCGCCTGACTAATAGGCGTGTCATTTGCACGTCACCGTGCGGCCCGCGAAGGCGTCTTCGATCGTCACGGTCCACGGTTGTCGGCATGATGTGCCCTATGAAACAACTCGTGCGTCTATCCATACTTCCGCATATGTGGCATAATTTGATTGAAATAAAATAAATCTCAACCCCATCTCTTTAAAATCGGAAGGGGAGATGATTAGATTAGAAAGAAAAAAGAGAAAAAGACAATCGTAGGATGAAGTGGGAGCATGGATGAAAGCATGAAGAGGGAGCAGGCAAGTCGGATCTCGTCCTCTCTTAGTTGCATATTCTGATGTGCACCTGAAACGCCTAGCTGATAGATGTTAATATATGAATTTTAACATATCCATCTGTTTGGCGTTTTTCACTTATGATTCGCCTTCGGATTTGGCGTTTCAAAAATATAAGTACGCCCTTCTATTTGGCGTGGTTGTACACCGATTGTGCCGCCTGACAATTTGGTGTTGTAGTTCCTCCAGCCGCCTGCCTACTTGGCATGTCAGGCCGTCGGTCGTGCCGCCTTCCAATTAGGCATGTTATGCTCTCGACCGTGCCGCCTGCCAATTAGGCGGCTCATGCCCTTGGTGAATGCCTATGTGCCATGTCCTTGACGACCGTGTTTTGGTACTCGTTATTAGAGCCCCGTGGAATTTGTCCATTTGAGCTCCACCCACCTTTCCCCCAAAATAAGTCATCTCCTCCATGTCCACAGAGTCACACTCGCAGTTCACCCACCTCGTCGGCTCCTCTCCTGGTGTTCTCCACGGACCCGACGACCCATTCCAGGAAGGCTTGGTGCCGGTGGCCACCCCCTCTTCCCTATGGTGCCTCGCTGCATACCCTCCTCCTACCAAGCTCGACCCCAACCCCAAATCCCCGGTGGTCGTAGAGTCCAAGGGTGGAGACGATACAGAAGCAGCTAGATCTGGCGAAACCAGCAGGTAATCTTCTTATGAATCAAGTTCAGGGGATGTATATCAGTTGTATACTACATATCATTAGGTAATGGGAGGGTGCCAACGAGTGCATATTGTTTTTGGTATGTCGAACCTGTCACGTGTGAAATGGGTTAATGTTGGCTATATTGCCTTTTTATGTAGGATGGCTTATCGTAGCGTAGTCCATTTACATCATGGAGGCGCTCTTAACATCCAATCTGGCAGCACCGGTGTGGAGTTTGTGAACACCCAAAGCCATGCATTGTGTTTCCTAAGGATCCAACTCTTGTTGAAATTTTTAATAAGGTGAGTCAAGTGATGGATGTGGAAGAAAGTTCTCTAGTAAGGTTGGAAGGAAGATATGACATCGGCATAGGCCCTAGCTCATTCTGCACCATGATCCCCTTGGTCGAGGATTATGCTTGGGATAACTACAAGGCAGTGGTCGGTGAAACTTGCATGAAGATCCTTGTTATATATGCAGTGGTCGAGCTAGGCACAACCTCTCTAACATATACCTCAATCACATGCTGGCAGGCAGTGATGGCCACAACCATAGGTGAGGAGTAGGCAGCCATGGTGTACCTAGTCATTGTGTACCTAGTCCAGAGATCTACAATAGCATGACCGCTAGTCGGCCCACGGCAAAAGTTAGCACCCCTCTAACACCAAAGTTTGTAGAAGCTGATGAAAATGTGGTTGGTGATTTTGATCTGAACAACGATGCGGCGAGTGAGGACAACAGTGATGCAGTTTTGCCAAAAAGGACTCAGTTGGAGGAAGAAGAGGTGGTGGATGCAGAGGACGAGGATGCAGAGGAGGTGGAGGAAGACAATGAAGAGGAAGAGCCAGTGTTGGAAACAGTGACTCCATCAGAGCTTCCTCTCATAGAAATATCAACCAAGTTACGTGCACGGGAAACAACTTTTGCATGTGCATCTCTTGATGTACACAGCCATACCAGTGCTTAAAATGATAAAATGTCTTACAAAGCCCTTTTCTTCAATGAACATGTGAGTTCTATCAAGACTACGGTGTCCATGTGAGTCAATCTGCCCCACTGACTCCATGTAATGACCCTGCTCATTTTTCCATGCTTATAATATACTGGCGTAGCATTGCTGCTTTGTCACTCTATTCAGTACACTATGTTAAATGTAAACGACTACAGTTTGGCAAGAACTCTCCATATTTACATTCCAGAATGGAAACAATTACTTTGCTTGACAACTGAATATATCTTGACTATATAGGTTATATGACAGTAAAATTATTTCACGGGATAGAGAATTGGAGATGGAACTCTCGAGAATCTTCTGTTATGCATTATATGATTATATAGAAAAATAAGACGTGGATCTGCGGTATCTTCACTTCTTGATTTGACCAAGAAAAAACTAAGTATCATGTTCTACTCTAGTTAATGGGAGGGGTGTTATTACCGTCGAGAAAATAAAGAGTTCCAGTCTAGTGAAAATCATAGCCTCAACTACTTTCTGAAGTATAATAGTGTCTTCTATTATTTTCTTAATTTGTCCACCTTTAATAGTAGAGATAGAGATTTCCTATGCGGACACTATTAATCTGTAACTTGGTTTATGTCTTCTCTAACATGCTCATTCTTGTGTGTTTGCAGCTGCATCAAAATATAGTTAACCAATTAGAGAGTGTATATTCCTAATGTTCTTCTTTATAATTTGTGGGTGTGCTGCACATTTCTCTAGCAGCAACTGTGCTACGTGCTGCCACCGATCTGGAGCAGCCTGATGCGACTGTTCTTGTGGTGACGGAAATTCGTTTGGGGAAGCTCGAATTTGATATACATTCTTTGGTGTGAATAAAACCATGAACTCTACTGTATGTTCCGCACACCGGCTTCTTTGAAATTCAACACAAACTTATCAGTGACTTATTCTGCCATTGGTTATTTAAGGTGTCGCAAGTAGGTTATTTAAGGTGTTAGAAAGTTGGAGATTCTTCTCCATGGCGAGTCATTGATTGACCAAGTAAGTTTATTCATTGTGGACTAGCCTGTTTAGCAGGAAAGTATGATCTTTTTTCGTCCAATGCATCTCCATGTAACATAATGTGCATTCAGTCGCAGGTGATACTTATTTCTACGGCGTTGTTGTTCTTTTATGGTTCAACTTTCTTTTTAGAAAATGAGGAATACCTCCGGCCTCTGCATCTGAACGATGCATACGGCTAATTTATTAATTATTAACACATGACCTTATAAAGTCATACAGCAGTAATACCAAAGCCACCATCTCAACAACTTCTGTCGTTACTCCTATCTAGCTGATGAAGGGCGCTGATGGTCTCGGCTTAATACCAAACAGACCTCAGCCAAACCTAACATCTAAGACCTGAGGTCCCAACCAGGACGCCTGCCGGGTATGGGCACCCACCAGTCCGGCGTGCTCCTCAACCAGGACGCCTACTGGGTATGAGGTCGCCACAGCCACCTGCCACCTATCCATCTTCATACCTGTACTGCTGCATCCGCCTTGCCCGGTCTCGCTGCCACCGACGCCACCACGACGCCAGGCAGCATCGACCTCCTGCGCGTGTCCGTCACCACACATCTGACGCCAAGCCTTTACTGCTCCATGCCGCCAAGAGCCGCCGCCAAGAATATGTAGAAAGAAACACCGCTCCACCGAAAGGGAGGCAGCACACCCCCACCCCTCACCTGCAGACCCTCCCATCCGATCCCAATGTCCTTGGCGCCGCCTCCAGGAAGGTTATGGTGCACGGGGCGCCGCCGACGCCCGATCCGCATCGGATCTTGGGCTTTCACCCGGACATGGGTTGGAATGGAGAGATGGTGTCCTCAGCAGCGCTCCCAAGGAGGAAAGCAGCGCCAAAAGGCGGCGTCGCCGCTGCCGGCCAGCCAAGGCGGCCAAGGTTTCCCTCGGACACCGATCTGCTCCACCAGAACACACCGGAGATGGATCCGACAAGATCCAAAGCCGAACCGGGGACTGGGAAGGGATGCATGGAAGGGAGGGGGCAATACCTCCAGATCTGGCACGAGAAGCTCCGCGCCGCGCTCGACCACCACTTGCGGCTCGCCATCGTCACGCCGAGCCCTCAGGCACGCCGCACGCCACGCCAGCAGGGGCCGTCGCCCCTTGATCCGAGGGCCTCCGCGAAGAAGGAGCGCCGAAGACCCCGCCGCCACCTTCCCTGGCGCCCGCGCGGGCTTTCCCGACGGTCGTCTCCGGTGGCGGCAAGGGGGTGGGGGTGGGGGTGGCGACGGGGGAAAACCCTAGACTCCCCCGAGTCGCCCTAGGGGCGACGTGAGGGACAGGACAGGACGGGACAAAGAGCTATGCCTTTTATGGTTCCACTTATTGTTTGATCTTGTTACTGATAGTGCTTTGTATGAATAGGTTGGGTCAAAGCAAAGGTTTTCTATGATGTTATATACCAAATTTTATCTATGATGCAGGGAGCTCCTGCACGCGGGCAAGAAAGCAAGCGGGAGAAGGCCACCGCGAATTGGAGTGGCGCAGATGACTCGAAAACACATCACTCACAATGGAAGGCACTTAGACAAGACCGCGCCTGAGGACACAACACTTCCGGAACAGAGTCCTACCCCGACGGGAGGTCATTATTTTGCTCAGGTGGTCAGCAATGGCATGTCCACATGGCAGCACGAAGAAGAGACATCTGCCACCAGCAGCAGACGAGGGAGCGGTGACTGGATTCAAGACGATATTTTTTGCAACACAGACATAAGCCTCATGTCATTGCAACACATTCATAAGCCATACGATGTACTACACACTGTTGAATTACAATGATATTTGATCAATGTTTTCATGTCAAAGTATTGTTATTTCATGGCAACGCACGGGCATTCAGCTATTATAATTAAAGGGATTATGTACGTCTTAAATCTAATCAAGCAAATTAATCCTCGCCTCCTCGGAGGTACTCAAGTGTTTTGGCATCAATCATAGTTTTCACATACGCATATACAATCTGGTCAGAGATGAAACCCTGTTTGTTTTGTTATTAGCACGAACGAGCGCAGCGCCGTTGTTTACCGTGCAGTCGCCCCACGACGCCGGACAGCGCACACTCGCTAGCTAAATTTCGTTCAAGAACACATGCCCGGCCGTTGTTTGGTGTGTGCAGATCACGAATAAACCACGCCGATTGACACGTTCTCATTATGTTAGCCGCCTCAGTACAGTACAGTACAAGTGGCTCTGCTGTACTCGGCTCAACTGAATACAAATTGAGGGTCAGGTTTAGATTTTTATAGTTGCAGGCAGCATATCTGAATTTCTCAAGTTCCATTTACTTCATTTCCCAAGTTGTGAGCTTGGTACTTTCTCGGATTGATGCGTGTTGCTCACTAGCCAGCAAATGGGGCGCTCTCACCCGGAGGAGATGGAGATCACCTCAAGCCCAGCGTCTGGCTGCGCCACAAGGCATCCGAGATCATGGCCTCATCAGAGGAGACGTACCACGGCAAGTCCGCCTACTTCTGGGCGCTCATCGCACTCAGGGGCGGCACGATGCTGACGGCATTCCCGGCGTCGAGCCAGCTGCTCTGGTGGCTCCTGCTCGGCCTCAGCGCCGCGGACAACTTCGTGTGGTTGATTGATTACTCCAAGCTGACAATGGACAGTCAGGAAGTAAGTGAGGAGCAAAAATGGCAAGCAGTGGTCGTGCCGGAGTGGTTATCGGGCATGACTAGAAATCATGTGGGCTATGCCCGCGCAGGTTCGAATCCGGCCGACCACGCTTCAAACTTTTATGTTTACATCCCCCCTCTCTCTCTCACTCTCTCTGTCTGCTTTTCTGTTTTGGAAGCATGTCCACATTTTTTACTAACTGGAGCTGTTGTTTGCCCAAGTTCAGTTGTCATGCATATACCCCAATGATCCTAGCGCCGAACGGACGGCACCTCCGCGTTAAACACGCGTACGGAACGGAGAGACGTCTCCTTCTTCTTAATACAGCAAGGGGAGAGGAGAGGTTGATGGAGATCCAGCAGCACGACGGCGTGGTGGCGGAAGCAGCGGGATCTCGGCAAGGCTTCGCCAAGCACCAACGAGAGGGAGAGGTGTCACGGAGGAAGAGGGATGCGCCAGGGACTTGGGTGCGGCTGCCCTCCCTCCCCCCACTATATATAGGGCCCCTAGGGGGGCGCCGGCCCTAGGAGATCCAATCTCCAAGGGGGGCGGCGGCCAAGGGGGGAACTTGCCCCCCAAGTCAGGTGGGGCGCCCCCACCCCTAGGGTTTCCAACCCTAGGCGCAGGGGAGGCCCGTGGGGGGACGCACCAGGCCACCAGGGGCTGGTTCCCCTCCCACTTCAGCCCATGGGGCCCTCCGAGATAGGTGGCCCCACCTGGCGGACCCCTGGGACCCTTCCGGTGGTTCCGGTACAATATCGATTACCCCCGAAACTTTTCCGATGGCCGAAACTGGACTTCCTATATATAAATCTTCACCTCCGGACCATTTCAGAACTCCTCATGACGTCCGGGATCTCATCCGGGACTCCAAACAACTTTCGGGTTACCGCATACTAATATCTCTACAACCCTAGCGTCACCGAACCTTAAGTGTGTAGACCCTACGGGTTCGGGAGACACGCAGACATGACCGAGACGACTCACCGGTCAATAACCAACAACGGGATATGGATACACATGTTGGCTCCAACATGTTCCACGATGATCTCATCGGATGAACCACGATGTCGAGGATTCAATCAATTCCGTATACAATTCCCTTTGTCAATCGGTACGATACTTGCCCGAGATTCGATCGTCGGTATCTCGATACCTCGTTCAATCTCATTACCGACACGTCTCTTTACTCGTTCCGTAACACATCATCCCGTGATCAACTCCTTGGTCACATTGTGCACATTATGATGATGTCCTACCGAGTGGGCCCAGAGATACCTCTCCGTTTACACGGAGTGACAAATCCCAGGCTCGATTTGTGCCAGCCCAACAGACACTTTCGGAGATACCAGTAGTGCACCTTTATAGCCACCCAGTTATGTTGTGGCGTTTGGCACACCCAAAGCATTCCTACAGTATCCGGGAGTTGCACAATCTCATGGTATAAGGAAATGATACTTGACATTAGAAAAGCTTTAGCAGACGAACTATACGATCTTGTGCTAGGCTTAGGATTGGGTCTTGTCCATGACATCCAATGTCCATGGTCAGGAAACCATGACCATCTGTTGATCAACGAGCTAGTCAACTAGAGGCTTACTAGGGACATGTTGTGGTCTATGTATTCACACATGTATTACGGTTTCTGGTTAATACAATTATAGCATGAACAATAGACGATTATCATGAACAAGGAAATACAATAATAACCATTTTATTATTGCCTCTAGGGCATATTTCCAACAGTCTCCCACTTGCATTAGAGTCAATAATCTAGTTCACATCACTATGTGATTGCAATGAATCCAACACCCATGGGGTTTGTGAAGGAAATATGCCCTAGAGGCAATAATAAAGTTATTATTTATTTCCTTATATCATGATAAATGTTTATTATTCATGCTAGAATTGTATTAACCGGAAACATAATACATGTGTGAATACATAGACAAACAGAGTGTCACTAGTATGCCTCTACAGGACTAGCTCGTTAATCAAAGATGGTTATGTTTCCTAACCATGAACAAAGAGTTGTTATTTGATTAACGAGGTCACATCATTAGTTGAATGATCTGATTGACATGACCCATTCCATTAGCTTAGCACCCGATCGTTTAGTATGTTGCTATTGCTTTCTTCATGACTTATACATGTTCCTATAACTATGAGATTATGCAACTCCCGTTTACCGGAGGAACACTTTGGGTACTACCAAACGTCACAACGTAACTGGGTGATTATAAAGGAGTACTACAGGTGTCTCCAATGGTAGATGTTGGGTTGGCGTATTTCGAGATTAGGGTTTGTCACTCCGATTGTCGGAGAGGTATCTCTGGGCCCTCTCGGTAATACACATCACATAAGCCTTGCAAGCATAATAACTAAAGATGTTAGTTATGAGATGATGTATTACGGAACGAGTAAAGAGACTTGCCAGTAACGAGATTGAACTAGGTATTGGATACCGACGATCGAATCTCGGGCAAGTAACATACCGATGACAAAGGGAACAACGTATGTTGTTATGCGGTCTGACCGATAAAGATCTTCGTAGAATATGTAGGAGCCAATATGGGCATCCAGGTCCCGCTATTGGTTATTGACCGGAGACATGTCTCGGTCATGTCTACATTGTTCTCGAACCGTAGGGTCCGCACGCTTAACGTTACGATGACAGTTATTATGAGTTTATGCATTTTGATGTACCGAAGGTTGTTCGGAGTCCCGGATGTGATCACGGACATGACGAGGAGTCTCGAAATGGTCGAGACGTAAAGATTGATATATTGGAAGCTTATGTTTGGACATCGGAAGTGTTCCGGGTAAAATCGGGATTTTACTGGATTACCGGGAGGGTTACCGGAACCCCCCGGGAGCCAAATGGGCCTACATGGGCCTTAGTGGAAAGGTGAGAGGGCTGCCCACAAGGGCTGCGCACCTTCCCCCTTCCCTAGTCCTATTAGGACTAGGAGAAGGGGCCGACCCCCCTCTTTCTCTCTTCTCTTTGGAGAATCCTAGTTGGAATAGGATTGGAGGGGGGGAGTCCTACTCCCGGTAGGAGTAGGACTCCTCCTGGCGCACCAAGGGGCCGGCCGCACCTCTCCCCCTTTGCCCCTTTATATACGGGGGCAGGGGACACCCCAAGACAAACAAGTTGATAATTGTTGATCGTTCCTTAGCCGTGTGCGGTGCCCCCTGCCACCAAATTCCACCTCGGTCATATTGTTGTAGAGCTTAGGCGAAGCCCTGCGTCGGTAGTACATCAAGATCGTCACCACGCCGTCGTGCTGACGAAACTCTTCCTCGACGCTTTGCTGGATCGGAGCCCGAGGATCGTCATCGAGCTGAACGTGTGCTAAGAACTCGGAGGTGCCGGAGTAACGGTGCTTGGATCGGTCGGATCGGGAAGAAGACGTACGACTACTTCCTCTACGTTGTGTCAACGCTTCCGTTGCGATCTACAAGGGTACGTAGATCAGACTCTCCCCCTTGTTGCTATGCATCACCATGATCTTGCGTGTGCGTAGGAAAATTTTCGAAATTACCACGTTCCCCAATAGTGGCATGAGAGCCTAGGTTTTATGGTTTGATGTTATTTGCACGAGTAGAACACAAGTGAGTTGTGGGCGATACAAGTCATACTGCCTACCAGCATGTCATACTTTGGTTCGGCGGTATTGTTGGACGAGACGATCCGGACCAACCTTACGCGTACTCTTACGCGAGACCGGTTCCCTCGACGTGCTTTGCACATAGATGGCTTGCGGAAGACTGTCTCTCCAACTTTAGTTGAACCAAGTGTGGCTACGCCCGGTCCTTGAGAAGGTTAAAACAGATTCTATTTGACAAACTATCATTGTGGTTTTGATGCGTAGGTGAGATGAGTTCTTACTTAAGCCTGTAGCAGCCACGTAAAACTTGCAACAACAAAGTAGAGGACGTCTAACTTGTTTTTGCAGGGCATGTTGTGATGTGATATGGTCAAGACATGATGCTGATTTTATTGTATGAGATGATCATGTTTTGTAACCAAGTTATCGGCAGCTGGCAGGAGCCATATGGTTGTCGCTTTATTGTATGCAATGCAATCGCGATGTAATGCTTTACTTTATTACTAAGCGGTAGTGATAGTCGTGGAAGCATAAGATTGGCGAGACGACAACGATGCTACGATGGAGATCAAGGTGTCGCGCCGGTGACGATGGTGATCATGACGGTGCTTCGGAGATGGAGATCACAAGCACAAGATAATGATGGCAATATCATATCACTTATATTGATTGCATGTGATGTTTATCCTTTTATGCATCTTATCTTGCTTTGATTGACGGTAGCATTATAAGATGATCTCTCACTAAATTATCAAGAAGTGTTCTCCCTGAGTATGCACCGTTGCCAAAGTTCGTCGTGCCCAGACACCACGTGATGATCGGGTGTGATAAGCTCTACGTCCATCTACAACGGGTGCAAGCCAGTTTTGCACACGCAGAATACTCAGGTTAAACTTGACGAGCCTAGCATATGCAGATATGGCCTCGGAACACAGAGACCGAAAGGTCGAGCGGGAATCATATAGTAGATATGATCAACATGACGTTGTTCACCATTGAAAACTACTCCATCTCACGTGATGATCGGTTATGGTTTAGTTGATTTGGATCACGTGATCACTTAGAGGATTAGAGGGATGTCTATCTAAGTGGGAGTTCCTAAGTAATTTGATTAACTGAACTTAAACTTATCATGAACTTAGTACCTGATAGTATCTTGCTTGTTTATGTTGATTGTAGATAGATGGCTCGTGCTGTTGTTCCGTTGAATTTTAATGCGTTCCTTGAGAAAGCAAAGTTGAAAGATGATGGTAGCAATTACACGGACTGGGTCCGTAACCTGAGGATTATCCTCATTGCTGCACAGAAGAATTACGTCCTGGAAGCACCGCTAGGTGCCAGGCCTGCTGCTGGAGCAACACCAGATGTTATGAACGTCTGGCAGAGCAAAGCTGATGACTACTCGATAGTTCAGTGTGCCATGCTTTACGGCTTAGAATCGGGACTTCAACGACGTTTTGAACGTCATGGAGCATATGAGATGTTCCAGGAGTTGAAGTTAATATTTCAAGCAAATGCCCGAATTGAGAGATATGAAGTCTCCAATAAGTTCTATAGCTGCAAGATGGAGGAGAACAGTTCTGTCAGTGAGCATATACTCAAAATGTCTGGGTATAATAATCACTTGATTCAGATGGGAGTTAATCTTCCAGATGATTGCGTCATTGACAGAATTCTCCAATCACTGCCACCAAGCTACAAGAGCTTCGTGGTGAACTATAATATGCAAGGGATGAACAAGACTATTCCCGAGCTCTTCGCAATGCTGAAAGCTGCGGAGGTAGAAATCAAGAAGGAGCATCAAGTGGTGATGGTTAACAAAACCACTAGTTTCAAGAAAAAGGGCAAAGGGAAGAAGAAGGGGAACTTCAAGAAGAACAGCAAGCAAGTTGCTGCTCAAGAGAAGAAACCCAAGTCTGGACCTAAGCCTGAAACTGAGTGCTTCTACTGCAAGCAGACTGGTCACTGGAAGCGGAACTGCCCCAAGTATTTGGCGGATAAGAAGGATGGCAAGGTGAACAAAGGTATATGTGATATACATGTTATTGATGTGTACCTTACTAGAGCTCGCAGTAGCACCTGGGTATTTGATACTGGTTCTGTTGCAAATATTTGCAACTCGAAACAGGGACTAGGGAATAAGCGGACGCTAGCAAAGGACGAGGTGACGATGCGCGTGGGAAACGGTTCCAAAGTTGATGTGATCGCGGTCGGCACGCTACCTCTACATCTACCTTCGGGATTAATATTAGACCTAACTAATTGTTATTTGGTGCCAGCGTTGAGCATGAACATTATATCTGGATCTTGTTTAATGCGAGACGGTTATTCATTTAAATCAGAGAATAATGGTTGTTCTATTTATATGAATAATATCTTTTATGGTCATGCACCTTTGAAGAGTGGTCTATTCTTGTTGAATCTCAAAGATAGTGATACACATATTCATAATGTAGAAGCCAAAAGATGCAGAGTTGATAATGATAGTGCAACTTATTTGTGGCACTGCCGTTTAGGTCATATCGGTGTAAAGCGCATGAAGAAACTCCATACTGATGGGCTTTTGGAACCACTTGATTATGAATCACTTGGTACTTGCGAACCGTGCCTCATAGGCAAGATGACTAAAACACCGTTCTCCGGTACTATGGAGAGAGCAACAAATTTATTGGAAATCATACATACCGATGTATGTGGTCCGATGAATATTGAGGCTCGTGGCGGATATCGTTATTTTCTCACCTTCATAGATGATTTAAGCAGATATGGGTATATCTACTTAATGAAACATAAGTCTGAAACATTTGAAAAGTTCAAGGAATTTCAGAGTGAAGTTGAAAATCATCGTAACAAGAAAATAAAGTTTCTACGATCTGATCGTGGAGGAGAATATTTGAGTTACGAGTTTGGTGTACATTTGAAAAATTGTGAAATAGTTTCGCAACTCACGCCACCCGGAACACCACAGCGTAATGGTGTGTCCGAACGTCGTAATCGTACTTTACTAGATATGGTGCGATCTATGATGTCTCTTACTGATTTACCGCTATCGTTTTGGGGTTATGCTTTAGAGACGGCCGCATTCACGTTAAATAGGGCACCATCAAAATCCGTTGAGACGACGCCTTATGAACTATGGTTTGGCAAGAAACCAAAGTTGTCGTTTCTTAAAGTTTGGGGCTGCGATGCTTATGTGAAAAAGCTTCAACCTGATAAGCTCGAACCCAAAGCGGAGAAATGTGTCTTCATAGGATACCCAAAGAAAACTGTTGGGTATACCTTCTATCACAGATCCGACGGCAAGACATTCGTTGCTAAGAATGGATCATTTCTAGAGAAGGAGTTTCTCTCGAAAGAAGTGAGTGGGAGGAAAGTGGAACTTGACGAGGTAACTGTACCTGCTCCCTTATTGGAAAATAGTACATCACAGAAAACTGTTTCTGCAACACCTATACCAATTAGTGAGGAAGCTAATGATGATGATCATGAAACTTCAGGACAAGATACTACTGAACCACGTAGATCAACCAGAGTGAGATCCGCACCAGAGTGGTACGGTAATCCAGTTCTGGAAGTCATGCTACTAGATCATGATGAACCTCCGAACTATGAAGAAGTGATGGTGAGCCCAGATTCCGCAAAGTGGCTTGAGGCCATGAAATCTGAGATGGGATCCATGTATGAGAACAAAGTATGGACTTTGGTTGACTTGCCCGATGATCGGCAAGCAATTGAGAATAAATGGATCTTCAAGAAAAAGACTGACGCTGACGGTAATGTTACTGTCTATAAAGCTCGACTTGTCGCAAAAGGTTTTCGACAAGTTCAAGGGGTTGGCTACGATGAGACCTTCACACCCGTAGCATGCTTAAATCCGTCAGGATCATGTTAGCAATTGCCGCATTTTATGATT
Organism: Triticum monococcum; assembly: GCA_034509565.1. Classification (NCBI taxonomy): domain Eukaryota; kingdom Viridiplantae; phylum Streptophyta; class Magnoliopsida; order Poales; family Poaceae; genus Triticum; species Triticum monococcum. The sequence goes on from CM067845.1 coordinate 582,293,266, forward strand.
ATGAAATATGGCAGATGGATGTCAAAACTGCATTCCTGAATGGATTTATGGAAGAAGAGTTGTATATGATGCAACCAGAAGGTTTTGTCGACCCAAAGGGAGCTAACAAAGTATGCAAACTCCAGCGATCCATTTATGGACTGGTGCAAGCATCTCGGAGTTGGAATAAACGCTTTGATAGTGTGATCAAAGCATTTGGCTTTATACAGACTTTTGGAGAAGCTTGTATTTACAAGAAAGTGAGTGGGAGCTCTGTAGCATTTCTGATATTATATGTGGATGACATATTGCTGATTGGAAATGATATAGAATTTCTGGATAGCATAAAGGGATACTTGAATAAAAGTTTTTCGATGAAAGACCTCGGGGAAGCTGCTTACATATTAGGCATAAAGATCTATAGAGATAGATCAAGACGCTTAATTGGACTTTCACAAAGCACATACCTTGACAAGATTTTGAAGAAGTTCAAAATGGATCAAGCAAAGAAAGGGTTCTTGCCTGTGTTACAAGGTGTGAAGTTGAGTCAGACTCAATGCCCGACCACTGCAGAAGATAGAGAGAAAATGAAAGATGTTCCCTATGCTTCAGCCATAGGCTCTATCATGTATGCAATGCTGTGTACCAGACCTGATGTGTGCCTTGCTATAAGTTTAGCAGGGAGGTACCAAAGTAATCCAGGAGTGGATCACTGGATAGCGGTCAAGAACATCCTGAAATACCTGAAAAGGACTAGGGATATGTTTCTCGTATATGGAGGTGACAAAGAGCTCACCGTAAGAGGTTACGTTGATGCAAGCTTTGACACTGATCCGGACGATTCTAAATCGCAAACCGGATACGTGTTTACTTTAAACGGTGGAGCTATCAGTTGGTGCAGTTCTAAACAAAGCATCGTAGCGGGATCTACATGTAAAGCGGAGTACATAGCTGCTTCAGAAGCAGCAAACGAAGGAGTCTGGATGAAGGAGTTCATATCCGATCTAGGTGTCATACCTAGTGCATCGGGTCCAATGAAAATCTTTTATGACAATACTGGTGCAATTGCTTTGGCAAAGGAATCCAGATTTCACAAAAAGGACCAAACACATCATGAGACGCTTCAACTCCATCCGGGATTTAGTCCAGGTGGGAGACATAGAGATTTGCAAGATACATACGGATCTAAATGTTGCAGACCCGTTGACTAAGAATCTTCCACGAGCAAAACATGATCAGCACCAAGGCTCCATGGGTGTTAGAATCATTACTGTGTAATCTAGATTATTGACTCTAGTGCAAGTGGGAGACTGAAGGAAATATGCCCTAGAGGCAATAATAAAGTTATTATTTATTTCCTTATATCATGATAAATGTTTATTATTCATGCTAGAATTGTATTAACCGGAAACATAATACATGTGTGAATACATAGACAAACAGAGTGTCACTAGTATGCCTCTACAGGACTAGCTCGTTAATCAAAGATGGTTATGTTTCCTAACCATGAACAAAGAGTTGTTATTTGATTAACGAGGTCACATCATTAGTTGAATGATCTGATTGACATGACCCATTCCATTAGCTTAGCACCCGATCGTTTCGTATGTTGCTATTGCTTTCTTCATGACTTATACATGTTCCTATGACTATGAGATTATGCAACTCCCGTTTGCTGGAGGAACACTTTGGGTGCTACCAAACGTCACAACGTAAATGGGTGATTATAAAGGAGCATTACAGGTGTCTCCAAAGGTAGATGTTGGGTTGGCGTATTTCGAGATTAGGATTTGTCATTCCGATTGTCGGAGAGGTATCCCTGGGCCCTCTCGGTAATGCACATCACCTAAGCCTTGCAAGCATTGCAACTAATATGTTAGTTGTGAGATGATGTATTACGGAACGAGTAAAGAGACTTGCCAGTAACGAGATTGAACTAGGTATTGGATACCGACGATCGAATCTCGGGCAAGTAACATACCGATGACAAAGGGAACAACGTATGTTGTTATGCGGTCTGACCGATAAAGATCTTCGTAGAATATGTAGGAGCCAATATGGGCATCCAGGTCCCGCTATTGGTTATTGACCGGAGACATGTCTCGGTCATGTCTACATTGTTCTCGAACCGTAGGGTCCGCACGCTTAACGTTACGATGATAGTTATTATGAGTTTATGCATTTTGATGTACCGAAGGTTGTTCGGAGTCCCGGATGTGATCACGGACATGACGAGGAGTCTCGAAATGGTCGAGACGTAAAAATTGATATATTGGAAGCCTATGTTTGGACATCGGAAGTGTTCCGGGTAAAATCGGGATTTTACCGGATTACCGGGAGGGTTACCGGAACCCCCCGGGAGCCAAATGGGCCTACATGGGCCTTAGTGGAAAGGTGAGAGGGCTGCCCACAAGGGCTGCGCACCTCCCCCCCTTCCCTAGTCCTATTAGGACTAGGAGAAGGGGCCGGCCCCCCTCTTTCTCTCTTCTCTTTGGAGAATCCTAGTTGGAATAGGATTGGAGGGGGGGAGTCCTACTCCCGGTAGGAGTAGGACTCCTCCTGGCGCACCAAGGGGCCGGCCGCACCTCTCCCCCTTTGCCCCTTTATATACGAGGGCAGGGGACACCCCAAGACACACAAGTTGATCATTGTTGATCGTTCCTTAGCCGTGTGCGGTGCCCCCTGCCACCAAATTCCACCTCGGTCATATCGTTGTAGAGCTTAGGCGAAGCCCTGCGTCGGTAGTACATCAAGATCGTCACCACGCCGTCGTGCTGACGAAACTCTTCCTCGACGCTTTGCTGGATCGGAGCCCGAGGATCGTCATCGAGCTGAACGTGTGCTAAGAACTCGGAGGTGCCGGAGTAACGGTGCTTGGATCGGTCGGATCGGGAAGAAGACGTACGACTACTTCCTCTATGTTGTGTCAATGCTTCCGTTGCGATCTACAAGGGTACGTAGATCAGACTCTCCCCCTCGTTGCTATGCATCACCATGATCTTGCGTGTGCGTAGGAAAATTTTCGAAATTACCACGTTCCCCAACAGTTTGTTCATATCTTGCTTGTGAGAGAGGTTTATTAGTCAATGAGTCTGAACCTTTCAGACCCATGTGTGTTTTACCAATCTCTATGTCATCTTGTAGATGCAGCTACCACGCGCTACTTGGAGCTATTCCAAATAACTGTTCTACTATACGAATCCGGTTTACTACCCAGAGTCATCCGGATTAGTGTCAAAGTTTCCATCAACGTAACCCTTTACGACGACCTCTTTTACCACCTCCATAATCAAGAAATTTCCTTAGTCCACTAGTTACTAAGGATAAGTTCGACCGCTGTCGTGTGATCCATTCCTGGATCACTCTTGTACCCCTTGACTGACTCATGGCAAGGCACACTTCAGGTGCGGTACACAACATAGCATACTATAGAGCCTACGTCTAAAGCATAGGGGACGACCTTCGTCCTTTCTCTCTCTTCTGCCGTGGTCAGGTCTTGAGTCTTACTTAATGTTCAAACCTTGTAACACAGCTAAGAACTCCTTCTTTGCTGATCTGTTTTGAACTCCTTCAAAATCTTGTCACGGTATATATTCATTCGACAGTACTATTAAGCGTTTTCATCTATCCTTATAGATCTTGATGCTCAATGTTCAAGTAGCTTAATCCAGATTATCCATTGAAAAACACTTTTCAAATAACCCTGCATGCTTTCCAGAAATTCTACATCATTTCTGATCAACAATATGTTAACAACATATACTCATCAAAAATTCTATAGTGCTCCCACTCACTTCTTTGGAAATACAAGTTTCTCGTAAACTTTGTATAAACCCAAAATCTTTGATCATCTCATCAAAGCGTACATTCCAACTCCGAGATGCTTACGCCAGTCCTTAGAAGGATTGCTGGAGCGTTGCATACTTGTCAGCATCGTTCAGGATTGACAAACCTTCTGGTTGTATCACATACAACCTTTCCTTAAGAAAAATGTCGAGGAAACAATGTTTTTTACATCTTATCTGCAAGATTTCATAAATAATGCAGTAACTGCTAACATAATTCCAACAGACTCTTAGCATCGCTACGAGTGAGAAAGTCTCATCGTAGTCAACTCCTTGAACTTGTCGGGAAACATCTTAACGACAAGTCGAGCTTTCTTAATGGTGACACTTACCATCATTGTCCGTCTTCCTTTTAAAATCCATCTGCACCCAACAGCCTTACGACCATCAAGTGGTTCTTTCGAAGTCTATACTTTCTTTTATACATGGATCCTCTCTCGGATTTTATGGCCTCGAGCCATTCTTCGGAATCTGGGCCCACCATCACTTCTCCATAGCTCATAGGTTCATTGTTGTCTAGCAACATGACTTCCAAGACAGGATTACGTACCACTCTGAAGTAGTATGCATCCTTGTTGACCTATGAGGTTTGGTAGTGACTTGATCCAAAGTTTCATGATCACTATCATAAGCTTCCACTTCAATTGGTGTAGGTGCCACAGGAACAACTTCCTGTGCCCTGCTACAGACTAGTTGAAGTGACGGTTCAATAACCTCATCAAGTCTTCACCATCCTCCCACTCAATTCTTTCGAGAGAAACTTTTCCTTGAGAAAGGACCCGTTTCTAGAAACAATCACTTTTGCTTCCGGATCTGAAATAGGAGGTATACCCAACTATTTTTGGGTATTCTATGAAGATGCATTTATCCGCTTTGGGTTCGAGCTTATCAGCCTGAAACTTTTTCACATAAGCATCGCAACCCAGAACTTTTAAGAAACGACAGTTTAGGTTTCTCTAAACCATAGTTCACACGGTGTCGTCTCAATGAAATTGTGTGGTGCCCTATTTAAAGTGAATACGGTTGTCTCTAATGCCTAACCCATAAACGATAGTGGTAATTCGATAAGAGACATCATGGTATGCACCATATCCAATAGGGTGCAATTATGATGTTCGGAAATACCATCACACTATGGTAGTCCAGGCGGTATTAGTTGTGAAACAATTTCCACAATGTCTTAACTGTGTACCAAACTCGTAACTCAGATATTCATCTCTATGATCATATCATAGACATTTTATCATCTTGTCACGACGATTTTGAACTTCACTCTGAAATTACTTAAACCTTTCAATAATTCAGACTTGTGTTTCATCAAGCAAATATACTCAGCATCTACTCAAATCATCTGTGAAGTAAGAACATAACGATATCCACTGCGTGCCTCAGCACTCATTGGACTGCACACATCAAAATGTATTACTTCCAACAAGTTTCTTTCTTGTTCCATCTTACTGAAGACGAGGCCTTTCAGTCATCTTGCCCATGTGGTATGATTTGCATGTCTCAAGTGATTCAAAATCAAGTGAGTCCAAACGATCCATCTGCATGGAGTTTCTTCATGCATATCTACCAATAGACATGGTTCGCATGTCTCAATCTTTTCAAAAACGAGTGAGTCCAAAGATCCATCAACATGGAGCTTCTTCATGCGTTTTATACCAACATAACTCAAATGGCAGTGCCACAAGTACGTGGTAATATCATTATTATCTTATACCTTTTGGCATGAACATGTGTATCACTACGATCGAGATTCAGTAAAGCATTCATTTTAGGTGCAAGACCATTGAAGGTATTATTCAAATAAACAGAGTAACCATTATTCTCCTTAAATGAATAACCGTGTGGCGATAAACATAATCCAATCATGTCTATGCTCAACGCAAACACCAAATAACAATTATTTTGGTTTAACACCAATCCCGATGGTAGAGGGAGTGTGCGATGTTTGATCACATCAACCTTGGAAACACTTCCAACACATATCGTCATCTCACCTGTAGCTAGTCTCCGCAGCCTTTTATTTCGAGTTACTAACGCTTAGCAACCGAACCGGTATTTATTACCCTGGTGCTACTAGAAGTACTAGTAAGGTACACAATAATATGACGTATATCCAAAATACTTCTGTCGACCTTGCCAGCCTTCTCATCTACCAAGTATCTAGGGTAGTTCTGCTTCAGTGACCGTTCCCCTCATTCGAGAAGCATTTAGTCTCGGGTTTGGTTCAACCTTGGGTTTCTTCACTAGAGCAGCAACTGATTTGCCGTCTCATGAAGTATCCCTTCTTTCCCTTGCCCTTCTTAAAACTTGTGGTTTAACCATCAACAATTGATGCTCCTACTTGATTTCTACTTTCGCGGTGTCAAACATCGCGAGTTGCTCAAGGATCATCATGTCTATCCCTGATATGTTATAGTTCATCACGAAGCTCCAATAGCTTGGTGGCAGTGACTATGGAGAACCATCACTATCTCATCTGGAAGATTAACTCCCACTCGATTCAAGCGATTGCAGTACTTAGACAATCTGAGCACATGCTCAACGATTGAGTTTGTCTCCCTTAGTTTGCAGGCTTAAGAAACTTGTCAGAGTTCTCATACCTCTTGACGTTGGCACTAGTCTGAAATCCAATTTCATTCTTTGGAACATCTCATATGTTCTGCGACGTTTCAAAAAACATCTTTGGTGCCACAATTCTAAACCGTTAGTATTACGTACTGAACTATCACGTAGTCATCAAAACGTGTATGTCAAATGTTTCCCAACATCTACAGACGGTGCTCGAGGTTCAACGCACTGAGCGGTGCATTAAGGACATAGCCCTTATGTGCAGCAATGAGGACAATCCTCAGTTCACGGACCCAGTCCGCATAATTGCTACTTTCAACTCTCAACTAAATTTTCTCTAGGAACATATCTAAAACAGTAGAACCAAAGCGTGAGCTACGACATAATTTGCAAAGACCTTTTGACTACGTTCATGATAATTAAGTTCATCTAATCAAATTATTCAATGAACTCCCACTAAGATAGACATCCCTCTAGTCATCTAAGTGATACATGATCCGAGTCAACTAGGCCGTGTTCGATCATCACGTGAGACGGACTAGTCATCATCGGTGAACATCTTCATGTTGATCGTATCCACTATATGACTCATGTTCGACCTTTCGGTCTTTCGTGTTCCGAGGCCATGTCTGTACATGCTAGGCTCGTCAAGTCAACCTAAGTGTTTCGCATGTGTAAATCTGGCTTACACCTGTTGTATGCGAACGTTAGAATCTATCACACCCGATCATCACGTGGTGCTTCGAAACAATGAACCTTCGCAATGGTGCACAGTTAGGGGGAACACTTTTCTTGAAATTTCAGCGAGGGATCATCTTATTTATGCTACCGTCGTCCTAAGCAAATAAGATGTAAACATGACAAACATCATATGCAAATCATAAAGTGACATGATATGGCCAATATCATCTTGCGCCTTTTGATCTCCATCTTCGAGGCGCGGCATGATCACCTTCGTTACCGGCATGACACCATGATCTCCATCATCATGATCTCCATCATCGTGTCTTCATGAAGTTGCCTCGCCAACTATTACTTCTACTACTATGGCTAACGGTTAGCAATAAAGTAAAGTAATTACATGGCGTTTTCATTGACATGCAGGTCATAAATAAATTAAGACAACTCCTATGGCTCCTGCCGGTTGTCATACTCATCGACATGCAAGTCGTGATTCCTATTACAAGAACATGATCAATCTCATACATCACATATATCATTCATCACATCCTTTTGGCCATATCACATCACATAACATACCCCTGCAAAAACAAGTTAGACGTCCTCTAATTGTTGTTGCATGTTTTACGTGGCTGCTATGGGTTTCTAGCAAGAACGTTTCTTACCTACGCAAAACCACAACGGTGATATGCCAATTGCTATTTACCCTTCATAAGGACCCTTTTCATCGAATCCGATCCGACTAAAGTGGAAGAGACAGACACCCGCCAGCCACCTTATGCATCAAGTGCATGTCAGTCGGTGGAACCAGTCTCACGTAAGCGTACATGTAAGGTCGGTCCGGGCCGCTTCATCCCATAGTGCCGCTGGATCAAGATAAGACTAGTAACGGTAAGCAAATTGAACAAATCGTCGCCCACAACTGCTTTGTGTTTTACTCGTGCATAGAATCTATGCATAGACCTAGCTCTGATACCACTATTGGGGAACGTAGCAATAATTCAAAATTTTCCTACGTGTCACCAAGATCAATCTAGGAGATATTAGCAACGAGAGAGAGGGAGTGCATCTTCATACCCTTGAAGATCGCTAAGCGGAAGCGTTCAAGAGAACGGGGTTGATGGAGTCGTACTCGTCGTGAACCAAATCACCGATGATCCTAGCGCCGAACGGATGGCACCTCTGCGTTCAACACACGTACGAAACGGAGAGACGTCTCCTCCTTCTTGATCCAGCAAGGGGAGAGGATAGGTTGATGGAGATCCAATAGCACGACGGCGTGGTGGTGGAAGTAGCGGGATCTCGGCAGGGCTTCGCCAAGCACCAACGAGAGGGAAAGGTGTCACGGAGGGAGAGGGAGGCGCAGGGACTTGGGTGCGGCTGCCCTCCCTCCCTCCCACTATATATAGGGCCCCTAGGGGGGACGCCGGCCCTAGGAGATCCAATCTCCAAGGGGGGCAGCGGCCAAGGGGGGGGGGACTTGCCCCCCAAGTCAGGTGGGGCGCCCCCACCCCTAGGGTTTCCAACCCTAGGCGCAGGGGGAGGCCCATGGGGGGCGCACCAGCCCACCAGGGGCGCTTCCCCTCCCACTTCAGCCCATGGGGCCCTCCGGGATAGGTGGCCCCACCCGGCGGACCCCGGGACCCTTCCGGTGGTCTCGATACAATATCGATTACCCCCGAAACTTTCCCGACGGCCGAAACTGGACTTCCTATATATAAATCTTCACCTCCGGAGCATTTCGGAACTCCTCGTGATGTCCGGGATCTCATCTGGGACTCCGAACAACTTTTGGATTACCGCATACTAATATCTCTACAACCCTAGCGTCACCGAACCTTAAGTGTGTAGACCCTACGGCTTCGGGAGACACGCAGACATGACCGAGATGACTCTCCGGTCAATAACCAACAGCGGGATATGGATACCCATGTTGGCTCCCACATGTTCCACGATGATCTCATCGGATGAACCACGATGTCGGGATTCAATCAATCTCGTATACAATTCCCTTTGTCAATCGGTACGATACTTGCCCGAGATTCGATCGTCGGTATCCCGATACCTCGTTCAATCTCGTTACCGGCAAGTCTCTTTACTCGTTCCGTAACACATCATCCCGTGATCAACTCCTTGGTCACATTGTGCACATTATGATGATGTCCTACCGAGTGGGCCCAGAGATAACTCTCCGTTTACACGGAGTGACAAATCCCAGTCTCGATTCGTGCCAACCCAACAGACACTTTCGGAGATACCCGTAGTGCACCTTTATAGCCACCCAGTTACGTTGTGGCGTTTGGCACACCCAAAGCATTCCTACGGTATCCGAGAGTTGCACAATCTCATGGTCTAAGGAAATGATACTTGACATTAGAAAAGCTTTAGCAGACGGACTATACGATCTTGTGCTAGACTTAGGATTGGGTGTTGTCCATCACATCTTTCTCCTAATGATGTGATACCGTTGTCAATTACATCCAATGTCCATGGTCAGGAAACCATGACCATCTATTGATCAACGAGCTAGTCAACTAGAGGCTTACTAGGGACATGTTGTGGTCTATGTATTCACATATGTATTACGGTTTCTGGTTAATACAATTATAGCATGAACAATAGACAATTATCATGAACAAGAAAATACAATAATAACCATTTTATTATTGTCTCTAGGGCATATTTCCAACACCTGTGGCCAATATTACAAGCCAAAAAACTATTCATGCGAGCTAAGATATCATTCAAAATCATGCCACAGCTTCATCTAATTAGTGAACTCCCATGAATTCTCCCACTAATTAGATGAAGTTGTTTCTAGTCTCCCAAAAACTATTCTACTCCAAGATTTGTGGAATTGAACCGATTGCCACGCGTAGACTGTGCGCTGTGGAGTATGAGCAGTAATTGTTGGGGTGAGCAATGTGGTCTGGGAACAAAAAATAAAGGAGATGTTTTATGTATTTTCGCTGATGGGTCGACTTTTTCATCGTGGAACGACAATGTGAAGCAATGTCGTGGTGCATTTTTGGGAGACTAGAAACAACTTCATCTAATTAGTGAACTCCCATGAATTTTAGCCTAGCCCAAACGGATTTCAGCAAGCAGCTCATAGTTCAGTTTGACTAGTACCAAGCTTAATTTTGTCGTTCAAATTAGACATGTTCTCATCATGTTGCCGCCTCAGTACAGTACAAGTGGCTCTGCGTACAGGCAGTCTCCTGCCACGCGTGTGGGCAGTTTTAATTGTTTGCCTGCATAGGATCATGTTGGCTGGCTCATGCGTACGATCGGACGAGTCGTGCGGTCGGGTGCCCATTATGCCACACATGTGATGAATATCGGGGTCCTTGTTATTTGGTTTGGCGGAAGGTGCACGCAATGCATGTTGCTTGGCGGAAGGTTTTTGTTCTTTCTTAATTGACTGTTTTTCTGATGGAAGGATGTTGCGGACATTTGAGGTATAGATTTGGATGGCCGGCTTTCGCATCACTGTCTGCGAATTTGTTTGGACCGATCCGCACACAGATAATGGCTCCATTTGGGGAGCTGGCTTGGAGATGCCATTATATATATATATATATATATATATATATATATATATATATATATATATATATATATATATATATATAAACTGTAAATTTTCTTGTCTTATGACCTATATTTTTATTTTTTATGTCAAATTTTACGTAGTGAATCAATAGGAATATAACTATTTGAATTTGAAACGTAATTTAATTATGAAATAACCGTAAGATTACCTCGGGTGAAGAATAAGTTATTCTGCACCCTGAATGATGAATAGTAAAACTATATATATATACGGCTGCGCTATTGTAAGCGTGCGCACATTTTGACTTAAACTACGCGCCGGCCGCTCCTAATCACACGCTGGGTCACGCCCCTAATCACGCCCGGGCGGAGAGTGGAAAAGGCAGCTTGTTGAGGGTAACGGCATGTCAAGGAAAATGTAATTGATTTAATTCTATTACCATATGTTGGTCACTATGTATGGCCAGTAATATATTAAGTATAGATGGTAATGGACCTAGGGTTTTTACCGGTCACTAATATATCCAAGGTTTCATCCTAAACATTGGCAGTAATAGATTTAGTACAGATAGTAATAGGCCAGACAAGTAGTAATGCATCACTATAGTAATATATATATATATATATATATATATATATATATATATATATATAAACTGTAAATTTTCTTGTCTTATGACCTATATTTTTATTTTTTATGTCAAATTTTACGTAGTGAATCAATAGGAATATAACTATTTGAATTTGAAACGTAATTTAATTATGAAATAACCGTAAGATTACCTCGGGTGAAGAATAAGTTATTCTGCACCCTGAATGATGAATAGTAAAACTATATATATATATATATATATATATATATATATATATATATATATATATATATATATATATATATATATATATATATATATACGGCTGCGCTATTGTAAGCGTGCGCACATTTTGACTTAAACTACGCGCCGGCCGCTCCTAATCACACGCTGGGTCACGCCCAGCGTGTGATTAGGAGCGTGGATGGTAATGCATCACTATATTAAACATGGATGGTAATGGACCTAAGTATTTTACTGTGCACTCAGATGGCATGTCGAGTTATTTTAAGGACAACTGTACGTGATGGTAATCCCTTACTACTTCGTAAGGGCCATTTACTGCCGCTATAGTACTGATAGTAATAATGTTACTATGTCCTACATGCCCTTTTACGATTGTCATTTAGGCAGGCGAGGAGGGGTTGGTCGTAAGACGTTACGGTGGACTTTTACCCACGATCGCGCGTGCCCTTTCATTTGGTTAGCGTGTTTGCCTACTTAGCGCGCCGATTGGCTCGAAGTGGCCGGAGCGTAGGATAGGCCACAGTGCGCGTAGGCACACTTTAGCAAGCCTATATATAGTGTTACTATTCATCACCCAGGGTGCAGAATATATTATTCTTCACCCGAGGTAATCTTACAATCATTTCATAATTAAATTACGTTTAAAATTCAAATAGTTACATTCGTATTAATTCACTACGTAAAATTTGACATAAGAAAATAAAAATATAGGTCATAAGACAAGAAAATTTGCAGTTTATGTGTATTTTACACTATATTTTTATGTTTGTAATTTTACGTGACATAAATATTGTTTACGACGATTATATATTTTATTACGGTGTCTTTTTACGTCGGAAATAAGACAAAACTTACGGAATGTAAAATTACAGTGCATTGATGGTAAAATAGAGGAGGTGAAGAATAACTATTCCTCACCTAGGATGACGAATAGTCAATCCCTATATAGGAGTACAATGGAGCACGCCACACAACCACCGATCAACGCGGGACGCAACCAGCAGCCGCCATGGGAGCAGCCTTGTCCATCTCCGCCGTCGACGCACTAGCCAGAGCGATCAAGAACCACGCGCCTCAGAGGTGGTTAATTGCTCCCCATCATGGCACCGCCAATTGGTCTGGCCTGCCGGAGGACCTCCTCCTGACTGTCATGGCAGAGCTGGATGTCCCCAGCATTATCCGATCCGGCGCCGTCTGCACGTCCTGGCACCACGCCTATGAGACCTTCCGCCGCCTCCGCCTTCCCACGCCAAAGCAGGCCCCTTGCCTGTTCTATGCATGCGACGAGTACGGGCCCAACGACGCCGCCCTGTATTGCCCCTCCACCAACGCCACGTTCCGTGTACCCTTTCAAAGGCCCCTCGAGGAGAGCCGGGGATTCATCTCCTCTTGTCATGGCTGGGTGTTCGCCACTGACGACTCCGGGGACCCGTACCTTCTCAACCCTATTACAGGCTCCCGGGCCGCGCTCCCACTGTTCGTGACAATCTACCACGGGGAGAGCCACTATGACCAGGACCATAAGCGTGTCCTGAAGGCTCGACTGGAAAACAGATCCCACAACCCGATCATCACCTGGGCATGGCATTTGGGGTATACCCGGGTTGCCATCTCCGCTGCCACTGAGATAGCCGCATGCACTGTGGTAATCGTGCATACCCCAGACGAGTGGAGGCTCTCCTTTGCTAGGCCCGGTGACAAGCAGTGGACATTGCTCCCTAGCGACCAAGGCTTCATAGATGTTCTTTATATTGATAAGGACGGCTTGTTCTACGCTCTAGGTTATGATAGTTCCGTTTACACGTTAGATCTCAATGGCTCTTTGCCGATGGTGACGATGATCATGCGTGGCGTGTCAGCCTGGGGCGACCCTACCAAGTATCTCACATTCTCCCCATCAGGTGAACTTCAGCAAGTCTGGAGGATTTGGAATCGCGCAGATGTTCCAATCAAAGATAGGGTTGTGAAACGATATGGGAAGCGTAGAACCCTTTGCTCGGGCCGCACTTGTATATAAAGAGGCAATGATGTGGCTTACAAGATGAGATCGAGAGAGATCGATCGTTACAGGAAACGATCGTTGCAGGAGGATTACGAGGGAGAGCTAACAGAAGAAGAGATAGAGAAGGGTACAAGATTTAAACAAGATATCTATCCCTATATAACTCTATCTCTAACTAACCAACTATTTCAACACTCCCCCTTAATCTAAACCTTATGAAACTTTGCTAAGGTTGAGATTGTACTTGAACTCATCCAACCTTCTTATGGTGAGAGGTTTTGTAAACCCATCAGCAAGTTGATCTCCAGTAGGTATAAACCGAATGTCCAGTAGCTTTCGAGCTACTCTTTCTCTGACAAAATGAAAATCAACCTCAATGTGTTTTGTGCGTGCATGAAAGACCGGATTGGCTGAGAGATAGGTTGCACCAATATTATCACACCATAATCTCGCAACCTGTGGAGCTTTGATCCCAAGCTCATAGAGTAATGTATATATCCACATTACTTCAGTTGTAGCATTTACTAAGGCCTTGTATTCAGCTTCTGTACTTGACCTAGAAATAGTTGCTTGCTTTCTTGCACTCCAAGACACAAGATTTGTTCCCAGAAAAACAGCAAAACCACCTGTAGACCTTCTGTCATCAGCACATCCTGCCCAGTCAGCATCAGAGTAAGCAGTAACAAGCATAGAAGAGGACTTGGTAATCTGGAGCCCAAGGCCTTCTGAAAATTTGAGATATCTAAGAATTCTCTTCACTGCAGTCCAATGAGTAGTTCTGGGTGCATGCAAGTATTGGCAGACTTTATTTACTGAATAGGAAATATCAGGACGTGTAAGTGTTAAATACTGTAGAGCACCTACAACACTTCTATAATTTGTTGCATCTTCTGACCCAAGTGCTTCTCCACATTCAACTGTAAGCTTTTCTGAGGTAGAAATTGGTGTACTTACTGGCTTGCAGTGCTCCAATCCCACTCTTCTGAGGATATCATTAGTATATTTTTCCTGAGAGAGAAGTATACCATCTTTAATTTTCTTTACCTCAATTCTCAAAAATAGTGAAGATCACCCAAGTCCTTGAGAGCAAATTCTAACTTCAGATCCTTAAGTAAACAAATAGTGGTATCTGAGCTTGAACTAGCAACAATTATATCATCAACATAAACAAGCACAAAGATAGTGATATTCCCTTTGTTATAAAAGAATAGAGAAGTATCTGCCTTAGATGGTGTGAACCCAAGATTTTGTAATTGCATGCTTAACCTGGAATACCAAGCTCGTGGGGCTTGTTTCAAACCGTACAATGCTTTGTCCAACTTACATACATATTGTGGTGTGCTTTGATTCTCATATCCTGGTGGTTGCCACATGAACACTTCTTCCTCAAGAACACCATGAAGAAACGCGTTCTGGACATCTAGTTGTCTTAAACTCCAACCTCTAGAAATTGCAATAGACAAGACAAGTCGAATAGTAGCTGACTTAACAACAGGGCTAAAATTATCTTCATAATCAATTCCAAACCTTTGTTGAAACCCTTTTGCAACTAATCTTGCCTTATACCTGTCTATGCTTCCATCAGATTTTCTCTTTATTTTATATACCCACTTACAATCAATGATATTGTTGCCAGGTTTCGGTGATACTAAATGCCATGTCTTATTTTTCATAAGTGCATTATACTCATTATCCATAGCTTCCTTCCACTCTTTATTGGCAAGGGCATCATGCAAATTGATTGCTTCACCAGTAGTGGTAAGAAAAGCTCGTTTGACTTTGTCATACCTTATTGTACCATCATTATATTGTTTTTCCTTAACAAATCCTGATCGAGACCTTGTATTTCGAAGAAAGGGCGTAGGTGACACAGGAGCAGCAGCTGTAGATGGTGCATGCGATCTAGACGAAGCAGAATCAACCACAGAGGATCCAGTCCTCTCGCGATCCGCGAGAGCCAGCAAACCAGCCGGTTCCTGATCCGAGGAGGTTCAGTCCTCACGTGTTCGGTCGGCCACACACCCGCGGTCTTACTGGACCCGCAGAGAGGCGGCGTTGGGCGACGCACCCGCGCACCCGTGGTCCACCTGGGCCCACCAAGACGTGGCAGCGGGCGACTGGGCCTCTCCAGCGCCTGGGCTGGCGTGCCTATCGTCGCGCGGGCTCGTGGGCGCATCTGGACCAGTGGGATCCACTCGGTCGGGGCGGTCGGCCACCAGCCTGCATGCAGCCGCGCGCATGGGTGGAAGATCCGCCCGGGATCTCGCGCCGTCAGCGGAGGCAGGCCTGGCGGGCGAATCTGCCTGGGATATGTCGCTGTCAGCCGGATCAGCGTGGGTTTACACACATGTTTTGTTTGTTTCCTCACACATAAAATGACGCCCAGAATTAGTACAAGTATCAACAGAAACAGAATTTTCTTTGGATTTTTGCACATGATCAGGTTCAGTTAACACGCCCCCATGATCATAGTCTGGTAGAAGTGCAATTTCAGCACGAAGCAAGGCGCCGGCATTGGGATGAAGTTTGGAAAACGGAAAGATAGTTTTGTCAAAAACAACATCGCGAGATACGTAGATGCGTCCAATAGCAATCTCAAGGCACTTATAGCCTTTGTGAAGGTTGCTATAGCCAAGAAAAACACATTATGTGGACCTAAACTCAAGCTTGTGGCGATTGTAAGGACGTAGATTAGGATAGCAAGCACATCCAAAGGTTTTGAGATAGTTATAATCAGGTTTTTGCTTGTACAACCGCTCTAAAGGAGTAGAATTGGCAATGACTCTACTAGGAAGACGATTAATAAGATAAGTGGCGGTGATAAAGGCTTCATCCCAATATTTGAGAGGCATGGATGCATGAGCTAAAAGAGAGACCGACTTCAACAATGTGACGGTGTTTGCGCTCAGCAGACCCATTCTATTGATGAGCATGGGGACAAGACACATGATGAGCTATCCCAATGCCACGAAAGAAGGAATTGAGTTTCTCATACTCCCCTCCCCAGTCACTTTGGACTGAAAGGATTTTTCTATCAAATTGGCGCTCAACAAGTTTATGAAATTCTTGGAAGATAGAGAAAACTTCTTATTTGTATGTAAGCAAATATATCCAAGTGAACTTGCTATAATCATCAATAAAACTGACATAGTATTTTTTTTCTACCAAAGGAATCTCGGGCATGACCCCAAACATCACTAAAAATAAGTTCTAACGGAGCATGAGACACACTAGTTGACTCGGGATAAGGAAGCTGATGGCTCTTGGCACATTGGCAAGCTTCACACACAGACTCATTATTTTGACTATGAGACAAAAGAAGTTTGTCTTTATTAACTACTTGTTTGACGATGACCGAAGATGGATGTCCTAGTTGTTGATGCCACCATGCCAAAGAGGGCTTGATGACGGAGTAGACTTGACGACGCTTGCGACCTAGTGCTCCGGATGGAATTGGGTAGAGCCCTCCAACGCATCTACCGTGATGAAGGAGTTCCCTCGTTGCCCGATCCTTGATGAAAAAATAACGAGGGTGAGTCTCAAAGAAGACATTATAATCGGTGGCTAAACGAGACATGGAGGCGAGGTTCTTGTCAGCTTGTGGGACATGAAGTACATCTCGAAGAACTAGATCACGTTTGAGTGTAGGGGAATTAATAGAACCTTGACCGATGTGAAAAATATCCATACCTCCACCGCTTGCGGTGTGAATCTGGTCGTTGCCATGGTGGCGCTCACGAAGAGCAAGCTACTCAAGCTCATTGGTCACGTGGTCCGTCGCGCCAGAGTCCACGTACCAGACACCCTCGCCGCCGCCCTGTTCACGCATGGCAGCAGCGACATGGCGTGCATCGGGCACGTAGTCTTCGTCGTACCGATGCCAGCAGTCGATCACTTCATGGCCAGACTTCTTGCAAAGTTGGCAACGAGGGCGACCACGTGAGGGAGGACGACGGCCGTTGTTGTTGTTGAAGCCGCCGCCGCCGCTAGTGTTGTAGCCGCCTCCGCCGTTGGAGCCAGAGTCCCCACCAGAGCGCACGCTGTCGCCCTGGGGAGCGCCGCGCCTGCGCCCGCCGCCGCGTTGCCCCTGGTGATCGCATCCACAGCCGCGGCCACGGGCGGCAGAGTTGACGGAGGATTGGCGAAGGTCGCCACCATGTAGGAGGGTGAGGCGGGCATCAAAACTGAGGAGTTGGCTGTAGAGCTCCTGGACGGTGATGGGCTCGACCCGGGCGGCGAGCGCAGAGACCACCGGGTTGTACTCCATGTCGAGGCCAACGAGAATTTTGGAGACGATCTCCGGATCAAAGAGCGCCGTAGCAGTGCTTGCGACTTCGTCGGTGAGTCTTTTAATCTTGCCAAGGTAGTTAGACTTGGACATGTTACCTTTCTTGAGGTTGGTCAGCTCGATGCGAGTATTGATTTCCTGGGCTTGGCTTTGTGCAGCGAACAAGCGTGGATGGTGCGCCACACCTCGGCCGGCGTCTGGAGCGTGGCGACCTGTGCAAGGATCTCACGGGAAAAAGAACCCATCAAGTACCCTTGAAGTTGTTGCTGCTGTGCATACCAGAAAGATCGTGCAAAGTTGACGACTTGTTCTTCTTTGCAGTCCTTGGTGATGGTGAGAGTGGCTGGCGGTGGCGGGCTCTTCTCGTCGAGGTGGTGCTCCATCTGTGCGCCTCTGACCTGAGGCAGCACGACGGCCTTCCAGAGCAGGAAGTTGCCCCTCGTCAGCTTCTCATGGGGAGGCGATCCGAGGGAGGTGGTATTGGTGGTGGAGGAGGAGGCAAAGTGTTGGAAATATGCCCTAGAGGCAATAATAAATTGGTTATTATCATATTTCCTTGTTCATGATAATCGTTTATTATCCATGCTAGAATTTTATTGATATGAAACTCAGATACATGTGTGGATACATAGACAACACCATGTCCCTAGTAAGCCTCTAGTTGACTAGCTCGTTGATCAATAGATGGTTACGGTTTCCTGACCATGGACATTGGATGTCGTTGATGACGGGATCACATCATTAGGAGAATGATGTGATGGACAAGACCCAATCCTAAGCCTAGCACAAAGATCGTGTAGTTCGTTCGCTAAAGCTTTTCTAATGTCAAGTATCATTTCCTTAGACCATGAGATTGTGCAACTCCCGGATACCGTAGGAGTGCTTTGGGTGTGCCAAACGTCACAACGTAACTGGGTGGCTATAAAGGTACACCACAGGTATCTCCGAAAGTGTCTGTTGGGTTGGCACGAATCGAGACTGGGATTTGTCACTCCGTGTGACGGAGAGGTATCTCTGGGCCCACTCGGTAGGACATCATCACAATGTGCACAATGTGATCAAGGAGTTGATCATGGGATGATGTGTTACGGAACGAGTAAAGAGACTTGCCGGTAACAAGATTGAACAAGGTATCGGGATACCGACGATCGAATCTCGGGCAAGTATCGTACCGCTAGACAAAGGGAATTGTATACGGGATTGATTGAATCCTCGACATCATGGTTCATCCGATGAGATCATCGTGGAACATGTGGGAGCCAACATGGGTATCCAGATCCCGCTGTTGGTTATTGACCGAAGAACGTCTCGGTCATGTCTGCATGGTTCCCGAACCCATAGGGTCTACACACTTAAGGTTCGATGACGCTAGGGTTATAAAGGAAGTTTTGTATGTGGTTACCGAATGTTGTTCGGAGTCCCGGATGAGATCCCGGACGTCACGAAGAGTTCCGGAATGGTCCGGAGGTAAATATTTATATATAGGAAGTCCTATTTCGGCCATCGGGACAAGTTTCGGGGTCACCGGTATTGTACCGGGACCATCGGAAGGGTCCCGGGGGTCCACCTATCCCGGAGGATCCCATGGGCTGAAGTGGGAGGGGATCCAGCCCAAAGTGGGCTGGGGCGCCACTTTCCCCTAGAGCCCATGCGCCTAGTGTGGGGGAAACCCTAAGGAAGAGTCCCAAAAGGGGAAGGCACCTTCTAGGTGCCTTGGGGAGGAGGGATTCCTCCCTTGGCCGCCGCCCCCCTAGGAGATTGGATCTCCTAGGGCCGGCGCCCCCCCTTGGCCCCCCTATATATAGTGGCCTTCCCCTCTCCCAAGTCCTTCTCCTCTCCCGTGGTGCTTGGCGAAACCCTGCAGGATTGCCACGCTCCTCCACCACCACCACATCGTTGTGCTGCTGCTGGATGGAGTCTTCCTCAACCTCTCCCTCTCTCCTTGCTGGATCAAGGCGTGGGAGACGTCACCGGGCTGTACGTGTGTTGAACGCGGAGGTGCCGTCCGTTCGGCGCTAGGATCATCGGTGATTTGGATCACGACGAGTACGACTCCACCAACCCCGTTCTCTTGAACGCTTCCGCGCGCGATCTACAAGGGTATGTAGATCCACTCCTCCCTCGTTGCTAGATGACTCCATAGATTGATCTTGGTGACACGTAGGAAAATTTTGAATTATTGCTACGTTCCCCAACACAAAGGTGGAAGATGAAGAGGTGGTGAGTGCACCCATGGTGCTTGCGGTCACGACAGCAGTGGTGGTGGATATGATCTCGGTCGCCGGCGGTAGCTACATGCAATCTCTTTCGATCTAATGAGGAAGAGGCTCTGTTACCATGTGAAACGATATGGGAAGCATAGAACCCTTTGCTCGGGCCGCACTTGTATATAAAGAGGCAATGCCGTGGCTTACAAGATGAGATCGAGAGAGATCGATCGTTACAGGAGGATTACGAGGGAGAGCTAACAGAAGAAGAGATAGAGAAGGATACAAGATTTAAACAAGATATCTATCCCTATACAACTTTATCTCTAACTAACCAACTATTTCAACAAGGGTCGATGAAGGCGGTGTAGATTTCGCCAACGAATATGACGACGACAAGTTCAGTGAGCTGTTTGAAGAAGATTATAAGTTCACCACGGTGAAGCTTTTCCTTTTCAAGGTTGACATTGGCAGGCAAAAGCTGGTGGAGCTACGGGATATTGGAGACCACGCGCTATTCCTCGGGTACAACAATATCGTGTATGTTCCCACTAAGGACTTTCCGGCGTTCCAACCAAACCACGCTTACCTCACGGATGACCGTTTTCTATGGAAGCCAACATTGAAAGAGGACCTGGGTATTTGGAACTTCAAGGAGAGGAGTATGCAGAAACTTCAGGATGCATGGCCATGCATGTATTCTTGGCTAGATTTACAAGCTCCGATTTGGATCACGCCAATGTTTTAGCAACTATTTAATATCGGATTTGCTATTCTACAGTCGAGTGAATTACAATTCACTGTCATTCAAATCGCTGGCCGTTCGATCTTGCGCGCGATTCGCGCTGAGAGCTGGGTTTTGTTGGGCGGTTTCTACTTGTCGGGCGCGGTTTTCATTTTGGGTCGGCCCATTACCGCCCGGACGCTGTCATTTACCGCCCGCCGGCCGGATTGAATTGATGCGTAGAGTGAGCACTACACGAGCGGAGAGGAAGAGGCGATTTTGATCGTATTCCGTTGCAATTTCCCCCGGATGTAATGCAGGCGGTCAATTCGTTGGTTCCCGTTGATTGCTTCAGATGTAGCTGTGGATCCCCGTGCCCCTTTTGATATTTTACTGCTGTTCGATTTTGATATTATCCCACTACAGTGGTTGTTGATTGATCCCCATGGGCATCTAATAGTGCGCTAGATCCCCCATGCTCGTTTAATTTTTGGCTGGCCCATTTGATGTAGATGTATGTGAAGTTTGCTCAATCTTCCGATTGATTTAGATGTCTCATGATCTCTTTTGTGGATGTAGGTGTTAGATCCTACTTGCTCTGAATTTTCTGTTTTAGTTTTGTACTGAGTTACTTTAAGGTTCCAATGTATGTGATTTGTGGTACTTTAGTTGCTTACAGTGTATTGGTTCTGTATTTTCAGTTTGGTGCTATGTAACTAGTGTTGTTCACTGTATTTGCAGTATGAGTTCATTTCTGCATCAATATTTGCTAGCTATCTTGTGCAGGGTAGGTAGGTAGTATTTTCACTGCATTTGTAGTATTTTTTGTTCAGTGCATTTGCAATATATGTCGGGTATATTAGAAGTATATTTACGTTTAACATAGAGATAGGAAATAGAGATAAGATAGGTTTAACTTGCCCTCTACTCCAAGTCTCTCTCACTTCATTGTACCTCTATATATACCCCATACACGGGTCAGATCAATATAATAGATATATACATCCATCCTACAGTTTCCACATGATATTAGAGCGGTTAGTCTCACAACGCCGATCCTAAGTTTCCCCACCACTTCCGCATCGCGCCGCCCCCCGGGAGATTAATCTTCTCTCCCCGGGGGCACGGCACTCGATCAATCAAAGATTAGATCGGTCTTATAGTTTAGATTCAATTTCGAGTTCCCTATCATTAGATTCATATTATCAATTCTCTGCTTGATTTTAGTTTTCAGTAGCCACGAATAAATCCGGACGACCCTCGAATTCTGGTGAAAATCCCGGTGAAAATCAGTGCAAGATTCGGCGGCGATCGGTGCCACGGCCATCTCCATCGCGCTCCGCCGCATGTGGCCGGCTTCAAGATCCAAACTTCACCAGCGAGCGACATTGAGAACTCCATCGACAGTAAAAAAAAGGCAACGACAGATCGCTGGGCACGCGGCGGACACGTACATACGCGCTTGAGCAAGCATGGGGCGCTGGCGTTCCAAAGACACAGGCATGGCCGGGCGCTGGAGCAGCCGGCCGATGCAACCGCTGGGCACGCGTGGCCCAGGCAGTCCGGTGGAGCGACGCCACGCGCTCACGCGGCCAAGCCCTTAACACCAATCGCGCCGTCTCCAACTCCGATAGATCGCGGGAGGGATCCGAGTTTTCCGCATGGCTCGACTCCATGTTGCGTGCGACTGCACCGAGCCCAGCCAACCTGCCGCGACGGGAACCAACGCCATGCACGCTCGGGCTCTACATCGCCAAACTGCCGCGGGCGGATCAGATGGTTGCAAGATGCATGTGTGATGCCTCATTACGTGAGGTACAGCAGCCTGTGAGTCTTCTAGGCCTCCATCTGCTTCATCTGCTTCACAAGATGCGCGTCTTTCCCGGACCGGCACGACTGCACAGCTTGGATCACGGGAGGGCGAGTTCCTGCGACATCGACGAGTGATCGACTCATACTACACCGAGCAGACTCCCGAGATATTGTCGGCCGCACCTGCACAAGCATTGGGCGATGACTCCTCCACCGAGCGCTGCATCCCAACCCGAGCTACATCACCTCCTGCATCAAGCTACACCGCCGATCTGTACCTACACCGAGCATGACGACATCATCATGATCTGCACCAGATATTCTTCATCGAGCTCAATCCCTGCACTCATCGAGCTGAATCCCTGCACTGAGTTGAACGACTACGCCAGGTTACGAGCAACATACTTCTTCGGCATGACAGGGCGTCGACACTTCGTCGTCATGGAAGGACGCCTTCAAGTGACGCATCATCACCGCCATGCCGCTGCGACGCCATCGCCGACACTTCATCACCGTGGTCTTCATCAACATCTTCGTCAACGCACCGCCGCCGCCTCGTCCACAAGATGGACACCTAACATCCTTTGACAGACTTTTCTGTAAGACGCGACCTCGACGACGGCAATGACCACGTCACGACGACGGTATCGAGCACGTTATCCACGACGACACGACTGCATTGACACGCACTGGTAGAAAAAGGGCCTATAGTCCCGGTTCGTAAGGGCCTTTAGTCCTGATTCCTGAACCGGGACTAAAGTGTCGGTAGTAATACCTCCCACCTTTAGTCCCGGTTCAGTTCAGAACCGGGACTAAAGCCCATCCACGTGGGTAGTGTGCAGAGCCCAGTCAGGAGACCCTTTGGTCCCGGTTGGTGGCACCAACCGGGACCAATAGGCATCCACGCGTCAGCATTTCTGTGGCTAGGATTTTTGTTTTTTTTAAAGGGGGGGGGGGGGTTGGGGGTTTTGGGGGGTTAATTTAGGTGTTTCATATATTATGTTAGCTAGCTATAATTAATATAGAGAAGTGTCCTCTCTTATGTCCGTGCTTGATCGACGCTACGTACTATACATACGTATAGAGAGGACTAGACACGCTGGCTAGATAGTAAAGCAAACGAAGGAAACAGAAGATCGTCATGAACATATATGCATACAGAGAGAAGTGATATCGACCACCTCTCCTTCTCCGAGAGATTGGTCGAACAACAAGTTCTCGTATATCTATCTGACAGTACCGGCTACATATATACAGTAATTATCTCTTACAAATATAATCATACGGACTCAGGTTTAACATAGAATTCTCCGTCTTCAGGGATCACGTGGTCAAGAAAGAATGCCGCCAATTCCTCTTGAATTGCTCGCATGCGAGCTGGTGCTAGGAGTTCATCCCGCTTCCGAAACATCTAATTTAAAGAAGGGGGTCAATACATATATATATATATATAAATGAATGAAACTCAACACAAATGATGGTAATAAAATAAAATTGTGAATATTGTTATTTACGTACTTCATATTGTTCGTTAGAGTACCCGCCCCGCTCACACGTCGTGTGGCGGATGGACTCGCAGATGTAGTATCCACAGAAATCATTCCCTTGTTCCTGCCACAACCACTTTACAAGAAATAGAGGTCAATCAAACTGATAAGCAAGAATGCTAAATGGTATTGATGAAACTAGCGCTTGAATCACTAGGAGATGCGCGGAACATGCTACTATAGTACTTATTTTCGGGTGTCTAAATTCCAGCTCCTTCGGCAGTTCCGGAACTTTTTTGGTAAATTTTCTCCAAACCCTGCCGGACAAAGAAAACAATTACTTGATATCAGGAAATGAACAAAGTTGCTGATATGGTGGATAATGATCGATTTAACTTACTTCTTGAGGATTTCAGTCATGTCTGCATAGTCCTGGGGATCTTTTCGTTTTGAGTCTAAGACGGTTACTAGTCCCTGCTCAAGCTTAATCTCTAGGAGAATATAGTGGAAACTGCACACGCATGCATAACTCATGAATTACATTACTATAACCTTGAGTAATATATAAGGGAAACCGAATACGCACAAGACAGTAACACTCACTTGAAGTTGTAAGGAAAGAGTATTATATCTTTGTTTTGATTTATTACGAACGATTGTAGCAAGTTGGCCTCGGTAGCTGCGACATGAAGTTTAACCTGAATTGCATCTATGAGATATGTGTTAATGAACCCAATATCACCGACTTGACTTTTCTTCAATTCGACGATCTTCAATCTGCATAATATAGTGAGGATGATTATAAATACATGCAATGAAAGAGCTAAGCTATATAGAGAAACTTAATGACAAAAGTAGTACTACTTACAGACAGTAGCAGGCGACCGTTGTTTTATCGAGGGCCAATTGATTGAAAAACTGATAGAACTCCTCAAATGGAACAGGCAACAGATCAATTCCAACGAGGTCATGCTCCTTTTTAACTCTCACATACAAAGTACTCCTCCCCCCAGAGTCTCTGCAGATTTTCAAGTACCAATCATGCAATCTTCGCATCATCGTTGATAGAGATCTTTCATCTTTGACGAGAGGCTTCCCGTACTCGTATCTTTGCATCTGCATGTCCATGGGTTCATAATGTACTTCGTCGGGCAGGTAATCTGCAAGATTATTATAACCGGGCACCATCCTCGGATCATTAGCGACGTTGTGGCTAGGCACCTTGAGCGGGGGGCATGATTGCTTCGCTTGTTTGCCGAGCTGGGCAATTTGTTTCCCAGCTCGTTGTTTTTTCAGCCTTTCATCACTGACAGTAGTTCCCAACCGCTCCGCTTCGGCAAATTCCTTTCCAATAATGCGGTCATAGTTTCCTTTTCGGCGGATCAGACTTTGGTGGTTTTGTCAGGGCAGCCAGAGTGCGCTTCACTTTCACCCCATCTACCTTCTCCTCCGGAGGTGGATGTTTCTTTGCTTTCACCCCTTCAAAGAATTTCCTCACTTCTTCTCGCGCGATCTCGGCGTTCTCCTCCTGGGTCCTCTCGTATGGTAACTTCTCTAGAGTCTTCAGAGAAGGACCGAATCTGTATGTCCTCCCGCCTCTGGTTGTACTGCTAGACGCCGACCGAGCAGACGAAGCGGTTGTCTTCTTTACTTGCTTAAGAGGCGGAGGAGAAGGACTACGACCCGCCGGAGCAGCTGGAGCGGCGGCAGGTCTCTTCTGCCCTTGCTGACGAGGCGGAGAAGGAGGAGGTTGGCTGCTCGGGCGCGTCGGCGCAGGCGGAGACGGAGGCGGAGTGCCGCCACGCGCCGGAGAAGGAGCCGGCCGAGGGCCCTGATCGTCACTCGCCGGAGGAGGAGGCGGTGGAGGAGGCAGAGTGCCCCGACTCGCCGGAGGAGGAGGAGGAGGCGGAGGCGTCCAGTTCGGAAGGTTGATGAGGTCCTTCCGCCATAGGCATGGAGTCTTCAGAGCAGACCCCAGCTGAGTCTCCCCTTCACCGGTAGGGTGGTCAAGCTGGAGGTCCTCAAATCCCTCCGTTATCTCATCCACCATCACCCTAGCATATCCTTCTGGAATCAGCATGCAGTGAAAAGTTGCGCCGGGTTCAGTAGGATAAACAGAGCCAACAGCCGCCTTGACCTTCAAATTCATCCATTGCGTCATAAGGTGGCAATTTTGAGACTCCGTTATAGCATCCACAGGATAGCTGGCAGGAGCCGTCAAGGCATGCTGCAGCTGAAGCTGCTCGGTGGAAGCCACGCTGCTTCTGCGCTGAGATGGCGGGGTAGCTTCGGGGGAGGCTTCGGCAGTACGTTTGCTGCGATTTGCTTCTCGTTCCTCTATCGCTTGTACCCTTGCGTGCAGCGCCTGCAGTTCGGTCTGCTGCACTTTTTTCCTCCTCTCATGGGATTTGTAACCGCCTGCGTCCGGAAACCCAACCTTCCACGGAACGGAGCCTGGCGTGCCTCGTGTCCGTCCAGGGTGCTCAGGATTCCCGAGGGCCATTATGAGCTCGTCGTGCTCTCTGTCTGGAAAGAACGTCCCTTCCTATGCTGCGTCGATATAGTGCTTAAGCTTACTGACTGGTATGTCCATTTGTTCGTTCGTCCAAATGCATTCCCCTGTTTCAGGGTCCAAGGTTCCGCCAGCCCCGAAGAACCAAGTCCGGCAACGGTCTGGCCAGTTATTTGTCTCTGGTCTGATCCCTTTATGAACCAGATCATTCTCAACCTTGGACCACTTAGGTCGGGCTACGAGGTAGCCACCTGACCCCGTGCGATGGTGAAGCTTCTTCTTCACGGCATTCTGCTTGTTTGTCGCCGACATCTTCTTACTCTTTTCCGATGTCTTGTAGGCCACAAATGCGGGCCAGTGATCTCTGATCTTCTCATATCTGCCCTTAAATTCTGGTGTCTCTTTTTTATCGACAAACCTATTGAGCTCTTTCTTCCACCTCCTGAATAGATCTGCCATCCTCTTCAAAGCAAAAGACTTGATTAATTTCTCTTTAATTGGGTTCTCTGGATTATCCTCTGGCGGTAGGGTGAAATTTGACTTCAGCTCAGTCCAAAGATCATTTTTCTGCATATCATTGACATAAGACACCTCAGGGTCTTCTGTAGCCGGCTTAAACCATTGCTGGATGCTTATCGGGATCTTGTCCCTAACCAGAACCCCGCACTGAGCAACAAATGCCCTCTTTGTCCGGAGGGGTTCAATATGTTGGCCGTCGGGCGCGATTGCTGTGATCTCAAGCTTTTCATCCGAGCTTAACTTTTTCTTTGGGCCTCGTCTCTTTACCGAAGTTGTGCTCGATCCGGAGGGCTAGAAAAAAGAACAAAGACTTAATTAATATGTGTACATACCAAAACAATGAATGCATCAATCAGCTAGTCAGCATAGGCTTAACTAATATATATACCTGGCCAGACTCGGTTCGGTCACCGGAGCCGTCATCACGGTCTCCTTCTTGCACCGGCATTGGGTCACCGGCGCCGTCCTCATGTTCTTCTTCTTGCACCGGCATTAGGTCACCGTAGCCAGCTTGTTCACCCTCTCCTTCCGGACCATCGATGATATCGTTGAGATAGTACGAGACGGCATCACTTCCTTGTGCGATTATCTCCCTCAACAACGCTTCTTTTGTTGCTTCGTCTAGGGAGGTGTCCATAGTTTCTACAACTATTTACAACATGGCAATTATTATTCAAACATGACAGATGGATATATTAGTGCCAAACATAGAACTAGCTACCTAATCATAGTAAGCTATCGGGAGGGGGTATATATCGACAACGACGACACTACATCTATATATGTCCCTCGATGACCCTCGTTTCCGATAAAAAAAGAGGAAGAAGAAGAAAAAAAGAGGAGAAGAAAGAATAGAGGAGAAGATCTCCTCTATTCTTTCTTCTCCTCTTTTTTTCTTCTTCTTCCTCTTCTTTTTTTATCCTCTTCTTCCTCTCATGTTCGAGAGGATCGCCTTGGGGTCGGGAGGTTGCCTAGTGTCAAAGGATTCAACAAAACCATGTCTTCATCATTAGGCGAAAGTAACATGTGCATGATGGTAGGAAGCTCTTCAAAGTTGTTCTGGAACGGAGTCCCAGATAGGATAATTCGCTTTTTGGTACAAAGTTCAGCAAGAGCCTTCCAAATATCGCTATTTGGAAGGCCTTTGCTGAATTCGTACCAAAAGGCGGATTATTCTATCCGGGACTCCATTCCAGAACAACTTTGCAGAACTTCGTACCAACATGCCCTGGTTACTTCCAGCTAATGATGAAGGCATGGATTTCTTCAATACTTTGACACTAGGAAACCTCTCTCGACCCCTCGGCGATTCTTGACCCCTCGAACCCTCAACGACCCTGAAACCCTCGACCCTTGACCCCTTAATGACCCTCGACCCTCTACCCTAGTTCCCGACCCTCGACAAATAGAGGAGAAGAAGAAAGGAATAGCTAGAGGAGAAGATCGAAGAAAAAAAAGAAGAAACAAAAGAGGAGAAGAAGAAAGGAATAGTGGAGAAGAAGAGAAAATAGAATATACTATTTTCTCTTCTTCTCCACTATTCCTTTCTTCTTCTCCTCTTCTTTTTCTTCTGTTTTCTTCTTCTTATTTATTTCTCCTCTTCTTTTCGGTAGAGGAAACCCTAAATAGCTAGCAAGTATCGTGGGTGTGAGATACATGTGGCCTTCGGTGTCGGACACTACATCCACGTCCCACAAGTGACGTGGGCGTCGAAACCCGCGCCACTTGTGGGATGTGGATGTAGTGTCCGACACCGACGGTACATGTATCTCACACCGACGATACTTTCTATTTAGGGTTTCTCCTCTACCACTCGGCGGCCCCCTCGACGACCCTCGTTCCCGATAAAATAAAGAGGAAGAAGAAGAAGAAAAAAAAGAGAAGAAAGAATAGAGGAGAAGAACCCTTGAACCCTCGAACCCTAGACGACCCTCTTCTTCCTCTCATGTTCGAGAGGATCGCCGAGGGGTCGGGAGGTTGCCTAGTGTCAAAGGAAACCCTAAATAGCTAGCAAGTATCGTGGGTGTGAGATACATGTGGCCTTCGGTGTCGGACACTACATCCACGTCCCACAAGTGACGTGGGCGTCGAAGCCCGCGCCACTTGTGGGATGTGGATGTAATGTCTGACACCGACGGTACATGTATCTCACACCGACGATACTTTCTATTTAGGGTTTCTCCTCTACCACTCGGCGGCCCTCTCGACGACCCTCGTTCCCGATAAAATAAAGAGGAAGAAGAAGAAAAAAAAGAAGAGAAGAAAGAATAGAGGAGAAGTCTCCTCTATTCTTTCCTCGCCTCTCTCATGAATGTCCGGCGTTCTCGACCCCCCCCCCCCCTCCCCACGTGTCGAAGAAAAAAAAGAAGAAAAAAAAAGAGGAGAAGAAGAAAGGAATAGAGGAGAAAAGAGAAAAATAGAATATATTCTATTTTTATCTTTTCTCCTCTATTCCTTTCTTCTTCTCCTCTTTTTTTCTTCTTTTTTCTTCTTCTTATTTATTTCTCCTTGTCTTCCTCTCCCCTCTCGGCGACCCTAGACCCCCTCTCGACCCTCGACCCCTAGGCGACCGTCGACCCCTCTTTTTTTTTCTTCCTCTTCTATTTTATCCTCTTCTTCCTCTACCGCTCGGCGACCCTCGACGACCCTCGTTCCCGATAAAAAAAGGGGAAGAAGAAAAAAAAAGAGGAGAAGAAAGAATAGAGGAGAAGTCTCCTCTATTCTTTCTTCTCCTCTTTTTTTTTCTTCTTCTTCCTCTTTTTTTTATCCTCTTCCTCCTCTCATGTTCGACGACCCTCGACCCCTCGGCGACCCTAGACCCCCTCTCGACCCCCTCTTCTTCTCCCTCTTCTAATTATTTGTTCATATGAATATAAAAACAATTTCATATTTACAATAATTAATATCACCAAAAAAATCCTAATTTTTCTAAAGAACTATTTTTTGCATATATACATGAACATAGATATATACACAGAGAACGTATATACACATATATATGAAAAAATATCTATGAACAGAAAAAAAATCCTAATATAGCTATGAAAAAATATCTATGAACAGAAAAATATCTATGAAAAAACAAGCATATATATACATATATATTTTTTGCATATATACATGAAAAAAAAGCATGTAGCAGAAAAAAAGCATATAACAGAAAAAAAAGGGCGCCGTGGCCGGACCAGAGGAGGACCGCGACGGCGACGATGGGGGCGGGCGGGCGATGGCGACGGCGGGGCGGCGCGCGGGAGGGCGACGGCGACGGGGCAGGGACGGCGAGCACGGGGCGGCGACGGCGAGCAGGGCGCGCGGGGGCGCGACGAGGACGGCGGGGGCGGCGAGGGCGCCGGCGCGCGGGGACAGGGGCGCAGGGCGACGGCGACGACGAGCACGGGGCAGGGGCGCGGGGCGACGACGGGGCAAGGCGCGGCGACGGCGACGAGGAGGACGAGCAGCCTGGCGGCGTCGGCGATGGGGAATGGAGCAGTTGCCGAAAATTTCGCAAGTGTTGTATATATAGGCAGAGCAATGGTCCCGGTCCATGGCATGACCCGTGACTAATGCTCCCTTTAGTCCCGGTTGGTGCCACGAACCGGGACCAAAGGCCAATTTTCAGCAGCCCAAAGGGCGGGAAGCAGCGGCCTTTGGTCCCGGTTGGTGGCACCAACCGGGACTAAAGGGGGGTAATGGTCACGGTTGGTGCCACGAACCGTGACCAATGCCCCCTTTAGTCCCGGTTGTTGCCACCAACCGGGACCAATGCCCTTGTGCGCCCCGCGCCCAGAAGTTTAGTCCCACATCGCTAGCTGAAGGGCGCCGGTACTGGTTTATAAGCGCTGCTCTGCCTCCCCTTTCGAGCTCCTCTCAAATGCAGGCTTTCGGGCCTAAACTGCTACTGCCTGTGGGCCTATTGGGCCTCTGCGGGCCTGAATCCTGGCCCATGTAGGGTTTCTAGTCGTATTCAGGCCGTGGAGGCCCAGTAGGAGGCATTTTTTTGGTTTTTTCTTTTTTGTTTCTAAATTTTTTTGGTTTTTTATTTTTTTATTTCTACTTACAACTAAATACTTACAGTTTTTTAGTGATTTCTTTTTGCTTTTAGGTCACAAAAATTATAAACTTTCTATTAGTGCCATTAGTTTTAAATTTTAAATAGTTTAAATTTGAATTTTTTAAAATTTGTGTGAATCACTAGTTTATGAATAACTTTACTATAAAATTAGAATTTTTTTTCTATTTATTTTTTATTTCTACTTACAACTAAATACTTACAGTTTTTTAGTGATTTCTATTTGCTTTTAGGTCACAAAAATTATAAACTTTCTGTTAGTGCAATTAGTTTTAAATTTTAAATAGTTTAAATTTGAATTTTTAAACATTTGTGTGAATCACTAGTTTATGAATTTTTTCCTTCTTTGCTATTTATTTTTTATTTATACTTACAATTAAATACTTATAGTTTGCTTTTAGGTCACACAAATTATATTGGTTTTGCTATTGAAGAATATTATAGTTTTATTTTAGTTGATCATAACATAATATTTTAATTGATTGTTTTTATTTTCATAAAAGTTTTGTAGTTCATTCTGTTTGCTATTAATTCATTCGTTGAGCTAAATGACTCTGAAATTGGAAAGCATTTCAAAATGAACTCTGAAAAGGTTGAAAGTTGGCATGGTATCATCATTTCACCCACATAGCATGTTCCAAAAAGTAGAGAGGGTTACGACAAAAACTTGATGCACTTCGTGTACAAAATGGACAATCACTTTCGAAGTATCAAAGTTTCAAACCATAAGACATGAAAGCATTTCAAATGAACTCTGAAAAAATTGAAAGTTGGGATGCATGGTATCATAATTTCACCCACATAGCATTTTCTTATTGCGGGAGAAAGTCTTCACTTTTTCTTTGCTTGTGTCATTTGCTTATTGCGCCGTAACCATGGATAATCTTCATTGTTTATCAGGATGCTTGGGTCAGCCTTGACATTGAAGGGAGGGATTTCATGAAACTTTTCATAATCTTCAGACATGTCTGTCTTGCCGTCCACTCCCAGGATGTCCCTTTTTCCTGAAAGAACTATGTGGCGCTTTGGCTCATCGTATGATGTATTCGCTTCCTTATCTTTTCTTTTTCTCAGTTTAGTAGACATGTCCTTCACATAGATAACCTGTGCCACATCATTGGCTAGGACGAACGGTTCGTCAGTGTACCCAAGATTTTTCAGATCCACTGTTGTCATTCCGTACTGTGGGTCTACTTGTACCCCGCCGCCAAATAGAATGACCCATTTGCACTTAAACAAAGGGACCTTAAAATCAGGTCCGTAGTCAAGTTCCCATATGTCCACTATGTAACCATAATATGTGTCCTTTCCGCTCTCGGTTGCTGCATCAAAGCGAACACCGCTGTTTTGGTTGGTGCTCTTTTGATCTTGGGTGATCGTGTAAAATGTATTCCCCGTATCCTTTGTAAGTCAATACAGTCAAAGATGGTCCCCTGGACAACAAGTACAACTCATCACAAACAGTGTTGTCACCTCTGAGACGTGTTTCCAACCAACTGCTGAAAGTCCTGATGTGTTCACATGTAATCCAGTCGTCGCATTGCTCCGGGTGTTTGGAGCGCAGACTGTTCTTGTGTTCATCGACATACGGGGTCACCAAGGTAGAGTTCTGTAGAACTGTGTAGTGCTTGAGACCAAGAATATCCGTCCCTGCATATTATTGAGTCTCTTCCAAGAGTGCCTTTTCCAGTCAGTCTCCCCTCATACCGCGATTTAGGGAGACCTATCTTGTTAAGGCCAGGAATGAAGTCAACACAAAACCCGATAACATCCTCTGTTTGATGGCCCATGGAGATGCTTCCTTCTGGCCTAGCGCGGTTACGGACATATTTCTTTAGGACTCCCATGAACCTCTCAAAGGGGAACATATTGTGTAGAAATACGGGCCCCAGGATGACAATCTCGTCGACTAGATGAACTAGGACATGCGTCATGATATTGAAGAAGGATGGTGGGAACACCAGCTCGAAACTGACAAGACATTGCGCCACATCACTCCTTAGCCTTGGTACCATTTCTGGATCGATCACCTTCTGAGAGATTGCATTGAGGAATGCACATAGCTTCACAATGGCTAATCGGACGTTTTCCGGTAAAAGCCCCCTCAATGCAACCGGAAGCAGTTGCGTCATAATCACGTGGCAGTCATGAGACTTTAGGTTCTGAAACTTTTTCTCTGGCATATTTATTATTCCCTTTATATTCGATGAGAAGCCAGTCGTGACCTTCATACTAAGCAGGCATTCAAAGAAGATTTCTTTCTCTTCTTTCGTAAGAGCGTAGTTGGCAGGACCTTTATACTGCTTCGGAGGCATGTCATCTTTTTCGTGCAAACGTTGCAGGTCCTCCCGTGCCTCCGGCGTATCTTTTGTCTTCCCATACACGCCCAAGAAGCCTAGCAGGTTCACGCAAAGGTTCTTCGTCACGTGCATCACGTCGATTGAGGAGCGGACCTCTAGGTCTTTCCAGTAGGGTAGGTCCCAAAATATAGATTTCTTCTTCCACATGGGTGCGTGTCCCTCAGCGTCATTCGGAACAGCTAGTCCACCGGGACCCTTTCCAAAGATGACGTAGGGTAAATCATTGACCATAGCAAGCACGTGATCACCGGTGCGCATGGCGGGCTTCTTCCGGTGATCTGCCTCGCCTTTGAAATGCTTGCCTTTCTTTCGACATTGATGGTTGGTCGGAAGAAATCGACGATGGCCCAGGTACACATTCTTCCTGCATTTGTCCAGGTATATACTTTCAGTGTCATCTAAACAGTGCGTGCATGCGTGGTATCCTTTGTTTGTCTGTCCTGAAAGGTTACTGAGAGCGGGCCAATCGTTGATGGTCACGAACAGCAACGCCTTAAGGTTAAATTCCTCCTGTCTGTGCTCATCCCACGTACGTACACCATTTCCATTCCACAGCTATAAAAGTTCTTCAACTAATGGCCTTAGGTACACATCAATTTCGTTGCCGGGTTGCTTAGGGCCTTGGATGAGAACTGGCATCATAATGAACTTCCGCTTCATGCACATCCAAGGAGGAAGGTTATACATACATAGAGTCACGGGCCAGGTGCTGTGATTACTGCTCTGCTCCCCGAAAGGATTAATGCCATCCGCGCTTAAAGAAAACCATACATTCCTTGGGTCCTTTGCAAACTCATCCCAGTACTTTCTCTCGATTTTTCTCCACTGCGACCCGTCAGCGGGTGCTCTCAACTTCCCATCTTTCTTTCGGTTCTCACTGTGCCATCGCATCAACTTGGCATGCTCTTCGTTTCTGAACAGACGTTTCAACCGTGGTATTATAGGAGCATACCACATCACCTTTGCAGGGACCCTCTTCCTGAGGGGCTCGCCGTCAACATCACCGGGGTCATCTCGTCTGATCTTATACCGCAACACACCGCATACCGGGCATGCGTTCAGATCCTTGTATGCACCGCGGTAGAGGATGCAGTCATTAGGGCATGCATGTATCTTCTCCACCTCCAATCCTAGAGGGCATACGACCTTCTTTGCTGCGTATGTACTGTCGGGCAATTCGTTATCCTTTGGAAGCTTCTTCTTCAATATTTTCAGTAGCTTCTCAAATCCTTTGTCAGCCACAGCATTCTCTGCCTTCCACTGCAGCAATTCCAGTACAGTACCGAGCTTTGTGTTGCCATCTTCACAATTGGGGTATAACCCTTTTTTGTGATCCTCTAACATGCGATCGAACTTCAGCTTCTCCTTTTGACTAATGCATTGCGTCCTTGCATCGACAATGACCCGGCGGAGATCATCATCATCGGGCACATCGTCTGGTTCCTCTTGATCTTCAGCAGCTTCACCCGTGGCAGCATCATTGGGCACATCGTCTGGTTCCTCTTGATCTTCACCAGCTCCCCCCGTTGCAGCATCACCGTATTCAGGGGGCACATAGTTGTCATCGTACTCTTCTTCTTCGCCGTCTTCCATCATAACCCCTATTTCTCCCTGCCTCGTCCAAACATTATAGTGTGGCATGAAACCCTTGTAAAGCAGGTGGGAGTGAAGGATTTTCCGGTTAGAGTAAGACCTCGTATTCCCACATTCAGTGCATGGACAACACATAAAACCATTCTGCTTGTTTGCCTCAGCCGCATCGAGAAACTCATGCACGCCCTTAATGTACTCGCGGGTGTGTCTGTCACCGTACATCCATTGCCGGTTCATCTGCGTGCATTATATATAATTAAGTGTCCAAATTAATAGAAGTTCATCATCACATTAAAACCAAGGTACATACATAGTTCTCATCTAACAACATATAGCTCTCCAGAGCATCTAATTAATTAAACCATACACTGAAACTATGTAAAACATTTCAATGCGAAAACAAATGCGATCATAATCGCAACCAAGGTAACAATTGATCCAACGGCATAATGATACCAAGCCTCGGTATGAATGGCATATTTTCTAATCTTTCTAATCTTCAAGCGCATTGCATCCATCTTGATCTTGTGATCATCGACGACATCCGCAACATGCAACTCCAATATCATCTTCTCCTCCTCAATTTTTTTTATTTTTTCCTTCAACAAATTGTTTTCTTTTTCAACTAAATTTAACCTCTCGACAATAGGGTCGATTGGCATTTCCGATTCACATACATCCTAGATAAATAAAATCTATGTCACGTTGGTCGGCATAATTTTTATAAACAATAAATGAACCAATAGTTATAAAGATAATATACATACCACATCCGAATCATAGACAGGACGAGGGCCGACGGGGGCGGATACCAAAACCATCGCACTATATAAGATGCAATAATAAATGTAAGAAAATGATACAAGTATCTATCTAAACATACAAGTAAGAATATTTTTCCTTTCAGAAAGAAGATAAGAACAAGAGGCTCACCACGGTGGTGTCGGTGATGAGATCGGCACGGGTGATCGACGGCGGTGAAGACGGGGACGGGGCGTGACGGACCGCTAAATCTAGACAAATCTCGAGGAAAATGGAGCATGGAGGTCGAGCTTCGAGAGGAGAAAGCTTAAGTAGTGTGGCTCGGGCATTCCATCGAACACCTCATGTGCATAGGAGGTGAGCTAGAGCACCACAAAGGCCTCTCCCCCTCGGCCAGAAAAAAAAAGAGCACTGTGCTCTGCTCTTGCGCGAGGGGGTATATATAGGCAATTCATTGGTCCCGGTTCGTGGCATGAACCGGGACTAAAGGGGAGCCTTTGGTCCCGGTTCAAGCCACCAACCGGGACCAATGGTGGTGGGCCAGGAGGGAGGCCCTTTGGTCCCGGTTCGTCCCACCAACCGGGACCAAAAGGTCCATACGAACCGGGACCAATGGCCCACGTGGCCCGGCCGGCCCCCTGGGCTCACGAACCGGGACCAATGCCCACATTGGTCCCGGTTCAAGACTGAACCGGGACTAATGGGCTGAGGCGGCCTGGACCATAGCCCCTTTTTCTACTAGTGATGGCGTCACTACAGTGACGACCCTACACGGCCACACAGTCCTGGCAAAACCGATGTGTGCTCGATGGGCTTCCTCCGGTCTTGGCAAAATCGGTGGACTCATTGCCGACGGCACCCTCTGACATCCGCAAGGTGTATTGTCCACGTCTGCAGCTCTGTCATAGTGCATTTTTTGCGCCTCCGGCTTTGTGCGGTTTCATCATCCACGACGACCACACCATCGACCATGACTACCTCGACCACGGCTACATCACCTTGATCGGCTACCTCGACGTTAATGGCTACGTCTACAACAACTCATCGGCAACAACTCCAGTCAACAGCGTCCGCCTCGTCACTTGCGTCCACAACACTCCCGCTGTGACTACGGGAGGGAATAGAGGAGAAGTCAGGAAGGCACCAGAAGGGGACACAGTCACCGCCCTAACTGCCGACCATCAGAGACGCAGTTGATGATGGCGCAGCGGAGAAGACGACAAAAGAGCAAGACTTCAAATTCAGTCATAATCGTCCGCTTCACTCCCGCTACGACTGAGGGGGGGTGTTAGAAGTATATTTACGTTTAAGATAGAGATAGGAGATAGAGATAAGATAGGTTTAACTTGCCCTCTACTCCAAGTCTCTCTCCCTCCATTGTACCTCTATATATACCCCATACACGGGTTAGATCAATACAATAGATATATACATCCATCCTACAATATATACGGCCTGCCAGAGATAGAGCCGGGAATCTTACTAAAGGGGGACCAATGCAAGAGAAAAAATGTTGACGGGGCCAAATATACACATTTAGAGCACTTTAAACTAACAATATATGGTTGTTATCGAAAAAAGTTTCCCAAGGGGGAGCCATGGCCCCGGCTTGCAGGCCTCTACATCTGCACACAACTATTCTTACTGATTTATGAAGCATAGTACAAAGCAAAATCAACTATAACCAAAGCATTACGAGATATGAAATTAACATCGGCGGCTAATTGTCCACAAACCATTACTTGGCAGACTGAGCCTCCTGATTTTTTTAATAGATATACTTGCAAATGGTGTATCCTTGTTTTTCCTTGAAATATAAATCGTCATGATGGTCCTTTAAAAAAAGTCGGATGTAATTGTCCACGAACAAGAATAATTTTCCCTAGGAAAAATTATTAGTGAACAAGGACTTTCCTCGGGCCAAAATTACTGTTCAGAGCACATCATTGTGGATAGCATGAGATAGAAGGTCATTGCATAAAACCCTAAGAATAAGTTGTCATATGAATATGATGTCAGCGACGACCTGTGTAATTTCCTTGTTGTAGGTTGTTCTCAAAACTGGGTAATTTCCGGGAATCCATGTAAAAAGGACTATTGTACGTTTTGATGGTAACCATATACGAAGGAACAACATTTAGGTTTGCAGACATCGCCTTCTGCGACGGTGATCTCTATGGCTTCACATACCCCGATGAGAACTTGGTCAAATTTAAATTCAACAGCAAGGGAGAAGGGAAGCCCGTGATCACATTTACCCACTAGTTAGCCGTCCGGAGGCGCCATGGCCCCATCATGAAGCATGACCCTAGTTCATACGGTTGTTGCATGGTTGAGCTACATGTATCCTGAAGGAAATATATCCTAGAGGCAATAATAAAGTTGTTATTTATATTTCCTTATATCATGATAAATGTTTATTATTCATGCTATAATTGTATTAACTGGAAAACTTAGTACATGTGTGAATACATAGACAAACAAAGTGTCACTAGTATGCCTCTACTTGACTAGCTCATTGAATCAATAATAGTTATGTTTCCTAACAATATACATGAGTTGTCATTTGATTAACGGGATCACATCATTAGAGAATGATGTGATTGACT
The DNA here is from genome assembly GCA_034509565.1 of Triticum monococcum. Taxonomy (NCBI): domain Eukaryota; kingdom Viridiplantae; phylum Streptophyta; class Magnoliopsida; order Poales; family Poaceae; genus Triticum; species Triticum monococcum. Next base: position 582,331,686 of record CM067845.1, read on the forward strand.
TGACCCATCCGTTAGCTTAGCATGATGATCATTTAATTTGTTGCTATTGCTTTCTCCAAAACTTATACATGTTCCTATGACTATGAGATTATGCAACTCCCGAATACCGAAGGAACACTTGGTGTGTTATCAAACGTCACAAAGTAACTGGGTGATTATAAAGATGCTCTACAGGTGTCTCCGATGGTGTTTATTGAGTTGTCATACATCAAGATTAGGATTTGTCACTCCGAGTATCGGAGAGGTATCTCTGGGCCCTTTCAGTAATGCTCATGACTATAAGCCTTGCAAGCAATGTGACTAATGAGTTAGTTGCGGGATGATGTATTACGGAACGAGTAAACAGACTTGCCGGTAACGAGATTGAAATAGGTATGATGATACCGACGATCGAATCTCGGGCAAGTAACATACCGATGACAAAGGAAACAACGTATGTTGTTATGCGGTTTGTGTTGGGGATCGTAGCAGAAATTTAAAATTTTCTACGCATCACCAAGATCAATCTAGGGAGTAATCTAGCAACGAGGGGAAGGAGAGTGCATCTACATACCCTTGTAGATCGCTAAGCGGAAGTGTTGCAAGAACGCGGATGAAGGAGTCGTACTCGTAGTGATTCATATCGCGGTTGATTCCGATCTAAGCGCCGAACCACGGCGCCTCCGCGTTCAACACACGTGCAGCCCGGTGACGTCTCCCACGCCTTGATCCAGCAAGGGGAGAAGGAGAGGTTGGGAAGACTCCGTCCAGCAGCAGCACGACGGCGTGGTGGTGGTGGAGGAGCGTGGGACTCCAGCAGGGCTTTGCCAAGCACTACGAGAGACGAGGAGGGAGAGAGGTAGGGCTGCGCCAAGAGAGAAATCAAATCATGTGTTGGGCAGCCCCCATACCTCAAGTATATATAGGGGGGGAGGGGGCTGCGCCCCCTCTAGGGTTCCCACCCGAAGGGGTGCGGCAGCCCTAGATCCCATCTGGGGTGGTGGCCACAAGGGGGAGAGGGGGAGGCGCACCTGGGGTGGGCCTTAGGGCCCATCTGCCCTAGGGTTTGCCCCCCTCCCCTCTTGGAGGGGCCTTGGGCCTTGCTGGGAGGCGCCCCAGCCCACCTAGGGGCTGGTCCCTTCTCACTATTGGCCCATGTAGGCCTCCGGGGCTGGTGGCCCCACCTGGTGGACCCCCGGGACCCTCCCGGTGCTCCCGGTACGTTACTGATAGCACCCGAAACTTTTTCGGTGACCAAAACGGGACTTCCCATATATAAATCTTTACCTCCGGACCATTCCGGAGCTCTGAATCCTCTGGAACCTTCCGGAAGCTTCCCGGTACAATACCGGAAAAAACCGAACTTTTCCCGGAACCCGAACAACAACTTTCCATATATAAATCTTTACCTCCGGACCATTCCGGAACTCCTCGTGACATCCGGGATCTTATCCGGGACTCCGAACAACATTCGGTAATCACATACAAGTCTTCCTAATAACCCTAGCGTCATCGAACCTTAAGTGTGTAGACCCTACGGGTTCGGGAACCATGCAAACATGACCGAGACAACTCTCCGGCCAATAACCAACAGCGGGATCTGGATACCCATGTTGGCTCCCACATGTTCCATGATGATCTCATCGGATGAACCATGATGTCGAGGATTCAATCAATCCCGTATTCAATTCCCTTTGTCCAGCGGTATTTTACTTGCCCGAGATTCGATCGTCGGTATCCCGATACCTTGTTCAATCTCGTTACCGGCAAGTCTCTTTACTCGTTTCGTAACACATCATCCCGTGATCAACTCCTTGGTCACATTGTGCACATTATGATGATGTCCTACCGAGTGGGCCCAGAGATACCTCTCCATTACACGGAGTGACAAATCCCAGTCTCGATTCGTGCCAACCCAACAGACACTTTCGGAGATACCTGTAGTGTACCTTTATAGCCACCCAGTTACATTTTGACGTTTGGCACACCCAAAGCACTCCTACGGTATCCGGGAGTTGCACAATCTCATGGTCTAAGGAAATGATACTTGACATTAGAAAAGCTTTAGCATACGAACTACACGATCTTGTGCTAGGCTTAGGATTGGGTCTTGTCGTTATCAACGACATCTAATGTCCATGGTTAGGAAACCGTAACCATCTATTGATCAACAAGCTAGTCAACTAGAGGCTTACTAGGGACATGGTGTTGTCTATGTATCCACACATGTATCTGAGTTTCCTATCAATACAATTCTAGCATGGATAATAAACGATTATCATGAACAAGGAAATATAATAATAACCAATTTATTATTGCCTCTAGGGCATATTTCCAACAGTCTCCCACTTGCACTAGAGTCAATAATCTAGTTCACATCGCCATGTGATTAACACTCACAGGTCACATCGCCATGTGACTAACACCCAAGATTTTACTAGAGTCAGTAGTCTAGTTCACATCACTATGTGATTAACATTCAATGAGTTCTGGGTTTGATCATGTTATGCTTGTGAGAGAGGTTGTAGTCAATGGGTCTGCAATATTCAGATCCCTATGTATTTCACATAACTTTATGTCATATCGTAGATGCTGCTACCACGTTCCACTTGGAGCTATTCCAAATTGTTCCTCCATTATACGTATCCGGTATCTCTACTCAGAGCTATCTGGATAGGTGTTAAGCTTGCATCGACGTAACTCTTTACGTCGAACTCTTTATCACCTCCATAACCGAGAAACATTTCCTTATTCCTCTCAGGATAATTTTGACCGCTATCTGGTGATCCAATCTTAGATCGCCTTTGTACCCTCTTGCCAGACATGTGGCAAGGCACACATCTGGTGCAGTACTCAGCATGGCATACCCTATCGAGCCTATGACAAAAGCATAGGGGACGACCTTCGTCTTTCCTCTTTCTTCTGCCGTGGTCAATCTTTGACTCTTATTCAACTTCACACCTTACAACTCAGGTAAGAACCCCTTCTTTGACTGATCTATTTTGAACTCCTTCAAAAACATGTCAAGGTGTGCATTCTTTGAAAGTATCATCGGGCGTCTTGATCTATCTCTATAGATCTTGATGCCCAATATGTAAGCAACTTTATCTAGGTCTTCCTTTGAAAATCACTCTTGAAATAACCGTTTATGCTTTCCAGAAATTCTACATTATTTCGGATCAACAATATGTCATCCACATATACTTATCAGAAATGTTGTAGTGCACCCACTCACTTTCTTGTAAATACAAGTTTCTAGCAAACATTGTATAAACCTAAAAGCTTTGATCACTCCATCAAAACATATATTCCGATTCCGAGATGCTTGCTCTAGTCCATAGAAGGATTGCTGGAGCCAGCATGCCTTTTAGCATCCTTAGGATCGACAAAACCTTTTATTGTATCACATACAACTTTTCTTCCGAAAACTGGTAAGAAAACTTGTTTTGACATCCATCTGTCAGATTTCATAATCGAAAAATACAGCTTATGCTAACATGATTCTGATGGACTTAAGCATCGCTACGGGTGAGAAATTCTCATCGTAGTCAACTCCTTGAACTTGTGAAAAGACTCTTTCCCACAAGTCGAGCTTTATAGACGGTAACATTACCGCCCACGTCCGTCTTCTTCTTAAAGATCCATTTATCTCAATGGCTCGCCGATCATCGGGCAAGTCCACCAAAGTCCATACTTTGTTCTGATACATGGATCCTATCTCGGATTTCATGGCTTCTAACCATTTGTCGGAATACGGGCCCACCATCGCTTCTCCATAGCTCGTAGGTTCATTGTTGTCTAACAACATGATATCTAAGACAGGATCACCGTACCACTCAGGAGTAGTACATATCCTTGTCGACCTACGAGGTTCGATAGCAACTTGATCTGAAGCTTCATGATCACTATCATTAACTTCCTCTTCAACAGACGTAGGCGCCACAGAAAATATCTTTCTGTGTTGGTTGAAATAAAGGTCCTACAACCTCATCAAGTTCTATCTTCCTCCCACTCAATTCTTTCGAGAGAAACTCCTTCTCGAGAAAGGACCCGTTCTTAGCGACAAACAATTTTCCCTCGGATCTGAGATAGAAGGTATACCCAACTGAAAGAAATATGCCCTAGAGGCAATAATAAAGTTATTATTTATTTCCTTATATCATGATAAATGTTTATTATTCATGCTAGAATTGTATTAACCGGAAACATAATACATGTGTGAATACATAGACAAACAGAGTGTCACTAGTATGCCTCTACTTAACTAGCTCGTTAATCAAAGATAGTTATGTTTCCTAACCATGGACAAAGAGTTGTTATTTGATTAACGAGGTCACATCATTAGTTGAATGATCTGATTGACATGACCCATTCCATTAGCTTAGCACCCGATCGTTTAGTATGTTGCTATTGCTTTCTTCATGACTTATACATGTTCCTATGACTATGAGATTATGCAACTCCCGTTTACCGGAGGAATACTTTGGGTGCTACCAAACGTCACAACGTAACTGGGTGATTATAAAGGACTACTATAGGTGTCTCCAAAGGTAGATGTTGGGTTGGCGTATTTCGAGATTAGGATTTGTCACTCCAATTATCGGAGAGGTATCTCTAGGCCCTCTCGGTAATGCACATCACTTAAGCCTTGCAAGCATTGCAACTAATGAGTTAGTTGCGGGATGATGTATTACGGAACGAGTAAAGAGACTTGCCGGTAACGAGATTGAACTAGGTATTGGATACCGACGATCGAATCTCGGGCAAGTAACATGCCGATGACAAAGGGAACAACGTATGTTGTTATGCGGTCTGATCGATACAGATCTTCGTAGAATATGTAGGAGCCAATATGGGCATCCAGGTCCCGCTATTGGTTATTGACCAGAGACGTGTCTCGGTCATGTCTACATTGTTCTCGAACCGTAGGGTCCGCACGCTTAAGGTTTCGATGACAGTTATATTATGAGTTTATGAGTTTTGATGTACCGAAGGCGTTCGGAGTCCCGGATGAGATCGGGGACATGACGAGGAGTCTCGAAATGGTCGAGACGTAAAGATCGATATATTGGACGACTATATTCGGACATCGGAAAGGTTCCGAGTGATTCGGGTATTTTTCGGAGTACCGGGTAGTTACGGGAGAAGTAATGGGCCTTGATGGGCTTTAGTGGGAAGAGGAAAAAGGCTGTTGCGCCCCCCCCCCCTCCCCTTTGATCCGAATTGGACTAGGGAAAAGGGGGCCGGCCACCTCTCCTTCTCCTCCACTTCCTTCTCCCTTCCTCCCCTCTTGATGGACTCCTACTAGGACTTGGAGTCCTAGTAGGACTCCCATCCTGGCCGCACCAATAGCCTTGGCCGGCATCCTCCTCCTCCATCCTTTATATACTGAGGCAGGGGGCACCCCATAGACACACAAGTTGATCCTTGGTGATCGTTCCTTAGCCGTGTGCGGTGCCCCCTGCCACCAAATTCCACCTCGATCATATTGTTGCAGTGCTTAGGCGAAGCCCTGCGTCGGTAGTACATCAAGATCGTCACCACGCCGTCGTGCTGACGGAACTCTTCCTCGATGCTTTTCTGGATCGGAGCCCGAGGATCGTCATCAAGCTGAACGTGTGCTAAGAACTCGGAGGTGCCGGAGTAACGGTGCTTGGATCGGTCGGATCGGGAAGACGTACGACTACTTCCTCTACGTTATGTGATCGCTTCCGCAGTCGGTCTGCGTTGGTATGTAGACAACACTCTCCCCTCTCGTTGCTATGCATCACCATGATCTTGCGTGTGCGTAGGAAATTTTTTGAAATTACTACGTTCCAGTTTTGCAAGCCAGTTTTGCACACGCAGAATACTCAGGTTAAACTTGACGAGCCTAGCATATGCAGATATGGCCTCGGAACACGGAGACCGAAACGTCGAGCGTGAATCATATAGTAGATATGATCAACATAACGATGTTCACCATTGAAAACTACTCCATCTCACATGATGATCGGTTATGGTTTAGTTGATTTGGATCACGTGATCACTTAGAGGATTAGAGGGATGTCTATCTAAGTGGGAGTTCTTAAGTAATATGATTAAATTGAACTTAAATTTATCATGAACTTAGTCCTGGTAGTATTTTGCAAATTATGTTGTAGATCAATAGCTCGCGTTGTTGCTTCCCTGTGTTTATTTTTGATATGTTCCTAGAGAAAATTGTGTTGAAAGATGTTAGTAGCAATGATGCGGATTGGATCCGTGATCTGAGGTTTATCCTCATTGCTGCACAGAAGAATTATGTCCTTGATGCACCGCTAGGTGACAGACCTATTGCAGGAGCAGATGCAGACGTTATGAACGTTTGGCTAGCTCAATATGATGACTACTTGATAGTTTAGTACACCATGCTTAATGGCTTAGAATCGGGACTTCAAAGACGTTTTGAACGTCATGGACCATATGAGATGTTCCAGGAGTTGAGGTTAATATTTCAAGCAAATACCCGAGTTGAGAGATATGAAGTCTCCAATAAGTTCTATAGCTAAAAGATGCAGAAGAATCGCTCAACTAGTGAGCATGTGCCCAGATTGTCTGGGTACTACAATCGCTTGAATCAAGTGGGAGTTAATCTTCCAGATAAGATAGTGATTGACAGAATTCTCTAGTCACCATCACCAAGTTAGTAGAACTTCGTGATGAACTATAATATGCAAGGGATAACGGAAACAACTCCCAAGCTCTTCATGATGCTGAAATCAACGAAGGTAGAAATCAAGAAAAACATCAAGTGTTGATGGTTGACAAGACCACTAGTTTCAAGAAAAGGGCAAAGGGAAGAAGGGGAACTTCAAGAAGAACGGCAAGCAAGTTGCTGCTCAAGTGAAGAAGCCCAAGTCTGATCCTAAGCCTGAGACTAAGTGCTTCTACTGCAAAGGGACTGGTCACTGGAAGCGGAACTACCCCAAGTATTTGGCGGATAAGAAGGATGGCAAAGTGAACAAAAGTATATTTGATATACATGTTATTGATGTGTGCTTTACTAGTGTTTATAGCAACCCCTCCGTATTTGATATTGGTTCAGTTGCTAAGAGTAGTAACTCGAAACAGGAGTTGCAGAATAAACAGAGACTAGTTAAGGGTGAAGTGACGATATGTGTTGGAAGTAGTTCCAAGATTGATATGATCATCATCGCACACTCCCCTATACTTTCGGGATTAGTGTTGAACTTATATAAGTGTTATTTGGTTTTTGCGTTGAGCATGAATATGATTTGATCATGTTTATTGCAATACGGTTATTCATTAAAGTCAGAGAATAATTGTTGTTCTGTTTACATGAATAAAACCTTCGATGGTCATACACCCAATGAAACAAGTTCGTTGGATCTCGATCGTAGTGATACACATATTCATAATATTGAAACCAAAAGATGCAAAGTTAATAATGATACTGCAACTTATTTGTGGCACTGCCGTTTAGGTCATATTGGTATAAAGCGCATGAAGAAACTCCATGCTGATGGGCTTTCGAAATCACTTGATTATGAATCACTTGATGATTGTGAACCATGCCTTTTGGGCAAGATGACTAAAACGCCGTTCTCCGGAACAATGGAGCAAGCAACAGATTTGTTGGAAATCATACATACTAATGTATGTGGTCCGATGAATATTTAAGGCTTGCAGCGGGTATCATTATTTTCTGACCTTCATAGATGATTTGAGCAGATATGGGTATATCTACTTAATGAAATAGAAGTCTGATACATTTGAAAAGTTCATATAATTTCAGAGTGAAGTGGAAAATCATCGTAACAAGAAAATAAAGTTTCTACGATCTGATCTTGGAAAAGAGTATTTGAGTTACGAGTTTGGTCTTCAGTTAAAACAATGTGAAATAGTTTCACTACTCACGCCACCTGGAACACCACAGCATAATGGTGTGTCCGAACGTCATAACCGTACTTTATTGGATATAGTGCAATCTATGATGTTTCTTACCGATTTACCACTATCGTTTTTGGGGTCATGCATTAGAGACAGCTGCATTCATGTTAAAAAAAAGGGGCACCATCTATATCCGTCGAGACGACGCCTTATGAACTATGGTTTGGCAAGAAACCAAAGTTGTCGTTTCTTGAAGTTTGGGGTTGCGATGCTTATGAGAAAAAGTTTCATCCTGATAAGCTCAAACCCAAATCGGAGAAATATGTCTTCATAGGATACCCAAAGGAGACTGTTGGGTACACCTTCTATCACAGATCCTAAGGCAAGACATTCGTTGCTTACAATGGATCCTTTCTAGAGAAGGAGTTTCTCTTGAAAAAAGTAAGTGGGAGGAAAGTAGAAAACTTGATAAGGTAATTGTACCTTCTACCTTGTTGGAAAGTAGTTCATCACAAAAATCTGTTCTTGTGACTACTACACCAATTAGTGAGGAAGCTAATGATGATGATCATGTAACTTCAGATCAAGTTACTACCGAATCTCGTAGGTAAACCAGAGTGAGATCCGCACCAGAGTGGTACGGTAATCCTGTTCTGGAGGTCATGTTACTTCACCATGACGAACCTACGAACTATGAGGAAGCGATGATGAGCCCAGATTCCGCGAAATGGTTTGAGGCCATGAAATCTGAGATATGATCCATGTATGAGAACAAAGTATGGACTTTGGTTGACTTGCCCGATGATCGGCAGGCAATTGAGAATAAATGGATCTTCAAGAGGAAGACGGACGCTGATAGTAGTGTTACTATCTACAAAGCTAGAATTGTCGCAAAAGGTTTTCGACAAGTTCAAGGTGTTGACTACGATGAGAGCTTGTCACTCGTATCTATGCTTGAGTCTGTCCGAATCATGTTAGTAATTGCCGCATTTTATGAAATCTGGCAAATGGATAAACAAAATTGCATTCCTTAATGGATTTATTAAAGAAGAGTTGTATATGATGCAACAGAAGGTTTTGTCAATCCGAAAGGTGCTAACAAAATGTGCAAGCTCCAGCGATCCATCTGTGGACTGGTGCAAGCATCTCGGAGTTGGAATATACGCTTTGATGAGTTGATCAAAGCATATAGTTTTATACAGACTTGCGGTGAAGCCTGTATTTACAAGAAAGTGAGTGGGAGCACTACAACATTTCTGATAAGTATATGTGAATGACATATTGTTGATCGGAAATAATGTAGAATTATTCTGTAAAGCATAAAGGAGTGTTTGAAAGGAGTTTTTCAAAGAAAGACTTCGGTGAAGCTGCTTACATATTGAGCTTCAAGATCTATAGAGATAGATCAAGACGCTTGACAAGTTTTTTCAATGAGTACATACCTTGACAAGATTTTGAAGTAGTTCAAAATGGAGCAGTCAAAGAAAGAGTTCTTGCCTGTATTATAAGGTGTGAAGTTGAGTAAGACTCAAAGCCCGACCACGGCAGAAGATAGAAAGAGAATGAAAGTCATTCCCTATGCCTTGGCCATAGGTTCTATAAAGTATGTCATGCTATATACCAGATCTATTGTATACCCTGCACTGATTTGGCAAGGGAGTACAATAGTGATCTAGGAGTAGATCACTGGACAGCGGTCAGAATTATCCTTAGTGAAATAAGGATATGTTTCTCGATTATGGACGTGATAAAAAGGTTCATCATAAAGGGTTACGCCGATGCAAGTTTTGACACTAATCTAGATGACTCTAAGTCTCGGTCTAGATACATATTGAAAGTGGGAGCAATTATCTAGAGTAGCTCCATGCAGAGCATTGTTGACATAGAAATTTGCAAAATACATGTGGATCTGAATGTGGCAGACCCGTTGACTAAGATTCTCTCACAAGCAAAACATGATCACACCTTAGTACTCTTTGGGTGTTAATCACATAGCGATGTGAACTAGATTACTGAATCTAGTAAACCCTTTGGGTGTTGGTCACATGGCGATGTTAACTATGGGTGTTAATCACATGATGATGTGAACTATCGATGTTAATCACATGGTGATGTAATCTAGATTATTGACTCTAGTGCAAGTGGGAGACTGAAGGAAATATGCCCTAGAGGCAATAATAAAGTTATTATTTATTTCCTTATATCATGATAAATGTTTATTATTCATGCTAGAATTGTATTAACCGGAAACATAATACATGTGTGAATACATAGACAAACAGAGTGTCACTAGTATGCCTCTACTTGACTAGCTCGTTAATCAAAGATGGTTATGTTTCCTAACCATGGACAAAGAGTTGTTATTTGATTAACGAGGTCACATCATTAGTTGAATGATCTGATTGACATGACCCATTCCATTAGCTTAGCACCCGATCGTTTAGTATGTTGCTATTGCTTTCTTCATGACTTATACATGTTCCTATGACTATGAGATTATGCAACTCCCGTTTACCAGAGGAACACTTTGGGTGCTACCAAACGTCACAACGTAACTGGGTGATTATATTGTTGGAGCTTGCCCAGACACCACATGATGATCGGGTGTGATAAGCTCTACGTCCATCTACAACGGGTGCAAGCCAGTTTTGCACACGCAGAATACTCAGGTTAAACTTGACGAGCCTAGCATATGCAGATATGGCCTCGGAACAGGAGACCGAAAGGTCGAGCGTGAATCATATAGTAGATATGATCAACATGATGATGTTCACCATTGAAAACTACTCCATCTCACGTGATGATCGGTTATGGTTTAGTTGATTTGGATCGCGTGATCACTTAAAGGATTAGAGGGATGTCTATCTAAGTGGGAGTTCCTAAGTAATTTGATTAACTGAACTTAAACTTATCATGAACTTAGTACCTGATAGTATCTTGCTTGTTTATGTTGATTGTAGATAGATGGCTCGTGCTGTTGTTCCGTTGAATTTTAATGCGTTCCTTGAGAAAGCAAAGTTGAAAGATGATGGTAGCAATTACACGGACTGGGTCCGTAACCTGAGGATTATCCTCATTGCAGCACAGAAGAATTACGTCCTGGAAGCACCGCTGGGTGCCAGGCCTGCTGCTGGAGCAACGCCAGATGTTATGAACGTCTGGCAGAGCAAAGCTGATGACTACTCGATAGTTCAGTGTGCCATGCTTTACGGCTTAGAATCGGGACTTCAACGACGTTTTGAATGTCATGGAGCATATGAGATGTTCCAGGAGTTGAAGTTAATATTTCAAGCAAATGCCCGAATTGAGAGATATGAAGTCTCCAATAAGTTCTATAGCTGCAAGATGGAGGAGAACAGTTCTGTCAGTGAGCATATACTCAAAATGTCTGGGTATAATAATCACTTGATTCAGATGGGAGTTAATCTTCCAGATGATTGCGTCATTGACAGAATTCTCCAATCACTGCCACCAAGCTACAAGAGCTTCGTGATGAACTATAATATGCAAGGGATGAACAAGACTATTCCCGAGCTCTTCGCAATGCTGAAAGCTGCGGAGGTAGAAATCAAGAAGGAGCATCAAGTGTTGATGGTCAACAAGAGTTTCAAGAAAAAGGGCAAAGGGAAGAAGAAGGGGAACTTCAAGAAGAACAGCAAGCAAGTTGCTGCTCAGGAGAAGAAACCCAAGTCTGGACCTAAGCCTGAAACTGAGTGATTCTACTGCAAGCAGACTGGTCACTAGAAGCGGAACTGCCCCAAGTATTTGGCGGATAAGAAGGATGGCAAGGTGAACAAAGGTATATGTGATATACATGTTATTGATGTGTACCTTACTAGAGCTCGCAGTAGCACCTGGGTATTTGATACTGGTTCTGTTGCTAATATTTGCAACTCGAAACAGGGACTACGGAATAAGCGGACGCTAGCAAAGGACGAGGTGACGATGCGCGTGGGAAACGGTTCCAAAGTCGATGTGATCGCGGTCGGCACGCTACCTCTACATCTATCTTCGGGTTTAATATTAGACCTAAATAATTGTTATTTGGTGCCAGCGTTGAGCATGAACATTATATCTAGATCTTGTTTAATGCGAGACGGTTATTCATTTATATCAGAGAATAATGGTTGTTCTATTTATATGAGTAATATATTTTATGGTCATGCACCTTTGAAGAGTGGTCTATTCTTGTTGAATCTCGATAGTAGTGATACACATATTCATAATGTAGAAGCCAAAAGATGCAGAGTTGATAATGATAGTGCAACTTATTTGTGGCACTGCCGTTTAGGTCATATCGGTGTAAAGCGCATGAAGAAACTCCATACTGATGGGCTTTTGGAGCCACTTGATTATGAATCACTTGGTACTTGCGAACCGTGCCTCATAGGCAAGATGACTAAAACACCGTTCTCCGGTACTATGGAGAGAGCAACAAATTTATTGGAAATCATACATACCGATGTATGTGGTCCGATGAATATTGAGGCTCGTGGCGGATATCGTTATTTTCTCACCTTCACAGATGATTTAAGCAGATATGGGTATATCTACTTAATGAAACACAAGTCTGAAACATTTGAAAAGTTCAAAGAATTTCAGAGTGAAGTTGATGAAGGAAATATGCCCTAAAGGCAATAATAAAGTTATTATTTATTTCCTTATATCATGATAAATGTTTATTATTCATGCTAGAATTGTATTAACCAGAAACATAATACATGTGTGAATACATAGACCAACAGAGTGTCACTAGTATGCCTCTACTTGACTAGCTCGTTAATCAAAGATGGTTATGTTTCCTAACCATGAACAAAGAGTTGTTATTTGATTAACGAGGTCACATCATTAGTTGAATGATCTGATTGACATGACCCATTCCATTAGCTTAGCACCCGATCGTTTAGTATGTTGCTATTGCTTTCTTCATGACTTATACATGTTCCTATAACTATGAGATTATGCAACTCCCGTTTACCGGAGGAACACTTTGGGTACTACCAAACGTCACAACGTAACTGGGTGATTATAAAGGAGTACTACAGGTGTCTCCAATGGTACATGTTGGGTTGGCGTATTTCGAGATTAGGGTTTGTCACTCCGATTGTCGGAGAGGTATCTCTGGGCCCTCTCGGTAATGCACATCACATAAGCCTTGCAAGCACTGCAACTAATATGTTAGTTGTGAGATGATGTATTACGGAACGAGTAAAGAGACTTGCCAGTAATGAGATTGAACTAGGTATTGGATACCGACAATCGAATCTCGGGCAAGTAACATACCGATGACAAAGGGAACAACGTATGTTGTTATGCGGTCTGACCGATAAAGATCTTCGTAGAATATGTAGGAGCCAATATGGGCATCCAGGTCCCGCTATTGGTTAATGACCGGAGACGTGTCTCGGTCATGTCTACATTGTTCTCGAACCGTAGGGTCCGCACGCTTAACGTTACGATGACAGTTATTATGAGTTTATGCATTTTGATGTACCGAAGGTTATTCGGAGTCCTGGATGAGATCACGGACATGACGAGGAGTCTCGAAATGGTCGAGACGTAAAGATTGATATATTGGAAGCCTATGTTTGGACATAGGAAGTGTTCCGGGTGAAATCGGGATTTTACCGGAATACTGGGAGGGTTACCGGAACCCCCCGGGAGACTAATGGGCCTATTGGGCCTTAGTGGAAAAAGAGAAAAGGGGCAGCCCATAAGCTGGCCGGCGCCCCCCCTTTCCCCAAGTCCTAGTAGGACTAGGAGAAGGGGCCGGCCCCCCCTCTTTCTCCTTTCCCCCCGAGAGTCCTAATTGGATTAGGATTGGAGGGAGGAGTCCTACTCCCGGTGGGAGTAGGACTCCCCTGCGCCTCCCTCTCCCTGGCCGGCCGGCTCCCCCTCCTCCAACCTTTATATACGGGGGCAGGGGACACCCCAAGACACAAGTTGATCCTTGAGATCGTTCCTTAGCCGTGTGCGGTGCCCCCTGCCACCAAATTCCACCTCGATCGTACCGTTACAGTGCTTAGGCGAAGCCCTGCGTCAGTAGTACATCAAGATCGTCATCACGCCGTCGTGCTGACGGAACTCTTCCTCGACGCTTTGCTGGATCGGAGCCCGAGGAACGTCATCGAGCTGAACGTGTGCTAAGAACTCGGAGGTGCCGGAGTAACGGTGCTTGGATCGGTCGGATCGGGAAGAAGACGTATGACTACTTCCTCTACGTTGTGTGATCGCTTCCGCAGTCGGTCTGCGTTGGTACGTAGACAACACTCTCCTCTCTCGTTGCTGTGCATCACCATGATCTTGCGTGTGTGTAGGAAAATTTTCGAAATTACTGCGTTCCCCAACAGTGGCATCCGAGCCTAGGTTTTATGGTTTGATGTTATTTGCACGAGTAGAACACAAGTGAGTTGTGGGCGATACAAGTCATACTGCCTACCAGCATGTCATACTTTGGTTCGGCGGTATTGTTGGGTGAGACGATCCGGACCAACCTTACACGTACTCTTACGCGAGACCGGTTCCCTCGACGTGCTTTGCACATAGATGGCTTGCGGAAGACTGTCTCTCCAACTTTAGTTGAACCAAGTGTGACTACGCCCGGTCCTTGAGAAGGTTAAAACGGAGTCTATTTGACGAACTATCGTTGTGGTTTTGATGCGTAGGTGAGATGAGTTCTTACTTAAGCCCGTAGCAGCCACGTAAAACTTGCAACAACAAAGTAGAGGACGTCTAACTTGTTTTTTCAGGGTATGTTGTGATGTGATATGGTCAAGACATGATGCTGATTTTATTGTATGAGATGATCATGTTTTGTAACCGAGTTATCAGCAACTGGCAGGAGCCATATGGTTGTCGCTTTATTGTATGCAATGCAAACGCGATGTAATGCTTTACTTTATTACTAAACGGTAGTGATAGTCGTGGAAGCATAAGATTGGCGAGACGACAACGATGCTACGATGGAGATCAAGGTGTCGCGCCGGTGACGATGGTGATCATGACGGTGCTTCGGAGATGGAGATCACAAGCACAAGATGATGATGGCCATATCATATCACTTATATTGATTGCATGTGATGTTTATCCCTTTTTATGCATCTTATCTTGCTTTGATTGACGGTAGCATTATAAGATGATCTCTCACTAAATTATCAAGAAGTGTTCTCCCTGAGTATGCACCATTGCCAAAGTTCGTCGTGCCCAGACACCATGTGATGATCGGGTGTGATAAGCTCTACGTCCAAATACAACGGGTGCAAAACAGTTGCACACGCAGAATACTCAGGTTATACTTGACGAGCCAAGCATATACAGATATGGCCTCGGAACACGGAGACCGAAAGGTCGAGCGTGAATCATATAGTAGATATGATCAACATAACGATGTTCACCATTGAAAACTACTCCATCTCACGTGATGATCGGTTATGGTTTAGTTGATTTGGATCACGTGATCACTTAGAAGATTAGAGGGATGTCTATCTAAGTGGGAGTTCCTAAGTAATTTGATTAACTGAACTTAAACTTATCATGAACTTAGTACCTGATAGTATCTTGCTTGTTTATGTTGATTGTAGATAGATGGCTCGTGCTATTGTTCCGTTGAATTTTAATGCGTTCCTTGAGAAAGCAAAGTTGAAAGATGATGGTAGCAATTACACAGACTGGGTCCGTAACCTGAGGATTATCCTCATTGCTGCACAGAAGAATTACGTCCTGGAAGCACCGCTGGGTGACAGGCCTGCTGCTGGAGCAACGCCAGATGTTATGAACGTCTGGCAGAGCAAAGCTGATGACTACTCGATAGTTCAGTGTGACATGCTTTACGTCTTAGAATCGGGACTTCAACGACGTTTTGAACGTCATGGAGCATATGAGATGTTCCAGGAGTTGAAGTTAATATTTCAAGCAAATGCCCGAATTGAGAGATATGAAGTCTCCAATAAGTTCTATAGCTGCAAGATGGAGGAGAACAGTTCTGTCAGTGAGCATATACTCAAAATGTCTGGGTATAATAATCACTTGATTCAGATGGGAGTTAATCTTCCAGATGATTGCGTCATTGACAGAATTCTCCAATCACTGCCACCAAGCTACAAGAGCTTCGTGATGAACTATAATATGCAAGGGATGAACAAGACTATTCCCGAGCTCTTCGCAATGCTGAAAGCTGCGGAGGTAGAAATCAAGAAGGAGCATCAAGTGTTGATGGTTAGCAAAACCACTAGTTTCAAGAAAAAGGGCAAAGGGAAGAAGAAGGGTAACTTCAAGAAGAACAGCAAACAAGTTGCTGCTCAGGAGAAGAAACCCAAGTCTGGACCTAAGCCTGAAACTGAGTGCTTCTACTGCAAGCAGACTGGTCACTGGAAGCGGAACTGCCCCAAGTATTTGGCGGATAAGAAGGATGGCAAAGTGAGCAAAGGTATATGTGATATACATGTTATTGATGTGTACCTTACTAGAGCTCGCAGTAGCACCTGGGTATTTGATACTGGTTCTGTTGCTAATATTTGCAACTCGAAACAGGGACTACGGAATAAGCGGACACTAGCAAAGGACGAGGTGACGATGCGCGTGGGAAACGGTTCCAAAGTCGATGTGATCGCGGTCGGCACGCTACCTCTACATCTACCTTCGGGATTAATATTAGACCTAAATAATTGTTATTTGGTGCCAGCGTTGAGCATGAACATTATATCTAGATCTTGTTTAATGCGAGACGGTTATTCATTTAAATCAGAGAATAATGGTTGTTCTATTTATATGAATAATATCTTTTATGGTCATGCACCTTTGAAGAGTGGTCTATTCTTGTTGAATCTCAAAGATAGTGATACACATATTCATAATGTAGAAGCCAAAAGATGCAAAGTTAATAATGATAGTGCAACTTATTTGTGGCACTGCCGTTTAGGTCATATCGGTGTAAAACGCATGAAGAAACTCCATACTGATGGACTTTTGGAACCACTTGATTATGAATCACTTGGTACTTGTGAACCGTGCCTCATAGGCAAGATGACTAAAACACCGTTCTCCGGTACTATGGAGAGAGCAACGGATTTATTGGAAATCATACATACCGATGTATGTGGTCCGATGAATATTGAGGCTCGTGGCGGATATCGTTATTTTCTCACCTTCACAGATGATTTAAGCAGATATGGGTATATCTACTTAATGAAACATAAGTCTGAAACATTTGAAAAGTTCAAAGAATTTCAGAGTGAGGTTGAAAATCATCGTAACAAGAAAATAAAGTTTCTACGATCTGATCGTGGAGGAGAATATTTGAGTTACGAGTTTGGTGTACATTTGAAAAATTGTGGAATAGTTTCGCAACTCACGCCACCCGGAACACCACAGCGTAATGGTGTGTCCGAACGTCGTAATCGTACTTTACTAGATATGGTGCGATCTATGATGTCTCTTACAGATTTACCGCTATCGTTTTGGGGTTATGCTTTAGAGACGGCCGCATTCATGTTAAATAGGGCACCATCAAAATCCGTTGAGACGACACCTTATGAACTATGGTTTGGCAAGAAACCAAAGTTGTCGTTTCTTAAAGTTTGGGGCTGCGATGCTTATGTGAAAAAGCTTCAACCTGATAAGCTCGAACCCAAATCGGAGAAATGTGTCTTCATAGGATATCCAAAGGAAACTATTGAATACACCTTCTATCACAGATCCGAAGGCAAGACTTTTGTTGCTAAATTCGGAAACTTTCTAGAGAAGGAGTTTCTCTCGAAAGAAGTGAGTGGGAGGAAAGTAGAACTTGACGACGTAACTGTACCTGCTCCCTTATTGGAAAATAGTACATCACAGAAAACTGTTTCTGCGACACCTATACCAATCAGTGAGGAAGCTAATGATGATGATCATGAAGCTTCAGAACAAGATACTACTGAACCACGTAGATCAACCAGAGTGAGATCCGCACCAGAGTGGTACGGTAATCCAGTTCTGGAAGTCATGATGCTAGATCATGATGAACCTGCGAACTATGAAGAAGCGATGGTGAGCCCAGATTCCGCAAAGTGGCTTGAGGCCATGAAATCTAAGATGGGATCCATGTATGAAAACAAAGTATGGACTTTGGTTGACTTGCCCGATGATTAGCAAGCAATTGAGAATAAATGGATCTTCAAGAAAAAGACTGACGCTGACGGTAATATTACTGTCTATAAAGCTCGACTTGTCGCGAAAGGTTTTCGACAAGTTCAAGGAGTTGACTACGATGAGACTTTCTCACCCGTAGCGATGCTTAAGTCCGTCAGAATTATGTTAGCAATTGCCGCATTTTATGATTATGAAATATGGCAGATGGATGTCAAAACTGCATTCCTGAATGGATTTATGAAAGAAGAGTTGTATATGATACAACCAGAAGGTTTTGTCGATCCAAAGGGAGCTAACAAAGTATGCAAACTCCAGCGATCCATTTATGGACTGGTGCAAGCATCTCGGAGTTGGAATAAACGCTTTGATAGTGTGATCAAAGCATTTGGCTTTATACAGACTTTTGGAGAAGCCTGTATTTACAAGAAAGTGAGTGGGAGCTCTGTAGCATTTCTAATATTATATGTGGATGACATATTGCTGATTGGAAATGATATAGAATTTCTGGATAGCATAAAGGGATACTTGAATAAAAGTTTTTCAATGAAAGACCTCGGGGAAGCTGCTTAAATATTAGGCATAAAGATCTATAGAGATAGATCAAAACGCTTAATTGGACTTTCACAGAGCACATACCTCAACAAGATTTTGAAGAAGTTCAAAATGGATCAAGCAAAGAAAGGGTTCTTGCCTGTGTTACAAGGTATGAAGTTGAGTAAGACTCAATGCCCGACCACTGCAGAAGATAGAGAGAAAATGAAAGATGTTCCCTATGCTTCAGCCATAGGCTCTATCATGTATGCAATGCTGTGTACCAGACCTGATGTGTGCCTTGCTATATGTTTAGCAGGGAGGTACCAAAGTAATCCAGGAATGGATCACTGGACAGCGGTCAAGAACATCCTGAAATACCTGAAAAGGACTAAGGATATGTTTCTCGTATATGGAGGTGACAAAGAGCTCACCGTAAGAGGTTACGTTGATGCAAGCTTTGACACTGATCCGGACGATTCTAAATCGCAAACCGGATACGTGTTTACTTTAAACGGGGGAGCTGTCAGTTGTTGCAGTTCTAAACAAAGCGTTGTAGCAGGATCTACATGTGAAGCGGAGTACATAGCTGCTTCGGAAGCAGCAAACGAAGGAGTCTGGATGAAGGAGTTCATATCCGATCTAGGTGTCATACCTAGTGCATCGGGTCCAATGAAAATCTTCTGTGACAATACTGGTGCAATTGCCTTGGCAAAGGAATCCAGATTTTACAAGAGGACCAAACACATCAAGAGACGCTTCAACTCCATCCGGGATTTAGTCCAGGTGGGAGACATAGACATTTGCAAGATACATACGGATCTGAACGTTGCAGACCCGTTGACTAAGCCTCTTCCACGAGCAAAACATGATCAGCACCAAGGCTCCATGGGTGTTAGAATCATTACAGTGTAATCTAGATTATTGACTCTAGTGCAAGTGGGAGACTGAAGGAAATATGCCCTAGAGGCAATAATAAAGTTATTATTTATTTCCTTATATCATGATAAATGTTTATTATTCATGCTAGAATTGTATTAACCGGAAACATAATACATGTGTGAATACATAGACCAACAGAGTGTCACTAGTATGCCTCTACTTGACTAGCTCGTTAATCAAAGATGGTTATGTTTCCTAACCATGAACAAAGAGTTGTTATTTGATTAACGAGGTCACATCATTAGTTGAATGATCTGATTGACATGACCCATTCCATTAGCTTAGCACCCGATCGTTTAGTATGTTGCTATTGCTTTCTTCATGACTTATACATGTTCCTATAACTATGAGATTATGCAACTCCCGTTTACCGGAGGAACACTTTGGGTACTACCAAACGTCACAACGTAACTGGGTGATTATAAAGGAGTACTACAGGTGTCTCCAATGGTACATGTTGGGTTGGCGTATTTCGAGATTAGGGTTTGTCACTCCGATTGTCGGAGAGGTATCTCTGGGCCCTCTCGGTAATGCACATCACATAAGCC
Source organism: Triticum monococcum (assembly GCA_034509565.1). Taxonomy (NCBI): domain Eukaryota; kingdom Viridiplantae; phylum Streptophyta; class Magnoliopsida; order Poales; family Poaceae; genus Triticum; species Triticum monococcum. The sequence goes on from CM067845.1 coordinate 582,351,683, forward strand.
TTGCAAGCACTGCAACTAATATGTTAGTTGTGAGATGATGTATTACGGAACGAGTAAAGAGACTTGCCAGTAACGAGATTGAACTAGGTATTGGATACCGACGATCGAATCTCGGGCAAGTAACATACCGATGACAAAGGGAACAACGTATGTTGTTATGCGGTCTGACCGATAAAGATCTTCGTAGAATATGTAGGAGCCAATATGGGCATCCAGGTCCCGCTATTGGTTATTGACCGGAGACGTGTCTCGGTCATGTCTACATTGTTCTCGAACCGTAGGGTCCGCACGCTTAACGTTACGATGACAGTTATTATGAGTTTATGCATTTTGATGTACCGAAGGTTGTTCGGAGTCCCGTATGAGATCACGGACATGACGAGGAGTCTCGAAATGGTCGAGACATAAAGATTGATATATTGGAAGCCTATGTTTGGACATAGGAAGTGTTCCGGGTGAAATCGGGATTTTACCGGAATACCGGGAGGGTTGCCGGAACCCCCCGGGAGACTAATGGGCCTATTGGGCCTTAGTGGAAAAAGAGAAAAGGGGCAGCCCATAAGCTGGCCGGCGCCCCCCCTTTCCCCAAGTCCTAGTAGGACTAGGAGAAGGGGCCGGCCCCCCTCTTTCTCCTTTCCCCCCGAGAGTCCTAATTGGATTAGGATTGGAGGGAGGAGTCCTACTCCCGGTGGGAGTAGGACTCCCCTGCGCCTCCCTCTCCCTGGCCGGCCGGCTCCCCCTCCTCCAACCTTTATATACGAGGGCAGGGGACACCCCAAGACACAAGTTGATCCTTGAGATCGTTCCTTAGCCGTGTGCGGTGCCCCCTGCCACCAAATTCCACCTCGATCGTACCGTTACAGTGCTTAGGCGAAGCCCTGCGTCGGTAGTACATCAAGATCGTCATCACGCCGTCGTGCTGACGGAACTCTTCCTCGACGCTTTGCTGGATCGGAGCCCGAGGAACGTCATCGAGCTGAACGTGTGCTAAGAACTCAGAGGTGCCGGAGTAACGGTGCTTGGATCGGTCGGATCGGGAAGAAGACGTACGACTACTTCCTCTACGTTGTGTGATCGCTTCCGCAGTCGGTCTGCGTTGGTACATAGACAACACTCTCCTCTCTCGTTGCTGTGCATCACCATGATCTTGCGTGTGCGTAGGAAAATTTTCGAAATTACTGCGTTCCCCAACAGTTGAAAATCATCGTAACAAGAAAATAAAGTTTCTACGATCCGATCGTGGAGGAGAATATTTGAGTTACGAGTTTGGTGTACATTTGAAAAAATTGTGGAATAGTTTCGCAACTCACGCCACCCGGAACACCACAGCGTAATGGTGTGTCCGAACGTCGTAATCGTACTTTACTAGATATGGTGCGATCTATGATGTCTCTTACTGATTTACCGCTATCGTTTTGGGGTTATGCTTTAGAGACGGCCGCATTCACGTTAAATAGGGCACCATCAAAATCCGTTGAGACGACACCTTATGAACTATGGTTTGGCAAGAAACCAAAGTTATCGTTTCTTAAAGTTTGGGGCTACGATGCTTATGTGAAAAAGCTTCAACCTGATAAGCTCGAACCCAAAGCGGAGAAATGTGTCTTCATAGGATACCCAAAGGAGACTGTTGGGTATACCTTCTATCACAGATCCGAAGGCAAGACATTCGTTGCTAAGAATGGATCACTTCTAGAGAAGGAGTTTCTCTCGAAAGAAGTGAGTGGGAGGAAAGTAGAACTTGACGAGGTAACTGTACCTGCTCCCTTATTGGAAAATAGTACATCACAGAAAACTGTTTCTGTGACACCTATACCAATTAGTGAGGAAGATAATGATGATGATCATGAAACTTCAGGACAAGATACTACTGAACCACGTAGATCAACCAGAGTGAGATCCGCACCAGAGTGGTACGGTAATCCAATTCTGGAAGTCATGCTACTAGATCATGATGAACCTATGAACTATGAAGAAGCGATGGTGAGCCCAGATTCCGCAAAGTGGCTTGAGGCCATGAAATCTGAGATGGGATCCATGTATGAGAACAAAGTATGGACTTTGGTTGACTTGCCCGATGATCGGCAAGCAATTGAGAATAAATGGATCTTCAAGAAAAAGACTGACGCTGACGGTAATATTACTATCTATAAAGCTCGACTTGTCGCAAAAGGTTTTCGACAAGTTCAAGGGGTTGACTACGATGAGACCTTCTCACCCGTAGCGATGCTTAAGTCCGTCAGAATCATGTTAGCAATTGCCGCATTTTATGATTATGAAATATGGCAGATGGATGTCAAAACTGCATTCCTGAATGGATTTCTGGAAGAAGACTTGTATATGATGCAACCAGAAGGTTTTGTCGATCCAAAGGGAGCTAACAAAGTTTGCAAACTCCAGCGATCCATTTATGGACTGGTGCAAGCATCTCGGAGTTGGAATAAACGCTTTGATAGTGTGATCAAAGCATTTGGCTTTATACAGACTTTTGGAGAAGCCTGTATTTACAAGAAAGTGAGTGGGAGCTCTGTAGCATTTCTGATATTATATATGGATGACATATTGCTGATTGGAAATGATATAGAATTTCTGGATAGCATAAAGGGATACTTGAATAAAAGTTTTTCGATGAAAGACCTCGGGGAAGCTGCTTACATATTAGGCATAAAGATCTATAGAGATAGATCAAGACGCTTAATTGGACTTTCACAAAGCACATACCTTGACAAGATTTTGAAGAAGTTCAAAATGGATCAAGCAAAGAAAGGGTTCTTGCCTGTGTTACAAGGTGTGAAGTTGAGTCAGACTCACTGCCCGACCACTGCAGAAGATAGAGAGAAAATGAAAGATGTTCCCTATGCTTCAGACATAGGCTCTATCATGTATGCAATGCTGTGTACCAGACCTGATGTGTGCCTTGCTATAAGTTTAGCAGGGAGGTACCAAAGTAATCCAGGAGTGGATCACTGGGCAGCGGTCAAGAACATCCTGAAATACCTGAAAAGGACTAAGGATATGTTTCTCGTATATGGAGGTGACAAAGAGCTCACCGTAAGAGGTTACGTTGATGCAAGCTTTGACACTGATCCGGACGATTCTAAATCGCAAACCGGATACGTGTTTACTTTAAACGGTGGAGCTGTCAGTTGGTGCAGTTCTAAACAAAGCGTCGTAGCGGGATCTACATGTGAAGCGGAGTACATAGCTGCTTCGGAAGCAGCGAACGAAGGAGTCTGGATGAAGGAGTTCATATCCGATCTAGGTGTCATACCTAGTGCATCAGGTCCAATGAAAATCTTTTGTGACAATACTGGTGCAATTGCTTTGGCAAAGGAATCCAGATTTCACAAAAGGACTAAACACATCAAAAGACGCTTCAACTCCATCCGGGATCTAGTCCAGGTGGGAGACATAGAGATTTGCAAGATACATACGGATCTGAATGTTGCAGACCCGTTGACTAAGCCTCTTCCACGAGCAAAACATGATCAGCACCAAGGCTCCATGGGTGTTAGAATCATTACTGTGTAATCTAGATTATTGACTCTAGTGCAAGTGGGAGACTGAAGGAAATATGCCCTAGAGGCAATAATAAAGTTATTATTTATTTCCTTATATCATGATAAATGTTTATTATTCATGCTAGAATTGTATTAACCGGAAACATAATACATGTGTGAATACATAGACAAACAGAGTGTCACTAGTATGCCTCTACTTGACTAGCTCGTTAATCAAAGATGGTTATGTTTCCTAACCATGAACAAAGAGTTGTTATTTGATTAACGAGGTCACATCATTAGTTGAATGATCTGATTGACATGACCCATTCCATTACCTTAGCACCCGATCGTTTAGTATGTTGCTATTGCTTTCTTCATGACTTATACATGTTCCTATAACTATGAGATTATGCAACTCCTGTTTACCGGAGGAATACTTTGGGTACTACCAAACGTCACAACGTAACTGGGTGATTATAAAGGAGTACTACAGGTGTCTCCAATGGTAGATGTTGGGTTGGCGTATTTCGAGATTAGGGTTTGTCACTCCGATTGTCGGAGAGGTATCTCTGGGCCCTCTCGGTAATACACATCACATAAGCCTTGCAAGCATTATAACTAAGATGTTAGTTGTGAGATGATGTATTACGGAACGAGTAAAGAGACTTGCCAGTAACGAGATTGAACTAGGTATTGGATACCGACGATCGAATCTCGGGCAAGTAACATACCGATGACAAAGGGAACAACGTATGTTGTTATGTGGTCTGACCGATAAAGATCTTCGTAGAATATGTAGGAGCCAATATGGGCATCCAGGTCCCGCTATTGGTTATTGACCGGAGACGTGTCTCGGTCATGTCTACATTGTTCTCGAACCGTAGGGTCCGCACGCTTAACGTTACGATGACAGTTATTATGAGTTTATGCATTTTGATGTACCGAATCTTGTTCGGAGTCCCGGATGTGATCACGGACATGACGAGGAGTCTCGAAATGGTTGAGACATAAAGATTGATATATTCGAAGCCTATGTTTGGACATCGGAAGTGTTCCGGGTGAAATCGGGATTTTACCGGATTACCGGGAGGGTTACCGGAACCCCCCGGGAGCCAAATGGGCCTACATGGGCCTTAGTGGAAAGGTGAAAGGGGCTGCCATGGAGGGCTGCGCGCCTCCCCCCCTCCCCTAGTCCTATTAGGACTAGGAGAGGTGGCCGGCCACCTCTCTCTCTCTGTCTTTCCCCCTTGGAGTCCTAGTTGGAATAGGATTGGAGGGGGGAGTCCTGCTCCCGGTAGGAGTAGGACTCCTCCTGCGCCTCCCACCTTGGCCGGCCAGCCCCTCCCCTTGGATCCTTTATATACAGAGGCAGGGGGCACCTCTAGACACACAAGTTGATCCTTGAGATCGTTCCTTAGCCGTGTGCGGTGCCCCCTGCCACCAAATTCCACCTCGATCATACCGTTGTAGTGCTTAGGCGAAGCCCTGCGTCGGTAGTACATCAAGATTGTCACCACGCCGTCGTGCTGACAGAACTCTTCCTCGACGCTTTGCTGGATCGGAGCCCGAGGATCGTCATCGAGCTGAACGTGTGCTAAGAACTCGGAGGTGCCGGAGTAACGGTGCTTGGATCGGTCGGATCGGGAAGACGTACGACTACTTCCTCTATGTTGTGTGATCGCTTCCGCAGTCGGTCTGCGTTGGTACGTAGACAACACTCTCCCTTCTTGTTGCTATGCATCACCATGATCTTGCATGTGCGTAGGAAAATTTTTGAAATTACTACGTTCCCCAACAAACACTTTCTTAAAATTTTAGTGAGGCATCATCTTATTTATGCTACCGTCGTTCTAAGCAAATAAGATGTAAACATGACAAACATCACATGCAAATCATGAAGTGACATGATATGGCCAATATCATCTTGCGCCTTTGATCTCCATCTTCGAGGTGCGGCATGAACACCATCGTCACCGGCATGAAACCGTGATCTCCATCATCGTGTCTTCATGAAGTTGCCTCGCCAACTATTACTTCTACTACTATGGCTAACGGTTATAAATAAAGTAAAGTAATTACATGACGTTTAAGTTGACACGCAGGTCATAAATAAATTAAGACAACTCATATGGCTCCTGCCGGTTGTCATACTCATCGACATGCAAGTCGTGATTCTTATTACAAGAACATGATCAATCTCATACATCACATATATCATTCATCACATCCTTTTGGCCATATCACATCACACGGCACATGCTGCAAAAACAAGTTAGACGTCCTCTAATTGTTGTTTGCAAGTTTTTACGTGGCTGCTATAGGTTTCTAGCAAGAACGTTTCTTACCTACGCCAAAACCACAACGTGATATGCCAATTTCTATTTACCCTTCATAAGGACCCTTTTCATCGAATCCGATCCGACTAAAGTGGGAGAGACAGACACCCGCTAGCCACCTTATGCAACTAGTGCATGTCAGTCGGTGGAACCAGTCTCACGTAAGCGTACATGTAAGGTCGGTCCGGGCCGCTTCATCCCACGATGCCGCCGAATCAAGATAAGACTAGTAACGGCAAGTAAATTGACAATATCGACACCCACAACTGCTTTGTGTTCTACTCATGCATAAAAACTACGCATAGACCTAGCTCTGATACCACTATTGGGGATCATAGCCGAAATCTAAAATTTTCTACGCATCACCAAGATCAATCTATGGAGTAATCTAGCAATGAGGGGAAGGAGAGTGCATCTACATATCCTTGTAGATCGCTAAGCGGAAGCGTTGCAAGAACGCGGATGAAGGAGTCGTACTCGTAGCGATTCAGATCGCGGTTGATTCCGATCTAAGCGCCGAACCACGGCGCCTCCGCGTTCAACACACGTGCAGCCCGGTGACGTCTCCCATGACTTGATCCAGCAAGGGTAGAAGGAGAGGTTGGGAAGACTCCGTCCAGCAGCAGCACGACGGCGTGGTGGTGGTGGAGGAGCGCGGGACTCCAGCAGGGCTTCGCCAAGCACTACGAGAGACGAGGAGGGAGAGAGGTAGGGTTGCGCCAAGAGAGAGATCAAATCGTGTGTTGGTCAGCCCCCATACCTCAAGTATATATAGGGGGGAGGGAAGGGGGCTGCGCCCCCTCTAGGGTTCCCACCCCAAGGGGTGCGGCAGCCCTAGATCCCATCTAGGGTAGCGGCCACAAGGGGGAGAGGGGGAGGCGCACCTGGGGTGGGCCTTAGGGTCCATCTGCCCTAGGGTTTGCCCCCCTCCCCTCTTGGAGGCGCCTTGGGCCTTGGTGGGAGGCGCCCCAGCCCACCTAGGGGCTGGTCCCTTCCCACTATTGGCCCATGTAGGCCTCCGGGGCTGGTGGCACCACCTGGTGGACCCTCCCGGTGGTCCCGGTACGTTACCGATAGCACCCGAAACTTTTCCGGTGACCAAAACGGGACTTCCCATATATAAATCTTTACCTCCGGACCATTCCGGAACTCCTCATGACGTCCGGGATCTCATACGGGACTCCGAACAACATTCGTTAACCGCGTACATACTTTCCCTATAACCCTAGTGTCATCGAACCTTAAGTGTGTAGACCCTACGGGCTCGGGAGTCATGCAGACATGGCCAAGACAACTCTCCAGTCAATAACCAACAGTGGGATCTGGATACCCATGTTGGTTCCCACATGCTCCACGATGATCTCATCGGATGAACCACGATGTCAAGAATTCAATCAATCCCGTATACAATTCCCTTTGTCTAGCGGTATAGTACTTGCCCGAGATTCGATCGTCGGTATCCTGATACCTTGTTCAATCTCGTTACCGGCAAGTCTCTTTACTCGTTCCGTAACACATCATCCCGTGATCAACTCCTTGGTCACATTGTGCACATTATGATGATGTCCTACCGAGTGGGCCCAGAGATACCTCTCCGTTACACGGAGTGACAAATCCCAGTCTCGATTCGTGCCAAGCTAACAGAAACTTTCGGAGATACCCGTAGTGCACCTTTATAGCCACCCAGTTACGTTGTGACATTTGGCACACCCATAGTACTCCTACGGTATCCGGGAGTTGCATAATCTCATGGTCTAAGGAAATGATACTTGACATTAGAAAAGCTTTAGCATACGAACTACACGATCTTGTGCTAGGCTTAGGATTGGGTCTTGTCCATCACATCATTCTCCTAATGATGTGATCCCGTTATCAACGACATCTAATGTCCATGGTCAGGAAACCGTAACCATCTATTAATCAACGAGCTAGTCAACTAGAGGCTTACTAGGGACATGGTGTTGTCTATGTATCCACACATGTATCTGAGTTTCCTATCAATACAATTCTAGCATGGATAATAAACGATTATCATGAATAAGGAAATATAATAATAACCAATTTATTATTGCCTCTAGGGCATATTTCCAACAGTTTGACCGATAAAGATCTTCGTGGAATATGTAGGAACCAATATGAGAATCCAGGTTCCGCTATTGGTTATTGGCCGGAGATGAGTCTCGGTCATGACTACATAGTTCTCGAACCCGTAGGGTCCGCACGCTTAACGTTCAATGACGATCGGTATTATGAGTTTATGTGTTTTGATGAACCGAAAGTTGTTCGGAGTCCCGGATGTGATCACAGGCATGACGAGGAGTCTCAAAATGGTCGAGACATAAAGATCGATATATTGGAAGCCTATGTTTGGACATCAAAATGGTTACGAGTGAGTTCGGGCATATACCGGAGTACCAGGGGGTTACTGGAACCCCCGGGAAGTATATGGACCCTAATGGGCTTTAGTGGAGAGAGAGAGAGGCAGCCAGGGCAAGCCACGCGCCCCTCCCCCTCTGGTCCGAATTGGACTAGGAAGGGGGGCGCCCCTCTTTCCTTCCTCCCTCTCTCCCCTTCCTTCTCTCCTAGTCCAACTAGGGAAGGGGGAATCCTACTCTCGGTGGAAGTACGACTCCTCCAGGGCACGCCATAGAGGGCCGGCCCTCCCCCTCCTCCACGCCTTTATATACGGGGGAGGGGGCACCCCATAGACACACAAGTTGATCATTGATCTCTTAGCCGTGTGCAGTGCCCACCTCCACCATAATCCACCTGGGTCATATCGTCGTAGTGCATAGGCGAAGCCCTGCGCCGGTAGCTTCATCATCACCGGCCGTCATCACGCCGTCGTGCTGACGAAGCTCTCCTTCGACACTCAACTGGATCAGGAGTTCGTGGGACGTCACCGAGCTAAACGTGTGCTGATCGCGGAGGTGTCGTACTTTCGGTACTAGGATCGGTCGGATCGTGAAGCATACGACTACATCAACCGCATTGTCATAACGCTTTCGCTTACGGTCTACAAGGATACGTGGACAACACTCTTCCCTCTCGTTGCTATGCATCACCATGATAGATTTTGCATGTGCATAGAATTTTTTTTTAAAATTACTGCGTTCCTCAATAGAGCCATCCATGGTGATAAGCACCTGATGGTTGCCCAATCGTGAGCCTTTCTTCGAGGTCTTCATGCTTGTCGATGCAAACCCGGGGGACATCTACCGGCACAAGTGGGCTGAGGTGAAGAGCTTTGGTGAGTATGCCTTGTTCTTGGGACCGACAAGGTCTAAGGTGGTGCACGTGCCTGTGGGCGCCGAGCGCCATGGTCTAGTGAGAAACCGCATCTACTACTTGAAAGCTACCCGCTCTAGAGAACATGAATTGCGTGGCAATGAAGTGTACAAAGGTGGGATCGGAATGTGGTGGCCATATGTGTTGTAGGGAAGACCAAAGTATCGGCGATGGTCTAGAGAGGACAGGATACTACAAGACGGGTTGGGACTATGCTTCAATGTGGCTACACCCTCCAGAGTTGTAACTTATATATTTGCTAACCAAGTGCCAGTATATATCCCAACACTAGAACCATGGCTTAGGTATTATCATGGTACAACTCTACTTGACTAACATTACCATGGTGTTTCATCTTTACTATTTTGTAGAAAAAATTGAGGTGAAGGTGCGTGTTAGTCAAATCAAGGAAATTAATTCTCGCCTCCTCGGTGTTGTAGAGTCAGGAGTGCTATTGTTTCTTTTAGAAAAAGGAGGTTGGAACCCCGGCCTCTACATTATTATGATGCACACAACCATTCTTATTGATTATTAAGCAAAGTCAACTATGACCAAAGCATTACAAGATACGAAATTAACATTTACGACTAATTGTTCACGAATCGTTACATTGGCAGACCGAGCCTCCCGATTTTTTCAGACTGAACACATCATTGGGGATAGCGTGAGATAGAAGGTCGTTGCACTTGCACAAAGCGCTAAGAATAAGTTGCCATATGATGTCAGCGATAACAAACGGACTATTGACAATATTTAGGCAAAGAACCCCGACAGGTAGAGACGGATTTAAACGGTTTCTGTGCTTATAGCTGACTCACTAGCACAAACGCATGAGTAAATGTCAATTAAGTGGTCGTGCCGGAGTGGTTATCGGGCATGACTAGAAATCATGTGGGCTTTGCCCGCGCAGGTTCGAATCCTGCCGACCACGCTTCCACTTTTTCATTTTCCGTTTTCCTTTTTTTCGCGAAGCCAAAAGCCCAAAACACCAATCCAAACTAAATTTGCATGTGTTTTCCGTCTCTGTTTTGTAACACGATGTCTTGCCAACTTCTACAAACTGAAAAAGACTTTCGCTCTGTTTTATATATAAAGCAAACCGCCACGAGCATACAAAGTTCAAATAAAGAATATAAACGCACACAAAGTCTTATGAATAAGATTCTACTGAGGGTACCAGCTCAACAAACCCAAGGTAGACCACAATTTCATAAGAATAGGTTTAACCTTTTTTAGGTGAAGTTTAACAACACCATTATTTATATCTCAATGTAGAGGCATAGAAAGATTGATTGGTGGATTAACCAGCCAAACATGATGACCAACTTCCAGAGTAGTCTCCACTCGAGCTAGCCTTTGAGTCGAACGAGGCTGTTTTGATCCTGAGCTCATGTAAGCTCGGAAGAACAGTAAAATCACATAAAATGAAAAAAAAATCAAAAAAATCATAAATGTTTTGTGCCGAACATTGATAATGTTTTGACTGCTTGCGAGGTTTCATCACCGGATGACATTCACGGAAAACATGGCAAAAAAATTGATGCTTTAAAATGTTACTTTCAAAAGCATTTTTGACCATTGATTTTTTTACCCTATCTTCCACGAAGTCATTCATGATGAAGCTTTGCAAGCATTGAGAACATTTGTCATTCATGATGAAGCTTTGCAAGCATTGAAAACATTTGTCATTCATGATGAAGCTTTGCAAGCATTGATTTTTTTTACTGTTCATATGAGCTCGGGATCAGAACAATACTTCCGCTATGAGCCTCCTTAACATGTGTGTAGTTCATGGCCTATATTACAAACCAAAATACTATTCATGCGAGCTAAGATATCCTTCATAATCATGTAGTGTCGCCTGACTATTTTGGTGCTTGAAGATCTTTAACAACTCTCAGACAGTTAGTTGCTATGCATAGCGGTGCATAAGATCTTCTCCCAAAGCGAGTGCTTCCCGGTAAGCATAAGCATCTAGGGTTGTTGTAGTTGTCACCCCTTCAAAAACCACTACCAATGAACCCAAGTAGGCACGCTGGTCATTTCGGCATGGTGCAGTGGAGGATGGTCAAGACCAGGTGAGGAAGAAGGTCGGATGCAGCTGAGTGGAGATTCAAACGAGGTGAGCAAAATCACCATAATCAGGGTTAGGGGGGTGATTCACATGGTTTTGGAAAGATCAGGAGTTAAATATCGCGTTTTAGACCTCAGGGGGTAAATTAGCCGGTTTATGTACCCCCGGGGTTATGTGGACTTCTTTCTCGATGCCGCCATGTGTCCCGCTCAATGAAGGTGAACGCCATGGAGCTCGCCATGTCCAACGGTGGACGTGCCAAAGAATGTCCTTGCCGCGGCCTGTGTTGCACGATCTTTCCACGACAATAACAAGGGATGGAGGGGTAACACGATGTGGGTGCCTGAGAGTGGTGATCATAGCCGCATGGGAGCAACACTGAAATTCCCAATTTATCGCAGGATAAGTGGCTCTTCAATTTTTTTGGCACCCTCGAAAACAAGAATAGTTGCCACATCGTGGAATCGATTTGGATGCTGAGTAATTAGATTATTCTACTTCAAGATTTGTGGAATTTATTGATCAGAGTTGATTGCGACACGTAGACTGTGCACTGTGGAGTATGAGCAGTAATAGTTGGGGGTGAGCAATGTGGTCTAGGAACAAAAATAAATAAAGGAGATGTATGCATTTTCGTTGATGGATCGACTTTTTCATCATGGGTGGACAACAATGTGAAGCAATGCGGCGGTGCATTTTGGGGAAACTATAAACCGTTTGATCTAATTAGTGAACTCCCATGAATTTTAGCTGGCCCAAACGGATTTCAGCAAGCAGCTCATAGTTCAGTTTGACTACCAAACTTAATTTTGTCGTTCAAATTAGACATGTTTTCATGTTGTTGCCGCCTCAGTACAGTACAAGTGGCTCTGCTGTACTCGGCCCTACTGACCTACAAATTCAAAATTAGTTTTAACTTTCAGTTGCAGGCAGCATATTTGAATTTCACAAGTTCCATTTGCTTCATTTCTGAACTTTATTTTCTCGGCAGCATACCGCAGCAAGCCCGCCTTCTTCTGGGCGCTCGTCGCACTCAGGGGCGGCGCGATGCTGACAGCATTCCTCAGGTGCACCCACACACGCAACAGCACATGCACGCGCGCACACATACCACATGAGGGGCAAAATCGTCTTTTCAGGTGTCATTTAGACTCAAAATGAACGGAAGTGTCGTATAGGGAATAAAATTTAGAACTAGTGTCAAATAGGGAAGAAAAACTTTTCCAGTGTCAAATAAGGAACCAGATTTTAAGACAGTGTCAAATAAGGAATTTTCTTAACTAAATTTGCATGTGCTTTTTGTCTCCTTTTTATAGCACAATAGCTGGCCAGCTTCTACAAACCGAAAAAGACTTTCGCCCTGTTTTATATTCACTCCGTCCAAAAAAGCTTGTCCCTCAAATAGATTAGTGTTAGATACATTCATTTGAGGGACAAGTTTGAGACAAATTTTTCGGACTAAGGGAATATATAAAAGCAAACCGCCATGAGTTATACAAAGTTCAAACAAAGGATACAGACGCACACCCAAACACACATAAAAGTCCCACGAATAAGGTTTTGTTGAAGGCACTAGCTCAACAAGCCCAAGGTAGACCACAATTTCATATCAATGGGCTTAACCTTTTTTAGGTGAAGGTGAACAAGACCATTATTTGTATCTTAATGTAGGGGACATACAAAGATTGTTTGATGGGATTAACCAGCCAAACATAATGACCAACTTCCATAGTAGTGGCCACTTGAGATAGCCTATGAGCCGGGCGAGAGGTTGTTCTCATCCCGAGCTCATGTAAGCTTGGAAGAACGGTTAAATCACATAAATTAGAAGAAAAAAATCAGAGTTTATTGTGCCAAACATTGATAAGTGTTTTGACTACTTGTAAAATTTCATCACGGGATGACATACACGGAAAAGGTGGCAAAAAACACAATCAATGCTCTAAAAGGTTAGTTTCAAAAGCATTTTTGAGCATCATTTTTTTCCACATCTTCCACGAATGTCATTCATGATGTAGCTTTGCAAGCAATAACAATATTTGTCTATGTTTGGCGCAAAAAAGATTCAGAACTTCTTGAATATTTCCCTCCCTTATTCACCCAAGCTCTCATGAGCTCGGGATCAGAACAACACTTTTGCTATGAGCCTCCTTATTACAAGTGCGTCGTTCATGGCCAATATTAACTACTGTCAGACAGTTAGTTGCCATGCATAGCTTGTCCAGCCTAAGATCTTCTCCCATAAGCCTCTAGGGTTACGTAGTCGTCACCCCTTCGAAAACCACCACTGATGAACCCAAGTAGGCGCCCAGGTCATTTTGGTGTGATGCAGTGGAGGATGGTCGAGACCCGGTGAGGAAGGGGGGCAGATGTAGCTGGGTGGAGGTTCGAAACAAGGTGCACAATGCCACATCGGCAAAAACGCTTGCCAAAACCACTAGAATCAGGGTTATGGGTGATTCACATGGTTTTGGAAAGATGGGGGTTAAATACCATGTTTTAGACCTCAGGGGGTAAAATAGCCGATTTATGTACCCCAGGGGTTATGTGGACTTCTTTCTCGACGCTGACATGCCTCCTGCTCAATGCAGGTGAACGCCATGGAGCTCGCCATGTCCAACATGGACATGCCAAAGAATGTCCTTGCCCAACTTGCATTGCACGGGGTTTCCACTACAATAACGAGGGAAGGAGGGCTGACATGACCTGGGCTCCTGAGATTTTTGGCACCCTTGAAACCAAGAATTGTTGGCACCCTTGAAACCAAGAATTGTTGCGGCATAAGTGGTATTTTAGATTTAGCGCGGCATAAGTGGTATTTCAGATTTTTGGCACCCTTGAAACCAAGAATTGTTGCCACATCGTGGAATCGGTTTGGATGCCGCGTAATTAGATTCTTCTACTTCAAAATTTGTGGAATCTATTGATCATTGTTGAGTGCCTGCCACGCGTATTCTGTGCACTGTGGAGTATGAGCAGTAATAGTTGGGGGTGAGCGATATGGTCTAGGAACAAAAAGAAGATCTATGTATTTTCGCTGATGAATTGACTTTTTGATCATGGGACGACAATTTGAAGCAATGCCACGGTGCTTTTTTTTCTTGCAATGAATGCCATGGTTCAAACAGTTTGCTACTCCAAGCTGACTAAAAATGACTGAGATTGCTCTGAGAAGCAAAAATGGCAAGCAGTGGTCGTGCCGGAGTGGTTATCGGGCATGACTAGAAATCATGTGGGCTTTGCCCGCGCAGGTTCGAATCCTGCCGACCACGCTTCAAACTTTTTTGCTTATATCCCCTTTTTTTTCTCTCTTTCTCTATGCTTTTCTGTTTTGGAAGCATGTCCACATTTTTTACTAACTGGAGCTGTTGTTTGCCCAAGTTCAGTTGTCATGCATATACCCCAAAAAGTTGTGCAGAGAATAGCCCCAAAAAACTCAGAAGTTACACACCAGTGACATGAATGACCAGAAACTGATCAGGAACAGGCAAGGAAATGCGTACCTATAACACTTGACAAGAGAAGACCTCGAAAGATTTCACAAAAAATATAAACTGGTCAGGAACAGGCAATGAGAGACTTAGGATGAACAGCAAAAATAAACAAGAATCAACTACACTGGGACTTCAGCCCTTATGAGTTTTACTGCAAGTGAAGACGATTGTTCACACCACTGCTAGGAGTGACCACAACAGTCTAGTATGCGTAATCGACCAATTCGTTAACATACGACTGAACCACTTTTTATGTTAACATAATGTTACAACTCATGTTTCAGAGGCAGTATTGCACTTTTTTTTTTCATATCAGCCAAGTTTGAACTGCTACTTTGTTTACCTAGGAAACATTTTTTTTAGACGTGGGGCAAAAGATTTGCCCCTTTTCATTAATTAAGAGAGAAGAAGTCTGGCGAAGTTACAAGTTAAAGCATACAATAATCTTATTTATGGCTTTTCCTCAGGAGGCCGAAAGTGGGATTGGTCTCACCGCGCCCTGTATGCGACGGAATGCAGTGCTGATCCTTTCTTTCAGTGCAGCATTTTCAGACTCGACATCGCCACTCCTCCCGTCCAAATGTGCGACGTCTCCGTCCACGGATATAACAAGCTTCCCTTCCTCTGCGACTTTGACATCACCGAAAAGCGACACCATGAGAGCATATACTACCTTCTGCACCACCTTCTCTGTTTCTTCTTCTGTCTTTGCTGCTGCTTCAATGGGAACAGCCTTTGGGCCTTCACGGCCTATGCTCAAGATCGTGGCCACAACAGAATCGGACACCATGTCACTTATGGAATCAGAGGACCACTGCAGCGTAACATAGCTTTCTGATTCCAGGCGAATGGTCACCCTCTCATGAACAATCAAAGTTGGAACATCAGGTTCTTCGGTTGATGATTCCACACTCTCGTATATCTGCTTCAGCCTGTACTTCATCACTTCAAAAGAACCAGAATACGGGACGGAGATCCGCTGAGTAATGTTAGTAGTAGATAACTGTGTGTACACACGGAGATCCTCAGGGGCCATAATCTGATACGTGAAGCCCTTCTTCACGAGTAAGCCGCTAACTGATTCTCCCACTTCTGGTACCTTTGCTGCCAATCTGCCAATTGTCTTGGCCATTTTCTCAGAGCTGAAATACATCTCCACTGATTGGCAATTCTTGGGAGACACGATTTTTGTGTTTGTTCCATCAAACTGAGTAATAAGTTTCTGTTTAAGCCTCCCCATCTCATTTGCTTCTCCGTGCACAAGAATAATGTTGGGTGGGCGAAGCTCGTCCAAGAAGCCGCTCGTCTGTAGGAAATCAGCATGAGCAGAAAAGGAGATGTAGAAGATCTGCATATGAAGGGGAGCAGTGAGCCCATTCGCTAACGTCACTTCTCTCGGCTCGCTGATAATGGCCTTCACAAGGGAACCTTCTACGGCAAAACCTGGAATAACACATGTGTTCTTCTTATCTGTGCACCACTTGTCAAAGAGCTGCCTGGAGAGGCCACTTTGGAGACTACCTGGACTTGCCATCACCACTGACGGACCCACATCATGGAAGTTGTCTATGCTATTCAAAGGCTCAATATGCTTGAAATGGAAGGGATTGGATTGTGCAAACTGGTTCCTAATCCTTTCATTCATGGAGTTTATGTATGTCTGGTAGACAGCCATGCATTTCTTCGCAAGAGGGGAGGCATAATAGATTGGAATCTTATGGAGCTCTGGGTGGTTAGACCAATACTCATCCAGGATAAGCAACAGTTCCTGTGCTCTACCAAGAGCATATGCTGGGATAAGAACACGCCCCCCTTGAGAAACAGTGTTGTGGATAGCATCAGTGAAGCGCTTTTCTCTGACATGGCGGGGTTGGTGTTGCTGCACGCCATAAGTTGACTCAATAATGCAAATATCAGGGGAGAACTGGGGGATCTCAGCAGCTTTCAGGTGCCGGTCTTCTTCACGGGAGTAGTCACCAGTGTAAAGAATGCGAACACCGGCAATATCCACCATGAACATGGCAGCACCAAGTACATGGCCAGCAGTATAGCACCAGAAGCGTATGCCATTAACTTCCAGTGTCTGGTGGAAGTCTATGACCTGCATCACAGTTATATGTTAATACAATCTCCATTCTGCCTGTGGTAAATTAAAACTTCCAGTCCTCACAAGCAGAATCAGGCCTTAGCTGTAAATGAAAAAGTCCTGCTACCTTTAAATGTTTTACCAACAGCCCAGTGACCTTTAAATGTTTTGACTATTCAGAATTGAACAGACACATAAGCATTCCAAAGGCAGGAAGCAGGAGCTAGCGAGATGGGGGAAACTGAATCTAAGCTCACTTTAGAATATCAACCAGACAAATAGTACATATGTAGGGAACAGCTCCATCTACCTAAAGAACAGAGTTTGACTAAATTTGTAGGGAAAACCATCAAGAACAACGATCAAATTAATATCATCAGATACACAATAAAATATATTTCCATATTATATCTATTTAGTATTGTAGTTGATGATTTTTCCTACAAACCATTTGACTTTGGGCAAAATTTATATGCCTTCTTTTCAGACACGGGGGCAGGGGGTAGTATCTTTATTTGTTCCTCTTTTCAAATTTTCTATCTACCAGGCATTATCAATCATCATATTGGCAACAGACAATTCATACCAAACGAAATGGATCAGGCCATTCACATTTGCACCTGCCAGAAACAAACAGAAGGTACTGTACCTCGATCTTGTCCATGGAACGGATGATATCCTGCTCGTCAAACAGCATGTCCTCCACCGAAACCTTGCTCACCTTGACGTAATCCGAGAGCAGCAGCCTGTAGATGGCCTTGGTGGCATGGGTCATGAACACACGGCCCTTGAATGTCGTCTGCAAGCAAAAACAGAGCACATCAGAGCAGAGCAAATTCAGGCACCAAACAGCATAACAACATCGAACCCCGCCGTAGTTCAGAGTTCCAACGTGATTACTCCTACCTACCTTCTCGAGGAAGTAGGGCAGCGAGGCGGCGTGGTCCAAGTGGAAGCTGCAGTTCCAATCCAAGCCCGGAAATTAAGCGGTGGGAACGCAGATATGCGGAGGTGGGGATGGGAGGCGCGGCTGCTTACTGGGTGACGAGGAGGACGTCGATGGCGGAGGGGTCGATCTCGTCGAAGTAGGGCAGCGCCGCCATGCCGGAGTAGGCCGGGTGGATGCCGCAGTCGAACTGGGCACCAGCGAAGATCCAGTCAGTCGGATTCCCCGAGAACAAGGAGAGCTAAGCGGGGAGAGGGAGGAGGGGTTTGGATGCAAACCAGGACGGTGCGGCCCTTGAAGGACATGTGGACGCAGGAGCGGCCCACCTCGCCGCCGGCGCCCAGCGGCGTGATCACCATGTGGTCGCCCTCCCGCCCGCCCGACGCCGGCCGCTTCCCCGCCGGCGGCGCCGTCGCCACGGATGCCATTTTTTTTATTCTTTTCCCCGTTGCTTATGACAGAGAGAGAGAGAGAGAGTAGAGTTGCTTTCGGTATCAGTGGCTTCCCTATTTTCCGAAGGGATTCGTTTTTCTTGTTTTTCAGTAAGATGTTTCTTTTTTTACCGTAAATTTTAACATATTCCCTCTTATATCCTCTTTTTACACGAGAGATAAGAGTGGATAGTAAATTTAAACGGTTGACTTCATTAAGTAGTGGATCCGAGTAACTCTTTCCTTTTTACCATCCATGTGAAAAGTGGAGGTAAGAGGAAGCATGTCAAAATTGTTTTTTTTACTACTTTTCAGTGAGTTTTATGTGATTGCCATTTGTAATCCTAAGTTTTTGCTGTGTACATCATCTAGCCGCGCCACACATTTGTTGACCGTGTTCCTATCTTCTTGCTCACTTCCTTCGCGACCGCCCCATCGCTATCTACGCGCATAAAAGGGTTTGCTCTTATCGCCAATCCTTAGGGCATCTCCAGCCGTTGGCCCTCCCAGGAGGCGTTTTTTTCGCCGCCTGGGGGGCTGCCGGCGAAGATTTTAACCTTGGGACAAAAATTTTCCCAGCCGTCCCCCCACCCAAGACGCATTTCGAGGACGCGTGGCGGCACCGCAGCTCGACACCGTCTCCAGCACCATCAAGGACGCCCGCCACCGTCCGCCGCACGCTCCTTGGCACGGGCCTCGCCGCCGCGTACCACCATCCCTCCATCGAGCTCGAGCGCGAGCCCCGCCACGGCATGTGCAGCAGCCACACCGCCCGCGATGTCAAGGAGCGAGGAGAGGAGGGAGGAGGAAGGAGGCGCCTGGCCGCACCCGCCCGCGCCTGGCCGCGCGCGCCCTCCGTGGCCGGCGCCGACGAGGACGGAGAGGGGGGAGGAGGAGGAAGGAGGGGTGCCTGGCCGCGCCCGTGCCTGCCCGCGCCCGCCCGCGCGCGCCCTCCGTGGCCGGCGCTGACGAGGATGGAGAGGAGGGAGGAGGAGGAAGGGGGCGCCTACATCGACCCCGACTCCGCGCAGGTCTGCATCGCCCCACTCGGCCTCCGCTCCCGCGCCTCGGCCGTCTTCGCACTGGCCCAGCCTCCGCCCGATCCCTCGGCGCTCAGCTCTCGCGCGCCCGCGTCCGGCCCTGCCCCCGAGCCGGCTGCTGCTCCGTGGTCGGCAGGAGGCTCCGTCGACACGCCCGCCTCATCCCGGGCCAGCTGCGCCCCGGTCCTTCGTCGCCGGGTCCCCCGCACCTCCCGCTACCTGGCCCCGTGCCGCGTTGCATCGCACGCGGCCCCGCTCGTCCTCGCCAGAGCTCGCCCTGCCGCTGGCTTGCCGGCCGCCTCCCCGGACGGCTACGAGGCGCTGGAGAGGGATTCGGGGCTCCTCGAGCACGCCGGACGCCGACCACGCACACCCGAGCTGGACACCGGACTCCTCCAGCGCCGCTCCGCCCCGCGCTGATGCACTCCGCGCTCGAGAGAGAGAGGGGCAGGCGAGAAGAAAGAGGAAAAGAGAGGAGAGAGGTTGTGGGAGGCAGACAGTGGGCCAACCGCAAGAAAAAGTCATCGCCGGCATGCCCAGCTGCTCCCCAGGGGGCTGGGTTTGGGGTGGTACTGCCGGTGTCAACTTTCTCTAAATCCGGCAAAAAGTGGGGCTTTGGGGGCGCGAGTGGGGAGATATTTTACTGCCGGCGCCCAAAAAGTGGCCATGGGGGCGTCTTGGGGGGCCGGCTGGAGATGCCCTTACCTCGTGCTCGGCTCCCAATTACGAGTGACGCCTACACCTTAGCTCGCCGGCGGCGTGTGCCTCGCCATAAGCCACCGCCAGGTCCACATCCCACCTCCCGGCGTATGGGAGTCCGTGTGAAGGCCACGACCGACGCGTGCCGGCAGAAAACTTTAGCCTTGTTGGCGTGTTGCCCCCATCGCCGTTGTCTGTGTCCTCACCATCCATGTTGCATCGCTATTGCGTCAACGGTAGGAGGGTGAGAGCATGACAGGTACCTCCTTCTAGGTCTCTTGGTTGTGTGTCCTGCCACCAGTCTCTCAGACCCGATCCAGCCTCCTTTGTACCCCATGACACCGACGGCTCCTTCGAACCACAGCTCTGTGCCTCCCTGGTTTGGGTCCAATGACTATCTTTTGTTTCCCCGATCTCAACTTTGGTAACCTTTCTTCATGTGTGCGCCCCCATGTGATTTTTTTTGTTTGCTGCTTGATTCCACTGACATGATGACGTTGAAAGTTAATTGACCTGTCAGGCATTACAATTAGTGACAGTATGTCTTTTTTTCTTTGTAATGGTTTGCAGACAAAAAATATGCAACATGCTACACAAAGCAGAACATAGTAATGATAAAAGCCAATTGAGCAGAAGATAAGCAACTCGGGTAAGTAGGCATTCAAAAAGAAAAATGCGTAATCGATCATCTCTTGCTTATTGCAGTAACTAAATTGGTGACGAAGTAGGTATTTAGCAGCTACTCGATGTTATTTACAACTAACATATATGTGTATTGAAAAATAAACGTGTAGACTCAGATATCATTGTGATAAGCTAAAAGTATGGAAGGTAAAATTCAACCCATAGGATAGATATTTCTGATCTTTCCAAATGTATTTTCCTCTTCTCATAATATGTTAGGTTCAAGATCAAAAAAATATTCGACACAAATGTCAGTAATTTAAATCTTGGAAGGGGGCTCAGAAAAAATAAACTTACAGTAGCTATTGGCAATGTTCAAATGCAAGATTATCACGAAACCTACATAGATTCTCACCAATTTGTTCATCCTTCTATATTAAAAGGATTATGAGCAAATCTTCTCAGCCTGCGCAAAGAGATTGGGCCTGCACATGATAAATGAGTTTGCTTTGCTATATTCCTCTTTTCATTTTAGCTTGATTCATTATTTCCATACATTAGACCTACAATGTATTGCTATTGCTTTTTGGTAGAGAGAAGATACAATATGCGGCTAACAAATGTGAAGATCTGTCATTGAAGTATTAATTCGTTGAGAGTGAATTCCTGTTTTTACCCCTTATTTTTACATTTTTGACACTAATTACCCCATTTAGTAAGATTTCATCCGTTTTATCCCATTTAGCAAAAGTTCTGCCATGATTTACCCTATTTAAATTTTGTGAGTGTTCTGACTGGCAGGTCCCAATTGTCAGGTCCAGCTGGCATGCCACATCAACGGTTTTTGTCTATTTTTCTCTCTGCTGGCCAGTCCTCGCCGCTTCTTCGACTAGGCCCATCAAATGGAGGTCGCTCGCGTCGTGTCCAACGCACAAAGCCCGAGTCGCCCATGTGCCACACTCACCCCCAATAGATTGCATCACCCATCCAGGCTTCCGACCGCATGTACTTGCCAAGCTCGCTCAAACCTAAGGTTAGGGATTGTCAGGCAGCGACGATGGCGGCGACGGCGCGATTTCCTACCTCCTCAAGCAGCGTTGTATGGCTGCTATATCAAGGCAAGGAACGACCCCCGTGGAATCCGTCTCCGTCAAGCTCGCCAACATTGGCATGGGCGCGTCCATGTATGTGACCCCATCAGGATGTGCTCAGTTGTTCGTCCTACTTTGGTGACATAGCATGGACCCCATCAGGCTGTGCTCAGTTGTTTATCCTACTTTGGCGACATAGCAGGGACCCCATCAGGCTGTGCTCAGTTGATGCGGATCTATGACAAGTGCTGGTCCAACCAATTAGTGAGGTTGGTGAAAAAACAAGCCCTCTCTGCCGTACCCCATTTCACATGTTTTTGACTATATGTATCATAGCAATTTGTGTATTCTGAATTTTACTGGCTCATGCGTCGGCCGGTGAGGCATTTGATTCGGACAAAGTAAGATGCTTATTAGAAGATCATGTGTATGTTTTCACCCTTCTACTGAGGTACATTAATTTAAAGTTTTTTTCAACATCTTTTATATTTTTGAAATTATTTTGCTTCTTGGTTTTTGCGGCAGGATCGTGCATGTGATTCGAAGGAAGGCAAGCGACGCTTGCCGTGATACTCCATTATTTTTAAGGGGTCGATTAGAAATGCCCTAATGACATTTTTAAAACGAACCCTTAAACCATCCGCAACCATCTAGACTATGCAGTCCGGATGTGTTTAGCCATTCAATGCGAACCTGTATCGGTCCGCCGAATGGTTGAGATGCATTTTTTTTCATGCAAACTCGAGATAAACATGAAGGGAAATTCAGCACCCGCCACGCCGGCCATCGCCGCCGTGAGCCGGTGCTGTCGCTGCACGTGAGGTGCTGCCCCCCGCGAGCTGCTGCTACTGTCGCCAGAGGGGCATGAGGCCGAGGGTGAGCCCGTACATGAGCCCCGCAAAGAGCACCAGCACCACGATGATGACGATTTCTCTTTTATGTGTGAGGGTGTTTCGTCCTATTTAACAGAGTTCTTTTTATAAGTTCAATTCGTTTATACAGGGTCTATTCTGCCAACACAAAAATCGTCCCGTCTAAAAAAACCGTATCGTAAATTCTCACAAATTCATCTTAAGGGGAACGTGTACTATTTGTAGAGGACAAGGTTTTAGCGGATCTGCGAGAAATGCTCTAATACATGAAGCTCGCTAGGCCCTTCAGGTCTCTCTCTTTCTTCCTTTCTTGTACAGTACCAAAGTAGCAGAAAAGTAGAGAAGCATTGAATTTGGACAGGATGCTTTTCTTGCGATCAGAGCAAGGGACTAAAGATAGATATGCTTGTCTTAATTCATTGTTTTAGTTTTGCTGCATCTTAGGGCATCTCCGATCCCCAATAAACGTTTAGAGAAGGAAAATAGGCAGCTAACCGCATCTAACCGATCCGTCAAACCTTCATAGGAGGAAAATTTTACTAATGAAAAAAAAAGGCAGTGTATTCGGTGTCAGACAAGTAACAGTTCAGTCATGTTCACCGCGATCAAGCAACCACATGAGGCTGTCCAAGGAAGCCGAGCGGGAGCCGCCAGAGCAGTTGACTCAACGCCGGGAATGCCATCGGCATTGCGCCGCCCCTGAGTGCGAGGAGCGCCCTGGAAGACGGGCTTGCTGCTGTACCCCGCGGCTGTGGATGCCGAGAGAATAAAAGGTTGAGAACTTCAGAAATGAAGCAAATTGAACTTGTGAAATTCAAATATTCTACCTGCAATTATAGGTTAAAACTAACTTTGAATTTGTAGGCCAGTAGAGCCGAGTACAGCAGAGCCACTTGTACTGTACCGAGGCGGCAACATCATGAGGACATGTCTAATTTGAAGGACAAAATTAAGTTCGGTAGTCTGAACTATGAGCTGCTTGCTGAAATCCTTTTGAGCCAGGCTAAATTTCATGGGTGTTCACTAATTAGATCAAACAGTTTATACTTTACCCAAAATGCACCGTGGCATTCATCGCAAAAGAAAATGCATCTTGTCATTGCTTGAAATTGTCGTCCCATGATCAAAAAGTCAATTCATGGGCGAAAATGCAAAGATCTTCTCTTTTTGTTCCTAGACCACATTGCTCACCCCAACTATTAGGGTGTCTCCAATGCCGATCCGCAAGCCTCCTGCAACCCTAGAGATCGTACTACAATAACACCATATAATACGCATCAATCAACTGTAATGTCACCTAAATACTTCAATGTCACCACAAGTATATTTGTGAGTTAATTATTCAATATGCATCAAACAATTTTAAATTTATCATATTCAATCCAACACAAAGAAGTTCAAAGATTATCCCAGAGTTTCTATCGAAGAAAGTAGGATGAAAATGTGTATCAACCTGTGTGCCTAGATTACCCTAATGTCACCATGGGAATCCACAAGTTAAATACCAAAACATATATCAAGTGACTCAATAAAATACCCCATTGTCATCATGGGTATCCACATGCAAGACATGCATCAAGTGATCTCTAATCCAAAATATTAAATACAATAATAATGAAACCTCAAAAGGTAAGACTCAATTCATCACAACAAAAATAGAGAGGGAAGAACACCATATCATTCCACTATATTAAAAAAGCTCATGGTACATAAAGATCGTGTCCTGTAAATATCACAAGAGAGAGAGAGAGAGAAAGAGAGAGAGAGAGAGAGAGAGAGAGAGAGAGAGAGATCAAACACATGGGTACTAGTACATATCCTCAGGGTGAACTACTCCCTCCTCGTCATCGAGACCGTGAGATGATGAAGATAGCCTCCGGTGATGATTTCCCTCTTCGGCAGGGCGTCGAAAAAGTGCTTCGGATGAGATATCTTTGGAACAGAGCCTTTTGGCGGCGGTCTCAAAGTGCTAGGTTTCTTTCTATGAATTTCTAGATTTATAGGAATTTTCAGTGTTGGAATCATGCCAATAGGAGTTACGAGAGGCCCACAAGCTCGGGTGGCACTCCTTACCCCTAGGGTGCACGGGGTGAGCTTGTTGCCACCTCATGGGTCTTCTGGTCCTTACTCGAAGGTTTGGCGGTCTCTTATGTTCCAAAATAAAAATCATCACAAATTTTTGTGGCACTTGAACTTCGTTTGGTATGAATTATCTGAAAAACCAATAACATGCAGAAAACAACAATTGACATTGGGCACTAGGTTAATAGGTTAATTTCCAAAAATCATATAAAATGCATAAAAATCATATGAAATTATTGTAAACATGGCATGAATACTTCATAAATTTTAGACGTTGAAGACATATCACCCTACACCTGCTGGAACAAGCCTCACGCTCAGCCAACACCAATTCGGTGTGTGAGCACGGGCCTCACCCATGGTGATGCTGGCATGGGCCAGCGACAACGGCGATGCCGGCTCGTTGTCAATCACGTCCTCCATTGAGACATTCGCAACGCCGGCCTCCGTCTGCCCGCCGTCTTGCAAGGCGGTTGCAATTGCGGCGACCTCTTGTTTCTTCTTAGACGAGAGGCTATTCCAGATGGCTTTGCAGCTCGAGAAGGCCATGGCGGACATGGTGCAGAGAGGAGAAAGGGAACAAAGGATGATGGATGGGGTTATGGCTGTGCATGCAGTTTATATAGTGAGCGGATGGCAGGGCAATCGGCAAGGTAATTAATGGTGGGCGGCAGACGGACAAACGAGTGATGTCGGCTTATTGTTCCTTGGCAATCGCACACATGTTTAATGTAGGCGGTAGACTAACGATCTGTCGTTTGAACGCGGGGCAGCCGCATGCACAGGGAAGCGGCGTGGGTGGCGCTCTCAGCCGGCGTGCCGTTTCAGTGCTAGAGCGTTGTGAGAGGTCGCGTCGCTCTGAGCCAGCATGAATGTGGCACTGGTGCACTGGAGCGACACTGACCTTTCCGGGCCAGAAAGTGTGCGAACGCATGAGAGGTTTTTTTTGATAGGCCAGATTAGTCAGACGCGGTCAACAACTGTCCGAATGGTCGACAGCTGTCCGAACGGCTGCAAGCCCCCCAATTTGTCTTCGGATTGTGGGAAAAATGTATGTCCAGACCATCGAAGGGATCGATATAGACCCGCGTTGGATGACAAAGCACATTCGAACTGCTGGAAAGATCGGGAGATGCCCTTAGTCACATTCTTCATCAAATTGTTGTCGAAGCTGGCCAGCCACCGTGTGTTGTAAAAAGGGAGGGAAAACATATGTAAATTCTGTTTGGGTTGGTTCTTTTGTTCCCTCCTAAAAAATTGAGCAAGTACAGATCTGAGGTCGTAATGGTCGAAGCATGTGGCATTCGGCTTGGCAACATCGATTTTCCCTGCAGTATTTCGAAGGGAAATGTTAAGAAAAATAAAACATTAAAAATAAGCGAGGTCGCGTCGCTCTGAGCCAGCATGAATGTGGCACTGGTGCACTGGAGCGACACTGACCTTTCCGGGCCAGAAAGTGTGCGAACGCATGAGAGGTTTTTTTTGATAGGCCAGATTAGTCAGACGCGGTCAACAACTGTCCGAATGGTCGACAGCTGTCCGAACGGCTGCAAGCCCCCCAATTTGTCTTCGGATTGTGGGAAAAATGTATGTCCAGACCATCGAAGGGATCGATATAGACCCGCGTTGGATGACAAAGCACATTCGAACTGCTGGAAAGATCGGGAGATGCCCTTAGTCACATTCTTCATCAAATTGTTGTCGAAGCTGGCCAGCCACCGTGTGTTGTAAAAAGGGAGGGAAAACATATGTAAATTCTGTTTGGGTTGGTTCTTTTGTTCCCTCCTAAAAAATTGAGCAAGTACAGATCTGAGGTCGTAATGGTCGAAGCATGTGGCATTCGGCTTGGCAACATCGATTTTCCCTGCAGTATTTCGAAGGGAAATGTTAAGAAAAATAAAACATTAAAAATAAGCGAGGTCGCGTCGCTCTGAGCCAGCATGAATGTGGCACTGGTGCACTGGAGCGACACTGACCTTTCCGGGCCAGAAAGTGTGCGAACGCATGAGAGGTTTTTTTTGATAGGCCAGATTAGTCAGACGCGGTCAACAACTGTCCGAATGGTCGACAGCTGTCCGAACGGCTGCAAGCCCCCCAATTTGTCTTCGGATTGTGGGAAAAATGTATGTCCAGACCACCGAAGGGATCGATATAGACCCGCGTTGGATGACAAAGCACATTCGAACTGCTGGAAAGATCGGGAGATGCCCTTAGTCACATTCTTCATCAAATTGTTGTCGAAGCTGGCCAGCCACCGTGTGTTGTAAAAAGGGAGGGAAAACATATGTAAATTCTGTTTGGGTTGGTTCTTTTGTTCCCTCCTAAAAAATTGAGCAAGTACAGATCTGAGGTCGTAATGGTCGAAGCATGTGGCATTCGGCTTGGCAACAGCGATTTTCCCTGCAGTATTTCGAAGGGAAATGTTAAGAAAAATAAAACATTAAAAATAAGCGAGGTCGCGTCGCTCTGAGCCAGCATGAATGTGGCACTGGTGCACTGGAGCGACACTGACCTTTCCGGGCCAGAAAGTGTGCGAACGCATGAGAGGTTTTTTTTGATAGGCCAGATTAGTCAGACGCGGTCAACAACTGTCCGAATGGTCGACAGCTGTCCGAACGGCTGCAAGCCCCCCAATTTGTCTTCGGATTGTGGGAAAAATGTATGTCCAGACCACCGAAGGGATCGATATAGACCCGCGTTGGATGACAAAGCACATTCGAACTGCTGGAAAGATCGGGAGATGCCCTTAGTCACATTCTTCATCAAATTGTTGTCGAAGCTGGCCAGCCACCGTGTGTTGTAAAAAGGGAGGGAAAACATATGTAAATTCTGTTTGGGTTGGTTCTTTTGTTCCCTCCTAAAAAATTGAGCAAGTACAGATCTGAGGTCGTAATGGTCGAAGCATGTGGCATTCGGCTTGGCAACAGCGATTTTCCCTGCAGTATTTTGAAGGAAAATGTTAAGAAAAATAAAACATTAAAAATAAACGTGGTCGGCAGGATTCGAACCTGCGCGGGCAAAGCCCACATGATTTCTAGTCATGCCCGATAACCACTCCGGCACGACCACCTTTTGCGATTTTTGCTTCTCAGAGCAATCTCAGTCGTTTTTAGTCAGCTTGGAGTAGCAAACTGTTTGAACCATGGCATTCATTGCAAGAAAAAAAAGCACCGTGGCATTGCTTCAAATTGTCGTCCCATGATCAAAAAGTCAATTCATCAGCGAAAATAACATAGATCTCCTTTTTGTTCCTAGACCATATCGCTCACCCCCAACTATTACTGCTCATACTCCACAGTGCACAGTCTATGCGTGGCAGGCACTCAACAATGATCAATAGATTCCACAAATTTTGAAGTAGAAGAATCTAATTATGCGGCATCCAAACCAATTCCACGATGTGGCAACAATTCTTGGTTTCAAGGGTGCCAAAAATCTGAAATACCACTTATGCCGCGCTAAATTAGGAATTTCAATGCCGCTCCTGTGCGGCTACGATCACCACTCTCAGGAGCCCAGGTCATGTCAGCCCTCCTTCCCTCGTTATTGCAGTGGAAACCTTGTGCAATGCAGGCTGAGCAAGGACATTCTTTGGCACGTCCATGTTGGACATGGCGAGCTCCATGGCGTTCACCTGCATTGAGCAGGAGGCATGTCAGCGTCGAGAAAGAAGTCCACATAACCCCTGGGGTACATAAATCGGCTATTTTACCCCCTGAGGTCTAAAACATGGTATTTAAACCCCCCCCCCCCCCCCCATCTTTCCCAAACCATGTGAATCACCCCTAACCCTGATTCTAGTGGTTTTGGCAGCGTTTTGCCGATGTGGCATGGTGCACCTCGTTTCGAACCTCCACCCAGCTACATCTGGCCCCCTTCCTCACCGGGTCTTGACCATCCTCCACTGCATCACACCAAAATGACCAGGGCGCCTACTTGGGTTCATCAGTAGTGGTTTTCGAAGGGGTGATGACTACGACAACCCTAGAGGCTTATGGGAGAAGATCTTATGCTGGACAAGCTATGTATGGCAACTAACTGTCTGACAGTAGTTAATATTGGCCATGAACGATGCACTTGTAATAAGGAGGCTCATAGCAAAAGTGTTGTTCTGATCCCGAGCTCATGAGAGCTTGGGTAAATAGTAAAATTAAAAGGAGGGAAATATTCAAGAAGTTCTGAATCTTTTTTGCGCCAAACATAGACAAACATTGTTATTGCTTGCAAAGCTACATCATGAGTGACATTCGTGGAAGATGTGGCAAAAAAAACAATGCTTGAAAATGCTTTTGAAACTAACCTTTTAGAGCATTGATTGTGTTTTTGCCACCTTTTCCGTGTATGTCATCCCGTGATGAAATTTTACAAGCAGCCAAAACACTTATCAATGTTTCGCACAAAAAACTCTAATTTTTTTCTAATTTATGTGATTTAACTGTTCTTCCAAGCTTACATGAGCTCGGGATCAGAACAACCTCTCGTCCGGCTTATAAGCTATCTCGAGTGGCTACTACTATGGAAGTTGGTCATTATGTTTGGCTGGTTAATCCCACCAAACAATCTTTGTATGTCCCCTACATTAAGATATAAATAATGGTCTTGTTCACCTTCACCTAAAAAAGGTTAAGCCCATTGATATGAAATTGTGGTCTACCTTGGGCTTGTTGAGCTAGTGCCTTCAACAAAACCTTATTCGTGGGACTTTTATGTGTGTTTGGGTGTGCGTTTGTATCCTTTGTTTAAACTTTATATAACTTGTGGCGGTTTGCTTTTATATATTCCCTTCGTCTGAAAAACTTGTCTCAAACTTGTCCCTCAAATAAATGTATCTAACACTAATCTATTTAAGGGACAAGCTTTTTTGGACGGAGAAAGTGGCGAAAGTCTTTTTTGGTTTGTAGAAGCTGGCCAGCTATTGTGCTATAAAAAGGAGGTAAAAGGTACAAGAAGTGCATCGCTGCACGCAGTGGCATCTGCACGAAGCGCATCTACGGCGCGCACAGCCTTGCGATTCGCAGCAGCCAAATGTGCTACTTGGAGTATAGAGCTCCGCTGGTGAGCCAAATGCTGCGTATTGATGTATATGAAGTACGGCGCACTGACAGACAGGCTGACACGCCGTTGCAGAGCAGTGTACGAGTGTACGTGCGCATGCGTGTGGGACGAAATAGTACTACCATCCCTTGGAGCACTGTATAAGACTAGCCACAATGAAAGTAACTTCATCAGTAACATCGAGTCCAACTTAACAAATTTGCTTATGTGACAATGAGTTAATGAAGAGAAAGATAGTTGTAGTAACTTAGCTAGTTACTATAACATCACATGTCCCAATGTAATATGAGTCTATAACCTAATAAATGAATCTTTGCATGTTATCACACTTAAGTTACTATGCACTATGAAGTTAGTAATATAGTCTAGGAATATGTGTATGTTACTAGTGTATGTTACTATCCACTGTGGCTAGTCTAATGTAAAGACTTTTTAACCTGGATGTATTTAAAGAGCATGCAACCGGACAGTATTGATCGCTTGCAACGGCCTCATTCAAACACGCACAAGCATCTCATTCAAACAGAACACGCACAACCTTCTGATCAAGTCGGCCGGAGGTGGGAGCAACGTCATGCTTGGGATGGGCCGCTCCATGAACGACATACGCATCGTACTGATGAGGATAGTTGTGTTCGCCGGCGCCAGAGGACCGGGGCGCACACTCTGAAGCACGCTGCAGGCGTTGACGGTGTGCGTTGCAATGCAGGCCTCCATGGCGCACGGCACGCTGTAGGCGTTGATGGTACGCGGCCCGACTGCGGGGTACGAATGTACGCCAGCCCCGCCTTCTACCACCGACCAGCGCCGTCTCCGGAGCTGAATGTCATGCAGGACACACCCGACAGCTCAACGTCAGGCGATGGGGCGAGCTCCTCCTGCCCAGATGGCCGCCTCTCCGGCGTCCTCCCTACGCCCGGAACTTCATGCCTCTGGCAGACGCCGTCGCCCCCCATAACGGACGCCGCGGCTCCTGATCTGCAAAATTAAGGACGGGAGAAGTTGGAGAAAGGAGAAAGCATGGACATTCGCTCGCAACCGGCAGGAACAAAAGACGCGCAGAGTTTCACTCACCGCTCGCCCAACGCCGGTGTCCTCGCTCCGGTATCGCCATGGCTACATCCGGCGGACATGGGGTGCCGGGGCGAGCTCCTCCTGCCCAAACGCTTTACGTTTCCTTACCTGCTGTCCTACCTGACCTACTGTCCTTGTGTCAGCAGATGCACCACACGGACCGAGCCCTCATGGTAAAAAAGGTCCCTCTGACCTGCTGTCATTGTGTCAGCCATGCACCGCACGGGCCGAGCCCACCGAGCCAACTTGTCCACCGTATTCATCTGGACATAATGATGTATGCTGCCTTTGTCATTTCTAGTGTTTTTTAATGCGCGCATCACCTCGCCCCGACGTGCGGCTGGATAATTGCGTCCAGATGCCGCTGCGTCCACGACATCCGCTCTCCAAAAAGCACATGCAAATTTAGTTTGGGTAGGTGTTTTGGGCTTTTGGCTTCCCGAAAAAAAAAGAAAACGGAAAATGAAAAAGTGGAAGCGTGGTCGGCAGGATTCGAACCTGCGCGGGCAAAGCCCACATGATTTCTAGTCATGCCCGATAACCACTCCGGCACGACCACTGCTTGCCATTTTCGTTTCTCAGAGCAATCTCAGCCGTTTTTAGTCAGCTTGGAGTAGCAAACTGACTTGAACCAATACAATCAAACTTGTGAAAAAACAGGCAGTGTATTCGGTGTCAGACAAGTAGCAGTTCAGCCATGTTTACCGCGATCAAGCAACACACATGAGGCTGTCCGAGGAAGCCGAGCAGTAGCCGCCAGGGCTCTACGCCGGGAATGCTGTCAGCATCGCGCCGCCCCTGAGTGCGACGAGCGCCCGGAAGAAGGCGGGCTTGCTGCGGTACGCCGCCGCTGAGGATGCCGAGAAAATAAAGTTCAGAAATGAAGCAAATGGAACTTGTGAAATTCAAATATGCTGCCTGCAACTCAAAGTTAAAACTAACTTTGAATTTGTAGGTCAGTAGGGCCGAGTGCAGCAGAGCCACTTGTACCGTACTGAGGCGGCAACAACATGAGAACATGTCTAATTTGAATGACGAAATTAAGTTTGGTAGTCAAACTGAACTACGAGCTTTCTTGCTGAAATCCATTTGGGCCAGCTAAAATTCATGGGAGTTCACTAATTAGATCAAACGGTTTATAGTTTCCCCAAAATGCACCGCCGCATTGCTTCACATTGTTGTCCACCCACGATGAAAAAGTCGATCCATCAGCGAAAATGCATACATCTCCTTTATTTATTTTTGTTCCTAGACCACATTGCTCACCCCCAACTATTACTGCTCATACTCCACAGTGCACAGTCTACGCGTGACAATCAACTCTGATCAATAAATTCCACAAATCTTGAAGTAGAATAATCTAATTACTCGGCATCCAAATCGATTCCATGATGTGGCAACTATTCTTGTTTTCGAGGGTGCCAAAAAAATTGAAGAGCCACTTATCCTGCGATAAATTGGGAATTTTAGTGTTGCTCCCATGCGGCTATGATCACCACTCTCAGGCACCCACATCGTGTTACCCCTCCATCCCTTGTTATTGTCGTGGAAAGATCGTGCAACACAGGCTGCGGCAAGGACATTCTTTGGCACGTCCATCGTTGGACATGGCGAGCTCCATGGCGTTCACCTTCATTGAGCGGGACACATGGCGGCATCGAGAAAGAAGTCCACATAACCCCGGGGGTACATAAACCGGCTAATTTACCCCCTGAGGTCTAAAACGCGGTATTTAACTCCTGATCTTTCCAAAACCATGTGAATCACCCCCCTAACCCTGATTATGGTGATTTTGCTCACCTCGTTTGAATCTCCACCCAACTGCATCCGACCTTCTTCCTCACCCGGTCTTGACCATCCTCCACTGCACCATGCCGAAATGACCAGCGTGCCTACTTGGGTTCATTGGTAGTGGTTTTTGAAGGGGTGACAACTACAACAACCCTAGATGCTTATGCTTACCGGGAAGCACTCGCTTTGGGAGAAGATCTTATGCACCGCTATGCATAGCAACTAACTGTCTGAGAGTTGTTAAAGATCTTCAAGCACCAAAATAGTCAGGGGACACTACATGATTATGAAGGATATCTTAGCTCGCATGAATAGTATTTTGGTTTGTAATATAGGCCATGAACTACACACATGTTAAGGAGGCTCATAGCGGAAGTATTGTTCTGATCCCGAGCTCATATGAACAGTAAAAAAAATCAATGCTTGCAAAGCTTCATCATGAATGACAAATGTTTTCAATGCTTGCAAAGCTTCATCATGAATGACAAATGTTTTCAATGCTTGCAAAGCTTCATCATGAATGACTTCGTGGAAGATGTGGTAAAAAAATCAATGGTCAAAAATGCTTTTGAAAGTAACATTTTAAAGCATCAATTTTTTGCCATGTTTTTCGTGAATGTCATCCGGTGATGAAACTTCGCAAGCAGTCAAAACATTATCAATGTTCGGCACAAAACATTTATGATTTTTTTGATTTTTTCCATTTTATGTGATTTTACTGTTCTTCTGAGCTTACATGAGCTCAGGATCAAAACAGCCTCGTTCGACTCAAAGGCTAGCTCGAGTGGAGACTACTCTGGAAGTTGGTCATCATGTTTGGCTGGTTAATCCACCAAACAATCTTTCTATGCCTCTACATTGAGATATAAATAATGGTGTTGTTAAACTTCACCTAAAAAAAGGTTAAACCTATTCTTATGAAATTGTGGTCTACCTTGGGTTTGTTGAGGTGGTACCCTCAGCAGAATCTTATTCATGAGACTTTGTGTGTGTTTGTATTCTTTATTTGAACTTTGTATGCTCGTGGCGGTTTGCTTTATATATAAAACGGAGCGAAAGTCTTTTTCAGTTTGTAGAAGTTGGCAAGCCATCGTGCTACAAAACAGAGATGGAAAACATATGCAAATTTAGTTTGGGTTGGTGTTTTGGGCTTTTGGCCTTCGCAAAATAATTAAAAAATCAATGGTAAAAAATGCTTTTGAAAGTAATATTTTAAAGCACCGATTTTTTTGCCATGTTTTCCGTGAATGTCATCCGGTGATGAAACTTTGCAAGCAGTCTAAACGTTATCAATATTTGGCACAAAACCTTTATGATTTTTTTCCATTTTATGTGATTTTACTTTTTTCCCGAGCTTACATGAGCTCGGGATCAGAACAGCCTCGTCCGACTCAAAGGCTAGCTCGAACAGCCTCGTCCAACTCAAAGGCTAGCTCGAGTGGCTACTACTCTGGAAGTTGGTCATCATGTTTGGCTGGTTAATTCAAGAAATTAAACAATTTTTCTATGCCCCTACATTGAGATATAATAAATAATGGCGTTGTTTGCCTTTACCTAAAAAAGGTTGAGCCCATTCTTATGAAATTGTGGTCTACCTTGGGCTTGTTGAGCTGGTGACCTCAGCAGAACCTTATTCGTGAGACTTTGTGTTCGTTTGTATCCTTTATTTGAATTTTGTATGTTCGTGGCGGTTTGCTTTATATATAAAACGGAGCGAAAGTCTTTTTCAGTTTGTAGAAGTTGGCAAGCCATCGTGCTACAAAACAGAGATGGAAAACATATGCAAATTTAGTTTGGGTTGGTGTTTTGGGCTTTTGGCCTTCGCAAAATAATTAAAAAATCAATGGTAAAAAATGCTTTTGAAAGTAATATTTGAAAGCACCGATTTTTTTGCCATGTTTTCCGTGAATGTCATCCGGTGATGAAACTTTGCAAGCAGTCTAAACGTTATCAATATTTGGCACAAAACCTTTATGATTTTTTTCCATTTTATGTGATTTTACGTTTTTCCCGAGCTTACATGAACTCGGGATCAGAACAGCCTCGTCCGACTCAAAGGCTAGCTCGAACAGCCTCGTCCAACTCAAAGGCTAGCTCGAGTGGCTACTACTCTGGAAGTTGGTCATCATGTTTGGCTGGTTAATTCAAGAAATTAAACAATTTTTCTATGCCCCTACATTGAGATATAATAAATAATGGCGTTGTTTGCCTTTACCTAAAAAAGGTTGAGCCCATTCTTATGAAATTGTGGTCTACCTTGGGCTTGTTGAGCTGGTGACCTCAGCAGAACCTTATTCGTGAGACTTTGTGTTCGTTTGTATCCTTTATTTGAATTTTGTATGTTTCGTGGTGGTTTGTTGTATATATAAAGCGAGGCTAAAAGCCTTTTTCAGTTTGTAGAAGCTGGCCAGCCATCGTGCTATAAAAAGGAGACGAAAAACAACACATGCAAATTTAGTTTGGGTTGGTGTTTTGGGTTTTTGGCCTTCGCAAAATAAATAAAGAGAAAATAATAAAAGGGCGTGGTCGGCAGGATTCGAACCTGCGCGGGCAAAGCCCACATGATTTCTAGTCATGCCTGATAACCACTCCGGCACGACCACCTGTTGCGATCAGTCTCTTTTTCGGTTTGTAGAAGCTGGCCAGCTATTGTGCTATAAAAAGGAGACAAAAAGCACATGCAAATTTAGTTGAGAAAATTCTTTATTTGACACTGTCTTAAAATCTGGTTTCTTATTTGATACTGGAAAAGTTTTTTCTTCCCTATTTGACACTAGTCCTAAATTTTATTCCCTATACGACACTTCCGTTCATTTTGAGTCTAAATAACACCTGAAAAGACGATTTTGCCCCTCATGTGATATGTGTGCGCGCGTGCATGTGCTGTTGCGTGTGTGGGTGCACGCGCACATGTGTGCTGCTGCTGCATGTGTGTGTGTTTGCTACTGCGTGTGTACGTGCGTGTGTGTGTTGTTGCGTGCCTATGTGTTGCCTGCGTGTGTGTGTGTATGTGGGTGTGTGCTGCGTGCGTGTGTGTTGCTGCGTGTGTGTGTGCGTGTGTGTGTGTGCATGCGCGCGTGCGTGTGTGTGCGCGTGCGTGTGTGTTGGTGCATGTGTATGTGTTCATGTGTGTGTGCTTCTGCTTTCGCACTGATGCTGCGTATGTGCGCTATTGCCCCCCCCCCCCCACACACATATCACATGAGGGGCAAAAGAGTCTTTTCAGGTGTCATTTAGGCTTAAAATGGACGAAAATGTCATATAGAGAATAAAATTTAGAACTTGTGTCAAATAAAGAAGAAAAACTTTTCCAGTGTCAAATAAGGAAGCATATTTTAAGATAGTGTCAAATGAAGAATTTTCTCGATGCTCGAAAATGCTTTTGAAGCTAACCTTTTAGAGCATTGATTGTGTTTTTTGCCACCTTTTCCGTGTATGTCATCCCGTGATGAAATTTTACAAGTAGTCAAAACACTTATCAATGTTTAGCACAAAAAACTCTGATTTTTTTCTTCTAATTTACGTGATTTAACTGTTCTTCCAAGTTTACATGAGCTCGGGATCAGAACAACCTCTCGCCCGACTCATAGGCTATCTCAAGTGGCTACTACTATGGAAGTTGGTCATTATGTTTGGCTGGTTAATCCCACCAAACAATCTTTGTATGTTCCCTACATTAAGATATAAATAATGGTCTTGTTCACCTTCACCTAAAAAAGGTTAACCCATTGATATGAAATTCGTGGGAATTTTATATGTGTTTGGGTGTGCGTTTGTATTCTTTGTTTGAACTTTGTATAACTCGTGGCAGTTTGCTTTTATATATTCCCTTCGTCCGAAAAACTTGTCTCAAACTTATCCCTCAAATAAATGTATCTAACACTAATCTATTTGAGGGACAAGCTTTTTTGGACGGAGAGAATATAAAACAGGCGAAAGTCTTTTTCAGTTTGTAGAAGCTGACCAGCTATTGTGCTATAAAAAGGAGACAAAAAGCACATGCAAATTTAGTTTTGGGTTGGTGTTTTGGGCTTTTGGCTTCCCGAAAAAAAAAGAAAACGGAAAATGAAAAAGTGGAAGCGTGGTCGGCAGGATTCGAACCTGCGCGGGCAAAGCCCACATGATTTCTAGTCATGCCCGATAACCACTCCGGCACGACCACCTGTTGCGATCAGTCTCGGAATTGGGAGTAGAGTACAGAGAACTAATTTTTGTCTAGGGAACGCTGGCGATAAATCAAGCATGCAGCCTGGTGCCAGACAAACAAGTACGTACAACAAAGCCATTTCCAACGTACAGTATGTGATAAGATATCTACAAAAACCCAACATATAGATCGAATGTACACTTCAATTTCAACGCGAGACTACATCGCTGTTGTGTTCAAACACACATCATTCACGAAACACGTATCAGAACTATACTCCTCTCCAGTAAAAAAAACCATAGCATCAGCTCCTAATTTGATTTTGCCGCCCATGTTGTTGTTGAGACGAACCTCCTGACGTTTTCTTGGCCGACGAGGGGCCGACCATGTATGACCCGAACCCCCACACGGTGATCACCAGCGACAGGATCTTGAAGCCGCTCATGGGGTCGTGGAACCACACCACCGCCGCCACGCTCGTCAGCGGCACCCTCACCGCGTTCAGCACGCCGGCCAGCACCGTCGACCCCAGGTACACCACCCCCGTCGCCCCCAGCACCCCCAGCTGGAACGTCGCCGCCGACCACCCCATCACCATCGCGTACCCCGCCTTCCCTCCCCCTGCGGCACTGAACCCCGCGGCCTCCCGCCGCATCGCCGCGAACCCGTCGGTGGCCGCCAGCCCCGCCGACGTGAACGCGAACGCGCTCAGCGACACCGCCGCCTGCTGCTCCAGCACCACGTGGAAGCGGGTCGCGGCGGCACCGTCTCCGCTGCCGTTGCTGAGGTGCTTGTCGAAGACGAGCTCCGAGAGCGCGAAGATGAGGCCGTGGAGCGCCGACCCGGCCACGTCCAGCGCGAACCCGAGCGCGTACTGCCGGCCCGTGACCCCCGGGTACCGGTCGGACCCCGAGTCCAGCGCGATGATCACCACGCCGGCGGTGATCACCACGATGGCGTTCAGCGTGGACAGGCCTATCCTGTTCTTCTTCCCCACGATGAGGCGGCCGAACACGGCGGAGAAGGCGAGCGACGACGCGGCGACGAGGGACGCCGTGGAGGCCGGAAGGTACGCGTAGGCCCAGGCGTACATGAGGTTGTCGGCGGCGCTGAGCAGGCCGAGCAGGGCGTACCAGAAGCAGAGCCACGGCGACGGCGGCCACGTCGGCGACGCGTCGCTGAAGAGGTAGCAGGGGAGCAGGAGCAGCGCCGGGATGGGCCAGCCGGCGACGGCGGACCACGAGAGGATCCACTTGCTCTGGCCGCCTCCGTTGTAGTAGAGGCGCGAGAGCAGGCTGGCCGCCGGGAACGCCGTGAGCATCGCGCCGCCGCTGAGCGCGAGGAGCGCCCAGAAGGAGGCGGGCTTGCTGCGGTACGCCGCCGCCGAGGAGGCCATGAGCGAAGACGCTTTCTGGCGCAGCGAGACGCTTGGCCCTCCGTTGCTGGTGATCTCCGAGCCCGAGCCCTCCATTGCTGCAACTCATGCCCAACATCACAGATCAAGAAATTCAGGTTTGCTGCGAGTAACTGAAAACTAACTCTGAATATGCAAGGTGGTTCACGAAGTGTTTGTTTCCAAAGACTTTTTTGTGTAGGATTAGAAAAAGTCCTTCTTAGAGACTTTTTTTATCAAACGGGAGAGACTTTTTAGCGACTAAACTAGGTATTTGGGACTTAATGAAAAAGACTCTCAAGGAGAGTCTTTTTTGGACTTTTTGAAACTTTTTCAACAATGTCCCTCCATGCATTTAATGACCCGCCACCCATGGTGTTGTTTGATTGTTATTTTTTTATATAATAAGGGCAATATGGTCATTTAATAACCTTTAGAAAGGGACTAGAGACTTTTTAATCTCTGCAAACAAACAAGAAGGGACTTACTAGAGACTTTTTAGTTGGGACTAAAAAAAGTCCTAAGACTTATGAACCAAACAGGGCCTCAGTAGAGCAGGGAGTACAGCTAGGCCAAAATTTACCTAAAGATTACTCCTAGGTAAATCAAGCCCCCCAAAATCCACCGTATCATTGCTTTAGATTGCCGTTCAACAATCATTGCTAGTACTAGTATATATATACTGTATTGTTTAATCAATAATAAAAAGAAGAAGAAAAAGGTTTGTTTGGTTCTTGGCTCCCCT
The DNA here is from genome assembly GCA_034509565.1 of Triticum monococcum. NCBI lineage: Eukaryota > Viridiplantae > Streptophyta > Magnoliopsida > Poales > Poaceae > Triticum > Triticum monococcum. The sequence goes on from CM067845.1 coordinate 582,390,454, forward strand.
CCCCACACTCTGCTCCACTGTAAAGCCACCGCAATTGATTGGCAATCAATCCTGAGCAATAAGTGGTAGGGTAGATTTCACAAATCTGGAACCAAAAGAACCCAACTAATTGCTGGGCGTCCGTGCCCAGGGCCAGGAACCTTGGATTGATTCAACCGTTTCGCCCTAGGCAGGGATAGGAACGGATAGGATGGAGCAGAGAAGAGAGGCAACCAACAGAATTCCGGTCCGGTGAGCGGGGGCCGGATGGCGTGGTGGGCATCACCGCTGTCGCCGGATGACGAAGGGAGAAAGAAGTGGGGGAGAAGCGAATCGGACCTGCGAGCGGGAGCCGGATGGCGTTGTGGCGGAGGCCATCGCCGCCGTCACCGTCCTTCTCCATCGCCGTGTGGTGTGGAGCTAGCTTAGGGGCACAACTAGCCTGGAACACAGCGACGACTCCCAGCTCATCTAATTTCTGTGGGCGAGCCTTGAGATTGATTGATTGATTGATCTATGAGGATACTACGACGATGGTAGGTGGAGTCGCAGCCGCATCGGAGCGTGCTCAACGTGGTTTCCTTTTTTTTGCGGGTGAACGTGGTTTCTTTGGTCTCTCCCTACTCTATTTCAGGAGGATAATGCGCCAGCGTTTTTAACGTGTTTGGGCCTACACAATAAACCAGGACTCTCTCCAAAAAAAAAAGGATTATCTCTAGTCTTTTTGTAAGGAATTTTTAGGGTATTATCTCTAGTCGCAGCCGCGGACCTAGAATGATGCCCCAGTTTAAATTACACTAAACATTATCATAATCTCAATAAATAGTCTGAAAATAGCAACAACTTTGATGAGTACTCAGTGTCAAATGTCTAGTAAAATTTATTTTGTAATTTTGAAGGGGGTGCCATGGCATCCACGACACCCCCATTAGACCCGGCCCTGTCTAGTCGGCCCCTTCAAAACCGTGAGAGTAGCAAAATAAGGCTAAGCGCACCTAGCCAAATTAAGTCTTTGGACAAGTACAAATTTGAAGGGATTTTTTCAAAAAGGCAGCCCAAGTATCTTGTTTTTACTCCTTCGACGTCACTTATCTATCTATATTTATATCAATATAAAATGACCCAAATGGATAGATCTAAACCATCTTGACCGTCAAATCATACTATCTAGCGGTTCAAATCGTTCCAATGTTGAACACCGAACATGTTTAACATTCTAATTACCCATCACTGCTATTGGTTATAAACACGTTTTGACTCAACGCTATTTCTTGGAATCTACCATGTAATTAATATCCTACCATTCCTGCGAAAAAGTAATTGATATCTCATCAAATACCAACGTGCAACAGATATATCTTATCTAATATAACGTGCAATTAATATCCTACCTAATATAAACGTGCATTGCACGTATATTATTACTAGTGAGTACAAAATTTCTTCTCCTCCTATCCACATGCCACACCTCCGCCACTGGCCGCCGCTACCCCGGGTACCTGAAAAATGTAACCCCCAACCCCTCCTCCCCCCCCCCCCCCCTCCCCAAAAAAAGCCTCCGACGACCCTCACCGACACCAGAATGACGCCGGCGATGAGGAATTTCATGAAATCGTGTTCTATACGATGGTGGTTGTGCTTGTGCGCCTGTGTGTATGTCGACGGCTATGTGTGAACACCTCCGTGTGTCGCGTTAGATGCAGGACATGTTGTGTGTGTGTGCGCGCGCGTTAGCAGCAAAAGAAAAGCGGAAGGGTGTCGGCTAGATCTGGCATTGGTTGGAACTGTTGGTGCTCAACGAAGCGGAGTTGTGATGCACGGGGTGGCGAAGTTGGGAGGCAGCGAACTGCTGGAGATGAGTGTGGCTTCTGTTGGAGCTGCTCGAAGACCTCCATGGTGAGCTCCAGCGAGTTGAGCCGCGTGCAAAAAAAATTAGGTGGTTTGCACACGTGCAGCTCGACGGCGCGTGGCTTCCCAATCCATCCAGTTCACCGTCTTATATGTGTGTTGTGTGTGCCCGACATGCTTTTAGGTTGTGTGTGCATTGAGTGTTGCATTGTAAGTGTTTGATTAAATGCATGAATGAAATATAGGCTATAGGGAGTTAAATTAGAGGGTTTGGTTAGGTCCGGCTACCGTTTAACTTCCGAATTATAAGGAGTTAAGTATGTAGAGTTGATTTTATAAGGAATCGACTAAAGATGCCCTTATGCTGGTTTTCAAAACAGGCTACAAGGACAAGACAACACCGTCTCCCTTTTACCTTCATTCCTTATCACGTATAATCATGACAGGGAGGGGCATGTCTCTGAAGATGGAATAAGGTTCTTCCCGAGTAGTATCGGTCCAAACGGTGCATTTAGTATCATTGGAAGGAGGAGGTGTGTCTCTGACGGATCTCAACGGGATTAGATCGGTGTTTGTTGTCGATAGGTCTGCTTGGGTCGGGTCTTCGTTCATCTGTGTTCGGATGTCTACATGTTAGATTCTTCCGATCTACGCTTCTCTTCATCGACAACGGTTGTTGTGCTGGTGTGTTAGTTTTTCGGGGCCTTAGCATGAAGGCTACTTGACTGTCTACTACAATAAAGTTTGCATCGAAGGAGGGGCGATAATGACGGCACACCTTCTGTTCATTTCATTGCTTTGTAGTTATCGCTAGGTAGTCTACGGATATGGATATAATTTTTCGTTACTTGTATTGCTCTTTATACTGCCATGATGTTTTTTTTTGCAGGTGAATACTGCCATGATGATGTTTGATGCCCTTACGACGAATTTTCATCTGACGATTGTACTATGTGGGTAAATTACCGTGTATCAAATTGCTACGTCAGAAGGTTACGATTTAAATGACACCTGGACGTGGCCCATCGTGCCCGAGCTGACAGGCGACGAAATCATGGACGAGGAAGAGGAGATCCTCATCAGTGGCATCCAAGAGGAAGAGATCGACACCACCGGCTGGTACCTTGAGTCTTGCCATATCCTTGAGTCCCGCGGCGAGCTGCTGCAGGTGTCCGTCCTGGTCGAACAAGACAGGAGCTTCATATATGAGGACGCAGCGGCCCAGGCGAGCGCGTTGGTTGTGTGGGTGCACGCGTTGGAGGAAGAGGCGGATGCAGACGGTGGACGGACGGTGATGCGGTGGGCAAGGAGGGATGGTCGGAGCTTCGCCGACCGGGTCATGTTCTTGGGGTTCCCGACCAGCTTTGCCGTGGAAGCCACGAGGTTCCGGGGCGGGGAGGACGACGCGAGCGGCGGGTGCGTCTACTTGCTCCACCACAGAAGGTTGGAGTTGCATGGCTTGGCATCGCGTGGCGTGTTCAGGTACAATCTTCTCGACGGCATGGCTAAGTTCATTGAGCGCCTGCCTCTAGATCTGGAGTGGAGCGGCCAGAAAAGTGAGGCTTGCATGTGGTTCATGCCCCAGCCTTCCATTGCTCCCATCCAGGTACTTATCGAACTCATCATTTCGTATGTTGGTACGTGATGGTACAACCCAACATATAGAAAATAGTTGCTATAATAATTTTAACTTTTGCACATTACCGACAGCCCGGGTGAGCTCGCTTATAGTATAGGTGTATCATATGTATGCATGTCATTGTCAAGTAGCCTGATAAACGACTCACTTGTTTTTCGCCAGGTAATCAGAGAAAGGCTAGAGGGGGCAGATCATCCAAATGTGAGAAGAATTAGCACTTGCCGCATGAATAGACAACCAAAACAGCCCAAGGTGCCCTTCTTCAGTTTCCTCGTGCAAAACCTACCTCCAGGCGTGGACAGCTCTCGGCTGTGCTCCTTCTTCGGTAAGCACGGCCAGGTTTCCGCCGCTGAGGTGATCTCACCAGGGACGGCACGTGTTACCATGTTCATGGAGACGGTGGACAGACTAGATGACGCCGAGGCCATCCTCGATGGGCTGGTCTTGGATGGATGCACCCTGACGGTGAAGTGGTGAAGACAAAGGCGCCATTTGCCAATGTCCAAATGGCCACCTACTAATTAAGAGCAAGTACATTTTTTTGTAAAGGCATCATTCTCTTAAATTAATCTTCACACCATCTTGATATTACAATTAACATCATCTTTTAGTGTTATATCCAGTTCAGGTTTCTTCATTAGCCGCAAGCTTGATGTGCCTCGCCCAGGTCCTCTTTTGTTTCTATGAGCGAGGACGAGGAGGGGCTCATGTTATTCTCAAACATGAAGAAACCTGAACTTGGGGTGCTCTAGTTATTTCTTAGCATTCGCATCTTATTTCACCAGGAGTACTTGGTCCTACATGATTGATGTAGACTTCCCCTCGGCATACATGATTGATGGTAGTTCTTCATGGTGCATTTTGACACAATACGCGCGGAGATATACAAAATTATATGGCGTGAGGCTCTGGCCAGCTGATCCGCACGTGAGATCGGCCGCATGGACTTCCCACAAAAAGTTATCGTAGAGCGTGTTATGAGGGAGCGCATGGTGGTGGTTGGCTTGGGGAGAGGAGGTTTTGGGGGGGGGGGGGGGGGGATCCTTCCGGTCGGCCAAGGAAGAGAAGGTGGGTGCGGCGGCGGCGGCACAGAGGTGGCCGGCCGATGTGTGTGGGTGGGAATCGGGACAGAAGAAGAAAGAAACGGAGCGGAGCGGGCTTGGGCTGCGGTTTTGTGGGCTCCTCTCTCTTTTTCTGTGCCGCGCCTAGCGTTATTAATTGCATTTTTGCGTGTGCACCTATATCATTATTACGCTCCAAAAGAAACGAAGCGAATGGAATTCCTGCGTTTTCATTGCTCAAGTTGCTCTTCCCACGGATTGCCCCCCTTGATCCGATCCAAGCCGTTCCTTCTTTCTAGATCCGACGGCACAGACCCCATGTCATGTGGATCACGCCCAATAAAAACCTGTCAAAGCTTTTTATCGCTCCTAAACACTCCGGCCCCAAGTCTTTTGGTGGATTGTCACAAGACTAGGAAAGGTAATCTAGCAAACAACTTCAAATACAAAAAAAACATGAAACTAAAAATTGATGTGTCGCATGGGTCAAAAAACCGAATACGCTACCGCTGTGTTTGTCCAAGTTATTATGGGTCAAAAATCTCTTCTCTATTCGAGTTGTATGTTTGAGTTTGTAATAAGGGGGTGGGATCGGAGAAACGGTTGTTGCTTGTGTTGGAATCAATGGAACCGGCATGTTTATCGAAGACGACGAGGATATCAAAGAGGGGAGTGTCGGGCATGAACGCGGGGGAGGAAGCGTGGATGTTGAGGGCCGGGCATGCCGGAGGCTGCGAAGACGCCAGCGATTAGTTCCAATTTGGAGTGACGGCGTGCGTGCTCTTTTGCTGTTTTGTTGTGCTGGTGAAAAGAATTGGCTTTTGCTTGGGGAGGTCCGGCGACTCAGTTGAGTTCCCGGCGGATGGCTAGCTCGGTCGACATCTTCACGCGGAACGCCGATCGATCGTCGGCCGCCTAGAATCGTGGAAGAGGCGGTCGGAAACCATGGTCGGGCACTACGATTGCGTTTTGATTTGATTTGAGAAAGATGGGCTCATTTTTGTCCCCTTGGAGATGCATGTGATGTGCGAGAAGCAAGGAGAAAGAAGGATCGGGAAGGGGGAGTCGGTAGCTAGTTTTGATCCTCTGATTTTCCTGGGTCGATGCATGCATGCAGGTTCTTGGCCGCCCTTCCCAGCAGAGGAGGAGGAGGAGGAGGCAGAGCCGCAAGTCAACGGTCCTGGCATGGAAGTTGGTCCACAAACCGTTGGAGGGGTACAGCGAGGACGAGTACCTGGTGATGTCCCATTGACTTAATGTACCTGGCGCTAGTCGGCACATTAAGTCAATCTACGACAATCGTTTCCTGGCCGCATACCTTACGTGTCGACGAAAGGAAGGCCACTAGCGCGCCAAGCCAAGCAATCACGTAGTCAGCTCGTTGAATTGTTCAAGCTAGAGCTAGAGAAAAGAAGAAAACTTTTTTTCTTTTGAGGAAGAGAAAGGAAGAGTACTTAGTAGGAGTACCAAAATTGTGGGGCTCCTGGACCATCTGGTACACGAGGCCGTAATAGTACTTTGTAAGCATCCTCCTCTCCTCTCCGATTACTTAGGGTTAGGATCAGGGTTCACTCGATTTGGGAATTAGGGACTTAGGTGATTTTTGAGCCAGTGCTTCATGGATCTGCAATGATTGGATGGATTCTTTGGTTGATTTAGCTTGCACCGTATGTAGGAAACACCTGACACCATCCGTGAGCGACTGTTTTGTGGCGCCTGATGGAGGAAGTTCCCAAGTCTATGCGGCAAAAGATGATGCCGAGGAAGTGTGTTGCTTTTGAAGATGCTAAGACTGGCGGGAGGTTCTATGTCTGGCTTATGCAGGTGAGTAACCAGCAGTAGTACGTGACGTCTTACTTGTTCATTGGTAGCACAAGTGATTGTTAATTAGATAGATTACCTAACATATGAAGCAGAAGTATGTGTAGCACGTTAGGCATAGATTGATCATATGCTAGCTTCTAGGGTTTAGCCTCTCCGATCTCGTGGTAGATTAACTCTTGTACTACTCATATTATCAAGAATAAATCAAGCAGGACGTAGGGTTTTACCTCCATCAAGAGGGCCCGAACCTAGGTAAAACATCATGTCCCCTGCCTCCTGTTACCATCCGCCTTAGACGCATAGTTCGGGACCCCCTACCCGAGATCCGCCGGTTTTGACACCGACATTGGTGCTTTCATTGAGAGTTCCTCAGTGTTGTCATCATTAGGCTTGATGGCTCCTTCAATCATCGATAGCGATGCAGTCCAGGGTGAGACTTTTCTCCTCGGACAGATCTTTGTATTCGGCGGCTTCGCATTGCGGGCCAACTCGCTTGGCCATCTGGAGCAGATCGAGAGTTACGCCCCCGGCCACCAGGTCAGGTTTGGAAGCTTAAACTACATGGCTGATATCCGTGGAGACTTGATATTCGACGGATTCGAGCCCCTGCCCTGTGCGCCACACGGTCACGATGAGCATGATTTAGCTCTACCATCGGACAGTGTTCAGGAGATCGCGCCAGCAACCGCTCCGACCCTCAATTCGGAACCAGTTGCGCCATCCATGGACGGGTGGATAAACCCCGACACGGAGGCCATATCCTCAACGGCGATCGAGCCGAATATGGACCTTACCCTTCACGAGAGCCGTGATGCCAAGCTGCCGGATCCTTCCCCGGCCACAGACTCCGAACCGCCTGCGCATGTGCCTATCGAATCTGACTGGGCGCCGATCATGGAGTTTACCTCCGCGGATATCTTTCAGCACTCGCCCTTCGGCGACATATTGAACTCATTAAGGTCTCTCTCCTTGTCAGGAGAGTCCTAGCCGAACTATGTCCGGCAGGATTGGGATGCGGATGACGAAGAAATTCACCGCCCACCCACCACCCACTTAGTAGCCACCATCGACGATTTAATCGAGATGCTCGACTTCGACTCCGAAGACATCGACGGCATGGACGACGATGCAGGAGGCGAACAAGAACCACTGCCCACATGGCACTGGACAACCACCTCATCATATGACATACTAGACCATGATGGCGCGCGTTGTTGCGCCCTTTCATTTGTAAGTTTAGATGATATGATTTTCTATAAGTATACTGAGGTAAAAAAGATAGAAGTATTTGTAACTTAGGAATTTCAGGAATTTCAATGATAGAGATTGCAGTTTAAATGTATCATTTCTGCAGAAAATGTCAAAAATTTGTAGCATATGGACAGCAAGATTTAATATACTCCTACTGTAACAAAATATAAGATGTTTTTTTGACAATATGGCAGTGTAAAAAAGTATTATATTAAATTATGGAGGGAGTGTATTATAAGATTTTTCGCCATGCACATCCATTATTTAATCTCAAGATGATATAATGGCTCAGTTTCACGAAGGTGCTCATAGGGGTAGGGTTTGCGTGTGTTTTCATTGAGATGAGTGTATATGCGTATATATGAGCGCCATCTGTATAGTGTTCTGATAAAAACATATATAAGAAGTCAACTAAAAGCGGTTTGTTATTTGCAAGTCCATCATGCTCTCTTAAACAATAGACTACAGAAATTTAGCAGTTAACAAAATATTCATCCAATCAAAGCTTTTTAGAATCATAGTAATCAACCATAATTTTATTGTGAGGTCACATTTATGAGCTATCTTCCATGCAAATTAAGAAATTAACACAAGTGAAAATTGAATAGGCTCTTCGTCTGAATGGAAATCCAAGTCGTTTGCTTTAGAACATAATTTATATCTGATACCATCCATATATTCTTGGAGTGCAGTAAGAAAAAAATGCTTCTAAAATCCAATGGCCCAATTGATTTTGTATCATATATAGTGGTAGGATCAAGTGACCACCAAACTGCCAACCACTACAGGATATCCAATTATCCATACCGAATATCAAAAGTTGATCCAGCAAGTGAAAGGAATTGGAAGTTTAATAATGGTACTCTATCTATTTTTTTCAGAAACACATATCATCTGAGACAAGAAATTGTTGAAGAATGATAACTGCTAACGAACTGCCGTACAATTTTTTTGAAAAAAAGAACTGTTGTAGAGAAACCAACAGATGCACTCACTCAAATATGGAGCAGCTCATCTTCACGGTAAAATTTTAAGCTCTTTATAGTTTATTAACATTCAAATTATGCAATACCTGCAGGAAAGGGCAACTGATTACCTCGAACATGAATTGGGAAATGATGTCGTAAATTATTTCCCATATATATAAATAGCATTAACTCGTTCTTTACTCTGCGGTTTTTCTTTTCCCTTGCTCTGCTAGCTGGGCTTATACTTCAGTTTTGAGAATCAATGCATATATACATCAAATAGCATTAAGAGAAAACATCATACCTTCACCCTTACCATTCCTACCAAGTGAGACATCCGCCAAAATTGTCAGACCTGAAAATTATAGAATTAAAATGACCTTTTTTAGGGGTGAACTAACATGAATTGATTTGTGTAAAGAAAATACATTCAACTCCCATCTGCGCCGTCCTCACGTTGTAGTAAGAGGGTGTTTGTTTTCAGGGACTTATTGGTCCCTATAAGACCCATCTAAACCAAACATGAGGGACTTATAGAGACTTAAAATGGTCATTTGAGACTTATGAAATAAGACTCTTAAGGAGGGACTTATAGGGACTTATAATTGTAACATGGTCTTATAGAGACTTATAAGTCCTAGGAACCAAACATGTAGTGACTTTTTAGGGACTTGGGACTTATAAGTTGAGACTAAAAAAAGTCCTATGACTTATGAACCAAACAGGGCCTAAACCACCTAGGCACCTACGAAAAAGGCAATCATCTCCGTCGTTTCTATCTCTATGTATACACCGTTGCCATAGAGCGCCTCCTCCGAATCCCGGCCTCTCCTACCACTGCCGAGCCCACCCAGGAGTTGACCCCGGCGGTGTCCACCACGACGCCTGAGTTTGCCGAAGGCGGCACACTGGAACCTGCGTCCGCAGACGGCTCCTGTCCATGGGCAGGGTCGACGCAGTTCCTCGACCCCGGCCTATCTCGCGGTCATAGGGCGAACCCTAGGTGCCGCCGTCATGACCTCCTGGCCGCGACTCCTCACGGCGCCGATGACCACCCGTCCGGTAACCAAGCCTGTGTCCACTTCGCCTACAGTTATGCTCGCACCTCTCTCCCTTTCTGTTGCACCACCGCTAGCTGCTGTATGGAGGTGTGACATCTGATTTTCGGGGTGTCGGACTGTTGATTAGGCAGACACGGTGCACCTCGGCGCTAACACGCGATGCAGGACGGGTACACACACAATAGCGCTCAAGGTGTTTCGAAGAGCAGGGTATTTTTGTGGTTAAACAGGCATCTGACGCAGGGAAGGGGATGTGAGCGTTCTCTAACCATGTACAGTAGTTTATCTGAAGGGTATATATAGAAGATATTTCCTATTACCTGAACCTTTTATCTGGAATGCATGGACTGCTAGAGGGCTGTAGCCTGTAGATGCACTACGGGTTTGCAAATTGTGATGATATGAAAATAGGGATCACTCCCATCACCTCAAGAACTGCACCTTCTACCATAACTGAATTCAGTATTGTTAAAAAACAAACTGAATTCAGTATTAATGGTTAAGCTATGTACTAATATTCCTATTATTTATTTATTTATTTGTGATGCAGTTAAGCAGCTGCTTTCTTGTCTGCATGAAAGACGATATTCATTGAGGGAATTTATGATACTTTCGGAATGCGCTTCCATGAGCAAATCTGTGTCAATTCACAATGTTTGAGCTACCGGCAGTTACATTCGAGGAACTAATGGAATTGTCCCCATCCTGCGTGTTTTAGTGATACTGCACGTTGTGTTGATCAAGGTGGAGGAAAGAGAAAAGGTAAGTAGCATCAGTTCGTTGGACCCAATTTACATATTCTTAATGGTTCTATCTTTTAGGTTCATTTGCTATATATTTGGAGCCTTGGCATGCTGATATTTATGAGTTCCTTCTTCCTTGATTTGAGAAAGAACCATCGGAAGGTAAACATTCTAGAAGTAATACGTAACACACTTTCAGGCAGAGATACCCGAAACTGATTACCAGTTTGGATTTACTTTTTCCGCACTGGATCACCACCCTCATGCTATTGATCTCTTTGTTCATTTATCAGGAACAGTAATTTGCAATGGGAAAATCATTTTAATTAATCTGAATCAATTGTTTATGTACAATTAGTTGTTCATGTTTTTTTTATTATCTCCTGTATTTTTAGTTGTTCAAGTGCTCCATATCTGCTTGTCCACTGTATATTTGTAAGAGGGTGATAACAAGAGTGGATCTCTCAAGCTAAATTAGGCTTGATGCTTCACACCCGCCGATACAATTTGTTTGGTTTGGTAAGGCCCTGAAGCATTTTACAAACTACAGTTACAAAATTAATATTGGCTTTGTTTTCTATTCTTTTCGTAGCCATCAACTTGTCAGAATCATTCAAACAAAAGAAAAATTCTTTGGCATATGCATGGTTCATGAATTGTGATAAGCAACACCTATTATCAACCATTGCTGTTAAATTTGAGCATCAATGAGAAATAAGGTGACATTGCCAAAGTGCAGAGTTTTTCCAATTCCTCTTTAATTACTTCTGATCACCAACCATTTGGTTTTAAAGTGCGAAATATTGCATTGGGGATATCCCTTGTGTAACCGGAGAATATTTTGTCATATGAGTAGTTATTTTTATTCCAAACCATGCAATTAGAGGATTCAGAATTCCTCGCCAGGGAGACGCTGTTTATGTCCATGCTATTAATTCTCTTGCTATTAACGTCTAAGAGAACTTCTCTTGCCGGAAGGGGCAGAGCTAGAAATTTTATTAATGGGGGGCCAATGAAACATGTAAAGCATCAAAGGGGCCATCCATAAGAATTTAGACATCAAATTCATTAACTCACATAGTATTTTGGGGTAGCTTGAGAAACTTTTGCAGTGTGGGGGGAGCCATGGCAGGGCACTTTCGCTCAATTTTTTTTTACAGCAGGGCACCCACGAGCCGCTCGGTCTGAACCGAGCCAGAGCCAAGACGAGCCGAGCCTCCAAAAGCAGGCTCGTTCGACCACCGAGCCGAGCCGAGCTTAGCTCGTTCATGGCGAGTCAAAGGCAGGCTCGGATCAAGCTCGGCTCGGCTCGTGTCCAGCCCTAGCCCTAGCCCCAGCTCACTCTCGTTTTTGGCATATTACTGGGACTTTGGAGATAAACAACATACTGCTTAACATTCTTTAGGGATCATAAGCGATCTATGGCAAAGACATATGCCTAATTGTAGAATCGTGCAGACCACTGATACTAGAAGGGCTTTGAGGCCATGATTAAGTTGGAATTTGGTTTTACTTTCTGCGTTATATTTCCCATTTTCATTACAGGATTTCACTCCTATTACTCCCTCTATCCATCTATACAAGGCCTAACCCCAAATTTCATTTTTCCATCTATACAAGGCCAGATGAGATACCCAATGTGTCTCTCTTTTAATACTCCCTCGCAAGTCGTAAGCCCTCTTTGTGAAATCGCGCTAAATGCTGCATTAAATTGAATGCATGCAGAAAAGTGATGAGAGGAAGTTGCATGCCAGAGGTTAATAGAGGGCTAGGCATTTAAAGGAAGTTGCATGCAAGATTTTACACTGCTCCCAAAATCTGCTCCTCCTTTTGCGCACCAGCCTTGGTACGGGAGATTCAAAAGTTAGGCCCTGTAAAAATGGATGGAGGGAGTATGTTTATTTTTTTAGCATGGCCTTTTATCTACTACATTTCATGTAGTAAATAATGTTTCTGGCCAAAACATCACCCCTGTAGACATCTAATTAGAAGCTTGGAACATAGAAATAAGACTTACCCTTCAATAACTTGGTAGGTGTCAACTTGTTTGGAAGCTACCTTCATGCATATAATAAAGATGAGGTACTTTGGTATTGATCTTCGCTTATTTAGTTTTCCGTTGCTAGTGTTACAATCACTATAAAACCAAAACTGCTATCATTACTTTTGCCACTGTTACCACTACTATCATATTACTTTGCTACTAAATATCTTGCTGCATATATTAAGTTATCCATCCAGGTGTGGTTGAATTGACAACTCAGCTGCTAATACTTGAGAATATTCTTTGACTCCCCTTATGTCGAATCAATAAATTTGGGTTGAATACTCTACCCTCGAAAACTGTTGCGATCCCCTATACTTGTGGGTTATCACAACACATAAAAATTAGTCCCAACGTGATAGATATCCAAGAAGGATAAAGAAAAAAATGTCATGAAGATCATTGGGCAAAATAAACTTGATTCTTAGTAATAGTTTTGAGATATGATGATGTGATATGCGAGTCATCTTGATGAGTAATTATGCTTTAGTAGGAATATCGGTGTTAAGGTTGTGATTCCCTATGCATGCACAAAAGTCAATAATCATGCAATGAAATTATATCGTACTTATGGTGCATTATTCGGTGTAAATTATGCTTAATGCTTGCTTATGAGATTATTCGTTTCTTGGTTGGTCGCTTCCCAATCTTTTGCTAACCTTCATTTTGCACTAAGTATGACCTCTACTTGTGCATCCAAAATCCTTTAAACCAGTTTTGCCACATGAGTCCACTATATCTACCTATATGCGGTATTCTTTTGCCGTTCTAAGCATATTTGCATGTGCCATCTCTAATTTTCAAAATAAACTTCTCTTTTGTGTGTTTGTTTCGTTCGCGGAGCGGTGAGGGGTGGCTAATATTTTCCATGCTAGATGTGTTATTCTCAAGATGAGTGTTTATTGACTTGTCATTGCACGAGAGTAAGGCAAAGGTATTAGGGATGCCCAGTTCCGAAATGCAAAAATAAATAAATTTACTTTATGTTGTCAAATAATAAATTCCTTTGGAAAGTGTTGGTATGGAGGGCACCCGTGGATATGGTTAGCCATGGAAAGTGAAAGTTATGGTGGAGAAAGGAATAAACTTTATTTTCTATTTGGGAACCTCCTATGATATATCTATGCATGGAAAGTATTGGGAACTCTAAGTCGTTTTCGTTGGTGGGTTGGATACACCTCCCAAAATGTTTTTATCTCAAATTTTTTCGCTTTAAGCTCTGGCACCTCTACAAATCCCTACTTCCCTCTGCGAAGGGCCTATCTTTTACTTTATGCAATTTTTATTTTGAGTCTCCATCTTCTCTTATAAAAGCACCAACTAGGAGGCAATATGATCGTACTTAAGTATTGGGTGTAGTTAATATTCAAGTGTGTTTCATGAATGGATCAATGTTTGAGCATGACGGGCTAGGGATAACTTATTTTAGCGTTGATATTTTGAATGACATGGTTGCTTGTTGATATGCTTGAGTATCTAAATTATTATGTCAAAACTAGACTATTGCTTTGAATCCCATAAAAGTCCAAATGTCCATGCTATAAAGAAAAGAATATGATATGACATGATGAACAGCACTCCACATCAAAAATTCGGTTTTTATCACTTACCTACTCGAGGATGAGTAGGAGTTAAGCTTGGGGATGCTGATACGTCTCCAACATATCTATAATTTTTTATTGTTACATGATGTTTTATTATTAATCTTGGATGTTTTATAATCATTTTATAGTCATTTTATATCATTTTTGACACTAACCTATTGACATAGTGCCAAGTGCCACTGTTTTTTCCATGTTTTTTACATCGCAAAAAATCAATATCAAACGGAGTCCAAATGCCACGAAACTTTACGGAGATTTTTTATGGACCAGATGGAAGATATTGGGCCCTAGTTGCACCTGGGGGAGTCCCGAGGAGGGGACAACCCACCAGGGCGCGCCAGGAGGCCCAGGCGCGCCCTGGTGGGTTGTGCCCACCTCGGGTGCCCTCCGGACCGCCTCTTTGCTCTATAAATACCCCAATATTTCAGAAACCCTAGGGGAGTCAACAAAATATTCATCCAGCCGCCGCAGAGTCCAAAACCACCAGATCCAATCTAGACACCATCACGGAGGGGTTCACCACTTCCATTGGTGCCTCTTCGATGATGCGTGAGTAGTTCTCTATAGACCTTCGAGTCCGTAGTTAGTAGCTAGATGGCTCCATCTCTCTCTCTTGATTCTCAATACAATGGTCTCTTCGAGATCCATATGATGTAACTCTTTTTGCGGTGTGTTTGTTGGGATCGATGAACTTTGAGTTTATGATCAGATCTATCTTTTTATATCCATGGAAGTATTTGAGTTTTTTGATCTCTTTTATGCATGATCTCTTATAGCCTCGTATTTCTTCTCCGATATTTGGGCTTTTGTTTGGCCAACTTGATCTATTTATTTTGCAATGGGAAGAGGTGCCCGGTAGTGGGTTCGATCTTACGGTGCTTGATCCCAGTGACAGAAAGGGAACCGACACGTATGTATCGTTGCTACTAAGGATAAAAAGACGAGATCTATATCTACCGCCATATAGATAAATAGATCTTGTCTACATCATGTCATCGTTCTTATTGCACTACTCCATTTTTCCATGAACTTAATACACTAGATGCATGCTGGATAGCGGTCGATGTGTGAAGTAATAGTAGTAGATGCAGGCAAGAGTCGGTCTACTAATCTTGGGCATGATGCCTATGTAATGATCATTGCTTGGATATCGTCATAATTATTTGAGATTCTATCAATTGTCCAACAGTAATTTGTTTACCCACCATTTGCTATTTTTCTCGAGAGAAGCCACTAGTGAAACCTACGGCCCCCGGGTCTTCTTTCTCATATATTTGCCTTTGCGATCTACCTTTTTATTTGCTCTTATTTTCAAATCTACTAAACCAAAAACCCAATAATACCTTGCTGCAATTTATTTTATTTGGCGTTCGATCTATCAATATTTACAAATTTCTCCCGTCGACACGCCATTTCTGGCACCGTTACTTGTAAGTGCATCTAGTGCCACCCCTAGTTGGTTTTGGAGTATTGACGACAAACCTAGTTGAGGGACTAATGTGTTTGTGAGAATTGCAGGATAACACAGGTAGAAGTCCCTCATTGATTCGGTTTTCCTACCAGAGATGACCCCTAAAAATGTATGAAGACATTAAAGTCAACGGTGGTATATGAAGATATTCACATTGAAGACTATGACAAGAGAAGACACCACATGAAGCCTATGGAGCTCGAAGACTTAGATCTTTCGTAGTTCTTTTTCATTTGTGTTGAGTCATAGGAACCACCGTACTGTTAAGTGGGGTCCAAGAGAACCAGTCAGAATGACTGAAGTGATGCCTAAACAAAAAACCTATGTCTTCGAGTGAAGACTATGAGAGCAAATCTTGTCCAGAGTCGGACAAGTCAGCTTTACTTGTAGCCCAAGTAAAGTTGCCGTGTGGGTTTGAAATCTGACCATTGGAACACGTGTCAGTTTCTTAGTGACCCAGGGTCATTTCGGACAAATTAGGTCGGGTTGCCTAGTGGCTATAAATAGCCCACCCCCCTACAACCATAAACGGTTGGCTGCTCAGATTCAGAGTACGGCTTTTGTCGTTTGAGAGCAACCCACCTCGAAGCCTTTGAGAGAGAATTCCTTGCGAGGATAAAGCCCTAACCACCCAGAGCCAAAGAGAATTAGGCATCACTTAAGTCTTCTTGTCTGAGTGATCTGAAGACTTATTACACTTGAGGACTGTGCATCCTCCAGCCGGTTAGGCGTCGTGTTCTGAGCATCCAAGAGACATTGTGGATTGCCGGTGAACGAAGTCTGTGAAGGTTTGGGATTCTACCTTGAAGACTTACCAGAGTGATTGGGCGAGGTCTGTGTGACCTTAGCTCAAGGGGAATACGGTGAGGACTGGGTGTCCTGAGCTGCGTGTTCAGGACTAGGTGTCCGGGACTGTGTGTCCTTTGGTTTAAATACCTAGCCGCCCTAACCAGACGTACAGTTGTCACAGCAACTGGAACTGGTCCAAGAAATCTTTGTCTTCAACGAGTCACTGGTTTCATCTTTCCCTTCTCTTTACTTACTATTACTCTGTGTGAAGTCATTGTATGTTTGCTCAATCTTTTGTCTTCACTGAGTGACTGTGTGATCTGTTTGGCTTCTTAATATCTTCCTGCCTGATCCTTACTACCTAGCTACTATCAGTCATAGTCCTTTCACTTCATTGAATACATGACTATGGTTTATCTAGTGTAGTCTAACTTCCGCTGCATGGTAATAGGTTTATTTCTATCGTTTGTCTCCGAAACTCCCATGTTTTGAAGACTTTCATAAAAATCGCCTATTCACCCCCCCTCTAGTCGATATAACGCACTTTCATTACCCGAAAGGGATTGACAACTCCTTTAACACATCGGGTTGCGAGTGGTTGTTATTTGTGTGCAGGAGCTGTTTACGTTGTGTTGCTTGGTTCTCCTACTGGTTCAATAACCTTGGTTTCATATCTGAGGGAAATACCTACCGTCGCTGTGCTGCATCATCCCTTCCTCTTTGGGGAAAAACCCGACATAGCTTCAAGCGACGTCAACCTCCCGAGTGGAGGGTGTGCAAGTGGATGAGTTATGTCAGGGCAGCGTCGCTGGGGCACGTCCTGCTAGCAGTGGCGCTCGACCGGGGCGGCAGAGGGAAGAAGGAGCATGTACTGATGGTGGCAGCAGATGGGGATGGAGGCGGAGGAGCTCGGTCGGGGCAGCGTCGATGGAGCACGTCGAGATTGCGGCGGTGCTTGAACGGGGCAGCAGAGGGTGATGGATCGGGTCTTCGTCTGGCGGCGCTCGTGCGGAGCGTCAGAAGGAGAATAAGGCGGCGCTCGACCTAGGCGTTTGGGAAAGGGCGGTGTGGCCAGATGCTTCATCCCGTCGCCCGGCGAAGCGACCCGCACGGCGCACCGCGCACCCGCATGGCACACTAGCAGCAGGGTTGTGGTCGAGCGATTTGGCACTGTTGGGGCGAAGGGCCTGCTCGATTGGTTTGGGGAGAAAGGCTGATCGATGTGGCGAAACACACGAACCTGGATGAACCATGGGCATCCAAAAATGCTACGGGAGTAGCGGCCCTTGAGGAATCAGGCGATCGCGGTCCACGATGTGTTGGAGGGATTTTTACGTGAATCAGACGACCTAGAACGATTAGATCGCGAGAATGGATGGCTAAGAATCTGATAGCCTGAGAAGCCTCCTAAAATGCTCAGTTATAATGTCTTTAAATGTCCTACTGCATTGTATTTATTGGCATTAGTTATCTATAGTGCACATGTAGGATTGATATTTATTGGCATTTGGAATGTCCATCAATTTTGTGCTATGTGACTGAACATTATCTTAATAATTGTTAAATGTATTGGCCAATTTTTGTGCAATCCCTTCCACATGGCAACTGTTATGAACATATATGGAATCTGCTTCAACTGAATTCAGTTTTGAATGTCTATATTTTTTACATGTTATTTATTTGAACGGGGAGGTGTGAACTGTGGGAAATGCTCCATCAGCAAAATCAGGGCAGGATTAAAGACAAGCTGGCATATGAGAAGGAGTTAGCCAAGTTGATGAAGGAGAAGGATCATCTTTGCAGTGAGTATCATAAAATGGTGGATGATGTTACCAAGATGTTTGACTGGCAGGATGGTGTTGGTGCATATAGTTGAGCATAATATATTTAGATTTTTGTGCTTGCCAAATTAAACACTAGTTTTGTTCCGCATTTATTCAAGCCTTAACCGTAATTGTTTTTTAAAACTGTCTATTCACTCACCTCTAAGCGACATCCACACCCTTTCATCGGCTCACAACAGAGCTCACGATCTGTGGAGCCACAACGGTAGCTTGCGTGTGTGTCTCTCACGGGGTGGTGGCAAGCACACATGTGGCAACAAGGGCATCGCTACAACTCACACACGGGGTGGTGGCGCTTGACAGTGCAACCTACGTGGCGATGTAGGCACGTGCAAGGCTCGTACGCGGCTGACGTGGCACGACCATGGCCAACACATTGGTTGTTGCTTTGTACTTTCCCCAAAAGCGTTGAAAGTGACCAAGTCATGCCCATGAATTTTCAACTCTAGTAGATTGATAACCTTTTTTTATGGTAGTAGATTGATAACTTTGGTTCTTAACTAAGAGAAATACTTATCTTTACTGTATTGCATCATTCTCTCCTCTTTAAGAAAATTCCAATGCAGCTCACAAGTAGCAGTATGTTCTCCAACAACTCCCCCCACCCCTCACTCAAAAATCATCACAATGTTTGTATCTAAGTTATCGGGTCTGCAATGTGTCTGTTACCATACTATTCATATAAAAGTTATTGGGTGTGCATTCAACAACTTTTTTCCCCAGGTTATAATGCCAATAACTGTTTTTCTTAAGTTAAAGTTACCGTGGTGTTTGTATCTAAGTTATCAGGTTTCCGGTGTGTCTATAATCATACTATTTATACAGAAATTGCCGGGAGCGCGCGAGCGGCGATGCATGCATAGTTGGATCACAGGTTTTTCCAGGGAAAAAACATGGGCGGTTGGGAGCTCCATCGCAACCGCGGGCATCTCATCCAACGGATGTCGAGTCGATGGGCGATGTTTATATAGGGTGTTTATTACAAAAATCTAGGGTGTGTTGTCAACAACTTTTTCCCTGAGTTAAAAATACCACGGTGTTTATATATAATTTATCAGATCGGCGGTGCTTAAACTATCAGAGTTCAGTCCCCTTGTCAAGCACTTTTTTTCATTAAAAAGGATTAAAAATTGATGTAAAAAAACTATAAAGAGGTATGCCTCTCCTACTATAGTCAGTAACATGACGCACTAGTGAAAAAAAGAAAAAAGAAATGATATAAGCCTTTTTCACAATGCGGTAATAAAGAAGGATCAAATGTTCAGTTGTGTTGATGTGCACAATAGTTAACGTTAGCTCAGTTGCTTACCCTTTTCGAGGAAATCTTGGCGACCAGAGTTCGAATCCCACATCCTTATTTTTCTTCCACGGGATCGGATGGTTAGCGAATCGTTTGGATTTATTGTAAACTTTTGATCGATCAGAAGTTAGAATTATGGAATGAGTGAAATATGTTGTTATGAAATCTTTTTTGTAATCAGTGGAATGTGTATAAACTACTAGGTCGGCAAGAGGCCTTGTTGTTCCAGGATTATCATCATCATACTCATACGTAAATGATAGGTCCTTTTTGATGTAGGGCTGCTTTACGAGAGTTTTTAGTCTAGGATAGGATGGGAGGGGTGCAGTAGGGTCCCCTGAGCAGTGCCCCGGCGATCACCTTGTTAGCCGCCTCCGTGGGGTGGATGCCGTCCCAGCTGAGCCGCGCCGACGGGTGGCGGCACGCCACCGTGGCCCCGTCCATGCCGCACCTCGCGCTCAGGTCGAAGTTGTACTTGCCCCCTCCCGCCCCGCAGCAGGCCTCAAACGGAGCGCTAAACCCTAGCGCGTCAAGCCAAGCAATCACGTCCTCAGCTCGTTGAATTGTTCAAGCTAGAGCTAGAGAAAGGAAGAATTTTTTTTTTTTTTGAGGAAGAGAAAGGAAGAAGACTTAGTAGGTACCAAACTTGTGGGGCTCCTGGACCATCTTGTACACGAGGCCGTAGTAGTCCGCGTACATGAGCCTCGTCGAGTTGCGGTGCCTCCGCTGGAGGGCCTCCACCTGCTTCCGGAGCATCCAGTTGTGGTACTTGCTCAGGAGGTTGTAGGCCTTGAGGCAGCCGGCGTCGTCCAAGTCGCCGTCGCCGTCGCCGTCCCCGAACAAGGACAGGAAGATCGGCAAGCAGCCGGTCGGGAAGATTCCCGGGACGACGACGTGGACGGCGCCCAGAGCAATCAGTTTCTGCACAAAAATAATTCGCCTTGAGTCTTAATTTCTTGGCTAGCTGGAACATACTATATGCATGCAAAATTAATTTGCTGTCAATGGCATAGAAATACCTCCACGCCGTCGGCGATGGCACCAACGATCTTTGGGGTGTAGTTCATTGCCTGCTCCGGTGTCAAGCCACGTTCAAGCAGCTGCACGTTGTAGTCGTTCCCGCCGTATGCACCGAACACGAAGAGCGATTTCCTCACGTATCCTTTGCAACCTAGTTAGGAGTACATGCATGCAACACGTTTTTTTCTTTACCGTTCGGCATGAATTCATGATGAGCCTTTTTAAACGGCCGGGTTAAATTAAAATATCGATTTGTTCAGAATAGGTGCGTGCTCACTCTGCTCTGTCCCGCATATGGAGGGCAACAAGTCCTTCAACCATTGGATCTGCGTGTCTAGTGAGCCATGGTTCCACACCGGATTTTCAATGCCCAGAGATTTGTAGAAGGAGAAGTTCATGGCCGTGCCACCGGTGATGGCCATGTTTGCGCCCCGACGGAAATCTTTGCCTTTTGCTTTCGACGGTGGGAGTAATGGAAGCCCAAGTGCTTGTGCTGGCATCCATGCATGGACACAAATAAAATTCAAGTTAGAGTGAATTCCGGATTTTACCCCCTATTTTGACATTTTTGACACTAATTACCCCATTTAGCAGGATTTCATCCATTTTACCCCATTTAGCAAAAGTGTTGCCACAATTTACCCTATTTTATTTTTTGTGTGCATTCTAACCGGCTGGCATGCCACGTTGACAGTTTTTTCCTGCCTATTTTTCTCCCTACTCAACTCGTTTCCGGTTTCAATTATTATGGGGCGACTATACTTGATCAGTTTTATATTTCTTGCGCGAAGCGGATGGCAACCAAGATGTAGAGTGTTAGGCATATTTTACATGTCCGTGGATACAAGAATCCAGAGCCAAGAGATGATTGAGAGGGATTTCATTAGTTATTTCATTATAAAGGAGAAGATCAAGGAATTGAGTTCCAATTCCAACCCTTGGGACAATGTTTGTCATGAGAAGAAGGTGGCCAATGGGAACTCAAGCCACGGGAGGCGAGCGTGGCGCGCGGCCGACTTCGGCATTGTGCGTTGGACGTCATGCGAGCGGCCTCCATCGGGCCGAGCCGGTCGAGAGAAGCTGCACAGCCCGGTTGAGCAGTGAGAAAAATAGTTAGGAAAAATCACCGACGTGGCATGCCAGCTAGACCTAACAAGAATCCTTTTAGGCAACATCAAATAATTTTCGGCCATTTATTTTTCTGATCCAATGGTACAGATACGCCAATACTACAATAGAACTCTGGTAGTATATTTAGGCCTCAAGGGCACTATCGGTAGTTCACATTATAGATCACGCGGCCAGCTTGTGTTGAGTAATCCATGGGGAGGTCGCCCGGGCTGCCGCTCCCGCTGCTGGCGCAGTGGGCATGGTGGCTGGGGCACCACCAAGAACACATGGTGAAGGAGCGTGAGAAAATCAGAACACGCAGCTCTCCTTCAGGCGTGCGTTGCCTTCGTAAAGTTCAAAGTTATTTGTGTTGACCCGCAAATTTTTTTTTGCGTCCTAGTGTAATGAGTAATGCAGTTATGTAATAAACTGGAAGCTAAAATTCGTTATTGCCTACATGAAACAAGGATCATGCGTCTACTGCTTCCATCGGAATGACCAGACTAGGTACAACAGAGAAGCTGTGAGGGTGAGGATGATTGTGGCTGATGATTCAGCTCCTCGCTTGACGGAGGCAAGGGCATGCTATGACGCGAGATTGGATTCAGTCTATCGTGAGGGACGCGAAGGCATGGAGCAGCGATCGTCATGTGCGGCGGCGGCGGTGATCGATTGATTTTCCCCATCTCCATTGATCAGGGCACTGAGTCTATCGAGCGCTCAAAGGCAATAGAAGAACACGGAAAAGGTCCCAATTATCTGAACCAATGTCAAACATTAGCCTTTAGGAAAATCTATCCTTAAACCAACTCTGAGTGGAGCCATGTCAACCATTGGATCAACTTATATACTACTCCGTATACACATTGAATTCAGTTGCATGATGTACCGTAAAATATCTCCCTAACAATTGTGAGTGACTGGTCAGAATGCTCACAAAATTTTAAATAGGGTAAATTATGGTAACATTTTTCTTAAATTGGGTAAAACGGATGAAATCTCGCTAAATGGGGTAATTAGTGTCAAAAATGTCAAAATAGGGGGTAAAAACCGGAATTCACTCTTCAAGTTATAACAGACTTGTGTCTCAGTTGACGTGAAAGTAGATCAAACATTGAAACAAAATATCTCAACATAATGGTCACACTTTTCTTGCAGGAAATGAATTGTTTCTTATGCTAATTTTTTGGTTTAAAAAAGACAAAAAAAATCATTCATTTCCTTCATTTTATTGGTTGGTGAAAACAAATTGTTTTCCGGGATTGTAAGGCATTGTAGCAATTATTGTAGAAACTCTTTTTTGGCATTTATTTCCAAATGTAGTACGTGCATCTCTTAGTTAGTTAAACTACAAGATGCACCTAGTGGAAAAAATGGTTTTGCTTCTTTTTTTACACGCTTTCAACCAAACCTTTTTAACTTGGTCCAAAGTACCCAGGTTTGTATAATTTATGATACGCGTAAATATATATTATTATACTATTTACAAAGAAATCATTGTGAACTAAAAAAATGACCACAAATTTCAAAAAAAGTGTTCACTAATAAAAATGCTTACAAATTTTAAAAATGGTCACAATTTTTTCTAAAAAATGATGAATTAATAAACATGTTCATGATTTTATAAAAATATTTGTGAATTTGGAAAATACTCATGAATTTTAAAAATGCCCATAAATTTCAGTCATTACTCGACATATGTAATGTTAATTTGATCGATGCGTAGCATATGCCCCATAGTTATTTCTCAACTGAACTGATACAGAAATACTAGCAAACCTCATATGTTGAGGAAAAAGTATGTATGCTTTGGAAAACTTGCGTAAAAACGGATTGAATTACCAACAAAATCAACAACCACGCGGCCGTCGCACCACCGGCAAGACGGCCTTCCGAAGTAGGTCTCGCCGTACGGCGGGTGGGTGCAGGTGAGCACGTTCAACTCCGTCTTGTTGCTGCTGGCGACGCATATGTTGCCTGTCTCAT
Source organism: Triticum monococcum (assembly GCA_034509565.1). Taxonomy (NCBI): domain Eukaryota; kingdom Viridiplantae; phylum Streptophyta; class Magnoliopsida; order Poales; family Poaceae; genus Triticum; species Triticum monococcum. Next base: position 582,413,996 of record CM067845.1, read on the forward strand.
CCATCGAGTCACCGAAGGTGAACATGGCATTGTATTTCTTCGGTGCCGCCGCCGTCGACGATGTAGTAGTAGTACTGCTGCCGCCACCACTGGCCACCACCACCACCGTGATCAGTTGGATGACTAAGGAAGCCATGAGCAGCGATGACCCTATGTATAAGCTTGGGAGTTTCATGGTGACCTGAAAATATTTCGCTCGGACTTGTTAAGCTTAGTTGATGGTGATCTAATGGCGGCAATCGAGGTTGGCCCATATATATAGCCACGCTGCCGACTGTTGTCCTTGCTAAATTAATGCTGAACAGTTGGCCGTCAATAAAGTGTCCAGAGTGGTTGGATTGCAACACAACATCGAGGCTCTATCATAATACCCTGCTCGTTGGTAAATGCTCAACAGTTCACCGTCAATTGAGCTGCGAGAGTGGTTGGATTTCAACATCACTACTCCCTCCATCTAGGTGAGTAAGATATTTAGGCGCCGTTCATTAACTTTCCATCTCGATGCCCGCCCTGCCTTTGTTCATCAGCAAGCGCTTCCACCTCTGCCTCATTGTCTCCTGTGGAAACTCCTTTCCTCCTTTTTTTTTGCTCGGGCAAGGACCAATGCATGCAGCACGTTCATGCGGTTATTAGGCAAAAATAAAAACGTTTTGCATGCTATGAATTACGAGGGCATGCATGGGTAGCTAATAAGGCATCCTCTTAACTGCTGTGATTAAATGTTGTGCTTAAAAGAGAGAAATATTCTTCTTTTCCACCAATCTGCTTGCACCTAGGTCGTGATGCACCTTTTAATATAACTTATTCACCTAGACAGAGGGAGTAAAAGGGCTGGCCGCTTTAAAGCATGGTTAATGATACAACCAACGGCCGGCTATAAGAAATTGTCATGTCATCTACAGCCAACCTTTTAGCCGGCGCGTATAATAGTAAGTTTTAAATATGTACTAGTTTATCAATAGTTGGCCCACCTTACATCCTTACAAAGTGTCTTAGGTCTCGTGTTGCAGCTGGCTACTAATCAAGAGCCCGCTTCTATTCTCTTTCCTCTTTTCTTTCCTCCACCTAATCACAGATATATTATTCTATTCCTTATAGCATGCTTATGTCATCCTATTGTACTTGCTTTTACTGCGCGGTTGGTGTTGTTGAGTTTCTTAAAAAAGTAATCACTCTGTTTTAAAATATATGGTGTATTACTTTTTTGAAAAGGTAAATTTTTTAAGTTTAATTAAATTTGTAGAGAAATATATCAAAATCCATAATATTAAATCGGTATTTGAAGATTCACCATGAAATGAATTTCCATATTTTTTTTGTTTAATATTGTGATGTCGATATTTTTACTTTGAACTTGGTCAAACTTAAAGAGATTTCACTTTCTAAAAAAACTAATACCCCTTATATTTTTGAGCTGATGGAATATTTAGTTTGGCAAGTGGGGAGATGATAGAGTGTGTTTTATTTTTATTTTATAATGCATTGATTTGGTGGGTCTTTTGTGGTGTGATTCTGTGTTATCCGTTAACCAACTTATATTTATGTATGGAATTTTGTGTCAGTGGTTGCATATACTATGTACATTGGTGCTACAATATCACATGGTGGCATTTCTTTTTTCTAGGTGGTGGGAGTGTGCGTTGTATTGGTATGTTTCTATAGGCCGGCTGATGCTGATTAATTTGAAAAATCATTGGCCCAGTCAAAATCATAAACCAAATTCCAAATTGAATACTCAATTGAATGAAAGAGTTTCAAAATTAGGGAACATAATTAATGAATTAAAAGAATTGAATGGGAGAGTCTGAGAAACTATTGACCCGGTCAAAATCGGATGGCCCAATTCTAAATTGAATAAATTAATTGTGAGTTTTTAAAAATTAGGAAGCATAATGTATAGTATAAAAGATCTGAGCGAGAGAGCTGTGAGAAATTGTTAACCTGGTCAAAATTGGATGACTCAAGTCTAATTAGAGACCTCAATTAAATGTGGGCTTTTCAAAATTAGGGAGCTTAGTGTTATAGAGGATGCGCTGCCCGTCAAAGATCTCCTCTATGCCGCTCGGTCCTCCTTCTCTTCCCCGTTCCGCGGCCTTGTACGCAGCAAGAGGAGTATAGACACATATGTTTCATCCCCCCCCCCCCCCCCCCCCCCCCCCCGTTCCTGAGATTTTGGGGGCCGGGGCGAAAATACAATTTGGAGCCCCTCCCTTGTTATAAACATAATATATATATATATGCATGTTATGTTCAAATTTCCTTGTAAGATTCTTCGACGCAAAATCACTTGTGATTGTGTCAATGTCAATATCATCCAACGGTTAGTTCTCGATGCATAATCTTGCATAACCATTTAAGCCCTGTTAGGTCATTGTTTATCCTAAATGGTTCTTCAATAATTTCAAATTTGAAAAGCTTCTTTTTTTTGTGGGTAAATACTGTATTACTCAACTCGAAAGATTCATACAATCAATCATAGAAAGTTCTGTAGCAACTGAAGGCCCTGAGCCAATCCAAGTCATTGTTCTGCCCTCTAAACGAGCAAACTTAGCTAAGCTATCACTAACCTTATTCTGGCTACGATTGATATGAGTAATACAACAATCACATGCACAATAAATCTGAATAAATCTTTAAATACCGTGACTTAAATACTTCTTCAAGGGAGTGATTCATATCAAGCAGAACAGACAGATATTGAACATGAAACAAAATCCTCCTCAACTTCTAGAATTTCTTCTTGGCAACTACTTTTATCAAATTGTTTCATTCTCAAAGCACCAAGTTTTACTTTAAATTGTAGTAATATTGGCATACCTGAGATTGATTAGATTGACGTCTGTCATTGGACGCTTGGCGATGATGTGATGTGGATTTCTGGTGGCAGACACTCGGCGATGTACGTGTGCAGCCCGGCCGGCAATGTTATTTTCAGGGGTAGGTGATGTTCAACCCTCAGCGATTTGGGATCTGAGTTTGGAGCCAGAAAAGAACATAGAATATAGGGAATTAGGGATGAACTCACGTCACACAATTGTTTTTTTTTGGAGGGAGAATGTCTCACGATAGTTAAGGAATAAAGAGAATGAGCCAACGTGATTTATGTGCGTACGCTACTACCTGCCGTCCCTTCCTTCTAGGGGTTGGGCTACTTCTCTTTTTTTACGTGAAGCTATGGCCCATGAGATACTGTATACTTACCTTTATACGTACATTACACCTGTGAGGGAGCCCATGGATCTTGGGGGGGGGGGGGGGGGGGGGGGGGGGGGTTGTGACAACATCCATGAGGTGGTGGCGGCGAGATGGTGCGTTGACCTCTCCGACCTGGACCTACCTCGACGACGTCTGCTCCGGCATTGACAAAGTGCATGTGAGAGTTTGTGTCATCAGATCCGCTGGCTCTTTTTGAATCTTGACAGTTGGTGTGTTTATTAAGGAACGCAAGTGGCTAGCTATTGGTGCGGCGACTTCAACATTTTCTTCCGATTATTCTACAACATGGTTTATCTTCTCCAACTCTCTGTACGAATGGTGATGAATTGCAAGTCTGTGTTGCATGGGGTGATGGTCCAGCCGATGCTTCTTCGGCGATTTCTAGATCTCGTCTCAAGCGGTGAGTGGCTATTGCAGTATTTACATCACCTAAATACATCATATGTTTGAGTAGGAGTTTTACATCACCTAAATACATCATCCGTTGGAGTTGAGATTTTTTTTAGATGTAAAAAGCATATTTTTTGTGTGATGTAAATTATACAACACCTACTTTTACATCTCAAAAATACATCCTTATTTGAAGATGCCCTTTTGGATTATTATTATTCTAAAACAAAAAATGACCAAATCCAATAGTGGTATTCCTTTGCGTCTGTTTCATTTTCACCGTTGGATCTGCTCCATCTGGATTGGAGGGATACGATAGGTTGCAGTGTGACTTGCCTTCTATTTTCCCCTTCTTCCTCCGGCGAGATCTAGCTAGGGTTACGGCCACCGGCGCTTCCAGAGGTGGGAGGGATGGCGGAGGGCAGGTGGAAGCCGGTTATATGGATGCGTCGCAAGAGGCTCCGAGACGACGCGCCTACCGAGGCTGAGGCGCAGGCGGTAGTGGGCGAGAGCTTCGAGTTCGCCTTCGACAACGAGGCCTTCTCCGACAGGGTGCTGCGGGTAGAGGTCATCGGCAGCGAGGAGGAAAATGGTGAGTACAGGGCATCTGTGTCAGCGCCCTCTGGCCTATTTCGGGTTTTCAGTTCTGTTTGCTATTTCGAGCTCTACTCTAGAATTAAAATGCAGCAGATCTGCAGTCATATGTTTCGATGCAGCAGTAGCGTTGGTGTTCAAGCTACATCATACCATTCAAATTGAGAATTGCCACTGGGCGACTAAAAGGATTTAGAATAATTTGTATGTTATAGTTCTGTAGGCTGGTGAGATGCATGCTGTTTAAGGGTGCTTAATTGCTTACAAGTGATTGGTGTACCCTGTCAGTATGCAGCACAACACTTCAGCCTTGGATTAAGGGATATATAGGGTGATCAATTTGTTCACATCTTTCAGAAGAAAAATGAACCGAGGGGAAATTTGCTTGATGGCTAACAATCGTTATATCTCTAAATGTAACTCCAAGAGGTCCAAGAACAAACACAAGAACAGATTATATACTATGAAATGTGTCATTGACTTGTTGAATGTACACTTGGAACATGAAATGGTTGTTTCATGCAATGAGGATGTGTGTACTGAGGGGCTCCCTGTTCCGCATTTGAGTTCAACATTATTCTGTGCTTTGTTTTTGGTTCGCCTGCATTCAGTTGTTTTTTCATTGAACATTTACTGTATATATTAATATGCCGATAATCACTTGCCTTTAAGTAGTACAAATACATGTGGACCATGGTGCACACAGTATGTCACAGTCCGTTGATCAAATAGGTAGGGCCTGGTTGCCAGTTTCTTCGTTCGAGCAACATCCTGTTTACAGGCCAATCCTGGCAAGATAACATGCTACTGCTACTTGTTACTTTTGGAGGTATGAGATACTATTTATAATTTGATAAAATTAGACCGGTCTTGTTTTTCACTTTATTACATCGGGTGCAGTTATACAAAAACCTAATAAGATCCCTGGGGCAACGTTTATGATTACTGTACCCACTGACATGGGATCATGCTTATTATGACTTATGCAACCAAATTAGCATCAAGGTTTCGTGATGTTCAGCATTTTGTTGTATTTCTGAAGGTTGACTGAATGAATCCGCCCACATAGAGAACATGGTGCTTCAAATATTTTTGCATATTTCTCTATTAATCTGACCTTGGTATTTTTCAGGCGCTGATGGAAAAGGTATTGACTCCTCTTGTACCGTGATGGGTACACCAGTTTTACGGGTCAATACCATACATGTTAGTTCGGCGATTCTTGCTGCAAAAAGTCCTTTCTTTCTCAAGGTAATTCTGATGACCTGAAATAGATTTGTTATATAGTCAGTGGACTTAGCTTTCTGATAAGCTTCATGCTTCTTAGCTTTTCTCAAATGGCATGAAAGAGTCTGAACTCTGAGATAGCGCGCTTACAATTGCTGATTCAGGTAACAGTGTTTTAGTGTAGTACAATCTTCATCTTATAACTGATGATTCTAGTTTGCTATTGTTATTTTTAAAATATTGTTGATTTTTTAATTTAAAAGATGACTACTTGTAGAAGTTAAGAAACGATTACTTCTTGTTGAGAGGTGGACTGCTTTGGGGTTTCCTGCCACACTTTTTTTCATGACGAATTTGTTACTCTCATTTCCCCTATAGACCCTACACTGAATATTTTGTTTTATTATTTGCACACTATAGTTTTAACCAACTGATTCTTAAAAGTCACTGGTCATACTACATACTCATCCATGCATAAAAGATAGCTATCACTTTTCTTTTGTTTAACTGATACCGGTTGAGATTTGTTGAACTGTTTCATTAGACCTTATGCCTCCTTTCCTTTCATTTCATACTTGGAACAGAGGAAAAGGCCTTCATGGCGCTTTTACACTTAATGTATACCGGAAAGTTGACACCAACAACTGAGTCCACTCTTCTGGTTGATATGTTAATGGCCGCGGACAAATTTGAGGTTGTTTCTTGCATGAAGCTTTGTAGTCAAAGGCTCATAGACCTGCCTATGACCCTAGAATCGGCAGTGAGGTGCCTAGATCTCCCATGTACCATTCCATTGGCAGCTGCCATCAGAGAGGCAGCCAAGACCTTCTTTGCTGAAACTTACAAGGAATTCCTGTCAACAAAGTAAGTGATCCCCGTTTGATTCAGATATCTCCTTTTCTTTTTGAGGAAACATTTGGACATTGTTGTTATAAAATTACTATCTTAAGGCATTGCATGGTTTTATCTCATTTCAGGTTCCAAGATGAACTGATGAGGGTCCCTCTCGCTGGAATTCGGGCCATCTTATCAAGGAATCACCTTGGGATTGTATCTGAAGGAGACGTCTATGAGTTCATGCTTAGGTGGGCATGTACACAGTACTCTAATTCAGAAGAAAGACACAAGATTTTGAGTTCACGGTTGCTTCCACTAGTACCACGAGTCCTCAGTATGAGCGATTCCATTCTAATTGATCACCCGTCTGGTATAGTTAACTTTACTATCAAGCGTGAGAAGTGTTATGGGCTCTTCCCGTTAGGATCGATGCGTTCGCCGCCGTTCCATTGTGCGGGGCGCCGCTTCTACCTCTCGGCACGCTGTATGGCGACGGAGCAGCACCAGATTTTCGGCCTTTCAGTAAATATGCTGGAAGACAAGGGGGCAGTAAGGGGGACAGTGGATTATAAGATTGGGGTAAAGACAAGGCCGTCGCTGCAGTTTGTCACCAAGCACATCAGCAGCACCACCACCGATAGTAAGCAACTTGTTGGATGTAGGGTTCCTTGGTCGGAGTTGATCGCTGATGACAACCCTTACTTCATTGATGACAAACTCCATCTGCAAGTTCACGTGAAGATAACACCACAGACGGAGTGATGCATTTGCTCTGCTCTCTTGTTGGTGACTGGAATTAATGTCTCATGTAAATATCTTAGAATTTGATGCTCGAGGTTTCACCATCTCGCATACTCCTGCCAGTCGCAAAAATGTTATGTATGCCCCGAAGGTTATGCTATCATCCTTGTAATCTAAGTTATGCTATGGCTTGTGTGCTCTATGGTAATACGAACTTTGGCAACATGTGCCCCTGGGATGAAATAATGCTGCTGTATAGTATAGGTCAATGTTCACAGATCTGGTGCTCTGCAGATGAAGAAACCTTGATGCAGTGAAATGTTCGAATGTTTGCTCAGTTAGTCAAGTGTCTAGTTCCCTTACCTGAATGTTGTTATTGTTGTCGTAGGTTGAAAGTCACCTTCAAGATCCATGTTTTTTGCGTATATTCTTCTGTTGCTGTGTACCTTTTTAGCATCTCAGTACATGGTTGAAACTTACAAAGTGTTGCTGACAGAGCAGGATATTATGTTTGTGCTTACAGACCTAGTGCAAATTACTTTGTGGGGCGCGGGAAAGAATTGAGGGTCAATCGGTTACAAGTACAGATTGGACATTGCATAGTCACAATCGTGCACAAGGAGAGGTATTGACGCCACAATGGGGCAGCAACATTTTCACTCGGTTCTTTCAAACCAAGGAGTTTATAATGTAAAAACAGAAATAATGTTCTCAATGGCAAAGGAATTGTGGATGCTTATGTCATGGAAGACTTTGATATTCCATGCATTCCATTTCCGAAGGATGGTAAGCAGCACTATGGGCCAGATGCCCAGATGGAGTCATCGGGGACTCACGACAGAGTTAGGTTCCGAAGGAGGCTGATCTTTGAGCCTGAAACCGAACGGCAAGGTGTTGCCAAATTTCGATGGAGTGCGGGCAGGGGCGGGAGATGTGCTTGATGTCCTCAAATAGGTGACTGTTTGTGCGAGCAATTGTTACTTGGAGCGATGTATTTTATGCTGCATGTTTGCCTTGGAGTTTAACCTGTCCCGAAATAGAATCCAATCATTCTTAGGCTAGTTATAGTGGAAGTAACTTAGGTAGTAACATAGCGCACCTCGAGAATTTTTTGCTTATGTGGCAAGTAGTTAATGAGAAGTAGTAACATAATATGTTACTGTAACATAGCTTTTCAAGACAACATGAGTCTACAAGCTGTTAAATGAGGCCACATATGACACTAGTACTATATTACTTTGCATTATGAAGGTAGTAACTTAGACTAGTGTCATGCATATGACACTAGTCTAAGTTACTCCCCACTATGATCAGCCTTAACCTTTGTTGAAACCATGCTGCCCAAATTAGGTTAGCGTTGGAAAAAGCTAATGAAGCCATCAATCGACTAGGAATTGTAAGATACAAGGATGTCGGGAAACAGCTTACAACACAACACACGATGCAGCATAAAAACCTAGAAAACAATATGCAGCTTAAGATGGTGTCACCCTTAGTGCTCAAACACTAAAACAGTAGACATAAACTACATCACATGAGCAACCATAGCTTGAACGCGATCACGTTGGTGACAACTTTATAAGTTGAGCAAACCAGGCACCCTCCTTCACCCTTGCCTTGTTGATGAGGGACCCTTCCCCCCTCGTCCTAGCTCGAGGATGTCGTACCATCAAACTAAAGGAGGAGCTCACCCTAGAACAGGGAGAGGTGCTGATCTTCGAGGCCACCATCAGCTGTCAACCGCACACGACCTCCTCACCGAACCGGGCAAAGCATGTTGGCCGCATATCATCTACTCACGACAAACGAAAAAGAAAGGGGACAAACTTTTGGCACTGGAACAATGGATTAGAAGGCACAAAAATTTAAAAGAAATGATTAGCATCACGAGTGAGGCCAACCATCATTGTGAAGGTACATGTACACCACGTGTCGTCGCAACAATACTATTAGAGCCCCTTTCTCCAAAGATCAAGGGTGGCGGCTCATCGGCGGGCATAAGGACACATACAGCTGAGCACCAGAACAGAGGATAGCAAACACGACAGACTCACGGGACTGCAATAATAGAGATGCCTCCTGAACCTTGTTGTCGGTCGGCACCTACAGACCATAACACCACAAGTATGCACCCCTTACCCTAGTCAACACCCCCAAGGAGTAGGCGACACCGCCAAATTCAAACCGATAGTAGGTTTCACCAGGGCGGAGGGAGGGGCGAGGGGAGAATTGACATAGTCGATGCTTGCAACATCCGTTAATGTGTCCACCGACATGGTCGACCGGGGGTTCATCCTGGTCATGATTTCGTATCATCTGTTTTGGTCAGAAGCAAAATCGGTAACCAAAGGTCTTGTGCGACAAGATTCGGCGGGGATGTGGGCCAAAGGTTGTGGAAGGGCGATTACCTTCATATCAGGCATCGAAGACCAACATAATAGGTCATGCCACATTCCACACCTATTGTCGCCTCGCCGTCCCCACTACCGAGGACAAACAACCAACACCTACGATCATCCTTGATGATGCCTCAATGCACCAGAAATCCTTCACCCCGAGCAATGAAGCACACAAGATATCATTGTCACACTCGCCGACAACGACGAGGGAAGAGTTGACAACACGATGAAAACACTAATCGCCCTCTGAGTCACCCACATAAGGATGACATGAGGGCTGAATTGTTTTTCACCTTCTGCTTCACTAGCTAGCCAGAGAGTGTTGTGTATTTTAATGGGTAAATGAAGGCTGACATTTTACTAAAAAAGACTAGCTAATTGTTCGTGCATTGCAACGGAGACATTACTTATTCTAGTGGTTTAGCATCAATATTGCTCGACATATAACTTACGCCGATCATATTTTAATGTAGAAAGTAATTTGATTTCATTGAGTTACTGCAAAAGATTAAATTTGATTGTCTGTGTCTGACATGTAGCTAGAATGACTCAATTTGATTGAGTTAATGCAATTATTTTACCCCCACCAGTATGAGGCCTTGCAAAAGATTTGATTTAATTTAGTTTTTTGAGGATAAATTTGATTTAATCTCTACTCCTAATGAATGAGTTGGTTAAATAGTATCATCATTTTCGTCCGGTTTTTTTCGTATGGTTTTTTCGTCTCTCCCCCCATCCCACGCACTTAGCCCAAAGAACACCCCGCAAAAAAAACCCGCCAGCGCTCGCCTCCACGATCCCTTTTCTATCGATCCCCATCGTTCTCGATCGCCGTTGCCGATCTCACTCGGAAGACCCAGCCAGATGCCCAGATCTCGCCTCCATGTTAAGGAATCGGCGCCCAATCTCCTTGAGGACACAAAGCCGCTGATCTCACTGGAAAACCCATACAACGCTGACCCCCTTGATCCCCTCGCCGCCGCCGCTGTCCGGGATCGCCGCCGCCGATGTAGCCGGAGGTCTCCCTCCACCCGCAGCCGTACCCCATCCCACCTCTTCCATATAGATGAATAGATCCATCTTCCGCTCCCTCTCATCCCCATCCGCAGCCGCTGCCACGATCTCGCCCGCCTACTTCCCCGTGCGATCAGCTGTCAGGCGGCAAGCTCTCCCTCCTTCCATGACGGGCGCGCATCGGTATCTCCATGATCGTGCTTGTGGAGGCCGCCAAGATCCACCTCTCCATCCATGGCGCCGAGGAGTTTGACCCATGGCTCAACTTCGTGAAGGGACGCGGTGGCTAGCTTCTCCGTGAGAAGATGATCTAGGCGCCGGCGGCCGGTTTGTCATCATCGCCGACGAGTCCGTCCTCTTCCCGCCTCGACTGCACATGTGCACCGTACCCGCCTCGACTGCAGGGGAGAACGCCCCATCAAACAGTGGGCTGCCGCAGGTGGCCCTTCCGTTGGTGTCACTGACCACGACCTTGGCGGCCGATTTTTTTTCTCCGGCAACAAAATCGGCAGCAGGAATTTCAGGGCGGTGTACAGGACAGCGTCATTCCAGGGCACCTGGCGGAGCCCGTCGCCTTCAAGCGGACACGGCGGCAGTTCAACGACGAAAACGATGACTACATCAAGTAACTGATGGTTCGTGTTCTCCTGAGCCACCAATTCCATTTTGATGTACTCCTGTGTTCAGGTTTGTTCATTAACAGGATGTTTTCTGGAGCTACGACATCCAAGCCTGGTGAAGATGCTGGGCTACTGCAACAGGAGGAGCACAGGCTCATCATGTAACAGTTCATGACCAATTGTTATAGTGGTGTTTAAGAATTATTCAAATTTAGCGTGTCTTATAATTTGACTGATGCTTTGAGTACTCCCATGGATATTGATCATTCTCTGAATCTGAATAATGTAGTATCCTTCCTGAGTGGGTGCTTCGATTGGGAGCTGCCAACACCTATTGTGGTGACAGATACCAAATTTTCTTTTGAGCTCAGTAGTTCTGAGTTCTGACAGGTGGCAGTGGCGGAAGAGCACGGCCCGGCTGCTCTAGCGAAGGCGGGGGAGTCAGACCAACGACAGTGGCGGCAGTCACACTGAAGGTATCTACATGAAAATTTCTTCACCGTTAATTTTGTTTCTGTGGTTCTACTCACCGTTAATTTTGTTTCTATGGTTCTACTCACCCAAACATAACAAAAGATACTACTATAGGTATCTACATGTAAATTTCTACAGCTTTCATGTTGGAACACATAGTTTAATTCACTAACAAGGTCTAAGTATACACACAAGGTTATTGTACATAGAATGATAGAAAAGATTAATTAGTGGACTGTGAAACTAAATTGACTGCGGCTTTCAAACCCTACAGCCAAATAGTGCAAATAGATACTCTATACAAAGCCTGAGATGTTATCTCCAATTATATTTGGAGTCCAAGTCGAAATTGTTCAGTTTTTTATAGAGGTTTTGGAAAGACTAATGTTTAGTACCGCGGTTACCCAAAACAACTACCTGCATCCAACTCAACCTCACATTATTGTATAAAAAGTTTGTAGCACTTCTTTTATATGCAGAGGACTTATGAACTAGGACCAAAAGATTTTGAGTGTATTTGCTTGCAAGTCTTAGTTTGCTGCAATTTATGCCCATACAAGAGAATAATGGATATTGATATAATGTCTAGGTAGTGCATTTTTGCAAAATATAGAATCTTTTAAACGATTATCTATTTACTAAACACATACCTATGTATTATGTGTGCGATGTGTGTTTATGTCACATCCTATCTCTAAAAGGCATTGTGATGGATGTCAATTTATCAGGAGGATGATTCTTACACCTATGCTTCTGATAGGCTGATGCACATTGGCATTTAGCCAAGGTAGGTGAGTGCTTCACAAGGAGACCAGCTCTAAGCATGACTTGTGCAGGTATGGGAAAGAGAACCCGAGGCAAGCCTCCTTTTTGAAGAACAAAATATTATGGGAAAAAAAGACAAGATGAAAAATCTTGGGGAAGAGTTTTGGTGAAGAAGAATAACAAGGTGGTTTTTATCTATTCAACAAAATCAAGTCTGTTCCTACACTTTCATGTTATGAATCGTGTAGTAAACTGGAGTGCTTCGAAATCGATATTTTATATGTTTTCTAGAAATTGAAGAATCAAATATCTATCTGGCAGTCTATAACAGATTTTTGAGGTTGGTCCGTTGCTCGACATATAGTTGAGCTTCCTAAAAATCGGGTGTTACATTTCTCATTCCATTTGCCAACATTTTGAATGAGTTTGACTCTTAGCACTCTTAGACAACTGAGAATGTATATTTGAGATTATAATGAAGTTCAAAGATGGCTTTGAAATTCATATCAGAAACAAGTGCAACAAAATATAGACATGATAAGCTACTAAGATTTCACAGTTGAATGTTAATGTTCCTTTGTAAACAACGGAAATCTAAACATACATGTGTATGATTAGACAACATCCTGTTACTTCGCAGGCCCTGAACCTAATCTTTTGCTCACTGGTCGCTTAGTCATATTTATCACCATAGTATGTTGGAATTATGTCTCTCATCTGCCTATGTTTATTGAGATGGTTCAACCTTCTAAACTTGTTTTTTTTCCTTTGTTATTGCAATTTTTTGTGGATTTCTTGCCTTACAAGTACCTTGTGCCATGTGTTACAGTGTCTTCTTGTGGTATATTTTCTAATCCCTCCATCCAGAAAGTAATTTGGGACGGAGGTAATGTTATATAAAAGTAGTTTTAATTTTTCCATGTAGCTTCTTCATTTTCAACAGGATTCACTAATAGCAGGGGCTGGAATTCGTATTGGCTTTGTTCAAAGGAATAGAAGTTTCATATTTCTCATACTTTCTTTCCATGTTATTCTGTTGCTCGCCCATATGGTTTCACCAATTTACAGTAGCAGGATTCCAGCTCTTATGGTTCTATATTTTGTGCATTATTTAGCTCTCCTGCATAAGAAATTAAGCTATACATAAACTTGGCTGTCAAGAAACAATTATTCCAGCTAGGAGAATGGTACACCACAACACTCCGTGGACTCCAAACTGAACAGCAACTGTCAAGAAACAATTATTCCAGAAAGTTACAGTTTGCTCAGGAAACATGCACTTCCATTTGTAAGTAATAGTACTACTTCAACATGTTTTTCGTATTTTTAAATTATATTGGGTGTGTTCGTGGTAAGAGACACTTTTGTATTGTGCGAAATATTTTTTCCATCTTGTCGAAGTTGATAAAATATTTAGATGTTTTCCCCTACCAGAGTTTCTGAATGACTGTTGAAGTTTTGTTTGCTGATCTGCTAATATGCTAGCCTAGCATTGAACATTGACATTTACTTTCTATCCAGTACCTGGTATGCAATATAAGAGACCTAATCCTTGCTTCAAATATTAAAAAAATATGACTGCAATTAGTGTATTGTTTAATCATGTCTACTTATGTTTGCCTATTTTCTTGTTAGGGGCCATCAACTGCAAGAACACTTTGTTTTAGAAAATGGATGCAAAGCAATTAACATGTTGAGTTTCACTTGGGAGGAGGTGGTGCACTATATCCTGTGTATATTCCTGTTTACTTTGGCAAGAAATGTATATTCACATTATTGCTTAATCTGAAAACCATCATGTTGTTATGTCTTGACACTTGTGCTTATGATATATTTCACGTGTTGAAGTTAAAAAAAACACAGTACAAACACTGATGCTTACAAATATGTACATGCACTCACCCCTACGCTCACCTCCAATAGACTGAGCCGGTGGGTCTTAAATTTGGATGTTTCGCTCACCACGACAATCGTCACTGTTGTCAAATGTATGTGATAGTGAGAGAATATTAACGTAAGGTGTTTAATGCACTATCATAGTTGGATAGAACTGTGCTGTTATAATGCACTATCATCCTTGGATGAACTATGCTATTAAGTTTAAAGTGTTAATTATGTAAACAGAAAATTGGCTGGACCAAAATGAAAAGTGATTGTGAGTGTTGTGTCGTGCGGTGAGAGTGCGGGAGAATGAATTGTTCTTTTAAGATAAGAAGAATATGAGCGGTTGTTTGCTTTTTCTGTAAGGGACATACTCTTTTATATAGTGAAAAATATCATAAACCCTAACAAATCATTTCTGAAAAATAATTAACAACAAGCGATTTATGGGTGGTGAGCCTACAGGTTATTAAGATTGGGATACGAGTCATTCTCCTAAAAAGCACAATGCCACTCACTCTGACTAATAGAGGCCACGTGCTTGCATCTAGCAGTTGACTAATGAGTATATATAGTACTCCCTTCTTCCATCTATATAGGACCTAATGCGTTTTTTAAGACCGCTCTTGACTATTGACAAGATTAATAATACATGACATGCATAATGTGAAAATTATATCATTGAAAGCTTCTTTCACATACGAATTTGACGGCGTGCTTTGTTGAAGTTGCATGTCATATATTATTGTTCTAACATTTGGTCAAAGTTAGTCTCAAAAAACGTATTAGGCCCTATATAGATGGAAGGAGGGAGTATATGAGTTTATTTATTTATTTTAATATATGTTTATAATTTCACTTTCATAGATCAGAGATAAAAGCTAATGGCTTCGGATGATGCTTTGAAATGTTGATTGGCAAAGTCACCGATGTAACTGATGGATCGAACTGAAAAGTAATCGAGTTTTACAACATTAGAAGAGATGCATATAACTAATTGTTCTTCTAAATTTATATTTGTTATATATATGTTGAATATGATAACACAAGGTGTATTTCTATTTATTTTTATTTTTGCATATTATGAGAGGGATGGAGATGAATTATGTGTCGACGTTCAAATTGAATTCATCGACAAGGGTTGCAAAATAATGTCGTTTGAAAGGACGAAAAATCATTAAATTTTGTACAACAATACAAGAAAAAGTTAAAAAGCCTGTGGCAACGCACGAGCTAGTAGATTTAATGGAAAACATTTATGGGCGGAGAAATGAAAGGAACGACTTCACCTCCCTTCGTCTCTCTTATCTCAGCAACACAGCAGTCCCTTTCGCTTTCCCCTTCTTCCTACGCCTCCAGGCCATCTAGCTCGCTCGGATCACGGCCGTCGGCGGCGGCGCTTCCAGTGGTGAGCGGCATGGCAGGGGCGGGGGCGGAGGAGGCGGTGGTGGGCGAGAGCTTCGAGTTCGCCTTTGACAAGGAGGCCTTCTCCGACAAGAAGCTGCGTGTCGAGGTCGTCGGCAGCGACGACGCCGCCAGCCGCAAGCGCCGCCGCGAGGACGACAAAAGTGAGCACAGCACCTCCGGCAGATCCATGGCATCTCCCCCCTTCTTTGCGCGCAAATTAAACCTGCACGCAACTCGGATCTGGATTCGTCTGATTTTCACCTCTGTTTGTTCGTTAGGGATCTGTGGGTAGGTAAAGGGGGAGCAAAACAGAGGAGATGTTTTTCTTAAATAAAAAAAGTTTGGATTTTGAGCTGTACGCCTGTACTCTACGATGTAATCCAGGCGACTGATTTGGATGCAGCACATCTGTGGCCACATATTTGGATGTAGCAGTAGTTTTCAGCAGACTGCATCATACCATTACCAGTAAGATACAGTACTCCTTAGGATTTATTTTGTATGCGATAGGTCTGCAGGACCAGTGGGATGCGGACTGGTTAAGGGTAGTTATGTGTGATTCGTGTTTCCGTGTCTGTCTGTGTGATCCAGGCAGCACAATTCTTCAGACTCAGATCCAAGGAAAACAAGCTGATCAATTATTTCACATCTTTCACAAGAGAAACGTGATTTGCTTGATTGCTGCATTGAATCTGCAGTTGTTAAATCTCTGGATGTAGCATCGTAAGGTCCAACACAAGTAGAAGGACAGATTCATCAAAACTGTTATATTTCTGAATGTATACATGGATATGTAGAAATATGTTTAGGTTTTTAATTTTTTTTTTGCGAATAAGAAATATATTTAGTTAGGAGGTGTGGAGTGAGGAGCTTCTAAATCTCTAGAACTCTCTCCATAACCCTGCTCTCTGTTCCACATTTCATCTCAATTTCTGTCGTTTTGCATTGATACATTTACAGTCGATATTATTCTGCTCATAATCACTTACTTTTAGTTAGTACGAACACTTGTGCACTGTCGTACACACCGGTAATGTTGGTACAGTACTAGCACAGTCCATTGGTCAACTATATGTAGTACTAGTTGACTATTTTTTTCATAAACGAGCAACATACTATTTACGACCCAGTCCTAGTGAGATACCATGCTACTGCTTCTAGTTGGTTGGGAGGTATGGAATACTGATTAATTACATAAAAGAAGATAACATTGCAAGACTTTAGTCCGGTGTTTGTCACTTGAGTGCAAATTGAACAAAATTCTAATAGGATCCCTGTGGTAACTTTTGTGAATACTTCACTCACCGACATATGAGCGTGCTTATTATGCTTGATGCAGCTCAATAGGTGTCCAGTTTTTTGTATGTTCAACATTTTGTTGCTTTTCTATAGGTTGATTAAATGAATGTGCGACATAGAGAACATGTTGTTCCAAATATTTGAACAGCAAAAATCTTGTCTAGGAATTTCGTTAAAAACCTTCCACTCCCTAATTTTGCACACTTTCTCTGTATTTATCTGACATTGGTATTTTGCAGGTGATGGAGAATGTGTTGATTCTTCTTCTATAGTGATGGCTGCACCAATTTTACGAGTCACTACCATGCATATCAATTCGGCCATTCTTGCTGCAAAAAGCCCTTTCTTTTTCAAGGTAATTTTGATGACATTCTGAAATGCATCTTTTCTATAGCCACTTTACTTAGCTTTCTGATAAACTCAATGCTTCTTAGCTTTTCTCAAACGGCATGAAAGAGTCTGACAAGGGACAGGCAACACTTCGAATAGCTGATTCAGGTAACAGCGTACAATGCACTCTTAGATTCTTCATCTTATAACTGATGATTCTAGTTTGCTATTGTGATTATATTGTCGATTTCTGTATTTTAATATGGTTACTTGTGTGTGTGTGTGTGTGTGTGGGGGGGGGGGGGGGGGGGGGGCTGCCAGGTTGATTATGAATTGGTCATCTCATTGACCTACAGACCACACCGACAAAATGGATTCTCGGTTCTTTGTGTATTATAGTTTTTTGAGTTGATTGCTGAAAGTCGATGGTCATACTTAAATGATCATGCAGTCATAAAAATAGCCAGCCCCCTTCCTTTGTGATCCTTTATTTAATGCTACCTTTTGAGACTTATTAAACTGTTTCATTTATCCTAATTCCTTCTTGCTCTCATTTCTTACTGGGAACAGAGGAAAATGCCTTCATGGAGCTTTTGTACTTTATGTATAGTGGAAAGTTGACACCAACAACTGAGCCCACTCATCTGGTTGATATCTTGATGGCCGCTGACAAATTTGAGGTCGTTTCTTGCATTAAGCTTTGCGGTCAGTTGCTCACAAGCTTGCCTATGACCCCAGAATCTGCAGTGCTGTGCCTAGATCTACCATATTCCATTTCAATGGCACCTGCCCTGGCAGTGGCAGCCAAGAAATTCTTTGCTGAAAGATACAAGGATTTCCTGTCAACAAAGTAAGTAACCCCATTGGATTGAGGCACCCTTTTCTTTTCCTTTGTTAGTAAGCATGTCGACATTCTTGTAAGCGTGCAGAGGTCAACTAAGTGATCCCCATTTGGTTTTGTTGCATTTCAGGTTACAAGACGAACTGATGAGGATCCCTCTCGCAGGGATCCTAGCCATCTTATCAAGGAATGACCTCGGAGTTTTACCTGAAGAAGCTGTCTATGACTTTGTGCTCAGGTGGGCTGATTCGCAGTACCCAAATCCAGAAGAAAAACGCAAGATCTTGAGTTCACAGTTACTTCCACTAGTACCACTAGTGCGAAGTAGAGTCAGAACCATTGTACTTGATTAGCCGTCTTGTATAATCAACTTCAGTCTAGAGTTGATTATCTTGTATGTGATAGACCCTGTAGGGCTCTAGGCTGGTGAGATACATAGTCTGGTTAAGGGTAGTTATGTGTGACTAGTGTACCGTGTTGTTGCCGTGTTTGTCCTGCTATGCAGCAAAGTCGCTGAACTGTCTTTGTCGGAAGTTGGCTGATATATTGCTGATTACCTCTGTAAAACGATGGAGTGTAATCCTTAGAATCTATGCCCACCTCCCCAATGGGTGGCATCTGAGCCCAGATCAGGTGCCGATTCTCGTTGTCCCGGAGACAGGCCGCACCCGCCTCGTAGAGATCAACTGTGAGTCGCGTGCGCATGCACCGAGCCCACCCAGAGCGCGCGGCTTGACGCCGACGACCTTCCCCTCCTCGTCCCCACCACCACCACCGCCTCTAACCATGACCGCCGAAGAGGAGGAAGCGGCTGGTGGATTTCAAGATGGAGGACTCCCAAGAGGGAGTTCAAGCGCAAGCAGGAGGAGTGTGAGGGCCTGGAGGAGATGCTGGTGTTGTCGGCCGCAGGTGATGTCTATGTCCCCAAGCTGAGGTGATGGAGGACCGGTTGTCCACCTCGGAGTGGAAAACGACCTTGTACGGGCAGTTGTGGTTATGAACGACCACAATGCTATGCAGCCCGCCCTCACCACCACCGACAGTGCCGCTGGCCTCGTGGGCGCCGTGGTCACCACCCCCGCCACCATTACATCCTGCCCCCGCAATGGCAGGTGTCGGGGGGAAGGGGGAGGGGGGGGGGGGGGGGGGCGAGCCCACCTCTCGCCGTCGCTGCCCTACATCGGATTCACCATGGATGACGAGGACGACGACATCGTAGGCGAACACAATGGCGGAAGAAAGATCTACCTTTTTCTGTTATTTTTGTTAATTTCAAATAAAATTAATGTGTGGACGTGACTTTTGTGGACCTTTTAATAAAATTTTAAAAACAGTTCGTGAATTAGAAAAAAAGTTTATTGATTCATAAATTGTTTGCTGGTCCGAAAAATGTTCATGCATTTCAAAAAATGTTCTTGAATTAGAAAGAACACCAATTTCGAATGAAATGTTCGTCTATTCTCGAATTGTTCGCCGATTCAAAAGAAAATGCTTAAAAACCGTTCGCAATATAAAAAATGTTCACAATTTTTTTTTTAAAATGTTTGTAAATAGTATCTAATGTTCACGATTTTTAAAAATGTTTCCAAATTTGTAAAAATGTTCACGAATGATCGAAAGTATGTAGTTAAATGGTAATGCTTCTGAGTCTTTGTGACTGTATACCCGCGTGAATTTTGAAGAATTAACTGCCGGGGTGGATCAGAATACTATAGTATGTTCTTTTAAAAATGTTTCTTGAAATTCAGAATAATTCTTTGAGTTGCCAAGTTTTTTTACAACCACAATATTTTTTTCGAAAATGTGAACATTGCTTCAATTTGTGAATAAAATTAAAAAAAAGAAACATTTTCTTGCATTTGTGAGCAACATGCGATGAGATGTGAACATAATATGGTCATCTTATCTCTACTCCTAATGGAGCAGTTGGTAGCCTGGTACTCCGGTTTTATTTTCATCCGGTTTATTTTCTTCCATCTCCCACCATCCCCGTACCACTGGTTTTTATCTCTTTACAGATCATTGCAAAAGGGGTAAAAAATCACGTACTTTTAGGATTGCACTTACCATATAATGTTGCTTCCCTCCACTTGTACACCCCCCTTTGCCTAGAAAAAAAAATCACGCACCAAATCTCTGCTATATGGTATGTCCTATGAGACACCTACCAAAACACATGTCTATTCCATAACAAAAGATCACATACTAAAAAACTAGGAAACACGCATGCGTATGCCATCCAAATCAATTCAGATCAATCATTCCTTAAACACGCATGGGCAGGCCATCCAAATCAATCACCCCCGCATCTGTACACATCTCTACTATTAAAGCTCAGAGAAAAAACCAGCACCGCGTCTTTTGTTTCCCGATGTACGTTCACGGTCTCCTATGTCTCTCTCTTGGCCAGCTAGGGTTTCTCACACCCGATTTGCTCTCTTCGCCACCGCCGACACTCCCTTCACTCGCTCCCGAGATGCACCAATGTTTCCCTCCATGTCCACCCATCGACGACGGCCTCAAGGAGGATCTGGTTGGAAACGCCGCCGGTGAGGCGCGACTCTCAACCTATTTTGAGTGGTGGGGGTTCGAACTCCTCCGAGCATGTAGTAGGCGGAAATCCCTTCATCTTGCTTCTCGGCTTGGTTGCTGATCCAACTAATTCAGATAGCTTTATACACATCCCATCGATGATCTACTCACAACACGGCAACATGTGCTATTACCTAAGAGGAAGATACTATGAAGACGGTAAGGGACGACTCCTGTGGCATAGAAAAAACCGGTAGGCAATATATTGTCACGTGAAAAAATCACGGGCAATAGTGATTGTTGATCTGATGTCATTTATATGACTGATCAAAAACAGGCTTATATTTTGTTTCCCTCTCATACCTTTAATTGGCATCCAAGCAACTTTTTAAATTTTTAACAAAGCATTCTTCTAATTGTGTAGGTGATGATGGAGTAAATACCGGGTTGTAACCTTATGTATGCATCTTGTTGTGTGTGTTATTGAATTTCCATTGAAGAACAACTTGAATTTGAGATCATTATCTTACAATAGTTAATTTTGTATTGTCATCATAAATTATGCTTAAACATTAACATATATAGATAAAATTCTACGAATAATGGTTTCTGTTTTCCAATACAATATGGATAGATAAACTTCCAGGGCTACAAAGATTTCTAATTCTATATTGCAAGTTTATTGTCATATTTTTCTGTTTTCGCAGTTATCTCTATCTCACATGACTGCTTGCTTTCATATGGTAATATACTTCTCTCACAAGGAAATTACAGAAGTAACATCATTTATAATTCTCTACTAAGAAAATGCTCGTGCTTTGCAACGGGGCATGCAAATTTTAGTGGTCAACACCAATAATATTTAGCATATATCTTTACTTCACTCATGCATATCCCGCGGTATTGTCGTTAGCGTTAAATCACTTCTTATTCTCTCACGGACCATCTCCGCCCCTCCGCCTTTCCAACCCAATCTCAACACCTCTCTCACTCTCCACCTCTTAGATCACAAACATGATTCACCGTATGACTTCTAGCTGTGAAAAGCGAGGAAAATATATTTAGAAATGCTTTTTGCCATTGTTCTTATAAATAGAAAAAGGACTCGCCAAATGAAATTTTGATATAGAAAAAAGAATAACCATGATGAAATGTTGGTTGCTTTCAGCTGTACTCCATGTAGGAATCCAGTACTATCTTAATTTTGTCCATTGTTTAAGGACTGTGCATGCATTTATGTTACAAACCAATCGTTGAATTTTTGACCGAAGATTATGCCTGGTAATAATTATTGTGTGTTCACCTTTTGGCCAAATATTTGGCATGGTATTAATTACTGCGCGGACACCTTCCTAACCAATGTCCTCAAATCACCTTACGCCATTAACCACGATCCATGTCGATAAAAAATATTTGGCATTGTAGACGGGTCCAGATCAGCCGGAATGGATGATCTCCTTATATGGGATGGAGACACACGGGAAGCACCAGCGCCTGGAAGTTTTATTTCGCGACTGGAAATTTGATTTCGCGCCTTTATTTCCATGTATGGATGTATGGAAGGATGAAAAACTACAATAGATATAATTATGTTGTGATTCATGGTATTCATGGCAGGCGAGAAAAGGGGAAATTAATTATGGTGATTCTCGATTGCCATACTGGTCGGTGGTGGGACAGATTAACGTACGGGGGATGCACTGTAATAAAACGAAGAAGTGGAGGGTTGTTTCGACAGAAGGCTTCGATGCTGGTGGATGGATGAAACATGGGCAGGAGACGGTCCTGTTGGCAGGAAAAGAAACACTACGTGTTTTTTAGATACTAGAGATAGTAGAGATTGCACATGTGTTCCTTACTTATCAAATTGCATATTTCCTGCCTTACTCGTTATTCTTTATATCGTTCACTCTGACTTTTTTATTTGACTGGCCATTGTATGGTGCCTACAGGAAAGTAAATATATTCTACAACATTTATGAATCTCATATCCCACAGATTTGGGCAGACATTTTTTTTGCTCATGGAGATGCATCTGGTTAATTTGTTTCATCCGTTTAATAAATATAATTCTTTTCAATATAATTTTATTCTAAGCTATATGTGTACTCAATGAATTTTATATGTGTGTACGATTTCACAAATGAAGCGGAATAAACTCCAACGTTTTACCTTTTGCTCTCTTTATAATGTGAAAGATTACAACACTTCCAATTGCAAGTGCACAGTGATCAGGCAACTATTCCTTGCTTCTTTCTGTAGTGTAAATGCACGGAAATGTCATGCATGCAATCTTCACATGGTACTTGCCAAATAGCTAATATGTGGTTAACATGGTGTTTACTTTTATGTACGCAAGTCGGACTATCATTTCGTTTGATAGCTCTCGAGAAACCCAACAAATGCATTTCAAACCATCACCGTCCACGGAAAAGGAAAGGGCGTGTTGTTGGGTGGGTTTTTTTATTGGATCGCATGTTGGAGATAACATGTCAAATAGTCGAGACAAACGCATTTCTCCCACACAAATGGGTTGGATTTGGGAAAACCCGGACTGTGTGGATGGTTGAAATTTTTTGAGCCTGTTGGGTGCCCGCGCACACCCCAACATGTGAGGGAGAAATGAGCTTTGAACTTAAAGATGCCTATAATTAATTTTTTATTTATTTAAATGCGTTCTCCTAGTTATGAATTAATCCTCGGTCAGGTCTTGCTTGATCTGTTTATTAAGCTGGCTGGATCTGGCGTCGCTGCTGCTGCCACGCTTTCTTGCTCACGCGACGTCTCCACCATCTCCTCCATCTTGGGAGTCAGGTACGCCCGGGCCTTGCTCGCCGACTGCAGCTCCACCGCCGAGGCGCGCTGCTGCGCGTGCGAGCTCATGCCGGCAAGCAGGCACGCGCGCCCCGTCTGCTGGTACTCCCGCCGGTCGCCCACCCGTGCGCTCAGGTCGCGCAGCTCTTCCTTGATCGCCTCACACGTGGGATCATCTCCCGCCATCCCCGGGGCCGACCGCTCCACCGCCTTTAGCCGGGAGTCCAGTATCCGCGCCGTGCCGGCGTGTTGCCCTCCTTCAGCTGCCTCCCGTGCGGCCGCGATGTCTTGGGTCGTGGCAAGGCGGACGCGCTCCCGCTCCACCTCCATGCACGGATGCGGCAGGTCGGTCAGCTCCAGCGGCCTCTGGATCACCGTCGCGGGTGCGGCGGCGTTGGCGGCCTGCCCTGTCGCGGCGTCGTTGTAGCCGCAGGTCACCTTGATGAGGCGGGTGACCGACTCCGCGGGCCGGGCTCTCGGCACGTACACGAGCACCAAGAAGCGCCTCTCCTCGCCGTCGTAGAGCTCTCCGACGTCGATGGAGGCGGCGCGGCCGTCGGCGTCCACGTGGTTGCCGTAGCAGCCCGACTTGACTTCCTGGACGTGCACGCCTCGGTGCAGGCACGTGACGGCGATGCGCGCCTCCTGCACGGCGACCGACAGGAGCCCGCCGATGCACTGCGCGAACGAGTCCTGGATCGCCGCCTGGTTCCCGACGAAGGAGAAGGTGCCGCCCGTGGCCTGCGCGATGGTGTGCAATGCCGCGGCGTCGTGGTTGGCGCCGAAGCCGAACGTGTGGATCGGCCCGGGCCGGCTACCAGCGAGCACGAACAGAGGCGGCACAAGGTCCATGTACCTCTTATTTGCCCTGAGGCGCGAGTCCTGGCCGTCGGAGAGGAGGATCATGCTGGCGACGGAGTTCTTGAGCCGGCGGCCGACGAGCACCTGGGCGCCCACACGGAGGCCCTCGCCGATGTTGGTGCCCGACCCAACAACAAGGGAGTCCACCGCGAGCTTCGCCGAGGCCTTGCCAGCGTCCGACATGCGCGCGAGGCAGGTCAAGCGGGCCGCCCGACCCGAGAAGGACACGACGGAGAGGCGATCGGCGGGGCCGAGTTGATCGACGACGAAGGCCATGGCCTGTTTCAGCAGCGCCAGCTTTTGGCCCTTCATGCTGCCGCTGACGTCGAGCACGGTGACGAGGTCGAGCGGCGCGCGCGCCACGTCGGCGGGCGCCCTGGCGTGGACGAGCACCGCGAACTTGTCCCTGAACGCGCCCCTTCCGATGGCCGGGAACTCGCAGTGAGTCTTGAGGACCAACCCCCGGCCGTTGTTTGCCAGGGGTTTCTTCTCCTCCACCGGCTCGTCGTCTTGGTAGTACGCGGCAGCCGGGGCCGGCGGCGGCGGCGGCGGCGGCGGCACGGCGAGATAGGGAACCTTGGTGTGCGACATCGATGTGCTAGCTAGGGTTCGGTCGATTTCGTTGGCGAGATGGATTTGAATCGGCCTGTGCCTAGCCCAACTGCCGGAGTATATGGAAGGAAACTGATCAACAAAATCTCCTACTATAACGTAACTTGCTCCATGCATGCAGGGACATCCGAAAACATAATTTTTCAGTTTTACTAAAAATCAGTCGTCTGTTTTCATATTGGCTTCAGGTCGAATTTTCAATCGTTGGATTTAGTTCTGAGATCTACGCTGGTGCGGTGACCTTTTCGGGCCCGCTTTTTGTCTTTTTTTTAAGGAAGAAAGGATGTTTTATTCCATAATGAGAGGGTTACAATCACGAGACATCAATTCCTCACACCATGGAGGAATCGAGTTCAACCATACCGCAGTACAAGCTTCAGTACGACTATAGTGTGCCAATTGATGTGCTACCCTATTTTGATATTTGCTAACTTTTAGAGGAACAAACTTCCTAACTACCAAATGAGCTTTAATCTCAGCAGCTAGATGACCACAGGCCGACCTGGAAAGATTGTCGCTCGAGAGAATGGCCAGAGCATTTGAAGAGTCTGATTGAGCAATCACTGGGCAGTCCGAATGTTGAATGGCCAGTGCCATACCCTGCATAATAGCATGAATTTCCGCTTCCAGGGCATCATTACAGTGGAAAATGTATCTGTATGCCGCAAAAATTGTAGATCCATTCTCCCTGCGAAGCACCATGCCAATCGAAGCGCGTCCATCCTGGCACGAGAATGAACCGTCTACCGACAACGCAACCCAACCCATAGGCGGAGGAGGCCAAGGCGCGGGGGATTCTGTAATTTTTACACACTTTGGTCGACTGTCCTCATACAACGGCATCTTCCCTTTGACGATTTCCTCCATGCTATAGTTCCTTACCAAATTCAGTGACTTATAATAACTGTAAGATAATCCACAGTTATCTCTACTGGGGTCTCATTCTTCCCGTGTGTTATATCATTTCGGAGTTGCCAAATACGCCAGATCGTCATAATTACCAAGTCCCTGGTCTTGTCCGAACATTTTGAAAGTAGCTGCAGTACCCAGTCCTTACCGGAGTCCACTAGTAGTGAGTCATCAGGCAAGGGCCAGATTGCACGTAAGCCCTTCCAAACACGTCGAGCGTGCATGCATGAAATCAATGCATGAAAACTGCTTTCAATCTCCGCTCCACAAATAGGACATGATCTCTGTATATGAATACGATGATGCACTTTGCCTAGATTAGTTGCCAATGCACCCGTCGCTGTCTTCCATGCCATAATACGCATCTTTAGTGGAACGTTAGATTTCCAAATCGAATTCCAAATCGATCTGTCACCGTCCGGTCTAGTACTGCATGCGCCCCCTGAATGCATCTCATCATGTGTTTCCGTCGCCAATCTGTAGGCACTTTTGACTGTAAAATTCCCATGCGGCTCGAGAAACCAGCTAATGAAGTCCTGCCGGTTCCTAGGAGACGTGCGTATCTTAAGAATCTCAGCAACATCCATCGGCCAAAAATGCTCCTCGACACGGTCTCTGATCCAAGCACCATTATTGTCTAAGAAATCAGAGACACGGTTAAACCGGCAGTTCCTTTTAGGAGTAATTGGTCGAAAATCGTATCGTCGAGGAATCCAAGGATCTCTTCATGTTCTAACCGATGCACCATCACCAATCCTCCATATTATTCCTTTCTTAACAAGATCCAAACCATGAGCTATTCCTTTCCATACGGCCGATGAATTTCCAGTGAAAACTGTATCCAAAATACTGCCGTGTGGAAAATATTTTGCCTTCAATAGACGAGCACATAAACTGTCAAGGGAATCAATCAATTGCCACGCTTGTTTTGCCAATAACGCTTGATTAAAAGCACGCATATCCCTGAATCCCATACCCCCCTTGTTTTTAGGGAGTCTTAGCTTATCCCAGCTCAGCCATGCCATTTTTCTCTTGCCACTCTCAACTCCCCACCAGTACTGCCTCATCATCCTTGTCAGATCGTCACATACCGAAGCAGGTAAGCGAAACACGCTCATAATATATGTGGGAATAGCCTGGGCTACAGATTTGATTAAAATCTCTTGGTTACCCGAAGACATGAATTGCTCGCTCCAGTCCACTAGTCTCTTCCTCAATCTTTCCTGGGTGGTTTCAAACCTCCCTTTATGCATTCTCCCCTCAGGTACCGGCAAACCCAAATATTTGGGTTCAAACGCTTCACTTGTAATCTCCAAAATACTCCTTACTTCCCCAGATACCACCTCAGTGCAGTTACTAGAGAAAAGGATGAAACACTTTAACGGGTTTATAAGTTGTCCCGTAGCCAGCGCATAAGTGCTCAACAAACCTTTCACAATTGTTGCTTGCTGTTCCGAGGCTCGAAAAAACAATAGTGAATCATCTGCAAATAATAAGTGAGATATCGTCAGTGCACGACGACAAATTTTAACACCCTCCAGCCCCTCCTCCGTAATAGCTTTGTTGACCAAACAAGATAGGGCATCAGCAACAAAGAGAAATAAAAACGGGGACAAGGGATCACCTCGTTTGAGGCCACGAGAGGGTATGAAAGACTCCAATAAATTCCCATTCAATTTCACCGAATACTTCACAGAGGAAACACACGCCATGATCCAAGAAATCCACACCTGAGAAAAACCCCACTTGCGTAGGGCCTTCGCCAAGAATACCCAGTCCACCCGGGCATATGCCTTAGAAAGATCCAATTTATACGCACAACATGCCGGTGAACTGCCACTAACAGACTGAATATGATCAATACACTTGAAAGCTATAATAGAATTATCAGTAATAAGTCTCCCTGGAATAAACGCGCTCTGATTTTTCGAGATGAGCTCCGACAAAATGGGGCGTAGTCGGTTTACCATGCATTTAGAGACTATTTTGTAGATCACATTACACAAGCTTATCAGTCTAAAATCCTTTAGCTCCTTTGGAAATTGGACTTTTGGAATCAACACAATAGCTGTGTCATTAACTCCGTCTGGCATAACCCCAAAAGCAAAAAACTCCAATACTGCTACAATAATTTCTCCTTTCACCACCGCCCAATTACATTGAAAAAAACAAGCAGGAAAACCGTCGGTACCTGGGGCCTTAATGGGGCCAATCTGAAAGAGAGCGTCTGAAATCTCCTTCTCAGTGAACGGAGCACATAAAACATCATTCATCTCTGCAGTAACTTTCTCCTCAATACACTCTAGCACAACATCTGGGATTAAAGTCGGGTCTTTAGTGTACACCTCCTGAAAATATGATCTCGTCATTAACTCCATCTCAGAAGGAGCATTACACCAAGTGCCATCAAGTCGACGTAGCCGAAGTATATGATTTCGTCTAGCTCGCCAAACAGCCCTTCGATGCAAGTATTCTGTGTTCCTTTCTCCTTCTTTTAACCAAGTTATCCGCGAATGTTGCAGCCACAAC
This sequence comes from Triticum monococcum, assembly GCA_034509565.1. Taxonomy (NCBI): domain Eukaryota; kingdom Viridiplantae; phylum Streptophyta; class Magnoliopsida; order Poales; family Poaceae; genus Triticum; species Triticum monococcum. The sequence goes on from CM067845.1 coordinate 582,442,288, forward strand.
ATCTCTTCTCTGTATAGAAGCTCATCAAGTTCATGCATCTTCTGTCGAATCAAACAACGATCGGCATTATCTTCTTGTAAGCTTCCAAGTTCCAACCGGAGCCTCTCAATATCACGCGGGACATGCCCAAAATTTTTGCTGCTCCATTGCCGAAGGTTTTTCATCAGTTCTTTCAACGAATTTGAAACCGATCCCAAGTTTCCAGCCGGTCGGTTCCTCTCCCATGCATGTCCAATAACGTCTTGCAGGTTGGGATCCCTTTCCCACATAATTTCATATCGTGCCGCTCCTCGTCGCCTATGATTTGCATCGGGTGGGACCATCTCGAGGACGAACGGGCAATGGTCTGAGCACGAAGACGCAAGGTGGACCACTCTCGACGCTGGGAAAAGGTCACGCCACTGCTCATCCGCACATACACGGTCCAACCGCACTCGCACATTGCTGTTTCCAACTTGCCCATTATCATATGTGAATGGCATCCCCGAGAAGCCAAGATCCACCAATTCACAAAGCATCAGGCAGTCCCTAAACGCGGTCATCTGAGTTTCTGATCTCATAACTCTTGACATATGTTCGTGTTGCCAAAGAGCTTTGTTGAAGTCCCCACATACCAGCCATGGGTCTTGCGACACCGCTCTCAACCGAGTTAGATGATCCCACATAAGGTGCCTGTTCTCAACCCTTGGCTCACCATAAATAAAAGTCATACGCCACTTTTTATCACAGCTTTTATCCTCCACCGAGACATCAATATACCGTTGACATGAATCCAAAACTGTGACCAGAAAGGATTCGTCCCAGTAGAGCGCAAGACCACCACTCAATCCCGAGCTATTCACACCACAGAATCCTTTCAAACCTAGTCTCCATCTCAATTTTTCCATCTTATCAGCTGCTTGCCTTGTTTCACAAAGAAAGACAAGCTTGGGGATGTTGGTTTTCGAGAGGGCCAACACCTCACGAACTGTCCGGCGGTTTCCCGCCCCCCGGCAGTTCCAAATTAGGAAATTCATTGTTCCCGGCGCGGCTTCTCACGGGAACCCGCCGCAATGTTTAAATCATCAACAGAGTTAATATCATTCTTCACTCTTTTACTTCCCGAACTAGAGGTTGGCGAAGACGTATGAATATCCTCACCATTCCCTGAAGTTATTGCAAGAATATGCTCAATTGGCTCACCATATACAGCCACAAAATCATCAGTTGGAAGAAGACGCTTCCTCACACTTTTGTCCACTTCCATGCTTGTGTTTCCAGCAACGTTAATCACCTGTACAGTCAGCACCTTTCCAGAAGAGGGGTCCTTCAGTGAACTAGATGCAGTATTCTCAAGATCCACATCACCTTTTTCAACAGTACTAGGAATAGCACCACGACCACCTCCTTTTATTTCAGTTCTGTTCATATTTGGTGGATCCGCATAAAGCCAATCCCCAAACTTCAACTCCTATGCAGCGTATTTGCCCGTCCCACACTCCTTATACTCATGTCCAATTCTGCCACAGAACTTACAAAATCGAGCAAGTTTCTCATATCTTACAGCAAAAACCTGCCTCTCCTTTCCTCTGATAATACTTACATGCTTTGTTAGGGCTTCACGTACATCATGCTTCACCGTAATTCTCACATAGTCACCTCTGGAATTACCCGAGAGCCTGTACTCCAAAATTTCACCAGCTTATGAATCAGCTTTTCCACGATATCATCTCTACAATATCCATCAGGTAATTTGTGGATTTGCAGCCAAATTGGCATATGAACAATCTGTGTATCCTCAGCTCGGCTAAGGCCATCATATGGATGCAGCAGCACGGCCCAAAATATGAACAACCACGGACCCTGATGCATAATACGCTCCCAATCTTCCATACATGATGCTTGCACAACGAACAGGTTGGCCCCAACCGGCCCGCTTTGTCTTAGTGGGTCTCAGACTCTCAGTCGATCGGTTCGGGTTATTTTCGCGCCCACTTTTTTTTTCCAGGGTCGCGTGGAGGATCTGGTCTTTCCTCCTCATCCATGGCGACGACGGCGAGCTCGAGGCGGCGGCGGCGAGGTCCTGATGACGACGGCACAGGTAAACCTTCAGATATTATCTTCTCTAGCATATGTCCTTCCTTTCTCTGTCCATTTGTTGCCCCTCTCCTCCGGCATGCCCTTCCCTACCATGGCGCCTTCTCTCTCTCCCTCCATCCCTCCCCTCTCATGGTGCCCCTCTCTCCCTTCCCATGGCACCCCTCCCCCTCCCTTCTTCATGTGGCGCCTCATTACTCTCTATTCTTGTGTCTGAGTCTGTCGTCTCTCTTCTTGAACCCTAAAACACAAGCAGATCTCAAATCCTAATTCTCTGTGTTTTTGTATAGGTTAATTCGGGTTCAGTTTTGCAAATCTGCAGCAATCAAGTCCTAATCCCTTTCCGCTGTTTCAGTTTGATTGGAATTCAGTTTTGCAAGTCTCTGCAGCGGTCAATGGAAAAGAAGGTAATAGCCATGCTTTTGTGATGATTTTGTTGTGTCAAGATGGAACTAAAATGCTACCATACGCTCAATTTTATTTTAATGTGAAAGTCGTGCTATCTTGTAAAGATAGTATACTACATATACTAGTTACTATGTGTTTGTTTTGATTCATGGTGTCCATGAATGCTGTAGTCTTGTGTTACACTCTGCACGTATGAAAATCTGCAGCAATTTGGTACAAGCAGTACCCTGAATCACATACTCTGAGTGTTCCATCTTATTTTATTGTCTCTATATCTTTCTCTCTCTTTTTTTGTCACGTAAGTCCCTGTTTCTCGGTCATTAAGCTTGTACAGCGAGTATGCATGTCAGTTTTTGTTGCTTCCCTCGACCATTATTTTTCTTCAAAAGTCAGAATGTTTCATTGCAACTTTATATAGCTTAAGTTGTAGTCTATGCAACCCCACCTTTCTTTTCGTCTCTAGTGTTTTGTTAAACATATACAACACCCCCCCCCCCCCCCCCCCAACCAATTCATAGGGGCATTTTTTTTCTGCGAATGTATTGATACTTATGCAAAAGTTGTAGTCCCGCCAATTTTTTTCTATGAGTAGTCTCAACCAGATTGCTTGAGGTGGCCAAGTTTCCCTTTTTGGGGGGTTCCTAATCAGTTGAGCTCTGGCCCATTCTTCATATGCTAATCTTTTCTAGGAAGATCGCTGGTGTTGCACGAGGAGGGAATCCGCAATGTCATTATACACTATTCTAAGGTGCTGGCCAGCTGGCTAGAGATGTGTGTGGTCACGACCTAGTGGTTTTTGTTCATTTTCTTCACTCTAGTGTGTTTTGTCCATTTCTTCCTAAGTCTCCTGTTCTGGTCTCTTATGTTGTTATCTATCATTTTCTCTATATATTCATTCTAAGATGAACAACTGACTTCTTACTATTCTTCTTGCAAATCAGTTTGTAGTGTCCTACTTAAGTGTCTACCTTTTAAAGTTCAAGTTCAAAACTTAAAATTGGCCATCCTTTTGGTAACTATTCACTCTTTTTTCTTTAGTTTTCATTTTTTGTATATAAATAGGAGTGTCCTACTTAAGTGGCTCCAAATAGGCATGGTTGTTACCGAATCCTCATTCTCATCCGTCTTCAATCTCGCCCCCTCTATTTTTCAGTCTGTACGTTGCTTGTCATTCTGTATGTTTGCTATTTCATTTTTTTTCATTTATCTGTTTTCTTGTCATTCTTCATTTATCTGCCTTGTTTTTCTTCATCTTGTCATTTATACAGGATGGAAAGTCTTCATTTAATTTTCCTTGCTATTCATCGTTTCTATTTCTTCATTTTTTGCAGTATTCAGTCTCTTTTTTTAGTCTGAGTTAGCATAGCTTTTTCAGCTAAAAATGATAGTAGATTAGTCTCTCATTTGTCCAACTTATTTTCAGTACTCTTCAGTCTCCATGTCGTCTTTTCTTAGTTATCAGTCCTTAGTTACCTTCATTCCTTAGTCTTCTTGGTATTCTTCTCAGTCTTATTATTCTTAGTTATTTTTATGAGTTCTTCTTTCTATCAGTCCTCTATTTCCATCAGTTATCTGCTTTGGATTCAGTAATCAAGTTCTTCAAGTCATATTCAGTGTGCGTTCGTCAGTATGATTTTTTCTTTCTATCAGTCTTCATTTTATCATATTTAATTATCATTTGCATCTTCCTTCAGTCCTATCTCTCATGGGTCTTGTCTTATAGTAGATGATTATTTCTGTTGTGAACCTTATGTTCCTGTAAATGCTATATTTTTTCAGTTTTTTGCACTGTTTTTTTTGTTAGATTATTTTCAGTTTTTAGTCGTCAATATACCCAAGTATCAGTCTCAGTTCTCTTCAGCTATATGTTAAGTGGTTATTATTTTGCCAGTGTTTGTTCAGTATCTTAAGTGTCTCATTTTAGTTCTCTTTAGTTATTTGGTCAGTATTTGTTCTTGTCTATCAGTTTTAAGTTCAGTCATTTATTAGTGTACTTTCCGTTCAGCTTATTATTTTCAATTTATTTTGTTGTTCTTGTATTTTCAGCATTCATTTTGAAATGGGTTAGACTTGATATGTGTTTATAATTCCTGTAGTTTAAATTAGTTATCTGGTGAGTCTCTATTCTTAATTTTTTCAGTCATCTTTTTGCTATCAAATAGATTTTTTTTCTGCCACACGTGTAACAGTAACAGGGATGGTATGCCCAATCTGCAAGTCCGACTGAGCTATATCGCTCATCGGGTTTAAATTTTGGTGTTTGATTGTCTTAAGACATTGATAGCTCAGTGATAACTTAGTTTTGAATATGCTTAATTTATCAGTATAGTCTAGTTCCCTGTCATGGTCAGTTATTAATTTATCACTACAGTCTACTTCTCTGTTATGGTCAATTTTTCATTCATCACTCATTTATAGGAGGCTATGATGTGGAAATTACCACACCTCCCTGTATGTTTTATGATAGCATGATAATTGTCCTGTTTAGTTAAACATTTCATTTCTTCTTTAGTTTTGTATGATTTCATTTTTTCTTTTCAGATATAAACTTAGTCCTTTTAGCCGATAGAATTATAGCAACTTTAGCTTTTTCTTAGATTTCTTTTTTTTCTTCTAATTTTCTGGTCATTACTTTTGTTGCATGCATTTTCTTTTTTAGTCTATCAATTTTTAGAGTTTAGCTATTTGTCAGTCTCATCTGCAAACGTCTCATGCCCCAACAAGCATGAGGATAACCCTATCTTTTGTTCTTCCTTTTCCTTTTTTTTTTGCTTTTTTCTGCAGTTTATCCCATGTCACTCAATGGTCGAATTCAACTGCGCCACTGGCGACCGCATGCTTTTTGAGGAATGTGAGGGGTGCAAATTCATCACTGAGATCAGGAAAGAACACAGGAGGACCTGCATCTGTGCCGTTGGGTGGGAGGACTTCATCAGGTTGAACAATCTCAGTGAGGGAGTTTTGCTCCGTTTTGCACTCGATGGACCAGTGCCAAAGTTGCAGATTTGCATGGTTGCGCCACCTCCCAACCAGGCTGATCTAGCGCTTGAGGCTGCTGTGTTCACGGAAGACATCAAGAAGAAGGCAAGAGAGAGTGCAAAGCTGTACGAAACTCTACTGTATTCAATCCTTAGTTTTTTGGTCTCCAGTATATTCTTGTTGTGGTCAGTTTTGAACTAGAGAAGAAAGTTAAAGGGACATATAGCTAAGCGAGACTCTGGTTTGCATCCGGCATCATGTTTACTTGGCTCCTATTTTTTGTTACTTTTTTAAGCTATACTGTCACTCCCATTTAGTCCATGTCCACACAAAATGTAAGGTATGAATCAGTAGCGGGTTTGCAAGTGACCCGTTAGGCCATGTTCGGTTAATCCCCTCACCACAGGGATTGAAGGGGATTGGGGAGGTTTGAGGGAGATTTTGACTTGCAAGAGATTTAATCCCTTTCAAACCCCTCCAATCCATGCCTAACCGAACAAGGCCTTAGGGAGAGGCGCCAACATGTGTTTGAAGGTCGATGAAGGGGAGGGAGAATACGACCTGAAAGTGAACTGAAAACAATCGTTGTTTGGGCTCTACAGTCTGGACTGAAACTACTACAAAGACACGTGTAAAGAACTATGTGGACAAGAAAAACGACCTAAACCTATTGCTTCAAGCGGCACGTCAAAAAAATTGTTCCTAACGTTGCAAAATATTACCCACCAATGTCAGGATAAAAAAAACATAGAGGAATCCATTGCCTGGGCCGGCCCATGCAGTAGAGACATTCTTTACCGCGCTCTATGCGTTGAGAGAAGATGCAGCACGCCCGTTTGGGCCGGCCCATGTCTTGGCGGCCTGTTTTTTTTCTGTTTTCCTTTTTTTCTACTTTAAATAATTTGGGGCTTAAAAAAAGTTCTAAAAATTAGAAAAGTGAGAATTTACAAATAAAATATTTAATAAATCATAAAATGTTTGTGGATTCAAATTTTTTGATGCTTTGCCAATTAAAAAATGTTCATGAATGGAAAAAAATCCTGAAAATTCAAAATCTATTTCTGACTTACAAATTCATGAATTCAAAAATTGTTCTTAATTTTAGAAAATGTTAAAAAAAATTCAAAAGTTTTCACGAATTTAAAAAATGTTCACGATTTCAAATATGTGCATGAGTTTAATTTTTTTTTCATGATTTCAAAAATTGTCATGATCGCACGAAATTGAGAGTGATAGTGTATCTCGATGACGCAACAAAATGTGATCATGACGATTGGAGATTATGATTTTTTTTTCCGTTGCAACGCATGGACCCTTAGGTCCAAGCCAGACAAATATTTTGAGATATAGCGATCGGTTAGACGCACCTACTCCTATGGACGAATGGCTAAAGCCGGTCAGGGCATGTACAATGATGCTATCTTAGGAGTGCCACGTAGAATAAATGATAAGGTGGAGGAAAGAGAACTCATAAGAGAAGACTTGTCTTCTCTTATTTAAGATGAGACAAGAGATGATCTCTTAGCACAATATGTCTCACCACATTTTTAAGAATTGCTAATTATTGAAGATAAGGCTAAGAAATGACTCATTATAAATATCTTTCTTTGTCGTATCTAAATTAAATACAAAACTTATGATAAAACTATCTTCAACCACTGTACATCCGCTTTGCCGACGCAAACGAACGCAAATCGAAAAATACGACCGTCCCACGCCACGCGGCCGCTCGGGTAGAGCACACACGCCCGTAAAATTGGCGCCTCGGTATTCGGGTGCAGGCGCGGCGGTCAGTCTCGCCACTGGCGCACGGCGAAGTCAATTCACAATCAATGGCGAGGCGTCCGACTTGCCCACCCTCCTCTGTCCTCTCTCCCCCCCTCTCTCTTATTGGTGGAGCACCTCTCTCACACTCAGTCCCAATGCTCAGCGCAACACTCGTCCTGCCTCTTTCTCCATCCCCCCTTCCTCCGCCGCCAGCTAGGGTTACGGTCGCCGGTAGCAATACCTGGGATAGCGCCGGTGGGAGGGTGGCGGCGACCCGCGCGGATGGCCGGGGGAGACGCGTCGACGGGGGCGGAGGTGGACGCGGGCTTTGAGTTCGCCTTTGACAACGAGACCTTCTCCGACAAGGTGCTACGCATAGAGGTCGTCGCCGGCAGCGGCGACGCGCCCGGGTCGAGCGCCGGCGCCGCCAGCCGCAAGCGCCGCCGCGAGGGGGACGAAGGTGCGTGCGTGCAGGCACAGTACCCAGTCCGTATTAGCCATTAGCCATTAGCGTGCGTGCACGCTAATGACTAATCTAGGCACGTGCGTAGGTGCCTGCATGAAAGTATCGGTCAGATTTGTGAGCGCCTCCAAAAAAATTAATCCATCTTTCCAAATCTGGCTACGCGAGTTCTCGCATGCTTTTTTGGATGTAAATTTCTCGCGATTGGGATCTGGATTTGGGGGAAGTTTTCTGGCTTATTTTGGGGTTACGTTTGTCTGTCCGTTTGTTTTCTAGGGATTGGTGGTTAAGAAAAAGAGATGAAATGTGTTGTGGTTTACTTACTCTAAATTGTGTTCCAAGTTGGGTGGGGTGGGGCATCGAGTGAGATACATACAGGTTATGTGTGTTTAACTGTTTATGCATGATCCCTGTAGCTTGTAGATAGCTGTGATCAAAGCAGCACAGTGCTTCAGCCTTAGATTGAAGGGACAAGGTGATCAATTATTTCACATCTTTCACAAGAAAAAATAATAACCTTCTTTTATCTCTGCACTGAATCTGCACTCAATGTATATCCAGTTTTTGTGATAATTAGCATTTCCCGCGTTTCTTGAGGTTGATCAAATGAATCTCGCGCATAGAGAATATGATGTTCCATATAGTTTAAGAATAAAAAAACCTGTCAAGTAATTCTGTCACGTGCCTCTTCTTCTCTAGCTTTGCATTTTCTTCTATATTATCCGACCTTAGATTTTTGCAGGTGGGGATGAAGAGGATATTGACACTACTTGTACTGTGATGGGTACACCGATAATACAAGTCAAGACCATACATGTCAGTTCGGTGATCCTTGCTGCAAAAAGTTCTTTCTTTCTGAAGGTAATTATGACAATCTTTAGAAATGCATTTGTTCTATAATCAGTTGACTAATCCTTCTGATAAGCTTCCTGCTTTTTAGCTTTTCTCAAATGGCATGAAAGAATCTGGTCAAACCCAGGCAACAGTTAGAGTTGCTGATTCAGGTAAGTAAAGTGTGCAATGTACTCTTCTTCATCTTCCTATTACCGATGGCTCTAGTTTGCTACTGTGAGTGTATTATTGAGTTATGTTTTTTTAATTTACAGTGATTATTATAGGGAGGCTTGTTTTAGAGTTTCCTCCCACACTTTTATACTTTGATAATGAATTGGCTATTCTCACTGCCAAATGAATATTTTTCTTGTGTGTTACCGATTTACCCAATTTATTACTGATAGTCAATGGTCATGCTTAAATAATCATCTAGGCATAAAAGAATAGCTATCACCGTTTTGGTGTTTATTTAAGTGTTTCCGTTTGAGATTTATCGAATTGTTTTATTAATCCTGACGCCTCCTTGTTTCCATTTCTTATTTGGAACAGAGGAAAAGGCCTTCATGGAGCTTTTAGGCTTTATGTATAGTGGAAAGTTGACACCGACTGAGCCCACTCTTCTGCTTGATATCTTGATGGCTGCTGACAAATTTGAGGTTGTTTCTTGCATGAAGCTCTGTGGTCAGCGGCTCATAGACCTTCCTATGAACCTAGAATCGGCAGTGAGGTGCCTAGATCTCCCATGTTGCATTTCAATGGCAGATGCCCTCCAAGAGGCAGCCGAGAAATTCTTTGCTGAAAGTGAAAGGTACAAGAAATTCCCGGAGTAAGTAACCCCCCATAGAGTGAGATACCCTATTTTTTTCCTTTATTATCTCAAGTGAAAGAACATTGTTGTCTCAAAAAATCATTATCTCAAGGCATCGCATGGTTTTGTCTCATGTCAGGTTCCAAGATGAACTAATGAGGATTCCTTTCCTTGGGATTATGGCCATCTTGACAAGGAATGACCTTGAGGTTGCATCTGAAGTAGCCGCCTATGACTTTGTGATCAGGTGGGCCTGTTCATGGTACCCAGATTCGGAGGAAAGTCGCAGGATCTTGAGTTCTTTTTTAATTCCAACAGTGAGTGTACACAAGGCCAATGCCTTATTGTCAGATTTCATACAAAGCATGAAGAGTATTCTGAAGCAGTAGTGGTTGCGTGCATTAGCCGCTAGCTTGATGTGCCTTGCCCCAGTTCCCTTCCTGTTTTTGCCAGCGAGGAGAAGCCCCTGCCCTTTTGAACCATTCAAAACCTGAACTGTGATGCTCTAGTTATTTTCTAGCATTTGCTCTCCCGTTTGGCGACTGTAACGTAGCATGTGAACATCTAGAATTTGATGCTGGGGGTTCACCATCTCAGCACATGTGTGTGTTCTGCTACGCACCGAACGTGCTGGCCAGTTTATGTACACTTCGTCGTAAGTTGGCTGATATATATCGCTGACTCTCTAATTTGGAGTATAATCCTTAAAATCTATGTTATGTGATGATCTTTTGCTGATTATCGCTGGATGTTTTATTACATACTTCCTGGAAGTCAGATAGGTATTTTAACAATGTGTGCTCCCTGGAAACCGGAACCGAAGCAATGTGGGTTACCCCAGAACTGAATACTTTTGTCTAGTTCACTGCTGACTAAGTCTATTGCTTTGCAGATTAGGGATTTCAACGTAAATGAATTTTCGAAAGTTTATTCACTAGTTTGTTCAGTTAGACCAATGTATCCAGGTTACCTGAATGTGACTGCTGTGAGTGGGCCGACACTTGCCAATGCCATCAAACTACAACTGAAAGTCACCTTCAAGTGCCATGGTTTTTGGGTATACTTTTCGGTTGCTCTTGTTGTTCACCTATTAGTATTTCTGTACATGGTTGAAACTGGGATGATTTTTATGTTCCCTTGAATGCAGATTACTAGGGCATTTTCACCTAGTACTAACAAAATAAGCAGGAGGCAGGAGCATGAGCTTTCAGGTTCGGGGTTCCTATTGAAAGATAGTACCAGAATACATTCACCAAACAAGAACCAGTTCCTGAAATCGGACACCACAAAGAAAGAAAAGGAAATTTTGTAGCGTGGCCATTTCATAAGGGTGGATTGACTCTGAACATGCAGTTATTCCTAGTTCCTCTTGGAACGGACAGAAGATGGTGGGCTAGCAAGAGTGATCAGTCACCTTGCAGAGTCAGGAGTCAGTCACGACGACAGACAGCGAGCAAGGTGATGATGTTGCCGTGCGGCCAAATTCGCTGTTTGACCCTTTTTGGAAAGTTAAGCAAGATCTGACCCAGTCTCAAACAATTTCATGATCTGACCTTTTTCTTACCGTCGTAGTGTCTGGCGGTAGGGTATAACTGCATACCGCCATGGACCTTGGTGATAGGAGATTTAACTACGTCCACGTTTGTTTAACGTGAAAAACACCCTATCGCAAAGACAAGGCCGTTATTGCAGTTTGTGACCTGTTACAAGGGCACCTTCACCACTGATCGCGAGGAGGCTGTTGGACGCAGTGATCTATTTGGCATTCCTTGGTCGGAGTTCATTGCTGACGACAGCCCCTTATTCATTGACAATGAACCCCATCTGCGAGTTAATGTCAAGATAAGGGCATAAAGATGAAGCCCTAGGGATGCATGTTGCAGCTGCTAGCTTGATGTGCCTCGCCCAAGTCCCTTTTTCTTTTTGTGAGCGAGGAGAGCAACCCCTGTTATTCTGAAACATGAAGAAACCTTAACTGTGTGCTCTAGTTATTTGCTAGCATTTTGTTTTGCTCTCCTTTGATGACTGTTTTATGGCATGCAAACATCTTGAATTTGATGCTGGGGGTTTCACCGTCTCAGCATATCAAAACTGTTATGTGTGCATGTGAGTGTTTCTGCATGTCAATGTATTATTGTTTTAAGTTGGCTGATATACGTTCCTCTCTAATCTGTATTATGTGATCATCAGTTGGTGAGTATCCTTGGAACATTTCAGTACATACTTCCTGGCAGTCGATAAATTTCATTTTACCATGTGTGCTCCCTGGAAACAGGAACGTTTTAACGTGTCATCCCAGGACTGAATACCGCCGTATAGTTGAATGTCGACAAGACTGTTGCTTTGCATATAAGGGATTTCAGTGTAAATGAATTTTAGAAAGCTTATTCACTAGCCGAATGTATCCAGTCTCTTTACCGGAATGTGATTGGTGGTGGTGGTGCTGTGTGTGATTCAGCAAGCAAAAACCAGTTCTTGAGATTGCTCATGTAACTTACAACACTTGCACCATGCAAAATGGGCTGGGCAGTGAGCAGGACATGGCAGGTTACAAGTTTTGAAAAATGCAGATCACTATGTGGCTGTCACATCCAAGCTGATGGGATACTACTCCCACCTAATAATAAAGTCATTAGTGCTTCTGGCGGTACATCATATAAATTTTGTCTTTAAAATTGTAAAATATTACCCACCGATGCCACCTATAAATTACAAAAAACATTTCACACAGGGGAATCCTCCATCTGGGCCGGCCCACGGAGTAGGAAGCTCCTATACTGCGCTCTGCGTGTTGTGAGAAGATGCCGTGCGCTCATTTGGGCCAGCCCATGTGCGGGCGGTCTGTTTTTCTCTTTTCTGTTTTATTTTTTTTCTCCTTTAAATAATTGGTACTTGGAAAAAGTTTAATTTTTTTTAAAAAGATATTTTTTAAATAAAATGTTCAAGAAATGATAAAATGTTTGTGGATCCAAAAAATGTTCACATATTCAAAAAATATTCATGGATTCAGAAAATGTTCGTAATATTTTTAAAAATGTTTGCATATTCATAAAATATTCACAATTTTAAGAAAATGTTTGGGAAATAAAAAATGTTCATGTTTTTTGTAAAGTACGTGTATTAAAAAAATATTATTGATATTAAAAAAATAGCCAAAATGTTGTCATGGCCTTTGCAGATCATGAATATTTTTTCTTCCGTTACAACGCACGGGACCTTTTGCTAGTTTATACAAAGGTATTTATCTTTTTTTTAGAATACAAAGATTTAGCTTGGAGCATGGTTAGAGCAACTCTAGCAGATCTCGTAAAAGGCCTCATCCCTTATAATAACCGTCACTTTACAAGTTTTGTCAAAAAAGAAATAATGAAACCGAACATATCCTGCATATTAGGGGGGGGGGGGGGGGGGGGGCTTGTATGAGATCTCACGTTAGCTGAGATCATGAGATCAACCTCAAAAATACATATTTAGACATTTTGGAAAAAACAAAAATTATTTGACAACACCCATATGACGTATGTCTACAACTCCAAGAAAATCAGCTCAAAATTCAATTTACATTTAAAAGTTCAGAAAAGACAAATTTGAATGTGAATAATGGCAGCTTTGGGTGAATAATACTTTGACACTATTTACGTGCAATTTTTTCTTTTTTCTTTCCATTAACGTAGGTCGAATTAGGAGCTGGAACCTTTTAAGGTTATAATACGTCAAGCATTCATGTATATCTATAATTTTGTTTGAAAATGTTTGAACATATGGATAAGTTTTTACATGAGATCTCACACAAAGTCTCCTCTCGAATACAGCCGCGCACGAAGACTAGGCCTACACGGATGACGTGCGTTGCATCACCGGCGGGTGAGAACACAAATCATTCCTTTCCCGCCTCCGCGTTTGAATTTGGGGAAGGAGTGAGCGCGCGCGCGCCCGCGGTCAAAGTTTTTCGCCACTCGCGCACGGCGCGGTCACATCACCATCAATGGCGTGGCGTGCGACCTCCCCTGCTCTCCCTATCTCTCTCTCTTATTAGTGGAGCACCTCTCAGCCTAAACGCCCAGCACAACATTTCCCCAACCCCCCTGCTCTCTCTCTACCTCGTCCTTTCCCCTGCCGCCAGCCAGCTAGGGTTACGGCCGCCGGATAGCGCAGCACAGCAATGCCTCTGACAACGCCAATGGGAGGCGCGCGCATGGGGGCGGGGACGGACCGACGGAGGTGGACGGGGGCTTCGACTTCGCCTTCGGCAATGATGCTTTCTCCGATAAGGTACTGCGTCTAGAGGTCGTCGGCAGCGACGACGCGCCCGGGTCCGGCACCGACGCCGCCAGCCGCAACCCGCAAGCGCCGCCGCGAGGAGGCCGAAGGTGCGTACGTACAGGCAAGGTACACTGGCCATCAGTATTATACTCCACACTAGTAATGGAGTACATTACACTAGCAGATTCTAGGGCTGTTTTGGAGTTTCCCTGCCACACTTTTTTTCACATTGATAATGACTGTTATTCTCATTTTCCTACAGACCGTACCTACGAAATGGATATTTAGTTGATTCTTTGTGCATTCTAGTTTTTCCCAATTAATTTCTGAAAGTTGATGCCCATAATTGAGTACTCCCTGTTAGAGTTATATTTATAGTGGCTTTTGGCCTTTTGCATTCTGGCCTTTGGCCTCCCCTATACATGTATATATGATGGTGTTTGCCTTCTGATAATACTAAGTTGCTATTTCTAATATGGTATTAGAGCGTAGGTTTTTTTTTTCTCGCACGCGCAACTCGTGCTACCATCTAATCCCACACCGCTGTCGCTGTTTTTCCGGCCGGTGCTGCTGCCTTCTCCCCATTGTTCAAGCTGCTTTTAGTCCGCTGCCGATCGAGACTTGGCTGCCGCTCGATCTGCAAGGCTTGATCCACTTCGCCTCCAACTATTGCATACCCGAAGGACTACACTCCTCACGATCGGGCCGCTCTGGCTATCCGGATCGAAACAATTGCTCCAGCAGCCGGCTTGCTCCACTTCATCTCTGATCTCGCCGCCCGCTCTTTCGTTTGGTGTGCTGCCACCGCCCGCCCTCCTGGTGTGCCACCACCGCAACCCGCCCGCCTGGTGCGCCGTCGCTGCTGCCCGCCCTCCTGGTGCGCCGCCGTCGCCGCCGCCCGCCCGGCCTGGCCAACGCCGTCCATCCTTCTTCTTGCCCCGCGCGCGATCTGGCACCGTGCCAGCCGTCGTTCCGTGGCTGCTGCCGCCTGCTGCTCTCCCGAGCCGGCTACCCATCTCACACTCGCGTGCGTTGAATGCGGGGCCGTGAATCGATCCACCTGCCTGTGTGCGTGCTCCCTGCTTCCGCTCTACTTTGGGCTGCTGGTGGGCTTCGTTCGGCTCCCTGGCTTGACGCCCTGAAGTTCCGTCGTTGTAAAAGAGAGAGAGAGGAAAAAAAGTAAAAAAAGAGAAAAAAAGTAAAAAAGAAAAAGAGAGGTACAATGCTTTCGTCGGGTACGCCTCCCCCTCGCTGCCCGGTGTCTATTGACGGTGTTCCTTATATTGATCCCATCTCGCACATGCGCCTTTCTTCGGTGCTTGGTGCTCGCCCGCTTGAAGGTGATGGTTGTCGCTCCACATCAGCATCTTTTGCGACATCCACCGGTGCTGCTGGCCGCTCTACATCGTCTCCTTCGGCAACTGCACCGCCTCCGCTGGCCGCTTCTCTGCATGGTGTTGGTCATTTTTCATCGACTCTTTCCATGACTTCCGCACATGGTGATTGTCGCCCCATGTTGACTTCTCCCGCGGCTTCCGTGTGCGGCGGTGATCGCCCTGTGTCGACTCCCCCGGTGGTTTCCACATGCGGCTCTGGGTCGAGTCGCTACTCTCGGTCGACTCTACATGCGGCTTTCATGGGGGGTGGCGACTGCTCATCGTCGACAAGTGTTTCTACCTCGACCTCTGTCGTGTCACTGTTTGCGCGTGAGATTGCACAACTACGATGCCTGCTTGATGCTTGGGATTCTTCACCAACAGTTTCTGCAGGTTCCGTGTCTGACTCTTTTAGCAATGAGAAACCACCTTCTACCCATTCAGGTACATCCCCAATGGATTCTTGATACTGGAGCGTCTTTCCATATGACGTATGATTCTTCCACTTTGACCTCTGTTCGACCTGTCGAGTCTCCTGTTCGTGTTCTTACGACTGATGGCACTCCCCTCCATGTAGCAAGTCGAGGCACTCTTAGCACTTCTTCATTTCATGTTCCCTCTGTAGCTCATGTTCCTCGACTTACCATGCAGCTCATATCTGGTGGTCAGATTGTAGACTCTAGTTGTAGGGTCATTCTCGACTTTGATTCGTGTTCTGTTCAGGATCGTCGCACGGGTGCTTTGCTTGGTGCTAGCCCTCGACGCTCTGATGGTCTATGGGAGCTTGATTGGCTCCGTCTTCCCTCCGCTACCACCGCCGCCAGTCTCACAACCCCTGTTACTGCATCTACCAACTCTTTTCAACAGTGTCATCATCGTCTTGGCCATTTATGTGGTTCTCGTCTCTCATCTTTGGTTCATCGCGGTGTTCTGGGGTCTGTCTCCGGTAATGCTTCGTTGGATTGTCTAGGTTGTAGGCTTGGCAAGCAGATTCAGCTACCTTATCCTCATAGTGAGTCAGTGTCCGAGCGCCCTTTTCATCTCGTTCACTCTGATGTTTGGAGTCTGGCTCCCTTCGCTTCTAAAGGGGGTCATCGTTACTATATTATCTTTATAGATGATTTTTCTCGGTACACATGGATCTATTTCATCTCTTCCCATAGTGAGGTCTTATCTATATATAAAAAAATTACTGCCATGGTTCATACCCAGTTTTCTACTCCTATTCGTGTTTTTCGCGCGGATTCAGCTGGTGAGTATATCTCGCATGCTCTGCGAGGATTCCTTGCTGAGCAGGGTACTCTTGCTCAGTTCTCTTGTCCTGGTGCTCATGCTCAGAATGGTGTGGCTGAGCGCAAGGATCGTCACCTTCTTGAGACGTCACGTGCGATGATGATCGCTGCCTCTCTTTCGCCTCACTTCTGGGCTGAGGCTGTTACCACTTCCACCTATCTCATCAACATTCAGCCATCTGCTGCTCTACAGGGTGGTATTCCTCTTGAGCGTCTTTCTGGTCGTTCTCCTGATTATTTGGCGCTTCGCTTGTTTGGTTGTGTTTGCTATGTTTTGTTGGCCCCTCGTGAACGCACCAAACTGACCGCTCGGTCTGTTGCGTGTGTCTTTCTCGGATACAATGATGGGCATAAGGGCTATCGTTGTTGGGATCCTGCCAGTCGCCGGATGCGTATTTCCCGGGATGTCACCTTTGATGAGTCTTGTCCCTACTACGCTCAGTTTGATTGGTGTCAGGCAATGGAAGAAGAGTTGAGGTCGATCCATAATAATAATGCATGGAAGCTTGTGGATCTTCCCAACAATGAAAAAAACATGGATCTCAAGTGGGAATTTACGATCAAGAAAGATGCCGATGGGTCCATGAAGCACAAAGTGAGGCTAGTAGTCAAAGAGTACGTGCAAGAGGAAGATGCGGACTCCGAAGAAGTGTTCGTTCCTATTAAAAGGATGGAATCGGTGAGACTACACATCGCTCTCGTGGTTCAGGAATCATGGAAGGTACATCACATGGATGTAAAATCCGCGTTTTTGAACGGTGAGTTAGAAGGAGATGTGTATGTGAATCAGTCACCGGGATTCATCAAAGAGGGAGAAGAACACAAGGTACTGAAGCTACACAAAGTCTTGTATGGGCTACAACAAGGCTCTCGGGCATGGAGCATCAAACTTGATCGGACTTTGATTTCTCTTGGATTTGAGAAAGCCCCACTAGAGCATGCAATGTACAAGAGAGGTGAAGGAAGGGATCATCTACTAGTTGGCATCTACGTCGACGACCTGATGATAACTGGAGCAGATGAAGAGGTGATTGCAAAGTTTAAGCTACAAATGAAGGAGCTTTTCAAGATGGATGATCTTGATATTTTGAGTTACTACCTCAGGATGGAGGAACATCAAAAGCCGGAGGGGATCACACTGTGCCAGAAGGCATACACAAGGAAGGTACTTGAAAATTGTGGCATGAAATATTGCAATCCAATTGATGCTTCAGTGAAACCTCATCTTGAGCTGAGCAAGAAGGAGATGGTGAAACTACTCGGCTATAGTGATAGTGACTATGAAGGGATTGTTGACAACCGTAAGAGTACCTTGGACGTGGCATATTTCCTTGATGGAAGCATAGTAAGTTTGCTATCACAAAAGAAAAAAGTGGTGACATTGACTTCAAGTGAAGCAGAGTGTCAAGGTGTGTGGCTAGGGAGGCCACACGGTGATCTCATGGATCGAGATCCGGAACTAGTGGTGCTCAATGTTGACAGTGAGTTTACGACTTTTCTACGTGAGGATCTAGTGCGGCATGATAGGAGCAAGCACATTGATACGATGTATCATTACATAAAGGACTACGTGGAAGAAGGGAAGACGAAGGTCAACTACATTCGCACTGATGATCAGCTGGTGGACATTCTGACCAAGGCTTTGGATCAAGAGAAGTTCTTGGAGATGGGAAGAAGGATCAACATTGGAGCTGTGACATGACGACATCGTGTTTAGGGGGGTGATTATTGGAAGTAAACCCAGCGTCCACTCAAATTACATGTACGTATATGAATCTAACCAGTGCATGAATAGTTACCTTGTAGGATTAGTATTCTATGCTGATTCGGTTTTGTAACTAGGCAGCCTAGCTTTTATATATACGTGCACGTACCCCCTTGTAAACAAACATATCGTGAGTTGAATCAATAAAGTAAGACAAGGCTCGAGACGAGCCTTTGGCTATCATATTGATCCAAGTGTTCTGTACGTACGTGTTTTCCAGTCCAAAGTAAACGGCTGTTGTGTACGTGCTTGAGAATCGATCAAGGTCTGGTGCTAGCTTTCAACGTGATAGTTGAGACTAGCTTTGCACTGACGTGCATCTCGGCGTAAAGGAACTTCGTCGAGTTCGAGGGATCGGAGTTCGAGGGACGTTGTCGGGTTGAACGTGTGCTGAACTCGGAGGTGCCGTACGTTCGGTACTTGATCGGTCGGATCGTGAAGATGTACGACTACATCAACCGCGTTGTGCTAACGCTTCCACTTTTGGTCTACAAGGGTACGTGGACAACACTCTTCCCTCTCGTTGCGATGCATCACCATGATCTTGCGTGTGCGTAGGAATTTTTTTGAAATTACTACGTTCCCCAACAGTGGTATCAGAGCCAGGTTTTATGCGTAGATGTCATATGCACGAGTAGAACACAAGTGAGTTGTGGGCGATATAAGTCATACTGCTTACCAGCATGTCATACTTTGGTTCGGCGGTATTGTTGGATGAAGCGGCCCGGACCGACATTACACGTACGCTTACGCGAGACTGGTTCTACCGACGTGCTTTGCTCACAGATGGCTGGCGGGTGTCAGTTTCTCCAACTTTAGTTGTACCGAGTGTGGCTATGCCCGGTCCTTGCGAAGGTTAAAACAGCACCAACTTGAAAAACTATCGTTGTGGTTTTGATGCATAGGTAAGAATGGTTCTTGCTAAGCCCGTAGCAGCCACGTAAAACTTGCAACAATAAAGAAGAGGACGTCTAACACCTTCTATCACAGATCCGAAGGCAAGACATTCGTTGCTAAGAATGGATCCTTTCTAGAGAAGGAGTTTCTCTCGAAAGAAGTGAGTGGGAGGAAAGTGGAACTTGATGAGGTAACTATACCCGCTCCTCTATTGGAAAGTAGTTCATCACAGAAACCAGTTCCTGTGATGCCTACACCAATTAGTGAGGAAGTTAATGATGATGACCATGGAACTTCAGATCAGGTTACTACTGAACCTCGTAGATCAACCAGAGTAAGATCCGCACCAGAGTGGTACGGTAATCCTGTTCTGGAAGTCATGCTAGTAGATCATGATGAACCTACGAACTATGAAGAAGCGATGGTGAGCCCAGATTCCGCAAAATGGCTTGAAACCATGAAATCTGAGATGGGATCCATGTATGAGAACAAAGTGTGGACTTTGGTTGACTTGCCCGATGATCGGCAAGCAATTGAGAATAAATGAATCTTCAAGAAGAAGACTGACACTGACGGTAATGTTACTGTCTACAAAGCTCGACTTGTTGCGAAAGGTTTTCAACAAGTTCAAGGGATTGACTATGATGAGACTTTCTCACTCGTAGCGATGCTTAAGTCTGTCCGAATCATGTTAGCAATTGCCGCATTTTATGATTATGAAATTTGGCAAATGGATGTCAAAACTGCATTCCTGAATGGATTTCTGGAAGAAGAGTTGTATATGATGCAACCAGAAGGTTTTATCGATCCAAAGGGAGCTAACAAAGCGTGCAAGCTCCAGCGATCCATTTATGGACTGGTGCAAGCCTCTCGTAGTTGGAATAAACGCTTTGATAGTGTGATCAAAGCATTTGGTTTTATGCAGACTTTTGGAGAAGCCTGTATTTATAAGAAAGTGAGTGGGAGCTCTGTAGCATTTCTAATATTATATGTGGATGACATATTGTTGATTGGAAATGATATAGAATTTCTGGATAGCATAAAGGGATACTTGAATAAGAGTTTTTCAATGAAAGACCTCGGTGAAGCTGCTTATATATTGGGCATCAAGATCTATAGAGATAGATCAAGACGCTTAATTGGACTTTCACAAAGCACATACCTTGACAAAGTTTTGAGAAAGTTCAAAATGGATCAAGCAAAGAAAGGGTTCTTGCCTGTGTTACAAGGTGTGAAGTTGAGTAAGACTCAATGCCTGACCACTACAAAAGATAGAGAGAGAATGGAAGATGTTCCCTATGCTTCAGCCATAGGATCTATCATGTATGCAATGCTGTGTACCAGACCTGATGTGTGCCTTGCTATAAGTTTAGCAGGGAGGTACCAAAGTAATCCGTGAGTGGATCACTGGACAGCGGTCAAGGACATCCTGAAATACCTGAAAAGGACTAAGGATATGTTTCTCGTATATGGAGGTGACAAAGAGCTCATTGTAAACGGTTACGTTGATGCAAGCTTTGACACTGATCTGGACGATTCTAAATCGCAAACCGGCTTACCACTCCGGCTTTCTTTTCCTTATATGTCATTAGCCCTTAGTTTATGCCGCCATTACTTGTTTTACAACTTCAACCTTTAACTGTAAATTGAACCGGCATGTTGTTTTTCCTTTTTCAGTCCCTTACACGTCATGCCGTCAAAGACACCCACCGTCTGTAACTGGGTCCCCTCATCCATAACTGAGGAACGGTTAAAAGAGTTCTTCCTCATTGGGTTTCTGCCTTCAAAAACTGTCATGTCTTATCGTGCTCCTGACCCGGAGGAAGAACGCCCCAATCGAAAAGACGAAGAAGTAATTGTCTTCACTGACCACATGAACCGTGGCTTCTCACCGCCCAGTTCAAAATTCTTCAGAGAGGTCCTTCATTTTTTCAAACTCCATCCTCAGGACCTTGGACCCAATTCCATATCTAATATTTGTAATTTCCAAGTGCTTTGTGAGGTGTATCTTCAGCAAGAGCCGACCGTAGAGCTGTTTAGAGAGTACTTTTATCTGAACCGGCAGAACGAATGCGCCAACGGTCCCAGCTTAGAACTTGGAGGCATCTCAATTCAGCGCCGTCAGGGTGCCGTCTTCCCTCTCATAGTTTTACCAAGTCACCCAAAGGACTGGAACCAAACTTGGTTTTACTGTCAGGATATCTCTCCAGCGAACGAGAAGCCGTTGCCGGGTTACCGCCCCGGTCATCTTGACTCCAAATTCACCCTTCCGGATAAACTCACTGTTGCTGAACGCAAGAGGCTGCTTCCATCCACCAAAAGAATGAACGCTTTGTTGGGGAACGATTTAACCGGAGTAGATCTGACCCGCCGCTGGATCTCATGGTGGGTTATTCCATTAAGCCGTCGATCAAAACTGATGTATGAATATGGTGGAGGCCCGGACAACTCTCTTCGTCACAACCCAGTTGAACTCACCGAAGAAGACATTGTTTTAGTGTCAAACCTTTTGGTGAATGGGAAATATGAAGACTACAACATTGTTGGGTTAAATCCCTTCTGCAAGCTTAACTCGGTACCAGAAGTAAGTATATTCTGATCTCTTTTCCTTTGTGTTTTGCCCAGCTATACTACTTTAGCACTGATCTTTCTTCTTGCCTTTGCAGGCCAATTCTGACTTTTGGAAGGTGAAATATGACCACGAGGCTGCCAAGAAGGCGAAAGCCGCCGCCATGAACACCAAGAAGACGACCCGGAGAACGAAGAAGAAGAAAGCCACTGTTGAAGATTTAATGAAACTTGATGACACGTCTGACTCGGAGGTAGCCCTTGATTCCATTGGCTAACTTTTTCACAATCTTATTGACACTGATCCTTACCAGGATGACACTGGGGCTAGTCAGGCCGGGGAAGCAGAGATAGCTATCATTTCCTCCAACTCAGAGCCCTTACCAAGACACAAAGTTCGATGAGTGATCCGTAAAGTAAGGTTTTCTAATCCCTTAGCTCACTTGGATCCCAACTTTCATTTGAAAAATCAGCAACATGAAAGCCGCCATGAAGTTGAAATTGAAGATGAACCGGCTGTCGTCCTTCAACAGACCCCTCGGAAACGCCCGAACGAGGTTTACTTATTACTGTCCTTTAACTTGTTTTAATGAATCTTGCTCCTCGTATTTCTTTTAACTCCTTTCTTTTACCTTTTCAGGAGGTGTCTCGTTCCTCAGGCGACTCATCACAAACACAATTTCTGGCTTTCAAGGCTGCTCCTGGGTAATCAGAAATCCTCTTTTCTTCTGGGTTGATCAATTGTATCTTGATGCTGACTACCCTGCAATATTTTTTTCCTTAGCGGCCAGGCTAAATCCAAGAAGGCGAAGGCAGCAAAACCGACGGAAGACCCGCCAGTACTAGCATCTGACTCGGCTAGGCCGCCTTCTCCATTAACTGACGCCCCAGAAGACCCGCCTATTGTCAATGAAGCAAATCCTCCGGAGCTGTCCCTTGACAAAGCCACTATGAATCCTTCTACAGCTAGACCGTCAAGCTCAACCAACCCGCCGTCTCCACATGTTCAAGATGTTCAAATTACTGGGAGCCGCTTTGTTGAGCCGGGGAACCCAACGGTGTTGGCTCGGTGCACAGCAAAGCAAGAAGCATTGGAAAGGCATAAGGTTCACTTTGATGTTGCCAATTATGACCGTCTCAATGCCAGTGATATCTTATCCAGCTATCTCAGTCATGTACACTCCAGTCGTGAGTCTGAGATCGAGATGGTCAAGCAGCTTTAGTTGAAGTATGAGGTATGTTGTTTCCGGTTTACTAATATTCCTCCAGCCCTCAAGTCTTCAGATTATGAGAGAAACAGAATAACCTGTAGGCTTAAAGTACAGTCCGAGACTTTTACCTCTGAATCTTTGCCTGATATTGATAGAAACAAAAACTTCACCTACAGTCCCCAAGGACCGGTTTATTTTGACCATCAATGAATTGGTACTTTAGAATTTAAAACCATCTTCAAAATACTTAATCCTCCAGTTTAACCTTGATAAATTTGCTGAACTGCGTACATTAGCCCCCAAGTGCCAAGTGCTGTTATTTTATAAGGGACTTTAAATATGTTAGTAGAATCGTAAAAATTTGATTTGGCATACATTAGCCCCCAAGTGTCAATTGGTTTACTCGTAAAGTACTTTGAGACTTGAATCTTGAATTTGAATATTTGAATTTGAAACCAAGTCTTGACTTATCTGAACGTTTCACAGAATGCCTTGTCTGAATTGAACTCTCAATTGTCGGACGCAAAGACCCGCCTAGCAAGTCAGGAGTCCGAAATCAAATCTTCCACTTCCAAACTGCAAATGAGCCTTCCTGCAACGGAAAATTTGAAGACCAGCTTTGCTACCAAGGAGAAGGTTTGGGAAAATGAGAAAACACTTCTGACCCGACGAGCTGAGACGGCCGAAATAGCTCTGAAAGAAATTTCAACAGAGCTGAACGGTTTAAAGGGCCGGGTGTCTCAGATGGTCGCTGCTATCTTTGGTAAGCTGCCTGTTTTGACCTTTTGCATAATTTTTGCCAAACCGGAGTATAACCCACCAACTTACTCTGTTAAAAATATATGCAGGTCCACGAAGTAAAAATTTGAGCCAAGACCCGTTTATTAAACTGAAGGCAGTATACACCTTGGTTGAACAATTGTATATTGGTGCACAGTGGGCTCTGGCCGCTATCTCTCCTGCAAATCAAGGACCCAACCGGCTTAGCGATGTCCTGAAGAAGCTGTCCATCCTTCCTGCTAGATTCCAAGAAGTAAAACGCTCCTGTGCACGAGCCGGAGCTTTGACTGCCCTAAGCCGCTCCAAGGCTTGGGTGCCAGACTTAGATCCGGCGGACATAGCAAGAGGTTACCCTACTGTGAAGGAGGACGGGTCTCCGTTTGATCAGGATGATTTCATAGCGTGTGTACGCGAAGTCCGGCCTCAGGCGACTAGTCTTGGAGATGACACCAATGTTGACAAGTACCAGCCGGGTTTTGATAGTGAAAATAAGAAGATGGCCACTCCTTCATACAAAGTAGCAGATCTGATCCCGTCGGTGAGAGAAGATACCTTTGCCCCGGAAATTTGACCTGGTTGGCCTGGTTGACGATGAAGCCGAATTTGTCGCCATGAATGGATTTGATTGGTTAAAATCCAACTTCCAGCAAACAGAAGGTGGTGAACCGGCGAGGAAGGGACGATGATCATCTTCATAGGCTTATAAAGCCTTGTAATAACTTAGTTGCTAAAACACCGCATGTTTTCTTATGCCGTCGTGCATAAAATACTTCTATGTGAATCTGCTTCCAGATGTCAATGTATGCATCGTTTAATGCTTGTCTCTGTGATATTTGAACTCTGTTCGTGTGAATACAAGAAAAAGACTTGCAAGGAGGTTTAGAACCAAACGGGCTTAAACACCCTAATTTACAGCCAATATATTTACCTCAATAAAAAACAGAGACAAATATAAAGAAAGGATAAGGGTTAAAACTAATTCTTGAGTTAACGCAGCGGGTAAGCGCGTATAAGTAAGAACCATACCTTGTCCTTGTTGATCCTTAGATCGCCGGTTTTAATAATCCGGGTGGTGAACTTGATAATTCAATATGTATGAAACGTTAATACTTCTTGAATACTCAATGATCGTCATATCTTAGTAGCTCGTACCTTTGGATCCTTGAGCCACCGGCTTGAATAACCCGGGCGGCTATGTTGTTCAATAGTTGAGCCGGTGAAGAAAACCAGGCTATCTTATTTGTAATATTGAAACAACAAAAGCTAAAAGGCAAGCAACAGATAATAAACATAATTTTAACTCTGTATTCAAAAGGCTGGGGGTTCTGATTCGAATACGATCAGTAAACTGGACCAAAGGGGTTAAGCTAAGGTTCGAATACGACCATATAGCCCCTAGTGGCTTTGGCGTTGCGCCGATCAAGAGGGTACCGACAGCTATGTTCTCTTTGGTTCGAATACGACCTATGTATGAACAAGAATCCCCCAAATGACCTTGAGAGGTTTTTAACGACCCTGATTCGAATACGATCCAAGTCGGACTCAAAAGGGGTTAAGCTGTGATTCGGATACGATCAAGAAGCCCCCAAGTGAGTTTGGCCTTGAGCCGATCAAGAGGGTTACGACAGCTATGTTCTCTTTGGTTCGAATACGACCTATGTTTGAACAGGAAGCCCCCAAGTGACCTTGAGATTTGCAGCTAGATTCGGATACGATCATAAGCCGGACCAAAAAGGTTAAACTTGATTCAGATATGATCAGCTCCTTAATAGTCATTTGTAAGTAAGAAATAATAAAGATGTATAGTATATGAAAAGAAAAGAGACCGATGGTCTTACTTTATTGCTTATCATAGTATATACAACGTGAACGTATGTACATGTTGAGAGCCAGTGGCTCAGGTGTAATATGGCCGAAGTTGAGCAATGTTCCATGGCCGGCGGGTCTCCTCTTCCGACTTACGTGAGTCTGCATGCTCTCGAACGTCAATGAGGTAGTATGACCCATTGTTTAAATTTTTACTGACCACAAAGGGTCCCTCCCAAGGTGGGGATAACTTGTGTGCATCTGAAAGATCCTGGATGAGCCGGAGCACCAAGTCGCCTTCCTGAAAAGTCCTGGACTTAACCCGGCGGCTGTGATAACGACGCAGGTCCTATTGATAAATTGCTGACCGTGCCGCTGCTAAGTCCCTTTCTTCATCCAGCAAGTCAAGCGCATCCTGTCTGGCTTTTTCATTGTTAGCTTCAGCATAAGCCGCTACACAGGGCGATTCATGACGGATGTCACTAGGCAAAACTGCTTCTGCTCCGTAAACCATGAAGAAGGGTGTGTAACCCGTAGACCTGTTGGGCGTAGTATTGATGCTCCATAAAACTAAGGGTAATTCCTCTACCCAATAACCCAGCGTTCACTGTAAAGGAACCATAAGCCGGGGTTTTAGCCCTTTCAGAATTTCCTGATTGGCTCTCTCAGCTTGACCATTGGATTGAGGATGAGCTACAGAAGAAACATCAAGCCGGATGTGCTCTCGCTGACAAAACTCTTCCATAGCCCCTTGGGACAGATTAGTGCCATTATCTGTGATAATACTGTGTGGAAAACCAAAACAGAAGATTACTTTTTTCATGAACTGAACCACCGTGGCTGCATCACACTTACTCACAGGCTCCGCCTCAACCCATTTGGTGAACTTATCAACTGCCACCAAGAGATGTGTCTTTTTATCCTTAGACCTTTTGAAAGGTCCCACCATGTCAAGCCCCCAGACCGCAAACGGCCAAGTGATTGGAATCATCCAGAGCTCTTGAGCCGGCACATGCGCTCGCCCTGCAAATTTTTGACATCCATCACATCTACTGACCAGATCTTCTGCATCAGCGTGAGCCGTCAACCAGTAAAAACCGTGACGAAACGCTTTGGCCACTAAAGATTTTGACCCGGTGTGATGACCGCAATCGCCTTCATGGATCTTGTAAGTGCATCTAGTGCCACCCTTAGTTGGTTTTGGAGTATTGACGACAAACCTAGTTGAGGGACTAATGTGTTTGTGAGAATTGCAGGATAACACAGGTAGAAGTCCCTCATTGATTTGGTTTAGCTACCAGAGATGACCCCCAAAAATGTACGAAGACATTGAAGACAATGGTGGTTCATGAAGACATTCATGTCGAAGACAATGACATATGAAGACTCCCCATGAAGCCTTTGGAACTCGAAGACTTAGATTCTTCGTAGTTTTACTTTATTCATGTTGTGTCATAGGAACCACCGTACTGTTAAGTGGGGTCCAAGAGAACCAGTCAGGATGACTGAAGTGATGCCTAATTCAAATCCTATGTCTTCGAGTGAAGACAATGAGAGAAAATCTTGTCCAGAGTCAGACAAGTCAGCTTTACTTGCAGCCCAAGTAAAGTTGCCGTGAGAGTTCAAAATCCGACCGTTGGTACACGTGTCAGTTCCTTAGTGACCCAGGGTCATTTCGGACAAATCAGGTCAGGGTTGCCAAGTGGCTATAAATAGTCCACCCCCACAACCATAAACGGTTGGCTGCTCAGATTTCAGTGCACGGCTTTTGTCGTTTGAGAGCTACCCACCTCGAAGCCTTTGAGAGAAAATCCCTAGCGAGGAGAAAAGCCCTAACCACCCAGAGCCAGAGTAAATTGGGCATCACTTAAGTCTTCTTGTCTGTGTGATCTGAAGACTTATTACACTTGAGGACTGTGCATCCTCCAGACGGTTAGGCGTCGCGTTCTGAGCATCCAAGAGTAATTGTGGATTGCCGGTGAACGAAGTCTGTGAAGGTTTGGGAGTCTACCTTGAAGACTTACCTGAGTGATTGGGCGAGGTCTGTGTGACCTTAGCTCAAGGAGAATACGGTGAGGACTGGGTGTCTTGGACTAAGTGTCCTTGACTGGGTGTCCGGGACTGTGTGTCCTTTGGTTGAATACCTAGCCGCTCCAACCAGACGTACAGTTGTCACAGCAACTGGAACTGGTCCAACAAATCATTGTCTTCAATGTGTCACTGGTTTCATCTTCACTTCCCTTCAACTTACTGTTATTCATTGTGAAGCCATTGCATGCTTGCTCTATCTTTTGTCTTCACAACATAACTGTATGATTTGATTGGCTTCATAACTTCTTCCTACCTGATCCTAATTACACTAAAGCTATTGTTACTGTGCTTTCACTCTGTTGAATACTTGACCTTAGCTTGCTTGTGTAATCTAACTTCCGCTGCATAGTGATAGGCATATCTTCACTGTTTGTCTTCATAACTTCCACGTTTTGAAGACTTTCATAAAAATCGCCTATTCACCCCCCTCTAGTCGATATAACGCACTTTCAGATCTTACGAAGGATTTCTTGACCTTCTTTGGGGGAAACACACCGTTGAAACGCTCCAGAAACACTGCGATGAAACAACTCTCCATCCGAAATCGTCATGGACTTAGATCGCCGGGTTATCTGCCGAGCCAGGGTCTCATCCGCTGGCAACTCTTCCCGGGTTATGTAAGCCAAGAACGGTATCGTCCAATCTGGGATGACATGAAGAGGCGCTACCAACTGCGCCTCTGGGTCAGGAGCAGCTAAATCTTCTTTTGTGGGCAACTTGACAGAGGGGTTATGCAAAACATCCAAAAAGGTGTTGGGTGGCACCGGCTTACGCTGAGACCCTAGCCGGCTTAAAGCATCAGCCGCTTCGTTCTTTCGACGGTCAATGTGTTCCACCTGATAACCTTTAAAATATCCTGCAACAGCATCGACCTCTCGGTGATAAGCCACCATGAGAGGGTCTTTGGAATCCCACTTGCCAGATACCTGTTGAGCCACTAGATCTAAGTCACCAAGACATCTGACCCGGCTCAAGCTCATCTCCTTTGCCACTCGAAGACCATGGAGCCAGGCTTCATACTCTGCTGCGTTGTTAGTGCATGGAAACATCAACCGTAACACATAACAAAATTTATCACCTCGTGGCAAAGTTAACACAACTCCAGCCCCCGAGCCTTCCAATTGCCCGGATCCATCAAAATGAATAGTCCAATATGTGTTGTACGGCTTCTCTTCCGGCATCTGCATCTCTGTCCAGTCATTGATGGAGTCAACCAGGGCTTGAGACTTAATTGCAGTACGTGGAACATACTTCAACCCATGAGACCCAAGCTCAATTGCCCACTTGGCGACTCGCCCCGTGGCTTCTCTGTTTTGAATAATGTCTCCCAAAGGAGCAGAGCTAACCACAATGATTGGATGTCCCTGAAAGTAATGCTTAAGCTTCTGACTCGCCATGAACACCCCATAAACAAGATTCTGCCAATGTGGATATCGTTGCTTAGACTCAATTAGGACTTCACTGACATAATACACCGGCCGCTGAACCGGATGCTCTTTGCCAGCCTCCTGGCGCTCTACCACAATAGCCACACTAACAACCCGTGAGTTGGCAGCTATGTATAACAATAGCGGCTCTTTCTTAATTGGAGCAGCCAGGACCGGCGGCTCAGCCAGCTGTGCCTTCAGATCCTCAAAAGCAGCGTTCGCAGCATCGCTCCAAACAAAAACATCCGTTTTCTTCATCAACTGATACAAATGCATAGTCTTTTCCCCTAACCGGCTTATGAACCGGCTCAAAGCAGCCACACGACCCGCCAGTCGCTGAACATCATTGACGCATGTTGGTTTGGCTAGAGATGTGATTGCCTTGATTTTCTCCAGGTTAGCTTCAATACCTCGGTTAGACACTAAAAAACCCAAAAGCTTGCTGGCTGGCACTCCAAAAACACACTTGGCCGGGTTAAGCATCATCTTGTAAACCCGAAGATTATCAAAAGTCTCTTTCAGGTCTGTGACCAAGGTTTCCTCTTCCCTGGATTTCACCACTATATCATCTACATAAGCATGAACATTGCGCCCAATTTGATCGTGAAGACAATTCTGCACACACACACCACTGGTAAGTCGCCTGGGCACTCTTAAGCCCAAAAGGCATAGACACATAGCAGAAAGCTCCAAAAGGAGTTATAAAAGTTGTCTTCTCTTGATCCTTGACTACCATCTTAATCTGATGATAACCAGAATAAGCATCTAAGAAACTCAACCATGCACAACCTGCCGTAGCATCAATGATCTGATCAATACGGGGGAGAGCAAAAGGATCAGCCGGACAAGCCTTGTTCAAATCTGTGTAATCCACACACATACGCCAGGTGCCATTCTTTTTGAGTACATGTTGGGGAACGTAGTAATTTCAAAAAATTTCCTACGCACACGCAAGATCATGGTGATGCATAGCAACGAGAGGGGAGAGTGTGATCTACGTACCCTTGTAGATCGACAACGGAAGCGTTTGGTTGATGTAGTCGTACGTCTCCACGGCCCGACCGATCAAGCACCAAAACTACGACACCTCCGAGTTTTAGCACACGTTCAGCTCGATGACGATCCCCGGACTCCGATCCAGCAAAGTGTCAGGGAAAAGTTCCGTCAGCACGACGGCGTGGTGATGATCTTGATGTACTACTGTCGCAGGGCTTCGCCTAAGCACCGCTACAATATTATTGAGGACTATGGTGGCAGGGGGCGCCGCACACGGCTAAGAATATGATCACGTGGATCAACTTGTGTTTCTCTGGGGTGCCCCTGCCTCCGTATATAAAGGCTCAAAGGAGGGGGGGTGCGACCGGCCAGGAGAGGCGCGCCAGGAGGAGTCCTACTCCCTCCGGGAGTAGGACTCCCCCCAATCCTAGTTGGAATAGGATTCGCGAGGTGGAAAAGAGAGAGAGAGAAGGAGGGGGCGCCGGCCCTCTCTATCCTTGTCCTATTCGGACTAGGGGGGAGGGGCGCGCGGCCCAGCACTGGCCGCCTCTCCTCTTCTTCCACTAAGGCCCATATAGCTCCCGGGGATTCCGGTAACCTTCCGATATCCAAACATAGGCTTCCAATATATCAATCTTTATGTCTCAACCATTTCGAGACTCCTCGTCACGTCCGTGATCTCATCCGGGACTCCGAACATCCTTCGGTACATCAAAACGTATAAACTCATAATATAACTGTCATCGAAAGCTTAAGCGTGCGGACCCTACGGGTTCGAGAACAATGTAGACATGACTGAGACATGTCTCCGGTCAATAACCAATAGCGGGACCTGGATGCCCATATTGGCTCCTACATATTCTACGAAGATCTTTATCGGTCAGACCGCATAACAACATACGTTGTTCCCTTTGTCATCGGTATGTTACTTGCCCGAGATTCGATCGTTGGTATCCAATACCTAGTTCAATCTCGTTACCGGCAAGTCTCTTTACTCGTTCCGTAATACATCATCCCGCAACTAACTCATTAGTTGCAATGCTTGCAAGGCTTAAGCGATGTGCATTACCGAGAGGGCCCAGAGATACCTCTCCGACATTCGGAGTGACAAATCCTAATCTCGAAATACGCCAACCGAACATGTACCTTTGGAGACACCTGTAGAGCTCCTTTATAATCACCCAGTTACGTTGTGACGTTTGGTAGCACACAAAGTGTTCCTCCGGCAAACGGGAGTTGCATAATCTCATAGTCATAGGAACATGTATAAGTCATGAAGAAAGCAATAGCAACATACTAAACGATCGGGTGCTAAGCTAATGGAATGGGTCATGTCAATCAGATCATTCAACTAATGATGTGATCCCGTTAATCAAATAACAACTCTTTGTCCATGGTTAGGAAACATAACCATCTTTGATTAACGAGCTAGTCAAGTAGAGGCATACTAGTGACACTCTGTTTGTCTATGTATTGACACATGTATTATATTTCCGGTTAATACAATTCTAGCATGAATAATAAACTTTTATCATCATATAAGGAAATAAACAATAACTTTATTATTGCCTCTAGGGCATATTTCCTTCAGTCTCCCACTTGCACTAGAGTCAATAATCTAGTTCACATCGCTATGTGATTAACACCAATAGTTCACATCTTTATGTGATTGGTTCACATCTCCATGTGACTAACACCCAAAGGGTTTACTAGACTCAATAATCTAGTTCACATCGCTATGTAATTAACACCCAAAGAGTGATCATGTTTTGCTTGTGAGAGAAATTTAGTCAACGGGCCTGCCAAATTCAGATCCGTATGTATTTTGCAAAATTCTATGTCTACAATGCTCTGCACGGAGCTACTCTAGCTAATTGCTCCCACTTTCAATATGTATCCAGATTTAGAATCATCTGAATCAGTGTCAAAAACTTGCATCGACGTAACCCTTTACGACGAACCTTTTTGTCACGTCCATAATCGAGAAACATATCCTTATTTCACTAAGGATAATTCTGACCGCTGTCCAGTGATCTACTTCTAGATCACTATTGTACTCCCTTGCCAAATCAGTGCAGGATATACAATAGATCTGGTACACAGCATGACATACTTTATAGAACCTATGGCCAAGGCATAGGGAATGACTTTCATTCTCTTTCTATCTTCTGCCGTGGTCGGGATTTGAGTCTTACTCAACTTCACACCTTGTAATACAGGCAAGAACTCTTTCTTTGACTGCTCCATTTTGAACTACTTCAAAATCTTGTCAAGTTATGTACTCATTGAAAAAACTTATCAAGCGTCTTGATCTATCTCTATAGATTTTGAAGCTCAATATGTAAGCAGCTTCACTGAAGTCTTTCTTTGAAAAACTCCTTTCAAACACTCCTTTATGCTTTACAGAATAAGTCTACATTATTTCTGATCAACAATATGTCATTCACATATACTTATCAGAAATGCTGTAGTGCTCCCACTCACTTTCTTGTAAATACAGGCTTCACCGCAAGTCTGTATAAAACTATATGCTTTGATCAACTCATCAAAGCGTATATTCCAACTCCGAGATGCTTGCACCAGTCCACAGATGGATCACTGGAGCTTGCACATTTTGTTAGCACCTTTCGGATTGACAAAACCTTCTGGTTGCATCATATACAACTCTTCTTTAATAAATCCATTAAGGAATGCAGTTTTGTTTATCCATTTGCCAGATTTCATAAAATGCGGCAATTACTAACATGATTCGGATAGACTCAAGCATAGATACGAGTGAGAAACTCTCATCGTAGTCAACACCTTGAATCTTGTCGAAAACCTTTTGCGACAATTCTAGCTTTGTAGATAGTAACACTACTATCAGCGTCCGTCTTCCTCTTGAAGATCCATTTATTCTCAATTGCTTGCCGATCATTGGGCAAGTCAACCAAAGTCCAAACTTTGTTCTCATACATGGATCATATCTCAGATTTCATGGCCTCAAACCATTTCGCGGAATCTGGGCTCATCATCGCTTCCTCATAGTTCGCAAGTTCGTCATGGTCTAGTAACATGACTTCCAGAACAGGATTACCGTACCACTCTGGTGCGGATCTCACTCTGGTTTACCTACGAGATTCGGTAGTAACTTGATCTGAAGTTACATGATCATCATCATTAGCTTCCTCACTAATTGGTGTAGTAGTCACAAGAACAGATTTTTGTGATGAAATACTTTCCAATAAGGGAGAAGGTACAATTACCTTATCAAGTTTTCTACTTTCCTCCCACTCACTTCTTTCGAGAGAAACTCCTTCTCTGGAAAGGATCCATTCTTAGCAACGAATGTCTTGCCTTCGGATCTGATAGAAGGTGTACCCAACAGTTTCCTTTGGGTATCCTATGAAGACATATTTCTCCGATTTGGTTTTGAGCTTATCAGGATGAAACCTTTTCATATAAGCATCACAATCCCAAACTTTAAGAAACGACAACTTTGGTTTCTTGCCAAACCACAGTTCAGATTGTGTCGTCTCAACGGATTTAGATGGTGCCCTATTTAACGTGAATGCAGCCGTCTCTAATGCATAACCCCAAAACGATAGTGGTAGATTGGCAAGAGACATCATAGATCGCACTATATCTAATAAAGTACGGTTATGACGTTCGGACACACCATTACACTATGGTGTTCCAGGTGGCGTGAGTAGTGAAACTATTTCACATTGTTTTAATTGAAGGCCAAACTCGTAACTCAAATATTTTACCTCTGCGATCATATCATAGAAACTTTTATTTTCTTGTCATGATGATTTTCCACTTCACTCTGAAATTCTTTGAACTGTTCAAATGTTTCAGACTTATGTTTCATCAAGTAGATATCCCCATATCTGCTCAAATCATCTGTGAAGGCCAGAAAATAATGATACCTTCTGCAAGCCTTAATATTCATCGGACCACATACATCAGTATGTATGATTTCCAACAAATCTGTTGCTTGCTTCATTGTTCTGGAGAACGGCGTTTTAGTCATCTTGCCCATAAGGCATGGTTCGCAAGCATCAAGTGATTCATAATCAAGTGATTCCAAAAGCCCATCAGCATGGAGTTTCTTCATACGCTTTACACCAATATGACTTAAACGGCAGTGCCACAAATAAGTTGCACTATCATTATTATCTTTGCATCTTTTGGTTTCAATATTATGAATATGTGTATCACTATGATAGAGATCCAATGAACTTGTTTCATTGGGTGTATGACCATCGAAGGTTTTATTCATGTAAATAGAACAACAATTGTTCTTAAATGAATAACTGTATTGCCATAAACATGATCAAATCATATTCATGCTCAACGCAGACACCAAATAACGCTTATTTAGGTTCAACACTAATCCCGAAAGTATAGGGGAGTGTGCGATGATGATCATATCAATCTTGGAACTACTTCCAACACACATCATCACTTCACCTTTAACTAGTCTCTGTTTATTCTGCAACTCCTGTTTCGAGTTACTACTCTTAGCAACTGAACTAGTATCAAATATTGAGGGGTTGCTATAAACACTAGTAAAGTACACATCAATAACATGTATATCAAATATACTTATGTTCACTTTGCCATCCTTCTTATCCGCCAATCAATTGGGGTAGTTCTGCTTCCAGTGACCAGTCCCTTTGTAGTAGAAGCCCTTAGTCTTAGGCTTAGGACCAGACTTGGGCTTCATCACTTGAGCAGCAACTTGCTTGCTGTTCTTCTTGAAGTTCCCCTTCTTCCCTCTGCCCTTTTCTTGAAACTAGTGGTCTTGTCTACCATCAACACTTGATGTTTTTCTCGATTTCTACCTTCGTCAATTTCAGCATTACGAAGAGCTTGGGAATCGTTTCCGTTATCCCTTGCATATCATAGTTCATCACGAAGTTCTACTAACTTGGTGATGGTGACTAGAGAATTCTGTTAATCACTATTTTATCTGGAAGATTAACTCCCACTTGATTCAAGCAATTGTAGTACCCAGACAATCTGAGCACATGCTCACTAGTTGAGCGATTCTCCTCCATCTTTTAGCTATAGAACTTGTTGGAAACTTCATATCTCTCAACTTGGGTATTTGCTTGAAATATTAACTTCAACTCCTGGAACATCTCATATGGTCCATGACGTTCAAAACGTCTTTGAAGTCCCGATTCTAAGCCGTTAAGCATGGTGCACTAAACTATCAAGTAGTCATCATATTGAGCTAGCCAAACGTTCATAACGTCTGCATCTGCTCCTGCAATAGGTCTGTCACCTAGTGGTGGATCAAGGACATAATTCTTCTGTGCAACAATGAGGATAAACCTTAGATCACGGATCCAATCCGCATCATTGCTACTAACATTTTTCAACACAATTTTCTCTAGGAGCATATCAAAATAAACACAGGGAAGCAATAATGCGAGCTATTGATCTACAACATGATTTGCAAAATACTACCAGGACTAAGTTCATGATAATTTAAGTTCAATTTAATCATATTACTTAAGAACTCCCACTTAGATAGATATCCCTCTAATCCTCTAAGTGATTACGTGATCCAAATTAACTAAACCATGTCCGATCATCACGTGAGATGGAGTAGTTTCATTGGTGAACATCACTATGTTGATCATATCTACTATATGATTCACGCTCGACCTTTCGGTCTCCATGTTCCGAGGCCATATCTGTATATGCTTGGCTCGTCAAGTATAACCTGAGTATTCCGCGTGTGCAACTATTTTGCACCCGATCATCACGTGGTGTCTCAGCACGAAGAACTTTCACAACGGTGCATACTTAGGGAGAACACTACTTGATAATTTAGTGAGAGATCATCTTATAATGCTACCGTCAATCAAAGCAAGATAAGATGCATAAAAGATAAACATCACATGCAATCAATATAAGTGATATGATATGGCCATCATCATCTTGTGCTTGTGATCTCCATCTCCGAAGCACCTTCATGATCACCATCGTCACCGGCGCGACACCTTGATCTCCATCGTAGCATCGTTGTCGTCTCGCCAATCTTATGCTTCCACGACTATCGCTACCGCTTAGTGATAAAGTAAAGCATTACAGGGCGATTGCATTGCATACAATAAAGCGACAACCATATGGCTCCTGCCAGTTGCCGATAACTCGGTTACAAAACATGATCATCTCATACAATAAAATTTAGCATCATGTCTTGACCATATCACATCACAACATGCCCTTCAAAAACAAGTTAGACGTCCTCTCTACTTTGTTGTTGCAAGTTTTACGTGGCTGCTATGGGCTTAAGCAAGAACCAATCTTACCTACGCATCAAAACCACAACGATAGTTTGTCAAGTTGGTGCTGTTTTAACCTTCGCAAGGACCGGGCGTAGCCACACTCAGTTCAACTAAATTTGGAGAAACTGTTACCCGCAAGCCACCTATGTGCAAAGCACGTCGGGAGAACCGGTCTCGCGTAAGCGTACGCGTAATGTCGGTCCGGGCCGCTTCGTCGAACAATACCGTCGAACCAAAGTATGACATGCTGGTAAGTAGTATGACTTATATCGCCCACAACTCACTTGTGTTCTACTCGTGCATATAACATCAACACATAAAACCTAGGCTCGGATGCTACTGTTGGGTAACGTAGTAATTTCAAAAAAATTCCTACGCACACGCAAGATCATGGTGATGCATAGCAACGAGAGGGGAGAGTGTGATCTACGTACCCTTTTAGATCGACAACGGAAGCGTTTGGTTGATGTAGTCGTACGTCTCCACGGCCCGACCGATCAAGCACCGAAACTACGGCACCTCCAAGTTTTAGCACACGTTCAGCTCGATGACGATCCCCGGACTCTGATCCAGCAAAGTGTCGGGGAAAAGTTCCGTCAGCACGACGGCGTGGTGACGATCTTGATGTACTACTATCGCAGGGCTTCGCCTAAGCACCGCTACAATATTATCGAGGACTATGGTGGCAGGGGGCGCCGCACACGGCTAAGAATATGATCACGTGGATCAACTTGTGTTTCTCTGGGGTGCTCCTGCCTCCGTATATAAAGGCTCAAAGGGGGGGGGGTGCGGCCGGCCAGGAGAGGCGCGCCAGGAGGAGTCCTACTCCCTCCGGGAGTAGGACTTCCCCCCCCAATCCTAGTTGGAATAGGATTCGCGAGGTGGAAGAGAGAGAGAGAGAGAGGGAGGGGGGCGCCGGCCCCCTCTCTCCTTGTCCTATTCGGACTAGGGGGGA
This sequence comes from Triticum monococcum, assembly GCA_034509565.1. Taxonomy (NCBI): domain Eukaryota; kingdom Viridiplantae; phylum Streptophyta; class Magnoliopsida; order Poales; family Poaceae; genus Triticum; species Triticum monococcum. The sequence goes on from CM067845.1 coordinate 582,479,337, forward strand.
GGGGCGCGCGGCCCAGCCCTGGCCGCCTCTCCTCTTCTTCCACTAAGGCCCACTAAGGCCCATATAGCTCCCGGGGGTTCCGGTAACCTCCCGGTACTCCGGTAAAATCCTGATTTCACCCGGAACACTTCCGATATCCAAACATAGGCTTCCAATATATCAATCTTTATGTCTCGCCCATTTCGAGACTCCTCGTCACGTCCGTGATCTCATCCGGGACTCCGAACATCCTTCGGTACATCAAAACGTATAAACTCATAATATAACTATCATCGAAACCTTAAGCATGCGGACCCTACGGGTTCGAGAACAATGTAGACATGACCGAGACATGTCTCCGGTCAATAACCAATAGCAGGACCTGGATGCCCATATTGGCTCCTACATATTCTACGAAGATCTTTATCGGTCAGACCGCATAACAACATACGTTGTTCCCTTTGTCGTTGGTATGTTACTTGCCCGAGATTCGATCGTTGGTATCCAATACCTAGTTCAATCTCGTTACCGGCAAGTCTCTTTACTCATTCTGTAATACATCATCCCACAACTAACTCATTAGTTGCAATGCTTGCAAGGCTTAAGTGATGTGCATTACCGAGAGGGCCCAGAGATACCTCTCCGACATTCGGAGTGACAAATCCTAATCTCGAAATACGCCAACCCAACATGTACCTTTGGAGACACCTGTAGAGCTCCTTTATAATCACCCAGTTACGTTGTGACGTTTGGTAGCACACAAAGTGTTCCTCCGGCAAACGGGAGTTGCATAATCTCATAGTCATAGGAACATGTATAAGTCATGAAGAAAGCAATAGCAACATACTAAACGATCGGGTCCTAAGCTAATGGAATGGGTCATGTCAATCAGATCATTCAACTAATGATGTGATCCCGTTAATCAAATAACAACTCTTTGTCCATGGTTAGGAAACATAACCATCTTTGATTAACGAGCTAGTCAAGTAGAGGCATACTAGTGACACTCTGTTTGTCTATGTATTGACACATGTACTATGTTTCCGGTTAATACAATTCTAGCATGAATAATAAACATTTATCATGATATAAGGAAATAAATAATAACTTTATTATTGCCTCTAGGGCATATTTCCTTCAGTACAAGCACCGTGTTAGCTAACCATTCTGGGTGAAAGACCTCCACAGTGAACCCGGCCGCCAAGAGCCGGGCCACCTCTTCTCCGATGGCCTTGCGCCTTTCTTCATTGAACCATCGGAGAAACTGTCTGACAGGTTTAAACTTTGGATCGATATTATGAGTGTGCTCAGCGAGTTCCCTTGGGACACCCGGCATGTCGGAAGGTTTCCATGCAAAGATGTCCCGGTTCTCATGGATGAATTCGATGAGCGCGCTTTCCTATTTCGGATCCAAGTTTGCGCTGATGATGAACTGTTTGGATGAGTCGCGAGGTACGAAGTCAACCATCTTAGTGTCATCAGCTGATCTGAATTTCAACTCCGGCTCATGCTCTGTTGTTGGTTTCTTTAATGATGTCATGTCCGCTGGGTCAACATGATCCTTGTAGAATTTTAACTCCTCTGTTGCACAAACAGATTCAGCATAGGCGGCATCACCCTCTTCACATTCCAATGCCATCTTCCGGCTCCCATGTACTGTAATGGTGCCCTTATGACCCGGCATCTTCAGCTGCAAATATACGTAACAGGGCCGAGCCATGAACTTGGCATAAGCCGGCCGCCCAAACAGAGCGTGATATGGGCTTTTGATCTTAACCACTTCAAAGGTTAATTTTTCTGCTCTGGAGTCATACTCATCCCCAAAAGCTACTTCCAGCTCAATCTTCCCAACTGGGTATGCCGATTACCAGGTACCACACCGTGACAAATAGTGTTGGATTGTTTAAGATTTTTATCCGTCAATCCCATCCGGCGGAACGTCTCATAGTAGAGGATGTTGATACTGCTGCCTCCATCCATGAGTACCTTAGTAAACTTGTACCCACCAACCTGAGGTGCCACTACCAAAGCCAAGTGACCCGGATTATCAACCCGGGGCGGGTGATCCTCTCTGCTCCACACAATAGGCTGCTCCAACCAACATAGACAACGTGGAATTGCCGGCTCAACGGCATTGACGACCCTCTTGTGGAGTTTGTGGTCCCTCTTACATAAACTGGTAGTAAAGACATGATACTGTCCGCTACTCAACTGCTTCGGGTTGCTCTGATAGCCAGATTGCTGCTGCTGATTCCCTTGGCCGTGTTGCTAATTATATCCTCCTTGATGACCAGGATAACCCTGACCGTGAAAACCTCCTCCGCTTGAACCGGTGCCCGGGCCCTGAAAGCCACCTCCACCTGAGCCCCCACCTGGGCCGTGACCCCCATCAAATGCGTTTGAATTTTTAAATGCCTTCATGATCATGCAATCCTTCCACAAGTGGGTGGCTGGTTTCTCCTGGGTGCCGTGTTTTTGACAAGGTTCATTCAACAACTTCTCAAGGGTGGGGCCTGACCCGCCCGATCGAGGGGGTTGTCTGCCCTTGCGCCGCTGATTACCACCCTGTGCATTAGTATTAGCAACAAACTCATCAGCCTTACGTTTATTACCTCCCTAATTCGCCGGGTTATGATGGTGACCCTTGCCATTGCCGTTCTTCTTTCCCTTCGTTGCCTTTTCTTCATCATACACCGGGTCCTTGGTGGTATCAGAATCGGCATACTTGACAAGAGCTGCCATCAACGTTCCCATGTCATTATAGTCACATTTAAGCTGCCCCAACTTTTGCTTCAACGGTTCAAAGCGGCAATTTTCTCCAACATCAAAACTGCTGAGCCGGCATCCATCTTATCAGATGAATGTATTATCTCCTTGACCCGGCACACCCAATGGTGTCGGCGTTCTGGGAACGGGGGTCCCCAGACTTGCCTGCCTGCGGCCTATGGCGTGGCTCAAGTGGGGGCCCAGCGCGGCCCATCTTCATCAGCTGAAGCTCAAGACCCTCGCGAGGGGCCAAGCCTCGCGGGGCGGACGACAGAGAGCTTCCTCTGAGGCAGCCTCATTAGGTAGGCGTGCGAGGAGGCGGAGAGATCAAGGCAGGGGTACCTCGCGAGGAACCCGTGACGCAAGCCATGACGATCGAGACCAGGCGGGCACCGGCCTGCGCAGTGTCCTTGTTTCCCCTTTGGTGCAAATGGGGCAAGCACAGGCCAAGGCATCGGGCAAAGGTTACAATTCCGGTGCAACGAGACCAGACCAGCAGAGCGGCAGGACGGAGGTCACCGTGGAGCCCAAGACGGCGTCATCACCGGTACTTTTGGCAGCCGAAGACCACCTTTGGTCAGGATAACTTGTACTAGATGTTCCCCTTCAAAATGGCCAATTGTTGGTGCCCTTCCCGCTCATTATTTGGGGAGAGGCCCAGGGCCTCTATAAATAGAGCTAGACACCACAGAGTAGTGGGAGGAACACACCTAGACATCTAGAAATCTGGTAGAGCCCTAGCAGAGAGAGAGAGAGGGAGGCGACTGAACTCACCCTAGCAGTTCATCGCACTAGCTCAAGAACACCTCTCGCGAGGCTGTTCTTCCCTTATACTGTTCATCAGCAGCCCCTGAGGCAATCCACCACACCACACACTTGAGTAGGGTATTACACCACAACGGTGGCCCGAACCAGTATAAACCTCGTGTCCCTTGTGTTGTTCGTTGTTTCCAGCTTAGATCACATGAGGAGATTGGGCGTAGATCGGTAGGGGAGAGATCTCCGCGCGCACCCCAGTGTTCAAACCTCAAGGGTCTGCCGGAACCCGAAATCCGACATTTGGCGCGCCAGGTAGGGGTGCGCCGGAATCTTTCTTCCGCTGTTCGCGTGTGATCTTCCGTCATGTCCATGGCTGACGCTCGTCGGGCTCGCGCCGAGCGTCGGGCTGCTCTCGCCACCCGCGTCACCCAGACGGCGCCCGTCGGCGGACGTCCTCGTCGTTCCCTGTCGCCTGCCGCCAACGCCGCCGCCGGCCCGGTGGGGAACGAGCAGTAGGCCTCGTCCCAGCAGCCTTCGGTACGGCGGAAGGGCCGCACCGCCACACCATCGCTGACTCCAGCCGCTTTGTCGTCCCACACCCATCGCGCCCCCACAGATGCGCACGCCGCGCTGCTCCTGGCAAGAGAGCTCTCGCACTACCGCCCCGTCGACGACCTCTACAAGGACTGGCTCGCCCGCATCACCGATCTCGTCAGCGCCGCAAGGGCTCCCCCTTGCCGTCCCTCGCGCTGCCTCGCCCTCCATTCCGCGCGGGAGGCGGGGATCAGGAGGCGCCTCCACCACCTCCTCCCCAAGAAGGTGCCCTGGCTCCAAGGCGCGCAGCCCCAGGGCGAGACCCTCCGCGTCCGGTGCCTGCGCAGCAAGAAAGGAGCTGCCAAGAGATCCCTCGTCCCCAAGAAGGTGCTCGCGCACTTCAAGCGCCGACGCGCCAAGATCGCGTCCCTGCACCTCCACGCCAAGACCCCCCACAGCTCCAAGCGGCGGCGCGCTGTAATCCCCAGGAACAAACCCAGCACCAGCAAAAGGCACCGGTGGCCACGGCAGGCTGCCGCGCCCTCACCCCCGAGCTACGCGGCGTCGCATGGCCAGGCAAGTTCAAGCCTGACCTGCCCCCTCGCTACGATGGCACGGCGGACCCCGCGGAGTTCCTACAGCTCTACGAGCTGTGCATCGAAGCCGCCAACGGAGACGAAAGGGTCATGGCGAACTAGTTTCCCATGGCGCTCAAGGACGGGGCCCGCACCTGGCTCCTGAACTTGGCTCCTGGCACGATCTCCTCCTGGGACGAGATGCGCACTCGCTTCATCGCCAACTTCCAGGGCACTCGCGACCGGCCCCCGGCCGTGAGCAATCTGTGCTGCATCAAGCAGCAGTAAGGGGAAACCCTGCAGAAATACATCCAGCGCTTCAACAACGCTCGCCTCAAGATCCCCAAGGTGACTGAAGAAGCCATCATCTCGGCCTTCTTCGATGGCGTACGTGACATCAAGATGAAGGAGGAGCTAGCAATCCATGAAGACCTGTGCACATCCCTGGAGTTGTTCAGCTTGGCGACCAAGTGCGCCAGGGCTGAAGAAGGGCGCCTTTCCCTCCTCGAACTCCCGGCTGCCGACCCAGAAGAGAAGAAGCCCAAGGCCAAGGACGTGAAGCGCAAGGGGGCTGCCGTGCTTGCAGTGGAGCGAGACACCAAGCGCGGCAGGGATCAACCTGAGTCATCCAAGGGCAGCTGGTACTGCGTGTACCACGACCTCCACACCCACAACACCAACGAATGTCAAGAGCTCAGGGTCGTGAGATATGGACGTGTCGGCCGACGCCCTGAGCGCAACGACAAGGGCTATGGCCGAGGAGGAGGAAGAGGTGGCGGACGATGGGAAGACCGTGGCCCTCACCAAGGGTGGCGTGACCGACCTCGCGAGGATCACTGGCAGGACCAGCATTGTGAGGGAGGCTGGAGAGGTCAGCCTCGTGAGGATCGCCCGCACGGCAATGCAGGCCTTCCTCCTCTGCCGCCACCGCCAAGGAGGAACAAAGACCAACTTCAAGACGAGGGAGCTGTGGGCTTCCAGGCGCCGTGGGCAATCGCTTGCATCTTGGGTGGCGCGCAGGCCCCAACCTCACAACGCATTTTCAAGCAGTTTGCTCGCGAGGTGAATGCAGTCCTCCCCAAGCTTGAGGCCACGCGCCCTCTCAGGTGGTCTACGTGCGCTATCACGTTTAGCTCAGCGGATCAGCTCAAGTGCACGGCAACGGCCGGAGTCCTCCCGATGCTTTTCTCCCCAGTCATGAGCAACGTGCAGGTCACCAGGACCCTCATTGACGGTGGAGCAGGACTCAACGTCATGTCCGTCGAGACGTTCGACAATCTCCAAGTGCCGTACGATCAACTTCAGCCAACCAAGCCATTCTCAGGAGTCACTGATGGTTCCACTGTTTCGATAGGGCAGATTCACCTTCCAGTCACCTTCGGGCAGCGCAACAACTACCGCACCGAGCTCATCGACTTCGACGTCGCCCACATCCGTCTGCCATACAACGCCATCCTCGGGTACCCAGCCTTGTCCAAGTTCATGGCAGTGACTCACCATGGATACAATGTCCTCAAGATGCCAGGAAGCGATGGAATCATCACCGTACCCTATGAAGAAAGGGACGCACTGTGTTCACTCTAGCACGCGTTCCAAGCCGCAGCAATCGAAGACCCGGACCACAGAAACGGAAGACTTCCCGAGGCGACCCCCAAGAAGAAGAAGGTTTCGCCTGGCCTAAGCCATAAGGAGGAAGGTGCCTTCGGAGGTGTTGGGTCAGGATTTGCGCCCAATCAGGGAGCGCCACCCTCTCTCGCATAGGAAGGCACGCCCGTCGCCCTCCTCAGGCAGGGCTCGGGGGCTCTTTCTTGGAGAGCCACCGACCTTGCCGAGGTCGCGAGGGAGGCGCTCGGGCACCACTTGGAGGGGTGCTTCCAGGCACGTTTCCCTCAGGAAGGTACAAGGCAAGGAAGAGCAAACCCTTAGGAGTTCATCGCAAGCAACACTCAGGAGCTATAGGAGTCGAGAGTCATGCGCAGCAACCGCCGCTTGCCCTCCATGGCCCCACATCCAGGCGAGGATGGTGGGCTGTGAGTCTGCGTCGACGTGCCAGGGCTCAACCGAGCGGCGTCTCAGGAGCGCCTCTGGCCTTCGCACGTGGGGCGTTGCGAGGGTCCACCTCACAGCTATGTTCGCATGCCTTTCGGCCTGCCGAGCGCGGTCGCCGCTAATCAGCGCCTGCTGAGGAGCATTCTGGAGGCTCAGGAGGTCAGGCATGGTGTGGTCCTGGCGGAGATGGAGAAGGCCCTCGGAAACCCACCAGTGCCCCCGGAGCCTCCCGAGGCTCCTGGGCCTGGGAGCGCGTAAGGATCGACGTCTTCACCGCGCATCGCCCGCTTCTTCAACATCACCCCATCTTCAAACGACACCAGGTGACATCTTTCTAAGTTCCGTTTTTAGCTGGGAGCACCCACAGGGCTGCATTATTCCCAGGTCGCGTGGGTCCGTGATACGTCTCCAACGTATCTATAATTTTTGATTGCTCCATGCTATATTATCTACTGTTTTGCACTATATTGGGCTTTATTTTCCACTTTTATATTATTTTTCGGACTAACCTATTAACCGGAGGCCCAGCCCAGAATTGCTGTTTTTTGCCTATTTCAGTGTTTCGGATAAACGGAATATCAAACGGAGTCCAAACGGAATAAAATCTTCAGAAACATGTTTTTCTCACCGGACGTGATCCACGAGACTTGGACCCTACTGCAAGGGATCAAAGAGGTGGTCACGAGGGTGGGGGCGCCCCCTACCTCGTGGGCCCCTTGGTGCTCCACCGCCGTACTCCTTCCTCCTATATATACACACATACCCCCAAACGATCAGAACAGAAGCCAAAAACCTAATTCCACCGCCGCAACTTTCTGTATCCACGAGATCCCATGTTGGGGCCTGTTCCGGAGCTCCGCCGGAAGAGGGCCGTCATCACGGAGGGCTTCTACATCATCCTAGCCCCTCCGATGAAGTGTGAGTAGTTTACCTAAGACCTTCGGGTCCATAGTTAGTAGCTAGATGGCTTCTTCTCTCTCTTTGAATCTCAATACAAAGTTCTCCCCCTCTCTCGTGGAGATCTATTCGATGTAATCTTCTTTTTGCGGTGTGTTTGTTGAGACCGATGAATTGTGGGTTTATGATCAAGTCTATCTATGAATAATATTTGAATCTTCTCTGAATTCTTTTATGCATGATTGGTTATCTTTGCAAGTCTCTTCGAATTATCCGTTTGGTTTGGCCAACTAGATTGGTAGTTCTTGCCATGGGAGAAGTGCTTAGCTTTGGGTTCGATCTTGCGATGTCCTTACCAAGTGACAGAAGGGGCATCAAGGCATGTATTGTATCGTTGCCATTGAGGATAACAAGATGGGGTTTATTTCATATTGCATGAATTTATCTCTCTATATCATGTCATCTTGCTTAAGGCGTTACTCTGTTTTTAACTTAATACTCTAGATGCATGCTGGATAGCGGTCGATGAGTGGAGTAATAGTAGTAGATGCAAAATCGTTTCGATCTACTTGTCACGGACGTGATGCCTATATACATGATCATGCCTAGATATTCTCATAATTATACACAATTTTATCAATTGCTCAACAGTAATTTGTTCACCCACCGTAGAATACCTATGCTCTTGAGAGAAGCCACTAGTGAAACCTATGGCCCCGGGTCTATTCTCATCACATCAATCTCCATCACTTTAATCTTTTTTTGCTATTTACTTTGCTTTTACTTTTTTACTTTTCATCTTTATATCAAAAATACCAAAAATATTCTATCTATGAGATCTCACTCTCATAAGTGACCGTGAAGGGCTTGACAACCCCTAATCGCGTTGGTTGCGAGTAGCTATCGCTTTGTGCAGGTACGAGGGACTTTGAGCATGGGCTCCTACTGGATTGATACCTTGGTTCTCAAAAACTGAGGGAAATACTTATGCTACTCTGCTGCATCATCCCTTCCTCTTCGGGGAAAACCAACGCAAGCTCAAGACGTAGCAAGAAGGATTTCTGGCGCCGTTGCCGGGGAGTCTACACAAAAAGTCAATATACCAAGTACCCATCACAATCCCTATCTCTCGCATTACATTATTTGCCATTTGCCTCTCGTTTTCCTCTCCCCCAATTCAGCCTTGCCGTTTTATTCGCCCTCTCTCTCTCTATCCTCCCTCTCTGTTTGCCTCTTTTGTCCGCTTACTTTTTGCTCGTGTGTTAGATTGCTTGTTTGTCGCGATGGCTCAAGATACTACTAAATTGTGTGACTTCACCAATACCAATAATAATGATTTCCTTAGCACTCCGATTGCTCCTCTTACTGATGCTGAATCTTGTGAAATTAATACTGCTTTGTTGAATCTTGTTATGAAAGATCAATCCGCCGGCCTTCCTAGTGAAGATGCCGCTACTCATCTGAATAGCTTCGTTGATTTATGTGATATGCAAAAGAAAAAAGATGTCAATAATGATGTCGTTAAATTGAAGCTATTTCTTTTTTCGCTTAGAGATCATGCTAAAGCTTGGTTTTTGTATTTGCCTAAGAATAATATTGATTCATGGAACAAGTGCAAAGATGCTTTTATCTCGAAGTATTTTCCTCCCGCTAAGATCATCTCTCTTAGAAATGATATAATGAACTTTAAACAACTTGATCATGAACATGTTGCACAAGCTTGGGAGAGAATGAAATTAATGATACATAATTGCCCTACTCATGGTTTGAATTTGTGGATGATTATACAAAACTTTTATGCCGGATTGAATTTTGCTTCTAGAAATCTTTTAGATTCGGCCGCGGGAGGCACCTTTATGGAAATCACTTTAGGAGATGCTACTAAACTCCTAGATAATATTATGGTTCATTATTCTCAATGGCATACTGAAAGAACTTCTAATAAAAAAGTGCATGCGATAGAAGAAATTAATGTGTTGAGTGGAAAGATGGATGAACTTATGAAATTATTTGCTACTAAGAGTGTTTCTTCTGATCCTAATGATATGCCTTTGTCTACTTTGATTGAGAATAATAATGAATCTATGGATGTGAATTTTGTTGGTAGGAATAATTTTGGTAACAACGCTTAGAGAGGGAATTTTAATCCTAGGCCATATCCTAGTAATCCTTCTAATAATTATGGGAATTCCTACAACAACTCTTATGGAAATTATAATTAGATGCCCTCTGATTTTGAATCTAATATTAAAGAATTTATTTCTTCGCAAAAGAATTTTAATGCTATGATTGAAGAAAAATTGCTTAAGATTGATGATTTGGCTAGAAACGTTGATATAATTGCTCTTGATGTTGATGCTTTGAAACTTAGATCTATTCCACCTAAGCATGATATTAATGAGTCTCTAAAAGCCATGAGAATTTCAATTGATGAGTGTAAGGAAAGAACCGCTAAGATGCGTGCTTCCAAAGATGCCTTTATTAAAGCGTGTTCTTCCAATTCCTATGAAAATCAAGATGAAGATCTAAAAGTTATTGATGTGTCTCCAATTAAATATTTATTTTGCAATATGAATCTTGATGAAACTGAATATGATCTTCCTTTACCTATAAGACGTTCTAAAAATTTGGAGTATTTAGATCTTAATGATGAAATTAATGAAAGTGGGATTGAAAGAAATAAAAATCTAGATGTTGCTAAACCCACTATATTGGATTTCAAGGAATTTAATTATTAAAGTTTCTCTTTGATTGATTGTATTTCCTTGTTGCAATCCGTGCTAAATTCTCCACATGCTTATAGTCGAAATAAAGCCTTCACCGAACATATTGTTGATGCCTTGATGCAATCTTATGAAGAAAAACTTGAGTTGAAAGTTTCTATCCCTAGAAAACTCTATGATGAGTGGGAACCAACTATTAAAATTAAAATTAAAGACATGAGTTTTATGCTTTGTGTGATTTGGGTGCTAGTGTCTCTACTATTCCCAAGACTTTGTGTGATTTACTAGATTTCCGTAACTTTGATAATTGCTCCCTAAACTTGCATCTTGCGGATTCCACTATTAAGAAACCTATGAGAAGAATTAATGATGTTCTTATTGTTGCAAATAGGAATTATGTGCCTGTAGATTTCATTGTTCTTGATATAGATTGCAATCCTTCTTGCCCTATTATTCTTGGTAGACCTTTCCTTAGAACGGTTGGTGCGATTATTGATATGAAGGAAGGGAATATTAGATTTCAATTTCCATTAAAAAAGGGCATGGAACACTTGCCAAGAAAGAAAATAAAATTACCATATGAAACTATCATGAGAGCCACTTATGGATTGCCTACCAAAGATGGCAATACCTAGATCTATTCTTGCTCATTATGCCTAGCTAGGGGCGTTAAACGATAGCGCTTGTTGGGAGGCAACCCAATTTTATTTTTATTCCTTTCTTTTTGCTCCTGTTTAGTAATAAATAAATCATTTATCCTCTGTTTTGGTTGTGTTTTTTGTGTTTAATTAGTGTTTGTGCCAAGTAGAACCGTTGGGAAGACTTGGGAAAAGTCTTGTTGAACTTGCTGTAAAAAACAGAAACTTTGGCGCTCACGAGAACTGATGTCATTTTTATTTGAAGAGTGCTATTTAGTTAATTCTTTTTGCAGATGATTAATAGATAAATTACTCACGTCCAGAAATTTATTTCAGAATTTTTGGTGTTCCATATATTGCGCTAGCTACAGATTACTACAGACTGTTCTGTTTTTGATAGATTCTGTTTTTCGTGTGTTGTTTGCTTATTTTGATGAATCTATGGCTAGTAAAATAGTTTATAATCCATAGAGAAGTTGGAATACAGTAGGTTTAACACCAATATAAATAAATAATGAGTTCATTACATTACCTTGAAGTGGTCTTTTGTTTTTCTTTCGCTAACGGAGCTCACGAGTTTTCTATTTTGAGTTTTGTGTTGTGAAGTTTTCAAGTTTTGGGTGAATTCTTTTGATGGATAATGGAACAAGGAGTGGCAAGAGCCTAAGATTGGGGATGCCCATGGCACCCCTAAGATAATCCAAGGACACCAAAAAGTCAAAGCTTGGGGATGCCCCCGGAAGGCATCCCCTCTTTCGTCCACTTCCATCGGTAATTTACTTGGAGCTATATTTTTATTCACCAACATGATATGTGTTTTTCTTGGAGCGTCTTGTATTATTTGTGTCTTTGTTTGTTAGTATGCCACAATCGTCCTTTCTGTACACACCTTTTGAGAGTGAGCCATACATGAATTAAAATTTGATAGAATACTCTATGAGCTTCACTTATATCTTTTGAGCTAAGTAGTTTTGCTCTATGTGCTTCACTTATATCTTTTGAGCCAGATAATTTTACTCTATGTGCTTCACTTATATCTTTTAAGCTAGATAATTTTACTCTATGTGCTTCACTTATATCTTTTGAGCTAGATAATTTTACTCTATGTGCTTCACTTATATCTTTTGAGCTAGATAATTTTGCTCTATGTGCTTCACTTAGATCTTTTAGAGCACGGTGGTGGATATGTTTTAAAGAAACTATTGATCTCTCATGCTTCACTTAAATTAATTTGAGAGCCTCTTAATAGCATGGTAATTTGCCTAATAATAATATGCTTGGTATTCAAGATTTGTGAAACTTTCTTTTGAGTGTGTTGAATACTAAGAAAAGATTGAAGCATGATAATTGTTTTGAGATATGGAGGTGATAATATTAAAGTCATGCTAGTTGATTAGTTGTGAATTTAAAGAATACTTGTGTTGAAGTTTGTGATTCCTGTAGCATGCACGTATGGTGAACCGTTATGTGATGAAGTCGGAGCATGATTTATTTATTGATTGTCTTCCTTATGAGTGGCAGTCGGGGACGAGCGATGGTCTTTTCCTACCAATCTATCCCCCTAGGAGCATGCGCGTAATACTTTGCTTTGATAACTTCTAAATTTTTGCAATAAGTATATGAGTTCTTTATGACTAATGTTGAGTCCATGGATTATACGCACTCTCACCCTTCCACCTTTGCTAGCCTCTCTAATACCGCGCACCTTTCGCCGGTATCATACACCTACCATATACCTTCCTCAAAACAGCCACCATACCTACCTATTATGGCATTTCCATAGCCATTCCGAGATATATTGCCATGCAACTTTCCACCATCTAGTTCATCATGACACACTTCATCATTGTCATATTGCATATCCCAGTACACCACCGGATGCATTCACATAGAGTCATATTTTGTTCTAAGTATCGAGTTGTAATTGTTGAGTTATAAGAAAAATAAAAGTGTGATGATCATCATTATTAGAGCATTGTCCCAGTGAGGAAAGAATGATGGAGACTATGATTCCCCCATAAGTCAGGATGAGACTCCGGACGAAAAATAAAAAAAATAATAAAAAAACGGAGGCGAAAGAAGCCCAAATAAAAAGAGGCCATAAAAGAGAAAAGGCCCAAACAAAAAAAATGAGAGAAAAAGAGAGAAGGGACAATGTTACTATCCTTTTACCACACTTGTGCTTCAAAGTAGCACCATGATCTTCATAGTACAGAGTCTCTCATGTTATCACTTTCATATAGTAGTGGGAATTTTTCATTATAGAACTTGGCATGTATATTCCAATGATGGGCTTCCTCAAATTGCCCTAGGTCTTCATGAGCAAGCAAGTTGGATGCACACCCACTTAGTTTCTTTTTGAGCTTTCATATACTTATAGCTCTAGTGCATCCGTTGGATGGCAATCCCTACTCACTCACATTGATATCTATTGATGGGCATCTCCATAGCCCGTTGATACGCCTAGTTGATGTGAGACTATCTTCTCCTTTTTGTCTTCCCCACAACCACCTTTCTATTCCACCTATAGTGCTATATCCATGGCTCACGCTCATGTATTGCGTGAAGATTGAAAAAGTTTTGAAAAAGTTAGAGTATGAAACAATTGCTTGGCTTGTCATCGGGGTTGTGCATGATTTAAATACTTTGTGTGGTGAAGATGGAGCATAACCAGACTATATGATTTTGTAGGGATAACTTTCTTTGGCCATGTTATTTTGAGAAGACATAATTGCTTTGTTAGTATGCTTGAAGTATTATTATTTTCTATGTCAATATAAACTTTTATCTTGAATCTTTCTAATCTGAATATTCATACCACAATTAAGAAGATTTGCATTGAAATTATGCCAAGTAGCACTCCGCATCAAAAATTCTCTTTTATCATTTACCTACTCGAGGACGACCAGGAATTAAGCTTGGGGATGCCTGATACGTCTCCAACGTATCTATAATTTTTGATTGCTCCATGCTATATTATCTACTGTTTTGGACTATATTGGGCTTTATTTTCCACTTTTATATTATTTTTGGGACTAACCTATTAACCGGAGGCCCAGCTCAGAATTGCTATTTTTTTGCCTATTTCAGTGTTTCGGATAAATGGAATATCAAACGGAGTCCAAACGGAATAAAATCTTCGGAAACATGATTTTCTCACCGAACGTGATCGAGGAGACTTGGACCCTACTGCAAGGGATCAAAGAGGTGGTCATGAGGGTGGGGGGCGCGCCCCTGCCTCGTGGGCACCTCGGTGCTCCACCGACGTACTCCTTCCTCCTATATATACACACGTACCCCCAAACGATCAGAACAGGAGCCAAAAACCTAATTTCACCGCCGCAACTTTCTGTATCCACGAGATCCCATATTGGGGCCTGTTCCGGAGCTCCGCCGGAAGAGGCCCGTCATCACAGAGGGCTTCTACATCATCCTAGCCCCTCCGATGAAGTGTGAGTAGTTTACCTCAGACCTTCGGGTCCATAGTTAGTAGCTAGATGGCTTCTTCTCTCTCTCTCTTTGAATCTCAATACAAAGTTCTCCCCCTCTCTCTTGGAGATCTATTCGATGTAATCTTATTTTTGTGGTGTGTTTGTTGAGACCGATGAATTGTGGGTTTATGATCAAGTCTATTTATGAATAATATTTGAATCTTCTCTGAATTCTTTTATGCATGATTGGTTATCTTTGCAAGTCTCTTCAAATTATCCATTTGGTTTGGCCAACTAGATTGGTAGTTCTTGCCATGGGAGAAGTGCTTAGCTTTGGGTTCGATCTTGCGGTGTCCTTACCCAGTGACAGAAGGGGCAGCAAGGCACGTATTGTATCATTGCCATCGAGGATAACAAGATGGGGTTTATTTCATATTGCATGAATTTATCTCTCTACATCATGTCATCTTGCTTAAGGCGTTACTCTGTTTTTAACTTAATACTCTAGATACATGCTGGATAGCGGTCGATGAGTGGAGTAATAGTAGTAGATGCAAAATCGTTTCGATCTACTTGTCACGGACCTGATGCCTATATACATGATCATGCCTAGATATTCTCATAATTATACACATTCTATCAATTGCTCAACAGTAATTTGTTCACCCACCGTAGAATACTTATGCTCCTGAGAGAAGCCACTAGTGAAACGTATGGCCCCCGGGTGTATTCTCATCACATCAATCTCCATCACTTTAATCTTGTTTTGCTATTTACTTTGCTTTTACTTTTTACTTTGCATCTTTATATCAAAAATACCAAAAATATTCTATCTATCAGATCTCACTCTCGTAAGTGACCGTGAAGGGCTTGACAACCTCTAATCACGTTGGTTGCGAGTAGCTATCGCTTTGTGCAGGTACGCGGGACTTTGAGCGTGGGCTCCTACTGGATTGATACCTTGGTTCTCAAAAACTAAGGGAAATACTTACACTACTCTGCTGCATCATCCCTTCCTCTTTGGGGAAAACCAACGCAAGCTCAAGACGTAGCAGTCCGTCCCTGCGGCATGTATCCGTTTTGCTTATGCTCTTTACTTACCTTGTTGGGGGCGCCCCTCGGGCTGCATCATCCCCAAGCTGCTCGGGCCTGGCCCAGTGACATTTGCTTTTCCTGCGTCTACTTAGAAATGAATTTGCTCTTTCGCGCTTAATTGTCACCTACTGCTTTCGCGGACTTCTCCGCTTTCGTGCAAATCCCTTGCACGTTAAAGGGGGGGGGTACCTGAGCATCGCGACCCATGGGCTCCTACTGGCTCTCCAGCCCTCACCCCCTGGCCTTGACCCACGGCATCGTGACCTGTCATACCAGCGGCGGCTGAGCTCGCTCGAGGGCCGGGACCTGAGGACGTAGAGCATTTGCATTCTAACCACCATGCAGGAACACACCATTGATAAAGGCCCAGAGCCAGGCGCAACCCGCCTCGAGGTAGGGCCTCGTGAGTCCTGCGCTGGCTCATGAGTGACTAGATACACCTCTCCTAGCCCTACCGTGTCGGCCACGTGTCAGAGCGGGGCTGTACACGTCCCGGGGGCTCCTCCCGGAGGGGAGCCCCTCCCACGTACCAGTGGAAGCACCATGCTCTGCGCTGGCTGACGACACTGCCGAGGAGCGGCTATGCCCGTACACATACGGAAGCGTTATGCTCCGCGCTGGTGATAAACAACTGAGGGCGGCCTACGGCCGTACCAACCTTTGGGAGCCCAGAGCTCAGTGTCCGGCGCCATCGCAACGCCTCCCCTCAGGAGCGCCCCGCGAGGGGGCTGGACACGGGGGCTACGCCCAGGCCTCGCCCGAGCGCACGCCACCCAGCCAGGTCCCTCGGACCTAGTCGTCACGCGCCCCTCCCCGAGTGGAGCCAAGGTATGGAAACCCGTTTGAACGTCAAGGGGGACTCCTGAGCATCGCGACTCAGGAGCCTAACTTGCCCCGTAGCCCCTCACTCCTTAGTCCCGTCCTGGTTTCCGGTAGGGGCTAACGCTGGGTGAGGTATGCGCGGGGCCGGGCCCTGCCGACGTAGAATGATCAATCCACTCCTTGTTCCCCCCTTTCCTACTTGCTGCTTGTGCGTCAATGGGGACTCCTGAGCATCGCAACTCAGGAGCCTAACTTGCCACGTAGCCCCTCGCTCCTTAGTCCCGTCCTGGTTTCCGGTCGGGGCTAACGCTGGGTGAGGTATGCGCGGGGCCGGGCCCTGCCGACGTAGAGCGCGAGCAAGTAGGGGAGAAAAATGCAAATTCCAGGAAATTCAAAGCAAATATTACAACCCATAGATTGTTTCACGACGCCAAACACAAGTTTAAACATCTCGATACTAGTGATACACATATTCATAATGTTGAAACCAAAAGATGCAGAGTTGATAATGATAGTGCAACTTATTTGTGGCACTGCCGTTTAGGTCATATCGGTGTAAAGCGCATGAAGAAACTCCATACTGATGGACTTTTGGAACCACTTGATTATGAATCACTTGGTACTTGCGAACCGTGCCTCATGGGCAAGATGACTAAAACACCGTTCTCCGGTACTATGGAGAGAGCAATAGATTTTTTGGAAATCATACATACCGATGTATGTGGTCCACTGAATATTGAGGCTCGTGGCGGATATCGTTATTTTCTCACCTTCATAGATGACTTAAGCATATATGAGTATATCTACTTAATGAAACACAAGTCTGAAACATTTGAAAAGTTCAAAGAATTTCAGAGTGAAGTTGAAAATCATTGTAACAAGAAAATAAAGTTTCTACGATCTGATCATGGAGGAGAATATTTGAGTTACGAGTTTGGTGTACATTTGAAACAATGCGGAATAGTTTCGCAACTCATGGCACCCGGAACACCACAGCGTAATGGTGTGTCCATACGTCGTAATCGTACTTTACTAGATATGGTGCGATCTATGATGTCTCTTACTGATTTACCGCTATCGTTTTGGGGTTATGCTTTAGAGACGGCCGCATTCACGTTAAATAGGGCACCATCAAAATCCGTTGAGACGACGCCTTATGAACTATGGTTTGGCAAGAAACCAAAGTTGTCGTTTCTTAAAGTTTGGGGCTGCGATGCTTATGTGAAAAAGCTTCAACCTGATAAGCTCGAACCCAAATCGGAGAAATGTGTCTTCATAGGTTACCCAAAGGAGACTGTTGGGTACACCTTCTATCACAGATCCGAAGGCAAGACATTCGTTGCTAAGAATGGATCCTTTCTAGAGAAGGAGTTTCTCTCGAAAGAAGTGAGTGGGAGGAAAGTAGAACTTGACGAGGTAACTGTACCGGCTCCCTTATTGGAAAGTAGTACATCACAGAAAACTGTTTCTGCGACACCTACACCAATAAGTGAGGAAGCTAATGATAATGATCATGAAACTTCAGGACAAGATACTACTGAACCTCGTAGATCAACCAGAGTGAGATCCGCGCCAGAGTGGTACGGTAATCCTGTTCTGGAAATCATGCTGCTAGATCATGATGAACCTACGAACTATGAAGAAGCGATGGTGAGCCCAGATTCCACAAAATGGCTTGAAGCCATGAAATCTGAGATGGGATCCATGTATGAGAACAAAGTATGGACTTTGGTTGACTTGCCCGCTGGTCGGCAAGCAATTGAGAATAAATGGTTCTTCAAGAAGAAGACTGACACTGACGGTAATGTTACTGTCTACAAAGCTCGACTTGTTGCAAAAGGTTTTCGACAAGTTCAAGGGGTTAACTACGACCTTCTCACCCGTAGCGATGCTTAAGTCTGTCCGAATCATGTTAGCAATTGCCGCATTTTATGATTATGAAATTTGGCAGATGGATGTCAAAATTGCATTCCTGAATGGATTTCTGGAAGAAGAGTTGTATATGATGCAACCGGAAGGTTTTGTCGATCCAAAAGGAGCTAACAAAGTGTGCAAGCTCCAGCGATCCATTTATGGACTGGTGCAAGCCTCTCGGAGTTGGAATAAACGCTTTGATAGTGTGATCAAAGCATTTGGTTTTATACAGACTTTTGGAGAAGCCTGTATTTACAAGAAAGTGAGTGGGAGCTCTGTAGCATTTCTGATATTATATGTGGATGACATATTACTGATTGGAAATGATATAGAATTTCTGGATAGCATAAAGGGATACTTGAATAAGAGTTTTTCAATGAAAGACCTTGGTGAAGCTGCTTACATATTAGGCATAAAGATCTATAGAGATACATCAAGACGCTTAATTGGACTTTCACAAAGCACATACCTTGACAAGATTTTGAAGAAGTTCAAAATGGATCAAGCAAAGAAAGGGTTCTTGCCTGTGTAACAAGGTGTGAAGTTGAGTCAGACTCAATGCCCGACCACAGCAGAAGATAGAGAGAAAATGAAAGATGTTCCCTATGCTTCAGCCATAGGCTCTATCATGTATGCTATGCTGTGTACCAGACCTGATGTGTGCCTTGCTATAAGTTTGGCAGGGAGGTACCAAAGTAATCCAGGAGTGGATCACTGGACAGCGGTCAAGAACATCCTGAAATACCTGAAAAGGACTAAGGATATGTTTCTCGTATATGGAGGTGACAAAGAGCTCATCGTAAACGGTTACGTTGATGCAAGCTTTGACACTGATCCGGACGATTCTAAATCGCAAACCGGATACGTGTTTACATTAAACGGTGGAGCTGTCAGTTGGTGCAGTTCTAAACAAAGCATTATGGCGGGATTTACATGTGAAGCGGAGTACATAGCTGCTTCGGAAGCAGCAAACGAAGGAGTCTAGATGAAGGAGTTCATATCCGATCTAGGTGTCATACCTAGTGCATCGGGTCCAATGAAATTCTTTTGTGACAATACTGGTGCAATTGCCTTGGCAAAGGAATCCAGATTTCACAAGAGAACCAAGCACATCAAGAGATGCTTCAATTCCATCCGGGATCTAGTCCAGGTGGGAGACATAGAGATTTGCAAGATACATACGGATCTGAATGTTGCAGACCCGTTGGCTAAGCCTCTTCCACGGGCAAAACATGATCAGCACCAAGGCTCCATGTGTGTTAGAATCATTACTGTGTAATCTAGATTATTGACTCTAGTGCAACTGGGAGACTGAAGGAAATATTCCCTAGAGGCAATAATAAAGTTATTATTTATTTCCTTACATCATGATAAATGTTTATTATTCATGCTATAATTGTATTAACCGGAAACATAATACATGTGTGAATACATAGACAAACAGAGTGTCACTAGTATGCCTCTACTTGACTAGCTCGTTAATCAAAGATGGTTATGTTTCCTAACCATGAACAAAGAGTTGTTATTTGATTAACGAGGTCACATCATTAGTTGAATGATCTGATTGACATGACCCATTCCATTAGCTTAGCACCCGATCGTTTAGTATGTTGATATTGCTTTCTTCATGACTTATACATGTTCCTATGACTATGAGATTATGCAACTCCCGTTTGCCGGAGGAACACTTTGTGTGCTACCAAACGTCACAACGTAAATGGGTGATTATAAAGGTGCTCTACAGGTGTCTCCAAAGGTAGATGTTGGGTTGGCGTATTTCGAGATTAGGATTTGTCACTCCAATTGTCGGAGAGGTATCTCTGGGCCCTCTCGGTAATGCACATCACATAAGCCTTGCAAGCATTACAACTAATGAGTTAGTTGCGAGATGATGTATTACGGAACGAGTAAAGAGACTTGCCGGTAACGAGATTAAACTAGGTATTGGATACCGACGATCTAATCTCGGGCAAGTAACATACCGATGACAAAGGGAACAACGTATGTTGTTATGCGGTCTGACCGATAAAGATCTTCGTAGAATATGTAGGAGCCAATATGGGCATCCAGGTCCCGCTATTGGTTATTGACCGGAGATGTGTCTCGGTCATGTCTACATTGTTCTCGAACCATAGGGTCTGCACGCTTAACGTTAGGATGACAGTTATTATGAGTTTATACATTTTGATGTACCGAAGTTAGTTCGGAGTCTCGGATGTGATCACGGACATGACGAGGAGTCTCGAAATGGTCGATACATAAAGATTGATATATTGGATGACTATATTCGGACACCGGAAGCATTCTGGAGGAGTTTCGGATAAACCGGAGCACCGGGGGGTTACCGGAACCCCCCGGGGGGTTAATGGGCCACATGGGCCTAAAGTGGAGAAGAGGAAGGGGCTACCAGGGCAGGCCGCGCGCCCCCTCTCCCCCTAATCCGAATTGGACAAGGAGGGAGGGGTGGCGCCCCCCTCTTTCCTTGTCGTCTTCCCACTCTCCTAGTTGGACTAGGAATATGGGGGGGGAGTCCTAGTCCCGGTAGGAGTAGGACTTCTCCTGCGCGCCTCCATAGGGCCGGCCGCTCCCCCCCTTGGATCCTTTATATACGGAGGCAAGGGGGCACCCTAAGACACACAATTGATCAACGTGATCGTTCCTTAGCCGTGTGCGGTGCCCCCTTCCACCATATTCCACGTCGGTCATATCGTTGTAGTGCTTAGGCGAAGCCCTGCGTCGGTAGAACATCATCATCGTCACCACGCCGTTGTGCTGACGGAACTCATCCCCGAAGCTTTGCTGGATCAGAGCCCGGGGAGCGTCATCGAGCTATACGTGTGCTAAGAACTCGGAGGTGCCGGAGTAACGGTGCTTGGATCGGTCGGATCGGGAAGATGTACGACTACTTCCTCTACGTTGCGTCAACGCTTCCGCTTCGGTCTACGAGGGTACGTAGACAACACTCTCCCCTCTCATTGCTATGCATCACCATGGTCTTGCGTGTGCGTAGGAATTTTTTTGAAATTACTACGTTCCCTAACAGTGGTATCAGAGCCTAGGTTTTATGGTTTGATGTTATATGCACGAGTAGAATACAAGTGAGTTGTGGGCGATATAAGTCATACTGCCTACCAACATGTCATACTTTGGTTCGGCGGTATTGTTGGATGAAGCGGCCCGGACCGACATTACGCGTACGCTTATGCGAGACCGGTTCTCCTGATGTGCTTTGCACAAAGGTGGCTTGCGGGTGACTATTTCTTCAACTTTAGTTGAACCGAGTGTGGCTACGCCCGGTCCTTGCGAAGGTTAAAACGTCATCAACTTGACAAACTATCGTTGTGGTTTTGATGCGTAGGTAAGATTGGTTCTTGCTTAAGCCCGTAAGAGCCACGTAAAACATGCAACAACAAAGTAGAGGACATCTAACTTGTTTTTGCAGGGCATGTTGTGATGTGATATGGTCAAGACATGATGCTAAATTTTATTGTATGGGATGATCATGTTTTGTAACCAAGTTATCGGCAACTGGCAGGAGCCATATGGTTGTCACTTTATTGTATGCAATGCAATCGCGTTGTAATGCTTTACTTTATCACTAAGCGGTAGCGATAGTCGTGGAAGCATAAGATTGGCGAGACGACAACGATGCTACGATGAAGATCAAGGTGTCGCGCCGGTGACGATGGTGATCATGACGGTGCTTCGGAGATGGAGATCACAAGCACAAGATGATGATGGCCATATCATATCACTTATATTGATTGCATGTGATGTTTATCTTTTATGCATCTTATCTTGCTTTGATTGACGGTAGCATTATAAGATGATCTCTCACTAAATTATCAAGAAGTGTTCTCCCTGAGTATGCACCGTTGCCAAAGTTCGTCATGCCCAGACACCACGTGATGATCGGGTGTGATAAGCTCTACGTCCATCTACAACGGGTGCAAGCCAGTTTTGCACACGCAGAATACTCAGGTTAAACTTGACGAGCCTAGCATATGCAGATATGGCCTCGGAACACGGAGACCGAAGGGTCGAGCGTGAATCATATAGTAGATATGATCAACATAATGATGTTCACCATTGAAAACTACTCCATCTCACGTGATGATCGGTTATGGTTTAGTTGATTTGGATCACGTGATCACTTAGAAGATTAGAGGGATGTCTATCTAAGTGGGAGTTCTTTAAGTAATTTGATTAATTGAACTTAAACTTATCATGAACTTAGTACCTGATAGTATCTTGCTTATGTATGTTTGATTGTAGATAGATGGCCCGTGCTGTTGTTCCGTTCAATTTTAATGCGTTCCTTGAGAAAGCAAAGTTGAAAGATGATGGTAGCAATTACACGGACTGGGTTCGTAACTTGAGGATTATCCTCATTGCTGCATAGAAGAATTACGTCTTGGAAGCACCGCTGGGTGCCAGGCCTGCTGCTGGAGCAACACCAGATGTTATGAACGTCTGGCAGAGCAAAGCTGATGACTACTCGATAGTTCAGTGTGCCATGCTTTACGGCTTAGAATCGGGACTTCAACGACGTTTTGAACGTCATGGAGCATATGAGATTTTCCAGGAGTTGAAGTTAATATTTCAAGCAAATGCCCGGATTGAGAGATATGAAGTCTCCAATAAGTTCTGTAGCTGCAAGATGGAGGAGAACAGTTCTGTCAGTGAGCATATACTCAAAATGTCTGCGTATAATAATCACTTGATTCAGATGGGAGTTAATCTTCCAGATGATTGCGTCATTGACAGAATTCTCCAATCACTGCCACCAAGCTAAAAGAGCTTCGTGATGAACTATAATATGCAAGGGATGAATAAGACTATTCCCGAGCTCTTCGCAATGCTGAAAGGTGCGGAGGTAGAAATCAAGAAGGAGCATCAAGTGTTGATGGTCAACAAGACCACTAGTTACAAGAAAAAGGGCAAAGGGAAGAAGAAGGGGAACTTCAAGAAGAACGGCAAGCAAGTTGCTGCCCAGGAGAAGAAACCCAAGTCTGGACCTAAGCCTGAAACTGAGTGCTTCTACTGCAAGCAGACTGGTCACTGGAAGCGGAACTGCCCCAAGTATTTGGCGGATAAGAAGGATGGCAAGGTGAACAAAGGTATATGTGATATACATGTTATTGATGTGTATCTTACTAGAGCTCGCAGTAGCACCTGGGTATTTGATACTGGTTCTGTTGCTAATATTTGCAACTCGAAACAGGGACTACGGATTAAGCGAACACTGGCAAAGGACGAGGTGACGATGCGCGTGGGAAACGGTTCCAAAGTCGATGTGATCGCGGTCGGCACGCTACCTCTACATCTACCTTCGGGATTAGTATTAGACCTAAATAATTGTTATTTGGTGCCAGCGTTAAGCATGAACATTATATCTGGATCTTGTGTGATGCGAGACGGTTATTCATTTAAATCAGAGAATAATGGTTGTTCTATTTATATGAGTAATATCTTTTATGGTCATGCATCCTTGAAGAGTGGTCTATTTCTGAGGAATCTCGATAGTAGTGATACACATATTCATAATGTTGAAACCAAAAGATGCAGAGTTGATAATGATAGTGCAACTTATTTGTGGCACTGCCGTTTAGGTCATATCGGTGTAAAGCGCATGAAGAAACTCCATACTGATGGACTTTTGGAACCACTTGATTATGAATCACTTGGTAGTTGCGAATCGTGCATCATGGGCAAGATGACTAAAACACCATTCTCCGGTACTATGGAGAGAGCAACAAATTTTTTGGAAATCATACATACCGATGTATGTGGTCCAATGAATATTGAGGCTCGTGGCGGATATCGTTATTTTCTCACCTTCACAGATGACTTAAGTAGATATGGGTATATCTACTTAATGAAACACAAGTCTGAAACATTTGAAAAGTTCAAAGAATTTCAGAGTGAAGTTGAAAATCATCGTAACAAGAAAATAAAGTTTCTATGATCTGATCGTGCAGGAGAATATTTGAGTTACGAGTTTGGTGTACATTTGAAACAATGCGGAATAGTTTCGCAACTCATGCCACCCGGAACACCACAGCGTAATGGTGTGTCCGTATGTTGTAATCGTACTTTACTAGATATGGTGCGATCTATGATGTCTCTTACTGATTTACCGCTATCGTTTTGGGGTAATGCTTTAGAGACGGCCGCATTCACGTTAAATAGGGCACCATCAAAATCCGTTGAGACGACGCCTTATGAACTATGGTTTGGCAAGAAACCAAAGTTGTCGTTTCTTAAAGTTTGGGGCTGCGATGCTTATGTGAAAAAGCTTCAACCTGATAAGCTCGAACCCAAATCGGAGAAATGTGTCTTCATAGGTTACCCAAAGGAGACTGTTGGGTACACCTTCTATCACAGATCCAAAGGCAAGACATTCGTTGCTAAGAATGGATCCTTTCTAGAGAAGGAGTTTCTCTCGAAAGAAGTGAGTGGGAGGAAAGTAGAACTTGACGAGGTAACTGTACCGGCTCCCTTATTGGAAAGTAGTACATCACAGAAAACTGTTTCTGCGACACCTACACCAATAAGTGAGGAAGCTAATGATAATGATCATGAAACTTCAGGACAAGATACTACTGAACCTCGTAGATCAACCAGAGTGAGATCCGCGCCAGAGTGGTACGGTAATCTTGTTCTGGAAATCATGCTGCTAGATCATGATGAACCTATGAACTATGAAGAAGCGATGGTGAGCGCAGATTCCACAAAATGGCTTGAAGCCATGAAATCTGAGATGGGATCCATGTATGAGAACAAAGTGTGGACTTTGGTTGACTTGCCCGATGGTCGGCAAGCAATTGAGAATAAATGGTTCTTCAAGAAGAAGACTGACACTGGCGGTAATGTTACTGTCTACAAAGCTCGACTTGTTGCAAAAGGTTTTCGACAAGTTCAAGGGGTTAACTACGATGAGACCTTCTCACCCGTAGCGATGCTTAAGTCTGTCCGAATCATGTTAGCAATTGCCGCATTTTATGATTATGAAATTTGGCAGATGGATGTCAAAACTGCACTCCTGAATGGATTTCTAGAAGAAGAGTTGTATATGATGCAACCGGAAGGTTTTGTCGATCCAAAAGGAGCTAACAAAGTGTGCAAACTCCAGCGATCCATTTATGGACTGGTGCAAGCCTCTCGGAGTTGGAATAAATGGTTTGATAGTGTGATCAAAGCATTTGGTTTTATACAGACTTTCGGAGAAGCCTGTATTTACAAGAAAGTGAGTGGGAGCTCTGTAGCATTTCTGATATTATATGTGGATGACATATTACTGATTGGAAATGATATAGAATTTCTGGATAGCATAAAGGGATACTTGAATAAGAGTTTTTCAATGAAAGACCTCAGTGAAGCTGCTTACATATTAGGCATAAAGATCTATAGAGATAGATCAAGACGCTTAATTGGACTTTCACAAAGCACATACCTTGACAAGATTTTGAAGAAGTTCAAAATGGATAAGGCATAGAAAGGGTTCTTGCCTGTGTTACAAGGTGTGAAGTTGAGTCAGACTCAATGCCCGACCACTGCAGAAGATAGAGAGAAAATGAAAGATGTTCCCTATGCTTCAGCCATAGGCTCTATCATGTATGCTATGCTGTGTACCAGACCTGGTGTGTGCCTTGCTATAAGTTTGGCAGGGAGGTACCAAAGTAATCCAGGAGTGGATCACTGGACAGCGGTCAAGAACATCCTGAAATACCTGAAAAGGACTAAGGATATGTTTCTCGTATATGGAGGTGACAAAGAGCTCATCGTAAACGGTTATGTTGATGCAAGCTTTGACACTGATCCGGACGATTCTAAATCGCAAACCGGATACGTGTTTACATTAAACGGTGGAGCTGTCAGTTGGTGCAGTTCTAAACAAAGCATTGTGGCGGGATCTACATGTGAAGCGGAGTACATAGCTTCTTCGGAAGCAGCAAACGAAGGAGTCTGGATGAAGGAGTTCATATCTGATGTAGGTTTCATACCTAGTGCATCGGGTCCAATGAAAATCTTTTGTGACAATACTGGTGCAATTGCCTTGGCAAAGGAATCCAGATTTCACAAGAGAACCAAGCACATCAAGAGACGCTTCAATTCCATCTGGGATGTAGTCCAGGTGGGAGACATAGAGATTTGCAAGATACATACGGATCTGAATGTTGCAGACCCGTTGACTAAACCTCTTCCACGGGCAAAACATGATCAGCACCAAGGCTCCATGGGTGTTAGAATCATTACTGTGTAATCTACATTATTGACTCTAGTGCAAGTGGGAGACTGAAGGAAATATGCCCTAGAGGCAATAATAAAGTTATTATTTATTTCCTTACATCATGATAAATGTTTATTATTCATGCTAGAATTGTATTAACCGGAAACATAATACATGTGTGAATACATAGACAAACAGAGTGTCACTAGTATGCCTCTACTTGACTAGCTCGTTAATCAAAGATGGTTATGTTTCCTAACCATGAACAAAGAGTTGTTATTTTATTAACGAGGTCACATCATTAGTTGAATGATCTGATTGACATGACCCATTCCATTAGCTTAGCACCCGATCGTTTAGTATGCTGCTATTGCTTTCTTCATGACTTATACATATTCCTATGACTATGAGATTATGCAACTCCCGTTTGCCGGAGGAACACTTTGTGTGCTACCAAACGTCACAACGTAAATGGGTGATTATAAAGGTGCTCTATAGGTGTCTCCAAAGGTAGATGTTGGGTTGGCGTATTTCGAGATTAGGATTTGTCACTCCGATTGTCGGAGAGGTATCTCTGGGCCCTCTCGGTAGTGCACATCACATAAGCCTTGCAAGCATTACAACTAATGAGTTAGTTGCGAGATGATGTATTATGGAACGAGTAAAGAGACTTGCCGGTAACGAGATTGAACTAGGTATTGGATACCGACGATCGAATCTCGGGCAAGTAACATACCGATGACAAAGGGAACAATGTATGTTGTTATGCGGTCTAACCAATAAAGATCTTCGTAGAATATGTAGGAGCCAATATGGGCATCCAGGTCCCGCTATTGGTTATTGACCGGAGACGTGTCTCGGTCATGTCTACATTGTTCTCGAACCGTAGGGCCCGCATGCTTAACGTTACGATGACAGTTATTATGAGTTTATACATTTTGATGTACCGAAGTTAGTTCGGAGTCCCGGATGTGATCACGGACATGACGAGGAGTCTCGAAATGGTCGAGACATGAAGATTGATATATTGGATGACTATATTCGGACACCGGAAGCGTTCCGGAGGAGTTTCGGATAAAACCGGAGCACCGGGGGGTTACCGGAACCCCCAGGGGGGGTTAATGGGCCACATGGCCCTAAAGTGGAGAAGAGGAAGGGGCTGCCAGGGCAGGCCGCGCGCCCCCTCTCCCCCTAGTCCGAATTGGACAAGGAGGGAGGGGCGGCGCCCCCTCTTTCCTTCTCTTCTTCCCTCTCTCCTAGTTGGACTAGGAATAGGGGGGAGTCCTACTCCCGGTAGGAGTAGGACTCCTCCTGCGTGCCTCCATAGGGCCGCCCCCCCCCTTGGATCCCTTATATACGGAGGCAAGGGGGCACCCTAAGACACACAATTGAACAACGTGATCGTTCCTTAGCCGTGTGCGGTGCCCCCTTCCACCATATTCCACCTCGGTCATATCGTTGTAGTGCTTAGGCGAAGCCCTGCGTCGGTAGCACATCATCATCGTCACCACGCCGTTGTGCTGACGGAACTCATCCCCGAAGCTTTGCTGGATCGGAGCCCGGGGAGCGTCATTGAGCTGTACGTGTGCTAAGAACTCGGAGGTGCCGGAGTAACGGTGCTTGGATCGGTCGGATCGGGAAGACGTACGACTACTTCCTCTATGTTGCGTCAATGCTTCTGCTTCGGTCTACGAGGGTACGTAGACAACACTCTCCCCTCTCGTTGCTATGCATCACCATGGTCTTGCGTGTGCGTAGGAATTTTTTTGAAATTACTACGTTCCCTAACACCCAAGCCTCCGCAACGGGAGCGAGTGCTCCTGGAGTGGAGCCACCCGGTGCTCCAAGAACTCCCTCAGGAGCGTGGCTCCAGTCAGCTTCGCCGTCCCCAAGTCGCTCGGCCTCAGGTCCGCATTCATCCTCTTCAGCACCGCCCTCGCACGGGGGTCGACGAGCTCCGCACGGGACCACGCGTCAACAGCCTTGGGCTGCCCCGTAGGCAACACCAGACGAGGGTGGAGGCGCCCGACGTCCACCATGACCCACTTGCTCCGGAAGCCTTCGATTCTCTTCCCAGGCTTCGAGATAGCATTGGAACTGGAGTATGCGATGAAGCTCGCACATGCGGAGACATGGCCACCAGAAACCCAGAGGAAAAAATAGTGGCGCAACACCGAGGGCTTTACCCCGACACGAGCCTCACAGTAGTAAGCAAAAATCGCCAGGAGAAGAACAGAGTTGGGGTGGAGATGCAGAGCCTGCAAGTTGTACTGGCGGAGAACACCAAAGAAGAACTCAGAGAAAGGAGGCAACAGACCGGCGACGATGGCGCTCACAAAGAGCGGATAGAAGGTGCTCCCCCTGCCTTCAGGCTGGTCGGAGCCGGCCTTGAGCACAGTCGCCCCCTTGCTACCCTGCGCCACCGCCGTCAGGCGCGTGAGGGCGAGGTTCTTCTCTGACAGGTTCAGGGAATCCAGGGCCGGTGAGTACCAGGCCTCGATCGGGGACTTGCGAGGCGCCATGGCGTGCCGGGCGAGAAGGATTGAGACAGATCTGGAGGATTTCGGAAGCAAGGAGGAGAGCGAGAAAGGGGATCTGGAGCGAGGTGAATGAGAACAAAGCAAGTAAGTCTGGCCCGGGCAGCTCTTTTGTCAGATGGACAGTTGCCGAGGCGTCGTGGGGAAGCGCAGACGCCCACGTCCAATCAATCGCCATGCGGCGCCCAAGGCCGCAGGCTGTTGGGGCCTGCGGCGCTTCGCACTTACCCCTTTGTTTCCCCGCCAGACCAAGCCCGGGCGCGCCTTGGGCCCGGGGGCTACTGTCGGCGTTCTGGGAACGGGGGTCCCGAGACTTGCCTGCCTGCGGCCTACGGCGTGGCTCGAGTGGGGGCCCAACGCGGCCCATCTTCATCAGCTCAAGCTCAAGACCCACGCGAGGGGCCAAGCCTCGCGGGGCGGACGACAGAGAGCTTCCTCTAAGGCAGCCTCATCAGGCAGGCTCGCGAGGAGGCGGAGAGATCAAGGCAGGGGTACCTCACGAGGAACCCGTGACGCAAGCCATGACGATCGAGACCAGGCGGGCGCCGGCCTGCGCAGTGTCCTTGTTTCCCCTTTGGTGCAAAGGGGGCAAGCACATGCCATGGCATCGGGCAAAGGTTACCATTCCGGTGCAATGAGGCCAAGACCAGCAGAGCGGCAAGACGGAGGTCACCGTGGAGCCCAAGACGGCGTCATCACCGGTACTTTTGGCAGCCAAAGACCACCTTTGGTCAGGATAACTTGTACTAGATGTTCCCCTTCAAAATGGCCAATTGTTGGCGCCCTTCCCACTCATTATTTGCGGAGAGGCCCAGGGCCTCTATAAATAGAGCTAGCCACCATAGAGTAGTGGGAGGAACACACCTAGACATCTAGAAATCTGGTAGAGCCCTAGCAGAGAGAGAGAGAGAGAGGTTGAGAGAGAGGGAGGCGACTGAACTCACCCTAGCAGTTCATCGCATCAGCTTAAGAACACCTCTCGCGAGGCTGTTCTTCCCTTGTACTATTCATCAGTAGCCCCTGAGGCAATTCACCACACCACACACTGGAGTAGGGTATTACACCACAACGGTGGCCCAAACCAGTATAAACCTCGTGTCCCTTGTGTTGTTCGTTGTTTCCAGCTTAGATCACGCGAGGAGATTGGGCGTAGATCGGTAGGGGAGAGATCTCCGCGCGCACCCCAGTGTTCGAACCTCAAGGGTCTGCCGGAACCCGAAATCCGATAAATGGGTTGTAGATTCACCATCCTCTTGCTTGCAATTGGTCAGGTCCACAATCGACATTGGCTGCTTGCACGTGTCCTTAAAGTTTTGGATGAACCGTGCTTTCAACTCTGCCCATGAGCCGATAGAATTGGGTGGCAATCCCTTCAACCAGGTCCGAGTCGTTCCATCCAATATCATGGTAAAATACTTGGCCATCGCAGCATCGCTAACCTCCAACAGCTCCATAGCCATCTCATAACTCTCAATCCAAGCCTCGGGCTGTAGGTTAGCCGTGTAATTAGTGACCTTACGAGGCCCCTTGAAATCCTTGGGCAACCGTTCATTGCGTATGGCTGGGACCAGCAAGGCACGCCTCTGGTTCTTGTGGCCACTCCTGCCTCAACCGAGGTTGCTAGATAAACCGGAAAGGTTTGGTGAGCTGCCTGCTCTGCCGCTATCTGAGCCGTCCATTCCACCTCTTGATGAATCCTCTCCCGATCCTCCAAGTTAAGGGCTCTAGTCCGTACCGGCTCATGCCTATATGGCCGGTTGTGGTGTTGAGCATTACTTGACATCTCTGCGGACTCCATGTGCCTACTGTAACTCGGGCCCGGCTTGGGCGAGGAGTTGAATGAATCCTGTCTCGACTATAGGAGTATGCATCCTACTGGGCCAAAGCTGTCTGAAGTAGTTCTCTTACCCTCCGAGTTTCAATTGCTGCCGGTGAGTCGCCTTCCATTGGGAGAACTGCCAAACGAGCCGACGCTGCGATGAGATTTTCCATAGGGTTAGAGAAGTGACCTGGAGGTGTTGATACATAACGAGGAGGAGCTGTATTCAGGCGGGGTGGCTCCATGGCGCGTGGCTGGTCTGGTGCACCGGGTGTCGTGACCCGGTTCGCCTCCAGCAGGTTGCTCCCCCCAGCCCCGGGTGTATGGAACAGGTTCCTCGGATCCAGTGTTAGAGGCAGTCGCGATTGAGGTTTCTGATGCCTCCTCATGACCTCGTTCGATGCATTAAGATCCACCGAGATCGAGCCGGAAAGTTTCTGCTTGAAGCTGCTGAGCACGAGCATCCAGAGCTACTCGTTTCGCTGCCATCCGGGTTTCCTCCGCGGCTAAATTTTCCTTAGCTTGCACCATCTCCTCCCGCATGCGTGCCACTTCTATGTCATGCTGGGCTTTATCCGCCGGTTCTACCACAGCGGTTAACAGAGTCGTCAGCCTATCCATGAGGTCCATTAGAACCTGAGCCGGGGGCGCACGGGGTCTCCTGACCCGGCTGCTGCCGACCCGGTAGCTGTTGCTGCTGCTGCGGTGGAGTTCTGCCCGGGTTGCGTCCCCGCCATGAAGACTCCGGCCCAATTCGGCGGCTCAAGGGGGTCCGGAATACTGCTCCCATCGGAACAGCCCCGAGCATGCCGTCTTGTAGCTGGTACAACGAGTCCGTCTCACCTGTTGATGACATAGTATCAGAGTAGATGGCCGTCTCCCCGCCTTCCATCGATCCTTCGGAGTATTCACCGCCATGGACGCAGCCCACGAAGGCATGTTTCACGACAGATTGAACACGGGCGGACCCGGCACGCTGAGCCATTTTGATGAGGTTGGTGTGGACGTCTGGCTCAGGGCCTGACTCGCCGATCCGGCTGATGAAGACGTGAATTCCGCCGAAGGGGACCCGGTACCCGTACTCGATCGAGCCGGCCTCGGGGCCCTAGCCTTCGTCGTCGATGTAGAGTTTGCCGCGACGACTCTTGGTCATCCGGCCCACAACGTATCCCTTGAGCCCTTCGAAGTTGCCCTTCAAGAACTCAAATCCACCGTGCGCTGGCCCCACGGTGGGCGCCAACTGTCGTGGAGTTGACACGACAGATGTCCTAAAGCAAGGACTTAGTCATAGGGCCATCGCACTAGGAAGCTTAAAGGGGTTAATCGGGACAAATGATACATGAGAGAGTTTTTATACTAGTTCGGCCCCTTACAATGAAGGTAAAAGCTTACGTCTAGTTCGGATTGGTATTGCTGAAGTTTCAATCTCCAAGAGGCTTAACTCGCCGGCTTGGTTATCGACTTGGTTGTTTCTTGTCCTAAACCGCCACCGGGTCGTCCCCTTATATACACGGGATGACGCCTGGTGGCCTACAGAGTTTATCGGGCTTCTTATGTAACCCGCCATTAGGGCTGACCCGGCCCCTCCTGGGCAGGTCATACTGGTAGTAATATCCCCAACAATCAGCACCAAGGCTCCATGGGTGTTAGAATCATTACTGTGTAATCTAGATTATTGACTCTAGTGCAAGTGGGAGACTGAAGGAAATATGCCCTAGAGGCAATAATAAAGTTATTGTTTATTTCCTTATATCATGATAAATGTTTATTATTCATGCTAGAATTGTATTAACCGAAAACATAATACATGTGTGAATACATAGACAAACAGATTGTCACTAGTATGCCTCTACTTGACTAGCTCGTTGATCAAAGATGGTTATGTTTCCTAACCATAGACATGAGTTGTCATTTGATTAACAGGGTCACATCATTAGGAGAATGATGTGATTGACATGACCCATTCCGTTAGCTTAGCAACCGATCGTTTAGTATGTTGCTATTGCTTTCTTCATGACTTATACATGTTCCTATGACTGAGATTATGCAACCCCCGTTTATCGGAGGAACACTTTGTATGCTACCAAACGTCACAATGTATCTGGGTGATTATAAAGGTGCTCTACAGGTGTCTCCAAAGGTACTTGTTGGGTTGGCGTATTTCGAGATTAGGATTTGTCACTCCGATTATCAGAGAGGTATCTCTGGGCCCTCTTGGTAATGCACACCACTTAAGCCTTGCAAGCATTGCAACTAATGAGTTAGTTGCGGGATGATGTATTATAGAACGAGTAAAGAGACTTGCCGATAACGAGATTGAACTAGGTATTGAGATACCGACGATCGAATCTCGGGCAAGTAACATACCGATGACAAAGGGAACAACGTATGTTGTTATGCGGTTTGACCGATAAAGATCTTCGTAGAATATGTAGGAGCCAATATGAGCATCCAGGTTCCGCTATTGGCTATTGACCGAAGACGTGTCTCGGTCATGTCTACATAGTTCTCAAACCTGTAGGGTCCGCATGCTTAACGTTACGATGACAGTTATATTATGAGTTTATATGTTTTGATGTACCGAAGGTTGTTCGGAGTCCCGGATGTGATCACGGACATGACGAGGAGTCTCGAAATGGTTGAGACATGAAGATTGATATATTGGAAGCCTATGTTTGGATATCGGAAGTGTTTCGGTTGAAATCGGCATTTTACCGGAGTACCGGGAGGTTACCGGAACCCCCCGGGAGGTAAATGGGCCTTAGTGGGCCTTTACGGAGAAGAGGAGAGGCGGCCATGGCTGGGCCGCGCGCCCCTCCCCCTAGTCTGAATAGGACAAGGAGAGGGGGGCGGCGCCCCCCTTTCCTTCTCTCCCTTCTCTTTCCCCCTCTCGAATCCTATTCCAACTAGGAAAGGGGGGGCCTGGCGCGCCTCCTCCCTGGCCGGCCTCACCCCCTTGCTCCTTTATATACGGGGCAGGGGGCACCCCATAGACACAACAATTGATCAAGTTGATCTTTTAGCCGTGTGCGGTGCCCCCCTCCACCATAGTCCACCTCGATATTACTGTAGCGGTGCTTAGGCGAAGCCCTGTGTCGGTAGAACATCAACATCGTCACCACGCCGTCGTGCTGACGAAACTCTTCCTCAACACTCGGCTAGATTGGAGTTCGAGGGACGTCATCGGGCTGAACGTGTGCTGAACTCGGAGGTGTCGTACGTTCGGTACTTGATCGGTCGGATCGTGAAGACGTACGACTACATCAACCGCGTTGTGCTAATGCTTCTGCTTTCGGTCTATGAGGGTACATGGGCAACACTCTCCCCTCTCATTGTGATGCATCACCATGATCTTGCGTGTGCGTAGGATTTTTTTTAAAATTACTACGTTCCCCAACACCCACGAGGCAGGGGGTGCGCCCCCACCCTCGTGGACAGGTGGAGGCCCCCCTGACGTGGATTCTTCTTCCAGTATTTTTTATATATTCCAAAATAATTCTCCGTTGATTTTCAGGTCATTCTAAGAACTTTTATTAAAGTGTTTGGAAAAGTAGATACGACGGAGACGTATCAGCTACCGATCTCAATCGCCGCCCGCGGTGCACTGCTCCTGGACTTGATCTGCAACACGAGGATGTCTGGGGCGCCGACCCTAGGCTTGTTGGTGGTGGCCTTCTTCTTCGTCGGAGTTGGTCGGCCGGCTGGCTGTGTTCGCATGGTCATGGCGGCGGTGGTCACAGTGACCGGCGGCTTGGCTGGTCGGCGGCGGTGGAACTTAGCCGGTGGCAGCGGCAATGTTCTGTCTGGATCCCAGGGCGGGGGCCTTGGAGGGTGGCAGCCGGTGAAGTTAGGGCTTCCCGCGGCGACATGGCGTGGTGCAGCCCCTGTCCAAGGCGGATCTGTGACGGAGATCTGCTAGGATTGGTTCGGATCAGAGACGATGACGAGCGCCCGGGATCCTTCTCGGCAGCTCTCGCGGGTTGGCGAGGCGGGGTTGGAGCCCTCCTCCTAGGCTCCAGTGGTGGCACACTTAGGCAGTGGCCGGTGCGCCAGGGATCCCACGGTGGCACCATTGCTGCGGGTGGTCGCCGGATCTAGGCGGCTGGATCTGGGGCTTTGAAGGCGGTCGAGACGGTGCACAGGTTGTTGGGTGGATTTCTTGGGACGGATCCGGGGTGAAAACCTGGTCCTCGGTCGATGGCCGGAGCCGGTGATGACGATGCCCTTATCATCGTTTTCTTCATGAAGGCATCACCGAGGTGAAGCTCCCAACTCCACTCAATACCTCCGGGGGAAACCCTAGATCAGCTGATCAGATGTTGGCGGCAATTGTGTCGTAACCCCCTTGGGGGCAGTATTCT
The DNA here is from genome assembly GCA_034509565.1 of Triticum monococcum. Classification (NCBI taxonomy): domain Eukaryota; kingdom Viridiplantae; phylum Streptophyta; class Magnoliopsida; order Poales; family Poaceae; genus Triticum; species Triticum monococcum. The sequence continues at coordinate 582,514,469 of CM067845.1, forward strand.
TGAAGGTGCACTCGGCTTCGCGGGACCAGCGGACGGCTACTTTGGTGGAGCGGTGCTTCATCCATACATTGATGGCGACGGATCTTGACGACCTGGCGTAGTGCAGATTCGGAGTTTGATGTGGGAGGATGGACTCACGCAGGAGGACGACGATGTCTGGCGTCGTGGTGGCGTCGATGGCAGAGAGACCTGGCACGGTAGATGCAACAGTACAGCTCTGAAGATGGACTCGTGGCAGGTGGCTGCGGCGGCCTCATACCCGGCAGTCGTCCTGATTGGGGAGTGCGCCGGACTGGTAGGAGCCCCATACCAGGCAGACGTCCTGGTTGGCACCTTAGGTCTTAGATATTTAGGTTTGGTTGCGATGTCTGTTTGGTATTAGGCACAAGCTATCAGCGCCCCTTCATCAGTTGGATAGGTGTAGCGACAGTTGTTGCTTAGACGGTGGCTTTAGTCTTGCTGTTGTATGACTTTGTAAGGTCTTGTGAGAATAATTAATAAAGTGGCCGCATGCATCGCCCAGATGTAGAGGCCCGGGGTCATCCTCCTTTTCTAAAAAAAACCCCTCGGGGTGTTGATGACCTAGTGCCCCCCCTCCCCCCCCTCCCCACGCGGATAACCCTCTTCCCCGCTTGATCATATGGAGATGGCCCTAACCAAGAACTCTACTTGTGGATCTCCTCTCTTCGTGTGAGCTTAATTGTAATAAGCTTATGGTGTTTCGCTTAGAAGTTTGATTTGAACTTTTGTCCTGTTGAGAGCCTAGGACCCTGTGTGGTCACCTGGTGCTCTCCTTAAGTTTTGTTTCATGTCGCTCTTTCATGTTTTGGAAAGAATGTTCCTTGTAAATATTGACTGTTTATTTAATCGAATCAAGGAGGCAAATGCATGTTGTTTCAAAAAGAAACATAAGTCCTGATTCGGAGTATCAAGTTTGCTTTGGCAAAAAAATTGTTGTGCTTTGCTTGTAATGCGTTTTATTGTTGTCGGTTTGAACTATTCTCACCATTTGAATGGATAAGGCGTGCATGCACCTCAAAAATTCAACTTTAACCTTAAAATTCATACTGAAAAGAAGTTTATATATATATATATATATATATATATATATATATATATATATATATATATATATATATATATATATAGGGATTGACTATTCGTCACCCTGGGTGAGGAATAGTTATTCTTCACCCCCTCTATTTTACGATCAATGGACCGTAATTTTACGTTCTGTAAATTTTGCTTTATTTCCAAAGTAAAAAGAGACCGTAAGAAAATATATAATCGTCGAAAAAAATATTTTATGTTATGTAAAATTACAAATGTAAAAACATAGTGTAAAATACACATAAACTGTAATTTTTCTTGTCTTATGACCTATATTTTTATTTTTCTATGTCAAATTTTACGTCGTGAATCGATAGGAATGTAACTATTTGAATTCCAAACATAATTTAATTATGAAATGATCATAATATTACCTCGGGTGAAGAATAACTTATTCTACACCCTGGATGATGAATAGTAACATTATATATATATATATATATATATATATATATATATATATATATATATATATATATGATCTAATTTATGGTCAAAGTCGGCTTTTAGGAAGCATGCACATTTTATTTATTGGAATGGAAGTAGCTAGGAAAAGTGATCCAAAAAAGAAGGAAATTTTTGTTTTTTTTTCACTTTCGATTTTGCCAATTTTCCTCAGTATTTAACATTTCACTTTTGCCACTCTCAGCTCTTGACAATGTATCACAATTGTTAATCCATGGCAAAAGAAAAAAATCATTTCACTTTTGACATTCGTAGCTTTTGACAATGTTTTGCAATTGCCACTCTGAAAATTTTGCTTTTCCAACAAAATGGCAATTGTGATGTATTGCGAGAATAACAATTATGATGTATTATCAAAAGATAAGAGTGACAAAAGTAAAATGTCGAATTTTAAAATAACAAAAATTGGCAAAAGCTAAAGTGGAGAAAACAAAATTTTGCTAGAAAAAGCTAGCAAGAGTGATCAGTCACCTTGTAGAGTCCGAGTCAGTCATACGAACTAACATGTGATTTGATGGTTAGAGCAACTCCAACAGGGCGACCTATTTCGTCCGCCCATGTCTGTTTGGGGCGCGGCGGACAAAAATGCCGACCCAACGTGCTGATCCAAACCCAAAATGCATCCAATTTGGGCCTAAAATGCATCGGCGCGAACACGAACCGAACACGTCGTGCGTTCTCTCGGTGTCCGCCGTGTCCCCACATGGTGGCCGGTCAACTACCACCCACATCTTTATTAATGGCTACCACCTACCGTGGGCCCACGCGTCAGCGATGGCGGGCGTCCTTTTTTAATCCAAGCGTGCAGGAGGGCGTCATCCGCTTCCAGCCTCCCGTCCCCATGTAGCCACCTTCTTGCTCCCCCGCCGGCGACAACCCTAGCGCCACCATGGGCTTCTTCTCCGCCAAGAACAAAGGCAGCGGCTACATGTCCCAGTGCACCAGGCGAAGTGGCACTGGGAGAATCGCATCCCCCTCCTGTACCCCGACGTGATGCTGTCACACGACTGGCATTTGGATCCAGAGCGGATCCTGGCCCCTGCGGTGCTGCGGACGCCACGGGCGCACGCGGAGGAGGTGCGATGCCGGCGGGAGCTACTGACGCCGGAGCAGCGCCTCAACCCGGCCTACGCATTAGACTCTCCCGATTGGGAGATCTGGTTCGCCCTCGAGCACGAGGAGCAGCGCTGGCGTGAAGTCCAACACGTTTGTGCAGGCACCTCGTCGCCCCTGTCGTGCGCGAGGAGGATTGGGAGGAAGAGGTCGCCTACCAGGCGGCGCTAGCGGCCATGCAGAACAACGTAGAGGACGAGCGACACAAGGCGAAGGAGGAGAAGGCGGCGTACCAGGCACGACTGCAGGAGGCCATTGCGCTTTCCGTTTTCGGCGACTGCGTCCTGTCGCCACAGATGCTGCCGTCCCCTGTCAAGGCCAAGCTGGTGCCGTCCCTTGTGTCGACGACCCAGCGGTTCACCTGGGATGGAGTGATGCGCAAGTGGGTTGGCGCGCCCTCATCTGGCTTGGGGCGACGCCGGCGTAGGAGCAACTCTACCTCCAATAGTGGCGGACGCGCTGGCTGGCGGAGGAGCACGCCGATGGCGAGCGGCAGATGCAGTGGGAGCGCGAGGTGGAAGAGGAGGAACGCTGCGCCCGCGGCGGTCCATCCGGTGGCAGAGGACGTCGCCAAAGCCTGGGAGACAGCATTCCCCTGGGCTGGCCTGCCGCCGATGCTCGTCGACCTCACTGGCCCCGGCGCCGACGACGCCGACGAGGACGTCTAGAGCAAAGCGCGTGCCTCATTTTCTGTTTTATTTATTAATGTTTTAATTAATATAATATGGACTCTCGCGGGTTTGTATGGTCGGCATTATGTTTGATTAACGTTTTAGTTTTAAAATATTTCCCTTTTTACATTTTTCGCGCGCGCACAAAGATAGGTCGAACCAATGTTGGGTGCAAGCGCTGACTCAAACGCGAAACTGGACATGGGCGTCCGCTCGCGCGTCCGTTTTGCTCGGCCGGTTGGAGTTGCTCTTAGGAGGAGTGATAGTTGCAGCCCATCAAAGTTCAAGTCTTAGTGGTCGTATTTATCTGCAGCTCACCAAAGTTCAAGTCTTAATGGTTGTATTTTTTAAAATTTATTTCAGATTTTTCGACATGCGTATTTAATTGGAGAAAAAAAATTCGTCGACTATGAGACGTTTAAAATGACGTTGTTAATCTTAAAATGATATGCCAGATGATTTTAGAAATGGAGTGTACTACGTGTGTATACATCCATATAGGTGGGTGGGTGTATTAACGAACGTTTCTGTCTGATGTCAAAAGGACGTGCGAGTCACGACGACGGGCAGCGAGGGAGGTGGAAGGTGGTGACGTCGCACGTGGACGGCATGCACTTCCGTCGGCTGTTACTAGTAGTAGTAGGAGTGTATATCCCCACAGGCCACAGCACTCCCAGCAACCAGCTGCCTCCGTCCGTTCCCTTTTCTTCCTCCCCCCCCCCCCTACGCCGCAACTCCTGCAGGGTTCCAGCCAGCGAGCGTGCACGCGAGGAGACTGATGTCGACGGGAGCGGGAGCGGGAGCGGAGCCGGAGACGGACGACGGCTACGAGTCCGTCTTCAACGTGGAGGCCTTCTCCGACAGGGAGCTGCGGGTAGAGGTTGTCGGCCGCGACGACGACGCGCCCGGTCCCGGCGCCAGCCGCAAGCGCCGCCGCGAGGAGGACAAAGGTGCATGCATCCAGGCCTCCGTTGGTGCGTCGGTGGTGCCGTTGACATTTTTATAGTCTTCTAATTTTCTATACAACCTTTTCTCCGGGTGTTAGTTTATTTCTTTGTAACGTACATCCTCCATCCCAAATTACTAACATCCATATTTAGACAAATCTAAAATTAAATAATTTGCCATGAAGGGTTATGATTCTTCATTAGCTAGTACTCCCTCTATTTCTCAATATAAGTCTTTTTTACAGATTTTAATATGAACTATATAGTACATAGCAAAATGAATGAATCTACGCTCTAAAATACGTCCATATACATCCGTATGTAGTTGATATTGGAATCTCCAAAAGACTTGTATTTAGGCATGGAGGGAGTAATAAATTAGCATCTCCAACAGGCGCGGCAAAACACGCGCCCGCGCGGTAAAAGCAGTTTTTCCCGCACGCCAGTTGGTTCCGCGCGCTCCAGCGGTGGCGGGAAGTTACCACGCGGGAGAAAATGGCACGCGGCGCGGTAGATTTGGCGCACCGCTTCACGCGTGCCTATAAAGTCCCGCGCTTCGCCACGCGCACAGAACAGCCACACGCCCTCCTCCTTGCCGCTTCGCCGCTTTCTGCGCCACCACCACGCCACCATGCCGCCGCGCCGCCGGGGTGCTTCGGGCTTTCGCGGCGTCCGCGAGCGCCCCAACGGCTGGTACTCCGCCGAGATACGGGCCGGCGACGTCCCGCTCGGCCTCGGGACATTCCGGAGCGCGCGCGAGGCGGCCCGCGCGTACGACGCGGCGGCGAGGCGCTTGGAGAGGCCCCGGTCGCAAATGAATTTCCGGGACGTCTTCACGCGCGAGGAGGCGCAGCGCGTCGCCCCTCCGCCGCGTCTCATCACGGACATGGACCGTGCCGACCACTCTCGGCGACATCGCCATCTCCTCGTCGCCGAGGAGGACGAGCGAGCCATGGCGGAGTGGCGCCGTCGCCACCTAGAGGACGTCGACGCCGAGCGTGCCTACTGGGCGAAGAGGACGGCAAGGCGCCGCTCGGAGCAGGCGGACCGGCGTCAGCGGAAGGCAGTGGCGAACGAGCAGTGCGACATCGTCTCCGCAGGTGGGAGGTCGTTCTTCACCTCGTACGATGAACGTTGGGACGACATATGGCTCTCAACCTCGGACGACGCCGACGAGAATGATGATGGTGATGGTAGCGATTTGGAGTAGTTTTCTATCTATGCATGCCGTAGTAGTTTCTATCTATCTATCTATGCCGTAGTAGTATCTATCTATCTATGTATGTCGAACTATCTATCTATCTATGCCGTAGTAGTTGCACCGATGTAAAATATCTTTGTATCGTTTTTTTATCTATGTAATTTTAATTTAAAAAATATTATAGAATGAGCGCGCGCTGCATTTTACCGCGCCTGCTGGAGCTGCGCGCGCGGGGCTTTTCATAGCGGCTGCTGGAGCAAACGCTGCGCACCGCGCCAAACCAGGCGATGGGCGCGCGTCAAATCCGTTTTTACCGCGCGGCGCGTTGGGCGCCTGTTGAAGATGCTCTTTAGGCAATTAATTTAGGTTTAGGTTCTTCATATTTGTGGATAATTTAGGTTTAGGCATATCTGATGAATGGATATCAGATTTATCCTAACGAAGCAAGCAACAAACTTATAGAAAAGGTTCTTTTATATTTGTCTACATAGTATCTAGCACTAACGTCATCCTCCTTTTCTTAAAAAAATCTAGCACTAACGTCCTTTCCAGGACTTGACGGAGGAAGTATGTGACTAGAAGTAGACATTTCGCTTTGCCTGTAGGTTTACTTGTTCTGTTGGTTGTTTTGGCGTGTGGCTCTTTTCGTAATTTGTGGGAGACTGGGAGGTGACCATGGTGTGAGATCCATTGAAAACGCATATAAATTGTTGAAGAGCCCATGACCTGAAGCATCAGAAGATTCAGTTCACTCGATCTTTTTTCTTCAGAAAGTTCTATTTAGCGTTTTTCCACAAAGGTTGAAGAGAAAGGAACCGAGGCAGCACATGAGCAGGCTGTCTGGCTAGAACTCACGGGAGAAATAAATACTGGCTTGACGGATATTCTTACCTGCAAATATTTTTTTTGAGAAAATCTTACCTGCAAATAACTTGTCTAGTAATTCTGCTCACATCGAGAAACATGATGTTCCACATATTTTTACCAGCAAAAAGCTTGTCTAGTAATTCTGTTATGTGCCTTATTCTCCTAGTGTTGCATGTTACTCTATATTTATCCAACCTTGGTATTTTGCAGGTGATGATGGAGAAGATATTGACTCATCTCGTACTGTGACGAGTACACCGGTTTTGCGAGTTGAGACTATTTATGTCAGCTCGGCGATTCTTGCTGCAAAAAGTAGTTTCTTTTACAAGGTAATTCTGACGATCTACTGAAATGCATTTGTTCTATAATCTGTCCCTCATCTTTCTGATAAGTTTCATGCTCCTTAGCTTTTCTCAAATGGCATGAAAGAATCTGGCCAGAGGCAGGCAACAGTCAGAATTGCTGATTCAGGTAATGGTGTACCGTACTATTATTTGCCTTTTTATAACTGCTGTAAATAGTTTGCCATTGTGATTTTATTATTGATGTATGCACCTTTTGAAGAAAAAATGTGAAAATTATAGAGGGGCCTGTTTAGAGTTACTTTGATGATTAATTGCCTATTGTCATTTCATCTACAGACTTTGCCTCCCAGGTTTCACAATTGATCATTACACTTGAGAAAGCATTTTTGCGTAAAACATTTTTTATTCCTTTTCTTTTCTACTCCCTCCGTAAACTAATATAAGAGTGTTTAGATCACTATTTTTAGTAATCTAAACGCTCTTATATTACTTTACAGAGAGGGTACTTCTTTATTTATTGTTATTACTGTTTGAGATTTATTGCACTGTTTCATCAATCCTTATGCCTCCTTGCTTTCATTTTCAACAGAGGAGAAAGCCTTCATGGAGCTGTTACGCTTTATGTATAGTGGAAAGTCGACACCAACTGAGCCCACTCCTCTGGTTGATATATTGATGGCTGCTGACAAATTTGAGGTCGTTTCCTGCATGAAGCGTTGCGTTCAGCTTCTCATGGTCCTGCCTATGACTCCAGAATCTGCATTGATGTGCCTTGATCTCCCATGTTCCATTTCAATGGTAGCAGACCTGACAGAGGCAGCCAAGAAATTCCTTGCCGAAAGGTACACGGAATTCCTGTCAACAGAGTAAGTGATCCCATATTCCCATTGGATTGAGATACCTACTCTCCTTTTCCCATTATTAGGAAGCATGCGGACATTGTTGTCACAAAATCACATGGTTTTGCTGCACTGCAGGTTCCAAGATGAACTTATGAGGATGCCTCCTGCTGGGATTGAGGCCATCTTATCAAGGAATGACTTCGGGGTTGCTTCTGAGGTAGCTGTCTATGACTTCGTCCTCAGGTGGGCCTGTTCACCTTGCTCAAATTCTGAAGAAAGAAGGAACATCTCGAGTTCTCGGTTACTTCCACTAGTGCGTCTTCGTATGACCAATGCTGCTTTTTATTCTTGCCGCACTCTTAACTGGGCTGTGAAGCGTGAGCAGTGCCGCTCTCTGCGTAAACTGAAAACAATACTCAGTCAGCCGTTCAGCTGGGAAGAGCATGTCTTCTCCCTCTCGGCATGCTGGCTTGGTCATGTTGGTCTCAATATAGAGATGGTACGAAACAAAGGGCCAGCAAGGACAGTACATTTTGAGTTTGAGGCAAAGAGAAAGCCGTTATTGCAGTTTGTGACCTGTTACACGGGCACCTTAACCAAGGACTGTCGGGGGGTTATTGCATCCATGGGACGCCTTGGCATTCCTTGGCCGGGGTTCGTTGCTGACGACAGCCCCTTCTTCATCGACGACATGCTCCATCTGCGAGTTAAGCTCAAGATAATGCAGGAGCCCCAGTGATGCATGCGTCAACTGCTAGCTTGAGGGCCTCGCCCGAGTCCCTTTTTGCTCTTTGTGAGCGAGGAGGAAACATGAAGAAACCTGAACTTGATGCTGGGGACTTCACCATCTCACATACTCTTGCCAGTATTGAAACTGTTATGTCTGCATGTGTGTGCTCTGCTATGCACCGCATGGTGCTGACCAGTTAATGTGCACTTTGTTGTAAGTTGCTCATATATGTGGCTAAGGAGCTGACTGACTGATTTGATGTAGTGGTATCCTTAGAATTTATATTATGTGATAATCTGTTGATGGTGGACATTTTAGAAGATATACTGCCTAGCAGTCAATAATTTTGGTTAACACCGCTCCCTGGAGTTGGAACGTTGGCAACTAGATGATACATGATACGCTCCGCGTTGCTGTGGCAATTTTGTTAAAAAAAGCATGATTAGGTGCTACATAAACAACTAAAACTAATGAAAAGAAAACATAAGAGTATTATCAATTTACACTTCAAAAATATTTAAAAACATATGAAGCATATGAAATGTATAAAAGAGGGGCCGCACTGAGAGACAAGCAGGACTAGACTCCTTCGGCTCTCGCGACCGCGTCGCCCCCACAGGCGACCTGTCGTGCCTCCACACCCCTTCCCAGAGGCCCTCCTCCACCCCCTTCCCTTCCCCCTCCCGCCGTCGCCGGCGTGCACGGCCGGGCCTGTCCCGGGTGGCGCCGGCGCCGGCGGCCCCTGCTTTTCCCCTCCCGGAGGCACTCCTGCGTGGGGCGACTCGTCTCCTGGTGGTGCGCTCAGGCAGCGGGGGTCCAGCGGGGCATCCTGGCGCGGACAAGGGAGGTCGGCTGCGCGGCGCCCACTCGGCTCATATCTGGGCCCGATTTGGGCCTGGGCGGGCCGGCAGATCCTGTGTTGACGTCGAAGCCCCCTAGAGGTGGATATGGCGAGTACGGAGTATGGGTGCGCTGTTGCCGCTTACTGCAGCGCGAGGAAGGAGGCTTTGCGGGCCTGAATTGGGTCGGGCCGGGGCCAGGAGGCTTGGTGTGCCTCTGCTGCCATGTCCAGTTGGCTACCGCGACGGCGCCGGAGGCAGTGACCTCCCGCGTGACGGCGGTGGAGGTAGTTCCCTCCTGCGCGGCCTCGGTGTTGCCGTCCCTGATTCCTTGCGATCCCAAATTTTGTCTTCTAGGCCTCATGATGGTGACCTCAGTGAGACGGCGAGGGTGGCGTCAAGACTGTGGTGGCGCATGTTGGTGGGCTGCAAGTTGGATGGAAGACTATAGATCGGGTGGGTAGTGGTGTTTTGAGGTTGGGCTGGAGAAATCCCTGCCGGCTCGCTTGGCACCGACGCGGTGCCGCCGTTCCTTCCTGAGGGGCATCAGATGTACCCATTCCCCTTGTTCCCCCGTGTGCCGGGGAAACCCTGGGACATGTCCGGACAACAGTGTGTCATTGTCCCGCTCCATCTTGAAGGTGTTGCTTGGTATGCGGTGGTCCATAGCACTCGGAGTGTGGTGGGTCGAATCCAAAGGGCGCAGTGGTGGCGAGTCATCCGCGTTTCATCGAGTTGTCGTTGTTGGCATTAGTTTTTCTTTTCTTTCTTTTCTCTTTCCTTTTAGGCTTGATGTGCTGTTTGCCCCCAGCGGATGTTGTGTGTAGTTGCTATATTAATATAGAGGGGCTAAGCCTATTTCGAGGAAACGTATAAAAAGAAAATATTATATTTAATTGAAAGAGTGTCTTTTCCAAAAAAATGAGTAAATGATCAATTATATAGGTGTGCTTCATCTACCTTGTAAATGAGAACACGTAATTTAGTGCAAAAAATTAACTGATGACATACATGCATGAACTCGTGATGTGGCATGACAATGTTATTGCATGGACAACAAATGCAGAAATTTAATTTATAACTTACATGCATGGCTTGCTAAGGTGGCATGGTTGCATAGCTAGAAAAAATAGATACTGGATTTAGTGCAGGTCCCAATTAAACGTAAGTGTGGGGGTTCAGTTGGATGACTTCTTCCTTTTCTCTCATGTACGGGCAGTGATCGGGTTGTTTATGAAGGAAATATACCCTAGATGTAATAATAAAGTTGTTATTTATATTTTCTTATATCATGAGAAATGTTTATTATTCATGCTAAAATTGTATTAATCAGAAACTTAGTACATGTGTGAATACATAGACAAAATTGAGTGTCCCTAGTATGCCTCTACTTGACTAGCTCGTTAATCAAAGATGGTTAAGTTTCCTAGCCATAGACATGTGTTGTCATTTGATGAAGGGGATCACATCATTAGAGAATGATGTGATGGACAAGACCCATCCGTTAGCTTAGCATAATGATCATTTAGTTTTATTGCTATTGCTTTCTTCATGACTTATACATGTTCCTCTGACTATGAGATTATGCAACTCCCGAATACCGGAGGAACACCTTATGTGCTATCAAACATCACAACGTAACTGGGTGATTATAAAGATGCTCTACAGGTGTCACCGATGGTGTTTGTTGAGTTGGCATAGATCGAGATTATGATTTGTCACTCCGTGTATCGGAGAGGTATCTCTGGGCCCTCTCGGCAATGCACATCACTATGAGCCTTGCAAGCAATGTGACTAATGAGTTAGTTACAGGATGATGCATTATGGAACGAGTAAATAGACTTGCCGGTGACGAGATTGAACTAGGTATGATGATACCGACGATCGAATCTCGGGAAAGTAACATACCGATGACAAAGGGAACAACGTATGTTGTTATGCGGTTTGACCGATAAAGATCTTCGTAGAATATGTAGGAGCCAATATGAGCATCCAGGTTCCGCTATTGGTTATGGACTGGAGATGTGTCTAGGTCATGTCTACATAGTTCTCAAACCCGTAGGGTCCGCACGCTTAACGTTCGATGATGATTTGTATTATGAGTTATGTGATTTGATGACCGAAGATTGTTCGGAGTCCTAGATGAGATCACAGACATGACGAGGGGTCTCGAAATGGTCGAGAGGTAAAGATTCATATATTGGAAGGTTGCATTCGGAAATCGGAATGGTTCCGACTGATTCGGACATTTTTCTGGTGTACCGGGAGGTTACCGGAACCCCCGAGGGGGAATCACGGGCCTTATGGGCCATGGGAGAGAAGAGGGGACATCCCACAAGGGGGAGGCGCCCCCCCCCCCCCACCAAGTGGAGTCCGAATAGGAAGGGGAGGGGGTCGGCCCCCCTTTCCCTCTTCCCCTCCTCTCCTTCCCCCTTTTCCCCTCCGTAGAAAGGAAGGAGGGGGGCAAATCCTACTTGGACCGGGAGTCCAAGTAGGACTCCCCCCCTTGGCGCGCCCCCTCTAGGGTAGGCCTCCTCCTCCCCCTCCTTTATATACGTGGGAGGGGGGCACCCCAAAGGGACACCAAGTCTTCTCTTAGCCGTGTGCGGTGCCCCCCTCCACAGTTAGACACCTCGGTCATATAGTTGTAGTGCTTAGGCGAAGCCATGCGCTGGTAACTTCATCATCACCATCAACACGCCATCATGCTGACGAAACTCTCACTCGTCCTCAACTGGATCAAGAGCTCGAGGGACGTCATCGAGCTAAACATGTGCTGAACACGGAGGTGCCGTACGTTCGGTGCTTGGATCGGTTGGATCACGAAGACGTTCGGCTACATCAACCGCGTTACTAAACGCTTCCGCTTTCAGTCTACGAGGGTACGTGGACACACTCTCCCCTCTCGTTGCTATGCATCTCCTAGATAGATCTTGCATGATCATAAGAAATTTTGAAATACTGCGTTCCCCAACAGTAGCATCCGAGCCAGGTCTATGCATAGAGTTTATATGCACAAGTAGAACACAAAGAGTTGTGGGCGATAATATTGCTTACTGATGTCTACTACACAACCTTCTTCTTGTAGACCTTGTTGTGCCTCCAAGTGCAGAGGTTTGTAGGACAGTAGCAAATTTCCCTCAAGTGGATGACCTAAGGTTTATCAATCCGTGGGAGGCGTAGGATGAAGATGGTCTCTTTCAAACAACCCTGCAACCAAATAACAAAGAGTCTCTTGTGTCCCCAACACACCCAATACAATGGTAAATTGTATAGGTGCACTAGTTCGGTGAAGAGATGGTGATACAAGTGCAATATGGATGGTAGATATATGTTTTTGTAATCTGAAATTATAAAAGCAACAAGGTAACTAATGATAAAAGTGAGTGAAAATGGTATTGCAAAGCGTTGAAACAAGGCCTAGGGTTCATACTTTCACTAGTGCAAGTTCTCTCAACAAGGATAACATAATTAGATCATATAACTATCCCTCAACATGCAACAAAGAGTCACTCCAAAGTCACTAATAGCGGAGAACAAACTAAGAGATTATTGTAGGGTACGAAACCACCTCAAAGTTATTCTTTCCGATCAATCCATTGGGCTATTCCTATAAGTGTCACAAACAGCCCTAGAGTTCGTATTACAATAACACCTTAAGACACAAATCAACCAAAACCATAATGTCACCTATATACTCCAATGTCACCTCAAGTATCTGCGGGTATGATTATATGATATGCATCACACAATCTCAGATTCATCTATTCAACCAACACAAAGAACTTCAAAGAGTGCCCCAAAGTTTCTACCGGAGAGTCAAGACGAAAACGTGTGCCAACCCCTATGCATAAGTTCACAAGGTCACATAACTCGCAAGTTGATCACCAAAACATACATCAAGTGGATCACGTGAATTCCCATTGTCACCACAGATAAGCACATGCAAGACATACATCAAGTGTTCTCAAATCCTTAAAGACTCAATCCGATAAGATAACTTCAAAGGAAAAACTCAATTCATCACAAGGAGATAGACGGGGAGAAACATCATAAGATCCAACTATAATAACAAAGCTCGCGGTACATCAAGATCGTGCCAAATCAAGAACACAAGAGAGAGAGAGAGAGAGAGAGAGATCAAACACATAGCTACTGGTACATACCCTCAGCCCCGAGGATGAACTACTCCCTCCTCATCATGGAGAGCGCCGGGATGACGAAGATGGCCACCGGTGATGATTCCCCCCTCCAGCAGGGTGCCAGAATAGGGTCCCGATTGGTTTTTGGTGGCTATAGAGGCTTGCGGCGGCGGAACTCCTGATCTAGGTTTCTTTTCGGGGGTTTATGTGTTTATAGGAATTTTTAACGTCGGTCTCACGTCAGGGGGGTCTCTGAGTCATCCACGAGATAGGGGGCAAGCCCAGGGGGTAGGGCGTGCCCTCCACCCTCGTGGATGGCTCGGGACTCTTCTGGCCCAACTCTTTTACTTCGGGGGCTTCTTTTGATCCATTAAAAATCATCAAAATTTGGCACGTCAATTGGACTCCGTTTGGTATTCCTTTTCTGAAAAACTCAAAAACAAGGGAAAAACAGAAACTTCCACTGGGCTCTAGGTTAATAGGTTAGTCCCAAAAATCATATAAAATAGCATATAAATGCATATAAAACATCCAAGATGGATAATATAATAGCATGGAACAATAAAAAAGTATAGATACGTTGGAGACGTATCACTTACCAGCAACGTCTTACTTTGATTCGGCGGTATTGTTGGATGAAGCGGCCCGGACCGACATTACATGACCGCGTTCATGAGACTGGTTCTACCAACGTGCTTTGCACATAGGTGGCTGATGGGTGTCTATTTCTCCAACTTTAGTTGAATCGAGTTTGACTACACATGGTCCTTGTTGAAGGTTAAAACAGCACACTTGAGGAAAAATTGTTGTGGTTTTGATGTGTAGGTAAGAATGGTTCTTGCTAGAAACCCAAAGCAGCCACGTAAAACTTGCAACAACAAAGTAGAGGACGTCTAACTTATTTTTGCAGGGCATGTTGTGATGTGATATGGTCAAGACGTGATGGGATATAAATTGTTGTATGAGATGATCATGTTTTGTAAAAGTTATCGGCAACTGGCAGGAGCCTTATGGTTGTCGTTTTATTGTATGAAATTCAATCGCCATGTAATTGCTTTACTTTATCACTAAGCGGTAGCGATAGTTGTAGAAGCAATAGTCGGTGAAACGACAACGATGCTACGATGGAGATCAAGGTGTCAAGCCAGTGACGATGGTGATCATGACGGTGCTTTGGAGATGGAGATCAAAAGGCACAAGATGATGATGGCCATATCATATCACTTATTTTGATTGCATGTGATGTTTATCCTTTATGCATCTTATTTTGCTTAGTACGGCGGTAGCATTATAAGATGATCCCTCACTAAATTTCAAGGTATAAGTGTTCTCCCTGAGTATGCACCATTGCTACAGTTCATCATGCCGAGACACGATGTGATGATCGGGTGTGATAAGCTCTAGCTCACATACAACGGGTGCAAGCCAGTTTTGCACGTGCAGAATACTCGGGTTAAACTTGGCGAGCCTAGCATATAAAGATATGGCCTCGGAACACTGAGATCGAAAGGTCGAACGTGAATCATATAGTACATAAGATCAACATAGTGATGTTCACCATTGAAAACTACTCCATCTCACGTGATGATCGAACATGGTTTAGTTGATATGGATCACGTGATCATTTAGATGACTAGAGGGATGTCTATCTAAGTGGGAGTTCTTAAGTAATGTGATTAATTGAACTTTAATTTATCATAAACTTAGTACCTGATAGTATTTGAATGTCTATGTTGTTGTAGATCAATGGCCCGTGCTACTGTTCCCTTGAATTTTAATGCGTTCCTAGAGAAACCTAAGTTGAAAGATGATGGTAGCAACTACACGGACTGGGTCCGTAACTTGAGGATTATCCTCATTACTGCATGGAAGAATTACGTCCTGAAAGCACCACTAGGTGCAAAACCCGCTGCAGGAGCAACTCCAGATGTTCTGAACATCTAGCAGAGCAAAGCTGATGACTACTCGATAGTTCAGTGTGCCATGCTTTACGGCTTAGAATCGGGACTTGAATGACATTTTGAACGTCATGGAGCATATGAGATGTTCCAGGATTTGAAGTTAATATTCCAGCAAATGCCCGAATTGAGGGATTGAAGTCTCCAATAAGTTCTATAGCTGCAAGATGGAGGAGAATAGTTCTGTCAGTGAACTTATACTCAGAATGTCTAGGTACCACAACCACTTGACTCAACTAGGAGTTAATCTTCCTGATGATAGTGCCATTGACAGAGTTCTTCAATCACTAACACCAAGCTACAAAAGCTTCGCGATGAACTATAATATGCAAGGGATGGATAAGACAATTCCCGAGCTCTTCGCAATGCTAAAAGCTGCGGAAGTAGAAATCAAGAAGGAGCATCAAGTGTTGATGGTTAACAAGACCACTAGTTCAAGAAAAATAGCAAAGGGAAGAAGGGGTACTTCAAGAAGAACGGCAAGCAAGTTACTGCTCAAGTGAAGAAACCCAAGTCTAGACCTAAGCCTGAGACTGAGTAGTTCTACTGCAAAGGGACTGGTCACTGGAAGCGGAACTGCCCCAAGTATTTGGTGGATAAGAAGGATGGCAAAGTGAAAGGTATATTTGATATACATGTTATTGATGTGTACCTTACTAATGCTCGTAGTATCATGGGGGTATTTGATACTGGTTCTATTGCTCACATTTGCAACTTGAAACAAGGGGCTACGGATTAAACGAAGATTTGCTAAGGACGAGGTGACGATGCATGTGGGAAATGGTTCCAAAGTCGATGTGATCGCCGTCGGCACGCTACCTCTACATCTACCATCGGGGTTAGTTTTAGACCTCAATAATTGTTATTTGGTGCCAGCGTTGAGCATGAACATTATATCTGGATCTTGTCTGATGCGAGACGGTTATTCATTTAAATAGAAAAATAATAGTTGTTCTATTTATATGAGTAATATCTTTTATGGTCATGCACCCTTGACGAGTGGTCTATTTTTGTTGAATCTCGATAGTAGTGATACACATATTCATAATATTGAACCCAAAAGATACAAGTTTAATAATGATAGTGCAACTTATTTGTGGCACTACCATTTAGGTCATATTGGTGTAAAGCGCATGAAGAAACTCCATGCTGATGGGCATTTGGAATCACTTGATTATGAATCACTTATGCTTGCGAACCATGCCTCATGGGCAAGATGACTAAGACTCCATTCTCAGGAAAAATGGAGTGAGCAACTGACTTATTGGAAATAATACATACTGATGTATGCGGTCCAGTGAGTGTTGAGGCTCGCGATGGGTATCCTTATTTTCTAACCTTCACATATGATTTGAGCAAATATTGGTATATCTACTTGATGAAACATAAGTCTGAAACATTTGAAAAGTTCAAAGAATTTCAGAGTGAAGTGGAAAATCATCATAACAAGAAAATAAAGTTTCTATGATCTGATCGTGGAGGCGAATATTTGAGTTATGAGTTTGGTCATCATTTGAAACAATGTGGAATTGTTTCGAAACTCACGCCACCTGGAACACCACAGCGTAATGGTGTGTCCGAACATCGTAACTGTACTTTATTTGATATGGTGCGATCTATGATATCTCTTACTGATTTACTCCTATCGTTTTGGGGTTATGCTTTAGAGACGGTTGCATTCACGTTTAATAGGGCACCATCTAAATCCGTTGAGACGACACCATATGAACTGTGGTTTGGCAAGAAACCTAAGCTATCGATTCTTAAAGTTTGGGGTTGCGATGCTTATGTGAAAAAGCTTCAACCTGATAAGCTCGAACCCAAATCAGATAAATGTGTCTTCATAGGATACCCAAAGGAAACTGTTGGACACACCTTCTATCATAGATCCGAAGGCAAGATATTCGTTGCTAAGAATGGATCCTTTCTAGAGAAGGAGTTTCTCTCGAAAGAAGTGAGTGGGAGGAAAGTAGAACTTGATGAGATAATTGTACCTTCTCCCTCATTGGAAAGTAGTTCATCACAGAAATCAGTTCCAGTGATTCCTACACCAATCAGTGAGGAAGTTAATGATGATGATCATGAAACTTCTGATCAAGTTACTACTGAACCTCGTAGGTCAACCAGAGTAAGATCCGCACCAGAATGTGATACGTCTCCGTCGTATCTATAATTTTTTATTGTTCCATGTCAATATTCTACAACTTTCATATACTTTTGGCAACTTTTTATACTATTTTTGGGACTAACATATTGATCCAGTGCCTCGTGCCAGTTCCTGTTTTGTTGCATGTTTTTTGTTTCGCAGAATATCCATATCAAACGGAGTCCAAACGGGATAAAAACTGATGGAATTTTTTTTGGAATATATATGATTTTTGGGAAGAAAAATCCACGCGAGACAATGCCCGAGGGGGCCACGAGGTAGGGGGCGCGCCCCTGACCCTCGTGGCCACCCTGTAAGGCGGTTGATGCCCTTCTTTCGCTGCAAGAAAGCTAATATCCGGATAGAGATCGTGTTAAAATTTCAGCCCAATCGGAGTTACGGATCTCCGGGGATATATAAAACGGTGAAGGGGTAGAATCTGAGAACGCAGAAACAGAGAGAGACAGAGAGACAGATCCAATCTCGGAGGGGCTCTCGCCCCTCCCACGCCATGGAGGCCATGGACCAAAGGGGAAACCCTTCTCCCACCTAGGGAGGAGGTCAAGGAAGAATAAGAAGGATGGGGGCTCTCTCTCCCTCACTTCCGGTGGCACCGGAGTGCCACCGGGGGCCATCATCATCACCGCAATCTTCACCAACAACTTCACCGCCATCATCACCAACTGTTCCCCCCTCTATGCAGCGGTGTAACCTCTGTCTTACCCGTTGTAATATCTACTTAAACATGGTGCTCAACGCTATATATTATTCCCAACGACGTATGGCTATCCTATGATGTTTGAGTAGATCTGTTTTGTCCTATGGGCTATTTGATGATCAAGATTGGTTTGAGTTGCATGTTTTATTATTGGTGCTGTCCTATGGCGCTCTCCGTGTGCGCAAGCATGAGGGATCCCCGTTGTAGGGTGTTGCAATACGTTCATGATTCACTTATAGTGCGTTGCGTGAGTGACTGAAACACAAACTCGAGTAAGGGGGTTGTTGCATATGGGATAAAAAGGACTTGATGCTTTAATGCTATGGTTGGGTTTTAACTTAATGATCTTTAGTAGTTGCGGATGCTTGCTAGAGTTCCAATCATAAGTGCATATGATCCAAGTAGAGAAAGTATGTTAGCTTATGCCTCTCCCTCAAATAAAATTGCAATAATGATTACCAGTCTAGTTATCGATTGCCTAGGGACAAATAACTTTCTCGTAACAACAAGATCTCTACTAAAACTAATTTAGTTGTGTCTTTATCTAAACAACCCCTACTTTTTATTTACATGCTCTTTATTATCTTGCAAACCTATCCAAAAACACCTACAAAGTACTTCTAGTTTCATAATTGTTCTAGGTAAAGCGAACGTCAAGCGTGCGAAGAGTTGTATCGGTGGTCGATAGAACTTGAGGGAATATTTGTTCTGCCTTTAGCTCCTCGTTGGGTTTGACACTCTTACTTATCGAAAACTGTTGCGATCCCCTATACTTGTGGGTTATCAAGACCTTTTTCTGGCGCCGTTGCCGGGGAGCAATAGCGTGGGGTGAATATTCTCGTGTGTGCTTGTTTGCTTTATCACTAAGTAATTTTTATTTGCTGTTCTTAGTTGTTCTTTATATTTAGTTATGGATATGGAACACGAAATACCAAAAAATTTAGGTGTACTTTCTGCTCATGGAGATGGGGAACCTCCTAAAACCCTTGATGCTGGTTATGTGAAAGATATTATGTACTACTTTAATAATACTGAGAAAACCCCATTCACTTATGTAATGGGAGTAACGTTGGATCAACGTGAATACTTTAGGGATTACCGCTTGACACAAAAAGGAAAACTATTATGGGATCAAATTCATATATTGAATTGGTATGCTAGGCAACTATGCTTAAGATATGATTATACTTGTTGCTTTAGGATGAAAGCTCCACACCTTCCCTTTTTATGCGAATTTAATGATAATAAAACCTTAGCTTCTTATGCTAATGGTATATATGATTACTATGATGTGGAACAAATAGAAGAATGTGTTGCTTTTATGGGTGCTTATGAAATTGAATCTATGTTTAAAGAGTTTAAAGATTTTGATGATTCAGTTTATAGACCTGAAAATTTAGCTATCCTTAAATATTGTTATGAGAATTATGAATACAATTCCGATATTAATGCGCTTATTGAGAAAGCCTTCGCTGTCCAAGAAGAGACTAATATTTTGCAGGAATCTATGGAAGAAGAAGTTGATGAAACTGTGAGCTCATTGGATGAAAAGATGAGGAAGAGAGCGAAGAACAAAAGGAGGAAGAGCGGATTGATCACCCGTGCCCACCTTCTAATGAGAGTAACTCTTCAACTCATACATTGTTTAATTCCCCTTCATGCTTACCGAAGGATGAATGCTATGATAATTTCTATGATCCCGTTGATTATTTTGAAATATCCCTTTTTGATGATGCTTGCTATGCTTGTGGCCAAGATGCCAATATGAATTATGCGTGTGGAGATGAACTTGCTATAGTTCCTTATGTTAAACATGAAATTGTTGCTATTGCACCCATGCATGATAGCCCTATTATCTTTTTTAATTCTCTCGACTACACTGTATCGGAGAAGCTTGTGCTTATTAAGGATTATATTGATGGGTTGTCTTTTACTATTACACATGATGATTTTGATAGATATAATATGCATGTGCTTGCTGCTCCTACTTGCAATTATTATGAGAGAGGAACTATATCTCCACCTCTCTATGTTTGCCACATGATAAAATTGCAAGAAATTGTTTATACTATGCATTGGCCTTTACTTTGTGTGCATGAATTGCTCTTTTATGACACGCCAATGCATAGGAAGAGAGTTAGACTTCGTTGTTGCATGATATATGTTACTTTGTACTCACTACTAAATTATAAATCATTGTTAATTAAAATTGGCTTTGATATAACTTGGGATCCGGGTGGATTCACTACTTGAGCACTATATGCCTAGCTTAATGGCTTTAAAGAAAGCGCTGCCAGGGAGACAACCCGGAAGTTTTAGAGAGTCATTTATTTCTGTTGAGTGCTTTCATATAGTTTAAAAACAACAAGAATAAAGAGGGGAACCCAAAAC
This sequence comes from Triticum monococcum, assembly GCA_034509565.1. Taxonomy (NCBI): domain Eukaryota; kingdom Viridiplantae; phylum Streptophyta; class Magnoliopsida; order Poales; family Poaceae; genus Triticum; species Triticum monococcum. Next base: position 582,534,914 of record CM067845.1, read on the forward strand.
TTTTCCAAACAGGAAAGTGAAAGTGAGAAAGACAAGCATTGTTGAAGTGGGAGAGCTCCTTGAACTTTGTTCATGAAGGAAATGTGCCCTAGAGGCAATAATAAAGTTATTATTTATTTCCTTATATCATGATAAATGTTTATTATTCATGCTAGAATTGTATTAACCGGAAACATAATACATGTGTGAATACATAGACAAACAGAGTGTCACTAGTATGCCTCTACTTGACTAGCTCGTTGATCAAACATGGTTATGTTTCCTAACCATAGACATGAGTTTTCATTTAATTAATGGGATCACATCATTAGGAGAATGATGTGATTGACTTGACCGATTCCGTTAGCATAGCACTTGATCGTTTAGTTTGTTTCTATCGCTTTCTTCATGACTTATACATGTTCCTATGACTATGAGATTATGCAACTCCCGTTTACCAGAGGAACACTTTGTGTGCTACCAAACATCACAACGTAACTGGGTGATTATAAAGGTGCTCTACAGGTGTCTCCAAAGGTACTTGTTGGGTTGGCGTATTTCGAGATTAGGATTTGTCACTCCGATTGTCGGAGAGGTATCTCTGGGCCCACTCGGTAATGCACATCACTATAAGCCTTGCAAGCATTGCAACTAATGAGTTAGTTGTGGGATGATGTATTACGGAACGAGTAAAGAGACTTGCCGGTAACGAGATTGAACTAGGTATTGAGATATCGACGATCGAATCTCGGGCAAGTAACATACTGATGACAAAGGGAACAACGTATGTTGTTATGCGGTCTGACCGATAAAGATCTTCGTAGAATATGTCGGAGCCAATATGAGCATCCAGGTTCCGCTATTGGTTATTGACCGGAGATGTGTCTCGGTCATGTCTACATAGTTCTTGAACCCGTAGGGTCCGCACGCTTAAAGTTCGATGACGGTCATATTATGAGTTTATGTGTTTTGATGTACCAAAGGAGTTCGGAGTCCCAGATGAGATCGGGGACATTACGAGGAGTCTCGAAATGGTCGAGACGTAAAGATTGATATATTGGACGACTATATTCGGACATCGGAAAGGTTCCGAGTGATTCGGGTATTTTCGGGAGTACCGGAGAGTTACGGGAATTCGTATTGGGCCTTAATGGGCCATACGGGAAAGGAGAGAAAGGCCTCAAAGGGTGGCCGCACCACTCCCCATGGGCTGGTCCGAATTGGACTAGGGAGGGGGCGCACCCTTCCTTCCTTCTCCTTTTCCCTTCCCTTTCCTTCTCTCCTACTCCTACTACTTGGAAGGGCTCCTAGTTCTACTAGGAAAGGGGGAATCCTACTCCCGGTGGGAGTAGGACTCCCCTAGGGCACGCCATAGAGAGGGCCGGCCCCTCCCCTCCTCCACTCCTTTATATACGTGGCCAGGGGCACCCCATAGACACAACAATTGATCTATTGATCTCTTAGCCGTGTGCGGTGCCCCTCTCCACCATAATCCACCTCGATCATATTGTAGCGGTGCTTAGGCGAAGCCCTGCGTCGGTAGAACATCATCATCGTCACCACGCTGTCGTGCTGACGAAACTCTCCCTCAACACTCGGCTGGATCGGAGTTCGAGGGACGTCATCGAGTTGAACGTGTGCAGAACTCGGAGGTGTCATGCGTTCGGTACTTGATCGGTCGGATCATGAAGACGTACGACTATATCAACCGCGTTGTGGTAACACTTCCGCTTTCGGTCTATGAGGGTACGTAGACAACACTCTCCCCTCTCGTTGCTATGCATCACCATGATCTTGCATGTGCGTAGGAAAATTTTGAAATTACTACGTTCCCCAACAGTGGCATCCGAGCCAAGTTTTATGCGTTGATGTAATATGCACGAGTAGAACACAAGTGAGTTGTGGGCGATATAAGTCATACTGCTTACCAGCATGTCACACTTTGGTTCGGCGGTATTGTTGGATGAAGCGGCCCGGACCGACATTACGCGTACGCTTACGCGAGACTGGTTTTACCGCCGTGCTATGCACACAGGTGACTAGCAGGTGTCAGTTTCTCCAACTTTAGTTGAATCGAGTGTGGCTACGCCCGGTCCTTGAGAAGGTTAAAACAGCACTAACTTGACAAACTACCATTGTGCTTTTGATGCGTAGGTAAGAATGGTTCTTGCTCAGCCGGTAGCAGCCACGTAAAACTTGCAACAACAAAGTAGAGGACATCTAACTTGTTTTTGCAGGGCATGTTGTGATGTGATATGGTCAAGACGTGATGAGATATAAGTTGTTGTATGAGATGATCATGTTTTGTTGAAGTTATCGGCAATTGGCAGAAGCCTTATGGTTGTCTCTTTATTGCATAAGATGCAAGTGCCAAATAATTATTTTGCTTTATCGCTATGCGATAACAATAGTTGCAAGAGCAATAGTTGGCGAGACGACCATGTGACGACACATTGATATAGATCAAGATGATGGAGATCATGGTGTCATGCCGGTGACGATGGACATCATGACGATGCTTTGGAGATAGAGATCAAAGGCACAAGATGATGATGGCCATATCATGTCACATATTTTGATTGCATGTGATGTTTATCTTTTATACATCTTACTTTGCTTAGTTATGACGGTAGCATTATAAGATGATCTCTCACTAAATTTCAAGATAAAAGTGTTCTCCCTGAGTATGCACCGTTGCCAAAGTTCGTCGTGCCCAGACACCACGTGATGATCGGGTGTGATAAGCTCTACGTCCATCTACAACGGGTGCAAGCCAGTTTTGCACACGCAGAATACTCAGGTTAAACTTGACGAGCCTAGCATATGTAGATATGGCCTCGGAACACTGAGACTGAAAGGTCGAGCGTGAATCATATAGTAGATATGATCAACATAATGATGTTCACCATTGAAAGCTATTCCATTTCACGTGATGATCGGTTATGGTTTAGTTGATTTGGATCACATGATCACTTAGATGATTAGAGGGATGTCTATCTAAGTGGGAGTTCTTAAGTAATATGATTAATTGAACTGTAATTTATCATGAACTTAGTCCTGGTAGTATTAGCATATCTATGTTGTAGATCAATAGCTTGCGATGTTGCTCCCCGTTTAATTTTTATATGTTCCTAGAGAAAACTAAGTTGAAAAATGTTAGTAGCAATGATGCGGATTGGATCCATGATCTGAGGATTATCCTCATTGCTGCACAGAAGAAATATGTCCTTGATGCACTGCTACATGAAAGACCTATTGCAGGAGCAGATGCAGACGTTCTGAACATTTGTGTAGCTCAATATGATGACTACTTGATAGTTTAGTGCACCATTCTTAACGGCTTAGAATCGGGACTTCAAAGACGTTTTGAACGTCATGGAACATATGAGATGTTCTAGGAGTTGAAGTTAATATTTCAAGAAAATACCCGAGTTGAGAGATATGAAGTCTCCAACAAGTTCTATAGCTAAAAGATGGAGGAGAATAGCTCAAGCAGTGAGCATGTGCTCAGATTGTCTGGGTACTACAATCCCTTGAATCAAGTGGGAGTTAATCTTCCAGATAAAATAGTGATTGATAGAATTCTCTAGTCACCATCACCAAGTTAGTAGAACTTCGTGATGAACTATAATATGCAAGGGATAACGGAAACGATTCCCAAGCTCTTCGCGATGCTGAAATCGATGAAGGTAGAAATCAAGAAAAGCATCAAGTGTTGATGGTAAACAAAATCACTAGTTTCAAGTAAATGGACAAAGGGAAGAAAGGGGAACTTCAAGAAGAACGGCAAGCAAGTTGCTGCTCAAGTGAAAAACCCAAGTCTGGACCTAAGCCTGAAACTGAGTGCTTCTACTACAAAGGGACTGGTCATTGGAAGCGGAACTACCCCAAGTATTTGGCGGATAAGAAGGATGGCAAATTGAACAAAGGTATATTTGATATACAGATTATTGATGTGTATTTTACTAGTGTTTGTAGCAACCCCTCGGTATTTGATACTGGTTCAGTTGCTAAGAGTAGTAACTCGAAACAGGAGTTGCAGAATGAACAGAGACTAGTTAAGGGTGAAGTGACGATGTGTGTTCGAAGTGGTTCCAAGATTGATATGATCATCATCGCACACTCCCTATACTTTCGGGATTAGTGTTGAACCTAAATAAGTGTTATATTGGTGTTTGCGTTGAGCATGAATATGATTTGATCATGTTTATTGCAATACGATTATTCATTTAAGCAAGAGAATAAATTGTTGTTTTGTTTACATGAATAAAACCTTATATGGTTACACACCCAATGAAAATGGTTCGTTGGATCTTGATCATAGTGATACACATATTCATAATATTGAAACCAAAAGATGCAAAGTTAATAATTATAGTGCAACTTATTTGTGGCATTGCCGTTTAGGTCATATTGGTGTAAAGCGCATGAAGAAAATCCATGCTAATGGGCTTTTGGACTCACTTGATTATGAATTAGTTGATGCTTGCGAACCATGCCTCATGGGCAAGATGACTAAGACTCCGTTCTCCGGAACAATGGAGCAAGCAACAGATTTGTTGGAAATCATACATACTGATGTATGTGGTCCAATGAATATTGAGGCTCGCGGCAGGTATCATTATTTTCTGATCTTCACAGATGATTTGAGCAGATATGAGTGTATCTACTTGATGAAACACAAGTCTGAAACATTTGAAAAGTTCGAAGAATTTCAGAGTGAAGTGGAGAATCATCGTAACAAAAATAAAAGTTTCTATGATATGATCACAGAAGGAAAATATTTGAGTTATGAGTTTGGCCTTCAGTTAAAACAATGTGAAATAGTTTCACTACTCACGCCACCTGGAACACCACAGTGTAATGGTGTGTCCGAACGTCGTAACCGTACTTTATTAGATATGGTGCGATCTATGATGTCTCTTACCGATTTACCACTATCGTTTTGGGATTATGCATTAGAGACAGCTACATTCACATTAAATAGGGCACCATCTAAATCCGTTGAGATGACACTATATGAACTATGGTTTGGCAAGAAACCTAAGCTGTCGTTTCTTAAAGTTTGAGGTTGCAATGCTTATGTGAAAAAGTTTCAACCTGGTAAGCTCAAACCCAAATCGGAGAAGTTCATCTTCATAGGATACCCAAAAGAAAATGTTGGGTACACCTTCTATCACAGATCCGAAGGAAAGTTATTCATTGCTGAGAATGGATCCTTTCTAGAGAAGGAGTTTCTCTCGAAAGAAGTGAGTGGGAGGAAAGTAGAACTTGATGAGGTAACTGTACCTGCTCCCTTATTGGAAAGTAGTTCATCATAGAAATCTGTTCCTGTGACTACTACACCAATTAGTGAGGAAGCTAATGATGATGATCATGTAACTTCAGATCAAGTTACTACCGAACCTCGTAGGTAAACCAGAGTGAGATCCGCACCAGAGTGGTGCGGTAATCCTGTTCTGGAGGTCATGTTACTTGACCATGACGATCCTATGAACTATGAGGAAGCAATGATGAGCCCAGATTCCGCGAAATGTCTTGAGGCCATGAAATCTGAGATGAGATCCATGTATGAGAACAAAGTATGGACTTTGATTGACTTGCCCGTTGATCGGCGAGCCATTGAGATTAAATGGATCTTCAAGAGGAAGACGGACGTTGATATTAGTGTTACTATCTACAAAGCTAGAATTGTCGCAAAAAGGTTTTCGACAAGTTCAAGGTGTTGACTACGATGAGAGTTTCTCACTCGTATCTATGCTTAAGTCAGTTCGAGTCATGTTAGCAATTGCCACATTTTATGAAATCTGGCAAATGGATAAACAAAACTGCATTCCTTAATGGATTTATTAAAGAAGAGTTGTATACAATGCAACCAGAAGGTTTTGTCAATCCTAAAGGTACTAACAAAATATGCAAGCTCCAGCGATCCATCTATGGACTGGCGCAAGCATCTCGGAGTTGGAATATACGCTTTGATAAGTTGATCAAAGCATATAGTTTTATACAGACTTGCGGTGAAGCCTGTATTTACAAGAAAGTGAATGGGAGCACTACAGCATTTCTGATAAGTATAATGTGAATGACATATTGTTGATCAGAGATAATGTAGAATTATTCTGCAAAGCATAAAGGAAGTTTTGAAAGGAGTTTTTCAAAGAAAGACCTCGGTGAAGCTGCTTACATACTGAGCATCAAGATCTATAAAGATAGATCAAGATGCTTGATAAGTTTTTCAATGAGTACATACCTTGACAAGATTTTGAAGTAGTTCAAAATGGAACAGTCAAAGAAGGAGTTCTTGCCTGTGTTACAAGGTGTGAAGTTGAGTAAGACTCAAAACCCGACCACGGTAGAAGATAGAGAGAGAATGAAAGTCATTCCCTATGCCTCAGCAATAGGTTCTATAAAGTATGCCATGTTGTGTACCAGACCTATTGTATACCCTGCCCTGAGTTTGGCAAGGGAGTACAATAGTGATCTAGGAGTAGATCACTAGACATCAGTCAAAATTATCCTTAGTGGAATAAGGATATGTTTCTAGATTATGGAGGTGACAAAAAGGTTCGTTGTAAAGGGTTACGTCGATGCAAATTTTGACACTGATCCAGATGACTCTAAATCTCAATCTGGATACATATTGAAAGTGGGAGCAATTAGCTAGAGTAGCTCCGTGTAGAGCAATATTGACATAGAAATTTGCAAAATACTTACGGATCTGAATGTGGCAGAGCCGTTGACCAAACTTCTCTCACAAGCAAAACATGATCACACTTAGTACTCTTTGGGTGTTAATCACATAGCGATGTGAACTAGATTATTGACTCTAGTAAACCCTTTGGGTGTTGGTCACATGTTGATGTGAACTATGGGTGTTAATCACATGGTGATGTGAACTATTGGTATTAAATCACATGACGATGTGAACTAGATTATTGACTCTAGTGCAAGTGGGAGACTGAAGGAAATATGCCCTAGAGGCAATAATAAAGTTATTATTAATTTCCTTATATCATGAAAAATGTTTATTATTCATGCTAGAATTGTATTAACCGGAAACATAATACATGTGTGAACACATAGACAAACAGAGTGTCACTAGTATTCCTCTACTTGACTAGCTCGTTGATCAAAGATGGTTATGTTTCCTAACCATAGACATGAGTTGTCATTTAATTAATGGGATCACATCATTAGGAGAATGATGTGATTGATTTGACCCATTCCGTTAGCATAGCACTTGATCGTTTACTTTGTTGCTATTGCTTTCTTCATGACATATACATGTTCCTATGACTATGAGATTATGCAACTCCCGTTTACCAGAGGAACACTTTGTGTGCTACCAAACGTCACAACGTAACTGGGTGATTATAAAGGTGCTCTATAGGTGTCTCCAAAGGTACTTGTTGGGTTGGCGTATTTCGAGATTAGGATTTGTCACTCGGATTGTCGGAGAGGTATCTCTGGGCCCACTCGGTAATGCACATCACTATAAGCCTTGCAAGCATTGCAACTAATGAGTTAGTTGCGGGATGATGTATTACGGTACGAGTAAAGAGACTTGCCGGTAACGAGATTGAACTAGGTATTGAGATACCGACGATCGAATCTCGGGCAAGTAACATACCGATGACAAAGGGAACAACGTATGTTGTTATGCGGTCTGACTGATAAAGATCTTCGTAGAATATGTGGGAGCCAATATGAGCATCCAGGTTCCGCTATTGTTTATTGACCGGAGATGTGTCTCGGTCATGTCTACATAGTTCTCGAACCCGTAGGGTCCGCACGCTTAAAGTTCGATGACGGTCATATTATGAGTTTATGTGTTTTGATGTACCAAAGGAGTTCGGAGTCCCAGATGAGATCGGAGACATGACGAGGAGTCTCGAAATGGTCGAGACGTAAAGATCGATATATTGGACGACTATATTCGGACATCGGAAAGGTTCCGAGTGACTCGGGTATTTTCGGAAGTACCGGGGAGTTACGGGAATTCGTATTGAGCCTTAATGGGCCATGCGGGAAAGGAGAGAAAGGCATCAAAGGGTGGCCGCACCCCTCCCCATGGGCTGGTCCGAATTGGACTAGGGAGGGGGCGCACCCTTCCTTCCTTCTCCTTTTCCCTTCCCTTTCCTTCTCTCCTACTCCTACTACTTGGAAGGGCTCCTAGTTCTACTAGGAAAGGGGGAATCCTACTCCCGGTGGGAGTAGGACTCCCCTAGGGCGCGCCATAGAGAGGGCCGGCCCCTCCCCTCCTCCACTCCTTTATATACGTGGCCAGGGGGCACCCCATAGACAAAACAATTGATCTCTTGATCTCTTAGCCATGTGTGGTGCCCCTCTCCACCATAATCCACCTCGATCATATCATAGCGGTGCTTAGGCGAAGCCCTGCGTCGGTAGAACGTCATCATCGTCACCACGCCCCCGTGCTGACGAAACTCTCCCTCAACACTCGGCTGGATCGGAGTTCGAGGGACGTCATCGAGTTGAACGTGTGCAGAACTCGGAGGTGCCATGCGTTCGGTACTTGATCGGTCGGATCGTGAAGACGTACGACTACATCAACCGCGTTGTGCTAACACTTCCGCTTTCGGTCTACGAGGGTACATAGACAACACTCTCCCCTCTCGTTGCTATGCATCACTATGATCTTGCACGTGCGTAGGAAAATTTTGAAATTACTACGTTCCCCAACAGTTCATCCTCACGGCAACTTTGTGAATCTTGATTACAGAAACTTTTCATCAAAAATAATTATCCCCTTGTACAATTCCATTGTATTATAAAAATAATGTGCCAAGGTTTGCCTTTAGGATGTTTACATTTGCTTGATGGTTTGTACGGTGCAAGACAGAAACTTTGGCTGTAGTGCGCCATTTTACATTTTTAGCTGGAACATCAAATAGTTATGATTCTTTTTGCACTGTCTTTATATACAAATTGTTTACTTTCCTAATTTTGGCAGAATTTTTCAAGCATCATAAGTATGGTGAATGTTCAGATTATTACAGACTGTCTTGTTTTAGACAGATTCTGTTTTTGATGCATAGTTTGCTTGTTTTGATGAAACTATCGATTCATATCAGTGGATTAAGCCATGAAAATTTATATTACAGTAGACACAATGCAAAAAAAATGAATTGGTCTGCAACAGTACTTAGAGTAGTGATTTGCTTTATTATACTAACGGATCTTACCGAGTTTTCTGTTGAAGTTTTGTGTGGATGAAGTGTTCGATGATCGAGAAGGTCTCGATGTGAGAAGAAGGAAGAGAGGCAAGAGCTCAAGCTTGGGGATGCCCGAGGCACCCCAAGTAAATATTCAAGGAGACTCAAGCGTCTAAGCTTGGCTATGCCCCAGAAGGCATCCCCTCTTTCTTCAACAAGTATCGGTATGTTTTCAGATTCGTTTCGTTCATGCGATATGTGCAATCTTGGAGCGTCTTTTGCATTTAGTTTTCATTTTTATTTTATGCACCATGCTGGTATGAGATAGTCCTTGGTTTATTTATAGAATGCTCTATGCACTTCACGTATATCTTTTGAGTATGGCTTTATAGAATGCTTCATGTGCTTCACTTATATCATTTGAAGTTTGGATTGCTTGTTTCTCTTTACATAGAAAACCGCCATTTGTAGAATGCTCTTTTGCTTCACTTATACTTGTTAGAGCACGGGCATATCTTTTGTATAAAGAATTAAACTCTCTTGCTTCACTTATATCTATTTAGAGAGATGACAGGAATTGGTCATTCACATGGTTAGTCATAAAATCCTACATAAAACTTGTAGATCACTGAATATGATATGTTTAATTCCTTGCAATAGTTTTGTGATATAAAGATGGTGATATTAGAGTCATGCTAGTGGGTAGTTGTGGATTAGTAGAAATACTTATGTTGAGGTTTGTGATTCCCGTAGCATGCACGTATGGTGAACCGTTATGTAATGAAGTCGGAGCATGAGGTATTTATTGATTGTCTTCCTTATGAGTGGCGGTCGGGGACGAGCGATGGTCTTTTCCTACCAATCTATCCCCCTAGGAGCATGCGCATAGTACTTTGTTTCTATAGCTAATAGACTTTTGCAATAAGTATGTGAGTTATTTATGACTAATGTTGAGTCCATGGATTATACGCACTCTCACCCTTCCACCATTGCTAGCCTCTCTAGTATCGCGCAAGTTTCGCCGGTACCTTAAACCCACCATATACATTCCTCAAAATAGCCACCATACCTACCTATCATGGCATTTCCATAGCCATTCCGAGATATATTGCCATGCAACTTTCATCATCATCATATACATGACTTGAGCATTCATTGTCATATTGCTTTGCATGATCGTAAGATAACTAGCATGATGTTTTCATGGCTTGACCATTTTTTGATGTCATTGCTACGCTAGATCATTGCACATCCCGGTACACCGCCGGAGGCATTCACATAGAGTCATATCTTTGTTCTAGTATCAAGCTGTAATATTGAGTTGTAAGTAAATAAAAGTGTGATGATCATCATTATTAGAGCATTGCCCCAGTGAGGAAAGAATGGTGGAGACTATGATTCCCCCACAAGTCGGAATGAGACTCCGGACAAAAAAATAAAAAAAGAGAAAGGCCAAAAAAAGGGAGAAGGCCCAAAAAAGAGAAAATAAAAAAATGAGAGAAAAAGAGAGAAGGGGCAATGTTACTATCCTTTTACCACACTTGTGCTTCAGAGTAGCACCATGTTCTTCATATAGAGAGTCTCTTGAGTTATCACCTTCATATACTAGTGGGAATTTTCATTATAGAACTTGGCTTGTATATTCCGATGATGGGCTTCCTCAAATGCCCGAGGTCTTCATGAGCAAGCAAGTTGGATGCACACCCACTTAGTTTCCAGTTTGAGCTTTCATACACTTATAGCTCTAGGGCATCCGTTGCATGGCAATCCCTACTCACTCACATTGATATCTATTGATGGGCATCTCCATAGCCCGTTGATACGCCTAGTTGATGTGAGACTATCTTCTCCTTTTTGTCTTCTCCACCATCATATTCTATTCCACCTATAGTGCTATGTCCATGGCTCACGCTCATGTATTGCGTGAAAGTTGAAAAGGTTTGAGAACGTCAAAAGTATGAAACAATTGCTTGGCTTGTCATCGGGGTTGTGCATGATTTGAATATTTTGTGTGGTGAAGATGGAGCATAGCCAGACTATATGATTTTGTAGGGATAACTTTCTTTGATCATGTTATTTTGAAAAGACATGATTTCTTTATTAGTAGGCTTGAAGTATTATTGTTTTTATGTCAAATGATAGACTATTTCTTTGAATCACTCGTATCTTAATATTCATGCCATGATTAGATATGTGATCAAGATTATGCTAGGTAGCATTCCACATCAAAAATTATCTTTTTTATCATTTACCTACTCGAGGACGAGCAGGAATTAAGCTTGGGGATCCTGATATGTCTCCGTCGTATCTATAATTTTTGATTGTTCCATGCCAATATTCTACAACTTTCATATACTTTTGGCAATTTTTTATACTATTTTTGGGACTAACATATTGATCCAGTGCCTAGTGCAAGTTCCTGTTTATTGCATGTTTTTTGTTTCACAGAATATCCATATCAAACGGAGTCCAAACGGGATAAAAACTGGCAGAGATTTTTTTTGGAATATATATGATTTTTGGGAAGAAAAATCCATGCAAGACGATGCCCGAGGGGGCCACGAGGCAGGGGGCGCGCCCTAGGGGGGCAGGCGCACCCCTGACCATTGTGGCCACCCCGTAAGGAGGTTGATGCCCTTCTTTCGCCGCAATAAAGCTAATATCCGGATAGAGATCGTGTTAAAATTTCAGCCCAATTGGAATTACGGATCTCCGGGAATATATAAAACGGTGAAGGGGTAGAACCTGAGAACACAGAAACAGTGAGAGACAGAGAGACAGATCCAATCTCGGAGGGGCTCTCGCCCCTCCCACGCCATGGAGGCCATGGACCAGAGGGGAAACCCTTCTCCCTCCTAGCGAGGAGGTCAAGGAAGAATAAGAAGGAGGGGGGCTCTCTCTCCCTCGCTTCCGGTGGTGCCGGAGTGCCACCGGGGGCCATCATCATCACCGCGATCTTCACCAACAACTTCACCGCCATCATCACCAACTCTTCCCCCCTCTATGAAGCAGTGTAACCTCTCTCTTACCAGATGTAATCTCTACTTAAACATGGTGCTCAACACTATATATTATTTCCCAATGATGTATGGCTATCCTATGATGTTTGAGTAGATCTGTTTTGTCCTATGGGCTATTTGATGATCAAGATTGGTTTGAGTTGCATGTTTTATTATTGGTGCTGTCATATGGTGCTCTCCGTGTCGTGCAAGCGTGAGGGATCCCAGTTGTAGGGTGTTGCAATACATTCATGATTCGCTTATAGTGGGTTTCATGAGTGATTGAAACACAAACCCGAGTAAGGGGGTTGTTGCGTATGGGATAAAGAGGACTTGATGCTTTAATGCTATGGTTGGGTTTTACCTTAATGATCTTTAGTAGTTGCGGATGCTTGCTAGAGTTCCAATCATAAGTGCATATGATCCAAGTAGAGAAATTATGTTAGCTTATGCCTCTCCCTCAAATAAAATTGCAATAATGATTACCGGTCTAGTTATCGATTGCCTAGGGACAAATAACTTTCTCATAACAACAAGGTCTCTACTAAAACTAATTTAGTTGTATCTTTATCTAAACAGCCCCTAATTTTTATTTACATGCTCTTTATTATCTTGCAAACCTATCCAAAAACACCTACAAAGTACTTCTAGTTTCATACTTGTTCTAGGTAAAGCGAACGTCAAGCGTGCGAAGAGTTGTATCGGTGGTCGATAGAACTTGAGGGAATATTTGTTCTTCCTTTAGCTCCTCGTTGGGTTTGACACTCTTACTTATCGAAAACTGTTGCGATCCCGTATACTTGTGGGTTATCAGAGTGGTACGGTAATCTTGTTCTGGAGGTCATGTTACTTGACCATGTCGAACCTACGAACTATGAGGAAGCGATGATGAGCCCAGATTCCGCGAAATGGCTTGAGGCCATGAAATCTGAGATGGGATCCATGTATGAGAACAAAGTGTGGACTTTGGTTGACTTGCCTTATGATCAACAAGCCATAGAGAATAAATGGATCTTCAAGAAGAAGACTGACGCTAACGATAATGTTACTGTCTACAAAGCTCGACTTGTTGCGAAAGGTTTTCGACAAGTTCAAGGAGTTGACTACGATGAGACCTTCTCAACCGTAGCGATGCTTAAGTATATCTGAATCATGTTAGCAATTGCCGCATTTTATAATTATGAAATTTGGCAAATGGATGTCAAAACTGCATTCCTTGATGGATATCTTAAATAAGAGTTGTATATGATGCAACCAGAAGGTTTTGTCGATCCAAAAGGTGCTAACAGAGTGTGCAAACTCTAGCAATCCATTTATGGACTGGTGCAAGCTTCTCGGAGTTGGAATATACGCTTTGATAGTGTGATCAAAGCATATGGTTTTATACAGACTTTTGGAGAAGCCTATATTTACAAAAAAGTGAGTGGGAGCTCTATAGCATTTCTAATATTATATGTGGATGACATATTATTGATTGGAAATAATACAGAATTTCTAGATAGCATAAAAGGATACTTGAATAAGAATTTTTTTAATGAAATACCTCGATGAGGTTGCTTATATATTGGGCATCAAGATCTATAGAGATAGATCAAGATGCTTAATTGGACTTTCACAAAACACATACCTTGATAAAGAAGTTCAAAATGGATCAGTCAAAGAAAGGGATCTTGCCTATATTACAAGGTGTAAAGTTGAGTCAGACTCAATGCCCGACTACTACAGAAGATAGAGAGAAAATGAAAGTCATTCCCTATGCCTCAGCCATAGGTTCTATCATGTATGCAATGCCGTGTACCAGACTTGATGTGTGCCTTGATATAAGTTTAGCAGGGAGGTACCAAAGTAATCTAGGAGTGGATCACTGGACAGCGGTCAAGAACATCCTAAAATACCTGAAAAGTGAAGGAAATATGCCCTAGAGGCAATAATAAAGTTGTTATTTATATTTCCTTATATCATGATAAATGTTTATTATTCATGCTAGAATTGTATTAACCGGAAACTTTGTACATGTGTGAATACATAGACAAACAGAGTGTCCCTAGTTTGCCTCTACTTGACTAGCTCGTTAGTCAAAGATGGTTAAGTTTCCTAGCCATGGACATTTGTTGTCATTTGATGAACGGGATCACATCATTAGAGAATGATGTGATGGACTAGACCCATCCGTTAGCTTAGCACTATGATCCTTTAGTTTATTGCTATTGCTTTCTTCATGACTTATACATGTTCCTATGACTATGAGATTATGCAACTCCTGAATACCGGAGGAACACTTAGTGTACTATCAAACGTCACAACGTAACTGGGTGATTATAAAGATGCTCTACAGGTGTCTCCGATGGTGTTTGTTGAGTTGGCATAGATCGAGATTAGGATTTGTCACTCCGATTGTCGGAGAGGTATCTCTGGGCCCTCTCGGTAATGCACATCACTATAAGCCTTGCAAGCAAGGTGACTAATGAGTTAGTTGTGGGATGATGCATTACGGAACGAGTAAAGAGACTTGCTGGTAATGAGATTAAAGTAGGTATGATGATATGGACGATCGAATCTCGGGCAAGTAACATACCGATGACAAAGGGAACAACGTATGTTGTTATGCGGTTTGACCGATAAAAGATCTTCGTAGAATATGTAAGAACCAATATGAGCATCCAGTTTCCGCTATTGGTTATTGACCGGAGATGTGTCTCGGTCATGTCTACATAGTTCTCGAACCCGTAGGGTCCGCACGCTTAACGTTCGATGACGATTTATTATGAGTTATGTGATTTGATGTACCGAAGGTTGTTCGGAGTCCCAGATGAGATCACAGACATGACGAGGAGTCTCTAAATGGTCGAGACATAAAGATTGATATATTGGAAGGTTATGTTTGGACATCGGAAAGGTTTCGGATAAGTTCGGGCATTTTCCGGAGTACCGGGGGTTACCGGAACCCCCTGGGGGGTTAATGGGCCTTCATGGGCCCTAGTGGAAGAGAGGAGGCGGCGGCCAGGTGTAGACACCCCCCCCCACAAGCCCAATCCGAATTGGGTTAGGGTTGGGGGGGGCCTTTCCTTCTCTCCCCCTTCTCCTTGTGGAAGTAGGAAAGGGGGGGCGAATCCTACATGGAGTAGGACTCCCTCCCTTGGGCGCGCCACCCTTGTGCGGCCTCCTCCTCCCTCCCCCCCTTTATATACGTGGGAGGGGGCACCCCATAGACACACAAGTTGATCTTTAGCCTGCTACCTCTTGAGCACTGCGTTGGTTTTCCCCGAAGAGGAAGGGATGATGCAGCAAAGTAGCGTAAGTATTTCCCTCAGTTTTTGAGAAACAAGGTATCAATCCAGTAGGAGGCTATACGCGAGTCCCTCGTACCTGCACAAAACAAATAAATCCTTGCAACCAACGCAAATAGGGGTTGTCAATCCCTATAAGGCCACTTACGAGAGTGAGATCTAATAGATATGATAAGATAGTATTTTTGGTATTTTTATGACAAAGATGCAAAGTAAAATAAAGGCAAAATAAATAGCAAAGGAAATAACTGAGTAGTAGGAGATCAATATGATAAAGATAGACCCGGGGGGCATAGGTTTCACTAGTGGCTTATCTCGAGAGCATAAGTATTCTACGGTGGGTGAACAAATTACTGTTGAGCAATTAACAGAATTGAGCATAGTTATGATAATATCTAGGTATCATCATGTATATAGGCATCACGTCCGAGACAAGTAGACCGACTCCTGCCTGCATCTACTATTATTACTCCACTCATCGACCGCTATCCAGCATGCATCTAGAGTATTAAGTTAAAAACAGAGTAACGCCTTAAGCAAGATGACATGATGTAGAGGGATAGACTCATGCAATATGAAGAAAACCCCATCTTGTTATCCTCGATGGCAACAATACAATACATGCCTTGCTGCCCCTACTATCACTTGGAAAGGACACTGCAAGATTGAACCCAAAGCTAAGCACTTCTCCCATTGCAAGAAAGATCAATCTAGTAGGCCAAACCAAACTAATAATTCGAAGAGACTAGCAAAGATAACCAATCATACATAAAAGAATTCAGAGAAGATTCAAATATTATTCATAGATAGACTTGATCATAAACCCACAATTCATCGGTCTCAACAAACACACCGCAAAAAGAAGATTGCATCGAATAGATCTCCACAAGAGAGGGGGAGAACATTGTATTGAGATCCAAAAAGAGAGAAGAAGCCATCTAGCTACTAACTATGGACCCGTAGGTCTGAGGTAAACTACTCACACTTCATCAGAGGGGCTATGGTGTTGATGTAGAAGCCCTCCATGATCGATGCCCCCTCCGGCGGAGCTCTGGAACAGGCCCCAAGATGGGATCTCGTGGATACAGAAAGTTGCGGCGGTGGAATTAGGGTTTTGGCTCCTTATCTGATCGTTTGGGGGTACGTAGGTATATATAGGAGGAAGGAGTACGTCGGTGGAGCAACAGGGGGCCCACGAGGGTGGAGGGTGCGCCTGGGGGGTAGGCGCGCCCCCTACCTCGTGGCCTCCTCTTTTCTTTCTTGACATAGGGTACAAATCTCCCGGGTCTTGTTCGTTGAGAAAATCACGTTCCCGAAGGTTTCATTCCATTTGGACTCCGTTTGATATTCCTTTTCTTCGAAACCCTAAAACAGGCAAAAAAAACAGCAATTCTGGGTTGGGCCTCCGGTTAATTGGTTAGTCCGAAAAATAATATAAAAGTGGATAATAAAGCCCAATAATGTCCAAAACAGTAGATAATATAGCATGGAGCAATCAAAAATTATAGATACGTTGGAGACGTATCATAGCCGTGTGCGGTGCCCCCCCCCCCACACACACACATAGTTTTACACCTCGGTCATATTGTCGTAGTGCTTAGCTGAAGTCTTGCGTCGGTAACTTCATCATCAGCGTCGACACGCCATCGTGCTGACGGTACTCACCCTCGGCCTTAGCTGGATCAAGAGTACGAGGGATGTCATCGAGCTGAACGTGTGTAGATCGCGGAGGTTCCATGCATTCGGTACTTGATTGGTTGGATCGCGAAGACGTTCGACTACATCAACCGCGTTAATAAACGCTTCCAATTTCGGTCTACGAGGGTACGTAGACACACTCTCCCCTCTCGTTGCTATGCATCTCCTAGATAGATCTTGCGTGATCGTAGGAATTTTTTTGAAATATTATGTTCCCAACAGTGGCATCCGAGCCAGGTCTATGCGTAGATGTTATATGCACGAGTAGAACACAAAGAGTTGTGGGCGATAATAGTCATACTGCTTACTAGCATGTCATACTTTGATTCGACGGTATTGTTGGATGAAGCGGCGCAGACCGACATTACATGACCGCGTTCATGAGACTGGTTCTACCGACGTGCTTCGCACACAGGTGGCTAGTGGGTGTCTGTTTCTCCAACTTTAGTTCAATCGAGTGTGACTACGCCTGGTCCTTGTTGAAGGTTAAAACAGCACACTTGATGAAAAATCATTGTGGTTTTTGATGCGTAGGTAAGAACGGTTCTTGCTAAGCCCATAGCAGCCACATAAAACTTGCAACAACAAAGTAGAGGACGTCTAACTTGTTCTTGCAAGGCATGTTGTGATCTGATATGGTCAAGACGTGATTATATAAATTGTTGTATGAGATGATCATGTTTTGTAAAAGTTATCGGCAACTGGCAGGAGCCATATGGTTGTTGCTTTATTGTATGAAATGCAATCACAATGTAATTGCTTTACTTTATCACGAAGCGGTAGTGATAGTTGTGGAAGCAATAGTTGGCGAGACGACAACGATGCTACTATGGAGATCAAGGTGTCAAGCCAGTGACGATGATGATCATGACGGTGCTTTGGAGATGCAGATCAAAAGGCATAAGATGATGATGGCCATATCATATCACTTATTTTGATTGCATGTGATGTTTATCCTTTATGCATCTTATTTTGCTTAGTATGGCGGTAGCATTATAAGATGATCCCTTACTAAATTTCAAGGTATAAGTGTTCTCCCTGAGTATGCACCATTGCTACAGTTCGTCGTGCTGAGACACCACGTGATGATCGGGTGTGATAAGCTCTACATTCAGATATAACATGTGCAAGCCAGTTTTGCACATGTAGAATACTCGGGTTAAACTTGACTAGCCTAGCATATGTAGATATAGCCTCGGAACACTGATACCGAAAGGTCGAACGTGAATCATATAGTAGATCTGATCAACATAGTGATGTTCACCATTGAAAACTTCTCCATCTCACGTGATGATAGGACATGGTTTAGATGACTAGAGGGATGTCTATCTAAGTGGGAGTTCTTAAGTAATGTGATTAATTGAACTTTAATTTATCATGAACTTAGTACCTGATAGTATTTTGCATGTCTATGTTGTTGTAGATAAATGGCCCGTGCTACTGTTCCTTTGAATTTTAATGTGTTCCTAGAGAAAGCTAAGTTGAAAGATGATGGTACCAACTACATGGACTGGGTCCGTAACTTGAGGATTATCCTCATTGCTGCACGGAAGAATTACATCCTAGAAGCACCGCTAGGTGCAAGACCCGCTGCAGAAGGAGCTCCAGCTGTTATGAACATCTAGCAGAGCAAAGCTGATGACTACTCGATAGTTCAGTGTGCCATGCTTTACGGCTTAGAATCGGGACTTCAACGAAGTTTTGAACGTCATGGAGCATATGAGATGTTCTAGGATTTGAAGTTAATATTTCTAGCAAATGCCCGAATTGAGGGATATGAAGTCTCCAATAAGTTATATAGCTGCAAGATGGAGGAGAATAGTTCTGTCAGTGAACATATACTCAGAATGTCTGGGTACCACAACCACTTGACTCAACTAGGAGTTAATCTTCCTGATGATAGTGTCATTGACAGAGTTCTTCAATCACTGCCACCAAGCTACAAAAGCTTCATGGTGAACTATAATATGCAAGGGATGGATAAGACAATTCCCGAGCTCTTCGCAATACTAAATGTTGCGGAGGTAGAAATCAAGAAGGAACATCAAGTGTTGATGGTCAACAAGACCACTAGTTTCAAGAAGAAGGGCAAAGGGAATAAGGGGAACTTCAAGAAGAACGGCAAGCAATTTGCTGCTCAAGTAAAGAAACCCAAGTCTGGACCTAAGCCTGAGACTGAGTGCTTCTACTGCAAAGGGATTGTTCACTAGAAGCGGAACTGCCCCAAGTATTTGGCGGATAAGAAGGATGGCCAAGTGAAAGGTATATTTGATATACATGTTATTGATGTGTACCTTACTAATGCTCGCAGTAGCGCCTGGGTATTTGATACTAATTTTGTTGCTCATATTTGCAACTCAAAAAAGGGGCTAGGGATTAAGCGAAGATTGGCTAAGGATGAGGTGACGATGCGCATGGGAAATGGTTCCAAAGTCAATGTGATTACGGTTAGCACGCTACCTCTTCATCTACCTTCGGGATTAGTATTAGACCTGAATAACTTTTATTTGGTGCCAGTGCTAAGCATGAACATTATATCTGGATCTTGTTTGATGCGAGACAGTTATTCATTTAAATCAGAGAATGATGGTTGTTCTATTTATATAAGTAATATCTTTTATGGTCATGCACCCTTGATGAGTGGTCTATTTTTATTGAATCTCTATAGTAGTGATACACATATTCATAGTATTGAAGCCAAAAGATATACGTTTAATAATAATAGTGTAACTTATTTGTGGCACTGCCGTTTAGGTCATATTGGTGTAAAGCGCATGAAGAAACTCCATACTGATGGGCTTTTGGAATCCCTTGATTATGAATCACTTGATGCTTGGGAACCATGCCTCATGGGAAAGATGACTAAGACTCCGTTCTCTGGAACAATGGAACAAGCAACAGACTTATTGGAAAAAATACATACTGATGTATGCGATCCGATGAGTGTTGATGCTCGTGGCGGGTATCGTTATTTTCTGACCTTCACAGATGATTTGAGCAGATATGGGTATATCTACTTGATGAAACATAAGTCTGAAACATTTGAAAAGTTCAAAGAATTTCAGAGTGAAGTGGAAAATCATCGTAACAAGAAAATTAAGTTCCTACGATCTGATCGTGGAGGTGAATATTTGAGTTATGAGTTTGGTCTTCATTTGAAACAATGCAGAATAGTTTTCCAACTCACGCCACCTGAAACACCACAGCGTAATGGTGTGTCCAAACGTCGTAACCGCACTTTATTAGATATGGTGCGATCTATGATGTCTCTTACTGATTTACCGCTATTGTTTTGGGGTTATGCTTTAGAGACGGCTACATTCATGTTAAATAGGGCACCATCGAAATCTGTTGAGACGACACCATATCAACTGTGGTTTGGCAAGAAACCCAAGTTGTCGTTTCTTAAATTTTGGGGCTGCGATGCTTATGTGAAAAAGCTTCTACCTGATAAGCTCAAACCCAAATCGGAGAAATGTGTCTTCATAGGATACCCAAAGGAAACTGTTGGGTACACCTTCTATCACAGATCCGAAGGCAAGATATTCGTTGCTAAGAATTGAACCTTTCTAGAGAAGGAGTTTCTCTCGAAAGAAGTGAGTGGGAGGAAAGTAGAACTTGATGAGGTAACTGTACCTTCTCCCTTATTGGAAAGTTGTTCATCACAGAAATCAGTTCGAGTGATTCCTACACCAATTAGTGAGGAAGCTAATGATGATGATCATGAAACTTCTGATCAAGTTACTACCGAACTTTGTAGGTCAACCAGAGCAAGATCCGCACTAGAGTGGTACGGTAATCCTGTTCTAGAGGTCATGTTACTTGACCATGACGAACCAACGAACTATAACGAAGCGATGATGAGCCCAGATTCCGCAAAATGGCTCGAGGCCATGAAATCTGAGATGGGATCCATGTATGAGAACAAAGTGTGGACTTTGGTTGACTTGCCCGATGATTGGCAAGACATAGAGAATAAATGGATCTTCGAAAAGAAGTTTGACGCTGACGGTAATATTACTGTCTACAAAGCTCGACTTGTTGCAAAAGATTTTCGAGAAGTTCAAGGAGTTGACTACGATGAGACCTTCCCACCTGTAGCGATGCTTAAGTCTGTCCAAATCATGTTAGCAATTGCCGCATTTTATGATTATGAAATTTGGCAAATGGATGTCAAAAACTATATTCCTTAATGAATATCTCAAAGAAGAGTTGTATATGATGCAACCTGAAGGTTTTGTCGATCCTAAAGGTGCTAACAAAGTGTGCAAGCTCTAGCGATCCATTTATGGACTGGTGCAAGCCTCTCTGAGTTGGAATATACGCTTTAATAGTGTGATCAAAGCATATGGTTTTATACAGACTTTTGAAAAAGCCTGTATTTATAAGAAATTGAGTGGGAGCTCTGTAGCATTTCTGATATTATATGTGGATGACATATTGTTGATTGGAAATGATACTGAATTTCTGAATAGCATAAAAGGATACTTGAATAAGAATTTTTCAATGAAATACCTTGATGAAGCTACTTATATATTGGGCATCAAGATCTACAGAGATAGATCAAGATGCTTAATTGGACTTTCACAAAGCACATACCTTGATAAAGTTTTGAAGAAGTTCAAAATGGATCAGTCAAAGAAAGGGTTCTTGCCTATGTTACAAGGTGTGAAGTTGAGTCAGACTCAATGCCCAACCACCGCAGAAGATAGAGAGAAAATGAAAGTCATTCCCTATGCCTCAGCCATAGGTTCTATCATGTATGCAATGTTGTGTACCAGACCTGATGTGTGCATTGCTATTAGTTTAGCAGTGAGGTACCAAAGTAATCCAGGAGTGGATCACTGGACAGCGGTCAAGAATATCCTGAAATACCTGAAAAGGACTAAGGATATGTTTCTCGTTTATGGAGGTGACAGAGAGCGCGTCGTAAACGGTTACGTTGATATAAGCTTTGACACTGATCCGCATGACTCTAAGTCACAAACCGGATACGTATTTTCATTGAATGGTGGAGCTGTCAGTTGGTGCAGTTCCAAGCAGAGCGTCATGGCGGGGTCTATGTGTGAAGCGGCATACATAGCTGCTTCGGAAGCAGCAAATTAAGGAGTCTGGATGAAGGAGTTCATATCCATTCTAGGTGTAATACCTAGTGCATTGGGTCCAATGAAAATATTTTGTGACAATACTGGTGCAATTGCCTTGGCAAAGGAATCCAGATTTCACAAGAGAACCAAGCACATCAAGAGACGATTCAATTCCATCCGCGATCAAGTCAAGAAGGGAGACATAGAGATTTGCAAGATACATACGGATCTGAATGTTGCAGACCAGTTGACTAAGCCTCTCTCACGAGCAAAACATGTTCAGCACCAAGATTTCATGGGTGTTAGAATCATTACTATATAATCTAGATTATTGACTCTAGTGGGCGTCAGGCTCGGCCGCTGCAACCTCCAGCCGGCATCCATGGTGGAGCAGCCACGACCACCCGAGATCTCAATTCAAGCAGGCTCGAGCTCTGAGAGCCTCGGGAATGACATGAGGAAGGGCGGGGACGTTGGTTGACTGGTCGACGGCCACGACGACGGCCAAAATCGTGAGATGGAGGTGGCGGCAGCGGAATTTCGCCGCGTTTTGGTGAGTTCGTTACTCGGTTCGATGATGCTTGGGTTGGAACTTTTCTCTCACCAACTATCGTGGTGGAATGAGAGGAAAGAGGAAGAAGGCTTCGAAAACTAAACATATATGAGGAACTCGGGGTCCAATATCCCGCTCTCGTGAATATTTTCTAGGCCAGGTTGTTTTCGGCGGCCTGCATAGATTTTTCTTCGTCTTGAAACCTAAGAACTAGGTTTATAATAGGGGCCGGACGTTTTCTTGGGTCTGCTAGATGCTCTTAGAGCAACTCTAGCAGACGTCATAAAAGTGGTCAAACCTCTAAATTTGCAGTACATGTTGAAAAAAACTCCCCGAATACCGCATATTATCACCCATATACGCCATATCTACAGTTTTTAGGCCAATTTTGAGGTGAACCGTAAATGAGTCAAAGATGGAGCAGGTGGCCTGGAGCTTGGCAGCGGCCACCGAAGCGTCGCCGGAGCAGGCGGAGGAGCTCAACAGCGGCCGCCGGAATGTCGCTGGAGTAGGCGGAGGAGCTCGGTAGCGGCCGCCAAAGTAGGCGGACGCTGGAGTGCCACTGGAGCAGGCGGAGGAGCTCGACAGCGGCCACCGAAGCGTCACCATAGTAGGCGGACAAATGGAGCAGCACCAAAGCGTTGCCGGAGCACGCGAAGGAGCTCGCCAGCGGCCGCCGGAGTAGGCGGACGGCCGATGCAATGCTAGACGCGAGAAAGAGGTGAGAATTCTTTTCCTTTTTGCAACTAGTCAATGTGTACGTGCAGTGCACGTTAATTTGGAAGTATATTAAGTGCATGCGGGTATTAAGTAGGATATTATTTGCGTGTTATTATGTGATTAGCACTATTTTTGCCATAAAATTAACTGCACACTAAACGTGTTGAGCGCTCGACATTGAAGCAGTCTAGGTCATTGGATTGACATGATTTGATGACCGAGATTAATTGGTTCTGCCTCTTTGGGTCTTTTTATATTGGTATAGATATAGATACAATTTTAGCAGAGCTAGTTGTAGGATCGAAAGTATGTCTAGAGGGGGGGTGATTAGACTACTTGACCAATTAAAAACTTAGCCTTTTCCCAATTTTAGTTCTTGGCAGATTTTAGCTATCTTAGAGCAAGTCAAGCAATCATCACACAATTCAAGCAAGCATGCAAAGAGTTTATTGGCAGCGGAAAGTAAAGCATGCAACTTGCAAGAATGTAAAGGGAAGGGTTTGGAGGATTCAAACGCAATTGGAGACACGGATGTTTTCCCATGGTTCGGATAGGTGGTGCTATCCTACATCCACGTTGATGGAGACTTCAACCCACGGAGGGTAACGGTTGCGCGAGTCCACGGAGGGCTCCACCCACGAAGGGTCCACGAAGAAGCAACCTTGTCTATTCCACCATGGCCATCACCCACGAAGGACTTGCCTCACTAGCGGTAGATCTTCATGAAGTAGGCGATCTCCTTGCCCTTACAAACTCCTTGGTTCAACTCCACAATCTTGTCGGAGGCTCCCAAGTGACACCTAGCCAATCTAGGAGACACCACTCTCCAAGAAGTAACAAATGGTGTGTTGATGATGAACTCCTTGCTCTTGTGCTTCAAATGATAGTCTCCCCAACACTCAACTCTCTCTCATAGGATTTGGATCTGATGGAAAGAAGATTTGAGTGGAAAGCAACTTGGGGAAGGCTAGAGATCAAGATTCATATGGTAGGAATGGAATATCTTGGTCTCAACACATGAGTAGGTGGTTCTTTCTCAGAACATATGAGTAGGAATGGTGTATGTGTTCTGATGGCTCTCACTTCAAATGAAGAGGAGGTGGAGGGGTATTTATAGCCTCCACACAAAATCCAACCGTTACACACAGTTTTCCAATCTCGGTGGGACCGAATCATCAAACTCGGTCGGACCGAAATGGTAAACCTAGTGACCGTTAGGAATTTCGGTGGGACTGAGATGCAACTCGGTAGGACCAATTCGGTTAGGGTTTGGGCATAATGTAATCTCGGTGAGACCGATCGCACAAAATCGGTGAGACCGAGTTCGACAATTAGCTAACCAGAGAGTTGGTCAGGAAAACTCGGTGGGACCGACTTGCTCTTTCGGTGAGACCGAAAAGTCACAAGAAGGAAACATAGAGTTTACCTTGCATTCTCGGTGGGACCGATTCGCTCATTCGGTGAGACCGAAAAGTTACGAAAGGGAAACAGAGAGTTTGCAAGCCCATCTCGGTGAGACCGAGATCCTTATCGGTAGGACCGAATTGCTAGGGTTTGGCAGTGGCAAATGACAAGTGAAACTCGGTGGCGCCGGATTGACAGAATCGGTATGACCGAGTTTGGCTTAGGGTTTAGGTCATTTGTGGATATGGAAAGTAGCTGAGGATTTTGGAGCATATCATTAAGAACATAAAGCAAGAGGCTCATTAAACAACACCTCATCCCTCCTTGATAGTATTGGCTTTTCCTATGGACTCAATGTGATCTTGGATCACTAAAATGTAAAATGAAGAGTCTTGAACTTTTGAGCTTGAGCCAATTCTTTGTCCTTAGCATTTTGAGGGTTCCACTTTCACATCCATGCCATGCCAATCATTGAGCTTTCCTGAAATAATCATCTTGGAATAGCATTAGCTCAATGAGCTATATGTTGTTATGAATTACCAAAACCACCTAGGGATAGTTGCACTTTCAATCTCCCCCTTTTTGGTAATTGATGACAACATATAGATCAAAGCTTCGACAAATAATAATAATCATGAAATACATCGTCGCTTTGAGAAGTATGTGATAAGTAAGAGCTCCCCCTAAATTTGTGCATATTTAAAATTTGCTTTGGACTGCAAATGCACAAGGAGTTAGAATCATGGGTTACTCTTCCATGTCACATACATCTTGGTGGAGCGCTCAAAAATGATAAGATTGAAATACATGCACTCATCACCAAGAATAGTGAATGATCACAGACAATAGATAGAATGATAACATTTAGCAAGCATTAAGCAACCATTAAGTGTAGCTTATGATCAAACACTTGATCATCGATGTCTCACGAATAATGACATAGTATCGCACACGCAAGAAAACAAAGTTCGAAAAACCACCAAATAAAACAAGAGAGAATAAAAGCAACACTCTCTCTCGAAGCCTATGATCTATACATTTTCTCCCCCTTTGGCAACAAGTTACCAAAAAGTTCCTAGAAAATGCATAGTGCTAAGTCGACGCTCAGGCTTGATCTTCAGGTGGTGGTGGAGTCCGGAGCACGCCAAGGACGAAGCCTTCAGTAGATGTGGTAGGAGTTGAGGCTGTGGTGGATGCTGGAGCTGGTGGAACTGAGGCTGTGGCTGGCGCAGACGTTGTAGCTCTAGTGTCAGCAACTGGCAGTGCAGACGACCTCGGACCTCGTGGCACCCTCGCAAAAGCATCAGTCGTGGTCCTGCCTCTCCTCTCATTCATGTCCTCCTGAAGCTGCTCCACGGCGGTCTGTATCTCTGTCACCTTGATGTCCATGTCATAGAACCTCTGTTCCATGATCCTCTCTAGGCTCGCCTGGTTCTGAGTCAGGGTGGCAAGTCCTTGCTCAATACGCAGGGTGGACGCAATCAGGTAACCAAGCTGCTCTTGTTTGGTCTTCAAGAAGTAATCAGATGCCTCCGCTTGAGTAGGCATCCTGGCAGCTTTCTCCTTCTGAGCTTGTGCATGGGCAGATGAGGGTTCATTCTCAGTCATAACCACTTGGTTATCCTCAAAATCTGGACGGATGGGCAGGTGTTCCTTATCCAATAAATACACGCCCGTGCCCATCTTGGAGTTGATGAGCTCCTAAATTTGTGGGGCATACCCACAACTCCTCTTCTGGTCTGCAGCTGTCCTCTTGATTGTTTCCACAATGAGACTCATGACCTTGAATTTCTGAGGCACGTCAAAGACATGAAGCAAGTTGATCGCGTGACCTCTGATCATCTTGTGATCTCCAGATTTGGGCAGAAGGGTGTGCCTAAGGATCCAGTTGATCGTAGGCAATCCTGAGAGCAGATAGTGCACTGAGCCAAACTTGAACGTGTCGAGCGCTTCATTCGGGATCTCCTTGTACATGTTGGACATGGAGTTGTGATCCATCTTTTTCTTGGCATAAATGTCCAAGTCATCAGCTTGCTCCTCTGGGGCATTGATCAACTTCGCCCATTCTTCAACAGTGGATTGGTACCTTGTACCCTCTGACATCCATGTGATCCTGCCATCCGGATAAAAGTGTGTTGTGGAGTAGAATTGCATGATCAGCTCCTCGTTCCACTTTGTGAGCTTCTGCCTAACAAAGTCTGCAACTCCACACGCACTAAAGCTGTCAAATACACCGGGGTAGTACTCTTCATTGTCCTTGATGTAGGTCCAGTCGACCCATCTCATGTCACAAACGATTGGCTTCTTGTCAAGCAAAACAGTCTCATAGAAATCTTGCTGCTCCTTGGTATGAAATCTGTAATCTACGGCAGTCGTTCTCCTAGAAGCATACGGATCTACTTCTCTCCATTTCCTCAGCCCTGAATCTCTCCTGAGCTTCATATCCTCGGCCACAGGATGAGCATCGTTGTGGTCTGGGATCTTGGGCTTGAGCTTCCTAAGGACACTCTCTTCCTCTTCTTCGATAGCTTCAGGCACTGGGGCCTTGTTCTTTTCCGCAGCTGGGATGCTTCGTGTGTTTCTCTTTGGTGCACTCTTAGGCTTAGATGCAGCCTTAGGTGCTTCCTTGGGCTTGGATGCAGCTGTTCCTGACCTTATAGCATCTCCCATGAGTTTGGCTGCCTTGGGTGCTGGTGCAGCAACCTCTTCTTCTTCTTCCTCCTCATCTACCATGATGGAGGCCTTCCCAAGCACTCTGGCTACAGTCTTATTCACCCTCTCTTTCCTCTTTTTGCCCTCAGCAGCAACGGGCTCAACGGGAGCAGGCTTCACAGTTGAAGCTCTAACCTAAGACATGTGCTGCCTGCCTACTGGCCTTTTAATTTTCATCCCTGGCTTTGTGCCTTGAGCTGGTTCAGCTCTCTTTGATGTGGCCTCTTCCTCTGCCACATAGTCTTCATCCTCAGAATCAGACGTTCTCTTCTTCCTTTGACGTGTGGCAGCCTTAGGCAGATTGCTGGGGGTGCTCCTGCTGCCATCATCAGAAGAACTTGAGGGGCTAGTGCCCTCACTCATCACAACTTGCTGCTCAGACACATTCTGGCTGTCACTTTGATCAGACATGTTGCAAACTGACGGCTGACCCTGTGAATAGATTATGGATAAGATAGAGTGGATGAGCATCACAAAAAGTAGAGATTTTTGCAAAAGATTGATTCAAAAACTTAGTTTTAGTTTTCCACAGAAAGCATCTCGGATCTACCAATTTTCAAACTCGGTGACACCGAAGCAGTTTTGGCACCAGAACTGGTGAACTCGGACAGACCGAGTCACAGTTCGGTGGCACCGAGACTGCTAGGGTTTCACAGAATTCCAAAATCGGTCGCACAGATAAGTTATTCTCGATCAGACCGAGTTTCACTTGTGCAATGGCAAAAGCCAGATCGGTGGGACCGAGTTTTTCAACTCGGTGGGTCCGAGATGGTTTCGGCGGAAACCTAACCCTAAAATTTTCGAATTAAACCTAATCTACGAGTTCATTGACTGGATAGGAGTGTTTCAATCGTGGCAAGAATCATGATGATCACAATGTGCTAGGAATCGGAGTGGAGAATAGCACAAAGATCGAGTCCATACCCAAGTTCGGCGGAGACTCGCTACGGCGGCAACGGCGGGGCAGAATTCCGTTGACGGCGGCGGAGACCAGTGACTGGAGGCTGCTGGCGGCGAGAAGACGATCCGGAGACCACGAAGGCAGAGCAGGCTATCGCGCGGGCGAAGAGGTTTCGGAGAAATTTCCAAAATTTTGCCCGCCACTATATATAGCCCGACCCTGTCGGTGTGACCGAGTGGAACAACTCGGTGGCACCGAGATGCAAAACTGTGTGCAGTTATTACAACTCGGTGTAACTGAAAAGTTCAAATCGGTTGCACCGAGATCGAAAACCTAGATCAACTTAATGAACTCGGTAGGACCGAAAATGGAGTATCGGTCAGACCGAGATTCATAAAGAGGTTTTGGAAGTTTAAGTCTATGACGAATCGGGGACTCTGAGCGCTCCTCACACAGAGTGGTTCAAATCTGACTTGATCAAGTTTTGTGATGCAACATGAATAGAGTTTGAGACGAGAAAAGCATAGATAGCTAGAGGAGGTTCTTAGGCATTCTTGTCCATCCACTTGGCAAAAGAAGAAAGCCAAACAATCAAAACAACAAGTGGATGTCCTCGAATGAGTAAAATATGCAACCAACATGCTCACACAATAAGATGGCAAATGAAATATGTGGCAAAGCATGCACAACCAATTCTAGCATCTATCAAGCAATTTGCGATGACTTGGTCATCTATATATGAGTATATTGACTTAGGAGTCAAGTGAGAACACTTGATCATAGGTCATACTCATTGTTTAAGCTCAAGTGGGGTTACCACTTTTACATAAAGCATTGTTGTATTCACATCTTTAGAGTTGTTTTAGCTCAAGTCTTAGAGTAAAGCTCCCCCTAGATGTGATATCCCCCCTAAGAGGGATGAACTAACCTTGGGTTTTGTCGATGATGACTTCATGTAGATGTTGAAGATGTGGATGCTCAATGTTGATGTAGATCACTTGGAGCTATCCATTTGAGTGAATTGCACTTTCAATACCTACATGGGTTAGTCCCACAAGGAACAAACAAGGATATCCATAGACATAGAGTGATGCACACACAAGATGATGTCCATGAAAACTTTTGGTTACCTTGTCCCTTGTCTTACCAACAAGAGGGTTTGTGACTCCTTGAACTAGTGCAAGATGTGGAAGTTGATTGCACTTGTTCTTGCCAAAATGATAAGAGTGAAGTATGTTGGCGGAGTCACCCTCAAGAACTCTCTAGTTCTTCTTCTTTTGGATCCACACCATCTTGATGGGAATCCTTGGAGTTGTAGTCGTACTTGATGAAGTGGAACTTGAAGTAGTCTTGGGAATCCACTTGACTAAGGTCTTAGGAGCTTCTTCAAATGCATCAATCTCCTCTTGAAGCTTGTCCTTGCCTTTTTGCTTGTAGTCTTGTGGTGGAAGATCACCTTGAGCTTGTGTCCCCTTGAAAGAAGTGTCATACTTATCTTGTTGAGGAACAAACTTTGTCTTGGGGTATTGATCTTCTTCCCATTCAACTCCATTGGCATTGAACTTTCGTTCAAAACCAACACCTTGATTCTTCCGGTGCATTCCTTGCTTGCGCACAATTTCCTTGAATTGCTTACTTCTGGCAAGGCTCTTGTAAACACCTTTCTCTATAATTCCCCTCAATAAGCTATTTTCTTGCTCAAGTGTAACTTGGCTAAGAGAATCATTAGTGGAATCAAGAGAACTACTAGAAGCAACAATATTGGATTTAGCATGATCATTGTTACTACTAGAGGAAGAATCTTTCTTATTCTTGTTACTAGTCTTGACTTGAGGCATGTAGGTGGATAAAAGTAAACGCTTGGCAATGTGAGAAGAACTTTTCTTGCGGAGATCATCATTGATTGCTTTTAAGAACTCATGCTCTTGCTCAAGATTAAGCTTTTCAAGGCGTAGTTCCTCATGAGCTCTTAAAAGTTCTCGATGATCTTCGAAGATAGTTTCATGGGCTAACTTAAGAGTGTTTAGTTCTTCAGTTAGAGCCTCAATCTTCTCCTTATCATTGTCATTCGTTTTAGCATGATTAATTGATATTTCACCATAATATTCTTCACTAGAGTTGTCAACAAGCAAGTCATCATCACCTAACAAGTCATCTTCATCACTATTAAAATCAACGTACTCGGGGTGTGTTACCTTAGGACCTTTGGCCATGAGGCATTTTCCAATTCCTTCATTTGGTGAGTCAAATATGTCGTAGGAGTTGGTTGACACAAGTGCTAGACCGGCAACACCTTCATCTTGAGTATCTTCGGAGTCGGAGTGATAACTTCTCTCGGAGTGGCTGTCGGAGTCGGAGCCGGATACCCATTCACCAACATGAGCTTGATGTCTTTGTTTTGTATAGCTCCTTGATGATTTTTCCTTCCTTTCCGAGTCCTTGCTTCTCCATGAGTATCTTCGTTCGTAACGATTGTCTCTACTCCTTCTCTCTCTTGGTGGAGATTCTTTGCTTCTTCTTTTTGGAGAATCTTCTCTTCTCTTGTAGGGAGCCGTACACTCATTGGAATAGTGTCCGGGTCTTCCACAATTATAGCAGTTTCGCTCTCGACTAGAAGATCTTTTGTCATTGTAGGACCTTGACTTGAAGCTTCTATCTTTGTTTCTACTCTTGTAGAACTTGTTGAAGTTCTTCACCATTAAGCTCAATTCTTCATTGAAGTTTTGTTTCTCACTTGATGATGTGAGGACTTCACATGACGCTTTGTAGGCACCACTTGATTTATTGTGAAGTTCCTCTTTATCCTTGAGTGACATCTCATGAGCAACAATCCTTCCAATTACTTCCGTTGGCTTGAGATCTTTGTAGTTGGGCATCATTTGGATTAATGTGCACACGGTATCATATTTCCCATCCAAGGCTCTTAGGATCTTCTTGATGATGAATCTATCGGTCATCTCTTCACTTCCTAAGCCGGCAATCTCATTTGTGATGAGAGCAAGCCTAGAGTACATTTCAGCGACACCTTCACCATCCTTCATCTTGAATTTGTCAAGTTGACTTTGGAGCACATCCAACTTGGATTCCTTGACGGAGTCGGTACCTTCGTGCATATCAATCAAAGTATCCCAAATTTCCTTTGCATTCTCAAGGCGGCTGATTTTGTTGAATTCTTCGGGGCACAATCGGTTGAAGAGAATATCACAAGCTTGAGCATTGTATTGCAACATCTTCAACTCATCCGCGGTAGCTTCACGGTTTGCTTCTCTCCCATCAAAGAACTCACCTTGCAAACCAACACAAACAATAGCCCGTACGGCGGGGTTATGTCCAAGAATATGCATTTTCATTTTATGCTTCCAACTAGCAAAATTAGTGCCATCAAAGTAAGGACCTCTACGGTGATAATTTTCCTCGCTAGACGCCATACTCTCCTAGGTTGTGAAACCAAGGCTATGACCACCAAAAGCTATGGAGAACAAGGCAAATAGAGACCAAAGCTCTGATACCACTTGTAGGATCGAAAGTATGTCTAGAGGGGGGTGATTAGACTAATTGACCAATTAAAAACTTAGCCTTTTCCCAATTTTAGTTCTTGGCAGATTTTAGCTATCTTAGAGCAAGTCAAGCAATCATCACACAATTCAAGCAAGCATGCAAAGAGTTTATTGGCGGCGGAAAGTAAAGCATGCAACTTGCAAGAATGTAAAGGGAAGGGTTTGGAGGATTCAAACGCAATTGGAGACACGGATGTTTTCACGTGGTTCGGATAGGTGGTGCTATCCTACATCCACGTTGATGGAGACTTCAACCCACGGAGGGTAACGGTTGCGCGAGTCCACGGAGGGCTCCACCCACGAAGGGTCCACGAAGAAGCAACCTTGTCTATTCCACCATGGCCATCGCCCACGAAGGACTTGCCTCACTAGCGGTAGATCTTCACGAAGTAGGCGATCTCCTTGCCCTTACAAACTCCTTGGTTCAACTCCACAATCTTGTCGGAGGCTCCCAAGTGACACCTAGCCAATCTAGGAGACACCACTCTCCAAGAAGTAACAAATGGTGTGTTGATGATGAACTCCTTGCTCTTGTGCTTCAAATGATAGTCTCCCCAACACTCAACTCTCTCTCATAGGATTTGGATCTGATGGAAAGAAGATTTGAGTGGAAAGCAACTTGAGGAAGGCTAGAGATCAAGATTCATATGGTAGGAATGGAATATCTTGGTCTCAACACATGAGTAGGTGGTTCTTTCTCAGAACATATGAGTAGGAATGGTGTATGTGTTCTGATGGCTCTCACTTCAAATGAAGAGGAGGTGGAGGGGTATTTATAGCCTCCACACAAAATCCAACCGTTACACACAGTTTTCCAATCTCGGTGGGACCGAATCATCAAACTCGGTCGGACCGAAATGGTAAACCTAGTGACCGTTAGGAATTTCGGTGGGACTGAGATGCAACTCGGTAGGACCGATTCGGTTAGGGTTTGGGCATAACGTAATCTCGGTGAGACCGATCGCACAAACTCGGTGAGACCGAGTTCGGCAATTAGCTAACCAGAGAGTTGGTCAGGCAAACTCGGTGGGACCGACTTGCTCTTTCGGTGAGACCGAAAAGTTACAAGAAGGAAACATAGAGTTTACCTTGCATTCTCGGTGGGACCGATTCGCTCATTCGGTGAGACCGAAAAGTTATGAAAGGGAAACAGAGAGTTTGCAAGCCCATCTCGGTGAGACCGAGATCCTTATCGGTAGGACCGAATTGCTAGGGTTTGGCAGTGGCAAATGACAAGTGAAACTCGGTGGCGCCGGATTGACAGAATCGGTATGACCGAGTTTGGCTTAGGGTTTAGGTCATTTGTGGATATGGAAAGTAGCTGAGGATTTTGGAGCATATCATTAAGAACATAAAGCAAGAGGCTCATTAAACAACACCTCATCCCTCCTTGATAGTATTGGCTTTTCCTATGGACTCAATGTGATCTTGGATCACTAAAATGTAAAATGAAGAGTCTTGAACTTTTGAGCTTGAGCCAATTCTTTGTTCTTAGCATTTTGAGGGTTCCACTTTCACATCCATGCCATGCCAATCATTGAGCTTTCCTGAAATAATCATTTTGGAATAGCATTAGCTCAATGAGCTATATGTTGTTATGAATTACCAAAACCACCTAGGGATAGTTGCACTTTCACTAGTTTAGAGCAACTCCAACAGTTCCCTTAAAACTCTTCCCATAAAAGTGGTTTTTTGGTCTTCCGTAAAAGTTAGGGAAAGTTTTTTAAAAATAACTTTTGTCAGTTCCCCTAATCTTCTTCCCCTAAAAGCATTTTTGTTTTATTTTTAATTAAAAAAAGATAATTGCTAGGGCCCGCTAGTTAGTGACACCGGTGGGCTGTGCGATCGCCATCGGCGAGGCCCTAGCGGCGGGCGAGCGCGGCGGCGGCGGCACGGCTGGCAGTGCGCAGTCGCGGGTGCGAGCGATGGAGCGGCCAAGCGGCGGTGTGCGCGGGAAGTGGCATGGGTGCGGCCGCGTGCGCGGGTGAGGCGACGGTGGGCTTGAGTGGTGGCACGGGCGGTGGCATGGGTGTGGTCGCGTGTGCGGGTGAAGCGGCGACACGGGCGATGGCATGGGTGCGGCCATGTGCGCGGGTGAGGCAAGGTGGGCGCGAGCGATGGCGCAGGTGAGGCGACGGCGGCTGCGCGGACGGTGCATGGGTGCGGCCGTGTGCACGGGTGAGGCAGCGAGAGGTGACAGGGGTGTGGCGGTGTGCGCGGGTGGCATCGCGAGCGTGGTAGTTGATGAAATTTCAGCCCACCAAAAAGTTACATCCCGAAAAACCTAAGGAAGAAGAGGCAACTTTTATGGGATTCTCTAAAGATTTATGGGATGGGCCAAAAAATGGCCCGATCAGGTCTACTAAAATGAGCCCAACCCGTAAAAGTTTTACAGGCGGCCCGTAAGCCGCCCTTGGTTCCTCCATATATGTGGGCACGGGGCATTTTAGGGTTCCCGTCCCGCAATCCCCCCACCCACCTCCGCCGCAAAAATCATCCTCTGGCGACAAATCCTGACGATGTTTTGCGATGCATTTGACCACCAGATCTTGTAGGAGATGGCGTCTGTAGGTTCCGGTAATGGAGGTGGCGGGGTGTTCAGCGGCCACGGTGGGTTCGGGTGTCGCGCGGCGGTCTGCGGTCGCGGTGGGTTTGACGGCCACAAGCAGCGACGGCAATGAGGCCGGCAACTTCTCCCTCTGCCCTCCCATGTCAGAGAGGCGCAGGGAGCAAGCGCGCACCCGTAGCGCAGGAGCACCGCGTGTGGGCGACTTTCCGTCGCCTTAGGCGGCTCTTCGATCCATCCATCCAGCGCCTCCGAGCGGCCGAGCGCGCCTGGTGGGAGGCGAAGGAA
Source organism: Triticum monococcum (assembly GCA_034509565.1). Classification (NCBI taxonomy): domain Eukaryota; kingdom Viridiplantae; phylum Streptophyta; class Magnoliopsida; order Poales; family Poaceae; genus Triticum; species Triticum monococcum. Next base: position 582,569,841 of record CM067845.1, read on the forward strand.
GGCCGCTGCTGCAGGAGATGCCGCGCGCGTGCTAGCTCCTGGAGGAGTGCCAACTCGCCTCGACCCTCTCCGGCATGCTCATCTATCACACCCTCCACGTATACGAGCCCTCGCCCCACGACGATGACTCCGGTGATGACAGCGAGGAGTAGATGCTAGTATGAATTATCTAGTCTATGTCGGAACTATCTTACTTGGCACGAACTAGATGTTTCAAATCGAGTGGGAATCCGACGACGTTTAATGGGATCTATTTTGTTGATCCGTCCCCCGTCGTGCAAATTTTATTTACGGGGTAAACGAAATTTGGTACACATTTGCTAGAGATGCTCTTAGATTCTTTCTAAGTAGGTAGTGGAGTTAAATGCACCGGAGGTCCTAAAAGTTTCATCGGGTGTTACTTTAGTCCCAGTTCTTCCAAAATGCACATTTAGGTCCTAATTTTTTTAGTAAATGGTTCATCCGAGGTCCTTTTTCACGAGCACTCGCTGACTTGCCCACGTGGCATGTTAACCCATCCCACGTCGGTAGAGGGCCCAACCGCCTGGCGAGAAAAATACATTGAAGGTCCTAAAAGTTTCTGGTCACTGTCACTTTAGTCCTATTTTTTTTCAAAATGCACATTTAGATCCTAATTCTATAGTAAGTGGTTTACCCGAAATCATTTCTTACACTGCCACAATCACTATGTGATTCGTCCCATAGCTACGTGATTTCCTCTACTCTGCCACGATCACTAGTTGTAGGCCTTGATTTAGTTTGATTTGCACTGTTTCATTAAGTGATAGTGATGCTCTTTAAAGTTACCAGCTGAATCCATCCTTCTTGGCTTCTTGCTCCTCTCCCGCCGCCGCCCCTGCTAGGGTTACAGCGAACGAGATGTCGACGTGGGCGGGACTCGAAGGATTTCTCCGACCGGGAGCTGCGGGTAGAGGTCGTCGGCCGCGACAACGACGCGCCCGGGTCCAACGCCGGAGGCTCACTTCCCCGCCGCAAGCGCCGCCGCGAGGAGGACGAAGGTGGGTGCATAGCCACCCAGCAACCCAGGCCTCCGCGGTTGCGCGCACATCTTAATTAGTCTTCCCATTTGAACAGTGCCTAAAGGTAATCAATTTAGGTTTAGGCCTTTCAGTTAGTAAGTTCCCCACAAACCCAAGATGAATCGATTTCAGATTTAACCCGACGAAGCAATTAACAAATTAGTATATGTTCACAATGCGTCAGCCTTTAGATAAAAGGGACAAGGTGATCAATTATTTCACATCTTTCACAACAAAAATGTACGAGGGGAAATTTGGTTCATCGCCTGCTACATCGAATCTTCCAACTGCTATCTCTCTGACTGTAACATCAAAAGGTCCAAAACAAATACAACAGATTATTGTCCATATGCTATTGCCTTGTTGACTGCATGTCTGCATACTTGGAATATGAAGAAATAGTTTCATGATTATCCCAGCAAGTGTGTTCCACATTTCAGGTCAACACTAGCCTTTAGTTCACCTCTATTATTTCTCATGATCACTTACTGTTTAGTATGAATACATGTGAATTGTGGTACGCAACTGGTATGTCGGTACTGTAGTGGCAATCCGTTGCTCATCTTTGGTTGCCTGTTAATTTCATATAAACATTATGAGTGGTCTGTTTTTTTTTACCTTTGTTACTTGGGTTCAGTATACTCGAATAGAATCCTTGGAGTAACATTTATGATTACTTTAGTATGCTTATTATGCTTGATACAACTCATTGAGTATCTTGGTTTTCATGATGTTTAACATTATCCACATTTCTCAAGGTCAGGGTTGATTAAATGAACTGGCGCACATTGAGAAGACATTTTCAACAGCAAAAAACTTATCTAGTAATTCCGGTATGTGTCTTCTGTTTCTTCTCCCCTAGTTTTGCATGATTCTCTATATTTATCTGACCTTGGTATTTTACAGGTGATGATGGAGAAGATATCGACTCTTCTTGTATTGTGACGAGTCCACCAGTTTTACGAGTCGAGACCATATATATCAGCTCAGCGATTCTTGCTATAAAAAGTAATTTCTTCTTCAAGGTAATTCCGAGATCTTCTGAAATGCATTTGTTCTATAATCAGTTAACTCGTCTTTCTTATAAGCTTCATGCTTCTTAGCTTTTCTCAAATGGCATGAAAGAATCTGGCCAGAGACAGGCAACACTTAGAATTGCTGATTCAGGTAACTCAAGTGTATGGTGTATCTTCTTATAACTGATAGTTCTAGTTTGTTATTGTCATTGTATTTTTTTATTTTTTAAATAAAATTGTTGATTAGTATAGAGAGGCCTATTTCATAGTTTCCTGCCACACTTTTCTACTTTGATATGAATTGTCTCTCGTTACCTTTATAAACTTTTGCTTCAAATGATTACGGGTTTCCCTAATGGATTATTGGAAGTCAATGGTCATACTTAATAATCATGCAGGCAAAAAACAAAAACAAAAAACAGATACCCCTTCTTTTTTGTACCCCTTTACTTAACTGTTACAGTGTTAGATTTTTGAACTGTTTCATTGATCCTTTATGCCTCCTTGCCCTTATTTCTTACTTGGAAAAGAGTATAAGGCTTTCATGGAGCTTTTATATTTTATGTACAGTGGAAAGTTCACATCAACTGAGCCCACTCTGTTGGTTGATACTGATGGCTGCTGACAAATTTGAGGTTGTTTCTTGCATGAAGCTTTGCGGTCAGCAGCTCATAGACCTGCCTATTGTTGGAAATTCGTCCACAGAATCGATCACATCAAATCATAACAAACACACGCGTACAAAAACTTTTATCAAGGGCCCTTGTCGTGCCCTCTTTTCTCTTCATTTATCTTTCTGATTTTCTCACACGGTACAACTTGGTCATAAGGCACACACGTATATATAGGACCAGCCCTAGCTAGCTGACCGACTCAAACTAGACACGACTAACCCAAACCGTATTGGTTTGGAACTACAGATTCCTAAACTGACTCAACCTAACCACGTACGGCAAAGTCTTACACGGACATTGACTCAAGTCCTAACCGGACTCTCCTAATCTAATCATCGGCAAGCTTGATCACAAGCCTAACATGACTCGGTACTACTATTTGGATACACGGCTAGTTACTACTCCTAGCCGGACTCTTTGCTTAACATCACCACATGCAAAGATATGACTAAACCACTTTGCAATCTAAACTTTAAATTTGTTTAAATTAACCTAACAATCACCCCCTAATCCAAACATCCGACTTTTTACTTGACCTGACACGCAGACGACCACACGTTCATCTTGTCACTCTGGCCGCCTACGGTGACGCGACTTATCGAACCGCAACTTCTCTCTTCTTGCAACGATGCACTCCATCCACCATCTTTTTCATGCCGACTTATAAACTGGAACCAACGATTAACCAAACTACCAGCCACGCTGCCACATCTTAGCGTGCCACATGCAGACTAAACGCATAGCCTCATGCAGGAACTCAACTTAACTGGTGCACATCTATCTACACGTTGATCTTCATCTTCTTATCGGTTGCTTGTACACGGGGAGACACATCTCTTCACCCGCCTCATCTTCACTTCGTCTCTTTCTCGTTGGTGCCATAACTTACCAAACGACACCTCCTGTCCAGCGGCAACGCAACTCGCCATATACGTGCAACTCAACTTCACTGTATATGAACTCGCCGGAACTCCTGGATCACGAACGGAAACGCAAGGCACAATTTCATTTTTCCATCCGCTCTCATTCTCAATTCTCCTCCGCCAGTGACGCATCTCAACAGAAGATTCACACACCTGAGCTCTTGGACGCACCGTACAAGAACTCATGTGCACAACTTGACGACAGCTCGCAACTTTGTCGCCTCTTCCTCGCTCCCCCCGAACGACGATCTTAACGAGATCTTCTAGCACCGCACCTCGGCACAACCGCTCCCGTCAACGATCTCCTTCCCCCTCGTCATTGTACCACCCAACGACTATATGGCCCGCCCCGAGGCGCTAGTCGGGTCGCCACCCCGAGGCAAGCGCGGCTTCAAATCGACCTAGCTCTAATACCAATTGTTGGAAATTCGCCCACAGGATCGATCACATCAAATCACAACGAACACGTGCACACAAAAACTTTTGCCAAGGGCCCTTGTCGTGCCCTCTTTTCTCTTCATTTATCTTTCTGATTTTCTCACACGATACAACTTGGTTATAAGGCACACACGTATATATAGGACCAGCCCTAGCTAGCTGGCCAACTCAAACTAGACACGACTAACCCAAACCGTATTGGTTTGGAACTACAGATTCCTAAACTGACTCAACCTAACCACGTACGGCAAAGTCTTACACGGACATTGACTCAAGTCCTAACCGGACTCTCCTAATCTAATCATCGGCAAGCTTGATCACAAGCCTAACATGACTCGGTACTACTATTTGGATACACGGCTAGTTACTACTCCTAGCCGGACTCTTTGCTTAACATCACCACATGCAAAGATATGACTAAACCACTTTGCAATCTAAACTTTAAATTTGTTTGGATTAACCTAACACCTATGACCCCAGAATTGGCAGTGAGGTGCCTAGATCTCCCATGTGCCATTTCAGTTGCAACTGACCTGATAGAGGCAGCCAAGAAATTCCTTGCAAACAGATACAAGAATTTCCTGTCAACAAAGTAAGTAACCCCTGGATTGAGATACTTTTTTTCCTTCTTTCATGCGGACATTGCTGTCATAAAATCATTATCTGCCTCATTTCAGGTTTCAGGATGAACTTATGAGAATCCCTCTCCCTGGGGTGGGATTGTGGCCATCTTATCAAGGAATCACCCTGGTGTTGCATCTGAAGAATCCGTCTATGACTTCGTTCTTAGGTGGGCCCACTTCCAGTACCCAAATTTAGAAAGAAGACACAAGATTTTGAGTTCAAGTTTACTTCCGCTGGTGCCACTAGTGCGTAATATGACCAATGCCATCCTAATTGATCAGCCTTCTTGTATAATGAACTTTACCCGTCAGGATTGATACGCTCGCCACCGTTCTATTGTGCGGGGCATGGTTTCTTCCTCTCGGCGATCTGTAAAATGAACTATTTTTGCCTCTCAATAAAGAAGCTAGATGACAAGGGGCCAGTAAGGGGGACAATAGATTATGAGATTGAGGTAAAGAGGAGACCGTCCCTGGAGTTTCGCTCCTTGTGGAGGCGCACCACCACCAGCACCGATAATAGACAAATTCTTGGATGCAGGATTCCTTGGGCGGAGGTCAGTCCTGATGATAGCCCCTTCTTCGTCGACGACAAACTCCATCTGCGAGTTCATGTGAAGATAACTCCATAGTCATAGCGATGAATGCATTAGCCACTAGGGTGTTGTGCCTCGCTCGAGTCTCTTCCTGTTTCTGCGAGCAAGGAGAAGCCCCTGTTCTTTTTGTTGTGTTTGTGTCGAATATTTTGTACTAGTTGGGTTACGCTTGGACTTGGTGTTGTAGTGTGGGTAGGATACTTGTACTGTCGGAGTCGGACACGTTGTACCCTTGGCCTCTTATATATGAGGAGGCACCCCATGTTGTAACCCATGACGACTAGATAGCGACACGCTCGCAAGGGGGTGCCGGCGGCTTGTGCCGGCGCCCGGGTGGCCGGTGTTGCGGTATCTCGGGGAGGAGCGCCCGTAGTCATTGCCCCGGGGAGTAGGCGAGTTCGCCGAACCTCGTTAACAAATTTCGGTGTCGTGCTCGTGTGATTGCTTGATCCTTGAATGATCTACCATATGCCTCGAATTTATTATAACAAGTGGTATCATGAGCAAGGTTACGATGAGGTCGTTGTATGTTGATATAGAGGATGAAGAAGCAATCGATGCCTAGGCGGTGGTGAGTTGCAGCAGCAGGCCGTGATCGGCGACTCGGCGAGATGTGGCGGTGTGTTGCACACGGACAGACAGGCAGCAGGTCAGGACGCTGGCCGCGAAGCGCAAGGCGCGTGGCGTGTGCTGCGTCCCAGGAGGAGAAGCCGTACGAGTACGAGTGCAGGCAGGCAAGTCACAGGCCAAGCGGCCGCTGGTGAGCGTGTACGCGTGCGTACGGAGGCGCGCAAGACCAGGGCCGTATACAGCTAGGTACCGATCGAGATTTGTTTGGAAACAAAACTGGACCGAGTCCGGAAGGAAGTCCTCGTGTTCTACATGGACGCTAGTGCGCTATTATAAATAGCGAGGGCTGGGTCATAGTACGAGACAACGACGAGGCAACAGATCAGATCGGCCAGAAACAAATCCATTGATGCATAGCAGTACATCGGAAAGCACAGGCTAGGTAAAGCAATAAGCCAGCGTTGGAGTTGTGCAAGGAGCACTTTCACGTGAATACCAACTGGTTCGTTTGCTAGTAGTACGCGGAGTTCGTGTACTTGGGGATCACGCGAAGACTGCTTGGTTATTTTTCACGGAGTCAGCCGTACAAAGAATCATGGCACCAACGGGTACCAGGTTTAAGGTGGAGAAGTTCAACGGAACTGGAAGCTTTGGATTATGGCAGACAAGGGTGAAAGATTTGTTGGCACAACAGGGATGCTTGAAGGCGTTGTTGCAGGAAGCCAAGCCAGCTAAGATGGAGGCGGATGACTGGGAAGAGTTACAGTTGAAAGCAGCCGGGACTATACGGTTGTGTCTGTCGGACCAGGTTATTTATCATGTGATGGATGAGAATTCGCCGAAGAAGATCTGGGAGAAGCTGGAAAGTCAGTTTATGTCCAAGACTGTGACGACCAAGGTGTATCTGAAGCAAAAGTTGTATGGGATGAGGATGCAGGAGGGGTCAGATCTTGTGGAGTATATGAACGCCTTTAATCAAGTCGTGACGGATCTAGCACGCTTGGGTGCGACGGTTGACGACGAGGATAGGGCAATTCTGCTTCTTTGTTCGTTGCCATCATCCTATGACCATTTGATCACTACTTTGACGCACGACAAGGAGACCGTCAAGAATGAGGATATTACTGCGGCATTGCTATCTTATGATATAAGAAAGAAGAACGCGGTGGAAGTCTCTCATGGTGAAGGTTTGCTAGTCAAGGGTGAGCAGTGGCGGAAGGGATATGAGGCTGGGAAGAATAAGAAAAAGAAAAAGAATATACAGTGTCACAAGTGTAAGCAGTGGGGACATATGAGAAAGGACTGTCCAGAACTCAATGGTGGGGCCAGTGCTAATAAGGCAACTCATGGTGATGACTCAGACAGCAGTAGTGATGTTCTCATAGTATCAGACATGCGGTCAACCAAAAGTGAAGCGTGGATGTTGGATTCAGCTTGCTCTTTTCATGCGACACCGAACAGGGAGTGGTTCTCTTCGTACAAGTCTGGTGAGTTTGGTTTAGCCTATGTGGGCGATGACACGGGTTATCGTGTTGCTGGAGTAGGTGACGTCAAAATCAAGATGTTTGACGAAGTTGAGCGGATGCTTCGGGGAGTCAGGCATGTGCCAGGGCTAAGGAGGAATCTAATTTCGCTTGGAGTTCTTCATGATGGTGGTATGGTATTCCGTTGTGATCGGGATAAGAAGACCATGAGAATCATGGAAGATGAGGTGACCGTGATGATTGGAGCGAGGACGGCTTCACATCTTTACAAGTTGCAAGGGAGCACTATTGCAGGTGGAGTCACGGAGACTGGAGTTGTGGGAGTAGCAGCGGGGTCTCACGGCGGCGGCGGGTCTGGGGCAGACTCGTCGAGTAGCTCTCGGTAAGCTACGAAGAAGACAACACAAGTCCGGAGTACATGGAAGTTTAACGCATGGACAAATTCAAGGTGGCGGAGAATATTCACCAAGGTGGAGTTTGTTGTGTTTGTGTCGAATATTTTGTACTAGTTGGGTTACGCTTGGACTTGGTGTTGTAGTGTGGGTAGGATACTTGTAGTGTCAGAGTCGGACACGTTGTACCCTTGGCCTCTTATATATGAGGAGGCACCCCACGTTGTAACCCATGACGACTAGATAGCGACACACTCGCAAGGGGGTGCCGGCGGCTTGTGCCGGCGCCCGGGTGACCGGTGTTGCGGTATCTCGGGGAGGAGCGCCCGTAGTCATTGCCCCGGGGAGTAGGTGCGTTCGCCGAACCTCGTTAACAAATTTCGGTGTCGTGCTCGTGTGATTGCTTGATCCTTGAATAATCTGTCATATGCCTCGAATTTATTATAACACTTTTAACATATGAAAAAACCTGAACAGTCAATGTGTACTTTGCTCTAAGTTGGCTGGCATATATTGCCGAATGCTGATGACCTCTTCCGATGAACTTGCAACATTATGTGATCATCTGTTCATGGTTATCTTTGGACATTTTTTAGTTCATACTCCATGGCAGTTGATAAATTTCCTAACAATGTGTGCCTCCAGGAAAGAATGCTGCTGTGTACATAATGTGAAATAGACGGAGAGGATAACAGGTCCCGTGGAGCTCGAGCTACAAAGGAACTTTAGTGCAGTTTTTTGTAGCTCGAGCTCCAGGGTACCCTCTATCGTGGTCGTTCAATATGGCATCCGGTGCATAGAGATATGTGCATAGTGTTGAAAAGCTGCAGATGTGTCAGGGCAATTAGCGCTTAATTCTCATGCACGTGAACACCACTGCCTCTCTCTCTCCTACACCGATGTGAAATTCTGACAGCACCTCTCTCATACACAATATTCTAACATGAATTGAAATCTGCATGCATACAGGACACACCAGAGGGCAGCGATGCATGTGAGATGACAGAAGCGGGGTTCTTGTCAGCTTGTCATATTCTTTCTATACTGTTGTTATCTTATCTCGTTTCCTTTTTTTTAGTGGAGAGAAAGGAGGAATGGCAAGAGAGAGAAGTGACAGAAAATAATTGTTCTCATCACGCTCTCTCTCTCGTACTGTCTCATCGCACTCTCTTAAACAGTAGAGGAGGCAGGACATGAGGACCTGCAGAGGCGTGCTTTCCCTCAAACAGTATAATTTCAGATTATTTGTACGCAAAGCTATGTGGCCTAACGTAATTTAGTCTACTAGAGCTACATATGGTTCACAGAAGATCCCACTTCAAACCCTTTTTGACTTTTCTATCTTTCCTTGTGCCAGTAGCCACCTTCGTCACATGCATGTACAGTGCGCTGCCCCCCGCAGGTCCAAACAAGCTCCTGTCTCCTGATCGCTGCATGCAAAGGTTACAGTGCTAATGATGCTTCAGACGCACATATCTTAATGTGAAATAGACGGAGAGGATAACAGGTCCCGTGGAGCTCGAGCTACAAAGGAACTTTACCATTGTTCAATGTTGACGGGTCTGTGGCTTGCAATGTGTGCTCCCTGGAAACAGGAACTTTCACAACATATGCCTGCAGGACGAAAATGCATTTCAGCCGTATTTCAGAGTTCACCTTGGAAGAAACTCTCAGCCATGGGCGTGGTGTGTGATTCACTATAAAGAAGGGCAATAAACCGGTTCTTCAAAAAACATAAGGATGCTGGATACTGCTTGTTCATCACACTGAAGTGCAATGTGTAACCTAACTTTCCTTCCCTGCAGTTTCGTACATTAACAGTGCTCTAACACAACGACTTATCAACAATGATTTATATACATTAATTCATAATCGCGAACTAACTTGTGGTTGGATGGTGATATCCTCAGTCCACCAGGGTTTAAGTCTTGATGCTCGCATTTATCCGGCCGGCTTTGTCTCTCCGAGATGTTCATAAAGATAAGATGTGCGTGTGTGCCTTTATAAGGATGGGTGTATGCATGTATATATGAGCGCTTGTTCAAAAAATCCATAATCTATAATAACCTGTGACTGTGAACAGTATCATGTCTCTCAATTGCCTTCCTACTTTTAAACAAAGGAGGGCATTGTACCTCCCTAACTTGCTTCCTTACATTCAGAAGAAGATCCGCTTCCATTAAGGATATCTCTGAGGGCATCTATTTCAGTCCCAAATGTCTGGATAGTCCAGTCCAAACACATTTTTACCCATTCAAAGAGGACCACATATTCGGCTGGACTGTTTGGATTGTCCGGCCCCAAATAGAGAGGTGGAGTAGGGGAGTCCGTTCGTCCGTCACGTCGGATCCGACAGCCCAGACCCACCCAAAACACTACCCGAACACCTTTGTTTGCTACTCCCCCTTTCTTCATGGGCCCGACCCTGACCTCGGTGCCAAATCTACCTCAGACACCACAAACCACCTCCACTGCCTGCCGCCGATGCAATGGATCTCACCCAACCGCCGGACCTGACCTTACGCAACATCTTTGAGGTGTCACCGCGCCCGCGCCCACAGCAGCCGCCGAGCCGAATACGGGGAGCGTCAAATGCCAAGAGCCGCACAGAGAGTGAAGACGTGGGTGTCCAGCGTGGTTGCGCGTGTGCGAGCTCCTCTCACCCGCTATGCCGCCATGTCAATGGAGTTCTAAGTGCTCTAACACAATGATTTATATACATTAATCGACAATCTATAGTAATATGTGAATAGTGTCATATATCTAATTTGCCTTCCCTATTTTAAGCAAGGAGGGCATTGTACCTCCCTAACTTGCCTCTTGTAAGTCAAAAGATCCACTTTTGTTAAGGATATCTCCAAGGAGGGCACCCATTCTGCTCCTAAATGTCTGGATAGTCCGGTCCGGGCACATTTTAAGCCATTGAACGCAAACAACATATTAGGCTAGACTTTCTGGATTGTCCGGCCTCAAATCGCAGGGTGTAGTGGGGGAGTTTACACGTCCGCCACGTCGGCTTTGACAGCATGGACCCACCCCAAAACACTACTTGTACCCCATTGTTTGCTACACCACCTCTCTTCCCGCGCCCGACCTTGCGGCCAAATCCACATTGGACGCTGCAACACCACATATGTTCCCAACCGCTGCCGTAATGGATCTCGCCAGACCAATGGACCCGACCCTACCCAGCATCTTTGATGTGCCGCCGAGCCAAATACGAGGAGCGTCAAATACCAAGAGCGGACCACGAGAGGCGCGGGTGGCCGGTGTGGTGTCGTGAGTGCGAGCTCCTCTCGCCCGATATGTCGTCATGCCGATTGCGCTTGTACATGCAAGGAGAGACATATTCTACCTCAGTTGAACCTCTCAATAAAAGAACACATATGGGAGCCCTAACCCCAAAACCACCATGGACTCCCCCTAGCGTCTCTCCTCACTGTCGCTGTCACCGGTCGTCGTCCTGGTGGTAGCGGCGCACCCTGCTTCCAAACGTATGTAGGCACTCCAAGTGTGTCTCACGCATGAGATTCACCTGGTGGAAGTTCGGCTTTGATTGTGCAGGCGGACGCGATCCGCACGGGTGCATGCAGTGGGACGCTGGTGGGGAAGCAACCATAGGTGGGGCACCGACCGGTGGCACGTGGCAAGTGATTGAGCTAGACACCCAAGTGTTCGTACAATAACAAACTTTTTGTGTGTCATGTATTCACAAACATGTACTTCTCTCTAACCTAAAATCAAAAGCAAAATTCAGTAAAGGATTTTTCTTGGACCTTACCAAAATATACAAAATTTCAAAGGTTTGGAAAATACACCCTTCATAAAGATATATATAAGAGCATTTAGATCTAAACGCTCTTATATTTCTTTATGGAGGGTGTATTTTCCAAATCTTTGAAATTATTGAATTTGATCTGTTGAAATTCACTTAATTTTTTAATTTGATTTGAGTTGGACCCAAAATTTTGAGCATCAAGATATTTTGGTACCCACCAAAAGTTCAGAAACTTGGTCAAAAATTCGTTTCAAAAACTTGGTCTTTGGTGTGCAAGACCAACCCTACACAGAAGAGATAATTCCTTTTTTTTGCAGGGAGGAAGAGAGAATTCTTATTTGGCCCCTTATTTAATGTGCTTCCATAGTGGGCACAAACAAGACTTTCTTGCCTATTTGACACTACGTCCAAAATTTGTTCCCTATGTTGACATCTCCATCCATTTTGGACACTAACACTGTTAAGTGTGAAATGAAAGATTTTGCCCGTGGTGCTGTGTCGTGCTAAAAAAGACTAGTATTTGATACTCCCTCCGTTTCGAAATATAAGATGTTCTAACTTTTTGTTTTGAATCAGATGTGTATAGACGTGCTTTAATGTGTTTATTCAATTATTTCAGTCCATTTGTAGTCTATATTAAGATATCTAAAACATCTTATAATAGAACAGATGGAGTAAAATGTTATATTTATGTGTGCTGCTAAATTTATTTTATTTTATATTCTGTGTGCTGCTAATTAAACCAGACATTTCGTCATTGATTTTATAAAATGTGGACTGGTTTAAATTTATTTTATTTTATATTCTGTGTGCTGCTAATTAATCCACATAATCTGCATTTTATATTCTGTGTGCTGCTAAATTTATTTTATTTTATATTCTGCGTGCTGCTAACTTTCGTCATATCTCCTCCTGGAAGTAATCCATCGCCAAAGAACACGTGAGCACCACACACGATTGTAATCACAATTGTACCTCCTATGTGCGCGACTAATTGTCATACTCCCTTCATTTCAATGAACAGAGACATGCATGTATTTTAAGTTTAAATTTGATCATCAATTTAATTTATTATATGTGGATTATATGTGACGAAAGTTTATCATTGATTTGTATTTGAAAGAAGTTTTCAGTGGTATGATTTAGGGTCACATAACTTATAACTAATTTGAAGTCAAAATTGAAATTTAAAAGGCATGCACGCCTTATTCATTGGAATGTACTAGTGTAAAAAACGCTCTTATATTATGGAACGAATGGAGTAGGTAGCAGCCATGGTGTTAGACATCTGCAGTCGTGGCGCCTCCGAGTCCGAATGTGAGCTCCGCGCAATCTGACGTGTGGTAAATGTCATCTGATTTTCTAAGCTACCGGAGGCGACAAGCACTGTCCTCTTCGACCATTGCGAAGGATTCCTGCTGATGGCGAGTTACTTGTTCCCAACGGTGGCGGTGCTCAAACGACATGATTGCTTTCTTTACTTAGATATAAATTGGTGTCATTTCCACATAAAATCAGGACTTCATTGGTCGCTCCTTGTAACTATGTAATGTACTATTTTTCATCAATTTAGAAACTCTTAGGCCCGTGGGCCTTTCCCCCTAAAAATATCTTTTGGTGTACTCTGAAACATGGGTCCGGTCCAGGGCATGCCTCTACCTCGCTCGACACTAGTTTGATGCTAGCCTCGCCTGAAGCGAGCGCTATACTAGGCCAGCCCAGGCGCGTGGGAGGCCACTGCCTTGTCTTTTTTTCTACTCATTTTCAATTTTTTGTTTTTTTACTTTTCTTTATACTTCCAAATATTCTAAACATATATTACAAAATATATATTACGTATATTTTTGAAAAATGTTAATCATGCATTTGGAAAAATGTTAAATGTGTATAGAAAAAGGGTTCCATTGTATACAAAAAAATGTACAACATGTATGGAAAAAAGTAGACATAAAAATAAGTTTTAAAATCTGTTAATATTTATTTGGAAAACTTTAAATATGTATATGAGAAATGTTCCTGATGTAAACCAAAAATGTAGAACATGAATTAAAAAATGTTCCTGATTTGTGCCAAAAATATTGATTGTATATCGAATAAAATGTTGATATATATTTCAATAAATGTTAAACATGTATAAAAATTGATCCTAATGTATACCAAAAATGTTCAATGTGTATGAAAAAAGTAGTTATGAAACACACAAAAATTGAATAAGTGTTAGTCATCTATTTCAAGATCGTTAAACGTGTACACAAAAATATTACTGATGTATACAAAAATGTAGAATATGTATTAATAAATTGACTATCAAAACATAAATTTTAAAAAGTGTTGATCGTGTATAGAAATATGCTAATATATATTTCAAAAATGTTAAACATGCCTGAATAAATGTTCCTAATATATACCGAAAATGTACAATGTTTATTTTTAATGTTAATCATGTATTTGAAAAATGTTAAACATCCATAAAAAATGTTTTTCTGATGTATACATAAAATGTAAAAATTTGTATAAAAAATGTAGACATGTGTTGAAGACAAAAAAAAGTGGTGAAAACCAAAGAAATGGAAGAAAGAAAGAAAACACCTTAGAAACAAAGAAAAAAAACCCGAAGAAAGCCATGAAACCCCATGAGGAAACCAAGGAAAACAGAACAAACCAAAGAAAAATAAAAAATGATGAAAACTAATAAAGAAAGAAAACAATGAAAATGTATAAAATAGGAAAGAAAAGTAAAAAAACCAACAAAAATGAAGAAAGGAACAAAAGAATACCGAAGATAAAGAAGAAGAAAAGAAAAAAAATCAATAAAAAGGAAATGGTGAAAATATTAAGAAAATAACGAAGAAAACTGTGAAGACAGAAAGAACACAAAAAGAAAAAATAGAAGAAAAAAGAAAAAAAATAGAAGAAAACCGGAGCAGAACCGACGAACCAAAGGGATTGAGTGAAGAGAAGCTAGCGACAAAAAAAGGAAAATGGGCCGGCCCAGAAATAACTGGAAGAGGGAAACCCTCACGCGAGAGCTGCTTCCATCTCGTTTGAAGCGAGATATAGCTCTCGTGTCCAATCCATGAGTAAATATGTCTCAAAAAAAAGTCCATGAGTAAATAGTTTTAGCCACATAGTATGCAGAAGCAAAATGGTCTTTCATGTCACACTTAATATTGTTAGTGGCCAAAGTGGATTGGATGTCACATAGGGAATAAGTTTTACACATTGTGTCAAATAAGGAAGAAATTTTCATTTGGGCCAAAAAGGAAGCACATTTTAAGAAAAGGTCAAATAAGGAATTTTGTCTATACGGAATTCCACCCTACACCCCTCCTTGGTATTTGAGTCGCCTCTCCCTTCTCTCTCCGCCGCCGGGCCAGCTATCTAGGGTTACGCCCACCAGTGCTCCTAGAGGGCAGAGGTAGTGGAGGCGGCGGCGCGCGCGCATGGCCGAAGGTGAGGCACCAACCGGGGTGGTGACAGGGCCAGGGGAAGAGAAGACGGAGGCGGAGGTCGATGCGGGCTTCGAGTTCGCCTTCAATAACAAGGCCTTCTCCGACAGGGTCTTGCGAATAGAGGTCGTCGGCACTAGCCGCAAGCGCCACCGCTATAAGGCTAAAGGTGCGTACATACCAACACAGTAGTGCCGTACAACCCCATTAGTGTATCACTAGTAGATTATTGGTACCACACTACTCTAAGCACCCGATCTAGGCATGGATGTGTATGTATTTTCACCTGTCTGCATCAAAGTTATCGATCATATTATTATGTGCCTTTCTTTTGCTATCCAATTTCTCCCTCATGTATGTAAATTTATCTTCTTTCATGTGATTATGACCTGGATTTGTGGTGAATTTTCCAACTTATATGAGCAAGGAGGTGCCATGTTATTCTAAATGCAAGGGGGGTCTTTAAATACAAGGAGTGCAATTATAACAAATTCTAATAGAATCCTTGGGGTAACATTTATGATTGCTATTATGCTTGATGAATCTCAATAAGTGTCCAATTTTTCTGATATATTTTTTTCATGTGTATCTAAAGGTGATCAAATGAATCTGCACACATAGTGAACATGATGTTCCAGACAATTTTAACAACAAAATCTTGTCTCGTAACTACGTTATGTGCCGTCTTCTATTTTGGTATGTTTCTCTATATTTTTCTGAACTTGGCATTTTGCAGATAATGATGGAGAAGGTATTGACTCTTCTGGTGTTGTGTTGGGTACGTCAGTTTTACGAGTCAAAACCATACATGTCAGTTCGGTGATCCTCGCTGCAAGAAGTTCTTTCTTTTTGAAGGTAATTCTAATGATCTTCTGAAATACATTTGGTTTATAATCAGTTGACTTATTTTCTGATAAGCTTCATGCTTCTTAGCTTTTCTCAAATGGCGCGAAAAAATCTGGTCAAAGACAGTCAAAAATTAGAATTGCTGATTCAGGTAACTCATGTGTACGGTATACTCTTCCTCATCTTATTATAACTGATGATTCTAGTATGCTGTTGTGATTGCATTATTTACTCATGTTTTTTAATTCAAGCAATGTGATTATTGTATAGAGGCCTGTTTTAGAGTTTCCTGCCCCATTTTTCTACTTTGGTAATGAACTAGCTATTCTCGTTTCCTCTACAGACTTTGCCTACCAAATGTACATTTTCTCGGGCTTTACAAGTTTACTCAATTGACTATTGGAAGTCAATGGTCATACTTAAATAGCTATCCCTTTTATTTTACACTCCCTCCATTCCGCAATATATAGTGCATATAGAATTTTTTTCAAAAGCAAAACCTTGTAGACTTTGACCATATAAATTGATGGAAATGTCATCACAAAAAATATCAAATAGATGCAATATAAATTGTGCCTCATGACGTATATAATGATATTTATGTGGTATTTGGTCAAAGTTCATGTGGGGGGGGGGGGGGGGGGATCTAATTGTTACTCGCTGAGATTTATTAGAATGTTCCATCAATCTTTATGGCTCCTTGCTTTCATTTTTACTTGGAACAGAGGAAAATGCCTTTATGGAGCTTTTACGCTTTATGTACAATGGAAAGTTGAGACCAACAACCGAGTCCAGTCTTCTGGTTGATATCTTGATGGCTGCTGACAAATTTGATGTCGTTTCATGCATCAAGCTTTGCACTCAGCGGCTCATAGGCCAGCCTATGACCCTTGAATCTGCAGTGAGGTGCGTAGATCTCCCATGTTCCATTTCAATGGCAGCTGACCTATCAGAGGCAGCCAAGAAATTCCTTTCTGAAAGATACGAGAAATTCCTGTTAACAAAGTAAGTAACCCCATCGGATTGAGATACACTTTTCTTTTCTTGCTTTAGTAGTGCACTTGTGGATATTGTTGTCACAAAATCATTATATGAAGGCATTACATGGTTTTGTTGCATTTCAGGTTCCAAGATGAATTGATGACGATTCCTCTCACTGGGATTGTAGCCATCTTATCAAGGAATCACCCTGGGGTTGCATCTGAAGAATCCGTCTATGACTTCGTGCTCAGGTGGGCCCATTTGCAGTACCCAAATTCAGAAGAAAGACACAAGATTTTGAGCTCAAGTTTACTTCCACTGGTGACCCTAGGGCGTATCATGACCAATGCCATCCTAACTGACCAGTCGTCTTGCGTAATTAACTTCAGTATAAAGCGTGAGCACTGCCGCGGGCTCTTCCCATCAAGATCAATACGCTCGCCACCATTCTATTGTGCAGGGCATGGTTTCTTCCTCTCAGCGCTCGCTAAAACTGAGCCATTCAACTTTTTTGGTCTCTTAATAAAGAAGCTAGAAGGCAATGGCCCACTAAGTGGGTCAATAGATTATGAGATGGAGGTAACGGCAAGGCGGTCGTCGGAGTTTGCCTCCATATCGAGGCGCACCACCACCACCGACATTAGACAAGCTTTTGGATGCAGGATTCCTTGGTCGGAGATCAGTGCTGATGATAGCCCCTTCTTTGTCGACGACAATCTCCATCTGCGAGTTCGCATCAAGATAACGCCGCAGCCATAGTGATGTATGCATTTGCTCTGCTCTCTTTTGGTGACCGGAAATGTAGCAATGTAGCATGTGAACATCTACAGTTGGATGATGAAGGTTTCATTGTGTCGTGGACTCTTATTACCAGACGCATAACTGTCAAACGCGCGCGCGTGTGTTTTGATGTCTGACGAAGTCGCTGAACGGTTAACGTGCACTTTGTCGTGAGTCGGATTATGTGATCATCTGTTCATGGTTATGTTTGGACATTATTTTTGTACATGTCAGTTGATAAACTTATTACCGAGCCACTTTTTGTTTTCGTGAGCGAGAAGAAGCCCATGTTCTTTTGACAGAGTCACTTGCTAGCATTTGCTCTGCTCTTTTTTGATGACTGGAAATGTAGCAGTGTGAACATCCAGAGCCTGATGTTGGAGGTTTCATAGCGTCACCTATTCTTACTAGCGAAGCCGCTGAACAGTTAGTGTGCACTTTGTCGGTAAGTTGGCTGATATATGTCGCTGATGACTATTTGATTCGATGGACTTATGATCCTTAGAATGAATATTTTGTGATCATCTGTTCATGGTTATCTTTGGTCATTTTTCAGTTCATACTCCATGGCAGTTGATAAATTTCTTAACAATGTGTGCCCTCAGGGCAAAATTCTGCTGTATAGTTCAATGTTGTTGCTTGCAATGTGTGCTCCCTGGAAACAGGAACTTCCACAACACACGCCTTCAGAGTGAAACGCTCATGTATAAGTTGCAGCTTGAGCCTCTAATCTACATGCTTGTCGTGGCGCCATGCCCCTCTAATCTACACAACCAAGTTTCGATTAGTGGTAAGTTCTACATGAAAAAGATGCACATTGATGCTGCGGTTCCATTCAGGCGATCGGTTCGTAGTTTCGTCGGCCGTAAGTTCTTAATCTCGTGTTCCTGTTTGGAGCTATTCTGGACGAATTTTGTCAGATTCATCGCGCACGATCGATCATTTAAAATTTCCTTTGACCAGCATCCTAATATCGCAGTTTCTAACAACATTTGTGTTGTAAGTTTTTGATTTCGACGATCGTAACTTCATCTCTCTTTGAACAGCAGTCTACTGCACTCACGCCGTCATGTCCTGAGAGCCCTCCTATTCGCCCCTCTTTGACACCGAAGACTTTCCCCTTGATCCCCTTGCCCGCGTGCTACTACACTAGAGTCGTTTCTGGCGTCGCTCATCTCGGCCTACTCTCTGTCGTTCTCCTACTACACGGACGCTGCAATGGCGCGCACACTGCATTCTTGTGTCCTCTGCCTCCGTGCACACTGCACTTCGCCGCGCCGCCGACGGGGTCGATCATCTTCGCCTCCTCTCTCTCGTCCTACTACACTGGAGTCGTTTTCGGCGTCGATCATCTCGGCCTCCTCTCTCGTCCACTGCACTGACGATAGCATAGCGTGAGCACTGCATTATCCTCCTCTGTTCAACGAGCACCGCAACTAGTTCGTCGACGGTGTCGCTCGCCGTGCCGCCAATGGGGTCGCTCGTTCACGACTCCTTGCTTGTCATGTCGGACACGGCGCCACGGCCACTATCCGCCGTAGTCGCCATTGTCCGGCGCACACTGCACTTCTTCTTCCCTTCCCTCTGCTAGCTCTTAACCCTGTCTGCTAAGTGAAGTGCTAGCTCTTAATCATACCTCATGCGTGCAACCAAACACCGAGTTCATGTGCCGCTTGAGCCAATGCAGGCAACCAAACAAAGTGCACTTGCGTATTACGTAATGCAAAGACCCTAGATGCAGGTAACCAAACAACTCGCAGATGTCACATATGAGGTTGTTTTTCCGGAACCAGACTGGGTTGAGATGTGTATGCAACGCAATTACTATTCACTACGGCAACCAAACACGCCCTAAGTGATCACTACTTCACATCAAAAGCTTAAGAGGATCAAATTCATACAAGCGCATTTCCCAACTTCCAAATAGGGCGGAAATGAATCATCGACCTGAAAAATCTGGCAGAAAAAAACCAATATTGACAATTTTGTATCTATGTCAAAGTTCCATGGAATGATCAGTAAATATATACTATATACGATGCTCTCTAATTTTAAAGGCCTTGCAATCAATCAATTGAGACCTTCAATTTAAAATTAGGTCATCCAGTTTTGAGCGGATCAACGATTTCTCAAGGAGCTTCATCATTTAATTCTTTTAATACATCTTTAATTTGGAATTGGATCATCCAATTTTGATCGGGTCAACGATTTATTTCTCAAGGAGCTCTCTTATTCAATTCTTTTAGTACACTATGCTCCATAATTTTTAAGATCTTCAATTTAAAACTAAGTCATCCGATTTTGACTGGGTCAACAATTTATCAAGGAGGTCCCTCATTCTTTTAATACACTATTTCTCTTATTTCTCAAGAATTGATGCATTGATGCAAGACTTTGACCTTTAATATGTCTATAAGATTAATATAAATGATATCCTCGTATTTATTTTGCAAAACAATTTTTTTATTTGTCTTTACACTAATTTTATAGACATAGAGTAAGTGAGAATCATTGTGCCTTTGTATTTATTTTGGAAACAAAAGCCCTTTCTTTCCCGCCTCGGTATTCGAGTTTGGGAGAGGAGTGAGCGCGCGCCCGCGGTCAAAGTGTTTCGCCACTGGCACACGGCGAGGTCACATCATCCATCAATGGCGTGGCGTCCGACCTCCCCTCCCCTCTCTCTCTCTCTCTTATTAGTGGAGCACCTCTCTGTCCCAAGGTCCACAACAGCGCCCCCGACCTTACCCACTGCCTCTCTCTCTCCATTTTACCTTCTCCCTCCGCCGCCAGCTAGGGTTACGGCCGCCGGGTGGCGCAGCTCAACAATACCTCTCACAGCGCCGGTGGGTGGCGGCGACGCACGCGCGCGCGCGCATGGCCGGAGGCGACGCGTCGACTGGGGGCGCGGGGCCAGGGCCAGAGGTGTACGCGGGCTTCGAGTTCGCCTTCGACAATGAGGCCTTCTCCGACAGGGAGCTGCGTATAGTGGTCGTCGGCGCCGACGACGCCGCCAGCCGCAAGCGCCGGCGCGAGGAGGCCAAAGGTGCGTACTTACAGAGGCATAAGTACCATTACCCATTAAGTGGATTCTAGGTGTCACGCTAAACTAACTGCCGGATCTACGTGCGTATATCCGGATTCGATACTGTATAAGTGTATATAGAAAGTATCTTTTTTAAGCTTTAGATTTCAAGGTGTTGAGATTCTCGGACATGGTAATATTTTCAGAACAACATCTCAGAATAGAATAAAATTCAGAACACCAGTTACCAAAGAGTATATGTTGTCTGTACCTCCAATTCAAATGCAGCAATTTTGTAGTCACATATAACATACTCCCTCCGTCCCATGAATAAGATGTTATTAGATGTAATAACTTCTTACATTGTGGGACGGAGGGAGTATTTGATTATTTGGATGTAGCAGTGGCGGACAAACTACGTTATACCATTCAAGTTGAGAATTGCCATTGGACAACTAAACGGATTTGGAATGATTTGTATGTTTATAGGTCTGCAGGCTCGGGAGATTTGTACTTGTTAACGGTAGTTATGTGTGATTCTTGTACCTTGATGCTTCAGACCTTAGTTTACAGGAACAAGCTGATCAATTATTTCACATCTTTCACATGAAAAATGATTTTTTCTTCAGAATCTGCAATTGATATATCCCCCAGTGTAGGACCCAAAGGTCCAAAACAAGTCCAGGAACAGATTTATTTATCAAAAGCGTTATTTCTGGAATGTATACTTGGATATGAAATTATGAATGAGCAAGTGTCATCCTTCATGTATTTTGTGAACATTAGTCCTTGAGTTGTTTTGTATCAGCGTCATCCTTCATGATTCAGGAGCCCCCTGTTCCACATTTTTTGAGGTCAACATTACTTCGTGTTTTGTCTGTGGTTCATTGTTGAAACATTTAAGGTTTATATTACCTTGTCTCATGATCACTTGCTTTAAGGGGTATACAAACATATGTTGACAGTCCGTTCAACTAGGCAGTACTTGGGTTCTTGTGTTTCTTCGTAGGAGCAACATAAAATTACAACCCAAAACTTTTTCTAAGTAATTCTTCTTCATGCGGCAGGACTGTAGTCACATATTCAAGTTGGGAATTGGCACTGGACAGCTAAGAATATTTGGAATAATTTGTATGTGATAGGTCTGTATGCTGGTGTAATAGCAATCAACCTTTGATCGAAGGAACAAGCTGATCAATTATTTCGCATCTTTTGCATGAAAAATGATATTTGCCTGATTGCTACATTGAATCTGCTATGTTTATATCTCTGAATATAGCACCCAAAGGTTAGAAGAACAGATTTATCACAAGTGTTATTTCTGGAATATGTGAACTTGGATATGAATAAGCAAGTGTCATCCTTCATATGTCTACTGAACATTAGTTTGTGAGTTGTTTTGTATGAGCAAGTGTCATCCTTAATGGTTAAGGAGCTCCCTGTTCCACATTTGAAGTAAACATTAGTTCATGTTTTGTCTTTGGTTCACCTCAGTTTCCTTTGTTTTTGCATTGAAACATTAAAGGTCATAAATTAGCTTCCTGATAATCACTTTCTTCTAAGTAGTACAAACATATATTGACTGTGGTACACACTAGTGGTGTGTTGATACAGTAATTGCACAGTCTGTTGATAAACTAGGTAGTACTTGATTGCTTGTTTCTTCATACGAGCAACATACTATTTACAACCCAATCCTGGCAAGATACAATTCTACTGCTTCTTGTTGCTTCAGAGGTATGAAATACATATTAATTAGATAAAAGAAGATAACAATACGAGACTTAGTCTGGTATTATCGCACACATGCTTGATGCAGCTCAATGGGTATCCAGTTTTTCATATGTTTAAGATTTTGCCATGTTTCTAAAAGTTGATTTAATAAATGTGCGCACATAGGGAGAGTGACTGTATGAGGTTCCAGTTTTAACAAAAAAAACATGTCTAGTAATTCTGTTATGTGCCTTTTTCTTACCTAGATTTGCATGTTTCTCTATATTTATTGGACCATAGTATTTTGCAGGTGCTGGTGGAGAAGATATCGACTCTTATACTGTGACGAGTACACCAGTTTTACGAGTTGAAACTATACATGTCTGCTCGGCGATTCTTGCTGCAAAAAGTATTTTCTTTCGCAAGGTAGTTCTGACGATCTTCTGAAATTCATTTGTTCTATAATCAGTTGCCTCATCTTTCTGATAAGCTTCATGATTGTTAGCTTTTCTCAAATGGCATGAAGGAATTTGGCCACAGACAGGCAACAGTTACAATTGCTGAATCAGGTAACCAGTGTACAGTTTGCTCTCCTTCGTCTTCTTATAACTGATGATTCTAGTTGGTTATTGTGATTGCGTGTTTTTGTATTATTATTATTATCATTGTAGAGAGGCCTTTTTTGGAGTTTCCTGCCACACTTTTCTACTTTGATATCATGATCTTGATTGGCTCTCATTAGTCATTACCCTTACAAACTGTTGCCCCAAATGGATATTTTCTCACGCATTACATGTTTCCCCATTTGATTATTGGAAGTCTATTGTCATACTTAAATAATCATGTATGCATAAAACAGTAGCTATCCCTCTTCTTTTGTACTCCTCCATTTAATGTCACTGTTTGAGAATTCGTTGAACTGTTTCATCAATCCTTATGCCTCCTTGCCCTTATTTCTAACTTGGAACAGAGTACGAAGCCTTCCTGGAGCTTTTACACTTTATTTATAGTGGAAAGCTGACACCAACTGAACCCATTCTTCTGGTTGATATCCTGCTGGCTGCTGATAAATTTGAGGCTGCTTCTTGCATTAAGCTTTGCGGTCAACGGCTCATAGACCTGCCTATGACTGCAGAATCTGCAGTAATGTGCCTGGATCTCCCATGTTCCATTTCAATGGCACCTGCCCTGGAAGAGGCGGCCAAGAAATTCCTTGCTAAAAGATACGATAAATTCCTGTCGACAGAGTAAGTAACCCCCATCGGATTGACATACCTTTTCTTTTTCCTCCTTTAGGAAACATGTGGACATTGTTGTCATAATATCATTATGTGCATCATTTCAGGTTTCAGGATGAACTGATGAGGATATCTCTCACTGGGATTGTAGCCATTTTATCAAGGAATCACCCCGGGGTTGCATCTGAAGAGTCCGTCTATGACTTTGTGCTCAGGTGGGCCTGCTTTCAGTATCCAAATTCAGAAGAAAGGCACAAGATTTTGAGTTCAAGTTTACTTCCACTGGTGCCAGTAGTGCGCATCATGACCAATGGCATCCTGATTGACCAGCCGTCCTGTATAGTTGACTTTACTCTAAGTCGTGGGCAATGCTCGGGGCTCTTCCCATCAGGATCGATACGCTCCCCGCCGTTCTATTGTGCAGGGCATGGTTTCTTCCTCTCAGCGCACGGTAAAATGGAGCCGTCCAACTTTTTTGGCCTCTCAATAGAGAAGCTAGAAGACAAGGGGCCAGTAAGAGGGACAATAGATTGTGAGATTGAGGTAAAGACAAGACCGTCGCTGGAGTTTCTCTTCTTGTGGAGGCGCAGCACTACCACCGGTAGTACACAGGCTTTGGGTTGCAGGATTCCTTGGCCATCCATCATTGCTGACAACAGCCGTTTCTTCATCGACGACAAACTCCATCTGCGAGTTCATGTGAAGATAACGCCGCAGCCATAGCCGTAGTGATGCATGCATTAGCGCCCCCTTTTGTGTTTATGAGCGAGGAGAAGCCCCTGTTCTTTTCAACATCTGAAGAAACCTGAACCGGGGCAGCTAGCATTTGTTAGCATTTGTTCTGCTCTCTTTTGGCGACTAGAATGTTAGCTGTAGAACAAACCTGAACCGTAGCCGTAGTTATTTGCTAGCATTTGTTCTGCTCTCTTTTGGCGACTCGAATGTAGCATGTGAACATCTATGGTTGGATGCTGGAGGTTTCATTACGCCGCGAACTCTTATCAGATGCAAAACTGTCAAGTGTGTTTGATGTGCACTGAAGTCGTTGAACCGTTGATGTGCGCTCTGTTGTTGGCTGATACATGTTACTAATGACCTCTTTGTTTCGCTGGACTTGTGACCCTTAGAATGAATATTATGTGATCATCTGTCCATGGTTATCCTTGGACATTTTAGTTCATAGTCCTTGGCAGTTGATAAATTTCTTAACAATGTGTGCCCCAGGGCAAAATTCTGCTGTATACTTCAATGTTGTTGCTTGCAATGTGTGCTCCCTGGAAACAGGAACTTCCACAACATGCGCCTCCAGGGCGAAACGCTCCCATATAAGCAGCAGCTTCCGAGTTCGCCCTGAAATAAATTCAGTCATTGGCGCTGGTTGTGTGATTCACACATCCATAGCTCAAGGGACACAATACAAGTCATACAAGCACAATTCCCAACTTGCAAGTAGGGCGGAGATGAATCATCGACCCGAAAACGAAAAATCTGTCATGGAAAACCAATCTTGCCATTGTTGTATCTATGTAAAAGTTTCATGGAATGATCAGTAAATACTTTGAAGATGTTCCAATAGACATGGACATGTTTAAAGAGCTATAGCACTGGCAACATACAACAGACAGTACAACACCCTTTGCCTTTTATCTCACATTCTCGGAACAAATATGTTGAATAATATCCCACTATGATGCACAATTTCTCTCCTTTGAATCCTCTGACTGGTTAAATGATGCCGCCGATGCAAAACAACTTGGTACTCCCATCTTTTACTAGCTCTTATATTTCTTTACGGAGGGAGTATTTCTGTACATGGTGCATATCCAGACACCCTTGAATGCAGATTACTCTAGCATTTTTCATACGTACAAGCACATTTTTCAACTCGCAAATAGCATTGGGACAATATTATCACATTGGTGCAAAAAACCTGGCATGAAAAAGCCAGTCTTACCACTCATCAGTGATATTCTCTACTGCAAAGTTTAATGGAATGATCGGTCAATGAATTGAAGATGCTCCAGTAGTTATGGACATGTTCAAAATTCTAAGCACATTACAACATCTGATGCCTTTTATCTCAAAATGAATATTGAATAGCATTAGCACTATGATACACAATTTCTCTCCCTCGAATGCTCTGCCCAGTTAATGGTGCTGTGGATATAACAAAATGTATATCTTATCTCTCTTTCTCAAAATCTGATGGGGAAAAGAATTACTTGGGGGCAATGTAACAAATTGTGCCTGTCTATTGTGAGAAAACAAAATGTACACTATACAATCTGAACAGTGTGACGCAAGGAATCAAAGGCATAATTTGAAGATCCTATGTAGCCTGGTACCATTCTGCCATGTAGAGGAAACAAGCATGAGAAATTCAATTTTCTTTCTGAGCGGAAAGTCGCCGTGCTTGTGGACACCATCTGTTTCTGTTGTATGACTGAAAACAGGAATTGGTGTGTGTATGTGTGTATCTGACACTGGGAGATAAAGATTGATCTATGCTATCTACTACTCATCTAGTGAGAGGCTCAAGCTGCACCTCCATTACACCAGAAGGCCTAGATTCTGAACTCCTGGCAGAGCTGTCAGGATGCAAGAGATCAACCGAGTCATCTTCCTCGGTGTTACCTAGAACCCAGTGCCCTCTGAAGCTTCGGTCGCCGCCCCTTCGTTTGACCTCTTTATATTCCAAGGACAGAGCTATAACTATGGCGGAAAGCACCCACAGCATCAATGCCCAGGTGAGCTCCTCTACATTTTCACTGTCATACCTGTGGCCTAAATGCTTCATTCCGGTGAAAAGCGCCACGACTCCGACGACAATTGCTGACCTGCCTGTGATGACATGTAGGTACTCCCAGAGGACACGGTTCTGGGGTGGAACCTCCCCGTTAGCGGGCCTCTTGGGCCGGAAATAGGCATTGAGCGGCTGAAAAGCTGCCAGCAGTAAGGCTGATAAACCAAACTTGACGTGCACTGAATCAACATAGAAACCTCGGAGCTCGGCTGCAGCAAAAAGGACGCCAAGGAACATTATAGAGATCGCAGAATACTGCAGATAGACATGTATTTGGTACCACCCATCTCCTTTCAGGCTCTTCAAATACCGGGCAGCCAATATTCCACCAGGAAGCAAGATGCCCCAGGCCACAAACATCATAAATCCATGCACAGCCAGAACGGGACGCAAGTCCTGTTCTGCCTCAGCTGAACCTCTCAACAAAAGAACACGTATGGGGCGACTGCTTGTGACCGAATGCATATTACTGTCCGTCAGATCATCTCCTGACCAGCTTGCACCCATGGCCCAAACAACCTTGAGGGGTGTGGTTGGATCAATAATATTCTTGCACTCTACCTTTCCAGTACAGGAAGGCTTAAGAGGACGTGTAAACTCAAATGTAATAACGCCATCTTCTGATTTACACCTGACATAGGTTAAATTTTCAGATGTTGAGTGGATACCTGCTGCACTCTTTCCATCAATCCAGTAAGTCTTGACCCTGCCAACTCCATCATTGCCAACCCAGCCAACATAGGCATAACTGTTCAGCATCCCACTCCCAAACGCGACAGCAAGGTACCCGCTTTTCTTCTCACCTCGAGCTGCTATAGATATAGAGTCAGTGGACAGAGTCCAAAACAGAGTAACCTGCTGATCATCCAACAGGACACTGTTATTGTACATGTCACTGAGGCCTCCATCAACCACTTGAACCTTCCACCCCATCTTAGCTTCATACACCGACTGGTAGTAGACAAGATCAGGTGTATTCCTATCAGGCAGCCAAACCAGCTCTGTGGGGGTCGCCGGCACACCATGAGCATCAGGGCCACCGGCATATATGACCTCAGTCTTATTCCGCAAAGTGGCATTCCCACCGATGGGGTCTGAAGTGACATACAGTGCCACATCATGGCCAGCCTGCACTGAGAACTTCACCGGCACACCCCTCTCGACCTTCAGCAATGGTGCCTCCTTCTTGTTGATGTAGATCACCTTGTCAGGGTTTGGTGGGTTTGGGTAGCGCACTGCTGGAGCGGATGTCACGACCAGTGGCGTCTTCCCGTCCGCAATAATCCTGTCCTGGTCTTGCTTATTGTCAGCATCCAACGGTCCAAGGCAACTGTCCACCACCTCGGACAAATTGACCCTCATCAACCCAAAGGTTTCGTCCCTCGGCCCCCCATGGTTTTGCGGGAGGTAGTGTGGGCGCAGAGTGTCCGGCGGGCGCAGCTTCCCGATGGCCCAGACCACAGCCATCTCCTCCGTGGCACCAACAGTCACATCATACTTGTCATCTTCACTATCGAGTTTCCTCTTGTACCTGACGAAAGACACACCATCTCGCCGGTGCCCATAAACCAGCCTTGAATCATTCCTCCCATCATCATAAGCACTGTCCGGGCACACTCCTGACACTGGCAGGTCATCCTTCCCCATGGTGCACTCACTGTAGTCGGTAATGTAGTAGTCCTCGGCGAAGGGCATACCTTCCTCGGTGAAGCCGGCGACAACGACGTCGGAGCGGACCATGGCAGGGGAGTTGGCCTTGGGGTCAGCCCACCCGAAAGCCATGTAGTACTCGGAGCCGACGGCGGCCTCAAGGCCGATATCGACCTCGCCAGCGGACACATTGAGCGTCCAGCGGAGGCGGTAGCCCTCGGAGAGCTGGACGCAGTTGTCGAACATGGTGGGCGCGGTGATCCGGGAGGCGAGAACGGCGGTGGCGTTGGAGGAGTTGGAGGCGGCGGAGAGGGAGACGTGGCCGAGGTCGGAGGAGGTGTCGGGGTCAAAGATGGCAAGGAGCGGGGGCAGCGGGGCGGAGAAGGGGAGGCGGAGGGTCTCGTTGCGGAAGGTGGCGTTGAGCGGGAGCGGCGAAAAGGGGCGGCCTTTGGCGAGGTCGTCGAGCGAGTCCCCGTCGGCGGCCCAGAAGCGCGCGGAGGGGGAGGCGGCGAGGAGGTCAAAGCGCGTGAGCTGAAGCGCGCAGGCGCCGGAGGGGTCGAGCCGCACCGTGCCCCGCAGCTGGTGCTGCAGCATGGTGAGGTCCGCCGCGAAGCCCGCCGTGAGGTTGGTGTGCCGGCACGCCGCGTCGGCCACGGCCGCCAGGACCGCGGCCGCCACCGCGAGGCTGGCGAGGAGCGGGGCGAGGGCGGGGGCCATGGGATCACCCGGCGGCCCGCCACGCCGCGGCGGATCCGCGGATCGAGATCTGGGCCGGCGGGGCGGCGGGGGGTTGGGATCTGGGGTGGAGGTTGTAGTGGAGTTGGGTTCGGGGGAGTAGGAAGGAGGCCGGGCGGCGGGACGGTGGCGTGCGTGGGAGGCGAGGCGGGGCGGCCGGGGGCGGTGGATATTCGGAGGAGGGGAGGTGGGGTGGGGATGCGACCGCCGCAGTTTGCTGTGGCTGTGGCGGTGGTGGCGAGGCGACTGGACCGGTGCGGTGCTGGTAGGGAAGCACCACCGGCAGCGCCTACAACTTTTTTTTTTGAGCGGGGCAGCCCTACAACTGTCAGTCACTGGCAGTGGTCCTCCATGCCCCACGTGTTAGAGAGGCAAGGACGTGCTATTTTTTTCCAAAGATAATAAAATAAAAAAGGAGAGACAAGATGTGCCATTTTGTTGAGCCGAAATAAAAAACGTGGCATTTTGTCGAACCACTAATAGTGACTCTTATCTTAGAAGAAAAACATCCGGTTTTTCCACCAGCGGATCCAAGGGGCATATTGAAGCCGTGGCGATCAGTAGAAAAATTCTAGATTTCGTAACATCTTCCGACTAGGTTCTTAGAACGCAATGCACAGCGGACCGTTCAGCGCGAAGAGGTGGATGGCGGATGAAGGGCGGAGAGGAGAAGGAAGTCCAAAAGGAGGAAAGACGAGAAGGGGGGAGGGGGGGGGGGGGGGGCAGAGACTGGCATGCATGCCGATTGGGTATCCCCTCCTACCTTTAGGGCTCCGGCGTCACCGGCGATAGTAGCGCCATACACAACAATTACGAAGAGGGGGAGGATAAGGGCGGCTACGCGTAAAAGAAAGCGTGTTGAAAGGATCGACGACAAAGACGGCGAAAACGGGGATGATGTGCACCAAAAGAAATAGGAGTATATTGGTTTGTAGTTGATTTTATTGGTTTTCTTTGCTGTTTTTGTTTGACCGTTAGAGAATGCTCGTGGTTGGTGCATCAATGGTCGATTGTTTGTTTTAGCTACTAATAACTAACAATATATACCCCACAAAAAAGCTAACAATACAAAAGCAATTATACCATGCTTCACTGTAGGGTAAAGCAGTTGATGCCTCGGTGCTTACAATAACTCGTTGCACATGCTCCCATGATTTTTTTTCTAGTACTATGTATATTCTGTCGACTATAGTTGATAAATAAAATTATTGTGTATTTTCTTTTTTCTTTTCTAAGAAAAGACATTGTCGAGCCTGAAAAAAGGCTCGAACCTAGCTTGACTTTGCATTAATAAAGTCATCAATCAGCCAGAATTACAACGACAAACCACATACAAATAGCAGAAAAAGAGATAAAAATAAACTGAGGCGAAACTACCTCAGGTGAAAGATACATGGTGCAAATAGAACAGTGCAAGGACCAAAGAAAACACAAGCAACTATCAATATGAACCGAAAGAAATAGCTTTTGTTTAGGACAAGTTGTTGCTTTATTTAACTAAAAAGAATAGTCTAGGATCTCATCAGAGACCACCTCTAAGATAAAATTCTGATGGCACCATTAGCCACACTTACATAATGCTTTCACTACGCCTATCGTTGCTAATTTATGAGCAACAACATTTGCCGAATGACTAACAATTACCAAGAGCTAATTCTAAAAAAGCAATTACTAGAGCTTTTTATTATTAATTAACATCTTCACAAACATTTTTCACCTATATATTATTTATCGCTAATATTCGGTATTGCCCGATAAACTCTGAAATCCTTCCAGTGACCCCGATACGCTTTCGGTTCTCTTGAAACTATTTCCAATATTAACGAAACTATTTCAAAAATAAATCCTCGTCACTCTTTGTGACGCCCGGGTAATTAAGCTACAGTGATCCTCTACTAATGATACCATGTCACCTTGATTATAGTTGCTAATCTCGAGTTAGTTCAAAACCGATTCAAATTCAAATTTAAAATATAGGCAAACAACAAAAGTTTTCAAACAATAAAACTAAAATGTTCGGGTTGTGCCGAATAATGCGTAGGTAATTATGGTGGAGAAACCACACTTTTATAAAATATTTATAATACTATAAGATGAATAAAACTGTAGATAAAACCATTAAATTAAATGCCTTTTTGTATTATATAAAATACTAAACTGTTATGTTTAGGGTAAATCTTTTTATGGCATAGGGTTTAGTGGCAATGCTAAATTTACGAGTTGAAATTATATTTTTACAAAATTAAAATAAAACAGAAAAGAAAAAGAAATAAAAGAAAAGAGGTTACAAAAACAGAAAACCAAAATAAAAAAAGGAAACAGCACCCCTACTGGGCTCCGGCCCAGCTGGCCTGCCCAACTGGGCCAAGGCCCACCCCACCGCCTTAACCCCCCACGCCCCCGAAACCCTAACCCCTACGCGCCACTCTCCCCCGTCGCCCCACTCCCCCCCCACCTGATCCAGATGGGATCGGGATCGATCCCACCACGCCGTCGCCGCTGCCCCCCCTTTGCTGCGTAACCCCTCCCACTCCCCCGATCTCTCTCCCTCCCCCGCGTGGAACTGGATCGAGGGCGCTCGCCCCCGACAACCGCATTGACCCCGACGCCCACCGGACTCCGCCGCCGCCCGGAAGCTGCCGCGCTGTCGCCTGACCTCGTGGCCGCGTCCCCGTCCTTCTTCCCGCCGGACTGCGCCCGCCTACCCGACGCCGCGACGACGCCTCGTCCCCGTCCTCCTCCTCAACCCCCACTGCCACGAACCCTATGCCGCCCCCGTGAGCTTCCCCCTCCTCCTCTCTTCCTCGTGCTCACGCCATGGCCTCCTCCCCGCGGCTCCGCTGGTGTCGTCGTGGCCTTCCGTGCCTGGCGTGCCCCCGCGCACGTGCGCCCGAGCCCTGCCTCGCTCTGCCGCGGCGCTGCTTGCTCGCGCTGCGCCGCCTGCGCGCCGCCTTGCTCCCCCCCGAGCCTTCTGCTGATGCTGCTTGCTGCCACTTCTACCCTTGCCGCTGCGCGCCACTGCCGCCTCGCCTCCACGCGCTGCAGACCCTGCCGTCCGCGCCCTACGCCCGACCATCTCCCGAGCCCCCCCTTTGCTCTTCTGCTCCTGCCGCCTTGTGCGACCGCGCCCCCTGCGCCGCGCGAGACCGCCGCCAACCGCTGATGCCCTTCCCCATCCTCGCCGCAGCTACCGTCTTCGCCCCCCGTCGCCTCCCCCTGCGGTTGCCGCCGGCACCACCGCCGTAGCCACCTCGCTCGTCTCCACCTCTGGTTCCCGCCGCTCCGGCCACTCGTCGTAGCCTCACCACTTTCGCCGGAGGCGGACAGCCCCTGTCTCTGCGGGCGGGCGTCCTGGCGCCCCGCACCCGATCCACCGCTCGCGCCCGTTTGACCCTATGGGCCACTGCCCAGTGGGGCCCCCCACCCACGCCCCTATTAAAAAAGGAGAATAAAAACATAATAAAAATATTAATTAATTAATTAATTAGTTAACTTAATTAGATCTGTTAAATTAACCTAATCACTTATTAAACTAACTAATCCTGTTTAGTTAACCTAAGTCAATGACAACCGGGACCCACGCGTTAGTTTGACCAAGTCAACTGACTATTGACTCCTGACATCACCCTGATGTCATGTTGACATCATAATGGCATTTCCAAATTAATTTAATTCTGTTAATTTCAAAAATGATTTAAAACTTTGGAAATTCATATAAAATAATCCGTAACTCGGATGAAAAAACTTTGTACATGAAAGTTGCTCGGAACAACGAGACAAATCCGGATACCCAGCCCGTTCATCCGCCATGCATCCCTAGCATAGCGAACACGCAACTTTCCCCCTCCGGTTCATCTGTCCGAAAACGCGAAACACCGGAAATACTTTCCCGGATGTTTTCCCCCTTCATCGGTACCACCTCGTACCGCGTTAAGGCACACCTAGCATCACGCTTTGTCATGACATGCATCGTCATGCATTTGTTTGCATTATATTTATTGTTTCTTCCCCCTCTTCTCTCGCTAGACATCGAGACCGACGCCGCTGCTACCCAGTATGACTACGGTGTTGACGACCCCTCTCTCTTGCCAGAACAACCAGGCAAGCCCCCCCTTTGATCACCAGATATCGCCTACTCTTCTCTCTACTGCTTGCATTAGAGTAGTGTAGCATGTTACTGCTTTCCGATTAATCCTATTCTGATGCATAGCCTATCATTGTTGCTACAACTGTTGATACCTTACCTCCAATCCTAAATGCTTAGTATAGGATGCTAGTTTATCATCAGTGGCCCTACACTCTTGTCCGTCTGCCATGCTATACTACTGGGCCGTGATCACTTCGGGAGGTGATCACGGGCATATACTATATACTTTATACTCTTACATTACTCATGATACTATTCAGAGATGGGGGCTGAAGGGGCAGGTGGCTCCATCCCGGTAGAGGTGGGGCTGGGTTCCCGACAGCCCCCGGCTGCTACTCTGTGGCGGAGCCACATGGCAGGTTGAGACCACCTAGGAGAGAGGTGGGCCTGGCCCTGGTCGGCGTTCGCGGATACTTCACATGTTTAACGAGATCTTGGTATTTGATCTGAGTCTGGCCACTTGCTTATACGCACTAACCATCTACACGGGGATAGTTATGGGCACTCGACGTCGTGGTATCAGTCGAAGCCTTCGTGACGTCAGCGACTGAGCGGCGCGCGCCGGGTTGGACTGGAAAGCCTACTCTTGTATAAGGGAGGCTAGGTCTGCTCACCGGCCGCGTACGCAACGTGTAGGTGTGCAATGGGCGATGGGCCCAGACCCCTGCGCCATACGAATTAGACCAGCGTGCTGACCTCTCTGTTGTGCCTAGGTAGGGCTGCGATGTGTTGATCTTCCGAGGCCGGGCATGACCCAGGAAAGTGTGTCCGGCCAAAGGGGATCGAGCGTGTTAGGTTATGTGGTGCACCCCTGCAGGGAAGTTGATCTACTCGAATAGCCGTTGTAAAAGGGCGACCCGGAGTTGTACCTTGACCTTATGACAACTAGAATCGGATACTTAATAAAACACACCCTTCCAAGTGCCAGATACAACCGGTGATCACTCTCTCACAGGGCGACGAAGGGAGGATCATCGGTTAGGATTATGCTATGCGATGATACTGGGTGAACTTACCATCTACTCTCTTCTCCTGCTGCAAGATGGAGGTCACCAGAAGCGTAGTCTTCGATAGGACTAGCTATCCCCCTCTTATTCCGGCATTCAGCAGTTTAGTCCACATATGATACCCTTATTCCATTTGATACCAATGCATACATACGTAGTGTAGCTCCTTGCTTGCGAGTACTTTGGATGAGTACTCACGGTTGCTTTGCTCCCTCTTTTCCCCTTTCTATACCCGATTGCTGCGACCAGACGTTGGAGCCCAGGAGCCAGACGCCACCGTCGACGACGACTACTACTACTCTAGAGGTGCCTACTACTACGTGCAGCCCGCTAACGGTGACCAGGAGTAGTTTAGGAGGATCCCAGGCAGGAGGCCCGCGCCTCTTTTGATCTGTATCCCAGTTTATGCTAGCCTTCTTAAGGCAAACTTGTTTATCTTATGTCTGTACCCAGATATTGTTACTTCCGCTGACTCGTCTATGATCGAGCTCTTGTATTCGAGCCCTCGAGGCCCCTGGCTTGTAATATGATGCTTGTATGACTTATTTTTATTTGTAGAGTTGTGTTGTGATATCTTCCCGTGAGTCCTTGATCTTGATCGTACACGTTTATGTGTATGATTAGTGTACGGTCAAATCGGGGCGTCACAAGTTGGTATCAGAGTCGACTGCATGTAGGAATCCCCTTTCCAACTCCTTGGCCGAAGTCGAGTCTAGACATTACAAAACTTTTACTAACATGGTTGTGTGCCTTACGGGCTCACGTCGCCATTTGGGTGGTATTAGGATCTTTTACTCCTCGATCCTTACTCTGGGACTCTGAACTCTCTTCTACTCGGGTTAAATGATTTTTCTAAAATCTAACTTTAGGTTCTCGAAAATACTTCTCCCGGAGAGCCCCTTCACTCCAGATGATCGCCTGCTGCACCTGAAAATTTTGAAGATACTCTCCGATGTTTCCTCGAGACCCTTGTGCCCTTCGCCGTTGCAATCCCATACCACCGGTAAATCCCTATGGGAAGCTACATACACTTGTCGGTCATAACTTCATCTCCAATTTGCTCTTGTTATTACAAGATACCCTGAAATACTTCGGGTATTCCGAGAATCCCTTGTGTCTACTGCCCTGCAGTTCCTTGTCGCCTGAATGCCCCTATGGATAATTCCTCGCACTTACCGAGTATCCACTCATCCCCAGTTGATTCATGTATTTCATAAAAGTCTTCGAAATACCATTCGATCTTCCAAAAATCCTGAGCATCCTATTGATCTTGAAATTCTTGCTTGCTTGCATTATGGTTAATCCCATAAGTCTCGTAATCTTATTGACATCCCTTGTCTTTATGATCTTAAGTCCATTGATTCAATATGTTGAGGATGCTCCCATTCCTCAGTCGAATCCTAGAATTCATCCTTTTGGCTCAGATGTCATTTTAAACATGAGCTGGATCTCGACCAATCAAATTGTCGTCGATTGTACCCCTAAGGCTATTCAACTTATCCATCCCTAATCAGAGCTTTGCTTCTGATCCCTTGTCTTGGAATTCATAATTCCTTTGCATTTGAGCTTTGAGTTAGTCAGTTGTTTCTATAATCCGATGCACTTGCATTCATTCTTCATTTGATAGAGTACCGAAACTCACATCAGCTCCGTTGTAGACCACCAGACCTCTTGTTGGATTATTATCCGACAGTGTCCTTCATATTCAATAACCTTGTGAGCCTTTCCATGGGTATATAATGCCTTTGGTAAATTGTATCCTCTGCTTTGTTAACCATGCTCTACTTTCGAGCTTGTATTATTTACCCATGAACTTTGTGGTATATGTTTCTAAGATGCCCCGATGAGTTGAACCAACGCCTTCCCTAATCTGTGTGAACCCGAAAGATTTCACGGGTCATACTTATCTGGTATTGCACCAGGTAAAACTTTCAACAACTAATGTCATTTTCGAAATACAAGAGGTGAATGGAAGGTTATTCATTGAGGAAGCGGGAGTCGACCTTGAACTTTGTGTTCATGCCCATGGACCTGATGTGGAACTTATCATGGAAGCTTCTTGAAAAACTTTTAATTAGTTGGATAATTCTCCCGGTGTCTTTGAATTGGATCCCTTGCAACTATGGGTTCGGCCATGTTGATATTCCTTGATTCCTTTTCTCGGACAAGTTAAAATACTTGACTTTTGTAGATCAATACACTTGTCAACCCTCTATTTTGCTCTCCCTCCGAGTGTTACCCTCTGGTATCTTGATAATATCATCGAACCATGTTGCTTATTATGAGCCTTCATCGAGTAGTAATCCTCACTGATTCCAATGTTTCCTGGTTCCGAGTTGTTAGTCACTCAAGGACACCGATAACTAAATCGGGTCCGCACCACGATTAAACAACTCTTAGTAATCTCCTTTACTCACGAGTTTGTACTCAAGCATGTCAATCCTAGCCCGATCGGCCATCACCTTGTGCTAAAGTTTAAACTGTGCCACCCGGTCCTTATTCCCATAGCACAGCTTTCGACGATGAGCTAATCTTACGTCGATCTTCCTCGTCATAACAATTGTCCTTGAATGACAAGCCTGGTTTCAAGTTTGTGTCGTACCTATGGTTTCGATAACTTCTCGCTTCATCATTCCGTTGACTTGAAGTCATCGCTGATTGGTTACATCTTCTTGTAACCTCTCGACAAATGTGTCGTGATCATCATCAACATTTTGACCCCTTCCAAGATATCGATTGAATTCATGATGATAAGTACCCTCCTTGCCCTCGATGATTTGTGTTATCATCGACCACTTTATTGCCTTCCGTTCAACACAAACTTGTTCGTGTCTCTAGCACCCTATTGCTTCCAAGTTAATGGTCGATATTTCATTCTTAGACTATTGGTTGTTGAATCACCTTTCTAACATTGATCATGCTACCTAAGGCCATACTTTGGGCACCCTTTTCAACTAATGTTTAATTGTGTATGTTTTTCCTTGAGCATACATCATCATATCATTTGATCCGATAAATGTTATCTCCTTGTTCACATAACTGTGGAAATCCATCTTTTTGGATACCTCGTTGAATTATTGCTGAGTCCATCAGCCACCTCCTCATCCTCTCCTTGGCTTAATGAGGAACCCCTTCGTGTATCCAGAGTCTGACCTTTGATTGAAGACCATGTCAATGCTATCTCGAAGCATGTCTGTGGTACTCCGATTTTCAAAGAGAACATTTGAAGCCCAATGCTAAATGTTTCCTGCTCAATTACCCAAACACCACTGTATGGGTAATGTCATGAAATCCCCCCCCTTACCTAAAGGGTTTTCTACATTATATCCTGTCAATGAAATCATGCTTTGCTTGTCCTTGGGAATGATATACCCCAAAAAATGTGTTGAAACACATTTTCCTTTCCATTGTTCTGTTTAATTTGATACATATGTTTTCCTTTCCATTGTTTGGTTTAATCTTTCTTGTGAGCTATATGATCTAAGCAGTAATATTCTCCTGCTTTTGTAAGCACCTCGGTGTACAACTCTGTTAGTAAGAACCTGTTACTATTGTTGATGACATTCTGGTATCCACCGATGGACGAGAACTTTGCCTAATGGTCTGCCTCGTTCAATGAGCAGGAAAAGGGTTCTCTTCGTCCCTCTCCCTTGGTACCAACGTTGTTGCCAACATAACTAACATGCTACCCTCTGATAGGCCTTACTTACATGATCGTGCAAGACGTCATCACCCTTCCTACTTTTAGCCGACATGGTGGGCCCATAACCCACGGTTCCACAGGATCGAAACCTGACTCTCCTGTACACCCACTGTTCCCAAAGTTACTCCTCCTGCGTGGACTCGTATGTAATTCATGAGCCACCTCCCGATGAGATCATCAATTCTGGCATCGGACACAATAATTAATCCGTTGCTTTGAAACCCCTTTCACCTTCTGACTAGGCATCGAACGATTGTCTATCCGCTTGAAACTTCTTATTGTACCGTCTTACTTTGCTCTCGATGTGTTTCATTTGTTCAACTCCAGAGATAGTCATGTGTTCATTCATGGGATAACCCCAGATGATTACCCCTTATAGCATCCTATCGTTATCGACCTGCCCCTTACCTATTCGTAAGTACGATGGAGTTCCCGAAGAAAGGATGCCGACTTCATCATGATGACCTGGAGAAGATCAACTTAATGGATCGACCTCCCCGAGAAGAGTAACCAAGACCAACAAGACCCGTTAGGATTTCGTAACCTATTTCCTTCCCCGCACTTCCCCTCTTAAATCTCGGGATGAGATCTCTTGTAGTGCAGGAGAATTGTGACCCCCGGGTAATTAAGCTACAGTGATCCACTACTAATGATGCCATGTCACCTCGATTATAGTTGCTAATCTTGAGTTAGTTCGAAACTGATTCAAATTCAAATTTAAAATATAGGCAAACAACAAAAGTTTTCAAACAATAAAACTAAAATGTTCGGGTTGTGCCAAATAATGCGTAGGTAATTATGGTGGAGAAACCACACTTTTATAAAATATTTATAATACTATAAGATGAATAAAACTGTAGATAAAACAATTAAATTAAATGCCTTTTGTATTATGTAAAATACTAAACTGTTCTGTTTAGGGTAAATCTTTTTATGGCACTGGGTTTAGTGGCAATGCTAATTTAGGGGTTGAAATTATATTTTTACAAAATTAAAATAAAACAGAAAAGAAAAAGAAATAAAAGAAAAGATGTTAAAAAACAGAAAACCAAAACTAAAAAAAGGAAACAACACCCCCACTAGGCTCCGGCCCAGCTGGCGTGCCCAACTGGGCCAAGGCCCACCCCGCCGCCTTAACCCCCCACGCCCTCGAAACCCTAACCCCTACGCGCCACTCTCCCCCCACTTTCCCCCCTCCCGATCCAGATGGGATTGGGATCGATCCCACCATGCCGTTGCCGCTGCCCCCCTCTGCTGCGTAACCCCTCCCACTCCCCCGATCTCTCTTCCTCCCCCGCGTGGAACTGGATCGATGGCGCTCGCCCCCGACAACCGCGTTGACCCCGACGCCCACCGGACTCCTCCGCCACCCTGAAGCTACCGCGCCGTTGCCGGACCTCGTCGCCGCGTCCCCGTCCTCCTCCCCGCCGGACTGCGCCTGCCTCCCCGACGCCGCGACGACGCCTCGTTCCCGTACTCCTCCTCAATCCCCACTGCCACGAACCCTACGCCGCCCCCCATGAGCTTCCCCCTCCTCCTCTCTTCCTCGCGCGCACGCGCTCACGCCATGGCCTCCTCCCCGCGGCTCCGCTGGCGCCGCCGTGGCCTCCCGCGCCCGGCGTGCCCCCGCGCACGTGCGCCCGAGCCCCGCCTCGCTCTGCCACGACGCTGCTCGCCCGCGCTGCGCCGCCCGCGCGCCGCCCTGCTCCCCTCCCCCCGAGCCTGCTGCTTGCTGCCACTTCTGCCCTTGCCGTTGCGCGCCACTGCCGCCTCGCCTCCACGCGCTGCAGACCCTGCCGGCCGTGCCCTACGCCCGACCATCTCCCGAGCGTCCCCTTTGCTCTGCTACTCCTGCCGCCTTGTGCGCCCGCGCCCCCTGTGCCGCGCGAGACCGCCGCCAACCGCTGCTGCCCTTCCCCATCCCCGCCGCAGCTACCGTCTCTGCCCCCCGTCGCCTCCCCCCGTGGTTGCCGCCGGCACCACCATCGCAGCCACCTCGCTCGTCTCCGCCTCTGGCTCCCGCCGCTCCGTGAAGGAAATATGCCCTAGAGGCAATAATAATGTTATTATTTTATTTCCTTATATCATGATAAATGTTTATTATTCATGCTAGAATTGTATTATCCACAAACATAATACTTGTGTGAATACATAGACAAACCAAACGTCACTAGTATGCCTCTACTTGACTAGCTCGTTAATCGAAGATGGTTATGTTTCCTAAGCATAGACATGTGTTGTCATTTGATTAATGGGATCACATCATTAGGAGAATGATCTGATTGACATGACCCAGTCCATTAGCTTAACACCCGATCGTTTAGTATGTTGCTATTGCTTTCTTCATGACTTATACATGTTCCTATGACTATGAGATTATGCAACTCCTGTTTACCGGAGGAACTCTTTGTGTGCTACTAAACGTCACAACGTAACTGGGTGATTATAAAGGAGCTCTACAGGTGTTTCCAAAGGTGAATGTTGGGTTGGCGTATTTCGAGATTAGGATTTTTCACTCCGATTGTCGGAGAGGTATCTCTGGACCAGAGTCCGGGGATCGTCATCGAGCTGAACGGTGCTAAAACTCGGAGGTGCCGTAGTTTCGGTGCTTGATTGGTCGGGCCGTGAAGACGTACGACTACATCAACCGCGTTGTGCTAACGCTTCCGTTGTCGGTCTACAAGGGTACGTAGATTACACTCTCCCCTCTCATTGCTATGCATCACCATGATCTTGTGTGTGCGTAGGAATTTTTTTGAAATTACTACGTTCCCCAACAGTGGCATCCAAGCCTGGGTTTTATGTGTTGATGTTATATGCACGAGTAGAACACAAGTGAGTTGTGGGCGATATAAGTTATACTGCTTACCAGCATGTCATACTTTGGTTCGGCGGTATTGTTGGACGAAGCGGCCCGGACCGACATTACGCGTACGCTTACGCGAGATCGGTTCTCCCGACGTGCTTTGCACAAAGGTGGCTAGCGG
This sequence comes from Triticum monococcum, assembly GCA_034509565.1. Classification (NCBI taxonomy): domain Eukaryota; kingdom Viridiplantae; phylum Streptophyta; class Magnoliopsida; order Poales; family Poaceae; genus Triticum; species Triticum monococcum. The sequence continues at coordinate 582,610,436 of CM067845.1, forward strand.
GTGACAGTTTCTCCAACTTTAGTTGAACCGAGTGTGGCTACGCCCGGTCCTTGCGAAGGTTAAAACAACACCAACTTGACAAACTATCATTGTGGTTTTGATGCGTAGGTAAGATTGGTTCTTGCTTAAGCCCGTAGCAGCCACGTAAAACTTGCAACAACAAAGTAGAGGACGTCTAACTTGTTTTTGCAGGGCATGTTGTGATATGATATGGTCAAGACATGATGCTAAATTTTATTGTATGAGATGATCATGTTTTGTAACCAAGTTATCGGCAACTGGCAGGAGCCATATGGTTGTCGCTTTATTGTATGCAATGCAATTGGGCTATAATGCTTTACTTTATCACTAAGTGGTAGCGATACTCATGGAAGCATAAGATTGGCGAGATGACAACGATGCTACGATGGTGATCAAGGTGTCGCGCCGGTGACGATGGTGATCACGACGGTGCTTCGAAGATGGAGCTCACAAGCACAAGATGATGATGGCCATATCATATCACTTATATTGATTGCATGTGATGTTTATCTTTTATGCATCTTATCTTGCTTTGATTGACGGTGGCATTTTAAGATGATCTCTCACTAATTATCAAGAAGTGTTCTCCCTGAGTATGCACCGTTACGAAAGTTCTTCGTGCTGAGACACCACGTGATGATCGAGTGTGATAGGCTCTACGTTCAAATACAACGGGTGCAAAATAGTTGCACATGCAGAATACTCAGGTTATACTTGACGAGCCAAGCATATACAGATATGGCCTCGGAACATGGAGACCGAAAGGTTGAGCGTGAATCATATAGTAGATATGATCAACATAGCGATGCTCACCAATGAAACTACTCCATCTCACGTGATGATCGGACATGGTTTAGTTCATTTGGATCACGTAATCACTTAGAGGATTAGAGGGATGTCTATCTAAGTGGGAGTTCCTTAGTAATATGATTAATTGAACCTAAATTTATCATGAACTTAGTACCTGATAGTATCTTGCTTATTTATGTTTGATTGTAGATAGATGGCCCGTGCTGTTGTTCCGTTGAATTTTAATGCGTTCCTTGAGAAAGGAAAGTTGAAAGATGATGGTAGCAATTACACGCACTGGGTCCGTAACTTGAGGATTATCCTCATTGCTGCACAGAAGAATTACGTCCTGGAAGCACCGTTGGGTGCCAGGCCTGCTGTTGGAGCAATACCAGATGTTATGAACGTCTGGCAGAGCAAAGCTGATGACTACTCGATAGTTCAGTGTGCCATGCTTTACGGCTTAGAATTGGGACTTCAACGACATTTTGAACGTCATGGAGCATATGAGATGTTCCAGGAGTTGAAGTTAATATTTCAAGCAAATGCCCGGATTGAGAGATATGAAGTCTCCAATAAGTTCTATAGCTGCAAGATGGAGGAGAATAGTTCTGTCAGTGAGCATATACTCAAAATGTCTGGGTATGATAATCACTTGATTCAATTGGGAGTTAATCTTCCAGATGATTGCGTCATTGACAGAATTCTCCAATCACTGCCACCAAGCTACAAGAGCTTCGTCATGAACTATAATATGCAAGGGATGAATAAGACTATTCCCGAGCTCTTCGCAATGCTGAAAGCTGCGGAGGTAGAAATCAAGAAGGAGCATCAAGTGTTGATGGTCAACAAGACCACTAGTTTCAAGAAAAAGGGCAAAGGGAAGAAGAAGGGGAACTTCAAAAGGAACAACAAGCAAGTTGCTACTCAAGAGAAGAAACCCAAACCTGGACCTAAGCCTGAAACTGAGTGCTTCTACTGCAAGCAGACTGGTCACTGGAAGCGGAAGTGCCCCAAGTATTTGGCGGATAAGAAGGATGGCAAGGTGAACAAAGGTATATGTGATATACATGTTATTGATGTGTACCTTACTAATGCTCGCAGTAGCACCTGGGTATTTGATACTGGTTCTGTTGCTAATATTTGCAACTCAAAACAGGGACTACGGATTAAACGAAGATTGGCTAAGGACGAGGTGACAATGCGCGTGGGAAATGGTTCCAAAGTCGATGTGATCGCAGTCGGCACGCTACCTCTACATCTACCTTCGGGATTAGTATTAGACCTAAATAATTGTTATTTGGTGCCAGCGTTAAGCATGAACATTATATCTGGATCTTGTTTGATGCGAGACGGTTATTCATTTAAATCAGAGAATATATGAGTAATATCTTTTATGGTCATGCACCCTTAAAGAGTGGTCTATTCTTATTAAATCTCGATAGTAGTGACACACATATTCATAATGTTGAAGCCAAAAGATGCAGAGTTGATAATGATAGTGCAACTTATTTGTGGCACTGCCGTTTGGGTCATATCGGTGTAAAGCGCATGAAGAAACTCCATACTGATGGGCTTTTGGAACCACTTGATTGTGAATCACTTGGTACTTGCAAACCGTGCCTTATGGGTAAGATGACAAAAACACCGTTCTCCGGTTCTATGGAGAGAGCAACAGATTTGTTGGAAATCATACATACAGATGTATGTGGTCCGATGAATGTTGAGGCTCGTGGCGGATATCATTATTTTCTCACCTTCACAGATGACTTAAGCAGATATGGGTATATCTACTTAATGAAACATAAGTCTGAAACGTTTAAAAAGTTCAAAGAATTTCAGAGTGAAGTTGAAAATCATCGTAACAAGAAAATAAAATTCCTACGATCTGATCATGGAGGAGAATATTTGAGTTACGAGTTTGGTGTACATTTGAAACAATGTGGAATAGTTTCACAACTCACGCCACCCGGAACACCAAAGCGTAATGGTGTGTCCGAACGTCGTAATCGTACTTTACTAGATATGGTGCGATCTATGATGTCTCTTACTGATTTACCGCTATCGTTTTGAGGATATGCTCTAGAGACGGCCGCATTCACGTTAAATAGGGCACCATCAAAATCCTTTGAGACAACGCCTTATGAACTGTGGTTTGGCAAGAAACCAAAGTTGTCGTTTCTGAAAGTTTGGGGCTGCGATGCTTATGTGAAAAAGCTTCAACCTGATAAGCTCGAACCTAAATCGGAGAAATGTGTCTTCATAGAATATCCAAAGGAAACTATTGGATACACCTTCTATCACAGATCCGAAGGCAAGACTTTTGTTGCTAAATTCGGAAACTTTCTAGAGAAGGAGTTTCTCTCGAAAGAAGTGAGTGGGAGGAAAGTAGAACTTGATGAGGTAACTGTACCTGCTCCCTTATTGGAAAGTAGTACATCACAGAAACCAGTTTCTGTGACACCTACACCAATTAGTGAGGAAGCTAATGATAATGATCATGAAACTTCAGAACAAGATACTACTGAACCTCGTAGATCAACCAGAGTAAGATCCGCGCCAGAGTGGTACGGTAATCCTGTTCTGGAAGTCATGCTACTAGATCATGATGAACCTACGAACTATGAAGAAGCGATGGTGAGCCCAGATTCCGCAAAATGGCTTGAAGCCATGAAATCTGAGATGGGATCCATGTATGAGAACAAAGTATGGACTTTGGTTGACTTGCCCTATGATCGGCAAGCGATTGAGAATAAATGGATCTTCAAGAAGAAGATTGACGCTGACGGTAATGTTACTGTCTACAAAGCTCGACTTATCGCAAAAGGTTTTCGGCAAGTTCAAGGGATTGACTACGATGAGACCTTCTCACCTGTAGCGATGCTTAAGTCTATCCGAATCATGTTAGCAATTGGCGCATTTTATGATTATGAAATTTGGCAAATGGATGTCAAAACTGCATTCCTGAATGGATTTCTGCAAGAAGAGTTGTATATGATGCAGCCGGAAGGTTTTGTCGATCCAAAAGGAGCTAACAAAGTGTGCAAGCTCCAGCGATCCATTTATGGACTGGTGCAAGCCTCTCGGAGTTGGAATAAACGCTTTGATAGTGTGATCAAAGCATTTGGTTTTATACAGACTTTTGGAGAAGCCTGTATTTACAAGAAAGTGAGTGGGAGCTCTATAGCGTTTCTGATATTATATGTAGATGACATATTACTAATCGAAAATGATATAGAATTTCTGGATAGCAGAAAAGGATACTTGAATAAAAGTTTTTCAATGAAAGACCTCGGTGAAGCTGCCTACATATTGGGCATCAAGATCTATAGAGACAAATCAAGACGCTTAATTGGACTTTCACAAAGCACATACCTTGACAAAGTTTTGAAAAAGTTCAAAATGGATCAAGCAAAGAAAGGATTCTTGCCTGTGTTACAAGGTGTGAAATTGAGTAAGACTCAAAGTCCGACCAATGCAGAAGATAGAGAGAAAATGAAAGATGTTCCCTATGCTTCAGCCATAGGCTCTATCATGTATGCAATGCTGTGTACCAGACCTGATGTGTGTCTTGCTATAAGTCTAGCAGGGAGGTACCAAAGTAATCCAGGAGTGGATCACTGGACAGGGGTCAAGAACATCCTGAAATACCTGAAAAGGACTAAGGATATGTTTCTCATATATGGAGGTGACAAAGAGCTCATCGTAAATGGTTACATTGATGCAAGCTTTGACACTGACTCGGACGATTCTAAATCGCAAACCGGATATGTGTTTACATTAAACGGTGGAGCTGTTAGTTGGTGCAGTTCTAAACAAAGCGTTGTGGCAGGATCTACATGTGAAGCAGAGTACATAGCTGCTTCGGAAGCAGCAAACGAAGGAGTCTGGATGAAGGAGTTCATATCCGATCTAGGTGTCATACCCAGTGCATCGGGTCCAATGAAAATCTTTTGTGACAATACTGGTGCAATTGCCTTGGCAAAGGAATCCAGGTTTCACAAGAGAACCAAGCACAACAAGAGACGCTTCAATTCCATCCGGGATCTAGTCCAGGTGGGAGACATAGAGATTTGCAAGATACATACGGATTTGAATATAGCAGACCCGTTAACTAAGCCCCTTCCACGAGCAAAACATGATCAGCACCAAAGCTCCATGGGTGTTAGAATCATTACTGTGTAATCTAGATTATTGACTCTAGTGCAAGTGGGAGACTGAAGGAAATATGCCCTAGAGGCAATAATAATGTTATTATTTTATTTCCTTATATCATGATAAATGTTTATTATTCATGCTAGAATGGTTTTATCCGGAAACATAATACTTGTGTGAATAGATAGACAAACCAAACGTCACTAGTATGCCTCTACTTGACTAGCTCGTTAATCGAAGATGGTTATGTTTCCTAACCATAGACATGTGTTGTCATTTGATTAATGGGATCACATCATTAGGAGAATGATGTGATTGACATGACCCATTCCATTAGCTTAGCACCCGATCATTTAGTATGTTGCTATTGCTTTCTTCATGACTTATACACGTTCTTATGACTATGAGATTATGCAACTCCCGTTTACCGGACGAACACTTTGTGTGCTACCAAACGTCACAACGTAACTGGGTGATTATAAAGGAGCTCTACAGGTGTCTCCAAAGGTGAATGTTGGGTTGGCGTATTTCGAGATTAGGATTTGTCACTCCGATTGTCGGAGAGGTATCTCTGGGCCCTCTCGGTAATGCACATCACATAAGCCTTGCAAGCATTACAACTAATGAGTTAGTTGCGAGATGATGTATTACGAAACGAGTAAAGTGACTTGCCGGTAACGAGATTGAACTAGGTATTGAGATACCGACGATCGAATCTCGGGCAAGTAACATACCGATGACAAAGGGAACAACGTATGTTGTTATGCGGTCTGACCGATAAAGATCTTCGTAGAATATGTAGGAGACAATATGAGCATCCAGGTTCCGCTATTGTTTATTGACCGGAGACGTGTCTCGGTCATGTCTACATTGTTCTCGAACCCGTAGGGTCCGCACGCTTAAGGTTTCGATGACAGTTATATTATGAGTTTATGAGTTTTGATGTACCGAAGTTAGTTCGGAGTCCCGGATGTGATCACGGACATGACGAGGAGTCTTGAAATGGTCAAGACATAAAGATTGATATATTGGACGGCTATATTCGGACACCGGAAGTGTTGCAGGTGATTTCGGAGAAAACCGGAGAGCCGGAGGGTTACCGGAACCCCCCGGGAGAAGTAATGGGCCATATGGGCCTTAGTGGAGAGAGAGAGGGGCAGCCAAAGGTGGGACGCGCACCTCCTCCCCCTGGTCCGAATTGGACTAGGAGAGGGGGGGGGGGGGGCGGCGCCCCCCTTTCCTTCTCCCTCCCCACTTCTTTCCCCCTCCTAGTAGGAGTCCTACTCCTACTAGGAGGAGGGCTCCTCCTTGGCGCGCCATAGGGGCCGGCCGGCCTCCTCCCCTTGCTCCTTTATATACGGGGGCAGGGGGCACCCCTAGACGCACAAGTTGATCCACGTGATCATATTCTTAGCCGTGTCCGGTGCCCCCTTCCACCATAATCCTCGATAATATTGTAGCGGTGCTTAGGCGAAGCCCTGCGACGGTAGTACATCAAGATCGTCACCACGCCGTCGTGCTGACAGAACTCTTCCCCGAAACTTTGCTGGATCGAAGTCCAGGGATCGTCATCGAGCTGAACGTGTGCTAAAACTCGGAGGTGCCATAGTTTCGGTGCTTGATCGGTCAGGCCGTGAAGACGTACGACTACATCAACCGCGTTGTGCTAACGCTTCCGCTGTCGGTCTACAAGGCTACGTAGATCACACTCTCCCCTCTCATTGCTATGCATCACCATGATCTTGCGTGTGCGTAGGAATTTTTTTGAAATTACTACGTTCCCCAACACTCAGGCCACTCGCCGTGGCCTCGCCACTTTCGCCGGAGGCGGACAGCCCCTGTCTCTACGGGCGGGCGTCCTGGCGCCCCGCACCCGATCCTCCGCCCACGTCCGTTTGACCCTATGGGCCACTGCCCAGTGGGGCCCCCACCCACGCCCCTGTTAAAAAAGGAGAATAAAAAAACATAATAAAAATATTAATTAATTAATTAATTAGTTAACTTAATTAGATCTGTTAAACTAACCTAATCACTTATTAAACTAACTAATCCTGTTTAGTTAACCTAAGTCAATGACAACCGGGACCACGCGTCAGTTTGACCAAGTCAACTGACTATTGACTGCTGACATCACCCTGATGTCATGCTGACATCATAATGGCATTTCCAAATTAATTTAATTCTGTTAATTTCAAAAATGATTTAAAACTTTGGAAATTTATATAAAATAATCCGTAACTCGGATGAAAAAACTTTCTACATGAAAGTTGCTCAGAACGACGAGACGAATCCGGATACACAGCCCGTTCATCCGCCACACATCCCTAGCATAGCGAACATGCAACTTTCCCCCTCCGGTTCATCTGTCCGAAAACGGGAAACACCGGGAATACTTTCCCGGATGTTTTCCCCATTCACCGGTACCACCTCGTACCGCGTTAAGGCACACCTAGCATCACGCTTTGTCATGACATGCATCGTCATGCATTTGTTTGCATTATATTTATTGTTTCTTCCCCCTCTTCTCTCGCTAGAAATCGAGACCGACGCCGCTGCTACCCAGTACGACTACGGTGTTGACGACCCCTCTCTCTTGCCAGAACAACCAGGCAAGCCCCCCTTTGATCACCAGATATCGCCTACTCTTCTCTCTACTGCTTGCATTAGAGTAGTGTAGCATGTTACTGCTTTCCGATTAATCCTATTCTGATGCATAGCCTGTCATTGTTGCTACAACTGTTGATACCTTACCTGCAATCCTAAATGCTTAGTATAGGATGCTAGTTTATCATCAGTGGCCCTGCACTTGTCCGTCTGCCATGCTATACTACTGGGCCGTGATCACTTCGGGAGGTGATCACGGGCATATACTATATACTTTATACTGTTACATTACTCATGATACTATTCGGAGATGGGGGCTGAAGGGGCAGGTGGCTCCATCCCGGTAGAGGTGGGCCTGGGTTCCCGATGGCCAGGTTGAGACCACCTACGAGAGAGGTGGGCCTGGCCCTGGCCGGCGTTCGCGGATACTTAACACATTTAACGAGATCTTGGCATTTGATCTAAGTCTGGCCACTGGCTTATACGCACTAACCATCTATGCGGGGATAGTTATGGGCACTCGACGTCGTGGTATTAGCCGAAGCCTTCATGACGTCAGCGACTGAACGGCGCGCGCCGGGTTGGACTGGAACGCCTACTCTTGTATAAGCGAGGCTAGGTCTGCTCACCGGCCGCGTACGCAACGTGCAGGTGTGCAATGGGCGATGGGCCCAGACCCCTGCGCCATAGGAATTAGACCGGCGTGCTGACCTCTCTGTTGTGCCTAGGTAGGGCTGCGACGTGTTGATCTTCCGAGGCCGGGCATGACCCAGGAAAGTGTGTCCGGCCAAAGGGGATCGAGCGTGTTGGGTTATGTGGTGCACCCCTGCAGGGAAGTTGATCTATTCGAATAGCCGTGTCCCTCGGTAAAAGGACGACCCGGAGTTGTACCTTGACCTTATGACAACTAGAACCGGATACTTAATAAAACACACCCTTCCAAGTGCCAGATACAACCGGTGATCGCTCTCTCACAGGGCGACGAAGGGAGGATCATCGGTTAGGATTATGCTATGCGATGATACTGGGTGAACTTACCATCTACTCTCTTCTCCTGCTGCAAGATGGAGGTCACCAGAAGCGTAGTCTTCGATAGGACTAGCTATCCCCCTCTTATTCCGGCATTCTGCAGTTCAGTCCACATATGATACCCTTATTCCATTTGATACCAATGCATACATACGTAGTGTAGCTCCTTGCTTGCGAGTACTTTGGATGAGTACTCACGGTTGCTTTGCTCCCTCTTTTCCCCTTTCTATACCCGATTGCTGCGACCAGGCATTGGAGCCCAGGAGCCAGACGCCACCGTCGACGACGACTACTACTACTCTGGAGGTGCCTACTACTACGTGCAGCCCGCTGACGGCGACCAGGAGTAGTTTAGGAGGATCCCAGGCAGGAGGCCTGCGCCTCTTTCGATCTGTATCCCAGTTTATGCTAGCCTTCTTAAGGCAAACTTGTTTATCTTATGTCTGTACTCAGATATTGTTGCTTCCGCTGACTCGTCTATGATCGAGCTCTTGTATTCGAGCCCTCGAGGCCCCTGGCTTGTAATATGATGCTTGTATGACTTATTTTTATTTGTAGAGTTGTGTTGTGATATCTTCCCGTGAGTCCCTGATCTTGATCGTACACGTTTGCGTGTATGATTAGTGTATGGTCAAATCGGGGGCGTCACACTCTTGTCCTACCAACACTCAGCAGATCGTGATTACCTTAAACTTGTGACCCTGTAGGTTCGGTAAAACATAGACATGAACAAACTCCCTTTGTTTAGTGATCGATAGCAGAACCTGGACGTCCATATCAATCCCTATTAGTACATGAATGGCATTTGAATGAACTTTTGATTATCATGTGATATTCCCTTTGCTTCGAGATACTTTACAAAACCCAAGGTGAGATGTGTCAGTATCCTCTTGAGTCATACACATGCTCATTATACCGTTCTCCTTGTTACCGGTTTTGTTCTTATTTCTCGTTGAAATCTTCCGGCATCTCCGTGACATAGTCACCTATGTTTCGCCAGACGATGATAATGTCTTCACATGGAGAGGGTTCTAAGAATATCTCTCCATTGCCGGAGGAGCAAATCCCACTCTTGAGCTATCTAATCCCTTGTCAAACTTTCCGATGAACCTATAAGTTGTTGTTATGATCACCATATTACAGATGACGTTTGAGCAACCCCAAAGTCCACTGTATGGTAGGAAGTGACTATGATACTCTTATGGTCTAAGGAACTAAAACGTACGTTAACACTCCGTGTTATAGCAATTGCCTTCTGACGATATTATCTCAAAGTATAATAAATAAGTTTTGGCCGATTCAATATGATCGTTCTTCTAAAGTCAACCTCTCAATGTTGTTTTACGACTATGTTACTCTTAAAGATATTCTAGGATCCAGAAAACATGATCACTGACAACACTTGAGCTAGTCTTAGAGGCGAGACTAAGAATGTTATTTTACCCTTTGTCATTCCACACGTGCTTATGGGTTTTCCACTGAATCTCACATTCCAGAATCATAACATTTATAACATGAAATATAAATTCTTAATAATGAACCTAGAATTATAATAATACAATATTATTGCCGCTATGGCATATTTTCAATAGTTTCCCACTTGCACTAGAATCAATAATCTAGTTAGCACATTTTTCATTTACACCAATGGCAATCTGGTGCTTGTCAATGCTTAGCTTGTGGTATAGCATTCATCCCATTGGATCTTGACAACTTCAGATCCACGTGTATCATTTGCATTTCAATGCATCTGTCATGCTAGCTTTGTTATGTATTGAATCACTAGAAGGACCTACGATTCCTTAGGTTGAGCTATAGAACCACTATTAAGTACAGTGTTCCATTGGCACAATCGTCTAGAAATCATACCAAGCTCATAAATGAAAGTTTGATTGATCACTCTCCATTGTTGCTTCTAAAGCGACAATCTACTCAGTCCTATGTTATAGATTTCACTATGGTAACGAACAACCCAACAAACACACCACAAAAAAAGATTACATCGGATAGAACTCCAAGAAGGTCGGGGAGAACATTGTATTGAAGATCAAAGAGAGAAAAGAAGCCATCTAGCTACTAGCTATGGACCCGTAGGTCTGTGGTGAACTACTCACACACCATCGGAAGGCGACACAGATGATGTAGAAGCCCTTCGTGATCGTTTTCCCCTCCGACAGAGTATCGAAAAACGCCTCCAGATGGGATCGCGAAGAATAGAAGCTTGCGGCGACGGAGAAAGTGCTTTGGGTGGCTCTCTCTTAGCTTGGGAATATTTGTGAATTTATAGGCTTGGAATTAGGTCGAACGGAGTTGCACGCCCCATGAGCCCGTCGCTCTCTCATAGCTCTTCTGGCCTCCTCTCGAACCTTCTAGGGTCCCTTCTGATCCATAAAAAATCATCGTAAAGTTTCATCGTGTTTGGACTTCGTTTGGTATTGATTTTCTGAAAAGTCAAAAATAAGCAAAAATAAGAACTAGCACTGGACACTGGGTTAATAGCTTAGTCCCAAAAAATGATATAAAATAGCATAAGAATGCATATAAAGCATCCAAAATTGATGATATAATAGCATGAAATAATAAAAAAATATAGATACATTGGAGACGTATCAACATTTCCAAGCTTAAGTTCTGCTCGTTTTCGAGTAGGTAAATGACAAAAACAATTTTTTTGTGTATACATGTATTGTTTGTAGTGAGATATGTACATGACAAAGAGCGATACCAAGACCAGCATCAGACCAATGTACATGACACTAGAAAGAGGTGACACATCTCTGAACGCAAGGTCCATGTCAACAAGCAGACGCAATGGAAAAGACAGATTGTTTTGTCATCTTTCGTAGCGCCATCCTTTAGTATGCCAGGGAGCAGTTAAGGAATGAAATCATGCTCCGTTTTGGATCATAACATTTTAATATGACCACAAGCTAAGCTTCCACCACACGAAAAGTGGTGAAAATCCAAAATTTGTTATGTGATGCAATACAATGCAAATCTTATGTACTTTCTCTGTAAAGAAACATAAAAGCGTTTAGATCACTACTTTACACGTTTTCATCACAATCTGAAGCTTTGAATTTAGTACTACTCATTAATCGGTGGTGTGATCTTAAGAAAATGATATACCTCTAAAATGAACAACTAAAAGGTCACGAGACATATGGTAATCCCAAGTAAATTGGTTGTTCTAGGGGAAAAGTGATGAAGAGCGTTGTTCTAGGGGAAAAGTGGCGACAAGCATGGATTATCTGTTTCTTGGGAGGGGGAGGGTCATCCACATGACCACAAGCCAAGCCCACACCCCACAGCAAGTGATGCAAATCCCAATCATGTTATATCATGATTTACAATGCAAATCTTCTTTGATACTTTACACATTGGCATCACTATCTTAAGCTTGGCATTTAGTACTCCCTCTGATCCATATTAGTTGTCGCTCAAGTTTCAGTGACAACTATGGATTGGAGGAAATACTACTAATTCGTTGTGTGATCTTAATAAAACACCATGCTTCTAAAACGAACATGTCAGGAGGCGTGTACCAATCTCTCCAGATGAATATGATGTTCTACATAATTGATACGTGCGGAAAGATAAGACTGAAAGCCGCACACTTACCTGGGATAGGATGGGATATTTTTTGAGAAATAGATAAGGATTAGTTCAGGTTTCTCCCATATATACGAAATGACTGGACGATGACTAATTAAACGAGAGACAACAAAACACTTATCTTCCTTTATATTTTTTGAGAAATAGATAAGGATTGGTTAGGTTTCTCCCGTATATACGAAATGATTGAACGATGACTAATTAAACGAGAGACAACGAACCACTTATCTTCCTTTATGACGCAATTGATCGAGAGCCTTCCAAAATTGCTTTTGTGGTTTTGTTGGCCACAATGCAGATGCTTCGAACCTTTGCACAACAGTGGGCATGCAGCTCCCTTTAAATAGCCACAAGAACCCATGAAAATAGCACCTCCAAAGTTCCCATTTACTCCATCTTCCTCTCAGGTCTAACCAAAACCCAACAAACCACCACCTCAGCCATGGCAACCACCCTTGCCGCCGACGTCCGCCTCTCCATCGCGCACCAGACCCGCTTCGCCCTCCGTCTCGCCTCCACCATCTCATCCAACCCTAAGTCTGCTGCCAGCAATGCCGTCTTCTCCCCGGTCTCCCTCCATGTCGCGCTTAGCCTCCTCGCCGCTGGCGCGGGCAGTGCCACTCGGGACCAACTCGTCGCCACACTCGGGACAGGCGAGGTCGAGGGACTCCACGCGCTCGCCGAGCAGGTGGTGCAGTTCGTGCTCGCCGACGCGTCCTCCGCTGGAGGTCCGCATGTCGCCTTCGCCAACGGTGTCTTCGTGGACGCGTCGCTGCCCCTCAAGCCATCCTTCCAAGAGCTTGCAGTGTGCAAGTACAAGGCTGAGACCCAATCCGTGGACTTCCAAACTAAGGTGACCACCCCCCACCCGTGGGCTCGGTTCTTACCAGAAAACAAAAACAGAGTTAAAGAATTTTTTAACGGACATAATTATGTACATTTGAGAGAAACAATGACATGCTTAACTAACTACTTCAGCCGCCTGTGCATGTTGGCATGCCATTGCTTCACTCAAAGTGCTTGTTTTGTGCTGATGTAATATAGAGGTCTGTATCAATCTTATACACATTCTAGATTTGTAATTTAGTGGTTATTGTATACCATTATTTTTTACACTAGCAGCTTTAGCACTGTTTCCAACTTCCTATAGGTACATACGTTTAGTATTTTGGCTTGGTAATGACCATTTAAGTTTGTATGCTCATATGAATTGTTTTCTGTCATCCGTCGTTGTATGTGATGATTTTAGTATGTGTTTGAAAATTTTACTATAGAAATGCTTTATAAAAACGCTAGTATGCTGCTTTGCATTCTTAGCATAACTATTATATTTTGTTCTTTGAAATAATTTTCTGTTTGTTTGTTCAAAGGTTGGCGGCAGCAGTACTGTCAATCTATTTTCATTATGTAATTGACCTTTGTTTATTTCTCCATGGCTCAGGCCGCTGAAGTTGCTACTCAAGTGAACTCATGGGTAGAGAAAGTCACAAGCGGTCGCATCAAGGACATTCTCCCATCAGGATCTGTTGACAATACCACTAAACTTGTTCTTGCCAATGCCCTTTATTTCAAAGGGGCTTGGACAGATCAGTTTGATTCATCTGGAACAAAAAACGACTACTTCTACCTTCCTGATGGGAGCTCAGTTCAAACACCATTCATGTCCAGCATGGATGACCAATACCTTTCGTCTTCTGATGGGTTGAAGGTACTTAAGCTTCCCTACAAGCAAGGTGGGGACAAGAGGCAGTTCTCCATGTATATCCTTCTTCCAGAAGCACCAGGTGGTCTCTCAAGCTTGGCCGAAAAGTTGAGTGCTGAACCAGACTTCCTGGAGCGGCATATCCCAAGGCAGAGGGTTGCACTTAGGCAATTCAAGCTCCCCAAGTTCAAGATATCATTTGAAACTGAAGCATCTGATTTGCTCAAATGTTTGGGTATCCAGCTTCCATTCAGCGATGAAGCAGATTTTTCCGAGATGGTGGATTCCCCAATGGCACACGGTCTTCGTGTCTCATCTGTTTTCCACCAAGCGTTTGTGGAAGTGAACGAACAAGGAACTGAGGCCGCAGCATCAACTGCCATTAAAATGGCCCTGCTACAGGCAAGGCCGCCCTCGGTCATGGATTTCATCGCGGATCACCCTTTCCTCTTCCTTCTCCGGGAAGACATCTCTGGTGTGGTCCTATTCATGGGTCATGTGGTCAATCCCCTCTTATCTTCGTAATGTGTTTGCTCTGAAAGTGTGTGTTGTCAGTTGCCCTCAGCCATTACATGTAAGGGAGGGGTTTCAACAGTCAGTCATGTTAACCATACAATAAATCGAATAAATGGTTATGCTAAAATATCCAATAAATTGCCTTTTAATAATGGCTTGCTTGTTGTGCAAAGGAAAGCCAATTGGACTGTTTTTTCATTCATCATTGCGGTACTGCGGATTTCGCGAAGAACTACCTCATGCTAAAAGGAAAATCTAAGTCATCTTGATTAGTACTATCCAACATGAATCTCATCGTCATTAACATCTATATTTTTTCACAAAAAAACTGCCAATGACCACTTTTTGAGATTGAATATGCTCTTCAATTCTCTTCTTCTTACGTTTTTCATATCCTCGCTTATCTTTAGATTCACTAACCCCTTGGGGTTGGAGCTCCCAGGGCCGATTGTGTTGATCGATTTGCATGGCCGTACACGCAGGTGAGGCCACGCATGAACGGACGAGACCTTGCACGCTTACCCTCTTCCTTGCTGCAGATCCTTCCTCAGTTTCTCTCTCTTCCGAGAATCTATTCCGACGTAGCGACAACGCCTCCAGCCCTCCACCACGATAGTCTACGCGGCCGACCGCCTTTTTCAGCCCAGGCTCGCTCTCCTCTCCGATTCCCTGCCTCAGCCTCTACCATTCGCCTCTGAACGTTCCCTGCGGCCAACCCAATCCAGGGCTCGGTTCGCCGACATGTCGGTTTAACCATCGTCTGCGTTGCCTCTCGCAATTCCTCCGACCTCCGGTGCACCCCTTCATGAAACTTCCCTGGATCATCGCGCTTCCCGTGCCGTCTCCTCGACAGTCGTGCGCTTATCACTGAATCTATTTCGACGTAGAGACAACGCCTCCAGCCCTCCACCACTATCACCAGTAGAAAAAAACCATTTATTTGGGTTCATAAGGTCCATCTGTCTCGATTGAACCGAGACTAAAGGGTCGTTACTAATATCTTAGCCCTTTAGTCCCGGTTCTTATACTAACCGAGACAGATGGGCCTCTATGTGGCCGCTCCAGCGAGCCCAGTCACGAGGACCTTTGGTCCCGGTTAATAGCACCAACCGGGACCAATAAGCTTCCACACGTCAGCATTTCAGAGGCTGGTTTTTTTAAAGGAGGTGGTTTAGGGGTTTTGGGGGTTAATTTATTTGACACTATCTTAAAATTTGCTTCTTTATTTGATACTGGAAAAAAATTCTTCCCTATTTGACACAAGTTCTAAATTTTATTCCCTATATGACATTTTCGTTCATTTTGAGCCTAAATGACACCTAAAAAGACTCTTTTGCCCCTCATGTGGTATGTGTGTGGGGGGCAATAGCGCACACACACAGCACCAGTGCGAGGGCGGGAGCACACACGCAGCAACACATACACATGCACCAACACACACACGCACGCGCACACACACGCAACAACACGCACGCGCACGTGCACACACACACAGCAACACACATGCACGCGCACACACACGCAGCAACACACACGCACGCAGCACACACACACACGCAGCAGCAACAGCAGCACACACGCAGGCAACATATAGGCACGCAACATCACACACACGCGCGCACGTACACACGCAGTAGCAAACACACACGCAGCGGCACACATGCACACACACATGCAGCAGCAGCACACATGTGCGCGTGCACCCACACACTCAACAACACACGCGCGCGCACCCACATACCGCATGGGGGGCAAAATCGTCTTTTCAGATGTCATTTAGGCTCAAAATGGACGGAAGTGTCGTATAGGGAATAAAATTTAGGACTAGTGTCAAATAGGGAAGAAAAACTTTTCCAGTGTCAAATAAGGAATCAGATTTTAAGACAGTGTCAAATAAGGAATTTTCTCATCATCGTATATAATAACAAGTCTACTAATCATCATCATACAACTTCTACTCGTTATTAATAACAAGTCATACGATCATCATCCTCATAGTCATCGAACCAACCCTACTTAATTGTTCTTAGCACATGATCATCAATATTAGGTAGGACCTAAATACCCTCTTTAAGGTAAAATAGCATAAAACAATATAGACCCTGACTCTCCATTATGGACAATGGAGATCATCTCGTCTCCAATTCTTGCGCTTCGCTTTCTTTTGCTTCCAAGAACCTCCTTACGACTGTCCATACATTTTTTCCATCTTTTGATTTGCATGCCTCCATTCCTTTTAAAAATTTGGTATGAACAGTTGAGATTCGTAGGATGACCTGACTGTATGTTCAAAACATTAAGGCCACCTTTCTGATACATCAAATGAGGCACGTAATTCTCTAGGATTATTTGTTGAAAAACATAGTAATAACGTCATAGTTAGCAATGATGTACTAGTTTTAGAAGTATGCAAAAGATGCACGGATGTCGTAATAGTAAAAAATCTTACCAGGGTATCTCCATGGTAGTTACCGTAGTTCAACACATGCACTATGACACGTATTGACCACAATGTTGAGGAGTTTGATTGTAGATATTGTAATTCTCAATGTCAGTACAAAATCCGACCAGATGATTTTTCTCCTTGTAAGTTAATTCGGAGCCATCAGTGTAGTGGGTTTTGTCTACCATCTCCCGCACATTCTTTGAAGAATGAAAATAAGCTGTCAATGAAAATAAGCTGTCAACTATTTTGAAATAAATAATATAAATTAGCTAATAACTATGTTTGAGAAACTCACATAGCGGTAGAATTGGAGGCGTATCAATAAGGACCCAAATGTCCATATTGTCTTGCTCGATTTCAGGATCACCAAGATCCATGGTGACAAGCATATCCTCATTAAAACCATACATCTTGTAAAGTGCTTCCCATTTTTTTGCAAACAAAATGGGTTACGCTCTCAGAATTGTACAACTTTACTTCAAAATCCACATCATGATGAGTCCTTAGGTGAATTTTCTTTGTTTTGAAACTTTCATGGTCTTCAAAACCCATCCTCTTCAAGACATAGCGCCTTGCATGGCATGGGATAAGCTACTCGAATTGTAAAAGATGAAAATTACCGTTGAAATAGTTGTAGTTATGCTTAATTACGAAAAAACACTTGCCATCGTTGCGTACCGTTTCAATATCGAAGGTCTCCTCGAGCTTAATGCTGAAGCGCCGATCATCGTCCAGGTGTGGCCTGTCGCACAGACCTCGATCGTCGTGGCACCAGCTGCACTCCCCTAGGAGACTTTCGTCGTCTGATGACGACATTTTCTACGTTCATAATTCAAAGATTAAACTTGTACAATTAAATATATGTACTAAAAAACTAAATTGGATCATTATTATTCATCACGAGTTGACTATTGATTTGTCAAGTCTTTTCTTGAAAACTCTCAGCTCACGTGGTGTATATATTCGACTCTTGGTGATGGTCGCTCATCACTTCGTCCCCGAGTGCATTACATCAAAATGTCTAGCACACGGGAACGAAGGAGAAGTGACCCCCACGACAACAATCGGGATTCTTCATTCTCTCATATATATATATATATATATATATATATGGTGGAACTCTCCCTCATTGATTCCTCTCTGACATTTGCGACCGTCGGTGATGGTCGTTACTCCTTCTTCCCCTAATGCATAACAAAGGTCTACCACCCGAAGAAGAAAGAGAAACGACCCCTACAACAACAGTCGGAATTCTTCATCCTCTCATGTATATATGTATATATATATATATATATATATATATATATATATATATATATATATATATATATATATATATAAACTCTATTAATAACCCAGGATGAAGAATAACTGGTTGATTGACCGAGCCACGTGATTGGATGATTGGACTCAACCAAGCCATCGTCCCACAGGCGTAAAAATTTATAGGGGCCAAGGTAATTTTACCTTTTCACATTACCTCGCGTACTGTTTGCTCATCGTGGTATTAGGAGCTAATCCACCTGTCCCGTCCTATTCCAATCGGTTGCGAGCCATTTCGAGTTCCACTCTCGACGGCGAATATCATGCGGCCACGATGAGCGGCGGATGGGCTTGACGGCAAGTCCTCGGTGGGCGGCGACCGGCTTGTCTATAGGGGTGTCCATATCAGCACAGGTAGGGCGTGTTTGGTTCCCTGAGTGCATCTGGGATGCATTGCATGAAGGAGCTTGGTTGAGGCTAGCCTGGTTGAGCCGATGCAAAAAATAGTTGAGATGCGTGTTTGGTGTACTGCATGATATGGGCCCCGCTCAGCTTAGATTTTGTTTGGTATGTTGCATCTGAGGTTGCATGAGAGATGCACAGTACATCTTAGAGTCCACATATTAGATAGAGCTACAAATACATATTGTCCATTTTAGTCCATTACACTCTAACAAAGGAACATAACAATGGTGCTGCACCTATTTACATAAAAAAATATGCAGACATTTTTCATAAAGGGACAGATGACAAAAATCTCAGCCTAAATACCAATCACCAGCCATGTATAATCCTATGGAAAAGGAGGCTGGGGACAGATCTCTGCCCAATTCATGCTAATCAATAGCCACGTTTATATATAAACAACCCAACCATCTCTAATCGACAGAGGAAGATGAGGTTGGGGTCAGATCTAAGATTAAATAAAAAAGAAGAGGGGAGGAGATAGGATAAGCTCGCATCAGTCAAATGAGCCACCACTCCTTCCCGAACCTCCAGCTCCGTCTTGCCTCCGTTTCGTTCATGGACGGATGAGGCCGCCGATCCATTCTGCTCACGCATCCGCCACGAGCAGCGCCAAGAACAGCGCGAGCGGCAGAGAGCTGGAGATGGGAGGGAGAATAGATGCATGCAGGCAGATGGGAGGAGGAGAGTACTCCCTCCGCCGGAGATGAGGACGCGCCCGGCGATGCGGCAAAGGCGACGAGGCGGCGAGATGCGAGTCGCAGGAGAGAAAGAAGAGCGAGAAGAGCGGCGCGAGTCGAAGGAGAGAAGACCCCCTTTGCTCGAGTGGGTGCATGTGCAGATGCAGGCTCGGGGAAACGGCCGAAACTTGCGTTTCCCCTCAGCCTGGCTGGGAGCCTCGTTTTGCATCTGCCGGGCCAGGCCCAGTTGGACATGCAGGATACCAAACATTCAAGAAACTGCATTGCGGGTGTGAGCCAGGTGCAACCCAAGGAACCAAACACGCCCGTAGTGGTCGTGGCTGCACTACGGTGGCTCGGCGGACCAGTCAGCGGCCGGCGAGGAGGCGTCACGACGGATCCACCATGTCCGGCGCTATTAGTCGCCGCAGCGGTTGTGCACGCCCGGGCCTCATGGAGCCAGTGAAGGAAGCCACGCGAGGAAACCGCGGTGCGAGCGACTCATCTGGGCGAGCAGCCCCCATTTGGGCTTCCACTCCTGTAGCAGCACCTGGGGTCCTCCAGTCCTTCAATCCATCCAATTTGACTGGACCGCCGCCCCTGATGTGCTATGAGCTTCAAGTATCCGTTCGTATTTGTTCTAGATTGTGTGCTGCACACCTAGGTGAGGTATATCTCAAATTATCCCCTTCCTTTTCTTATTGAAACAGGAAAAGAAAAACTTAGTCTCCAAATCCATATAGGGCGCCATAGGGAAGCATTTGTGACAAATACCACTTCTTCAGAAGAAAAGGTATACAATGTAGTTTGATTGTTGTGTGTAGTGATCTGCTGTGTTTCAGCCTCATATATTTTTGGGGCTATGGCTGTACAACGAAAAAGGGTATGTTTTTGGAAGTTCCGGTTGTGTTACTGTTTTTTAAGTTCAGGTTGAGAGAGTATATATATTGATAATAGTCGCGATTCTAGTCGGAGTAATGCAAATGTTATACAGTTTCTTCAGGTTTATATCATCTAACTAATTGAACCATGGAACTGATGTTATCACCATGTTTCAGGCCCATGTACTTCTAAGTGACAGTCGAGAACACTGCTTTTCTTTAATTGTTTTCATTTCCACACAATTTTCAGAAGCTAACCCAAGTAGTCAGAGAAATGCATAAGAATTGTCATGGTAGGCCGGTGCGTCCTCTGATTGCTCTGCATTTGATGCCTGCTTGCGACATGAACAACCTCAGGTACATCTCAGTCAGGATCAGACGAAAATAAAGTTGTTTCTTTCGTGCCATTTGAAGATGGGTATTAGTTTATCACTAGTCAGGAAAACGGCACCACCTGATCCTATATAGAATCTACTGCCTATTGAAAGAATGGTAAAATGAGACATGCATTGAAACAAAAATAACTGACTGGAGTTTAGGTTAGCAAAAAATCTGTACGCACAGTTCTCTACATGAGTAACATTGATTATTTTGGGAAAAGTAACCAGCTATTATATCTTCAGCCGACTGCATGAGTAACATTGAGTATTTATCTAAATCCACAGAAGTTTAATTTTTCCCGTTTGATACTGTTTGAAGCAATATTTGGTTAGTACCAATTTCCAGTTAGATTTATTTCCAATTCAAAGAGGTGAATTCTGATCCTCTTCAGGGCATCAATCTTTGCTGGGTTTTTATTTTCGGTACTTCTTGTTTCATTATAGTGCAATGATGAACTTGGAGGTTAATTGCATCCATTTTATAAATCAACACGCATGAATCTTGATTATGTCTGTGATTATTCTGAGATACTGCCGGTGAGATGAATTTATCTCTTGTGATAAACTAAGGAGGGTGAAGGCTATGGTTGTCCGTGCAGACTGTGAGATGAATATTTCTACAGCTGGCAATTGCTTCTTTTATATGGTTGGCCGGTGTGCTGCTTCCGTCGCCGTGTTTGAAGGGGATAGGTATCCCCTACCATGGTTGCTGCGGCATGTCGGGGGTGGCATGAGCTGGGTGTTCCTTGTAGACTAGGTGTCGCTCCTCAGTATTGTCTCGTCTATCTCCATTGCTTTGCTTATTGTCATCTGCAGCATCCTCTGTGCATATGCTCCTCCTTGAGTGCGATGTGTTGTTCAATTGGGGAAGTTTCTACCTCCATGAGCTCGGCTTAGCACAGTGGCGGTGGTCATTTTGTACTCCGGTTGGTCTTAGCGGTTGTTTTCACCTTAGGTCTCGCGGGAGCGTCTCCATCTTCTGATGGATCGTTGCCTTGCATGCCAAAGCGAGGGGGCAGGGAGCCCCCTTCGGAGATGGATGAGGTCGCAACTATTTTTCTCTTGTGCCCGTGGTGATGCCGAGGACGCTTCCTCTCCTGGTTGTTGTTCCTCGGTCCCAAGTCTCGGCTTTTGCTTCTGATTTTCTGTCTTGTTCGTCGAGGAGGGCATCATCTACTTAAGCTGGAAATGTGCCTTGGTTGTTTATCTTAGCTTGTTGCTTTGCTGTAACTTGTGAGTGGTTTGCTCAGCCCCTTGTATCTTTTGTTGTTTGCTTTTTTTTTGTTTATTGGTGTTTTTTAGCCATGTTGGTGGTTATTAATTCTAGCTAGCTGATGGCTTTGTTAATTCAAAAAATGGGTTAAGCTCAAGTCTTTTTCTCGAAGAAAAAGCTCAGCTATTTCTATGTCCTTGAACCTCTGATGAGGTAGACTCTTGAGATCAGATTGAGTCAGCCACAAATGACATCGATGAGATGGCCTTCAGGCTTCAGGATCGTGTAATGGAAATAATATTACAAAATAGTTTGAAATATGCCGCATAAATTATTACATTCGCCTATCACTTTACTGGACCATACATTGAAGATATTCTTTTTTATGGAACGCTGAAGATACTTTTATTTAAGTCTACTGCCAAATTTTTTACATACGGATCTCAACTGAATTAGTAGAACATATTTCTTTTCTCGTAAAATAAAATAAAAGTAGAACGTGTTTCTCAACTGAATTGATAGAACATGTTTCTTTACCATCAAAATAAAATTAGAATGTCTTGTTTGCTTTTTGCATTCCAAATTTCTTACCGGCCTAGGAATTGAATGGAAAGTTTCTTTTTTAAAAAAAATTGACCTGATAGAGAGACACTTATGATGCGGCAATTAATGCCCATGTATAGTAGATATATAGAGGTAATTTACTAATCTCTTCCCGTAAAATTACGTTACATGCAGGCCATGCCCTTAGTGCTCCACGCCTCCACTCTGTAAGATTACATGGCAATCCAAGTCATAAGATTACATCGCTGTAGGGTACATCCATCCTGCCGTAAGTAATAAATTACGGAGCGGCCTCTAGTATCCATAATTTTACCTCCCATGTGCTGGGTTCTGGCCGGATGGGTGGGGTGAGGAATAAGAATTTCTCACCCAGGGTGACGAATAACGCGACCCTATATATGATGGCAGTTTGAGACACCTAGGTGCCCAGGCTCCTTGCCTTTCCACCATTTGATTGCATTTAGATGCGTGCTATTGTGATAGGTATATAAGGTAATCGGTCAATTCATTAGTAACTGCCAATTCTGAAGTAATTAGATTTGGAAACAATTATGACGTGTATCATTTAATGGATGTCATTAAACATACCATGCATGGTAACATATCTTTAAAAGGAAAAAATACTAAACATTAGGTATACGTATATTTTTTTCATATATGTATGAATTCATTTATTTAGTACGTACCCGTTAGATTTTTATTCATATATACCCAGAATATTTGGTACGTACATATTAGATTTTTATCTATGTATATATTCAGAATATTTATTACGTACCAATTAGATTAGGTGTGTACGGATTCGTTTATTTGGTACACACTCATTAGATTTTTTTAGTATCTATATACCTAGAATATTTAGTATGTAACGCATTATATTTTTTGTGTATGTATACACCTATAATATTTTGTATGTAACACATTATATTTTTTTGTATGAATACACCTAGAATATTTAGAATCTTTCAATTAGATTTTTGTGTATGTATATATCCAAATTACGCAATATATTTTCTTGCATGGGTATATGTACGTAGGGAAAAAATCATGCATGTGTATCATACCCATAATATTTAGTATGTACGCATTAGATTGTTTTCCTATGTATATACCCAGGTTATATAGTACATACCAACTAGATTAGGTATGTACGGATTCGTTTATTTGGTACACACTCATTAGATTTTTTTAGTAGGTATATATCTAGAATATTTAGTATGTAAACATAATATTTAATACGTACGCATTAGATTGTTTTTCTATGTATATACCTAGGATATATAGTACATACCAATTAGATTAGATATGTACGGATTCATTTATTTCGTACACACTCATTCAATTTTTTTTAGTAGGTATATACCTAGAATATTTAGTATGTAAAGCATTATACTTTTTTTCTATATATATACCCAGAATATTTAGTACGTATCCATTAGATATTTGTGTATGTATATATCCAAAGTAAGCAAATATATTTTCTTACATGGGTATATGTACGTAGGAAAAAATCATGTGTGAGTATCATATATTCCTACAAGTAAAAATAATAATTAGGATCATAGTTTATATTATTTGGTCACCTTAATTTGTATAAAAATATTAGTAGTAAAAGTGTGACCTCGCCTTAAGTTAAGAAAATACTAGATAACTTGAGAAGTTAAATTTTAGAAAAATGAATAAGAATATCCTTAATATACATACAAACCTTTGGATGACATTACATATTTTTTCATATATGATACCTTAAAAATGACAGTGTATATATGTATTCTTTTTGTTTGGAAATGAATCATATAAGGAAATCAGTAGTATATTAATTTTTTGGAAAGCAATTATTGACCATTGATGGTTGTAGTGCATGCAAATAAAATTTGGAAGGTCGCTATGTCAAATATGACTTGCCATACTGGGACCTAGGTGCCCAGGCACCTAGATGCCCCACATAATTTAGGATCGCGCTATTCGTCACCCTGGGTGAGGAATATTTATACTTCACTCCCCTGTATTTTACCATCAATGCATCGTAATTTTACGTTTCATAAGTTTTGTCTTATTTCATACGCAAAAAGAGACCGTAAGAAAATATATAATCGCCGTAAAAAATATTTTATGTTATGTAAAATTACAAACATAAAAACATAGTCTAAAATACACATAAACTGCAAAAAAAATCTTATGACCTATATTTTTATTTTCTATGTCAAATTTTACGTAGTGAATCAATAGGAATATAACTATTTGAATTCTAAACGTAATTTAATTATGAAATGATCTAAGATTACCTCGTGGGAAGAATAACTTATTCTGCACCCTGGGTGATGAATAGTAACACTATATATATGGTGGAACTCTCCCTCACTGATTCCTCCCTGACATTTGCGACCGTCGGTGATGGTCGTTACTCCTTCTTCCCCTAGTGCATAACAAAGGTCTAGCACCCGGAGAAGAAGGAGAAACGACCCCCACGACAATAGACTTAAAGTCAACCCGAAATATCGTTTAATTATCTTTCTAAAAAAGGATTTGGCTGGTCTCACCTCGAGGTCGGAGGGGGTCGGTGACGGAGACGACGGCGGGGATGATGGAGGGGGGCTCCTAGATTTCTGCGAAAACAAAAACCCTATAAGCTATCAACTAATCATATGCATACGCCTTGCATAGTGCTCTCCAATTTTAGCATTCAAAGTAGGAGTAGTTTTCCAATTTGAGCATTCAATAAGCAAAATCAAATTGCAAAATAAAGTAGTATTCAAATTAGGATGCATTCAATTATAAGCAAAACTACATCATCTCTTGCGTCCGTACATCGTCGAATATTATCACTAATACACCTCGAATACTATCATACATATAACATCGCTAGTACAGTTAGAACCGTAGCGCCCGACGGGTATCGGCACGGGCGGTGGACGCGCAAAGAGAAGGAACCATCATAGGATCGCTCCAGTGAGATCCTTGAAGAACCTGCCAGGTATTGTCGAACCTGCCCTCCAACGCAATCATGTAGCGACGGACGTGCTCGTCCTCCTCGCTGATACGGTGATGTACCACCTCCGCGGTGTCCGGAAGCCTCGGCACCGTCACTGGCCCACGCGACCGCCACCAAACAAGGATCGGGTCAACGACGGGCTGGCTCCTCACCAACCTACGCCCCCCGGAAGGTAGCACATCCCAAAACCATCCCGGCGGAGCCCAGTCCCGTACATGGCCCCTCTGATCAAGCCGGCCTCCTCCGCCGAGTCGACGATGAGGATGCGGGATAGGCATCTTCGACGTCGATGCAGGAATAATTGCTTTAACTAAAAAATAAACTAGCTCTATTAATTTTGTTGCTAAAAATAAACTACTTCTATAGTAAAATAAACTAGTTTTATTAAATCAAGTAGTTCAACTACTAAGCACTTACTATAAATAGAATAAAGTAGTACTTACTAAAAATAAACTACTTCTATATATAGTAAAATAAAGTAGTTTTATTAAATCAAATAGTTCAACTACTAATTAATTAAGCACTTACTATAAATAAAGTAGTTTTATTAAATCAACTAGTTCAACTACTAATTAAGCATTTACTATAAATAAACTAGTTTAACTAATACAACTACTAATTAACCACCTCCGCGGTGTCTGGAAGAAGAAGAAAAAAGAGGAGAAGAAGAAAGGATTAATAGAGGAGAAGATCGAAGAAAAAAAGAACAAAAAAAAAGAGGAGAAGAAGAAAAAATATTCTATTTTTCTTCTTCTCCTCTATTCCTTTCTTCTTCTTCTCTTTTTTCCTCTTCTTCCTCTCCTCTTCTTATCCTTCTTCTTCTCCTTCTTCTTCTCCTTCTTCCTCTCTTGCTTCTCCTTCTTCTTCCCCTTCTTCCAAGCTTATATACCCAGAGCATTGGTTCCGGTTCGTGGCAACAACCAGGACCAATGCCCCCCTTTAGTCCCGGGTTGGTTCCACGAACCGAGACCAAAGGTCAGTTTTTGGCAGCCCAAAAGGCGGGAAGCGGCGGCCTTTGGTCCCGATTCGTGGCACCAACCGGTACCAAAGGGGGGCATTCGTACCAGTTGGTGCCACGAACCAGTTCCAATGCCCCCTTTAGTCCCGGTTGGTGGCACCAACCGGGACCAAAGGCCTCGTTCTGCCCGTGCCCAAATGTTTAGTCCCACCTCGCTAGCTGAGAGGGGCGCGCAGTGGTTTATAAGCCCCACTGCCGCACCCCTCTCGAGCTCCTCTCCATTGCAGGCTTTCGGGCCTAATTGTCATTGGTATGCCCGATGGGCCTACTGGGCCTTCTGCGGGCCTGAATCCTGGCCCATGGATGGGTTTCTAGTCGTATTCAGGCCATGGAGGCCCAGTAGGTGGCATATTTTTTCCCCTGTTTTTTGTTTTCTTTTTTGCTTTATTTATTTTGTTTTGTTTCTACTTACAACAAAAAACTTATTTTATTTTGTTTCTAATTACTTACTTATTATGTAATTTTGCTATTAATGTTTCTAACAAAAAAGGTCTTTATGAAAATTCTTTTTGCTTTTAATGATTTTGAAGAGAAAATACTTTGATAATTTTAGTTGCATCAATTTTATATGTAATTTTAGTTTTAATAATACTAGAGGTTGCTTATAATGTTTTGAACAGAAAATACTTTGATAATTTTAGTTTCATAAATTTTATTTATGTTATTAAAGTTTATTTTATTTTATTTTATTTTGTTTCTACTTATATATTTTATTAAAGTATCTATTATTTTGTTTCCAATTACTTATTTAATTTATTTTATGATAATTCTTTTTGCTATTAAAGTTTGTAAGAAAAAAGTTCTTTATGAAAATTCTGTGAACTCCTGACTTTTTGTGTGTTCAAAATGCACCATTCAAAGCCACATCATCAATTTTCGACCCTTTCTGACTTCATTTGTTATTTTTCATGCATTTGCTAATTATTTTGAGCTATAAGACCCTGAAATTGAAAAGCATTTACTGATTATTATTGAGCTATAAGCCACATCATCAATAAAATTCTTTTTGCTTTTAATGTTTTGTATAGAAAATACTGTGATAATTTTAGTTGCATAAATTCTATACAATTTTAGTTTCAATAATACTAGAGGTTTATAAAATGCAACATTCAAAGCATTTCAACAAAACATTTAAAGCATTTCAACAAAATGGACAATCTGTTTCGAGATATCAGGGTTTCATACGGAAACTCATCTATTACAACATGCATTTCAAATGAACTAGGAAAAGGTTGAAAGTTGGCATGGTATCATCATAATAGTTGTGGAGAGAAAGTCTTCACTTTTTCTTCACTTGTGTGCTTTGCTTATTGCGTCGTAACCATGGATAATCTTCATCGTTTATCAGGATGCTTGGGTCAGCCTTGACTTTGAAGGGAGGAATTTCATGAAACTTTTCATAATCTTCGGACATGTCTGTCTTGCCCTCCACTCCCACGATGTCCCTTTTTCCTGAAAGAACTATGTGGCGCTTTGGCTCATCGTATAATGTATTCGCTTCCTTATCTTTTCTTTTTCTCGGTTTGATAGACATGTCCTTCACATAGATAACCTATGCCACATCATTAGGTAGGACGAATGGTTCGTCAGTGTACCCAAGATTGTTCAGATCCACTGTTGTCATTCCGTATTGTGGGTCTACCTGTACCCCGCCTTCTGACAGATTGATCCATTTGCACTTAAACAAAGGGACCTTAAAATCATGTCCGTAGTCAAGTTCCCATATGTCCACTATGTAACCATAATATGCGTCCTTTCCCCTCTCGGTTGCTGCATCAAAGCGGACACCGCTGTTTTGGTTGGTGCTCTTTTGATCTTGGGCGATCGTGTAAAATGTATTCCCATTTATTTCGTATCCTTTGTAAGTCAATACAGTTGAAGATGGTCTCCTGGACAATGAGTACAACTCATCACAAACAGTGTTGTCACCTCTGAGACGTGTTTCCAACCAACTGCTGAAAGTCATGATGTGTTCACATGTAATCCAGTCGTCACACTGCTCCGGGTGTTTGGAGTGCAGACTGTTCTTGTGTTCATTGACATACGGGGTCACCAAGGTAGAGTTCTGTAGAACTGTGTAGTGTGCTTGAGACCAAGAATGCCTGTCCCTGCATATTATTGAGTTCACTCCTAGCGTGCCTTTTCCAGTCAGTCTCCCATCGTACCGTGATTTAGGGAGACCTATCTTCTTAAGGTCGGGAATGAAGCCAACACAAAACCCAATGACATCCTCTGTTTGATGGCCCATGGAGATGCTTCCTTCTGGCCTAGCACGGTTGTGGACATATTTCTTTAGGATTCCCATGAACCTCTCAAAGGGGAACATATTGTGTAGAAATACGGGGCCCAGAATGACAATCTCGTCGACTAGATGAACTAGGGCATGCGTCATAATATTTATTATTCCCTTTATATTTGACGAGAAGCCAGTCATAATCACGTGGCAGTCATGAGACTTTAGGTTCTGGAACTTTTTCTCTGGAATATTTATTATTCCCTTTATATTCGACGAGTAGCCAGTCGGGACCTTCATACTGAGCAGGTATTCAAAAAAGATTTCCTTCTCTTCTTTGGTAAGAGCGTAGCTGGCAGGACCTTCATACTGCTTTGGAGGCATGCCGTTTTTTTCGTGCAAACATTGCAGGTCCTCCCATGCCTCAGGTGTATCTTTTGTCTTCCCATACACGCCCAATAAGCCTAACAGGTTCACACAAACGTTCTTCGTCACGTGCATCACGTCGATTGAAGAGCGTACCTCTAGCTCTTTCCAGTAGGGTAGGTCCTAAAAT
This sequence comes from Triticum monococcum, assembly GCA_034509565.1. Lineage (NCBI taxonomy): Eukaryota > Viridiplantae > Streptophyta > Magnoliopsida > Poales > Poaceae > Triticum > Triticum monococcum. Next base: position 582,639,558 of record CM067845.1, read on the forward strand.
ATTGATTTCTTCTTCTATATGGATGCGCGTCCCTCAGCGTCATTCGGAACAGCTAGTCCGCCGGGACCCTTTCCAAATATTACATGTAAATCAGAGACCATATCAAGTATGTGATCACCGGTACACATGGCGGGCTTCTTCCGATGATCTGCCTCGCCTTTGAAATGCTTGCCTTTCTTTCGACGTTGATGGTTGGTCGGGAGAAATCGACGATGGCCCAGGTACACATTCTTCCTGCATCTGTCCAGGTATATACTTTCGGTGTTAGCTAAACAGTGCGTGCATGCGCAGTATCCCTTGTTTGTCTGTCCTGAAAGGTTACTGAGAGCGGACCAATCGTTGATGGTTACAAACAGCAACGCATGCAGGTTAAATTCCACCTTTTTGTGCACATCCCACGCACGTACACCATTTCTATTCCACAGCTGTAAAAGTTCTTCAACTAATGGCCTTAGGTACACATCAATGTCGTGCCGGGTTGCTTAGGGCCTTGGATGAGAATTGGCATCGTAATGAACTTCCACTTCATGCACATCCAAAGAGGAAGGTTATACATACATAGAGTCACGGGCCAGGTGTTGTGATTGCTGCTCTGCTCCCCGAAAGGATTAATGCCATCCGCGCTTAAACTAAACCATACGTTCCATGGGTCGCCTGCAAACTGAGCCCAATACTTTCTCTCGATTTTTCTCCACTGCGACCCGTCAGCGGGTGCTCTCAACTTCCCGTCTTTCTTATGGTCCTCACTATGCCATCGCATAAACTTGGCATGGTCTTCGTTTCTGAACAGTTGTTTCAACCGTGGTATTATAGGAGCATACCACATCACCTTTGCAGGAACCCTCTTACTGCGGGGCTCGCCCTCAACATCACCAGTGTCATCTCGTCTGATCTTATACCGCAATGCACCGCATACCGGGCATGCGTTCAAATCATTGTATGCACCACGGTAGAGGATGCAGTCATTAGGGCATGCATGTATCTTCTCCACCTCCAATCCTAGAGGGCATACGACCTTCTTTGCTGCGTACGTACTGTCGGGCAATTCGTTATCCTTTGGAAGCTTCTTCTTCAATATTTTCAATAGCTTCTCAAATCTTTTGTCAGGCACAACATTCTCTGCCTTCCACTGCAGCAATTCCAGTATGGTACCGAGCTTTGTGTTGCCATTTTCGCAATTGGGGTACAACCCTTTTTTGTGATCCTCTAACATGCGATCTAACTTCAGCTTCTCCTTTTCACTTTCGCACTTTTTGCTTGCATCAACAATCACCCGGCGGAGATCATCATCGGGCACATCATCTGGTTCCTCTTGATCTTCAGCTTCCCCCGTTGCAGCATCACTGTATTTAAGGGGCACATAGTTGTCATCGTCCTCTTCTTCTTCGCTGTCTTCCATCATAACCCCTATTTCTCCGTGCTTCGTCCAAACATTATAGTCTGGCATGAAACCCTTATAAAGCAGGTGGGTGTGAAGGATTTCCTTGTTAGAGTAAGACCTCATATTCCCACAATCAGGGCATGGACAACACATAAAACCATTCTACTTGTTTGCCTCAGCCACTTCGAGAAATTTACGCACGCCCTTAATGTACTCGGAGGTGTGTCTGTCATCGTACATCCATTGCCGGTTCATCTGCGTGCATTATATATAATTATGTGTGTCAAAAGTAAGAAAATTAGACAAGTATCTATCTAAAGTAAGATTTTTTTTCTTTCAGAAAGAAGATAAGAACAAGGGGCTCACCACGGTGGTGCCGGCGACGAGATCGGCGCGGGCGATCGACGGCGGTGAAGACGAGGACGGGGTGTGACGGACCGCTAAACCTAGACAAATCTCGGAAAAAATGGAGCTCGGAGGTCGACCTTCGAGAGGAGAAAGCTTAACTAGTGTGGCTTGGGCATTTCATCGAACACCTCACATGCATAAGAGGTGAGCTAGAGCACCTCAATGCCCTTCCTCGCTAGCCGGCAAAAAACAGAGCACTGTGGAGTGCTCTGCTCGCCGGCGATGGGGTATATATAGACAACTCATTTGTCCCAGTTCGTGGCTGGAACCAGGACTAAAGCCCAGCCTTCTGTCCTGGTTCGAGCCAAGAACCGGGACCTATGTTCGTGGGCCAGGAGCGAGGCCAATTGGTCCCGGTTCGTGCCAAGAATCGGGACAAATGGGCCCAGACGAACCGGGAGCAATGCCCACGAGGCCCCGGCCGGCCCCCTGGGCTCATGAACCGGGACGAATGCATCCATTGGTCTCGGTTCGTGGCAGAACCGAGACTAATGGGCTGGCCAGACCCGAACGAAAGCCCCTTTTTCTACTAGTGTATAGTCTACGCGGCCGACTGCCTTTCTCGGCCCAGGCTCGCTCTCCTCTCTGATTCCCTGCCTCAGCCTCTACCTTTCGCCTCTGAACGTTCCCTGCGGCCAACCCAATCCAGGGCTCGGTTCGCCGACATGTCGGTCTAGCCGTCGTCTGCGTCGCCTCTCGCAATTCCTCCGACCTCCAGTGCACCCCTTCATGCAACTTCCCTAGATCATCGCACTTCCCGCACCGTCTCCTCGGCAGTTGTACGCTTATCAGTGTTCAATTTTTCAATGATGGTGCCAGGGGTGTGGTTTTGTGTATCTTGAGCTACATGGTACCCGTTATCTTAGCCATTCATTTTTGCATCAAGATCCATGCAGGCACATTTGTCATTTTTGTTTCTCTCAAACGAAACAACGTATAAACTTGAAACTTTGCGGGACAACAAAACATTCTAATTACTATATGAGAAAAAACTTTCAGATTTTTTCATGCATTTAAAATGCTACAATTTATTTTTTTAATCAAAAAATCCTCATTTTGTATACTTATGTTCGTCCAAAAAATCTGAAAGTTTTTTCACTCATTGAAGTTGTAAAGTTTGTTTGATCTGTACAATTTGAAGTTCATATGTCCTTTCATTTGAGAGAAACAAAAAAGAGAAATCTTCTTATTGCAAGTTAGTTGGAAAGTACGGATCTCAAAGCAATGTCGAAGGGCTGAAGATAAGAGATTCCATGTAGCTTGACCTATAGAGGAACTTTACCTAATGCCACCGATTTTTTTTCTCTCTGGTGTTTTGGCTGCTCACATTGTCACTGCTAATCTCATCTCGATGATGCAACAAACAAATGAGAGTGCGAGTTTGCAGTTCAAGGTCGGATTGCAGTGCAAGCTACCCTGGGTGAGAAATAGTTATTCTCATCCCTCTACTTTAACATCAATGTACCGTAATTTTATATTTTGTAAAATTTTCTCTTATTTCATACGTAATAAGAGAGCGTAACAAATATATAATCGCCATAAAAAATATTTTATGTTACGTAAAATTACAGAAGTAAAAAATATAATGTAAAATATACATAAAATGCAATTTTTTGGTCTTATGTTCTATATTTTTGTTTTTATGCGAAATTCTACATAGTGAATCGACATGAATGTAACTATTTGTATTTCGTATGTAATTTATTTATGAAACGACTGTAAGATTATCTCAGATCAAGAATAATTTATTCTGCACTCTGGGTGATGAATAATGACACTATATGTATGAGCATTTTTTACACTAGTGTAGTATGAAAAACATACATATATTATGGATCGGAGGGGGTAAATTTGACTAGCATGCTTGGATCTGCTGCGTCTTTGTGCTGGGTGCTTAGTCGCTGCCCTGCTAGGTGCATGTAAGATTTACATGTATACACACCGGTGTTGAGCGTTGGTGGCCTTATTGGTGACCCCGTGGACGAAAAAGGCCTGAACATTTTTCTGATTTGTACACACCCTGTTGATCCTGGACACGCCAGAAAAGGCCAATCTTTTTTATTTAGCTGGCTATGTTTTTACAGAAACTATGAAGAACATAGAGCACAGCTTGGTTCACGGAAAAAACTTATACTTTGTGCAAAAGAAATCATCATTTTCAGTAGCACTGAATTATAATAAGCTCAGGCAAGTATTACCAATTCTGTTGTCACCACCATAAATATGTACAGCAAAGGTCGAAACAATTTATTAAAAAATGTGTGTGTGTTTTTCATTCTTCGGCAATACAATAAGAAGTCCATGCCTAAAGCTCTTTCCTCCTTGTTGAGTATATTGATTATTAGAAAGTATAGAATATATTAGGATTTGATTCTGCCTTGTCATGTACTTTAAGTTGATCCTTGTACTCTTATATATATGCAACGGGGCTCAAGCAATATAACGAACTATTCCATCAAACCCGTCTTTCTCTTCTAACATGGTATCAGCCTATCGATTATAAACCCTAACCGTTGCCGCTTCCGCACCTGCGCACCGCCTTCGGGACGGTTGGCCTCCATAACCGCCGCCGGGGCCGCGCCACCCGTACCTAGGGTTCGTCTGCCGGTCATGTTGACCGGCTGCCCTAAAGAGTTTTTTTCCGGAACCTTTGCTTTGTTTTTTTAACTCTCTCGCCGGTGGTTCTAATCGGCGTTTTCTTTTTGGTCTTCCGATCTACGATCGGTTTGCATCGACCTCCGCACGCCTCTACTTCAACATCGGCACGACTACGCGGCTTCTTCTCCGACACGATGGTCTAGCGCGACATGCAGCAGCCCGGAACGGCCGCGGTCCGCGCATCGGTCGACGTGCACAGCACCTGGGTCGCGCTGTATGGCGCTGGTGACCAAGCTAGCCATGCAAGGCACGGCCAATGTGTTGCACTAGTACACGCCACACGGGACGCATCATCCTCCGAGAAAAAGATGCACCTGGTTGCAATCGAGCTGGATGGAGACGACGTGGAAGGAGGATCCCGATCCAATCAAGGTGACGATGGTTGGCGGAGAACGACGCGAGCGACCGATGCACGGACGGCGGTCGTTCCGGGCTACACCGACCATCGCGTCACCGCTGTGTCGTCCCCTTGGATCATAGCGAGCGTGGCACGCGGTCACGCTGCCGTCCTGAGTTGTTTCCGTGGTTGCACCGATCCGGATTTCGTTGTTACGCCGCCTTCCCAGGCCGTCGCGCAGCGGCCCGTGGTCATCGCCGCCGCCCTGAGGTCTTTTCGCTGTCGCCCCGACCTGCCGGCCGCCGCTGCGTCGCTCTTCGGATCGTCGTAGTGTCGTGGTCTGCGGTCCACTTCACCGTCCCCGCGCTTCGACTTCCTGTGGTATGTGTCGCGCCATCTCCCTTGGCGCGGGAACGCCACCGTCCGCGCTGGTCTTCGTCACGATGTCGGGTTCTTCGCCTCCTTCGAGCATCGCCGTCGCGCTCCTACCTAGTCGCCGTTGTCGCTGCTCTTCGGTCGCCGCCGCCGCAGCCGCCTGTCCACCCCCGTCATCTTCGTCTAGCACCAGCCCGTCGCCAGCGTCACCGTCATCTACCTCGACCACTTCGTCTACAACGACAACCGCAGGCGACATCGGCCCCGCGTCGATTGGCGCTGCAACTGTCGTCGAGTCCTTCTCTGCTGGCTTCTCTAGCTTCTTTGACATGGCGTACAGCTGGTGCAGGTCCCATTCTACGCATGCCTGGTGCTGGCAACACCGAAGCATGCCTTCGTTCACGACGTGTCCCCGGACCTGTCAAGTCTGGTGCGGCGCTTCGTCAACTTCGTCTTCGTCCGTCTACGCATGCCCGGTGCTGGCAACACCGGTGCGTGCCTTCGTCTACGATGTGCCCCGGGCTTGGCAAACCCGCTGCGAAGCGTCATCAACAATATCTTCTTCCCGGCGCACCACTACTTCGACACCACTGGGCCCATGACTAACTTGACGTCTCTTTGCGCCCGCAGCTCCACGGTGACTTCCTCGACACCGGCCACCCCGACTCGACATCGACCACGGCATTCTTCGCAGGGCTACCTCGACCATGGCTCCACCACCCACGCTCTCGGATACCTCGACAAATGATACGTCTCCAACGTATCTATAATTTTTTATTGTTCCATGCTATTATATTATCTGTTTTGGATGTTTAATGGGCTTTGTTATGCATTTTTATATTATTTTTGGGACTAACCTACTAATCAAAGACCCAGTGCAAATTGCTGTTTTTTTGCCTATTCAGTGTTTCGCAGAAAAGGAATATCAAACGGAATCTGTTGGGGATATAACTATTGAGCATAAACCGCCCTGGAGGGGTCGGGTTATGCCCATAGTGAAGCACCTGTATTGAAGCCCATGAAGACAAAAAGGATGGTGCTTTAGTAAAGAAACGTAATAACAAGACTCAGGGCCCAGGGATGGGTTAGAGCCCATAAATGTAAACCGCCATAAGGTGTATGACTTGTATTGTACGTTAGGAAAGAGTAGATATCGAGCCGGGCATGAGTATGAGCCGGCCGGGATTCTGTAAACCGACTGGGCATCAACCTGTGTATATAAAGGGACGACCGGTCGGCGGTTTAGGGACAAGAAATAAGAGGTCGAGAGCTGGGTCAAGCGTATTCGCTCCCCGTTCATCAAAACCCTAGCAATTCCAATCACAACTGGACTAGGCTTTTACCTTCATCGTAAGGGGCCAAACCAATATAAACTCCTCGTGTCCTTTGTCCTGATTAACCCCTTTAAGTTAACCTCAACACGATGGCTCCACGACTAAGTCCTTACACTAGGACATCTGCCGTGACAATTCCACGACAGTTGGCGCCCATCGTGGGGCTATCGCGCGATGGTTTTGAGTTCTTAAAGGGCAGCTTCGAAGGGATCAAGGGATACGTCATGGGCCGAATGACCCAGAGTCCCCGCGGCAAGCTCTACATCGACAACGCAGGCTGGGGCCCCGAGGCCGGCTCCATTGAGTACGGGTACCGGCTCCCCTTTGGTGGAATTCACGTCTTCATCGGCAAGATCAGCGAACCGGGCCCTGAGCCGGACATCTGCACCGACATCATCGAGACGGCTCAGCCCGCGAGATCCACCCGGGTTCAGCCTCCCATGAAGCGTGCCTTCGTGGGAGTCATCCACGGGGCAGAATCTGAGGATTGATCGGTATCTGGTGGTGAAACCGTCGTTTACTCCGATGGCGAGTCATCTACTGGAGAAATCGAGTCATTATACCAGCTGCAAGACGGACAGCTTGGGGGCTATTCCAATGGCGACAGTATTCCGGATCCCCACGAGCCACTGAACCGAGTTGCAATCTTCATGGCTGGTACACAGCCGTGGAAGAATTCTTCAACTATGGCGGTGTTAATCTCCGGATTAGCGGCGGCAACGGCAGCCGGGGTAGGAGGCCCTGCGCGCCCGCCGGCTCAAGTCTTGTCTGGTTTACTTGACACTTTAGCGACACTGATGACGACCGAGGTTAGCGCGGCAAACCGGGATGAGCATAATGCGGAAATTGCCAAGGTAAGAGACCAGATAACTCAAGCCAGGGAATACCTGGCAGCCGAAGACGTAAGGATGGCCACGATGCGGGCCGAGTTAGAGGATCAGGCGCAGTGGGTTCAATCGGAGTCTTTTCGGCTTATGCTGGATCAGAATGCGTCGAATGATGTCATGAGGAGAAGGCATCAGACCCGCCTACCTTCAGTTTACGAGGCGAGAAACCTCTTCAACACGCCCGGAGCAGGGACCAGTAACCAGCCAGTGGTAAACCGGACTGAAGCACCAGGAACAAGGGCGCCGGTTCAACCATGCACGATGGACCCGCCTCATCAAGGCAATAACCCACCGCAACATATACCGACGTCGCAGCATGTGCCGACACTGCCGGGTCACTACTCTAACCCCTTAGATAACATGGTCGCTGCCGCTTCACGATTGGCGGCTCTCCCAGTCGAAGGCGAGTCCCTGGTAGTAGTTGGGACACGGCGGGATAGAGAGCTTCTTCAAACAGCCTTGGCTCAGCAGCAGGCTTATTCGTACAGCCGTGAGAGGATTCATTCCACCCCCCCCGCCCAAGCAGGAGTTACAACAGACATATTGATGAGCCGGTCGTGTCAAGCAGTGCACGGAATCATAATTCGCCTCGTGGCCATAACCCGGCAGGCGGTGGGGCTGATGCTCAGAACGTGATGGACCAAGGTAGAGCACGTCGAGAGGCCGAGCTAGCGGTGCAGTACGCGGCCCGTCAACCTTCTCCGGTTCATCCGACGGCTTCAGTCGAGACAGGTGTAACTTTCAGGTCTTTGGGTGCACCGTGTTTGGCCCCGGCTTTGCGTAACGTACGGTTGCCCAAGGATTTCAAAGGTCCCCATAAGGTACCCAACTACATGGCCGATTTACCTCCTGAAGCGTGGATTGAGAGTTATGAGATGGCGATGGAACTGCTGGATGTTGATGAGGCCGCATATGCTAAGTATTTCACCATGATGTTAGAAGGAACGACTCGTACTTGGTTGAAGGGATTACCGGCTAACTCCGTTGGGTCATGGGCCGAGTTAAAATCCCGGTTTATCCAGAATTTCAAAGACACGTGCAAGCAGTCCATGTCAATTGTGGATCTGGCATCCTGTGTCCAGGAAGAAGGTGAGTCAACAACCCACTGGGTGTGCCGGGTTTCAACAATCCTGCACTCTTCATACCGGATCAATGCTGACTCAGCAGTCTTGACATTGGAGAAAAATTGCCGTTTTATGCCCCTCAAGCAGAAATTAGGGTGGCTCAAACGTCACTGCAATGACATGGGGACACTCATGGCTGCTCTGGTTAAGTACGCTGACTCTGATAGTACCAAAGACCCCGAGTCTGATGATGACAAACCGGGAAAGGGAAAGAAGAACAACAGCACCAAAGGGCAGCAGCATAACCCGACGGCGAGTCAAGGTGGTAACGGTAAGCGCAAAGCTGATAATAGTTTGGACTTTGTGGCAAATACCAATGCACAGAATAATGGCCAGGGTCGCAAGGGTAGACCGCCCCCACAGACCGAAGGATCAGGCATGAATATTGAGCATCTGTTAAATCAGCCCTGCCCAAGGCATGGTACACGTCAAAGACCGTCTACTCATCTCTGGAAAGATTGTTACATCATGAAGGAGTACAAGAATTCAAATATTTTTCAAAGCAACCATGGACCGGGAGGCGGTCCAGGATCCGGTTCAGAGGGTCTGGGTTACGGTGGTGGCGGTTCAGGTTCTGGGTTCCAAGGTCATCAAGGCAGTCAAGGAAATCAGGGCGGCTACCATCAACAATATGGTCAGGGGAGTCAGCAGCAGCAGTCTGGATATCAGAGTAACCCGAAATAGTTGAATAGTGGGCAGTATCATGTCTTCACCACGGGTTTGTGCAAGCGGGATCAGAAACTTCATAAAAGGGCAGTAAAACTCCGTTGAACCGGTAGTGCCCCGTTACTTGCGCTGGTCTGAGCAGCCCATTGTGTGGAGTCGAGAGGATCACCCACCCCAGGTTGATAATCCGGGTCATCTTGCATTGGTGGTTGCACCTCGGGTTGGAGGTTATAAGTTCAGCAAGGTGCTCATGGACGGAGGGAGCATCATCAATATCCTTTATTATGAAACCTTCCGTCGTATGGGGTTGACGGATAAAAATCTTAAACCGTCGAACAATGTTTTTCATGGTGTGGTGCCTGGTAAGTCGGCGTATCCGGTTGGTAAGCTAGCTCTGGAAGTTGCTTTTGGAGATGATCATGACTCTAGATCAGAGACATTGACCTTTGATGTGGTGAAAATCAAGAGCCCTTATCATGCCCTGTTTGGGCAGCCGGCTTATGCTAAGTTCATGGCAAGGCCTTGTTATGTTTATCTACAGCTCAAGATGTTGGGTCATAAGGGGACCATCATGGTACATGGGAGCTGGAAGATAGCTTTGGAGTGCGAAGAAGGTGATGCGGCTTATGCTGAGTCGGTTTGTGCAACGGAGGAGTTGAAGTTTTATAAGGACAATGTTGATCCGGCGGACATGACTTCTTTGAAAACAACCACTACAAAGCATGATCCGACCCTGAAGTTTAAGTCGGTTGATGAGACTAAGCTAGTTGACTTTGTTCCCGGTGATTCATCCAAGCAGTTCAGCATCATCGTTAATTTGGATCCAAAATAGGAAAGCATGCTCATCGAGTTCATCCGTGAGAACCGGGATATCTTTGCATGAAAGCCTTCTGACATGCCAGGTGTACCGAGGGAACTCGCTGAGCACACTCTTAATATTGATCCTAGGTTTAAACCGGTCAAGCAGTTTCTTCGGCGTTTCAACGAAGAAAGGCGCAAGGCCATTTGTGAGGAGGTAGCCTGGCTCTTGGTGGTTGGGTTTATTATCGAGGTTTTTCATCCCGAGTGGTTGGCTAACCTGGTGCTGGTACTTAAGAAGAATGGCACTTGGCACATGTGTGTGGACTACACAGATTTGAACAAGTCTTGTCCAGCTGACCCTTTCGCTCTCCCTCGTATTGATCAGATCATTGATGCTACGGCGGGTTGTGAACGGTTGAGTTTTTTGGATGCTTACTCGGGTTATCATCAGATCAAGATGGCACTTAAGGACCAGGAGAAAACAGCTTTTATAACTCCCTTTGGAGCCTTCTGCTATGTGTCTATGCCTTTTAGGCTGAAGAGTGCCCAGGCGATGTACCAACGATGTGTGCAGAATTGTCTTCATACTCAGATTGGGAGCAATGTTCATGCTTATGTGGATGATATCGTGGTGAAGTCTAGAATGAAGGAAACATTGATAGATGATTTGAAGGAAACCTTTGATAATCTCCGGGTTTATAACATGATGCTTAACCCGGCCAAGTGTGTCTTTGGTGTACTGATACGTCTCCGTCGTATCTACTTTTCCAAACACTTTTGCCCTTGTTTTGGACTCTAACTTGCATGATTTGAATGGAACTAACCCGGACTGACGCTGTTTTCAGCAGAATTACCATGGTGTTATTTATGTGCAGAAACAAAAGTTCTCGGAATGACCTGAAACTTCACGGAACATCTTTTTGGAAATAATAAAAAAATCCTTGCAAAAGATGAAGACCAGGGAGCCCACACCCTAGCCACGAGGGTGGGGGCGCGCCTGCCCCCCTCGCCGCGCCCCCTTACCTCGTGGGCCCCATGGAGCTCCTTCGACCTCAACTCCAACTCTATATATTTGCTTTCGGGGAGAAAAACGAGGGAGAAGGATTCATCGCGTTTTACGATACGGAGCCACCGCCAAGCCCTAAAACCTCTCGGGAGGGCTGATCTGGAGTCCGTTCGGGGCTCCGGAGAGGGGAATCCGTCGTCATCATCAACCATCCTCCATCACCAATTTCATGATGCTCATCCCCGTGCGTGAGTAATTCCATCATAGGCTTGCTGGACAGTGATGGGTTGGATGAGATTTATCATGTAATCGAGTTAGTTTTGTTAGGGTTTGATCCGTAGTATCCACTATGTTCTGAGATTGATGTTGCTATGACTTTGATATGATTAATGCTTGTCACTAGGGCCCGAGTGCCATGATTTCAGATCTGAACCTATTATGTTTTCATCAATATATGAGAGTTCTTGGTCCTATCTTGCAAGTCTATAGTCACCTACTATGTGTTATGATCCGGCAACCCCGAAGTGACAATAATCGGGACCACTCCCGGTGATGACCATAGTTTGAGGAGTACATGTATTCACTATGTGTTAATGCTTTGGTCCAGTACTCTATTAAAAGGAGGCCTTAATATCCCTTAGTTTCCGCTAGGACCCCGCTGCCACGGGAGGGTAGGACAAAAGATGCCATGCAAGTTCTTTTCCATAAGCACGTATGACTATATTCGGAATACATGCCTACATTACATTGATGAATTGGAGCTAGTTCTGTGTCACCCTATGTTATGACTGTTACATGATGAAACGCATCTGGCATAATTCTCTATCACCGATCCATTGCCTACGAGCTCTCCATATATTGTTCTTTGCTTATTTACTTTTCCGTTGCTATTGTTACAATCACTACAAAATACCAAAAACATTACTTTTCCTATCATTACCTTTTGCTACCATTACCACTACTATCATATTACTTTGCTACTAAACACTTTGCTGCAGATATTAAGTTTCCAGGTGTGGTTGAATTGACAACTCAGCTGCTAATACTTGAGAATATTCTTTGGCTCCCCTTGTGTCGAATCAATAAATTTGGGTTGAATACTCTACCCTCGAAAACTGTTGCGATCCCCTATACTTGTGGGTTATCATGTACCAACGGGTAAGCTCTTAGGTTTTCTGGTGTCTAACAGGGGCATCGAGGCTAATCCGGGGAAGATTAAGGCCATCACTTCTCTGGCTAAACCGGCGTGTATCAACGACATTCAACGTCTGGCGGGTCATATTGCGGCGCTGAGCGGGTTCATAAGCCGGTTAGGAGAGAAGGCTATCCCTCTATATCAGATGATGAAGAAGACAGATAATTTTGTCTGGAGTGATGCTGCTAATGCGGCGTTTGAGGATTTGAAAAAACAGTCGGCCGAACCGCTGGTTCTTGCGGCCCCCGTTGATAAAGAGCCATTGTTGTTATATGTGGCTGCCAATGCCCGGGCTGTCAGTGTAGCTATTGTGGTGGAACGGAAAGAGACATGCAAGGAATATCCGGTTCAACGGCTGGTAGAAGCTTGTATACGGGGTTTTTATGGCCAGCCGAAAGCTTAAACAGTATTTCCAGGGTCATCCCATCACCATGGTTAGTTCCGCTCCTTTGGGAGATATTATCCAAACACAGGGAAGCAACTGTCCGGATCGCTAAGTGGGCTATTGATCTTGGACCTCACGGTTTAAAGTATGTACCTCATACGGCTATCAAGTCCCAAGCACTAGTAGATTTCATCAATGATTGGACAAAGTTGCAAGCGCCAGAGGAAAGGACACATAACACGTATTGGACCATTCACTTTGATGGGTCCAGGAGATTGGAGGGCCCGGGGGCTGGAGTTGTCCTTGCTTCCCCTCGAGGTGATAAATTTTACTATGTTCCCCGTTTGATGTTTCCTTGCACTAACAATGTAGCTGAATATGAGGCCTTGCTCCACGGTCTTCGGATGGCTAAGGAGATGAACTTAAGCCGGGTAAGGTGCTTTGGGGACTCGGATTTGGTGGCTCAACAGGTCTCTGGTACTTGGGATTCCAAGGATCCACTAATGGCAGCTTATCGACGAGAGATGGATGTTATTGCTGGCCACTTCAAGGGTTATCAAGTTGAGCATGTTGATCGGAGAAAGAATGAAGCGGCTGATGCTTTAAGCCGTTTGGGTTCTCAATGTAAACCGGTGCCCCCTAATGTTTTTCTTGACGTCCTTCATAACCCGTCGGTCAAGTTACCCACAGAGGAGGATTTGGCTATTCTTGACCTGGAGGCTCAGTTGGTAGAGGTTCTTCATGTTATCCCTGATTGGACAATTCCCTATTTGGCATATATGACCCGGGGTGAGTTACCTGAGGATGAAATTTTGGCCAGACAGATAATCCGGCGGTCGAAGTCAATGGCTATTGTCAATGGAGAGTTACATCATTGCAGTGTCACAGGGGCGTTTCAGCGTTGCGTGTCTCCTGAAGAAGGTTGTGAGATCCTATGTGAGATCCATGAAGGAGATTGTGGTCATCATGCCGGTTCAAAATCTCTGGTAGCCAAAGCTTTTCGTCACGATTTTTATTGGCTGACGGCTCATGCTGATGCTGAGGACTTGGTCAGAAGGTGTGACAGTTGTCAGAAGTTTGCACGTCGAGCTCATGTGCTGGCTCAGGAGTTAAGGATGATTCCAATTACTTGGCTGTTTGTAGTTTGGGGACTTGATATGGTTGGGCCGTTTAAGAGATCCAAGGATAATAAGACCCACCTCTTGGTGGCAGTTGACAAGTTTACTAAATGGGTAGAGGCAGAGCCAGTGAGTAAGTGTGATGCACCAACGGCGGTTCAATTCATGAAGAAAGTGATCTTCTGCTTTGGCTTTCCACATAGCATTATAATAGACAATGTCACTAACCTCTCCAAGGGAGCTATGGAAGATCTTTGTCAACGTGAGCATGTCCGGCTTGATGTATCATCAGTGGCTCACCCCCAGTCTAATGGATTTTGAGAGGTATCAAACCCCGGCTTATGGTTCCCCTACAAAGGACGCCGGGTTGTTGGGTAGAGGAGTTACCTTCCGTGTTATGGAGCACTAATACCACCCCCAACAGGTCTACAGGTTTATTCATGGTCTATGGAGCAGAGGTGGTTCTCCCTAGTGACATTCGTCATGACTCGCCCCGCGTGGCGGCTTATGTTGAAGCTGACAATGAAAAAGCTCGTCAGGAAGCACTTGACCTGTTAGATGAAGAACATCATATCGCAGCAGCTCATTCGGCGATTTACCAGCAAGATCTGCACCGTTACCACAGCTGCCGGGTTAAAACCAGAACCTTTCAAGAAGGCGATCTGGTGCTCCGGCTCATCCAGGATCAGACTGATATGCACAAGTTATCCCCACCTTGGGTAGGACCCTTTGTCGTCAGCAAGAATCTAAACAACGGGTCATATTACCTCATCGATGTTCGAGTCCACAAGGACTCACGCACATCGGAGGAGGAGACTCGCCGGCCCTGGAATATTGCTCATCTTAGGCCATACTACACTTAAGCCACAGGCTCTCCTTATGTACATATTTAGACAATGTATATATTATGATTGATATAATAAACCGGCATCCTTGCTAAAGTGGGGCTTCTGTCGTTCTCTTAAATGAGTTTTTGGTTACCAGGGGCTTCCGGCTTAGGCATGAAGTTATGATTCCTCCTTGAACCGGCTATAAGCCAATATATAAAGAAACTTGGGGGCTTGTTACCGAGGTTAAAGGGACCAAAGAGAGTATGTTGTCAAGACACAACTCAAACATAGGTACCCCTTGGGCACAACCCACATAATCACTTGGGGGCTTGGTCGTATTCGAACCATAGCTACACCTCTTGATTGACATAAGGCCACCAGGGAAATCACTTGGGGGCTTGTTCGTATTCGAACCATAGCTACACCTCTTGATTGTCATAAGGCCACCAGGGAAATCACTTGGGGGCTTCGTATTCGAACCATAGCTACACCTCTTGATTGGCATAAGGCCACCAGGGAAATCACTTAGGGGCTTGGTTGTATCCGAACCATAGCTTAAACCCTCTTGATCAGTACAACACCACAATTATGACTATTTAAATCCTTCTTGATTTTTTCAGTTTATAATGCTTTATGAGTATAATTTATCTATGCTTATTAAACCGGCCTGGCCTTTGACTATAAGTCACTAGTAAGAGGTCCGGTGTTTATTGATCCGGCCTGGTTCCGTTCATAAACCGGAAAATAGATGATGATTACCAATATTCAAGTTATGGGTTATCACCCTTATTATACTGGCTTGCTAAACCAGCAGTGTGATAAAATATCACAGGTATGGTATATCTTAAATTGCATATGGTTATTTTTATGCCTAGCAATGGTTATAAACTATGTTATTGGGCAAGATAACCCATCTAGCAATAAACCGCTAGGACATTTTTATTTATTAATTGCAGGAGCAGATTCCTTCGTGCTAAGTATCATAAGCAGACATAGCATATCTTAACATGGCGGATTAACAGTGTCATGCAAAGTAAATATGCATGATGGCATAGCAGACCAAGCGTTTAAACTAGCCTATTACAAGGCGGTTTCATGCCCATAAGAACAGTTGTTTCAAACAAGTCTTGCAGAAGGAAGAAGCTAAACCGGCTACCGGTTTATGAATCGTGATCGGGATGGCTTGAAGGTTGTGGATCATCCTGCGCCGGTTCACCCTCCTCTTCTCTACCCAGTTGCTAGAAGTCATCGGTTGACAAATCAATCCCAGTTAAGGCTCTGAATACAGCTTCATCGCTTATAAGCGAGGAGGGGTCAACATCAGGAGCATAAGTATGCTTATGGATTGGCAGAATAAGATTCGGAGCATTGCAACTTGGCGGATTAACTTTCTTGTTGTTGGCATCATAAATCGACTGATAATGTGACAGATCAGTTTCTTCAGCCAATTTGCTAGCCAATGGACGCATCTCCCTTGTCAAAGCTCGGAGGTCATCGTTATCAAAATCTGACCCGTCCTCTTTTATGCTCAGATAGCCGTTTCCAAGATCGGTCGGGTCAAGATCAGAGATCCAGGCTTTGGCCCGAGTTAATGCGGTAAGAGCACCCGCTCTGGTAGCTGATTTCTTCAGTTCCTCAATCCTAGCAGGCATCACAGCTAGCCTTACCAATGTATCCTTGATCAAGGTTGGGGGCGGTTTATTATGAGAGGCTGTGCAGATGACCCGTTGTACGTCGGTATATAGCTATTCTATAAATGTATAGGCAGCTTTCAGGCTTTGATGCATGTCCGAGCCAAGATGAGCAACACGACTCCCTGCATTGACAAAAATATTGGTAAACCAGCAGTCTATTCGAAATACATGTTTACGGTTTGTGAAGACGATTACTTACCAAAGATAGCAGTAGTCATGGCATTTATTTGCCGCTTCAAGCTAGTCAATTCCTCCACGGCCGGATTAAGGGCCGCTTCAGCATCCTCAGCCCTCTTCAGCAGAGTGGTTTTCTCTGTATCCCAGCCTGCCCGCTCACTCTTAAGGGTCTCCTTCAGTTTTTCCATAGCTGCTAAAGCGTTGGTCAGCTCTTCTTTGGCCTTGGAAGTCTTGGCTTGTTGAGTTTTGATATTTTCTTGAAGGTCGGTGACTTGGGCTTCTTTTTTGCTAAGTTCAGCCTGCAAGAGATATGCAATTTGTGAGTTGGCAGTATATATTTGAAGTCCCAAGCACATGACAAGTCATACACTTGGCACTTGGGGGCTTGTAAGTGCATCTAGTGCCACCCCTAGTTGGTTTTGGAGTATTGACGATAAACCTAGTTGAGGGACTAATGTGTTTGTGAGAATTGCAGGATAACACAGGTAGAAGTCCCTCATTGATTCGGTTTTCCTACCAGAGATGACCCCTAAAAATGTATGAAGACATTGATGTCAAAGGTGGTATATGAAGATATTCACATTGAAGACTATGACAAGAGAAGACATCGCATGAAGCCTATGGAGCTCGAAGACTTAGATCTTTCGTAGTTCTTTTTCTTCTTTGTTGAGTCATAGGAACCACCGTACTGTTAAGTGGGGTCCAAGAGAACCAGTCAGAATGACTGAAGTGATGCTTAAGCAAAACCTATGTCTTCGAGTGAAGACTATGAGAGCGAATCTTGTCCAGAGTCGGACAAGTCAGCTTTGCTTGTAGCCCAAGTAAAGTTGCTGTGTGAGCTTGAAATCTGACCGTTGGAACATGTGTCAGTTCCTTAGTGACCCAGGGTCATTTCGGACAAATCAGGTCGGGTTGCCTAGTGGCTATAAATAGCCCGCCCCCTACAACCATAAACTGTTGGCTGCTCAGAGTTAGAGTACGGCTTTTGTTGTTTGAGAGCAACGCACCTCGAAGCCTTCGAGAGAGAATTCCTTGCAAGGATAAAGCCCTAACCACCCAGAGCCTAAGAGTGTTAGGCATCACTTAAGTCCTCTTGTCTGTGTGATCTGAAGACTTATTACACTTGAGGACTGTGAATCCTCCAGCCGGTTAGGCGTCGCGTTCTGAGCGTCCAAGAGACATTGTGGATCGCTGGTGAACGAAGTCTGTGAAGGTTTGGGAGTCTACCTTGAAGACTTACCAGAGTGATTAGGCGAGGTCTGTGTGACCTTAGCTCAAGGGGAATACGGTGAGGACTGGGTGTCCTGAGCTGCGTGTTCAGGACTGGGTGTCCGGGACTGTGTGTCATCAGGTTTAAATACCTAGCCGCCCTAACCAGACGTACAGTTGTCACAGCAACTGGAACTGGTCCAACAAATCATTGTCTTTAATGAGTCACTGGTTTCATCCTTCCCTTTACTTACTGTTGGACCTTGTGAAGGCATTGTATGATTGCTCTATCTTTTGTCTTCACTGAGTGACTGCGTGTTCTGTTTGGCTTCATAATATCTTCATACCTGATCCTTACTACCTAGCTGTTATTAGTCATTGTGCTTTCACTTCATTGAATACTTTACTATGGTTTACCTAGTGTAGTCTACCTTCCGCTGCATGGTAATAGGTTTATTTCTATCGTTTGTCTTCGAAACTTCCACGTTTTGAAGACTTTCATAAAAATTGCCTATTCACCCCCCTCTAGTGATATAACGCACTTTCAATTGGTATCAGAGCAAGGTACTCCCTTGTTCTGTGTGATTCGGTTTAACCACCTGGAGTTTTAGCTATGTCGACTGCAGGGATAATTAAAGTCTCTGCTGCGTGCCCCGTCTTTGATGGAACTGAATATCCCTACTAGAAGAATAAGATGCGCATGCATCTTGAAGCCATTGACGTCGACCTATGGTATGTCGTCAAGAACGGCGTTCCCAAGGCTGGAGAAGGTGTCACTGCTACTGATGTCAAGAAGTTTATTCAACTGGACTCTACTGCCAAGAATATCATCTGTGGTCATCTGACCAAAGGACAGTATGGCCGTGTGAGTGCTTTGGAAATATCTAAGCTAGTCTGGGACTGGCTCTCCAAGGTCAACGAAGGCGTCTCAACCTAGAGAGATCAGAGAATCAGTGTTCTTCGCAACCTCTTCAACCGCTTCAAGTGAAATGATAATGAGAATGTCCAGCTCATGTTTGATCGACTCACTGACATCACAAATGAGTTTCAAGCCCTCCGCGCTACTGAGATCACCAAGCATGAAGTCGTCAAGACACTACTGAGATCACTTGACAGTTCATTTGACACCCTAGCCCTGATGATTCAAGAACGTCCTGATTTCAAGACACTCAATCCGTCTGACATACTTGAGAGGCTCAACACACATGAGTTTCAGCTTTCTGAGAAAAGAGATATCTACGGTCCAAACTATGGGCGAACTCGTGCCTTGAAGGCAAAACCTGTCTCCTCATCTGAAGAAGAATCTGACAGCAGTTCTGATGACCCTGAAGACATTGGAAAGGAACTTACTATGCTTGTGAAGAAGTTCCAAAAATTCACCAAGAAGAAAGGCTTCAGGAAGTCTTCGCGATCAAGCTCAAGGAATGATGAAGCTTCTGCTCATGACTACAAGAAGAAAACATGCCACAAGTGCAAGAAAACTGGCCACTTCATCTCTGAGTGTCCGCAGTGAGACAATGAGAACAAAAAGAAGAAGAAGAGCAAGGAATATGACTCTGACGACAAGAAGAAGAAGAAATACTCAAAGTCTTCTTCCAAGTCTTCCTCAAAGTCTTCATCACACAAGAAGAGCTCATCTGGCAAGGCACGTGCGTTTGTTGGCAAGGAAATGGATTCAGAGGAGGAGTCCGCTTCTGAGGAGGCGGAGGTGGAGTCTGAGGAGGAGTCCGATTCTGGCGTTGCAAGTCTGGCTACAGCATATGTTGCCAAGTCCATCTTCAACACTGAAGACAATGACTTCATCACCGACACCGATGCAAATGACAAGGACTACTCCGCTCCTACCTACTACTTCATGCCACGCGGTGCCAAGGTAAACACACGCACTACTCACTATCAAACATCTAGTGAAGATGACTCTGATTGTGGTTCAAGACCCAGCTACAAAACACTTGCTAAAATTGCAACTGAACAACAGAAAGCTATGGAACATATTCAAAAACTGTTAGACAAAAGCGATGATCTGTTAGGCGCTGAAATGACTCGATCTGAGTCCTTAATTGAAGACATAAAAAATCTTCACGTTAAGTATGAGGAACTTGAAAGTCGTCATGAAACGCTCTCAACAGCTCATGAAAAGCTTTCCTATGATTATCTTCAAAGGAAGCAAGATCTTGAGAAATTGAGAGCGGTTCATGAAGATCTTCAAAAGGAAAATGAGTCACTTTGCGCCGAACAGATCAGTTCCGCTCAGGAAGGATTTGAACCACCATGTCTTAAATGCATTGAGCGTGATAATGCTACTTCTGTTGCTGAATGTTCTACTGCTGCTACTGTTGCAATATCTTCAACTGTTGATGTGGTAACTAACCCCTCTGCTGAGGACACCACTGCTATTGCTGATGAGAATGCTAGGTTGAAGACATTGCTTGAAACAGGGATGTACAAAAGTCTTAAAGGGCATCAGACACTATGTGATGTCCTCAAAAGGCAGATTCTGAACCGAAACCCGAGGAAAGAGGGTGTTGGGTTTGTAAGAAAAATGAATGCTGATGGCTCTTACTGGAAACCTGAGCAGTACCCCAAAACCACATGGGTTGCGGCAAAGGAACCTTCAGCAGATCCATCCAATCTATCTGGCTTCACTTGTGCTAACCCCATTGTCATTGATGAATCCTTTGATGCAAACTATAAACTGTTTAAGAATCAGAATGGTGAAGTGTTTGCCAGGTATATTGGTACTAACTGCAGGAATGGGCCGCCTATGAAGAAGATCTGGGTGCCGAAAACGTGTTTGGGAAATCTTTCTATGAATGTCATCATGACACCACAGGTGAAGAAGACAAACCCCACACCACAGGCTTCATACGGTCCAAAGGCTTCATACAGACAGAGGACTCACCTGAGTCGCACTAACGCAAATGTTTTGCAGGGAAACCATACTCAGGCCTATGAATATGAGCGCGGTTCATCGAACCGCCATGTTCATAAGACCAAGAACTATTGTGCTTATTCTTATGAGTACTATTGTCCGCCTGCAAGACTTTTTGCTAGGGCTCCAAAGCCAAAGTTCTCAGACGCTGCACTTAGAGTTATCACTTCTAAGCCACCCATGAAGATGTGGGTGGCTAAGAAAGCTTAACTCTCTTTTGCAGGGAAAGGTCTCCAGCAGAAAACCAAAATCTTCTGACGCTATTGCTGGGGACCTTAAACATCTTGTAGGGCGCAAGATCAAATGCCCGAATGGTCTTACTATGTACTTTGTTCCTGAATCGCTTGCTACTCTCCCTATCAGTCCTAATCTGGATGTAAGCTTTCATAACCCACTGGTTCGTCAAATGTTTTTGCTTCCGAATTCTCTTCGTGAAGCCTATCCTCCTAACTGCACTGTAGGGTACGACACCAGCGTCTTCAGAATGGATTATTGACAGTGGGTGTACAAATCACATGACCGGCAAAAAAGCCTTCTTATGGACTCAACCTTACGTCCATCCGACAAGAGTCACATCACATTTGCTGACACTAGTAAAAGTAAGGTATTGGGTCTAGGTAGAGTTGCAATCTCAAAGGATCAACACATGGATAAAGTCATGCTTGTTGAATCCCTTGGCTTCAACTTAATGTCTGTCTCAATGATTTGCGATTTGAACATGATTGTAATATTTGAAAAATATCGTTGCCTTGTTCTAATGGAATCTGACAAGTCTCTAGTGTTTGAAGGGTATCAGAAAGATGATTTGTACATGGTAGATTTCTCAGCAGGACCACAACTTGCCGTATGTCTTCTAGCAAAAGCTTCGGAATGCTGGCTCTGGCATCGGAGGCTAGGGCATGCCGGCATGAGGAACCTCCACGCCCTTGCAAAGAAGAAGCATGTCATAGGCATCGAGGGCGTCAAGTTCAAGAAAGATCACTTATGCGGTGCCTGTGAAGCAGGAAAGATGACGAGGGCCAAACATCCCTCGAAGACAATCATGACTACTACTCGACCCTTCGAACTGCTCCACATGGATCTTTTCGGTCCCACTCATTACTCAACTCTTACTACTACTGCTTGTCTCTATGGTTTTGTCATTGTTGATGATTATTCGAGATATACTTGGGTGCACATAATCCTCTACAAGACTGAAGTGCAGGATGTCTTCAGACGCTTCGCCAATCGAGCTATGAACAACTATGGCGCCAAGATAAAGCACATCAGAAGTGACAATGGCACTGAATTCAAGAACACTGGCCTTGATACATATCTTGATACCTCGGGTATCACACATGAATTCTCAGCCCCGTACACGCCACAACAGAATGGCGTCGTCGAACGCAAGAACAAAACACTCATTGAGATGGCCCGAACAATGCTTGATGAATACAAGACTCCAAGAAAATTCTGGCCTGAAGCCATTGATACTGCATGCCATACAATCAATCGTGTTTATCTTCACAAGCTTCTAAACAAGACATCTTATGAGCTCCTTAATGGCAAGAAGCCAAATGTCAGCTACTTCAGAGTATTTGGCGTCAGGTGCTAGATCAAGGATCCACATCACACTTCAAAATTTGCACCAAAAGCACATGAGGGTTTTATGCTTAGATATGGCAAGGATTCGCACTCCTACAGAGTCTTCAATCTCTTTCATTATAAAGTGGTTGAAACAGTGGATGTGTGGTTCGATGAGACTAACGGTTCACAAAGAGAGCACCTGCCAAATGTGCTAGATGAAGTTCCATCCCGTGAATCAATCAAACTAATGGGAACTGGAGAAATCATACCCTCTGAAGCTCAACCTGAAGAGGAACTTATCATATCCGCACCTGATCAACCTGAAGACAATGCTCAGCCTGAAGACAATCCCTCTAACAATGACAATGATCAGCAAGAGCAAAATCTTCGCCCTGTACATCCTCGTGTTGCCAATGAAGTGCAGATTGAGAGAATAATTGATAGCATCAATGCACCAGGTCCGCTCACTCGTTCAAGGGCAACTCAGCTAGCAAATTTCTGTGGGCACTTCGCATTCGTCTCAATAACCGAACCCAAGAAAGTTGAAGAAGCCTTCATGGAACCTGAATGGATTCAAGCTATGCAAGAAGAGCTTCAACAGTTTGAGCTGAATAATGTATGGGAACTGGTTAAGCGTCCTGACCCTCAGAAGCACAATACAATAGGCACCAAATGGATATACTGCAACAAGCAAGATGAGCATGGTCAAGTTGTCAGAAACAAAGCTCGTCTCGTTGCTCAAGGGTATACTCAAGTGGAAGGGATTGACTTCGATGTAACATTTGCTCCTGTGGCTCGACTTGAAGCCATACGCATACTGCTGGCCTATGCAAATCATCATAACATACTTCTTTGTCAAATGGATGTGAAGAGCGCTTTTCTCAATGGCAAGATTGAAGAAGAAGTGTATGTTGCACAACCGCTTGGCTTTGAAGATCCAAAACATCCTGACATGGTATACAAGCTCAACAAGGCACTGTATGGCCTCAAACAAGCCCCTCGGGCTTGGTATGACACACTCAAACACTTCCTGAAGAGCAAAGGCTCCATACCTGGTTCCCTCGACCCCACTCTCTTCACGAAAACATATGATGGTGAACTGTTTGTGTGCCAAATATATGTGGATGACATTATCTTCGGCTGCACCAATCAGAAGTACATTGAAGAGTTTGGATATATGATGCAAGAGCAATATCAAATGTCCATGACAGGTGAGCTGAAGTTCTTCCTCGGTCTTCAAATACGACAGCAACGCAATGGCATCTTCATATCTCAAGAGAAGTATCTCAAAGATTGCCTGAAGAATTTCGGTATGCAAGACTGCAAAGGCTTCACGACGCCAATGCCAGCCAAACATCATCTGGGTCCCGACGACAATGGTAAAGAGTTCGATCAAAAGGTATACCGCTCCATGATTGATTCTTTACTTTATCTATGTGCATCTAGGCCATATATTATGCTTAGTGTTTGCATGTGTGCTCGATTCCAAGCGGCACCAAAGGAGTCGCATCACTTAGCTGTGAAGCGAATTTTTCGATATTTGGCTCACACCCCAACTCTAGGATTATGGTATCCAAAGGGCTCAGAGTTTGATCTGGTTGGGTTCTCGGATGCTGATTATGCTGGTGACAAGGTGGATCGCAAGTCTACATCAGGCACATGTCATTTTCTGGGACGATCACTTGTATGTTGGTCTTCAAAGAAGCAGAACTGTGTATCTCTCTCCACTGCTGAATCTGAATACATTGCTGCTGGATCTTGCTACGCTCAGCTTCTGTGGATAAAGCAAACACTCAAGGCATTCATCTAAAGCAAGTGCCACTCTACTGCGACAATGAAAGCGCCATCAAGATTGCCAACAACCCAGTTCAGCACTCGAAGACAAAGCACATTGAAATTCGTCATCACTTTCTCAGAGATCATGTTGTGAAGGAAGATATTGATATCATACACGTCAACACTAAAGAGCAATTGGCAGATATCTTCACCAAGCCCTTGGATGAGAAGATATTTTGCAAGTTACGGTGTGAGCTAAATGTCTTGGAATCCTCAAATGTCATGTGATCAGGCACACATCCTAACACTTATGCATATGGATGACTTAGATGTGCAACACACGAAGTAAGGTATATCTTCAATCAATGAAGACATACATTCTAAGTGTGAATACATTAATGTGGAATTTGACTTCGGAGCGCCACGATAATTGTGCGCCATGTCTGGGTCTAATACTTCCTATACGGTGGGTAACGCCACCACCAAATGTTCTGTTTGAAGTGTTTCACTCATGGCGTTACATTTGCTATGTCTTCACATTTGGTTTGGCTTCAATCTCAACATGTCTTCATGGTTATCTTCACTATGTTGAATATATATATATATATATACCAGTGTTCTGTCCTCTACAGCATTCACTTATAGCTATGTCTTCTTGTTGAATCTTTTGAACTAAGTGAAAGTGATCGGACCCTAACCTCTCTATGCTTCCTATCTCAAACTCTATCTCTCCAAATCATATGCATTCTATTGAAACCATCGAATGTCTTCTCTGCGTACTTGTCAGCAGAAGATACAAAGACAAACTTTAAGTCCATTTTCAATGCTCATTCCTTCACTTGAAACCCGGAGAAGTGGGAACGACCACCCGACAATCCAGGCGTGCGTGAGACGTGGAACAACCCCCGATATGCTGCATGATGGCCACGTGTTCCTCAAATGTGAATCGCCAGGGGCACCTGTGTAATAACACTGAGCCGCCCCTGTCCTTATAAATACTCGCCTCACCACAGTCATTATCTCTTCTTCCACTCTGCATGAACCCTAGCGCCACCGCTAGCCTTCGACGATGCCGGCGACGAAGCGCTCCGCTGCCGCAACCTCTCCGACGCCGTCTTCACGCCGACCACGGACATCGCCCTCTCCGCCGTCGCCGTAGGTGTCCTCCGTCGCCAAGTTAGGGCACGGACTATCGAACTGCTCGGCCTCCTCTTCCACTCCGTCTAGCAGTTCTATGTGTGGTAAATAAAACTTCCTTTTTATGGCCCCTTTGATCCTATAGATTTGTCACTTTCTACCACAAGTGGTTTTTGTTCACACATGTTGGATCCACTTCAAACTGCATCTCATAATATGCCTAGTATATTCACTTATGCTTCACAAAGTAGTTAGATTCCTCACTTATACTGATCCGTGGATTCGTGCAAATCTGGAACCAACTCCTTATCTATGAGTGAATGTCTTCGCACGATGAGGTCAATGTCTTCTAAAACTAATTTATCTTCAAAATCTTCTGAGAATGCATATGACTGAAGGAAATATGCCCTAGAGGCAATAATAAAGTTATTATTTATTTCCTTATATCATGATAAATGTTTATTATTCATGCTAGAATTGTATTAACCGGAAACATAATACATGTGTGAATACATAGACCAACAGAGTGTCACTAGTATGCCTCTACTTGACTAGCTCGTTAATCAAAGATGGTTATGTTTCCTGACCATGAACAAAGAGTTGTTATTTGATTAACGAGGTCACATCATTAGTTGAATGATCTGATTGACATGACCCATTCCATTAGCTTAGCACCCGATCGTTTAGTATGTTGCTATTGCTTTCTTCATGACTTATACATGTTCCTATAACTATGAGATTATGCAACTCCCGTTTACCGGAGGAACACTTTGGGTACTACCAAACGTCACAACGTAAATGGGTGATTATAAAGGAGTACTACAGGTGTCTCCAATGGTAGATGTTGGGTTGGCGTATTTCGAGATTAGGGTTTGTCACTCCGATTGTCGGAGAGGTATCTCTGGGCCCTCTCGGTAATGCACATCACATAAGCCTTGCAAGCACTGCAACTAATATGTTAGTTGTGAGATGATGTATTACGGAACGAGTAAAGAGACTTGCCGGTAACGAGATTGAACTAGGTATTGGATACCGACGATCGAATCTCAGGCAAGTAACATACCGATGACAAAGGGAACAACGTATGTTGTTATGCGGTCTGACCGATAAAGATCTTCGTAGAATATGTAGGAGCCAATATGGGCATCCAGGTCCCGCTATTGGTTATTGACCGGAGACGTGTCTCGGTCATGTCTACATTGTTCTCGAACCGTAGGGTCCGCACGCTTAACGTTACGATGACAGTTATTATGAGTTTATGCATTTTGATGTACCGAAGGTTGTTCGGAGTCCCGGATGAGATCACGGACATGACGAGGAGTCTCAAAATGGTCGAGACGTAAAGATTGATATATTGGAAGCCTATGTTTGGACATCGGAAGTGTTCCGGGTGAAATCGGGATTTTACCGGATTACCGGGAGGGTTACCGGAACCCCCCTGGGAGCCAAATGGGCCAACATGGGCCTTAGTGGAAAGGTGAGAGGGCAGCCCACATAGGGCTGCGCCTCCCCCCTCTCCCTAGTCCTATTAGGACTAGGAGAGGGGCCGGCCACCTCTCTCTCTCTCTCCCCTTTAAAGGATTCCTAGTTGGACTAGGATTGGAGGGGGGAGTCCTACTCCCGGTAGGAGTAGGACTCCTCCTGCGCCTCCTTCTCTTTGGCCGGCCAGCCCCCCTCCCTCCAACCTTTATATACGGGGGCAGGGGACACCCCAAGACACACAAGTTGATCCTTGAGATCGTTCCTTAGCCGTGTGCGGTGCCCCCTGCCACCAAATTCCACCTCGATCATACCGTTACAGTGCTTAGGCGAAGCCCTGCGTCGGTAGTACATCAAGATCGTCACCACGCCGTCGTGCTGACGGAACTCTTCCTCGATGCTTTGCTGGATCGGAGCCCGAGGAACGTCATTGAGCTGAACGTGTGCTAAGAACTCGGAGGTGCCGGAGTAACGGTGCTTGGATCGGTCGGATCGGGAAGACGTACGACTACTTCCTCTATGTTGTGTGATCGCTTCCGCAGTCGGTCTGCGTTGGTACGTAGACAACACTCTCCCCTCTCGTTGCTATGCATCACCATGATCTTGCGTGTGCGTAGGAAAATTTTGAAATTACTACGTTCCCCAACAGTGGTATCAGAGCCTAGGTTTTTATGGTTTGATGTTATATGCACGAGTAGAACACAAGTGAGTTGTGGGCGATACAAGTCATACTGCCTACCAGCATGTCATACTTTGGTTCGGCGGTATTGTTGGACGAGACGATCCGGACCAACCTTACGCGTACTCTTACGCGAGACCGGTTCCCTCGACGTGCTTTGCACATAGATGACTTGCGGAAGACTGTCTCTCCAACTTTAGTTGAACCAAGTGTGGCTACGCCCGGTCCTTGAGAAGGTTAAAACGGAGTCTATTTGACGAACTATCGTTGTGGTTTTGATGCGTAGGTGAGATGAGTTCTTACTTAAGCCCGTAGCAGCCACGTAAAACTTGCAACAACAAAGTAGAGGACGTCTAACTTGTTTTTGTAGGGCATGTTGTGATGTGATATGGTCAAGGCATGATGCTGATTTTATTGTATGAGATGATCATGTTTTGTAACCGAGTTATCGGCAACTGGCAGGAGCCATATGGTTGTCGCTTTATTGTATGCAATGCAATCGTGATGTAATGCTTTACTTTAGTACTAAGCGGTAGTGATAGTCGTGGAAGCATAAGATTGGCGAGACGACAACGATGCTACGATGGAGATCAAGGTGTCGCGCCGGTGACGATGGTGATCATGACGGTGCTTCAGAGATGGAGATCACAAAGCACAAGATGATGATGGCCATATCATATCACTTATATTGATTGCATGTGATGTTTATCCTTTTATGCATCTTATCTTGCTTTGATTGACGGTAGCATTATAAGATGATCTCTCACTAAATTATCAAGAAGTGTTCTCCCTGAGTATGCACCGTTGCAAAAGTTCTTCGTGCTGAGACACCACGTGATGATCGGGTGTGATAGGCTCTACGTTCAAATACAACGGGTGCAAAACAGTTGCACACGCGGAATACTCAGGTTATACTTGATGAGCCAAGCATATACAGATATGGCCTCGGAACACGGAGACCGAAAGGTCGAGCGTGAATCATATAGTAGATATGATCAACATATTGATGTTCACCATTGAAAACTACTCCATCTCACGTGATGATTGGTTATGGTTTAGTTGATTTGGATCACGTGATCACTTAGAGGATTAGAGGGATGTCTATCTAAGTGGGAGTTCTTAAGTAATATGATTAAATTGAACTTAAATTTATCATGAACTTAGTCCTGGTAGTATTTTGCAAATCATGTTGTAGATCAATAGCTCGCGTTGTTGCTTCCCTGTGTTTATTTTGATATGTTCCTAGAGAAAATTGTGTTGAAAGATGTTAGTAGCAATGATGCGGATTGGATCCGTGATCTGAGGTTTATCCTCATTGCTGCACAAAAGAATTATGTCCTTGATGCACCGCTAGGTGACAGATCTATTGCAGGAGCAGATGCAGACGTTATGAACGTTTGGCTAGCTCAATATGATGACTACTTGATAGTTTAGTGCACCATACTTAATGGCTTAGAATCGGGACTTCTAAGACGTTTTGAACGTCATGGACCATATGAGATGTTCCAGGATTTGAAGTTAATATTTCAAGCAAATACCCGAGTTGAGAGATATGAAGTCTCCAACAAGTTCTATAGCTAAAAGATGGAGGAGAATCGCTCAACTAGTGAGCATGTGCTCAGATTGTCTGGGTACTACAATCGCTTGAATCAAGTGGGAGTTAATCTTTCAGATAAGATAGTGATTGACAGAATTCTCTAGTCACCATCACCAAGTTAGTAGAACTTCGTGATGAACTATAATATGCAAGGGATAACGGAAACAACTCCCAAGCTCTTCGTGATGCTGAAATCAACGAAGGTAGAAATCAAGAAAAACATCAAGTGTTGATGGTTGACAAGACCACTAGTTTCAAGAAAAGGGCAAAGAGAAGCAGGGGAACTTCAAGAAGAACGGCAAGCAAGTTGTTGCTCAAGTGAAGAAGCCCAAGTCTGATCCTAAGCCTGAGACTAAGTGCTTCTACTGCAAAGGGACTGGTCACTGGAAGCGGAACTACCCCAAGTGATTGGCGGATAAGAAGGATGGCAAAGTGAACATAAGTATATTTGATATACATGTTATTGATGTGTACTTTACTGGTGTTTATAGCAAACCCTCAGTATTTGATACTAGTTCAGTTGCTAAGATTAGTAACTCGAAACGGGAGTTGCGGAATAAACAGAGACTAGTTAAGGGTGAAGTGACGATGTGTGTTGGAAGTAGTTCCAAGATTGATATGATCATCATCGCACACTCCCCTATACTTTCGGGATTAGTGTTGAACTTAAATAAGTGTTATTTGGTTTTTGCGTTGAGCATGAATATGATCTGATCATGTTTATTGTAATACGGTTATTCATTTAAGTAAAAGAATAAATTGTTGTTCTGTTTACATGAATAAAACCTTATATGGTTACACACCCAAATGAAAATAGTTCATTGGATCTCGATCTTAATAATACACATATTCATAATATTGAAACCAAAAGATGCAAAGTTAATAATGATAGTGCAACTTATTTGTGGCACTGCTGTTTAGGTCATATTGGTATAAAGCGCATGAAGAAACTCCATGCTGATGGGCTTTCGGAATCACTTGATTATGAATCACTTGATGCTTGCGAACCATGCCTTTTGGGCAAGATGACTAAAACGCCGTTCTCCGGAACAATGGAGCGAGAAAAGATTTATTGGAAATCATACATACTGATGTATGTGGTCCGATGAATATTGAGGCTCGCGACAGGTATCATTATTTTCTGATCTTCACAGATGATTTGAGCAGATATGAGTATATCTACTTGATGAAACATAAGTCTGAAACATTTGAAAAGTTCAAAGAATTTCAGAGTGAAGTGGAAAATCATCGTGACAAGAAAATAAAAGTTTCTACGATATGATCGCAGAGGTAAAATATTTGAGTTACGAGTTTGGTCTTCAATTAAAACAATATGGAATAGTTTCACAAAATCATGCCACATGGAACACCACAGCATAATGGTGTGTCCGAACGTCATAACCGTACTTTATTGGATATAGTGCAATCTATGATGTATCTTACCGATCTACCACTATCGTTTTGGGGTTATGCATTAGAGACAGCTGCATTCACGTTAAATAGGGCACCATCTAAATCCGTTGAGACGACACCGTGTGAACTATGGTTTGGCAAGAAACCTAAGCTGTCGTTTCTTAAAAATTTGGGGTTGCGATGCTTATATGAAAAAGTTTCATCCTGATAAGCTCAAACTCAAATCGAAGAAGTGTGTCTTCATAGGATACCCAAAGGAAACTATTGGGTATACCTTCTATCACAGATCCGAAGACAAGACATTCGTTGCTAAGAATGGATCATTTCTAGAGAAGGAGTTTCTCTCGAAAGAAGTGAGTGGGAGGAAAGTAGAACTTGACGAGGTAACTGTACCTGCTCCCTTATTGGAAAATAGTACATCACAGAAAACTGTTTCTGCGACACCTATACCAATTAGTGAGGAAGCTAATGATGATGATCATGAAACTTCAGGGCAAGATGCTACTGAACCACGTAGATCAACCAGAGTAAGATCCGCACTAGAGTGGTACGGTAATCCTGTTCTGGAAGTCATGCTACTAGATCATGATGATCCTACGAACTATGAAGAAGCGATGGTGAGCCCAGATTCCGCAAAGTGGCTTGAAGCCATGAAATCTGAGATATGATCCATGTATGAGAACAAAGTATGGACTTTAGTTGACTTGCCCGATGATCGGCAAGCCATAGAAAATAAATGGATCTTCAAGAGGAAGACGGACGCTGATAGTAGTGTTACTATCTACAAAGCTAGAATTGTCGCAAAAGGTTTTCGACAAATTCAAGGTGTTGACTACGATGAGATTATCTCACTCGTATTTATGCTTAAGTCTGTCCGAATCATGTTAGCAATTGCCGCATTTTATGAAATCTGGCAAATGGATAAACAAAACTGCATTCCTTCATGGATTTGCTAAAGAAAAGTTGTATACGATGCAACTAGAAGGTTTTGTGGATCCTAAAGGTGTTAACTAAATATGCAAGCTCCAGCGATCTATCTGTGGACTGGTGCAAACATCTCGGAGTTGGAATATACGCTTTGATGAGTTGATCAAAGCATATAGTTTTATACAGACTTGCGGTGAAGCCTGTATTTACGAGAAAGTGAGTGGGAGCACTACAGCATTTCTGATAAGTATATGTGAATGACATATTGTTGATCGGAAATAATGCAGAATTATTCTGTAAAGCATAAAAGGAGTGTTTGAAAGGAGTTTTTCAAAGAAAGACTTCGATAAAGCTGCTTACATATTGAGCTTCAAGATCTATAGAGATAGATCAAGACGCTTGATAAGTTTTTCAATAAGTACATACCTTGACAAGATTTTGAAGTAGTTCAAAATGGAACAGTCAAAGAAAAGGTTTCTTGCCTGTGTTACAAGGTGTGAAGTTGAGTAAAGACTCAAAGCCCGACCACGGCAGAAGATAGAAAGAGAATGAAAGTCATTCCCTATGCCTCATTCATAGGTTCTATAAAGTATGCCATGCTGTGTACCAGATCTATTATATACCCTGCACTGATTTGGCAAGGGAGTACAATAGTGATCTAGGAGTAGATCACTGGACAGCGGTCAGAATTATCCCTAGTGAAATAAGGATATGTTTCTCGATTATGGACGTGACAAAAAAGGTTCGTCGTAAAGGGTTACGTCGATGCAAGTTTTTGACACTGATCCAGATGAATCTAAAGTCTCAATCTGGATACATATTGAAAGTGGGAGCAATTAGCTAGAGTAGCTCCGTGTAGAGCATTGTAGACATAGAACTTGCAAAATACTTACGGATCTGAATGTGACAGACCCGTTGACTAAAATTATCTCACAAGCAAAACATGATCACACCTTAGTACTCTTTGGGTGTTAATCACATAGATATGTGAACTAGATTACTGACCCTAGTAAACCCTTTGAGTGTTGGTCACATGACGATGTGAACTATGGGAGTTAATCACATGGTGATGTGAACTATTGCTGTTAAATCACATGGCGATGTGAACTAGATTATTGACTCTAGTGCAAGTGGGAGACTAAAGGAAATATGCCCTAGAGGCAATAATAAAGTTATTATTTATTTCCTTATATCATGATAAATGTTTATTATTCATGCTAGAATTGTATTAACCGGAAACATAATACATGTGTGAATACATAGACCAACAGAGTGTCACTAGTATGCCTCTACTTGACTAGCTCGTTAATCAAAGATGGTTATGTTTCCTGACCATGAACAAAGAGTTGTTATTTGATTAACGAGGTCACATCATTAGTTGAATGATCTGATTGACATGACCCATTCCATTAGCTTAGCACCCGATCGTTTAGTATGTTGCTATTGCTTTCTTCATGACTTATACATGTTCCTATAACTATGAGATTATGCAACTCCCGTTTACCGGAGGAACACTTTGGGTACTACCAAACGTCACAACGTAAATGGGTGATTATAAAGGAGTACTACAGGTGTCTCCAATGGTAGATGTTGGGTTGGCGTATTTCGAGATTAGGGTTTGTCACTCCGATTGTCGGAGAGGTATCTCTGGGCCCTCTCGGTAATGCACATCACATAAGCCTTGCAAGCACTGCAACTAATATGTTAGTTGTGAGATGATGTATTACGGAACGAGTAAAGAGACTTGCCGGTAACGAGATTGAACTAGGTATTGGATACCGACGATCGAATCTCAGGCAAGTAACATACCGATGACAAAGGGAACAACGTATGTTGTTATGCGGTCTGACCGATAAAGATCTTCGTAGAATATGTAGGAGCCAATATGGGCATCCAGGTCCCGCTATTGGTTATTGACCGGAAACGTGTCTCGGTCATGTCTACATTGTTCTCGAACCGTAGGGTCCGCACGCTTAACGTTACGATGACAGTTATTATGAGTTTATGCATTTTGATGTACCGAAGGTTGTTTGGAGTCCCGGATGAGATCACGGACATGACGAGGAGTCTCGAAATGGTCGAGACGTAAAGATTGATATATTGGAAGCCTATGTTTGGACATCGGAAGTGTTCCGGGTGAAATCGGGATTTTATCGGATTACCGGGAGGGTTACCGGAACCCCCCCCCCCCCCCCGGGAGCCAAATGGGCCAACATGGGCCTTAGTGGAAAGGTGAGAGGGCAGCCCACATAGGGCTGCGCCTCCCCCCTCTCCCTAGTCCTATTAGGACTAGGAGAGGGGCCGTCCACCTCTCTCTCTCTCTCCCCTTTAAAGGATTCCTAGTTGGACTAGGATTGGAGGGGGGAGTCCTACTCCCGGTAGGAGTAGGACTCCTCCTGCGCCTCCCTCTCTTTGGCCGGCCAGCCCCCCTCCATCCAACCTTTATATACGGGGGCAGGGGACACCCCAAGACACACAAGTTGATCCTTGAGATCGTTCCTTAGCCGTGTGCGGTGCCCCCTGCCACCAAATTCCACCTCGATCATACCGTTACAGTGCTTAGGCGAAGCCCTGCGTCGGTAGTACATCAAGATCGTCACCACGCCGTTGTGCTGACGGAACTCTGCCTCGACGCTTTGCTGGATCGGAGCCCGAGGAACGTCATCGAGCTGAACGTGTGCTAAGAACTCGGAGGTGCCGGAGTAACGGTGCTTGGATCGGTCGGATCGGGAAGACATACGACTACTTCCTCTACGTTGTGTGATCGCTTCCGCAGTCGGTCTGCGTTGGTACGTAGACAACACTCTCCCCTCTCGTTGCTATGCATCACCATGATCTTGCGTGTGCGTAGGAAAATTTTGAAATTACTACGTTCCCCAACAATGACCTCTTCCCCTTCCCTCGCACCTTAATGATGTCACAGGTACATGTCCGTGGGAGAATCCCTTGGTTCTCATAGTCTGCATTCATTTGCAGAATTCTTACAGTATCACATAAATTCTTCAAAAGCCAGTTCCTGTTTGTCCAGCAAGCGAAAGCCTTTGAAGCCTTTGAACATATTGAAGCCATTCAGTTTAAAGTTCATGGCTTCAGAGAAATCAGCAAGGAAGGGTGGCAGAAAGCGTCGAGGAGAAACATCAAGAGATCTGCCCGATGACCTCTCAGAGCTGTACAAGACAGATCCTGAAGAGGATTACAATCAGCGCAAGACACGAATCCAATGGATCCGACGCTATTGGGCAGAACAGTGGTTCAAATACAGATTTGTGACAAAGGAATATGCTGAAAAGAATGCCATCAAGCGACCATGGGGAGACATCTTCTAAAAAAATCTTCAACCCAGGACCAGAGATGAAGCCATTGAACTAGGCTTCTATCCCTGCATGGTCCGTGGACCACAGCCTGCGGATGCTG
This sequence comes from Triticum monococcum, assembly GCA_034509565.1. Lineage (NCBI taxonomy): Eukaryota > Viridiplantae > Streptophyta > Magnoliopsida > Poales > Poaceae > Triticum > Triticum monococcum. The sequence continues at coordinate 582,674,063 of CM067845.1, forward strand.
ACCCATCGTCACTGCTATGGTGTCGTGACGACAATCTGTTTAAGCGCAATTTCCAGTTTGCCCAGAACTCAGTGAAGCAGAACAAGAAGTCTTTGGGATTAGACTTCAACCCTGGTCCCTCTGCTCCCCGTGCCGATGGAACTCGTGAAGCTGAACCCAATCTTCTTGGGCCCTTCTACAACTTGGAAGGTCCCATCACTCACATCATAGTTCAAGGGACAACCGTACATGAGCCTGCAGATGATGCTGAATCAGATGAAGTGCCTGCAGCGCCGAAGCCAAAGAAGCAGCCTAAAGCTTCAAAGCCTGCCTCTGCTCCAAAAATCTCACGGGTGAAGCCACTGGCAACTGCACCTCCTGAAGACAGTGTGCAGTCTGAAGATTTGTCACGCATCTCCAAGCCCAAGAAAGTCAAGATGCCTCTGCCATACACGGCCAAGAACTGACAGCTGCTGCTATTCTGCGTAATGATGCCATCGATCTGTCCAGTGATGAAGATCTTGCAGATGACGCTCTTGAGCAACTGATCAAGAGCAAAGAAGAAGCAGAAATCTTCAATAATCTGCCTCTCTTTGACGTGGCAATCATCCACAACTTCATTGATGAATGGTTTGACACGCCCAACATCAGCTTCGAAGATCTGGCCTCAGTGTCGCCTTCCATGGCGCCATTGCTTCAGAGTTGGCTATCGCCCAGCGCATTGTTGAACTGAAGCAGAAGATTGACTTTGAGAAATCTCAGTTCAAGAAGCATATGGCCAAGCTCAGCGTCCAAGAGGTGAAGAACTTCAAGATTATGTTGGATGAGCTCAAAGAAGACTTTCTCAAGAAACGTACAGAAGCTCAGGGTTCTCGTGAGTGCATGAAGGCCCTGGCTGACAAGTGTGTGCAAGGTTACAATGAGGCTGAGAAGCGCAAGGCCCTTGGGCGTCCGGGCATTGACCCCAGGATGGCTGCAAAGCAGCAGAAGAAGCCCACTATGGCCGAACCCACACCAAGGCAGGAAGCAGATCCCATTGTCTTCCCTACTAGCATGACTGGCTCGAAGCCAAAGGCCAGGTCAACCGCTTCAGAATTGAAGAAGACGAGGACTGCTGAGGCTGAAGCCAGAAAGAGGAAACATTATGAAGCCTCTGATGCTGCTCCATCCAAGAAGAAGAGGAAGACCAAGAAGGAACGGGCTGCTCCCATAGAGCCCTTGATTGTTGAACCCATCTCCATGGTTCGCCCTGACGCTGAACCTCACGAGCGCCAACTGACTGTCCATGAGCCTGCTTTCACAGGGGCTCATGAAGCTGAAGACCTTCCAGCAGCTGATCCCATCGTTGTTGAAGACATTGGTCACAATGACCATGTTGAAGATGATGCAGTTCTTCCTCATCTAGAGCACCAACAGGTATCATCGCCTGTGCTCACGCACAGCAAGCTCATCAGCATTGGTCGTCCTCTGACGCCAATCGCTCAGGATGCATCATGGGCTTATCACCCACAAGCACAAGAGGAAGAATACTTTGAGGCCCAGCCAACTCCAACTCCACAGGCGTCGCCAGCGTTACGCAGGCTTCGCAAAGGACCAAGGCCTCCGGTCTCTGAGTCTGAAGCTAATACTGCTGAAGACATTCCGACTGCATCAGCCGATGAAGAAGAAACCCCAAAAGCTGCTATTCCCCCGTCCCACCAAGAAGCTATTCTCGAGGAGAACGTGACAGTGACCGACCCTCCAGCTCATCAAGTGGAGGTTGAGAATCTTGAGGCTGCCACCACCAACACCATTGAAGCCACTGACGCTGTCATGGCTGAAGCTAATGTGGAGCCTTCACCAACCCAAGCACCAGAAGTCAGCGAAGCCACTGATCCCACTGCTTCTGTTCCTGTGCCTGCGGCTGGTCCTTAGTTTGACTATCATGTTGAGCACAGGCCTCAGGTATAGAAGCCAATCCCAAGATTGCCCAAGTTTCCAGGTCCTGCATCAGCACTTGGATCCTTCAATGTCAATGGCTTCAAAGCAGATAACACTTTCTTCAATAGCTCTAGGAACCCCTACTCAAGGGAAAGAATATCATCTGATCGGTTCTAGAGCTATCCGTAGCGAAGCTATTACTCCTGCATTCTATACAATCAAGGTCGCATCTTCCCACATAAGTGTCTTGACATTGAAGCAATAGCTGGTCTACCCTGTCTAGAAGAAGCTCTGGATTGCTTCAAAGAGGTTGGATTGCTGCCGTTTGTCACCGACCAAGAGCACTGGAATGAAGAGTTGTTGCTCCAATTCTATGTCACACTTCACATCCGTGGCTACAACAGAGATCCGAAGACTTGGGTCCTGGAGTGGATGACAGGAAATGTTCATCACGAAGCCAAAGCCTTTGACATCATTGAGCTCACTGGTCTGCCCACTCCTGGCGATCTCTACGAACATGGCTGTCAGCTTCATAGTGAAGCTGTGGAGAGCATCTTTCAGAAGCCTGAACCTAACATGAGTCAGATGCTCAGTATGATGAAGCCATTGCCCCAAGATGATGCATATCCCACGAAGTTCTTCGTTGAAGACCTTGAGTACCTGCCAAGGACTAATTATCATATCATAAGGCGAATTCTCTGGCCAATCAAAGGACATTCTCCACATGCCAAGCTGGAAGGTGCAATGAAGACTTTGGTCTTCTATATTCTTCATGGAAAATGCTTCAATGCACAGGACTTCTTCATCCGCCAACTTGCTGCATCAGGCTCTGATCTTTTTGGCTTGAAGTTCTACGCTCCATGGATAATGCGGCTGATTAAACTTCACTCCACTATCTCATATCAGCCATCTGCTCGCAATCATCGAATCTTTCTGCCTGATGTGGATATGTCTGTTGAAGCCATTTATCCTGAGCCTGCCAAGGAACCACTAAGTCTTCAAAATGCGGAGCATCAAAGTTTTTCTTAGAACATTGAAGGAGTTGAAGCTGTCACTCGTGTGTATCCTTTGGCTGGAACTACATGTGCACCACATCCTGCCCTTACTGAAGCCACCGATAGCACAATTGCCCAACGACCTAAGAAGCGCACTCGTGTTCTCAATGACCGAGAGCTTCTGGTGGCTCTTCATCAGAAACAGGATAGGCATCATGACTGGCTGAAGCGCCAAATGCAAAGCCTCTTGGTGGATGTTAACCGTATTCGCAATCTTGCCACCAAGAATGCCTTTGTTGCACATGAAACCTCTCGGCGCACATGGAAAGGGCTGACACTTATGTGCTCTGAAGATGATCTTCAAGAGGATGGCTTCTCTGAACGCTTCAAGTTTGACTCCACACCTCCTCGAAGGGCAGTGCTGCGACGAACTCCATCTCTTGAAGACTCTGAGTTCTCTTCCTCTGCTGCAACTGTGAATGCCAGAGTGATCGAGGATGAAGACGATGCTACTTCACTGCCACCTCCTTCAGCATGCTTCGACACTGCTCCAAGTTCTTCTGCACTGCCGAACACCACCGACGACCCTGCTGCTTCACCTACTCTTCATGGGAACGAGTAGATGCTCTATGTCTTCAAACCTTTTTGGTCCTTACTGACAAAAGGGGGAGAAGCATATGAGTTTGATAGTCTTCAAGCGGGTCCATATGGGCGGTTGCTTTATATTTTGCTTCATGTTTACAACTCTCATTTTGATACATTTGGTTCTTTGAGTTGTAACACTTAAACTCGATGGTCGTCTGCTACTTATTTGCTACTTCGTGATGCGACGATAAATTCCGCATGTGCGACGATAAATTCCGCACTTAGATCATTTTGCAGACGTCCATTTTCCATTATGCATGTCATTATCTTCACATACCTTCTCATGCATAATGAATTGTCATCATAAGTTGAAGAGGATCTCCACGAGTACAACCTGCCATGTGCATTTGCATTCCAAAAGCAAATTATTTATATGCACATATTCAGGGGGAGCCCTTGCAACTAATGAAGACAATTCCTTTACAATTTCACATATTATATTCCCCGTTGAAAACTTGAACTAGTTTGTCATCAATCACCAAAAAGGAGGAGACTGTAAGTGCATCTAGTGCCACCCCTAGTTGTTTTTGGAGTATTGACGACAAACCTAGTTGAGGGACTAATGTGTTTGTGAGAATTGCAGGATAACACAGGTAGAAGTCCCTCATTGATTCGGTTTTCCTACCAGAGATGACCCCTAAAAATGTATGAAGACATTGATGTCAAAGGTGGTATATGAAGATATTCACATTGAAGACTATGACAAGAGAAGACATCGCATGAAGCCTATGGAGCTCGAAGACTTAGATCTTTCGTAGTTCTTTTTCTTCTTTGTTGAGTCATAGGAACCACCATACTGTTAAGTGGGGTCCAAGAGAACCAGTCAGAATGACTGAAGTGATGCTTAACCAAAACCTATGTCTTCGAGTGAAGACTATGAGAGCGAATCTTGTCCAGAGTCAGACAAGTCAGCTTTGCTTGTAGCCCAAGTAAAGTTGTCGTGTGAGTTTGAAATCTGACCGTTGGAACACATGTTAGTTCCTTAGTAACCCAGGGTCATTTCGGACAAATCAGGTCGGGTTGCCTAGTGGCTATAAATAGCCCACCCCCTACAACCATAAACGGTTGGCTGCTCAGAGTTAGAGTATGACTTTTGTCGTTTGAGAGCAACCCACCTCGAAGCCTTTGAGAGAGAATTCCTTGCAAGGATAAAGCCCTAACCACCCAGAGCCTAAGAGTGTTAGGCATCACTTAAGTCCTCTTGTCTATGTGATCTGAAGACTTATCACACTTGAGGACTGTGAATCCTCCAGCCGGTTAGGCGTCGCGTTCTGAGCGTCCAAGAGACATTGTGGATCGCCGGTGAACGAAGTCTGTGAAGGTTTGGGAGTCTACCTTGAAGACTTACCAGAGTGATTGGGCGAGGTCTGTGTGACCTTAGCTCAAGGGGAATACGGTGAGGACTGGGTGTCCTGAGCTGCGTGTTCAGGACTGGGTGTCCGGGACTGTGTGTCCTCAGGTTTAAATACCTAGCCGCCCTAACCAGACGTACAGTTGTCAAAGCAACTGGAACTGGTCCAACAAATCATTGTCTTCAACGAGTCACTGGTTTCATCCTTCCCTTCCCTTTACTTACTATTGGACCTTGTGAAGTCATTGTATGATTGCTCTATCTTTTGTCTTCACTGAGTGACTGCGTGTTCTGTTTGGCTTCATAATATCTTCCTACCTGATCCTTACTACCTAGCTGCTATTAGTCATTGTGCTTTCACTTCATTGAATACTTGACTATGGTTTACCTAGTGTAGTCTACCTTCCGCTGCATGGTAATAGGTTTATGTCTATCGTTTGTCTTCGAAACTTCCATGTTTTGAAGACTTTCATAAAAATCGCCTATTCACCCCCCCCCCCTCTAGTCGATATAACGCACTTGCAGGGCTAATGGCTATTGCTTCTTCTCCAAAATGATTACAAAGTCCCAAGCACATGACAAGTCATATACTTGGAACTTGGGGACTAATGCATATTCGTTCAAGTTAAATACTATGGATTTTTCTGCCATCAATCAGCTTGGTGGTTCATCGGTTTACCAAGATTGTTAAATGAATGTTGAGTCTTATAGTAAAAAGACCCAGTTCATCTTGAAAAGATAAACCAGCCCTTAGGGGCTACACAGGAAAAGTTGAAGTATTTTCTAACAGTCTCGGTTCATATCAGTATTATAAACTGGCCCTTGGGGACTACTGGAGTTTGTAGCCTAAACCAGTTATAAGGGAAGAGTAGTTATGCAGAAATCAGCAGCGTTTACCTCATACCGCTCCTTCATCATGTTCAATAACCTGGCTTCATAATCACGGCTGGTGTATAGCCAGTTTAAAAACCCAGAGTGGATATCTTGGGTGCTGAGATGGGCATAACTTTCCAGATCCACCTTCCACTTGCCCTTATCTATAGCAGAAAATTCTTCCTTGGCACTATGTTTTGATAGAGCAGTGGGGTTGCCTGGGGCCATATAGCTGACGCCAGTAACGACAGCATCGTCCGTTTTATCATCAACAGCTTTGGTTGGGCTTGGCGGTTTATCATCATGAGCGACCGGATCAATTTCCATTTGCTCAACAAGGGTTTCATGATCTTGTGCTGGCGGATCATCAAGGACAACATCAGTATTTGGTTTAGACGGCTCTGGAGTCTTTTCCGGATCAGCTGCCATGTTGTCATCAGCCGGTTTATTCAACTTGGCCTTTTTGCTGGGTCTGGCCTTGGCTCTGAAAGGGATGAACGAAAAGTTTAGTCGGCAAACATAAGGTATAAAGGGTTAGTTTAATATGCTCACCCAGGAACAGTTTTGAGGGGTGGAAGTTGTGTTCTTGTGGACTCGCTAGAAGAGGAGTGAGAAGTTCCCTGATAGTTCGAATCAGACGGATTAAGAGGTTGTCGGAAATAACCCGCCTTGGGATAAGATGTGTCAGAAATATGAGAGACCTCTGGGCGGCGTTTACGAAATGGTGTGTTCGGTAAACCGGACGAAGTGACCACATGACCGCTATGCCGGGTTGTGCGGCGAGCTTCATGTTGTTGTTTCTTAAAAATAAAGTTTGTATCCAAGTGAGCTAGGGGTGAGAAAATTTTACTTTCTGGATTGCTTGTCAGGTTCTCTGCGTGGGCAGAGAGTCTGAACCGGATGAGAGAGTAATTACCTCAACGTCACTCGCGTGGCTGGCTTCCGCGTCATCCTGATAATAGTCATTATCAATGAGGTGCATGAATAAAGAGCCAAGTGAATAAAATTCTACCTCTCACTCCGGATCATCATTGTTAATGATTAAATCAAAAGAGTCGGTCGTCTTCTTCTTGGCAGATTTCTTCGTGACCTTGGTCTTGGCGCGGGGTGTTTTAGCTGGTGTATCTTGAGTTTTCCTCTTCCAGAATGGATCATTGCCTGTTAAAAATCGGAAAAGGTCATAAGGGAGTATTAAAAACATGGATTAAGACAAGAGTAAAGTAACTCTTACAGCTAGCGGTTTATTCGTAACGCAGAAAGCACTAAGCCCCATTTTGCTGCAGTCAACTACCGGTTCATACAGCATCTTCTTGACAATTCAGTAATTTCAGCATCAGTTATCTGAATATCAATGTGCCGTTGAGGGTCTTTTACATCCCCTGTGTACTCACACATTAAACCGGGGCGACGGCTTAAGGGTAAAATGCTCCAAGAAACCCAGCAACGAACGAAATCAATGTGTGTCAAGCCGTTTGCTACAAAAGCTCTGAGCTTCGAAAGTTGTGGGGCATATTTGGCCCATTCCTTTGCACTAAGTCTTTGAGGGAGTGGGTGTGAACCGGTGAGCCGATGAGCACGGTAACCCGGTAGAGGGTTTTCATCAGCAGGAGAGGTATCTTTGCAATAGAACCAAGTCTGGTTCCAATCCTTAAGGTGGTTGTGATGCTTGGCGTGAGGGAAGCTGACATCTTTTCTTTTCTGAATTGACACCCCGCCAAGTTCATTATTGGGCCCATCAGTAAACTCAGTACGGTGGTTTAAGTAGAAGAAATCTCTAAACAACACGATTGTGGGCTCTTCTTTCAAGTAAGCTTCGCAAAAAACTTGAAAGTTGCAAATATTGGAGAGTTAGGTCCGATATCTTGAGGGTGGAGTTGGAAATAATGAAGTACATCACGGAAATTTTTTGATCCGGGAGGTTTAAACCCGTGGCTCATATGATCAACAAACACAATCACTTCACCATCCTTGGGCTTAGGAGGATTTTCTGGACCGGGGGCCCTCCAATGGATCTCATTCTTTTTTGATAACACGCCAGTTGCAACACATCCGTTCAGTTCTTCTTATGTAATCCGGGACGGAACCCAGTTGCAAGCATAAAACTGCTTGGCCATTTTTTCGGCAACCTGAATGAAGATTTGTGCCGGTTTAAGATTTGTGGCTAATCCGTCAAAGGTTAAAGGGCAGAAATTGTTCAAGCATGCAAGTACGGTAAACCAGAGACTGAGGTTATCAATTTACAGAAATGAGCAAGTGGCGGTTTAGAGGGGACTAATGGCATATGGCAGGTTATTTTCTAAAAGATAAACCGCTTACACGGACAATGAGAGTATAGATCTGAAGCCAAAAAACGACTAAGTGAGGAAGAACACGTTCCATAGTTTCACATATAATTTCATATCTACCGCATGTCAGGAAAAGGAAAATATTTAGACCTAAAGGTTGGTGCTTGAGCAGTTCATGAGGTTCTAGATCGGGCTTTTCTACACAAAAGAGATGATCTGATGGCAAAAGAAGGACTATGGTTGCTACCGCACAAGGATATATCAGGTTTGGAATCTATCATGTATGCTATGATGAAGAACAGGGGAAGAACACCACGGAACTTCCATGAGACCGTGCAAACCCTAAATGGATCTATAGAGGAGAGGAAGAAGAACTCACTGAAATGGTTGAATGGCGGAGCTGCATGAGCAGGGTCTGGTCTGAACAGGTCGATGCAGCGGCCAAAGTTGAAGCAGAGGTGAAGTTCAACGGCGGCGGCGGAGTTTGAGCGCTGGGGCGTCGCGAGGAGGACGGTGAGACGAACATGCACGGGGAAGGAAAATGAAAGGGACCCCCGGTCCTATTTATAAGGCAAATGGATAAGTGGCAAGCGTGGGAATCGAGGAGGCCAAAAAATGGATCTGTCGATGCATAGACGCCTCGATTTTCGGAGTTTCATTAAAGAAAAGGAGGCATATTAAAGGATTTGGGCTCTGTACAAAGGTAGTGGCAGGTGACGTCACGGTAGATTACTAAGATTCCAGGAGATTACGTCATGGCGAGTTATAAGTTTGGGAAGGTGATGAAGAAGGGATTTTTCTAAGTATTAAAGATTGATATGAAGAGGTTCAAATCAACCTGGGGCCTAATGTTGGGGATATAACTATTGAGCATAAACCGCCCTGGAGGGGCCGGGTTATACCCATAGTGAAGCACCTGTATTGAAGCTCATGAAGACATAAAGGATGGCGCTTTAGTAAAGAAACGTAATAACAAGACTCAAGGCCCAGAGACGGGTTAGAGCCCATAAATGTAAACCACCATAAGGTGTATGACTTGTATTGTACGTTAGGAAAGAGTAGATACCGAGCCAGGCACGATTATGAGCCGGCCGGGATTTCGTAAACAGACTGGGCATCAACCTGTGTATATAAAGGGACGACCTGGAGGCGGTTTAGGGACAAGAAACAAGAGGTCGAGAGCCGGGTCAAGCGTATTCGCTCCCCATTCATCGAAACCCTAGCAATTCCAACCACAACTGGACTAGGCTTTTACCTTCATCGTAAGGGGCCGAACTAGTATAAACTCCTTGTGTCTTTGTCCTGGTTAACCCCTTTAAGTTAACCTCAACGTGATGGCTCCACGACTAAGTCCTCACACTAGGACATCTGTCGTGAAAATTCCACGACAAAATCAAAACGGAATGAAACCTTCGGGATAGTTATTTTTGGAACAAACGCAATCCAGGAGACTTGGAGTGGACGTCAAGGAAGAAACGAGGCGGCCACGAGGTAGGAGGGTGCGCCCCCCACCCTCGTGGGCCCCTTGTGGCTCTGCCGACCTACTTCTTTCGCCTATATATACTCATATACCCCGAAAACATTGAGGAGCACCACGAAACCCTATTTCCACCGCTGCAACCTTCTATACCTGTGAGATCCCATCTTGGGGCCTTTTCCGACGCTCCGCCGGAGGGGGAATCGATCACGGAGGGCTTCTACATCAACACTATAGCCTCTCCAATGATGTGTGAGTAGTTTACCATAGACCTTCGGGTCCATAGTTATTAGCTAGATGGATTCTTCTCTCTCTTTAGATCTTAATACAAAGTTCTCCTCAATTCTCTTGGAGATCTATTCGATGTAATTCTTTTTGCGGTGTGTTTGTCGAGATCCGATGAATTGTAGGTTTATGATCAAGATTATCTATGAACAATATTCGATTCTTCTCTGAATTCTTTTATGCATGATTTAATATATTTGCAAGTCTCTTCGAATTATCAGTTTGGTTTGGCCTACTAGATTGATCTTTCTTGCAATGGGAGAAGTGCTTAGCTTTGGGTTCAATCTTGCGGTGTCCTTTCCCACTGACAGCAGGGGCAGCAAGGCATGTATTGTATTGTTGCCATCGAGGATAAAAAGATGGGGTTTATATCATATTGCTTGAGTTTATCCCTCTAGATCATGTCATCTTGCCTGATGCGTTACTCTGTTCTTATGAACTTAATACTCTAGATGCATGCTGGATAGCGGTCGATGTGTGGAGTAATAGTAGTAGATGCAGAATCATTTCAGTCTACTTGTCGCGGACATGATGCCTATATACATGATAATGCCTAGATATTCTCATAACTATGCGCTTTTCTATCAATTCCTCGATAGTAATTTGTTCACCCACCATATAATTTGCTATCTTGAGAGAAGCCACTAGTGAAACCTATGGCCCCGGGTCTATCTTCCATCATATTATTTTCCTATCCACTTGATATTTCTATCGTTGTTTATTTTGTAATCTTTATTTTCCAATCTATACAATAAAAAGACCAAAAATATTTATCTTATTATATCTATCAGAGCTCACTTTCGTAAGTGACCGTGAACTGAGGGAACCCCATCTTTTTACCCTATAGCCTCTCCAATGATGTGTGAGTATTCTTGTTTGTTTGTGCAGGTACTAGGGACTTGCGTGTTGCCTCCTACTGGATTGGTACCTTGGTTCTCAAAAACTGAGGGAAATACTTATGCTACTTTGTTGCATCACCCTTTCCTCCTCAAGGGAAAACCAATGCATGCTCATGAGCTAGCAAGAAGGATTTCTGGCGCCGTTGCCGGGGAGGTTGCATCAAGTCAAGTCAAGATTTGATCTCCTGTCAACAAGCCATTTTTGTCACTGTTGCTGGGGAGATCTACGCACAAGTCGAGACATACCAAGTACCCATCACAAACTCTTATCCCTCGCATTACATTATTTGCCATTTGCCTCTCGTTTTCCTCTCCCTCACTTCACCCTTGCCGTTTTATTCGCCCTCTTTTTTGTTTGCCTCTTTTCCGTTCGTTTCTTTTCGCTTGCTTCTTGTGTGCTTGTGTGTTGGATTGTTTGTCACTGATAACCCACAAGTATAGCAAATCAATTGTAGCCTCTTTCGATAAGTAAGAGTATCAAACCCAACGAGGAGCTAAAGGTAGAACAGATATTCCCTCAAGTTCTATCGGCCACCGATACAACTCTACGCTTGCTTTGTTGGGTAACATAGTAATTTCAAAATTTTCCTACGCACACGCAAGATCATGGTGATGCATAGCAATGAGAGGGGAGAGTATCGTCCACATACCCTCGTAGACCATAGGCGGAAGCATTATGAGAACACGGTTGATGTAGTCGTACGTCTTCATGATCCGACCGATCCAAGTACCAAACGCATGACACCTTCGAGTTCAGCACATGCTCAGCTTGATGACGTCCCACGAACTCTGATCCAGCAGAGCTTCGCGGGAGAGTTCTGTCAGCACGATGGTGATGATGTTGCTACCGACGCAGGGCTTCGCCTAAGCACCGCTACGATATGATCGAGGTGGATTATGGTGGAGGGGGGCACCGCACACGGCTTGGAACAATCAACTTGTGTGTATTTGGGTGCCCCCCCCCCCGCCCCCGTATATAAAGGAGCAAGGGGGGAAGCCGGCCGGCCTTGGTGCACCCCAAGGAGAGGAGGAATCCTCCTCCTAGTTGGAGTAGGATTCATCCTTTCCTGGTCCTACTAGGAAGGGGAAATGGGGAAGGAAATAGAGGGAGAGGGAACGAGGGGCCGCGCCCCCTCCCCTAGTCCACTTCAGACTCCTCATGGGAGGGGGCGCCACCTCCTCGGCTGCAGCCCTCTCATTCCCCTCAGGCCCACTAAGGCCCAATACTTCCCCGGGGGGTTCCGGTAACCCCTCCGGCACTCCGTTTTCTCCGAAACCATCCGGAACATTTCCGGTGTCTGAATATAGCCGTCCAATATATCAATCTTTACGTCTCGGACATTTCGAGACTCCTCATCATGCCCGTGATCACATCCGAGACTCCGAACTACCTTCAGTACATCAAAACACATAAACTCATAATACCGATCGTCACCGAACTTTAAGCGTGCGGACCCTACGGGTTCGAGAACTATGTAGACATGACCGAGACTCGTCTCCGGTCAATAACCAATAGCGGAACCTGGATGCTCATATTGGTTCCTACATATTCAATGAAGATCTTTATCGGTCAAACCGCATAACAACATACGTTGTTCCCTTTGTCATCGGTATGTTACTTGCCCGAGATTCGGTCGTGGGTATCCTCATACCTAGTTCAATCTCGTTACTGGCAAGTCTCTTTACTCTTTCCATAATACATCATCCCGCAACTAACTCATTAGTCACAATGCTTGCAAGGCTTATAGTGATGTGCATTACCGAGAGGGCCCAGAGATACCTCTCCGACAATCGGAGTGACAAATCCTAATCTCGATCTATGTCAACTCAACAAGTCCCATCGGAGACACCTATAGAGCACCTTTATAATCTCTCAGTTACGTTTTGATGTTTGGTAGCACACAAAGTGTTCCTCCGGTACACGGGAGTTTCATAATCTCATAGTCATAGGAACATGTATAAGTCATGAAGAAAGCAAATGCAACAAACTAAACAATCATCGTGCTAAGCTAATGGAATGGGTCAAGTCAATCACATCATTCTCTAATGATGTGATCCCGTTAATCAAATTACAACTCATGTCTATGGTTAGGAAATATAACCATCATTGATTCAACGAGCTAGTCAAGTAGAGGCAAACTAGTGACACTCTGTTTGTCTATGTATTCACGCATGTACTAAGTTTCCGGTTAATACAATTCTAGCATGAATAATAAACATTTGTCATGATATAAGGAAATATAAATAACAACTTTATTATTGCCTCTAGGGCATATTTCCTTCAGTCTCCCACTTGCACAAGAGTCAATAATCTAGATTACAGAGTAATGATTCTAACACCCATGGAGTCTTGGTGCTGATCATCTTTTGCTCATGAGAGAGGCTTAGTCAACGGGTCTGCAACATTCAGATCCATATGTATCTTGTAAATCTCTATGTCTCCTTCCTTGACTTGATCGCGGATGGAATTGAAGCGTCTCTTGATGTGCTTGGTTCTTTTGTGAAATCTGGATTCCTTTGTCAAGGCAATTGCACCAGTATTGTCACAAAATATTTTCATTGGACCCGATGCACTAGGTATGACACCTAGATCGGATATGAACTCCTTCATCCAGACTCCTTCATTTGCTGCTTCCGAAGCAGCTATGTACTCCGCTTCACACGTAGATCCCGCCACGACGCTTTGCTTAGAACTGCACCAACTGACAGCTCCACCATTCAATAAAAATACGTATCCGGTTTGTGACTTAGAGTCATCCGGATCAGTGTCAAAGCTTGCATCGACGTAACCATTTACGCCGAGCTCTTTGTCACCTCCGTAAACGAGAAACATATCCTTAGTCCTTTTCAGGTATTTCAGGATATTCTTGACCGTTGTCCAGTGATCCAATCCTGGATTACTTTGGTACTTCCCTGCTAAACTATTAGCAAGGCACACATCAGGTCTGGTACACAACATTGCATACATGATAGAGCCTATGGCTGAAGCATAGGGAACATCTTTCATTTTCTCTCTATCTTCGGCAGTGGTCGGCCAATTGCTAACATGATTCGGACGGACTTAAGCATCTCTACGGGTGAGAAGGTCTCATCGTAGTCAACTCCTTGAACTTGTCGAAAACCTTTTGCAACAAGTCGAGCTTTGTAGACAGTAACATTACCGTCAGTGTCAGTCTTCTTCTTGAAAATCCATTTATTCTCGATGGCTTGCCGATCATCGGGCAAGTCAACCAAAGTCCACACTTTGTTCTCATACATGGATCCCATCTCAGATTTCATGGCCTTAAGCCATTTTGCGGAATCTGGGCTCATCATCGCTTCCTCATAGTTCATAGGTTCGTCATGGTCAAGTAACATGACCTCCAGAACAGGATTACCGTACCACTCTGGTGCGGATCTTACTCTGGTTGACCTACGAGGTTTGGTAGTAACTTGATCTGAAGTTACATGATCTTCATCATTAGCTTCCTCACTAATTGGTGTAGGAGTCACAGGAGCTGATTTCTGTGATGAACTACTTTCCAATAAGGGAGCAGGTACAGTTACCTCATCAAGTTCTACTTTCCTCCCACTCACTTCTTTCGAGAGAAACTCCTTCTCTAGAAAGGATTCATTCTTAGCAACGAATGTCTTACCTTCGAATCTGTGATAGAAGGTGTACCCAACAGTCTCCTTTGGGTATCCTATGAAGACACATTTCTTCGATTTGGGTTCGAGCTTATCAGGTTGAAGCTTTTTCACATAAGCATCGCAGCCCCAAACTTTAAGAAACAACAACTTTGGTTTCTTGCCAAACCACAGTTCATAAGGTGTCGTCTCAACGGATTTAGATGGTGCCCTATTTAACGTCAATGCAGCCGTATCTAAAGCATAACCCCAAAACGATAGCGGTAAATCAATAAGAGACATCATAGATCGTACCATATCTAGTAAAGTACGATTACGACGTTCAGACACACCACTACGCTGTGGTGTTCCCGCTGGCGTGAGTTGCGAAACTATTCCGCATTGTTTCAAATGAAGACCAAACTCGTAACTCAAATATTCTCCTCCATGATCAGATCGTAGAAACTTTATTTTCTTGTTACGATGATTTTCCACTTCACTCTGAAATTCTTTGAACTTTTCAAATGTTTCAGACTTATGTTTCATCAAGTAGATATACCCATATCTGCTCAAATCATCTGTGAAGGTGAGAAAATAATGATACCTGCCGCGAGCCTCAATATTCATCGGACCACACACATCAGTATGTATGATTTCCAACAAATCTGTTGCTCGCTCCATAGTTCCGGAGACTGGTGTTTTAGTCATCTTGCCCATGAGGCATGGTTTGCAAGTACCAAGTGATTCATAATCAAGTGATTCCAAAAGTCCATCAGAATGGAGTTTCTTCATGTGCTTTACACCAATATGGCCTAAACGGCAGTGCCACAAATAAGTTGCACTATCATTATCAACTCTGCATCTTTTAGCTTCAATATTATAAATATGTATATCACTACTATCGAGATTCATCAAAAATAGACCACTCTTCAAGGGTGCATGACCATAAAAGGTATTACTCATATAAATAGAACAACCATTATTCTCAGAATTAAATGAATAACCGTCTCGCATTAAACAAGATCCAGATATAATGTTCATGCTCAATGCTAGCACCAAATAACGATTATTCAGGTCTAAAACTAATCCCGGAGGTAGATGTAGAGGTAGCGTGCCGACCGCGATCACATCGACTTTGGAACCATTTCCCACGCGCATCGTCACCTCGTCCTTAGCCAATATTCGCTTGATCCATAGCCCCTGTTTCGAGTTGCAAATATTAGCAACAGAACCAGTATCAAATACCCAGGTGCTACTGCGAGCATTAGTAATGTACACATCAATGACATGTATATCACATATACCTTTGTTCACCTTGCCATCCTTCTTATCCGCCAAATACTTGGAGCAGTTCCGCTTCCAGTGACCAGTCTCTTTGAAGTAGAAGCACTCAATCTCAGGTTTAGGTCCAGACTTGGGCTTCTTCACTTGAGTAGCAACTTGCTTGTCGTTCTTCTTGAAGTTCCCCTTCTTCCCTTCACCCTTTTTCTTGAAACTGGTGGTCTTGTTGACCATCAACACTTGATGCTCCTTCTTGATTTCTACCTCTGCAGCCTTTAGCATTGCGAAGAGCTCGGGAATCGTCTTATCCATCCCTTGCATATTATAGTTCATCACGAAGCTCTTGTAGCTTGGTGGCAGTGATTGAAGAACTCTATCAATGACACTATCAACGGGAAGAATAACTCCCAGTTGAGTCAAGTGGTTATGGTACCCAGACATTCTGAGTATATGTTCACTGACAGAACTATTCTCCTCCATCTTGCACCTGTAGAACTTATTGGAGACTTCATATCTCTCAATCCGGACATTTGCTTGAAATATTAACTTCAACTCCTAGAACATCTCATATGCTCCATGACGTTCAAAACGTCGTTGAAGTCCCGGTTCTAAGCCGTAAAGCATGGCACACTAAACTATCGAGTAGTCATCAGCTTTGCTCTGCTAGACATTCATAACATATGGTGTTGCTCCTGCAGCGGGTTTGGCACCTAGCGGTGCTTCCAGGACGTAATTCTTCTGTGCAGCAATGAGGATAATCCTCAAGTTACAGACCCAATCCATGTAATTGCTACCATCATCTTTCAACTTTGCTTTCTCAAGGAACGCATTAAAATTCAACGGAACAACAACACGGGCCATCTATCTATAACAACATAGACATGCAAAATACTATCAGGTACTAAGTTCATGATAAATTAAAGTTCAATTAATCAAATTACTTAAGAACTCGCACTTAGACAGACATCCCTCTAATCATCTAAGTGATCACGTGATCCATATCAACTAAACCATGCTTGATCATCACGTGAGATGGAGTAGTTTTCAATGGTGAACATCACTATGTTGATCATATCTACTATATGATTCACGCTTGACCTTTCGGTCTTAGTGTTCCGAGGCCATATCTGCATATGCTAGGCTCGTCAAGTTTAACCTGAGTATTCTGTGTGTGCAAAACTGGCTTGCACCCGTTGTATGTGAACGTAGAGCTTATCACACCCGATCATCACGTGGTGTCTCGGCACGACGAACTTTCGCAACGGTGCATACTCAGGGAAAACACTGATACCTTGAAATTTAGTGAGATATCATCTTATAATGCTACCATCGATCTAAGCAAAATAAGATGCATAAAATATAAACATCACATACAATCAATATGATGATATGATATGGCCATCATCATGCTGTGCATGTGATCACCATCTCCAAAGCACCGTCATGATCACCATCGTCACCGGCTTGACACCTTGATCTCCATCGAAGCATGGTTGTTGTCACGCCAACTATTGCCTCCACGACTATCGCTACTACTTAGTGATAAAGTAAAGCAATTACATGGCGATTGCATTTCATACAATAAAGCGACAACCATATGGCTCCTTCCAGTTGCCGATAACTGTGTTACAAAACATGATCATCTCATACAATAAAATTTAGCATCATGTCTTGACCATATCACATCACAACATGCCCTGCAAAAACAAGTTAGACGTCCTCTACTTTGTTGTTGCAAGTTTTACGTGGCTGCTACGGGCTGAGCAAGAACCGTTCTTACCTACGCATCAAAAACCACAACACGGTATAGTGATTGCTTTTTGATCTTCAGAAAGAACCATGTTCATTGAGTCCAATTTAACTAAAGCTGGAGAAACAGACACCCACTAGCCTCCTGTGTGAAGCACGTCGGTAGAACCAAACTCGCGTAAGCGTACGCGTAATGTCGGTCTGGGCCGCTTCATCCAACAATGTCGTTGAATCAAGAATCAACTAGTGGCGGCAAGCAATATGTATATACCCACGCCCACAACTCCTTTGTGTTCTAGTCGTGCATATAACATCTACGCATAAACCTGGCTCGGATGCCACAGTTGGGTAACATAGTAATTTCAAAATTTTCCTACGCACACGCAAGATCATGGTGATGCATAGCAACGAGAGGGGAGACTATCGTCCACGTACCCTCGTAGACCGTAGGCAGAAGCATTATGAGAACGCGGTTGATGTAGTCGTACGTCTTCATGATCCGACCGATCCAAGTACCGAACGCACGACACCTCCGAGTTCAGCACACGTTCAGCTTGATGACGTCCCACGAACTCCGATCCAGCAGAGCTTCGCGGGTGAGTTCCGTCAGCACGACGGCGTGATGATGGTGACGATATTGCTACCGACGCAGGGCTTCGCCTAAGCACAGCTACGATATGATCGAGGTGGATTATGGTGGAGGGGGGCACCGCACACGGCTTGGAACAATAAACTTGTGTGTCTTTGGGTGCCCCCCCACCCCCATATATAAAGGAGCAAGGGGGGAAGCCGACCGGCCTTGGTGCACCCCAAGGAGAGGAGGAATCCTCCTCCTAGTTGGAGTAGGATTCATGCTTTCCTAGTCCTACTAGGAAGGGGAAAGGGGGAAGGAAATAGAGGGAGAGGGAAAGGGAAAGAGGGGTCGCGCCCCCTCCCCTAGTCCAATTGAGACTCCTCATGGGAGGGGGCGCGGCACCTCCTGGGCTGCAGCCCTCTCTCCCCTCAAGCCCACTAAGGCCCAATACTTCCCCGTGGGGTTCCGATAACCCCTCCGGCACTCCGGTTTTCTCCGAAACCATCCGGAACATTTCTGGTGTCCGAATATAGCCGTCCATTATATCAATCTTTATGTCTCGACCATTTCAAGACTCCTCGTCATGTCCGTGATCACATCCGGGACTTCGAACTACCTTCGGTACATCAAAACACATAAACTCATAATATCGATCGTGACCGAACTTTAAGCGTGCGGACCCTATGGGTTCGAGAACTATGTAGACATGACCAAGACTCGTCTCCGGTCAATAACCAATAGCGGAACCTGGATGCTCATATTGGTTCCTACATATTCTACGAAGATCTTTATCGGTCAAACCGCATAACAACATACGTTGTTTCCTTTGTCATCGGTATGTTACTTGCCCGAGATTCGATCGTGGGTATCCTCATACCTAGTTCAATCTCGTTACTGGCAAGTCTCTTTACTCGTTCCATAATACATCATCCCGCAACTAACTCATTAGTCACAATGCTTGCAAGCCTTATAGTGATGTGCATTACCGAGAGGGCCCAGAGATACCTCTCCAACAATCGGAGTGACAAATCCTAATCTCGATCTATGCCAACTCAACAAGTACCATCGGAGACACCTGTAGAGCACCTTTACAATCACCCAGTTACATTGTGACGTTTGGTAGCACACAAAGTGCTCCTCCGGTACACGGGAGTTTCATAATCTCATAGTCATAGGAACATGTATAAGTCATGAAGAAAGCAATAGCAACAAACTAAATGATCATTGTGCTAAGCTAACGGAATGGGTCAAGTCAATCACATCATTCTCTAATGATGTGATCCCGTTAATCAAATGACAACTCATGTCTATGGTTAGGAAACATAACCATCATTGATTCAACGAGCTAGTCAAGTAGAATCAAACTAGTGACACTCTGTTTGTCTATGTATTCACACATGTACTAAGTTTCCGGTTAATACAATTCTAGCATGAATAATAAACATTTATCATGATATAAAGAAATATAAATAACAACTTTATTATTGCCTCTAGGGCATATTTCCTTCAGTCTCCCACTTGCACTAGAGTCAATAATCTAGATTACAGAGTAATGATTCTAACGCCCATGGAGTCTTGGTGCTGATCATGTTTTGCTCGTGAGAGAGGCTTAGTCAATGGGTCTGCAACATTCAGATCCATATGTATCTTGCAAATCTCTATGTCTCCTTCCCTGACTTGATCGCGCATGGAATTGAAGTGTCTCTTGATGTGCTCGGTTCTTTTGTGAAATCTGGATTCCTTTGTCAAGGCAATTGCACCAGTATTGTCACAAAAGATTTTCATTGGACCCGATGCACTAGGTATGACACCTAGATCGGATATGAACTCCTTCATCCAGACTCCTTCATTTGCTGCTTCCGAAGCAGCTATGTACTTCGCTTCACATGTAGATCCCGCCACGACGCTTTTCTTAGAACTGCACCAACTGACAGCTCCACCATTCAATAAAAATACGTATCCGGTTTCTGACTTAGAGTCATCTGGATCAGTGTCAAAGCTTGCATCGGCGTAACCATTTACGACGAGCTCTTTTGTCACCTCCATAAACGAGAAACATATCCTTAGTCCTTTTCAGGTATTTCAGGATGTTCTTGACCACTCCTGGATTACTTTGGTACCTCCCTGCTAAACTAATAGCAAGGCACACATCAGGTCTGGTACACAGCATTGCATACATGATAGAGCCTATGGTTGAAGCATAGGGAACATCTTTCATTTTCTCTCTATCTTCTGGAGTGGTCGGGCATTGAGTCTGACTCAACTTCACACCTTGTAACATAGGCAAGAACCCTTTCTTTGCTTGATCCATTTTGAACTTCTTCAAAACTTTATCAAGGTATGTGCTTTGTGAAAGTCCAATTAAGTGTCTTGATCTATCTCTAT
This sequence comes from Triticum monococcum, assembly GCA_034509565.1. Lineage (NCBI taxonomy): Eukaryota > Viridiplantae > Streptophyta > Magnoliopsida > Poales > Poaceae > Triticum > Triticum monococcum. The sequence goes on from CM067845.1 coordinate 582,694,367, forward strand.
AGATTTTGATGCCCAATATATAAGCAGCTTCACCAAGGTCTTTCATTGAAAAACTCTTATTCAAGTATCCTTTTATGCTATCCAGAAATTCTATATCATTTCCAATCAGCAATATGTCATCCACATATAATATTAGAAATGCTACAGAGCTCCCACTCACTTTCTTGTAAATATAGGCTTCTCCAAAAGTCTGTATAAAACCATATGCTTTGATCACACTATCAAAACGGTTATTCCAACTCCGAGATGCTTGCACCAGTCCATAGATGGATCATTGGAGCTTGCATACTTTGTTAGCGCTCTTTGGATCGATAAAACCTTCAAGTTGCATCATATACAACTCTTCTTCCGGAAATCCATTCAGGAATGCAGTCTTTACATCCATTTGCCAAATTTCATAATCATAAAATGCGGCAATTGCTAACATGATTCGGACGGACTTAAGCATCGCTACGGGTGAGGAGGTCTCATCGTAGTCAACTCCTTGAACTTGTCGAAAACCTTTTGCAACAAGTAAAGCTTTGTAGACAGTAACATTACCATCAGTAACTGCAATTGGGCTGAATTTTGGACACGATTTTTATCCGGATATTAGCTTTATTGCGGCGAAATAAGGGCAACAACCGCCTTATGGGTGTCCACGAGGGTCAGAGGCGCGCCTGCCCCTGCCTCATGGCCCCCTCGGGCATCGTCTCGCATTGTTTCTTCTTCCCAAAAATCACATATATTCCAAAAAAATCTCTGTCAGTTTTTATCCCGTTTGGACTCCGTTTTATATGATTTTCTGGGAAACAAAAAACATGTAACAAACATGAACTGGCACTGGGCACTAGATCAATATGTTTGTCCCCAAAAATAGTATAAAAAGTTGCCAAAAGTATATGAAAGTTGTATAATATTGGCATGGAACAATCAAAAGTTATAGATACGACGGAGACGTATCAGTCACAATGGCTCAAGACAATACTAAATTGTGTGATTTTTCTAATACCAACAATAATGACTTCATTAGCACTCCGATTTCTCCTCTTACCGATGCTGAATCTTGTGAAATTAATACTGCTTTGCTGAACCTTGTTATGAAAGATCCGTTTTCTGGCCTTCCTAGTGAAGATGTCGCTACCCATCTAAACAACTTTGTTGATTTGTGTGATATGCAAAAGAACAAAGATGTGGATAATGATATTGTTAAATTGAAGCTATTTCCGTTCTCTCTTAGAGATCGTGCTAAAACTTGGTTTTTGTCTTTGCCTAAAACTAGTATTGATTCATGGAATAAGTGCAAAGATGCATTTATCTCTAAGTATTTTCTTCCCTCTAAGATCATCTCTCTTAGAAACAATATTATGAATTTTAAGCAACTGGATCATAAGCATGTTGCACAATCTTGGGTGAGGATGAAATTAATGATACGTAATTTCCCTACTCATGGATTAAACTTATGGATGATCATACAAATTTTTTATGCTGGATTGAATTTTTCTTCTAGAAATCTTTTAGATTCGACCGCGTGAGGCACTGTTATGGAAATCACTTTAGGAGAAGCTACTAAACTCCTAGATAACATTATGGTTAATTATTCTCAATGGCACGCTGAAAGATCTACTAGTAAAAAGGTTCATGCTATAGAAGAAATTAATGTTTTAAGTGGAAAGATGGATGAACTTATGAAATTGTTTGCTAATAAGAGTGTTTCTTCTAATCCTAATGATATGCCTTTGTCTACTTTGATTGAGAATAATAATGAATCTATGGATGTGAATTTTGTTGGTAGGAACAATTTTGGTAACAACGCGTATAGAGGGAACTTTAATCCTAGGCTGTTTCCTAGTAATTCCTCTAATAATTATGATAATTCCTACAACAACTCTTATGGAAATTTTAATAATATGCCCTCTGATTTTCAGAATAGTGTTAAAGAATTTATGATTTGGCAAAAGAACTTCAATGCTTTGCTTGAAGAAAAATTGCCTAAGATTGATGAGTTGGCTAGGAACGTGGATAGAATTTCTCTTGATGTTGATTCTTTGAAACTTAGATCTATTCCACCTAAGCATGATATCAATGAGTCTCTCAAATCTATAAGAATTTCCATTGACGAGTGCAAAGAAAGAACCGCTAGGATGCGTGCTAAAAAAGATTGCTTTATAAAAGCATGTTCTTCTAGTTTTCACGATAATAAGGATGAAGATCTAAAAGTGATTGATGTGTCTCCTATTAAATCTTTGTTTTGCAATATGAATCTTGATAATTATGGTACTGGAGATGAGTCAACTTTAGCTAAAAGGCGTCCCAATGATTCGGAGTTTTTAGATCTGAAGGAAATATGCCCTAGAGGCAATAATAAAGTTATTATTTATTTCCTTATATCATGATAAATGTTTATTATTCATGCTAGAATTATATTAACCGGAAACATAATACATGTGTGAATACATAGACAAACAAAGTGTCACTAGTATGCCTCTACTTGACTAGCTCGTTGATCAACGATGGTTATGTTTCCTAGCCATAGACATGAGTTTTCATTTGATGAACGGGATCACATCATTAGGAGAATGATGTGATTGACTTGACCCATTCCGTTAGCTTAGCTCTTGATCATTTAGTATGTTGCTATTGCTTTCTTCATGACTTATACATGTTCCTGTGACTATGAGATTATGCAACTACCGTTTATCGGAGGAACACTTTGTGGGCTACCAAACATCACAACATAACTGGGTGATTATAAAGGTGCTCTACAGGTGTCTCCGAAGGTACTTGTTGAGTTGGCATATTTCAAGATTAGGATTTTTCACTCCGATTGTCGGAGAGGTATCTCTGGGCCCACTCGGTAATGCACATCACTATAAGCCTTGCAAGCATTGTAACTAATGAGTTAGTTGCGGGATGATGTATTACGGAACGAGTAAAGAGACTTGCCAGTAACGAGATTGAACTAGGTATTGAGATACCGATGATCGAATCTCGGGCAAGTAACATACCGATAACAAAGGGAACAACGTACGATGTTATGCGGTTTAACCGATAAAGATCTTCGTAGAATATGTAGGAGCCAATATGAGCATCCAGGTTCTGCTATTGGTTATTGACCGGAGACGTGTCTCGGTCATGTCTACATAGTTCTCGAACCCGTAGGGTCCGCACGCTTAAAGTTCGGTGATGACCGACATTATGAGTTTTTGTGTTTTGATGTACCAAAGGTAGTTCGGAGTCCCGGATATGATCACGGACATGACGAGGAGTCTTGAAATCGTCGATATGTAAAGATCGATATATTGGACGACTTTATTCGGACACCAGAAGTGTTCCGAGTGGTTTCGGATAAAAACCGGAGTACCGGGGGGTTACCGGAACCCCCGAGGGAGTTAATTGGGCCTCATGGGCCTTAGTGGGAGAAGAGGGGGCGGCCAGGGCACCCACGTGCCCCCTCCCCCTCTAGTCCGAATTGGACAAGGAGGGGGGCGGCGCCCCCCCTTTTTCCTTCTCCTCCTCTCCCCCTTCCTTCCCTCTCCTACTCCAACAAGGAAAAGGAGGAGTCCTACTCCCGGTGGGAGTAGGACTCCCTCCCTGGCGCGCCCTCCTCCTGGTCGGCCGCCTCCCCCCTTGCTCCTTTATATACGGGGGCAGGGGCACCCTAGAACACACAAGTTAATCAGTTGATCTATTCCAGCCGTGTGCGGTGCCCCCCTCCACCATATTCCACCTCGGTTATGTCGTAGCGGTGCTTAGGTGAAGCCCTTCATCGATAGCAACATCATCACAATCATCACGCTGCCATGCTAACGAAACTCTCCTATGAAGCTTTGTTGGATCGGAGCTCGTGGGACGACATCGAGTTGAACGTGTGCAAAACTCGGAGGTGCCATCGTTCGGTACTTGGATCGGTCGGATCGTGAAGACGTATGACTACATCAACCGCGTTGTGCTAACGCTTCCGCATTCCGTCTACGAGGGTACGTGGACACACTCTCCCCTCTCGATGCTATGCATCACCATGATCTTGTGTGTACATAGCAATTTTTTTGAAATTACTACGTTCCCCAACAGTGGCATCCGAGCCTGGTTTTATGCGTAGATGTTATATGCACGAGTAGAACACAAGTGAGTTGTGGGCGATACAAGTCATACTGCTTACCAGCATGTCATACTTTGATTCGGTGGTATTGTTGGATGAAGCGGCCCGGGCCGACATTACGCGTACGCTTACGCGAGACTGGTTCTACCGACGTGCTTTGCACACAGGTGGCTGGCGGGTGTCAGTTTCTCCAACTTTAGTTGAACCGAGTGTGGCTACACCCGGTCCTTGAGAAGGTTAGAACAACACTAACTTGATGAACTATCGTTGTGGTTTTGATGCGTAGGTAAGAACGGTTCTTGCTCAGCCCGTAGCAGCCACGTAAAACTTGCAACAACAAAGTAGATGACGTCTAACTTGTTTTTGCAGGGCATGTTGTCATGTGATATGATCAAGACATGATGCTATATTTATTGTATGAGATGATCATGTTTTGTAACGGAGTTATCGGCAACTAGCAGGAGCCATATGGTTGTCGCTTTATTGTATGCAATGCAATCGCCCTGTAATTGCTTTACTTTATCACTAAGCGGTAGCGATAGTCGTAGAAGCAATAGTTGGCAAAACGACAACGATGCTACGATGGAGATCAAGGTGTCGCACCGGTGACGATGGTGATCATGACGGTGCTTTGGAGATGGAGATCACTGATGTCTACTACACAACCTTCTTCTTGTAGACGTTGTTGGGCCTCCAAGTGCAGAGGTTTGTAGGACAGTAGCAAATTTCCCTCAAGTGGATGACCTAAGGTTTATCAATCTATAGGAGGCGTAGGATGAAGATGGTCTCTCTCAAGCAACCCTACAACCAAATACAAAGAGTCTCTTGTGTCCCCAACACACCCAATACAATGGTAAATTGTATAGGTGCACTAGTTCGGCGAAGAGATGGTGAAACAAGTGGTATATGGATAGTAGATAAAGGTATTTGTAATCTGAAATAATAAAAACAGCAAGGTAACAAGTGATAAAAGTGAGCGTAAACGGTATTGCAATGTGTTGAAACAAGGCCTAGGGTTCATACTTCCGCTAGTGTAAGTTCCCTCAACAATACTAACATAATTGGATCACATAACTACCCCTCAGCATGCAACAAAGAGTCACTCCAAAGTCACTAATAGTGGAGAACGAACGAAGAGATTATGGTAGGGTACGAAACCACCTCAAAGTTATTCTTTCCAATCAATCCATTGGGCTATTCCTATAAGTGTCACAAACAGCCCTAGAGTTCGTACTAGAATAACACCTTAAGACACAAATCAACCAAAACCCTAATGTCACCTAGATACTCCAATGTCACCTCAAGTATCCGTGGGTATGATTATACGATATGCATCACACAATCTCAGATTCATCTATTGAACCAACACAAAGGACCTCAAAGAGTGCCCCAAAGTTCCTACCGGAGAATCACGACGAAAACGTGTGCCAACCCCTATGCATAGGTTCATGGGCGGAACCCGCAAGTTGATCACCAAAACATACATCAAGTGAATCACGTGATATCCCATTGTCACCACAGATATCCACGGCAAGACATACATCAAGTGTTCTCAATTCTTTAAAGACTCAATCCGATAAGATAACTTCAAAGGGGAAACTCAATTCATTACAAGAGAGTAGAGGGGGAGAAAACATCATAGGATCCAATTATAATAGCAAAGCTCACGGTACATCAAGATCGTATCACGTCAAGAACACGAGACAGAGAGATCAAACACATAGCTACTGGTACATACCCTCAGCCCCGAGGGAGAACTACTCCCTCCTCATCATGGAGAGCACCGGGATGATGAAGATGGCCGACGGAGAAGGATTGCCCCCTCCGGCAGGGTGGCAGAACGGGTCTAGATTGGTTATCGGTGGCTACGGAGGCTTCAGGCGGCGGAACTCCCGATCTATTGTGTGTTCTGGAAGTTTTACGATACGTAGGTATATATGGGTACAAGGGGTACGTCGGTGGACCGAAGGGGGGCCATGAGGCAGGGGGCGTGCACCCTACCCTCGTGAGCACCTCCTTCATCTTCTGACGTAGGGTCCAAGTCTATCCGGTAGGTTTCATTCCAAAAATAACTTCTCCAGTTGATTTCGTTCCGTTTTGACTCCGTTTGATATTCCTTTTCCTCGAAACACTTAAATAGGCATAAAACAGCAAATCTAGGCTGGGCCTCCGGTTAATAGGTTAGTCCCAAAAATTATATAAAAGTGGAAAATAAAGCCCGATATTGCCCAAAACAGTAGATAATATAGCATGGAGCAATCAAAAGTTATAGATACGTTGGAGACGTATCAGCATCCCCAAGCTTAATTCCTGCTCGTCCTCGAGTAGGTAAATGATAAAAACAGATTTTTTGATGCGGAGTGCTACTTGGAATAATTTCAATGTAATTCTTCTTAATTGTGGGATGAATATTCAGATCCGAAAGATTCAAGACAAAAGTTCATATGGACATAAAAATGATAATACTTCAAGCATACTAACTAAGCAATTATGTCTTCTCAAAATAACATGGCCAAAGAAAGTTTATCCCTACAAAATCATATAGTTTAGTCATGTTTCAGTTTCGTCACACAAGAATGCTCTCATCATGCACAACCCCGATGACAAGCCAAGCAATTGTTTCATACTTTAGTAATCTCAAACCTGTAAACTTTCACGCAATACTAGAACAAAGTATGACTCTATATGGATGCCTCCGGCATTGTACCGGGATATGCAATGAATCAAGAGTGACAAGTATGAAAGAATTATGAACGGTGGCTTTGCCAGAAATACTATGTCAACTACATGATCATGCTAGCAATATAACAATGATGAATGTGTCATGATAAACTGGATGGTGGAAAGTTGCATGGCAATATATCTCGGAATGGCTATGGAAATGCCATAATAGGTAGGTATGGTGGCTGTTCTTAGGAAGATATAAGGAGGTTTATGTGTGAAAGAGCGTATCATATCACGGGGTTTGGATGCACCGGCGAAGTTTGCGCCAACTCTCTATGTGAGAAAGGGCAATGCACGGTACCGAAGAGGCTAGCAAGGATGGAAGGGTGAGAGTGCGCATAATCCATGGACTCAACATTAGTCATAAAGAACTCACATACTTATTGCAAAAATCTACAAGTCATCAAAAACCTCGGCACTACGCGCATGCTCCTAGGGGATAGATTGGTAGGAAAAGACCATCGCTCATCCCCGACCGCCACTCATAAGGAAGAGAATCAAATAACACCTCATGTTTCAAATTTGTTACATAATGTTTACCATACGTGCATGCTACGGGACTTGCAAACTTCAACACAAGTATTCCTCAAATTCACAACTACTAAACTAGCACGACTTTGATATTATTACCTCCATATCTCAAAACAATCATCAAGCATCATACTTCTCTTAGTATTCAACACACTCATAAGAAAGTTTTTATTATTCTTGGATGCCTAGCATATTAGGATTATTTAAGCAAATTAGCATGCTATTTAAGACTCTCAAAATAATATAAGTGAAGCATGAGAGTTCATCTATTTCTATAAAATAAAATCACCACCGTGCTCTAAAAAGATATAAGTGAAGCACTAGAGCAAATAACAAACTACTCCGAAAGATATAAGTGAGGATCAATGAGTAGTTGAATAATTATGCAACTATGTGAAGACTCTCTAACATTTAAGAATTTCAGATCTTGGTATTTTATTCAAACAGCAAGCAAAGAAAAATAAAATGACATTCTAAGAATAGCAAACATCATGTGAAGAAGCAAAAACTTAGGATCAACCAATACTAACCGATAGTTGTTGAAGAAGAAAGGTGGGATGCCAACCGGGGCATCCCCAAGCTTAGATGCTTGAGACTTCTTGAAATATTATCTTGGGGTGCCTTGGGAATCCCCAAGCTTGAGCTTTTTTGTCTCCTTAATTCCTCTCATATCACGGTCTCCCTAAATCTCAAAAGCTTCATCCACACAAAACTCAACAAGGACTCGTGAGATAAGTTAGTATAAACCATTGCAAAAACCTTATCATACTCTACTGTAGAAAATCCCTTAAATTATTATTCAACATTGCATACTAAATGCCTCTGCATATTTAATAGTCCTATCCTGAAATAGAATCATTAAAGAAGCAAACATATGCAAACAATGCAAACATAACAGCAATCTGCCTAAACAGGATATTCTGTAAAGAATGCTGCAACATCCATACTTACCTAGCTCCAAAAATTATGAAATAAAATTCTCACTGTAGTAAATTTATCAGAGCTTAATATGCAAAAGGTTTCAACATTTTATCACATTCTGACTTTTCTAGGGAATTATTGCAACAGCGGTAAACTTTCTGTTTTCAAAGAGCAACATGTGGACTTCTAAAATAGGCATAGTAAAGACTATCAATGCCACTTTTATTGAAATAAAATATGCAAAACATTGTTATAAATAACAGAAAGCAAATCCTAACAAAATAAATTGACGCTCCAAGCAAAACACATATCATGTGGTAAATAAAAATATAGCTCCAAGTAAAGTTACCGATGAACGAAGACGAAAGAGGGGATGCCTTCAGGGTCATCCCCAAGCTTAGGCTCTTGGATATCCTTGAATATTACCTTGGGGTGCCTTGGCAATCCCCAAGCTTAGGCTCTTGCCACTTCTTATTCCATAGTCCATCGAATCTTTACCCAAAACTTGCAAACTTCACAACACAAAACTTAATAGAAAACTCGTAAGCTCCGTTAGTATAAGAAAATAAATGACCACTTAGGTACTGTTGTGAACTCATTCTTTATTTATATTGGTGTAATATCTACTGTATTTCAACTTCTCTATGGTTCATAAACTCTATTACTAGCCATAGATGCATCAAAATAAGTAAACAACACATGAAAAACAGAATCTGTAAAAAACAGAACAGTCTGTAGTAATCTGGATCAAACGTATACTTATGGAACTCATAAAATTCTCAAATAAATTTATGGACCTGAGGAATTTATATATTAATCATCTTCAAAAATAATTAACTAAATAGAACTCTCCAAATAAAAATGGCAGCAATTCTCGTGAGCGCTAAAGTTTCTGTTTTTACAGCACGATCAACAAGACTTTCCCCAAGTCTTCCCAACGGTTCTACTTGGCACAAACACTAATTAAACACATAAAACCACATCTAATCAGAGGCTAGATGGACTATTTATTATTAAACAGGAACAAAAAGCAAGGAGCTAAAATAAAATTGGGTTGCCTCCCAACAAGCGCTATCGTTTAACGCCCCTAGCTAGGCTTGATGATTTCAATGATGCTCACATGAAGGATAAGAATTGTAACATAAAGAGAGCATCATGAAGAATATGACTAGCACATTTAAGTCTAACCCACTTCCTATGCATAGGGATTTTGTGAGCAAACAACTTATGGGAACACGAATCAACTTGCATAGGAAGGTAAAACAAGCATAACTTCAAAATTTTAAGCACATAGAGAGGAAACTTGATATTATTGCAATTCCTACAAGCATATATTCCTCCCTCATAATAATTTTTAGTAGCATCATGAATGAATTCAACAATATAACCAGCACCTAAAGCATTCTTTTCATGATCTACAAGCATAGAAAATTCACTACTCTCCACATAATCAAAATTCTTCTCATTCGGAATAGTGGGAGTATCATAAGAGACTTCAATACAATAAATTGTTTCCACATTAAAAGAGTAATGTTCAGAGAAGGGTTAATCATAATCATGACAAGTTTTATAAATATAATCACTAATTTTTATAGCATATGTATTATCACAATAATTATCATAAGTAGGAGGCATGCTATCATCATTATAAATTTGCATATGAAAACTTGGGAGACTAAAAATATCATCTTCATTAAGCGTAGCATCCCCAAGCTTGGGACAAACATTAATTGCAGCAAATATACTCTCAAAAACATCATCTTCATCAAACATAGCATCCCCAAGCTTGGGCCTTTTCATATTATAAGCATAATCACTCTCATCATTAATAGTATGGATAGCACCAATAGTATAGCAATTATCATATTCTTCCACGCAAGTGCCAAAAAGATTTTCAAGATCATAAGAAGTATCATTATCTTCCACAATTATATTTTCATGAGGCACAATAGTAATAGGAGCAGCATTATTTGGGAGAGATATCTTTTTACCTCTCTTACTTTTTCTTTTCTTCTTCTTCACCACATCATGCGTGGGTTCAATCCTCTTTTTGGAGCTCCTTATTAATGAGATTGGTTGAATAGAGGGCTCCTCTTCGTTACCTGATTCATCATAAGAAATAATAGAAGAACATTGGGAAGTCTCTTCCATTTCATTAGCATTCTCTTCATCTTCTATTTGTTTTCTTTTCTTTGTGTAATTGGCAATATAAGGATTTTCAATGCAATTCACCGCGCAATACATATAAATTTCCTCTAGATCAAAATGAAGAACTTTATCAAGGGCAAATTTTGGAATATCCTTAGTTCTATGTTTAATTTCTTCATAACCCAAGAGCAAACTAAGTTCATTATGATGTGCAAGGGAAATCAAGTCATCACAATTTTTGGACACGATACGCTCATGAAACAATTTGCATTGGGCACTAAAACAATCACGTTCATTGCAAAGTTCACAAGTAGGGCTAAGGAATAATAAATTTTCAGCACATTCATCTAGCTCTTCTTGCAACACTTTGGTTTCTAAGTACTTATGCCTCTTGCAATATATATCTTCCCTATTTGGTGTGTACTTGCAAACCCAATGTACTCCATAAAATTTGACATGTTTATAGGAGACATTTTCATCATAACTAGTGCAATCATCATTAGCCTCATGGATATTCAAAGAATTTGTACTAACAACATTGCAATCATGCTCATCATTCAAATATTTAGTGCCAAACATTGTATAGATTTCTTCTTCTAGCACTTGAGCACAATTATCCTTTCCATCATACCCATGAAAGATATTAAAAGGGTGAAGCATATGAGACAAACTTAATTCCATTTTTTTATTTTTTTTATTTTTAGTTTTCTTTTATAAACTAAACTAGTGATAAAACAAGAAACTAAAAGACACGATTACAAGATCTAAAGATATACCTTCAACCTTCAAGCGCTAACCTCCCCGGCAACGGCGCCAGAAAAGAGCTTGATGTCTACTACACAACCTTCTTCTTGTAGACATTGTTGGGCCTCCAAGTGCAGAGGTTTGTAGGACAGTAGCAAATTTCCCTCAAGTGGATGACCTAAGGTTTATCAATCCATAGGAGGCGTAGGATGAAGATGGTCTCTCTCAAGCAACCCTGCAACCAAATAACAAAGAGTCTCTTGTGTCCCCAACACACCCAATACAATGGTAAATTGTATAGGTGCACTAGTTCGGTGAAGAGATGGTGAAACAAGTGGTATACGGATAGTAGATAAAGGTATTTGTAATCTGAAATAATAAAAACAGCAAGGTAACAAGTGATAAAAGTGAGCGTAAACGGTATTGCAATGTGTTGAAACAAGGCCTAGGGTTCATACTTCCGCTAGTGTAAGTTCCCTCAACAATACTAACATAATTGGATCACATAACTATCCCTCAACATGCAACAAAGAGTCACTCCAAAGTCACTAATAGCGGAGAACGAATGAAGAGACTATGGTAGGGTACGAAACCACCTCAAAGTTATTCTTTCCAATCAATCCGTTGGGCTATTCCTATAAGTGTCACAAACAGCCCTAGAGTTCGTACCAGAATAACACCTTAAGACAAAAATCAACCAAAACCCTAATGCCACCTAGATACTCCAATGTCACCTCAAGTATCCGTGGGTATGATTATACGATATGCATCACACAATCTCAAATTCATCCATTCAAGCAACACAAAGGACCTCAAAGAGTGCCCCAAAGTTCCTACCGGAGAATCACGACGAAAACGTGTGCCAACCCCTATGCATAGGTTCATGAGCGGAACCCGCAACTTGATCACCAAAACATACATCAAGTGAATCACGTGATATCCCATTGTCACCACAGATATCCACGACAAGACATACATCAAGTGTTCTCAAATCTTTAAAGACTCAATCCGATAAGATAACTTCAAAGGGGAAACTCAATTCATTACAAGAGAGTAGAGGTGGGAGAAAACATCATAGGATCCAACTATAATAGCAAAGCTCACGATACATCAAGATCGTATCACCTCAAGAACACGAGAGAGAGAGAGAGAGAGATCAAACACATAGCTACTGGTACATACCCTCAGCCCCGAGGGAGAACTACTCCCTCCTCGTCATGGAGAGCACCGGGATGATGAAGATGAAGGAAATATGCCCTAGAGGCAATAATAAAGTTATTATTTATTTCCTTATTTCATGATAAATGTTTATTATTCATGCTAGAATTGTATTAACCGGAAACATAATACATGTGTGAATACATAGACAAGCAAAGTGTCACTAATATGCCTCTACTTGACTAGCTCGTTAATCAAAGATGGTTATGTTTCCTAACCATGGACAAAGAGTTGTTATTTGATTAACGGGATGACATCATTAGGTGAATGATCTGATTGACATGACCCATTCCATTAGCTTAGCACCCGATCGTTTAGTATGTTGATATTGCTTTCTTCATGACTTATACATGTTCCTATGACTATGAGATTATGCAACTCCCGTTTGCCAGAGGAACACTTTGTGTGCTACCAAATGTCACAACGTAATTGGGTGATTATAAAGGTGCTCTACAGGTGTCTCCAAAGGTAAATGTTGGGTTGGCGTATTTCGAGATTAGGATTTGTCACTCCGATTGTCAGAGAGGTATCTCTGGGCCCTCTCGGTAATGCACATCACATAAGCCTTGCAAGCATTGCAACTAATGAGTTAGTTGTGAGATGATGTATTACGGAACGAGTAAAGAGACTTGCCGGTAACGAGATTGAACTAGGTATTGAGATACCGACGATCGAATCTCGGGCAAGTAACATACCGATGACAAAGGGAACAACGTATGTTGTTATGCGGTCTGGCCGATAAAGATCTTCATAGAATATGTAGGAACCAATATGAGCATCCAGGTTCCGCTATTGGTTATTGACCGGAGACGTGTCTCGGTCATGTCTACATTGTTCTCGAACTGTGTCGGTGTACTAAAGTAGGGGTACCTTAGTATCCCGAACTTGTGCACGGGCAGTCGCAGCACCCCGCGGCAAGGCTTGCCGGGTGACCGCCAAGGTCCTCCGTGGTTCCTTTGGAGCCATTCAAGAACAAAGTACTCAAGCCAAGGCGCAAGGCCCCGGCAAGAGGATCTTGCTGGGAAGGCCACTCGAAGCACAAAGACCCCGGCAAGAGGAGCTTGCCGGGAAGACCAACCAAGGCATCTCGAGAAGCTTGCTGCGACGCGCTGCGCATCCCGACAAGACCCGGTGAGCGACAAGCTCCCGGACACGACAAGACCCGATGAGCGACAAGCTCCCGGACACGACAAGACAACATCCGCGGCAAGGCGCTTGCCGCGGCAAGCTACTACTCCGCAGCCCGCGCTCCAGCTCACCCACCAACGTGTCGCTCTAGGACCCCTCCAGGCATACGTGGCGGAAAGCTGTGCAGCCAGAGATACACAGTGGCGGGCGGCGCTGGCAAGATTGCCATCGTGGCAAGCAACGGCGTCCCTGGCGGTCCCTTTCTGCACCGTCTAGGCGACACAGACAGGCATTTAATGCCTTTGTCCCCTGTCGTCAGGGTTAGGTATGATACAACTGTAGTAAGCGGTGATGCCAACCACCACCTCTTTTACTTTTTTACCCTCATCTACTTTGCCACCTGTCGGTGACCCCTTAGACATATAAAAGGAGGCCGTGTGCAACGTAGAGGGGGTCGGTCGGTCGGACGATCATTCTCACGCTCAGTCTCGCTAGCCAGTTGAGCGTACTGTAGCATTCATCGCTCCCGAGCAAGAACACAAATACAAACCAAAGCAAGAGTAGGGTTTTACGCATCCGTGCAGCCCGAACCTAGGTAAACTGATCACGTCGCTCGTGCGTTCGCCTCAATCTGCTCTTTGTGCACTCTCCGCCCCCCTGCCGAACCGAAAGGGGCCCCGGTCCGCCGTGGTCCCATAGGTGTCCGTGGGATCAGCACCCCCCGACATCTTTGGCGCACCAGGTAGGGGTGCGTTGAGGCTGTGTGAATCTGATCCGGCATTCGCACGAGCCGAATCTTCGTCATCTTCATCAACATGCCGCCGAAGAAGAAGATTTCGGAGGCAGCTGCTCCGTCTGCGCCGAGCCCACCATCGCCGGAGCGAATGGCTGGTGGAGAAGACGTCGGCGGAAGAGCGGGCGTCGACGAGGGGGCTCATGGTGCTGCTAGGTCCAAGGACAAGGCTGCGCTGCACATCGGCGGCGCAGTCGGCTCCCACAACGACCGGGCGCACTCCAAGACCGCGGCGTCCGTACACGCACCGCGCCCATCTCAGGAGGCGCGGGACCAGCAGCATCATGGTACCCACGGTACCATACGTTTGCTGGGCCAAGATCAAGCTGGCGGATCCCGGAGCGCTCAAGACCAGCATGCGCGCCAACATGCTGGCGCGAGCAGGGCACGGTCGCCTGGACAAGGTACTGCTCCTTCTAACACAGTTAGAAGTCCGAGCATATCTCGCTCCTCGCACCGTTCGCCGCCGCCGCCCGCCACCCCGGCAGAAGCATTGGCACGGGCCCAACTGCTCCAAGATTACCCTCCAGCGCCAGAGAAGATCGATGACTGGAGGGCCACTATCCAGAGCCTCATCGGCTTCGCCAACGGTGACAACCCACGGCAGCCGAGCGCATCGCTGCCGCGGCAAGTCAGCCAGGCGCGAGCCGGTGGCGACAAGACCGGCGAGGGTGCAACCACTGTGCACTCTCCGCCCCGAAGGCCAAGATCGTCGACTCGTCGGATCCACCACGACAGCGACTCCACCGCGTCATTAGATCCGCGAGCTCGTCGCGATCAGCGCCAAGTTCTTCACGAGCGACAACAAGAAGACGCTCGTACCCGCATCGAGCGGCGAAGAGAAGCGCGGCGTCAATCAGACCTGCGCGCTGGGCCTTCTGTTGACATGCATGCGCCCGGAGAACCAGGCGACTTGCCGTATGCGGTAGGTTTCCCTGCGTTCACCCGTGAGCTGCGACAAGTCCAGTGGCCCAGCCAGAAACATTTCAAGCCAGACGTGCCGGAGAAGTACGACGGCAAGTCGCACCCATCAGAGTTCCTCATCATCTACACCATTGTGGTGCAAGTTGCCGGGGGGCGAGACGACAAGGTCCTTGCCAACTACTTCCCGCTTGTGCTCAAGCCTGAAGTCAGGTCCTGGCTCATGCACTTGCTGGACAATTCCATATCCTCTTGGGCGGACTTGTGCCATCAGTTTGTCGGCGCCTTTACGGGCGGCCACAAACCACATGGCCAAGAGAGTGACCTCCACCTGCTTGCCCAGAAGGAAGGAGAGCCCCTGCGCAAGTATATCCAAAGATTCAGCCGTGTACAGCGCAACATCCCAGACATCCACCCTGCCGCGGTTATCAGCGCGTTCCATCAGAACGTGCGTAATCGCAGGATGCGGGAGGAGATGGCGATGAGCAGGACCAGAGATGTCAGCGAGCTGTACGCCCTGGCCGACAAATGTGCACGCGCTGAAGAAGGGAGGAAACTCCCCGGAGAGAATACTGGAGCAGGGGGATCTAACAGCGAAGATGCTGCCCCGGCAAAGAAAAACCGGAGGCGCAACAGGAAGAAGAAAGGCAAAGAGGTACTAGTCGTTGAGCAGTCCGGCAATGACGGTGACGCCAAGCAAACCAAAGTTGGCAGCTTCGGCAAGGATGTTGCCGCGTGCACCAACTGCCAAGCTGTGGCGGCCACCGACAAGCAGGACGGCTCCGACAAACAGTACTGCAAGATCCACTGCACCAAGGGCCATGATCTCCAGAGCTGCAAGAAGGTCGAGCAGCTTGTCCAGCAACAAAAAGCTGAGTACGAGCGGCGTGACAAGGAAAGAGCCCAAGGAGGCGGTGGAGAGGCCGGCAAGAAGCGCTCTGGCCGGGGAGGACGCCGCGGCAAGGCTAAGCAGCGGCAAGGAGACAGACCTCCCCGCGGCCGCGACAAGGATGAAGACGAAGACGACGACGAGGACATGGATGATGTTGAGAACAATGAGCAGGAGTTTCAGAAAGCTACAAAAGTCTTGTGTGTTGACGGCGGTGCTTCTCTGCACACTTCCCACCGCCAACTCAAACAGTGGCTGCGGGAAGTTAATGCGGCAGAGCCACCTGTTGAATCGCGCAAGATTCTGAAATGGTCCAGCACGCCGATCATCTTTGACATTGAGGACCACCCTGATCGCACAACTGCGGTCGGGTGCTTGCCGTTGTTGGTTTCGCCAACAATCCGCAACCTCAAAGTCACTAAGATGCTAGTTGACGGCGGGGCCGGCTTAAATCTGATCTCCTCCACTGTGCTCCAGAAACTCCAGATCCTGGACAGCGAGCTCGAAGAAACCGGTACATTCCAAGGAATTAACCCGGGAAGGAGCAAGCCGAAAGGGAAGGTTACATTGCCGGTTACATTTGGCAGCGAGCTGAATTTCAGAACGGAGAGGGTCACTTTTGACGCTGCCGATCTCCCATTGCCTTACAATGGGATACTTGGTCGTCCAGCACTCGCCAAGTTCATGGTAGCCTCTCACTATGCATACAACATGCTCAAGATGCCAGGCCCGATAAGCGTCATCTCTGTCCCTGGCGACAAGAAGGATGCCCTTATCTGCGCCGACAAGATTTATCGAGAAGCAGCAGCTGCGACAGATCGCAAGACACTTGCCGCTGAAGCTCCCGGGGGAAAGAAGAAGACCAAGTCCGGCAAGAGCTCTGATGCCCACTCCAGCAAGCGCACCTCCTCGGAGTGCTGCGCTGCCGTCGAGGACGCACCATCGAGCTCCACCGGCAAGTGTAAGAAGGCTATGGCAGCTCCACCACATACCAAGAAGGTGTCCGCCAAGGAGGACGGCACTGGTGGTACTTTTACCATCAGTGCCACGCTTGACCCTAAATAGGAAAGCGCGCTCGTTGCTTTCCTGCGGGCGAATGTCGACGTGTTTGCATGGCAGCCGTCTGACATCCCCGGTGTTCCCAGGAAAGTAATTGAGCACCATCTTGCTGTTTGTCCTCATGCGTGGCCCGTCAAGCAGAAGGTCAGGAAACAGGCGGTGGAGCACCAAGAATTCATAGCAGAAGAAATCAAGAAATTGGAAGCAGTAGGCCTTGTCAGAGGAGTGCTCCATCCCACGATACCATCAGATCTTCATGGCAGAAGAGGATGAGGAGAAAACCGCTTTCATTACTCCATGTGGCACATACTGTTTCGTACGGATGCCTTTCGGATTAAAGAATGCTGGTTCAACATTTGCCAGAGTAGTCCATGTCGCTTTGAAGCCACAGATACACAAAAATGTAGAGGCCTACATGGATGATATAGTGGTCAAGAGCAAGGACAGGGCAACTCTGATCCAAGATTTAGAAGAGACTTTTGCAAATCTGCGCAAGATCAACCTCAAGCTCAACCCCGAGAAGTGTGTGTTTGGAGTCCCTTCCGGCAAGCTTCTCGGGTTCTTTGTGTCTCAACGGGGAATTGAAGCCAATCCCGACAAGATCAAGGCCATTGAGCAGATCGAAGCACCAAAACGCGTCAAGGATGTACGGAAGCTTGCCGGTTGCGTGGCTGCTCTCAGCAGGTTTATCTCTCGGTCTGCTGAGCGCGCCCTGCCGTTTTTCAAAATCTTGAAAAAGGCAGGCCCAATGAAATGGACTCCAGAAGCGGAGGCTGCGCTACAGGACTTGAAGAGATACCTGTCCTCCACTCCAACACTTGTCGCACCTAAGCCACAAGAGAAGTTGCTGCTGTACATAGCGGCAACCAATCAAGTGGTTAGTGCTGCGTTAGTAGCGGAGAGGGAGGCAGATGACGAGCCAGCAACCGCGGTAAGCACATCCAGCGACAAGCAGGGGGCTTCCCCGACAAGCTCTGGTCCCGACAAGCAAGGATCTGCGCAGATGCAAGAGGAGATACAGAAGAAGATGGTGCAGCGCCCAGTTTACTTTGTCAGTTCCCTTTTGCAGGGGGCTAGGTCAAGGTACTCTGGTGTGCAGAAATTGCTTTTCGGCCTTCTCATGGCCTCGAGAAAGTTGCGCCATTACTTCCAAGCACATGAAATCATAGTTGTCACTCGCTTTCCGCTGAAGAGGATATTGCAAAATCCAGAAGCAACGGGCAGGATTGTCGAGTGGGCACTGGAACTGTCAAGCTTTGGCCTCAAATTTGAGAGTACATCAACAATCCAAAGCAGAGCATTGGCAGAGTTCATAGCAGAGTGGACGCCAACTCCAGACGAAGAAATTCCGGAGACGAGCATCCCCGCCAAGGAAACAAGCAAGGAGCGGCTCATGTATTTTGACAGTGCCTTCTTGCTGCAAGGCGCCGGTGCTGGTGTGCTGCTTGTCGCACCCACCGGAGAGCACCTCAAGTACATAGTCCAGATGCACTTTCCCAAGGAGCAAGCGACAAACAATACTGCAGAGTATGAAGGCTTGCTTGCCGGTCTCAGGATCGCGGCAGAACTTGGGATTAAGAAGCTCATAGTCAGGGGTGACTCACAGCTTGTCATCCGCCAAGTGAACAAGAATTACCAGAGTCCCTTAATGGAAGCTTACGTTGACGAAGTGAGAAAGCTAGAAGCACACTTTGACGGCCTGCAAATGAAGCACGTCCCAAGAGCTCAGAATGACATTGCCGATGGCCTGTCAAAGTGCGCCGCACTTAGATTACATGTGGAACCAGGGATTTTTGTGCTCAACCTGACTCAGCCGTCCATAACACCAATTGGACAGAACAAAAAGAGGAAGTTAGTTTCTGGCGACTATTTTCCGGCAGAGCTTCCCGAAGCCGCCGCCAAGAAGGTCCCCAGGATCAACACCAAGAATGCTGAGGAGCAGTCTGCTCCGGCAAGCCCCATGGTTTGTTCCGTTGATGCAGACGCTCCCGACAAGTTCTGCTCCGGCAAGCTTGCCGGGGAACATCAAGCTCCGACAGAGTCGCAGGCTCTTGCCGTAGAAGCAGAGGTTCCTGCAGCAGTAAATGTGCCTTTAGTCCTTGTTGTCGAGCCATAGGCTCCAATGTGGGCGCAGCAGATTGTCCGTTTCCTTCAGACAGGAGAACTTCCCGAAGAGCAAGAAGAAGCGGAAAGAGTAGCCCGGCAGTCTAGTATGTACCAGTTTGTCGACGACACACTGTGCAGAAGAAGACTCAACGGTGTGAAATTGAAGTGCATTCCCCAGGAAGATGGACAAAAGCTGTTGGCAGAGATACATGGAGGCATATGTGGTCACCACATTGGCGCAAGAGCTCTTGTCGGAAAAGCATTCCGGCAAGGCTTCTTCTGGCCGACAGCCTTCCAGGATGCAACTGCACAAGTAACCAAGTGTGAAACGTGCCAGTTCCATTCCAAGCAGATACACCAGCCAGCTCAAGCTCTCCAGACGATCCCTTTATCCTGGCCATTTTCGGTCTGGGGGCTCCATATCCTCGGCCCCTTTCCCCGAGCTATCGGGGGCTTTGAGTACTTGTACGTTGCAATCGACAAGTTCACAAAGTGGCCGGAAGTGGAACCAGTGAGGAAGGTGACAGCACAGTCAGCAGTCAAGTTCTTCAGGTCGATTGTTTGCCGTTTCGGAATCCCTAACAGGATAATCACCGACAACGGTACGCAATTTATGAGCCACACCTTCATGCAGTACGTCCAAGATCTTGGCGCCAAGGTCTGCTTCGCTTCTGCTGCTCACCCGAGAAGCAACGGTCAAGAGGAAAGCGAAAATGCTGAAGTGCTGCACGGGCTCAAGACCAGAACTTTCGACAGGCTGCACAAGTGCAGAAGAAACTGGATCGAGGAGCTGCCGGTGGTTCTTTGGTCGATCAGAACGACGCCAAATCGAGCCACTGGCCAGACACCCTTCGCTCTAGTTTATGGAGCGGAGGCAGTTCTCCCCACGGAACTCATATACGGGTCACCTCGAGTGCTCGCTTATGATGAGCTTGAGCAAGAGCAGCTGCGTGAAGATGACGCGCTGCCCCTTGAGGAAGATCGTCTTCAGGCTGCTGTACGAGCTGCTTGCTACCAGCAAGCTTTGCGCCGCTACCATAGCCGCAAAGTTAAAGCCAGAAGCTTCGAGGAAGGCAACCTTATTCTTCGGCGCGTTCAGTCCACCATGAATTCCAACAAGTTGACGCCGAAGTGGGAAGGCCCTTACCGGGTGAAACGAGTCACTAGGCCTGGCGCTGTCCGCCTTGAGACCGAAGATGGCATTCCGATGAGCGACTCCTAGAATATTGAGCATCTTCGTAAGTTTTACCCGTAAGGCACGGTTGTCGGACCCTGTCCGGCAACCACCCTTTTGTACAAGTCTTGCCGTTGTTGCATGTAATCCTTTGTACAAAGCCAGGCGCAGACCCTGAGCACAAGTAAATGAAGCACTGGCGCCCTAAGTTATAGCATGCATGCTAGATCGAGTCTCGTCCTTGGTTAGGGTTGATATTGCTTAACAGCGGCTAACCCCTAGCTTAGAGGTCGAGTGTGTGTCCCTTTTCCTTTCTTTCGTTTCCCTTGGTTCGCAGGGCTCGCATATCCTGGCCGGACCACTTGAGGACGAAAAGGAGAAGAAGGACGTACCGGCATCTGGACCTCGGCAAGCCAGCGTTGCCGGGGGCTGCAAGTACCAAGATTCACCCACGGCAAGCCAGAGTTGCCGGGGGCTGCAATCTCAGATAAGTCTTTCATCCCTCATCATGCATTCTCTTATGGACTGGGGAATACGAAACCTCGTTCCTTCCCGAAAACTACCGTGCTCCCTTAACTTTGGGCCCTGGGGCTCGTTCCTGGGGCCAAGTTTGGTCGTAGTCGCGGTAGCAAAGGGATGAAACGAGGGGCCCGCACCCGCCTCGTCCCTGCCTCCGTCAAAAGCGTGAGAAAGGTCAAGTGACGTGGGAAGACGGCAGGGCCTGTTGCCAGGAGAAGAAGTGTCTATCTGAAAGATACCAAGGATTTGCTCCTTGACGTGGGTTCTACCTGCGAGACAGATGACCCGGCAAGCATCCCCTTTTCATTAAAAAACATTCCACTCAGGTACAGTCCATAGAGGATGAAAAACATGAAAGAGAGGATTACAAGTTTTAAATGCAACTAAGGCCCGAAGGCTTACAAATTAAAAAGATAAGATGCCCGTAATCCCTTTCTTGTCCCTCTCTTCGGGAGGTAGGTCAAGGAGGCGAAAAGGGCAAAAGGGGCGCCTAGGCGAGCTACGGGTGCCAGAAGACACCAAGAGAACATCCCGGGGGCCGTCCGAAGGCTGGACGGTGATGGCGGCGCCGGAAGCAGGGCTTGAAGACGAGGCGGCAGGACGTCAGCACGCTGTCGAGGGCACCACGCCCTCGTACTCCGACTTGACGGCCTTGCCGCCAGCCCTCTTCCTCTTCCGCAGCCTTCCTATGCCAGCCGCCCAAGGAGACGACCCCGGGGAGTTCAAGGAGCCGGCGACACGGATGATGGGGTCGCCGGTGCCGCACGGAGTGGCGCCCGACACCTAGTCGGACCCGTCATCCTGCCGCCCGCTACCCTCATCATCGCTGTCGCTCTCCTCCTCGTCACTCTCACTCGAGGAGGAGCCTTCGCTATCGGAGGAGCTGTCCATGCAGCACCTTGCCCGAATGCCGAAGCACCCGAAGACCTTGACGGAGAGGAGATCGCCCTCCATCAACTTAAAATGGAGGGTGAACCCCTCCATCAGGCTGTGGATACGGGCGAACATCTTCCACCCTCGACCAAGATACATCACATTAGGGGCTGGGAATTCAACGCGGACTCGCGTGCCGCAGATCCCACAGCCCCTCATGTGCAGTCTCAATGTCTCGGGCGGGTCCAACTCCATCGCGCTCGCAAATGGAGCTGGGAGTCAGAGGCGACGACGAGGCGCCCGGCGCAGCCTGACGAAGAACTCGCAAGGGTCGTCCCCAATATGGACCGCCGTGGGAAGAGGAACCGCCGGCGGAGGCGAAGCCGGCGCACCGCCCCGTCCACCTCTTCCCCGAGCGCCTCGACCTCGTCCATGACCTCGCCCCCTCCCTCTTCCCCTTACGGCTGGCTCTGCCACCACGGGTGCGGGAGAGGGAGGGATGCGCTGTCTGGCGGCGACCCTCGCCGCCACCGATGAAGGACCAGGGTTCCCTTTCTCCATGGCGAATGAGAGAAAGGGGAGCAGAAGCTGAAGGAAGAAGGAGATGAGAGAATGCGGGCTTCCGTCCTCCCTTCCCGCTCTTTATAAAGGAGCGAGGTGGGGGCTCGGCCGCCCCGCTCAGCGAATCAAGACACGGGAAGAGCAGGGAGCTGGGGCCAACCCGCTGCCTCGACCCGTGATGACCCAGTTTTCCGCCTCCACCGTCCGCGACCCCAAGCGCATGGGAGCCGCGTGGCAGGCGTGCAGAACCGAGGCGACGGATGAGGCGACCTCTCCCCACCCCGTGATTGTGAGGAGTGGACGCCTCGAAAACCGTGCATCGGCCCCGCCCAGTAAATGAACCATGCCTCCACGCCTCCCTCCGTTTATGGGGGGGGCGAACCGTCCCCTTTACCACGACGTGACGCATGCACGCGGGGCTTAGCCCCGTGCACGCCGCCCACGTCACGCACAACGCCGCGTTCGACGCGTGCCGCTCAGGGAGGGCGCGGTGAATGCGGAGTCAGATACGGCGTGACCCAGGCCGCGCGTGCCCGTGCACTGTTTTGGGCCTGGCCCAACAGCGCTCGGCACCGTGTATGGCCCAGGCCCGGGGGCTCCTGTCGGTGTACTAAAGTAGGGGTACCTTAGTATCCCGAACTTGTGCACGGGCAGTCGCAGCACCCCGCGGCAAGGCTTGCCGGGTGACCGCCAAGGTCCTCCATGGTTCCTTTGGAGCCATTCAAGAACAAAGTACTCAAGCCAAGGCGCAAGGCCCCGGGAAGAGGAGCTTGTCGGGAAGGCCACTCGAAGCACAAAGACCCCGGCAAGAGGAGCTTGCCGGGAAGACCAACCAAGGCATCTCGAGAAGCTTGCTGCGACGCGCTGCGCGTCCCGGCAAGACCCGGTGAGCGACAAGCTCCCGGACGCGACAAGACCCGGTGAGCGACAAGCTCTCGGACGCGACAAGACAACATCCGCCGCAAGGCGCTTGCTGCGGCAAGCTACTACTCCGCAGCCCGCGCTCCAGCTCACCCACCAACGTGTCGCTCTGGGACCCCTCCAGGCATATGTGGCGGAAAGCTGTGCAGCCAGAGATACACAGTGGCGGGCGGCGCTGGCAAGATTGCCATCGTGGCAAGCAACGGCGTCCCTGGCGGTCCCTTTCTGCACCGTCTGGGTGACACAGACAGGCATTTAATGCCTTTGTCCCCTGCCGTCAGGGTTAGGTATGATACAACTGTAGTAAGCGGTGATGCCAACCACCACCTCTTTTACTTTTTTACCCTCATCTACTTTGCCACCTGTCGGTGACCCCTTAGACATATAAAAGGAGGCCCGTGTGCAACCTAGAGGGGGTCAGTCGGTCGGACGATCATTCTCACGCTCGGTCTCGCTAGCCAGTTGAGCGTACTGTAGCATTCATCGCTCCCGAGCAAGAACACAAATACAAACCAAAGCAGGAGTAGGGTTTTACGCATCCGTGCGGCCCGAACCTGGGTAAACTGATCGCGTCGCTCGTGCGTTCGCCTCGATCTGCTCTTCGTGCACTCTCCGCCCCCCTGCCGAACCGAAAGGGGCCCCGGTCCGCCGTGGTCCCATAGGTGTCCGTGGGATCAGCACCCCCCGACAAACCGTAGGGTCCGCACGCTTAACATTACGATGACAGTTTCATTATGAGTTTATGTATTTTGATGTACCGAAGGTTGTTTGGAGTCCCGGATGTGATCACGGACATGACGAGGAGTCTCGAAATGGTCGAGACATAAAGATCGATATATTGGACGACTATATTCGGACACCGGAAATGTTCCGGGTGATTTCGGAGAAAACCGGAGTGCCGGAGGGGTTACCGGAACCCCCCGGGGAAGTATTGGGCCTTAGTGGGCCTGAGGGGAGAGAGAGGGCAGCAGCCCAGGAGGTGGCGCCCCCCCCATGGGGAGTCCGAATTGGACTAGGGCGGGGGCGGCCCCTCTTTCCCTCTCCCTCTCCCTCTCTTTCCTTCCCCCTCTCTCTTCCTAGTTGGACTAGGAAAGGGGAGTCATACTCCCACTAGGAGGAGGACTCCCCCCTCCCTTTGGCGCGCCCCATAGGGCCGGCCGGCCTCCCCCTTGCTCCTTTATATATGGGGCAGGGGGCACCCCATAGACACACAAGTTGATCTTCGTGATCGTTCCTTAGCCGTGTGCGGTGCCCCCATCCACGATATTACACCTTGGTCATATTGTAGCGGTGCTTAGGAGAAGCCCTGCGACGGTTGAACATCAAGATCGTCACCATGCCGTCGTGCTGACGGAACTCCTCCCCGAAGCTTTGCTGGATCGGAGCCCGGGGAGCGTCATCGAGCTAAACGTGTGCCAAGAACTCGGAGGTGCCGGAGTAACGGTGCTTGGATTGGTTGGACCGGGAAGACGTACGACTACTTCCTCTATGTTGCGTCAACGCTTCCGCTTCAGTCTACGAGGGTACGTAGACAACACTCTCCCCTCTCGTTGCTATGCATCACCATGATCTTGCGTGTGCGTAGGAAATTTTTTGAAATTACTACATTCCCCAACAGTGGCATCCGAGCCTAGGTTTTATGTGTTGATGTTATATGCACGAGTAGAACACAAGTGAGTTGTGGGCGATATAAGTCATACTGCTTACCAGCATGTCATACTTTGGTTTGGCGGTATTGTTGGATGAAGCGGCCCGGACCGACATTACGCGTACGCTTACGCGAGACTGGTTTTACCGCCGTGCTATGCACACAGGTGACTAGCGGGTGTTAGTTTCTCCAACTTTAGTTGAACCGAGTGTGGCTACGCCCGGTCCTTGCGAAGGTTAAAACAGCACCAACTTGACAAACTATCGTTGTGGTTTTGATGCGTAGGTAAGATTGGTTCTTGCTTAAGCCTGTAGCAGCCACGTTAAACTTGCAACAAACAAAGTAGAGGACGTCTAACTTGTTTTTGCAGGGCATGTTGTGATGTGATATGGTCAAGACGTGATGAGATATAAGTTGTTGTATGAGATGATCATGTTTTGTGGAAGTTATCGGCAACTGGCAAATGCCTTATGGTCGTCTCTCTATTGCATAAGATGCAAGCGCCAAACAATTGCTTTACTTTATCGCTATGCGATAGCAATAGTTGCAAGAGCAATAGTTGGCGAGACATCCATGTGACAACACATTGATATAGATCAAGATGATGGAGATCATGGTGTCATGCCGGTGACGATAGAGATCATGACGGAACTTTGGAGATGGAGATCAAAGGCACAAGATGATCATGGCCATATCATGTCACATATTTTGATTGCATGTGATGTTTATCTTGTATACATCTTATTTTGCTTATTTCGACGGTAGCTTTATAAGATGATCTCTCACTAAATTTCAAGATAAAAGTGTTCTCCCTGAGTATGCATCGTTGCCAAAGTTCGTCGTGCCCAGACACCACGCCATGATCGGGTGTGATAAGCTCTACGTCCATCTACAACGGGTGCAAGACAGTTTTGCACACGCGGAATACTTAGGTTAAACTTGACGAGCCTAGCATATGCAAGTATGGCCTCGGAACACTAGAGACCAAGAGGTCGAGCGTGAATCATATAGTAGATATGATCAACATAGTGATGTTCACCATTGAAAACTACTCCATCTCACGTGATGATCGGACATGGTTTAGTTGATTTGGATCACGTGATCACTTAGATGATTAGAGGGATGTCTATCTAAGTGGGAGTTCTTAAGTAATATGATTAATTGAACTTAAATTTATCATGAACATAGTCCTGGTAGTATTAGCATATCTATGTTGTAGATCAATAGCTCGCGTTGTTGCATCCCTATGTTTGTTTTGATATGTTCCTAGAGAAAAACTATGTTGAAAGATGTTAGTAGCAATGATGCGGATTGGATCCGTGATATGAGGTTTATCCTCATTGCTGCACAGAAAAATTATGTCCTTGATGCACCGCTAGGTGACAGACCTATTGCAGGAGCAGATGCAGACGTTATGAATGTTTGGCTAGCTCAATATGATGACTACTTGATAGTTTAGTGCACCATGCTTAACGGCTTAGAATCGGGACTTCAAAGACGTTTTGAACGTCATGGACCATATGAGATGTTCCAGGAGTTGAAGTTAATATTTCAAGCAAATACCCGAGTTGAGAGATAGGAAGTCTCCAACAAGTTCTATAGCTACAAGATGGAGGAGAATCGCTCAAGCAGTGAGCATGTACTCAGATTGTCTGGGTACTACAATCGCTTGAATCAAGTGGGAGTTAATCTTCCAGATAAGATAGTGATTGACAGAATTCTCTAGTCACCATCACCAAGTTAGTAGAACTTCGTGATGAACTATAGTATGCAAGGGATAACGGAAACGATTCCCAAGCTCTTCGTGATGCTAAAATCGACGAAGGTAGAAATCAAGAAAAACATCAAGTGTTGATGGTAGACAAGACCACTAGTTTCAAGAAAAGGGCAGAGGGAAGAAGGGGAACTTCAAGAAGAACAGCAAGCAAGTTGCTGCTCAAGTGAAGAAACCCAAGTCTGGTCCTAAGCCTGAGACAAAGTGCTTCTACTACAAAGGGATTGGTCACTGGAAGCGGAACTACCCCAAGTATTTGGTGGATAAGAAAGGATGGCAAAGTAAACAAAGGTATATTTGATATACATGTTATTGATGTGTACTTTACTAGTGTTCATAGCAACCCCTCAGTATTTGGTACTAGTTCAGTTGATAAGATTAGTAACTCGAAACGGGAGTTGCAGAATAAACAGAGACTAGTTAAGGGTGAAGTGACGATGTGTATTGGAAGTGGTTCCAAGATTGATATGATCATCATCGCACACTCCCTATACTTTCGGGATTAATGTTGAACCTAAATAAGTGTTATTTGGTGTTTGCGTTGAGCATAAATATGATTTGATCATGTTTATTGCAATACGGTTATTCATTTAAGTTAGAGAACAATTGTTGTTCTGTTTACATGAATAAAACCTTCTATGGTCATACACACCAACGAAAATGGTTTGTTGGATCTCGATTGTAATGATACACATATTCATAATATTGAAGCCAAAAGATGCAAAGGTAATAATGATAGTGCAACTTGTTTGTGGCACTGCCGTTTAGGTCATATTGGTGTAAAGCGCATGAAGAAACTCCATGCTGATGGGATTTTGGAATCACTTGATTATGAATCACTTGATGCTTGCGAACCATGTCTCTTGGGCAAGATGACTAAAACGCCGTTCTCCGGAACAATGGAGCAAGCAACAGATTTGTTGGAAATCATACATACTGATGTATGTGGTCCGATGAATATCAAGGCTTGCAGCGGGTATCATTATTTTCTGACCTTCACAGATGATTTGAGCAGATATGGGTATATCTACTTGATGAAACATAAGTCTAAAACATTTGAAAAGTTCAAAGAATTTCAGAGTGAAGTGGAAAATCATCGTGACAAGAAAATAAGGTTTCTACGATCTAATCGCGGAGACAAATATTTGAGTTACGAGTTTGGTCTTCAATTAAAACAATGTGGAATAGTTTCACAAATTCGTGCCACCTGGAACACCACAGCATAATGGTGTGTCCGAACGTCATAGCCGTACTTTATTAGATATAGTGCAAATCTATGATGTTTCTTACCGATTTACCACTATCGTTTTTTAGGTTATGCATTAAAGACAGCTGCATTCACGTTAAAAAGGGCCACCATCTAAGTCCGTTGAGACGACACAATATGAACTGTGGTTTGGCAAGAAACCAAAGTTGTCGTTTCTTAAAGTTTGGGGTTGTGATGCTTATATGAAAAAGTTTCATCCTGATAAGCTCGAACCCAAATCGGAGAAATATGTCTTCATAGGATACCCAAAGGAGACTGTTGGGTACACCTTCTATCACAGATCCGAAGGCAAGACATTCGTTGCTGAGAATGGATACTTTCTAGAGAAGGAGTTTCTCTTGAAAGAAGTGAGTGGGAGGAAAGTAGAAAACTTTATAAGGTAATTGTACCATCCCCCTTATTGGAAAGTAGTTCATCACAGAAATCTGTTCTTGTGACTACTACACCAATTAGTGAGGAAGCTAATGATGATGATCATGTAACTTCAGATCAAGTTACTACCGAATCTCGTAGGTAAACCAGAGTGAGATCCGCACCAGAGTGGTACGGTAATCCTGTTCTGGAAGTCATGTTACTAGACCATGACGAACTTGCGAACTATGAGGAAGCGATGATGAGCCCAGATTCCGCAAAATGGCTTGAGGCCATGAAATCTGAGATGGGATCCATGTATGAGAACAAAGTGTAGACTTTGGTTGACTTGCCCGATGATCGGCAAGCCATAGAAAATAAATGGATCTTCAAGAGGAAGATGGACGTTGATAGTAGTGTTACTATCTACAAAGCTAGAATTGTCACAAAAAATTTCGACAAGTTTAAAGGTGTTGACTACGATGAGAGTTTCTCACTCGTATCTATGCTTAAGTCTGTCCGAATCATGCTAACAATTGCCGCATTTTATGAAATCTGGCAAATGGATAAAAAACTGCATTCCTTAATGGATTTATTAAAGAAGAGTTGTATATGATGCAACCAGAAGGTTTTGTCAATCCTAAAGGTGCTAACAAAATATGCAAGCTCCAGCGATTCATCAATGGACTGGCGCAAGCATCTCAGAGTTGGAATACACGCTTTGATAAGTTGATCAAAGCATATAGTTTTATACAGACTTGCGGTGAAGCCTGTATTTACAAGAAAGTGAGTGGGAGCACTACAGCATTTCTGATAAGTATATGTGAATGACATATTGTTGATCGGAAATAATGTAGAATTATTCTACAAAGCATAAATGAGTATTTGAAAGGAGTTTTTCAAAGAAAGACCTCGGAGAAGCTACTTACATATTGAGCATCAAGATCTATAGAGATAGATCAAAACGCTTGATAAGTTTTTTCAATGAGTACATACCTTGACAAGATTTTGAAGTAGTTCAAAATGGAACAGTCAAAGAAAGAGTTCTTGCCTGTGTTACAAGGTGTGAAATTGAGTAAGACTCAAAACACGACCACGACAGAAGATAGAAAGAGAATGAAAGTCATTCCCTATGCCTTGGCCATAGGTTCTATAAAGTATGCCATGCTATGTACCAGATCTATTGTATACCCTACACTGATTTTGGCAAGGGAGTACAATAGTGATCTAGGAGTAGATCACTGGACAGCGGTCAAAATTATCCTTAGTGGAATAAGGATATGTTTCTCAATTATGGACGTGACAAAAAGGGTTCGTCATAAAGGGTTACGTGATGCAAATTTTGACACTGATCTAGATGACTCCAAGTCTCAATCTGGATACATATTGAAAGTGGGAGCAATTAGCTAAGGGTAGCTCCGTGCAGAGCATTATTGACATAGAAATTTGCAAAATACATACGGATCTGAATATAGCAGACCCGTTGACTAAACTTCTCTCACAAGCAAAACATGATCACACCTTAGTACTCTTTGGGTGTTAATCGCATAAGCGATGTGAACTAGATTACTGAATCTAGTAAACCCTTTGGGTGTTGGTCACATGGCGATGTGAACTATGGGTGTTAATCACATGATGATGTGAACTATCGATGTTAATCACATGGTGATGTGATCTAGATTATTGACTTTAGTGCAAGTGGGAGACTGAAGGAAATATGCCCTAGAGGCAATAATAAAGTTATTATTTATTTCCTTATTTCATGATAAATGTTTATTATTCATGCTACAATTGTATTAACCGGAAACATAATACATGTGTGAATACATAGACAAACAGAGTGTCACTAGTATGCCTCTACTTGACTAGCTCGTTAATCAAAGATGGTTATGTTTCCTAACCATGGACAAAGAGTTGTTATTTGATTAACGGGATCACATCATTAGGTGAATGATCTGATTGACATGACTCATTCCATTAGCTTAGCACCCGATCGTTTAGTATGTTGCTATTGCTTTCTTCATGACTTATACATGTTCCTATGACTATGAGATTATGCAACTCCCGTTTGCCGGAGGAACACTTTGTGTGCTACCAAACGTCACAACGTAACTGGGTGATTATAAAGATGCTCTACAGGTGTCTCCAAAGGTACATGTTGGGTTGGCATATTTTGAGATTAGGATTTGTCACTCCGATTGTCGAAGAGGTATCTCTGGGCCCTCTCGGTAATGCACATCACATAAGCCTTGCAAGCATTGCAACTAATGAGTTAGTTGTGAGATTATGTATTACGGAACGAGTAAAGAGACTTGCCGGTAACGAGATTGAACTAGGTATTGAGATACCGATGATCGAATCTCGGGCAAGTAACATACCGATGACAAAGGGAACAACATATGTTGTTATGCGGTCTGACCGATAAAGATCTTCGTAGAATATGTAGGAACCAATATGAGCATCCAGGTTCCGCTATTGGTTATTGACCGGAGACGTGTCTCGGTCATGTCTACATTGTTCTCGAACCGTAGGGTCCGCACGCTTAACGTTGCGATGACAGTTTCATTATGAGTTTATGTATTTTGATGTACCGAAGGTTGTTCGGAGTCCCAGATGTGATCACGGACATGACGAGGAGTCTCGAAATGGTCGAGACATAAAGATCGATATATTGGACGAATATATTCGGACACTGGAAATGTTCCGGGTGATTTCAGAGAAAACCGGAGTGCCGGAGGGGTTACCGGAACCCCCTGGGGAAGTATTAGGCCTTAGTGGGCCTGAGGGGAGAGAGAGAGGGCAGCAGCCCAGGAGGTGCCCCCCCCCATGGGGAGTCCAAATTGGACTAGGGAGGGGGGCGCGGCCCCTCTTTCCCTCTCCCTCTCCCTCTCTTTCCTTTCCCCTCTCTCTTCCTAGTTGGACTAGGAAAGGGGAGTCCTACTCCCACTAGGAGGAGGACTCCCCCCTCCCTTTGGCGCGCCCCATAGGGCCGGCCGGCCTCCCCCTTGCTCCTTTATATACGGGGGCAGGGGGCACCCCATAGACACACAAGTTGATCTTCGTGATCGTTCCTTAGCCGTGTGGGGTGCCCCCCTCCACGATATTACACCTCGGTCATATTGTAGCGGTGCTTAGGCGAAGCCCTGCGACGCTTGAACATCAAGATCGTCACCACGCCGTCGTGCTGACGGAACTCCTCCCTGAAGCTTTGCTGGATCGGAGCGCGGGGAGCGTCATCGAGCTGAACGTGTGCCAAGAACTCGGAGGTGCCGGAGTAACGGTGCTTGGATCGGTTGGACCGGGAAGACGTACGACTACTTCCTCTACGTTGCATCAACGCTCCCACTTCGGTCTACGAGGGTACGTAGACAACACTCTTCCCTCTCGTTGCTATGCATCACCATGATCTTGCGTGTGCGTAGGAATTTTTTTGAAATTACTACGTTCCCCAACAGAAGATAGCCACCGGAGAAGGATTGCCCCCTCCGGCAGGGTGCCGGAACGGGTCTAGATTGGTTTTCGGTGGCTACGGAGGCTTCTGGCGGCGGAACTCCCGATCTATTGTGCGTTCTAGAAGTTTTACGATACGTAGGTATATATGGGTACAAGGGGTACGTCGGTGGACTAAAGGGGGGGCACGAGGCAGGGGGGCGCGCCCCCTACCCTCGTGAGCACCTCCGTCATCTTCTGACGTAGGGTCCAAGTCTATCCGGTAGGTGTCCTTCCAAAAATAACTTCTCCAGTTGATCTCGTTCCGTTTTGACTCCGTTGGATATTCCTTTTCCTCGAAACACTGAAATAGGCATAAAACAGCAAATCTGGGCTGGGCCTCCGATTAATAGGTTAGTCCAAAAAATAATATAAAAGTGGAAAATAAAGCCCGATATTGCCCAAAACAGTAGATAATATAGCATGGAGCAATCAAAAATTATAGATATGTTGGAGACGTATCAATCACAAGCACAAGATGATGATGGCCATATCATATCACTTATATTGATTGCATGTGATGTTTATCTTTTATGCATCTTATTTTGCTTTGATTGACAGTAGCATTATAAGATGTTCTCTCACTAAATTTCAAGATAAAAGTGTTCTCCCTGAGTATGCACCGTTGCCAAAGTTCGTCGTGCCGAGACACCACGTGATGGTCGGGTGTGATAAGCTCTACGTTCATCTACAACGGGTGCAAGCCAGTTTTGCACACGCAGAATACTCGGGTTAAACTTGACGAGCCTAGCATATGCAGATATGGCCTCGGAACACTGAGACCGAAAGGTCGAGCGTGAATCATATAGTAGATATGATCAACATAGTGATGTTCACCGTTGAAAACTACTCCATCACACGTCATGATCGGACATGGTTTAGTTGATTTGGATCACGTGATCACTTAGATGATTAGAGGGATGTCTATCTAAGTGGGAGTTCTTAAGTAATATGATTAATTGAACTTAAATTTATAATGAACTTAGTACCTGATAGTATTTTGCTTGTCTATGTTGATTGTAGATAGATGGCCCGTGCTGTTGTTCCATTGATTTTTAATGCATTCCTTGAGAAAGCAAAGTTGAAAGATGATGGTAGCAATTACACGGACTGGGTCTATAACTTGAGGCTTATCCTCATTGCTGCACAAAAGGATTACGTCCTGGAAGCACCGCTAGGTGTGCCACCTGCACCGGCAACTGCAGACATTGTGAATGCCTGGCAGTCGCGTGTTGATGACTACTCGATAGTTCAGTGTGCCATGCTTTACGGCTTAGAACCGGAACTTCAGCGATGTTTTGAACATCATGGAGCATATGAGATGTTCCAGGAGTTGAAGTTAATATTTCAAGCAAATGCCCGGATTGAGAGATATGAAGTCTCCAATAAGTTCTATAGCTACAAGATGGAGGAGAATAGTTCTATCAGTGAACATATACTCAAAATGTCTGGGTATCATAATCACTTGACTCAACTGGGAGTTAATCTTCCTGTTGATAGTGTAATTGACAGAGTTCTTCAATCACTGCCACCAAGCTACAAAAGCTTCGTGATGAACTATAATATGCAAGGGATGAATAAGACAATTCCCGAGGTCTTCGCAATGCTAAAGGCAGCGGAGGTAGAAATCAAGAAGGAGCATCAAGTGTTGATGGTCAACAAGACCACCAGTTTCAAGAAAAAGGGTAAAGGGAAGAAGAAGGGGAACTTCAAGAAGAACAGCAAACAAGTTGCTGCTCAGGAGAAGAAACCCAAGTCTAGACATAAGCCTGAGACTAAGTTCTTCTACTGCAAACAGACTGGTCATTGGAAACGGAACTGCCCCAAGTATTTGGCGGATAAGAAGGATGGCAAGGTGAACAAAGGTATATGTGATATTCATGTTATTGATGTGTACCTTACCAGAGCTCGCAGTAGCACCTGGGTATTTGATACTGGTTCTGTTGCTAATATTTGCAACTCGAAACAGGGCCTACGGATTAAGCGAAGACTGGCTAAGGACGAGGTGACAATGCGCGTGGGAAATGGTTCCAAAGT
Source organism: Triticum monococcum (assembly GCA_034509565.1). NCBI lineage: Eukaryota > Viridiplantae > Streptophyta > Magnoliopsida > Poales > Poaceae > Triticum > Triticum monococcum. The sequence goes on from CM067845.1 coordinate 582,728,244, forward strand.
CGATGTGATCGCCGTCAGCATACCTCTACACCTACCTTCGGGATTAGTTTTAGAACTAAATAATTGTTATTTGGTGCCAGCGTTAAGCATGAACATTATATCTGGATCTTGTTTGATGTGAGGCGGTTATTCATTTAAATCTGAGAATAATGGTTGTTCTATTTATATGAGCAATATCTTTTATGGTCATGCATCCTTGAAGAGTGGTCTATTTTTGTTGAATCTCGATAGTAGTGATACACATATTCATAATGTTGAAGCCAAAAGATGCAGAGTTGATAATGATAGTGCAACTTATTTGTGGCACTGCTGTTTGGGTCATATTGGTATAAAGCGCATGAAGAAACTCCATACTGATGGACTTTTGGAATCACTTGATTATGAATCACTTGGTACTTGCGAACCATGCCTTATGGGCAAGATGACTAAGATACCGTTCTCCGGAACTATGGAGCGAGCAACAGATTTGTTGGAAATCATACGTACTGATGTATGTGGTCCGATGAATATTGAGGCTCGCGGCGGGTATCATTATTTTCTCACCTTCACAGATGATTTGAGCAGATATGGGTATATCTACTTAATGAAACATAAGTCTGAAACATTTGAAAAGTTCAAAGAATTTCAGAGTGAAGTGGAAAATCATCGTAACAAGAAAATAAAATTTCTACGATCTGATGGTGGAGGAGAATATTTGAGTTATGAGTTTGGTCTACATTTGAAACAATGCAGAATAGTGTCGCAACTCACGCCACGCGGAACACCATAGCGTAATGGTGTGTCCGAACGTCGTAATCGTACTTTACTAGATATGGTGCGATCTATGATGTCTCTTACTGATTTACCGCTATCGTCTTGGGGTTATGCTTTAGAGATGACTGCATTCACGTTAAATAGGGCACCATCAAAATCCGTTGAGACGACGCCTTATGAACTATGGTTTGGCAAGAAACCAAAGTTGTCGTTTCTTAAAGTTTGGGGCTGCGATGCTTATGTGAAAAAGCTTCAACCTGATAAGCTCGAACCCAAATCGGAGAAATGTGTCTTCATAGGATACCCAAAGGAAACTGTTGGGTACACCTTCTATTACAGATCCGAAGGCACGACATTCGTTGCTAAGAATGGATCCTTTATAGAGAAGGAGTTTCTCTCGAAAGAAGTGAGTGGGAGGAAAGTAGAACTTGATGAGGTAACTATATCGGCTCCCTTATTGGAAAGTAGTTCGTCACAGAAACCGGTTCCTGTGACACCTACACCAATTAGTGAGGAAGCTAATGGTGATGATCATGAAACTTCAGATCAAGTTACTACCGAACCTCGTAGGCCAACCAGAGTAAGATCCGCACCAGAGTGGTACGGTAATCCTGTTCTGGAGGTCATGTTGCTAGACCATGACGAACCTACGAACTATGAGGAAGCGATGATGAGCCCAGATTCCGCAAAATGGCTTGAGGCCATGAAATCTGAGATAGGATCCATGTATGAGAACAAAGTGTGGACTTTGGTTGACTTGCCCGATGATCGGCAAGCCATCGAGAATAAATGGATCCTCAAGAAGAAGACAGACGTTGATGGTAATGTTACTGTGTACAAAGCTCGACTTGTTGCAAAAGGTTTTTGACAAATTCAAGGAGTTGACTACGATGAGACCTTCTCACCCGTAGCGATGCTTAAGTCCGTCTGAATCATGTTAGCTAGTGCCACATTTTATGATTATGAAATTTGGCAAATGGATGTAAACACTGCATTCCTGAATGGATTTCTGGAAGAATATTGTATATGGTGCAACCTAAAGATTTTATCGATCCAAAAGGTGCTAACAAAGTATGCAAGCTCCAGCGATCCATTTATGGACTGGTGCAAGCTTCTCGGAGTTGGAATAAACGCTTTGATAGTGTGATCAAAGCATATGGTTTTATACAGACTTTTGGAGAAGCCTGTATTTAAAAAAAGTGAGTGGGAGCTCCCTAGCATTTCTAATATTATATGTGGATGACATTATTGTTGATTGGAAATGATATAGAATTTTTGGATAGCATAAAAGGATACTTGAATAAAAGTTTTTCAATGAAAGACCTCGGTGAAGCTACTTACATACTAGGCATCAAGATCTATAGGGATAGATCAAGATGCTTAATTGGACTTTCACAAAGCACATCGATGACCCACAAGTATAGGGGATCTATCGTAGTCCTTTCGATAAGTAAGAGTGTTGAACCCAACGAGGAGCAGAAGGAAATGATAAGCGGTTTTCAGCAAGGTATTCTCTACAAGCACTAAAATTATCGGTAATAGATAGTTTTGTGATAAGGTAATTGGTAACGAGTAACAAGTAATAAAAGTAAATAAGATGCAGCAAGATGGCCCAATCCTTTTTGTAGCAAAGGACAAGCCTGGACAAACTCTTATATGAAGGAAAGCTCTCCCGAGGACACATGGGAATTATCGCCAAGCTAGTTTTCATCACGATCATATGATTCACGTTCGGTACTTTGATAATTTGATATGTGGGTGGACCGGTGCTTGGGTGTTGTCCTTACTTGGACAAGCATCCCACTTATGATTAACCCCCATTGCAAGCATCCACAACTACAACAGAAGTATTAAGGTAAACCTAACCATAACATGAAACATATGGATCCAAATCAACCCCTTACATAGCAACGCATAAACTAGGGTTCAAGCTTCTGTCACTTTAGCAACCCATCATCTACTTATTACTTCCCAATGCCTCCCTCTAGGCCCAAACAATGGTGAAGTGTCATGTAGTCGACGTTCACATGACACCACTAGAGGGATGACAACATACATCTCATCAAAATATCAAACGAATACCAAATTCACATGACTACTAATAGCAAGACTTCTCCCATGTCCTCAGGAACAAACATAACTACTCACAAAGCATATTCATGTTCATAATCAGAGGGGTATTGATATGCATAATGGATCTGAACATATGATCTTCCACCAAGTAAACCAACTAGCATCAACTACAAGGAGTAATCAACACTACTAGCAACCCACAGGTACCAATATGAGGTTTGGATACAAGAGATGAACTAGGGTTTGAGATAAGATGGTGCTAGTGAGATGTTGATGGAGATTGACCCCCTCCCGATGAGAGGATCATTGGTGATGACGATGGTGATGATTTCCCCCTCCTAGAGGGAAGTTTCCCCGTCAGAACAGCTCCGCCGGAGCCCTAGATTGGTTCCGCCAAGGTTCCACCTCATGGGGGCGGAGTCTCGTCCTGAAAGCTTGCTTATGATTTTTCCTCGACGAAAAAATCCATATAGCAGAAGATGAGCATCGGAGGGCCACCAGGGGGCCCACGAGGCAGGGGGCGCGCCCAGGGGGTAGGGCGTGCCCCCACCCTCGTGGCTGGTGGATGGCCCCCCCTTTGGTACTTCTTGCGCTCAGTATTTTTTATATATTCTGGAAATAACTTTCGTGAAGTTTCAGGATTTTTTGAGCTGTGCAGAATAGGTCTCTAATATTTGCTCCTTTTCCAGCCCAGAATCCCAACTGCTGGCATTCTCCCTCTTCATGTAAACCTTGTAAAATAAGAGAGAATGGGCATAAGTATTGTGACATAATGTGTAATAACAGCCCATAATGCAATAAATATTGATATAAAAACATGATGCAAAATGGACGTATCAACTCCCCCAAGCTTAGACCTCGCTTGTCCTTAAGCGAAAGCCGAAATCGAAAAATATGTCCACATGTTTAGAGATAGAGGTGTCGATAAAAATAAAATACGGACATGAGGGCATCATGATCATTCTTATAACAGCAACATATATATATATATTGTCATATGATCTCTTATGCTAAAGTAACAATTCAATCACAATTTCAAGTATCAATCATAAACTTCATTGAGAACCAACAAACTCTAATCTCAGTCATTGAGGCAATTGCAATTTATCATAACATAGGAAAGAGTCAATATAAGAGCTTTTCAGCAAGTCCACATACTCAACCATCTTTTAGTCTTTCACAATTGCTAACACTCACGCAATATTTATGGGTATGAAGTTTTAATCGGACACGGAGAAAGATAGGGGCTTATAGTTTTGCCTCCCAATGTTTTACCTCAAGGGTAATGTCAACAATAATAGTTCATGAAGACTCACATCCAATTAGCTATATATATCAGGATCTTTCCAACACATTGTGCTTGCCAAAGGACAAAATGTAAAAAGGAAAGGTGAAGATCACCATGACTCTTATGTAAGGTAGAAGATAAAAGTAAAAGATAGGCCCTTCACAAAGGGAAGCAGAGGTTGTCATGCGCTTTTATAGTTGGATGCACAAAAATCTTAATGCGAAAGAATGTCACTTTATATTGTCACTTGTGATATGGACCTTTATTATGCAGTCCGTCGCTTTTATTTCTTCCATATCACAAGATCATATAAAGCTTATTTTCTCCCACACTAATAAGTCATACATATTTAGAGAGCAATTTTTATTGCTTGCACCAATGACAACTTACTTGAAGGATCTTACTCAACCCATAGGTAGATATGGTGGACTCTCATGGCAAAACTGGGTTTAGGGATATTTGGAAGCACAAGTAGTATCTCTACTTGGTGCAAAGAAATTGGCTAGCATGAGAGGGAAAGGGAACCTCAACATGTTGGACGATCCATGACAATATAATTTATCTCAGATGTAAGAAAACATAACCCATTATGTTGTCTTCCTTGTCCAATGTCAACTCTTAGCATGTCATACTTTAATGAGTGCTCACAATCATAAAAGATGTCCAAGATAGTATATTTATATGTGAACCTCTCTTTCTTTATTACTTCCTATTCATTGCAACGATGACCAAAACTATGTTTTTCAACTCTCAACAACTTTTATTCATAATACTCTTTATATGTTAGCTCATTACTCTCCATAATATCCATATGATCTCTTTATTTCTTCTCTTTTATTCCCTCAAGATCATAGCAAAATCATCAAGCCCTTGACTCAACACTAATCTTTATTATATATAGCTCACGGACTCGATTACATAGAAGGATCATAAAGCAAAACTCACAACTAGACCATACTAAAACTTTATTCTACTAGATCAAGATATTATCAAAAGGATCGAACTAAGAAAAACGGTAAAGATAAAAGTGATGGTGATACGATACCGGGGCACTCCCCCAAGCTTGGCAGTTGCCAACGGGAGTGCCCATATCCGATGCTCAGTTCTTCTTTGTTGGTGAAGAAGGTGATGGTTTTGTTGATGGTGTAGGCTTCTTCCTTAATTTGCGCTTGAGGACAGAATTTTGGTCCCTTGGGTCATCGATCTCCTGCTCCAGGCTCAGTATCTTTTTGCATAATTCCTGCTTGTTTTCCTGCAAGAGGCAAAAAGGGATAGACTCGATCTTAGGTTTCTTTACTCTATCCGGGAGGCTTGAATTTTTGAACTCCACATGCATGTCCCCAGGTTGAGGTAATGGGACTTCACCTTCTTCTGAGCTCATCTCCTCATTTCCCTTGGGTTCTTAGTCCTCTTCTTCTTTCGTAGTCCGACCACAATGCTCCACATCCCCATAGACCTTAGGAACTGAAAGGTAATCAGCCACATAGCTTTCTCCTTCCGAATCCTGGGATGACATGTTGCTCTAATCTGCAGCTGGACAGCTCGAAACAAAGACAGGAGATGTTTACGTGATACGGAGGTCAAAACCTTCGAGAGATTATATAATGATTTTTTTACCGACCAAAAGAAGTATCGTGCAAGAAAACGGAGTCCGGAGAGCACACGAGGTGCCCAGAGGCAGGGGGCGCGCCCTCCACCCTCGTGGAAGCCCCATGTCCTTTCTGGTTTGCTTCTTATTTTCCTATTTTTCTAAATATTCCAAAATGGAGAAAAATTGCCATTAGAACTGTTTTGGAGTCGGTTTACTTACCGTACCACATACCTATTCCTTTTCGGAGTCTGAAACGTTCTGGGAAGTGTCCCTTATGTATTCCTCCGGGGTTACGGTTTCAATAATATTGGTTTCAACATTTATGGGATTACTTGAGATATAATGTTTGATTGTTTGACCGTTCACCACCTTCGGATTTGTGCCTTTGAAGTTGTTGATTTTTATGGCACCGGAACGATAGACCTCTTCGATAACGCAAGGACCTTCCCATTTAGAGAGAAGTTTTCCTGCAAAAAATCTTAAACGAGATTTGTATAACAATACATAATCACCTACATTGAACTCACGCTTTTGTATCCATTTATCATGCCATCTTTTAACTTTTTATTTAAACAGTTTGGCATTCTCATAGGCTTGGGTTCTCCACTCATCAAGTGAGCTAATGTCAAATAACCTCTTCTCACCGGCAAGTTTGAAGTCATAGTTGAGCTCTTTAATAGCCCAATATGCCTTATGTTCTAATTCAAGAGGTAAGTGACATGCTTTACCATAAACCATTTTATATGGAGACATACCCATAGGATTTTTGTATGCAGTTCTATAGGCCCATAATGCATCATCAAGTTTCTTGGACCAATTCTTTCTGATCTATTAACAGTCTTTTGCAAAATTAAGTTGAGCTCTCTGTTACTCAATTCTACTTGACCACTAGACTGTGGGTGATAAGGAGATGCAATTCTATGATTAATGTCATACTTGGCAAGCATTTTACGAAAGGCACCATGAATAAAATGTGAACCACCATCAGTCATTAAATATCTAGGGACTCCAAACTTCGGGAAAATAACTTCTTTAAGCATCTTAATAGAGGTGTTATGTGAAGGAAATGTGCCCTAGAGGCAATAATAGTGTTATTAATTTATTTCCTTATATCATGATAAATGTTTATTATTCATGCTAGAATTGTATTATCCGGAAACATAATACTTGTGTGAATACATAGACAAACTAAACGTCACTAGTATGCCTCTACTTGACTAGCTCGTTAATCAAAGGGTTATGTTTCCTAACCATAGACATGTGTTGTCATTTGATTAACGGGATCACATTATTAGGAGAATGATGTGATTGACATGACCCATTCCATTAGCTTAGCACCCGGTCGTTTAGTATGTTGCTATTGCTTTCTTCATGACTTATACATGTTCCTATGACTATGAGATTATGCAACTCCCGTTTGCCAAAGGAACACTTTGTGTGCTACCAAACGTCACAACGTAACTAGGTGATTATAAAGGATCTCTACAGGTGTCTCCAAAGGTAAATGTTGGGTTGGCGTATTTCGAGATTAGGATTTGTCACTCCGATTGTCGGAGAGGTATCTCTGGGCCCTCTCGGTAATGCACATCACATAAGCCTTGCAAGCATTGCAACTAATGAGTTAGTTACAAGATGATGTATTACGAAACGAGTAAAGAGACTTGCCGGTAACGAGATTGAACTAGGTATTGAGATACCGACGATCGAATCTCGGGCAAGTAACATACCGATGACAAAGGGAACAACGTATGTTGTTATGCGGTCTGACCGATAAAGATCTTCGTAGAATATGTGGGAGCCAATATGAGCATCCAGGTTCCGCTATTGGTTATTGATCGGAGACATGTCTCGGTCATGTCTACATTGTTCTCGAACCCGTAGGGTCCGCACGCTTAAGGTTTCGATGACAGTTATATTATGAGTTTATGAGTTTTGATGTACCGAAGTTAGTTCGGAGTCCCGGATGTGATCACGGACATGACGAGGAGTCTTGAAATGGCCGAGACATAAAGATTGATATATTGGACGGCTATATTCGGACACCGGAATCGTTCCGGGTGATTTCGGAGAAAATCGGAGTGCCGGAGGGTTACCGGAACCCCCCGGGAGAAGTAATGGGCCATATGGGCCTTAGTGGAGAGAGAGAAGGGCAGCCAGGGTGGGCCGCGCGCCTCCTCCCCCCTGGTCCGAATTGGACTAGGAGAGCGGGGGCGGCGCCCCCCCCCCCCCCCGTTCCTTCTCCCTCCCCCTTTCCTTTCCCCCTCCTAGTAGGAGTCCTACTCCTACTACGAGGAGGACTCCTCCTTGGCGCGCCATAGGGCCGGCCGGCCTCCTCCCCTTGCTCCTTTATATACGGGGGCAGGGGGCACCCCTAGACACACAAGTTGATCCTCGTGATCGTTTTCTTAGCCGTGTGCGGTGCCCCCTTCCACCATATTCCTCGATAATATTGTAGTGGTGCTTAGGCGAAGCCCTGTGATAGTTGAACATCAAGATCGTCACCATGCCGTCGTGCTGACGGAACTCTTCCCCGACACTTTGCTGGATCGGAGTCCGGGGATCGTCATCGAGCTGAACATGTGCTAGAACTCGGAGGTGCCTTAGTTTCGGTACTTGATCGATCAGGCCTTGAAGACGTACGACTACATCAACCGCGTTGTTATAACGCTTCCGCTGTCGGTCTACAAGGGTACGTAGATCACACTCTCCCCTCTCGTTGCTATGCATCACCATGATCTTGTGTGTGTGTAGGAATTTTTTTGAAATTACTACGTTCCCCAACATTATGATCAGCACTACTAGTTGGAATAGCTTCTACCCACTTAGTAACGTAATCAACAGCAACTAAAATATGTGTGTATCCATTAGAGGCAAGAAAAGGTCCCATATAATCAAAGCCCCAAACATCAAACGGTTCAATAACAAGTGAATAATTCATAGGCATTTCTTGACGTCTACTAATATTACCAATTCTTTGACATTCATCACAAGACAAGAAAAACTTACGGGCATCCTTGAAGAGAGTAGGCCAATAAAAACTGGGTTGCAATATCATATGTGTAGTTCTATCTCCAGCATGGTGTCCTCCATAAGCCTTGGAGTGACACTTGAATAGGATCTGTTCCTGTTCATGCTCAGGTACACAACGTCTAATAATACCATCTACTCCTTCTTTATAAAGATGTGGGTCATCCCAAAATTAATGTCTCAAATCATAGAAGAACTTTTTCTTTTGTTGGTATGTAAAACTAGGTGGTGTAAATTTAGCAACAATATAATTAGCATAATCAGCATACCATGGAGCAGTACGAGAAGCATTTATGACATTTAATTGTTCATTAGGAAAGCTACATCAATAGGTAGTGGGTCATCAAGAACATTCTCTAACCTAGACAAGTTGTCTGCAACGGGGTTCTCAGCTCCCTTTCTATCAATAATATGCAAATCAAATTCTTGTAGCAGGAGAACCCATCTAATAAGTCTAGGTTTAGCATCTTTCTTTTCCATAAGGTATTTAATAGCAGCATGATCAGTGTGAATAGTTACTTTAGAATCAACAATATAAGGTCTGAACTTATCACAAGCAAAAACAACTGCTAAAAATTCTTTTTCAGTAGTAGCATAACTTCTTTGGGCACCGTCTAGGTTTTACTAGCATATTGAATAACATTTAATTTCTTACCAACTCTTTGTCCTAGAACAACACCTACAACATAATCACTAGCATCACACATAATTTCAAAGGGTAAATTCCAATCAGGTGGCTGAACAATAGGTGCAGAAATTAATGCTTTCTTAAGTATTTCAAATGCTTCTACACAATCATCATCAAACACAAAAGGAATATCTTTTTGTAATAGATTAGTTAGAGGCCGAGAAATTTTTGAGAAGTCCCTAATGAACCTCCTATAAAAACCGGCGTGACCGAGGAAACTTCTTATACCTTTGATGTCCTTGGGACACGACATCTTTTCAATAGCATCAACTTTAGCTTTATCAACTTCAATGCGTCTTTCAGAAATTTTATGCCCCAAGACAATACCTTCATTAACCATAAAATGGCATTTCTCCCAATTCAGAACAAGATTAGTTTCTTCACATCTCTGCAAAACTCTATCAAGGTTGCTCAAGCAATCATCAAAAGAGGATCCATTAACGGAGAAATCGTCCATGAAAACCTCACATATCTTTTCACAAAACTCAGAAAATATAGCCATCATGCATCTTTGAAAGGTAGCAGGTGCATTACATAAACCAAAAGGCATACGTCTATAAGCAAAAGTACCGAAAGGGCAAGTAAAAGTGGTATTTGCTTAATCATCAGTTGACACGGGTATTTGAGAGAAGCCAGACTAACCATCTAGAAAACAAAAATGTGTATGTTTGGATAATCTTTCTAGCATTTGATCAATAAAAGGCAAAGGGTAATTATCTTTTTAGTAGCCTTATTTAATTTGCGGAAATCAATTACCATCCTATAAACTGTACTAATTCTTTGTGGAATCAATTCATCTTTATCATTAGGAACAACAGTAATACCTCCCTTTTAGGGACACAATGGACAGGACTTACCCACTGACTATCAGATACGGGATAAATTATACCTGCCTTAAGGAGCTTTAATATTTCCTATCTTACCACTTCTTTCATCTTAGGATTCAGCTGTCGTTGGTAATCAATAACTGGTTTGTCGTCTTTCTCCAAATTTATTTTGTGTTGACATAGAGTGGGACTAATGCCCTTAAGATCATCAAGAGTATATCCAATAGCAGCACAGTGCTTCTTTAGAGTTCTCAATAATTTCTCTTCCTCCTTCTCTGAAAGGTTAGCACTAATAATAACAGGATATATCTTCTTTTCATCAAGATGAGAATATTTAAGAGTATCAGGTAATGGTTTAAGCTCAAACATGGGATCACCCTTGGGTGGAGGAGGATCCCCTAGGATTTCAACAGGCAAGTTGTGTTTCAGAATGGGTCCTTGTTTAAAGAATACTTCATCTATTTCCCTTCTTTCATTCATAAACATATTATTCTCATGGTCTAGCAAATATTGTTCTAAAGGATCATTAGGAGGCACATCAGTAGAAGCAAGACCAATAATTTCATCTTTACTAGGCAATTCTTCATCACGGGGTTGTCTACAAAATTTAGAAAAATTAAACTCATGAGACATATCATCCAAACCAATAGTAACAACATCCTTCTTGCAATCTATCTTAGCATTAACAGTATTCAAGAAGGGTCTACCAAATATAATGGGACAAAAGCTATCTTGAGGGGAACCAAGAACAAGAAATTCAGCAGGATATTTAACTTTCCCACACAAGACTTCAACATCTCTAACAATGCTAACTGGTGAAATAGTGTCTCTATTGGCAAGCTTAATCGTGACATCAATCTCTTCTATCTCAGCAGGTGCAATATCATGCATAATTTCTTTTTATAAGGAATGAGGTATTGCACTTGCACTAGCACCCATATCACATAAGCCATGATAGCAATGATTTCCTATTTTAACAGAAATAACAGGCATGCCTACAACAGATCTATGTTTATTTTTAGTATCAGGCCTAGCAATTCTAGCAGCTTCATCACTGAAGTAAATAACATGCACATCAATGTTATCGGCCAAGAGATCTTTAACCATAGCAATATTAGGTTCAACTTTAACTTTCTTAGGGGGTTTGTGTGCCCTAATATTACTTTTGTTGACTACAGTTGAAACTTTAGCATGATCCTTTATTCTAACAGGGAAAGGTGGTTTCTCAACATAAGCAGTAGGAACAATAGGATCATTGTAAGTGATAGTCTTTTCTTCAACTTTAATAGGTGCAACTACTTTTACTTCAATGGGAGGATTATATTCAAACCACTTCTCCTTAGGGAGATCAACATGAGTAGCAAAGGATTCACAGAAAGAAGCTACTATCTCAGAGTCAAGTCCATATTTAGTGCTAAATTTACGGAAAACATCGGTATCCATAAAAGATTTAACACAATCAAACTTAGGTGTTATACTTGACTCCTTACCTTCGTCGAGATCCCAATCTTCAGAGTTGCGTTTAATTCTCTCCAACAAATTCTATTTGAATTCAATGGTCTTCATCATAAAGGAACCAGTACAAGAAGTATTGAGCATGGAGTGATTGTTGTCAGAAAGCCAAGCATAAATTTTTTGAATAATCATTTCTCTTGAGAGCTCATGATTGGGGCATGAATATAACATTGACTTAAGCCTCCCCCAAGCTTGAGCGATGCTTTCTCCTTCACGAGGCCAAAAAATATATATATAATTACGATCACGATGAACAAGATGCGTAGGATAAAACTTCTGATGGAATTCCACTTTCAACCGTTTGTAGTCCCATGATCCCATATCATCACAAAGTCTATACCATGTCAATGCATCTCCCTTCAAAGATAAAGGGAATACCTTCTTCTTGACAACATCATCAGGCATACCTGCAAGCTTAAATAATCCATAAACTTCATCCACATAGATTAAGTGTAAGTCGGGATGCAATGTTCCATCTCCTGCAAAAGGATTAGCTAGCAGTTTCTCTATCATACCCGAAGGAATTTCAAAGTAAACATTTTCATTTTCAGTAGGTCCAGTAGGTTGAGGAGCAACTATTTGCTCTACCGGTTGGGGTGAAGATACCCCAAACATGCCCCTCAAAGGATTACTTTCCATAGTAACAGGTGACAGTAAATTTCAGCACACTATATAAATTTTTCCTTACCAAATTCCACCTACCAAAGGCGCTTCACTCCCCGGCAATGGTGCCAGAAAAGAGTCTTGATGACCCACAAGTATAGGGGATCTATCGTAGTCCTTTCAATAAGTAAGAGTGTCAAACCCAATGAGGAGCAGAAGGAAATGATAAGCGGTTTTCAGCAAGGTATTCTCTGCAAGCACTGAAATTATCGGTAACAGATAGTTTTGTGATAAGGTAATTGGTAACGAGTAACAAGTAATAAAAGTAAATAAGATGCAGGAAGATGGCCCAATCCTTTTTGTAGCAAAGGACAAGCCTGGACAAACTCTTATATGAAGGAAAGCGCTCCCGAGGACACATGGGAATTATCGCCAAGCTAGTTTTCATCACGATCATATGATTCGCGTTCGGTACTTTGATAATTTGATATGTGGGTGGACCGGTGCTTGGGTGTTGTCCTTACTTGTACAAGCATCCCACTTATGATTAACGCCCATTGCAAGCATCCGCAACTACAACAGAAGTATTAAGGGAAACCTAACCATAGCATGAAACATATGGATCCAAATCAGCCCCTTACGAAGCAACGCATAAACTAGGGTTTTAGCTTCTGTCACTCTAGCAACCCATCATCTACTTATTACTTCCCAATGCCTCCCTCTAGGCCCAAACAATGGTGAAGTGTCATGTAGTCGACGTTCACGTGACACCACTAGAGGGATGACAACATACATCTCATCAAAATATCGAACGAATACCAAATTCACATGACTACTAATAGCAAGACTTCTCCCATGTCCTCAGGAACAAACGTAACTACTCACAAAGCATATTCATGTTCATAATCAGAGGGGTATTAATATGCATAATGGATCTGAACATATGATCTTCCACCAAGTAAACCAACTAGCATCAACTACAAGGAGTAATCAACACTACTAGCAACCCATAGGTACCAATATGATGTTTGGATACAAAGATTGGATACAAGAGATGAACTAGGGTTTGAGATGAGATGGTGCTGGTGAATATGTTGATGGAGATTGACCCCCCCCCCCCCCCCCGATGAGACGGTCGTTGGTGATGATTTCCCCCTCCCGGAGGGAAGTTTCCCCGGTAGAACAGCTCCGCCGGAGCCCTAGATTGGTTCCGCCAAGGTTCCGCCTCGTGGCAGCGGAGTCTCGTCCCGAAAGCTTGCTTATGATTTTTTCCTCGACGAAAGACTCCATATAGCAGAAGATGGGCATCGGAGGGCCACCAGGAGGCCCACGAGGGCAGGGGGCGCGCCCAGGGGGTAGGGCGCGCCCCCACCCTCGTGGTTGGTGGGTGGCCCCCCTCTGGTACTTCTTGCGCTCAGTATTTTTTACATATTCTGGAAATAACTTCCATGAAGTTTCAGGACTTTTGGAGCTGTGCAGAATAGGTCTCTAATATTTGCTCCTTTTCTAGCCCAGAATCCCAGCTGCCGGCATTCTCCCTCTCCATGTAAACCTTGTAAAATAAGAGAGAATAGGCATAAGTATTGTGACATAATGTGTAATAACAACCCATAATGCAATATCGATATAAAAGCATGATGCAAAATGGACGTATCACACATACCTTGACAAAGTATTGAAGAAGTTCAAAATGGACCAAGCAAAGAAAGGGTTCTTGCCTGTATTACAAGGTGTGAAGTTGAGTAAGACTCAATGCCCGACCACTGCAGATGATAGAGAGAAAATGAAAGATGTTCCTTATGCTTCAGTCATAGGCTCTATCATGTATGCAATACTGTGTACCATACCTGATGTGTGCCTTGCTATTAGTTTAGCAGGGAGGTACCAAAGTAATCCAGGAGTGGATCACTGGACAGCGATCAAGAACATCCTGAAGTACCTGAAAAGGACTAAGGATATGTTTCTCATTTTATGGAGGTGACAAAGAGATCATCGTAAATGGTTACGTTGACGCAAGCTTTGACACTGATCTGGACGATTATAAATCGCAAACCGGATACGTGTTTATATTGAATGGTGGAGCTGTCAGTTGGAGCAGTTCTAAACAGAGCGTCATGGCGGGATCTACATGTGAAGTGGAGTACGTTGCTGCTTCGGAAGCAGCAAATGAAGGAGTTCATATCCGATCTAGGTGTCATACCTAGTGCATCGGGTCCAATGAAAATCTTTTGTGAAAATACTGGTGCAATTGCCTTGGCAAAGGAATCCGGATTTCACAAGAGAACCAAGCACATCAAGAGACGCTTCAACTCCATCCAGGATCAAGTCCAGGTGGGAGACATAGAGATTTGCAAGATACATACAGATCTGAATGTTGCAAACCCATTGACTAAGCCTCTTCCACGAGCAAAACATGATCAACACCAAGGCTCCATGGGTGTTAGAATCATTACTGTGTAATCTAGATTATTGACTCTAGTGCAAGTGGGAGACTGAAGGAAATATGCCCTAGAGGCAATAATAAAGTTATTATTTATTTCCTTATATCATGATAAATGTTTATTATTCATGCTAGAATTGTATTAACCGGAAACATAATGCATGTGTGAATACATAGACAAACAAAGTGTCACTAGTATGCCTCTACTTGACTAGCTCGTTGATCAAAGATGGTTATGTTTCCTAGCCATAGACATGAGTTACCATCTGATTAACGGGATCACATCATTAGGAGAATGATGTGATTGACTTGACCCATTCCGTTAGCTTAGCACTTGATCGTTTAGTATGTTGATATTGCTTTCTTCATGACTTATACATGTTCCTATGACTATGAGATTATGCAACTCCCATTTACCGGAGGAACACTTTGTGTTCTACCAAACGTCACAACGTAACTGGGTGATTATAAAGGTGCTCCACAGGTGTCTTCGAAGGTACTTGTTGAGTTGGCGTATTTCGAGATTAGGATTTGTCACTCCGATTGTCGGAGAGGTATCTCTGGGCCCACTCGGTAATGCACATCACTATAAGCCTTGCAAGCATTGTAACTAATGAGTTAGTTGCGGGATGATGTATTACGGAACGAGTAAAGAGACTTGCTGGTAACGAGATTGAACTAGGTATTGAGATACCGACGATCGAATCTCGGGCAAGTAACATACCGATGACAAAGGGAACAACGTATGTTGTTATGCGGTTTGACCGATAAAGATCTTCGTATAATATGTAGGAGCCAATATGAGCATCCAGGTTCCGCTATTGGTTATTGACCGGAGACGTGTCTCGGTCATGTCTACATAGTTCTCGAACCCGTAGGGTCCGAACACTTAAAGTTCGGTGACGATCGGTATTATGAGTTTTTGTGTTTTGATGTACCAAAGGTAGTTCGGAGTCCCGGATATGATCACGTACATGACGAGGAGTCTCGAAATGGTCGAGACATAAAGATCAATATATTGGACGACTTTATTCGGACACCGGAAGTGTTTCGAGTGGTTTCGGAGAAAAACTGGAGTACCGGGGGGTTACCGGAACCCCCGGGGAGTTAATTGGGCCTCATGGGCCTTAGTGGGAGAAGAGGAGGGGCGGCCAGGGCAGCCATGCGCCCCCTCCCCCTCTAGTCCGAATTGGACAAGGAGGGGGGTGGCGCCCCCCTTTTTCCTTCTCATCCTCTCTCCCTTCCTTCCCTCTCCTACTCCAACAAGGAAAAGGAGGAGTCCTACTCCCGGTGGGAGTAGGACTCCCTCCCTGGCGCGCCCTCCTCCTGGCCGGCCACCTCCCCCCTTGCTCCTTTATATACGGGGGCAGGGGGCACCCTAGAACACACAAGTTGATCAGTTGATCTATTCCAGCCGTGTCGGTGCCCCCCTCCACCATATTCCACCTCGGTTATATCATAGCGGTGCTTAGGCAAAGCCCTGCGTTGGTAGCAACATCATCACCGTCATCATGCCGTCGTGCTGATGAAACTCTCCTATGAAGCTTTGATGGATCGGAGCTCGTGGGACGTCATCGAGTTGAACGTGTGCAGAACTCGGAGGTGTCGTGCATTCGGTACTTGGATCGGTCGGATTGTGAAGACGTACGACTACATCAACTGTGTTGTGATAACGCTTCTGCATTCGGTCTACGAGGGTATGTGGACACACTCTCCCCTCTCGTTGCTATGCATCACCATGATCCTGTGTGTACGTAGGAACTTTTTTGAAATTACTACGTTCCCCAACAAGATCTTGATGCAAAAATTGGTAAAAGTGGATTGAAGAGGTCATTTTGGATTTCAAGGAATTTAATTATGATAATTGCTCTTTGATAGATTGTATTTCCTTGTTGCAATCCGTGCTAAATTCTCATCATGCTTATGATCAAAATAAAGCTTTTACCAAACATATCGTTGATGCCTTAACGCAATCTTATGAAGAGAAACTTGAATTAGAAGTCTCTATTCCTAGAAAACTTTATGATGAGTGAGAACCTACTATTAAAATTAAAATTAAAGATCATGAATGCTATGATTTATGTGATTTGAGTGCTAGTGTTTCCACGATTCCAAAATCTTTGCGTGATGTGTTAGGTTTCCGCGAATTTGATGATTGTTCTTTAAATTTGCATCTTGCGGATTCCACTATTAAGAAACCTATGGGAAGGATTAATGATGTTCTTATTGTTGCAAATAGGAATTATGTGCCCGTAGATTTCATTGTTCTTGATATAGATTGCAATCCTACATGTCCTATTATTCTTGGTAGACCTTTTCTTAGAACGATTGGTGCAATTATTGATATGAAAGAAGGAAATATTAGATTTCAATTTCCATTAAGGAAGGGCATGGAACACTTCCCTAGGAAGAAAATTAAATTACCTTATGAATATATTATGAGAGCCACTTATGGATTGCATACCAAAGATGACAATACCTAGATCTATTCTTGTTTTTATGCCTAGCTAGGGGCGTTAAACGATAGCACTTGTTGGGAGGCAATCCAATTTTATTTTTGTTTCTTATTTTTTTGTTCCTGTTTAGTAATAAATAATTCATCTAACTTCTGTTTAGATGTGGTTTTATGTTTTTAATTAGTGTTTGTGCCAAGTAGAACCTTTGGGAAGACTTGGGGAAGTCTTTGCGATCCTGCTGTAAAAAACCGAATTTTTAGCGCTCACGAGATTTGCTGCCATTTTTTACTGAAGAGTGAGATTAGTTGATTCTTTTTGCAGATGATTAATAGACAAATTTCTCACGTCTTCAGAATTTTTGGGGTTACATAAGTATTCGAAACTTACATATTACTACAGATTGTTCTGTTTTTGACAGATTCTGTTTTTCGTGTGTTGTTTGCTTATTTTGATGAATCTATGGCTAGTATCGGGGGGTATGAACCATAGAGAAGTTGGAATACAGTAGGTTTTACACCAATATAAATAAATAAGGAGTTAATTACAGTACCTTGAAGTGGTGGTTTGTTTTCTTATACTAACGGAGCTCATGAGATTTTCTGTTGAGTTTTCTGTTGTGAAGTTTTGGGTAAAGATTTGATGGATTTTGGAATAAGGAGTGGCAAGAGACTAAGCTTGAGGATTCCCAAGGAACCCCAAGGTAAAATTCAAGGACAACCAAAATCCTAAGCTTGGGGATGCCCCGGAAGGCATCCCCTCTTTCGTCTTCGCCCGTCGGTAACTTTACTTGATGCTATATTTTTATTCACCACATGATATGTGTTTTGCTTGGAGCGTCTTCTATCATTTGAGTATTTGCTTCTTATTTTACCACAATCATCCTTGTTGTACACACCTTTTGGAGAGACACACATAAATCAGAATTTATTAGAATACTCTATGTGCTTCACTTATATCTTTTGAGCTAGATAATTTTGCTCTAGTGCTTCACTTATATCTTTAAGAGCACGGTGGTGGTTTTATTTTATAGAAATTATTGATCTCTCATGCTTCACTTATATTATTTTGAGAGTCTTTTAGAACAACAGGGTAATTTTCTTTGGCTATAAAATTAGTCCTAATATGATAGGCATCCAAGATGGGTATAATAAAAACTTTCATAAAAAGTGCATTGAATACTATGAGAAGTTTGATACTTGATGATTGTTTTGAGATATGAATATGGTGATATTAGAGTCATGATAGTTGAGTAGTTGTGAATTTGAGAAATACTTGTTCTAAAGTTTGTGATTCCCATAACATGCACGTATGGTGAACCGTTATGTGATGAAGTCGGAGCATGATTTATTTATTGATTGTCTTCCTTATGAGTGGCGGTCGGGGACGAGCGATGGTATTTTCCCACCAATCTATCCCCCTAGGAGCATGCACATAGTACTTTGTTTCGATAACTAATAGATTTTTGCGATAAGTATGTGAGTTCTTTATGACTAATGTTGAGTCCATGGATTATACGCACTCTCACCCTTCCACCATTGCTAGCCTCTCTAGTACCGCGCAACTTTCGCTGGTATCATACACCCACCATATACCTTCCTCAAAACAGCCACCATACCTACCTATTATGGCATTTCCATAGCCATTCCGAGATATATTGCCATGCAACTTACCACCGTTCTGTTTGTTATGACACGCTTCATCATTGTCATATTGCTTTGCATGGTCATGTAGTTGACATCGTATTTGTGGCAAAGCCACCTTTATAATTCTTTCATACATGTCACTCTTGATTCATTGTATATACCGATACACCGCCGGAGGCATTCACATAGAGTCATATTTTGTTCTAAGTATCGAGTTGTAATTTTTGAGTTGTAAGTAAATAAAAGTGTGATGATCATCATTATTAGAGCATTGTCCCAAGTGAGGAAAGGATGATGGAGACTATGATTCCCCCACAAGTCGGGATGAGACTTCTGGCGTAAAATAAAAAAAGGAGAAAAAAGAGGCCATAAAAAAGAGAAAAGGCCCCCAAAAAAGAGAGATGAGAGAAAAAGAGAGAAGGGGCAATGTTACTATCCTTTTACCACACTTGTGCTTCAAAGTAGCACCATGATCTTCATGATAGAGAGTCTCCTATGTTATCACTTTCATATGCTAGTGGGAATTTTACATTATAGAACTTGGCTTGTATATTCCAATGATGGGCTTCCTCAAAATGACCTAGGTCTTCGTGAGCAAGCGAGTTGGATGCACACCCACTTAGTTTCTTTTGTTGAGCTTTCATACACTTATAGCTCTAGTGCATCCGTTGCATGGCAATCCCTACTCACTCACATTTATATCTATTGATGGGCATCTCCATAGCCCGTTGATATGCCTAGTTGATGTGAGACTATCTTCTTCTTTTTGTCTTCTCCACAACCACCACTCTATTCCACATATAGCGCTATGTCCATAGCTCACGCTCATATATTGCGTGAAGATTGAAAAAGTTTGAGAACATCAAAAGTATGAAACAATTGCTTGGCTTGTCATCGGGGTTGTGCATGATTAAATACTTTGTGTGATGAAGATAGAGCATAGCCAGACTATATGATTTTGCAGGGATAACTTTCTTTAGCCATGTTATTTTGAGAAGACATGATTGCTTTGTTAGTATGCTTGAAGTATTATTATTTTTATGTCAATATTAAACTTTTTTCTTGAATCTTTCGGATCTAAACATTCATGCCACAATAAAGAAAATTACATTAAGAATTATGCTAGGTAGCATTCCACATCAAAAATTCCGTTTTTATCATTTACCTACTCGAGGACGAGCAGGAATTAAGCTTGGGGATGCTTGATACGTCTCCAACGTATCTATAATTATTGATTGTTCCATGCTATTATATTATCTGTTTTGGATGTTTAATGGCCTTTGTTATGCACTTTTATATTATTTTTGGGACTAACCTACTAACCAAAGGCCTAGTGCAAATTGTTGTTTTTTGCCTATTTCAGTGTTTCGCAGAAAAGGAATATCAAACGGAATGAAACCTTCGGGAGAGTTATTTTTGGAACAAACGCAATCCAGGAGACTTGGAGTGGACGTCAAGGAAGAAATGAGGCGGCCACGAGGTAGGAGGGCGCGCCCAGGGGGTAGGCGCGCCCCCACCCTCGTGGCTCCGCCGACCTACTTCTTTCGCCTATATATACTCATATACCCCAAAACATTAGGAGCACCACGAAACCCTATTTCCACCACCGCAACCTTCTGTACCCGTGAGATCCCATCTTGGGGCCTTTTCCGGCGCTCTGCCGGAGGGGGAATCGATCACGGAGGGCTTCTACATCAACACCATAGCCTCTCCGATGATGTGTGAGTAGTTTACCACAGACCTTTGGGTCCATAGTTATTAGCTAGATGGCTTCTTCTCTCTCTTTGGATCTTAATACAAAGTTCTCCTCGATTCTCTTGGAGATCTATTCGATGTAATTCTTTTTGCGGTGTGTTTGTCGAGATCTGATGAATTGTGGGTTTATGATCAAGATTATCTATGAACAATATTTGATTCTTCTCTGAATTCTTTTATGCATGATTTAATATCTTTGCAAGTCTCTTCGAATTATCAGTTTGGTTTGGCCTACTAGATTGATCTTTCTTGCAATGGGAGAAGTGCTTAGCTTTGGGTTCAATCTTGCGGTGTCCTTTCCCAGTGACAGCAGGGGCGGCAATGCACGTATTGTATTGTTGCCATCGAGGATAAAAAGATGGGGTTTATATCATATTGCTTGAGTTTATCCCTCTACATCATGTCACCTTGCCTAATGCGTTACTCTGTTCTTATGAACTTAATACTCTAGATGCATGCTGGATAGCGGTCGATGTGTGGAGTAATAGTAGTAGATGCAGAATCGTTTCGGTCTACTTGTCGCGGACGTGATGCCTATATACATGATCATGCCTAGATATTCTCATAACTATGCGCTTTTCTATCAATTGCTCGACAGTAATTTGTTTACCCGCCGTAGAATTTGCTATCTTGAGAGAAGCCACCAGTGAAACCTATGGCCCCCGAGTCTATCTTCCATCATATTATTTTCCTATCCACTTGCTATTTCTATCGTTGTTTATTTTGCAATCTTTATTTTCCAATCTATACAATAAAAAGACCAAAAATATTTATCTTATTATCTCTATCAGATCTCACTTTCGTAAGTGACCGTGAAGGGACCGACAATCCCTTTATCGCGTTGGTTGCGAGGTTCTTGTTTGTTTGTGCAGGTACTAGGGACTAGTGTGTTACCTCCTACTGGTTTGATACCTTGGTTCTCAAAAACTGAGGGAAATACTTCTGCTACTTTGCTCCATCACCATTTCCTCTTCAAGGGAAAACCAATGCATGCTCAAGAGGTAGCAACAAACGGCACAAAGGGCTACCGCCTTGCTTGAGCAACCTCGTCGGTTGCCACTCCAGCCACAACTCCGCGATGCATCGACCGTTCCGACTGTGGGGGAGGGGTGTCCGTCGGCTTGCCTTCGAATTCTTCTCCAGTCTCACCGTCTGCGTCGCTACCGTTGTGACTGCGGGGGATGTTGAGTATATTGATTATTAGGAAGTATAGGATATACTAGGATTTGATCCTGCTTTGTCTTGTACTCCAAGTTGATCTTTGTACTCCCACGGGGCTCAAGCAATATAACAAACTATTCCACCAAACCCGTCTCTCCCTTCTAACACTCCCCCACAAAAAAAGTCCCTTCTCCTCCCGTCGGCACCACCATCGGTCCACCCCATCTCCTATGCCCTCTGGGCCATGGAGGAGTGGAAGATCTCGCCCCTTTTCTCGTTCTTATTAGGTTCAGCGTCTTGATTGGGGTTGTGTGGCGGCGGCAATGTCCCTTAGAAGGAATAATGTCTCCCACGCTTCATCCCCGTCACGATGGTGCGCCTGGCATCGTTAGAGGGCGTGTGGAGATGTGTCTCTATCGGATCTTGTGGGACTCGGTCGGTGCTAGTCTTTGGTAAATCTGTTTGGATGTGGGTATTCCGGCCTTCTGGCTTTTATGGGGCCGTGTGGGTCTTCTAGCCTCTCCCCGAAACTTCTAGGGTCTCTTATGGTTCAGAAAAAATTAGCAAAAAGGACTTCAGGAGGTATCGATTTTATGTAAAACCAAAAACATGGGGGGAAATAGGAATTATCACTGGGCACTAAATTAATAGGTTAGTCTAGAAAAATAATATAAAATGACATATAAAGTATACAAAAGTGATAATATAATAACATTTAATAATACAGAATTATAGATGCGGTTGAGAAGTATTAGGTAGCAACCACGGTATCTTGGATCTCTCTTTCAAGATTGTGTGGCCAATGTTAGCATATGGTCTTCAATTTGTTTCGAAACTTTGGCTGAAAGAATCAAAATTAACCAAATTGTATTGAAACATTGGAGAAAACTGAAAGCAAATCCAGAGGACTCTAATGATGCATGGTCGTGTCCTCTAATTGTCGCATAATGCAAGGATCCTGCCATCATTTCCCTGCTCGACTTAAATTACAAAATAGAGGGCATGTTCGTCCTTCTCGATTCCTCCTCGGTTGACCCCTAACGAGTGGTGGTGGCGGGGTCCTGTACCAGGGGTGGATAACACCAAGGAGCCCGGCCTCATCAACTACATGGCCCTGCTAGGCCCAATATGAGGAGAAACTCTAAGGATGCGAAGACGACCTTCGAGACCCCCAAGACTAGAGGGAGGCTGCACCCCAGATCGCATCTGCCACGTAAACCCTAGACCTCTCCTGCCTATATAAAGGGAGGTCTAGGGTACCCATTCACAGATAGAAACTCTCAGTAGCAATCTCACACACCATTGTGACCCCTCGCACGAGGTATCCCTTCATTATGAATCATCAAAACCTCTCAGGATGCCCGAACCTAGATAAACCCCTCGCGTGACTTCCGATCCATGACTTCCTGCTACACTAGGACCCCAGTCGAGGTGTCCGACGGTATTTCTCTCTGTCAGGTGGCACAAGCATACAGAGGCAAGCGGCAGAGCCACTATTGGTACCGGCGGTGCATCCAGTGACAAGTGGCGCGAGCGCTGAGGTGCACGACGATAGGTCGAGGCAGTGGAGCTTTTCGGTTTCCAACCTACATATCCTTTAAGGTTTTAATCTTTTTTTATGAGAAGTAGCAGCGCTACGTTCCCTTATTAAAAAGGGGGAGTCAGGAAATTACAAGGGAAAACAAGGGTGAGAAGGTACACATCACATGAGAACAACTAGGGTTACATGCTACAACAAGATAGTAGAGGGGGGAAACAACGAGGGAGCTACATAGGATGGAAAGAATGCCACTTGCAACCACTCATCGCATCCACACAATCAACATGGAGGAGCACTTAAGCTTCCATCTTCATCTGATCAAGGAAGGACGGGGCTTTGATCTTGATCGTCTCGTTGCCACCTGACAACACGCCTCAAAGAGGGGAGGGGTTCAAAGGAAGGGGGCCAAGGTGAATCGCAGACTCGCTAACCCGGCTTCATATGAGAGCATCAGTCTCTTCCACAAACTTGGTCGAAGAGGCGAGACCGATGCGCACACCGTGGCAAGAAACACCACATGAAATAGGAAGGAAGCAGGATCGGCGTAGCACCACCAATCTAGTCGTTGCCAGTGTCCATTGATCTCAAACCGGCCAACCAAAACAACAAACAACCAATGATGGGTCAGTGACTCTGAGACGTCGCCTCCAAGGAGATTACGACATTGAGGACGCCATCATCCGATCCAGAAGATGGATCTAAGGCTTTCACCTAGAGAGCACCAGGGAGGCAAGGTGTCTGAGCTTCACGAAGATGCTTACGACGAGGAAGATGACGCCCAAATGTTATCGTCAACGTTGCTAATAAAATCGAGACATGCTTCTCTTGTAGCATCACACCTCGATGCCCATACCAAACCACACAACAGCTAAGTCTGATAGCCTAGAGCAGGGGGGCTCACTAGCCTCTGCCATCGGCATCGCGTGCTTACTAGCTCCGACAAGGCACCACAGAGTCGTCTCCTGCACAAAAACAAGAACCAAGACCTCCTATCTACGGATGACTACGAGTCGTGCCCAGATGCGGAAGTAGCACATGCCCACATTGGGGCAAGCCAGATCCATGTGCCTTCTAGCGTGAGGAGGCAACTAGCTGCAAGGGAGAGACGTTGACGCACGGCGATCAGATATTGATGTTGATGCCCCTCCATCATATAATGTCTTGCAACACAGCAACCACATCGGGACAACCCCGCAACCTTCGACAGCGGACCACCATGCTGCCACAGAGGCCGACGACAAAGAAGGGAAGGAAGACGGGGGGCCGATAATGGCGGCAGGGTGCTCCTCCTGAGTCGCGTCGGTGCAGTGCTAGCAGTAAACTTTTTTTAAGGTCTATAATCTTACTTTCAAGGCCCAAATCAACTTGGACTTAGAGTGTGTTCGTTAAAATCCCAACACCTAAGTGCAATTTGATAGATTAAACATTTGCCACTAGTTTCATCTACTCTGATTCAAGTCTCCAACCTGCCTGAAAATGACAAGAGGCCAGCCTGGCTGGTTCCGCACGCAACGCAAGCGGCGGCAGCGGCAGCAGCAGCAGCATCGATCGCCGCCAGGTCAAACGAGACGGGCACGCGCGCGGCACGTGGGGACGTGCGGTCAAGTCCGGCGGGTGGAGGGAGGACGGGCCGACACTCCCCGCGGAATTTTACATTTCTTGGGGGGCCCGGGCGCGAGAGCCGGTTATCCGATAAAACCCCCGGCGCTGAGATCCGCGCACCCGAAGCTTCTCTACTTCCCCCCGCCCCACCCGCCTTCCCTGCCAGCGCGCGGTTTGGTCGTCGCCTCCTGCTCCTCCTCCTCGCCCATCCACCAGCCCGTCCCCAGATCCACGCCACCGCGCGGATCCCCGATGCGGGCGCCGGCGATGCTCCGGTGGGCCGCCGCCGGGCTCGCCCTCGTCGCGCTCCTCGCCGCCGCGCCCCCCGCCGCCGCCTTCTACCTCCCCGGCGTCGCCCCCACCGACTTCGGCAAGGTGAGAACTCGCGTCCTCCCCCCCTCCGTCCCCGCCGGCCGAGGGGACGAGCTGCTCGCGCCCGGGCTCGCCGGCTAGATCCGGTCAACGGGCGCCGCTTCCCCGCGCGCAGGCTCCCGGGATCCGCGGATCTCGCGACCGGCCCGTACGCGCAAGTGTTGGCAGTCCAATTACCTTCGCCGCGATCGCAGACAGGGGCGCACTAGGATGCGGGATCCGCATGCACCCTTGGTTGCTCAATGATTCGCGCGTCGCCTCCTCCCTCCCCGCGCTCTTCCTTCTGATCCGGAACGTGCTCGCTAGATTCACTCATGCTGCTTGGGTCGCAGTTGGTTATGTTGCATGCGTGTCCTTGTACACTTGCAGTGCTGGTGGTTTAAGGCACTGATAATTGGAAGCGGGCGCTTCTCGCAATCTAGATCTCATCTTGTTCTTAGTTTGATCTGATCGTTTATGGCAATTTACAATTGGAAGCAGGCGCTTATGGCAACTGATTGAGCGGAGTATCCTTCTCAGCCAAGCACAAATCTGATCGTTTTTAAATGCCCAATTGGCAGTAATTGCACGTCCTGCTGGACATTACCTTTTTATGTTTATTATTATTACTGTTTAAAAGGCTGCACCATTTATCAGATTTGTTTGGATCTTTTATGTCATAGTATAGTCTAAAGAAAATTCCTGTTTGATACACCGGAGTTTAGTACATGTTCCTAGGAAACTTTGCTCTGCAGAGCAGTATAGAATATTGTGTAGGGTGGTTGAAACATAGTTTTGAAAACCAAACTGATGAGTCAAGCGGTCACACACCGGATCTGCTTCAACTGACAATGTACTGGTTGAGCCAGATATCTTTTGTGCCAAGTTATTTATATCTTGACTGTATCTGATATTTCTATGAACAGCTTTCTGCATATAGCATTTTTTTGGCTGCTTAAAAGTAAAAAATGTCCTTGATTTATCCCTCGGTTTATCTGTCTACAGGGAGATGAACTGTTGGTGAAGGTGAACAAGCTGACATCAATAAAGACTCAGCTACCCTACACGTATTACTCCCTTCCTTTCTGCAAGCCGAATACCATAGTTGACAGCGCTGAAAACCTTGGCGAGGTTCTCCGTGGTGATCGAATTGAGAACTCTCCTTACGTGGTAAGTAATCGGTAAAGAATAATCAAGAATTTATGTACCTGGGAGGGAAATGTGCCTAGTTTTTAGTTTAACACATCCTCCTTGTCTCAACTGCAGTTTCAAATGAGAGAGCCCAAGATGTGCCAGATTATCTGCAAAATAACTGTTACTGAGAAAGAAGCAAAGGAGCTCAAGGAGAAGATTGAGGATGAATATCGTGTCAACATGTAAGGACAATATCATAGGTGTTGTTGCGCTTTATTTGGCATGGTAATTTTTTAAATTGACCGGCTTTGCTTTGCAGGGTTCTTGACAATCTGCCACTGGTTGTTCCAGTTCAAAGGCCAGATAGGAACACTGTCGCCTACCAAGGTGGATATCATGTTGGTGTCAAGGGCCAGTATGCTGGAGTAAGTTCATATAGCCTGTTCATGCTTACCCTTGTCTTTACATGTATGATCGGGACTTGACTAATTCACATATATAAATATATTTCCAGAGCAAGGATGAGAAGCACTTCATCCACAACCATTTGTCATTTTCGGTTAAGTTTCACAAGGATGAGGATTCAGAACTTTCTAGGATAGTGGGATTTGAGGTCAAACCATTCAGGTTTTCTTTCAACTTTGCTTGTCGTGTTGTTAATAATTTTTGCCATACCTAAATGGAATGTACCTAATTTTTGTGTTCTGTCTTGTATGTTTGCGCCAGCATCAAGCATCAGTTTGATGGGAATTGGAATGACGCAAACACTCGTTTGACCACATGTGATCCTCATAACAGCAAGTTTGTAGTAAATTCTGAAACTCCTCAGGAGGTTGAGGTCGGCAAAGATATCATATTCACCTATGATGTTCGCTTTGAGGTACTATTTTTTTAATTGTTGTCTCCTACGGCATGATAGTTTCTTAACCTTTAATGTTAGATCTGCTTTACCGAAAAATTCATGGAATTTGTTACTTCTGCAGGAGAGTGAAATTAAGTGGGCATCTCGATGGGACACCTATCTGTTGATGTCTGATGATCAGATTCACTGGTTCTCTATCGTTAACTCTCTCATGATCGTGCTTTTCCTATCTGGTATGGTGGCCATGATCATGATGCGCACCCTGTACAGAGATATATCTAGGTACAACCAGCTTGAAACTCAAGAGGAGGCACAGGAGGAAACTGGCTGGAAGCTTGTCCATGGAGATGTTTTCCGCCCTCCAGTCAACTCTGATTTGCTTTGCGTCTTTGTTGGCACTGGAGTCCAATTCTTTGGCATGCTGCTGGTTACGATGATCTTTGCTGTTCTGGGTTTCCTCTCTCCATCGAACCGTGGAGGATTGATGACTGCAATGCTTCTCGTCTGGGTCCTGATGGGGTTGATTGCTGGCTATTCTTCTTCGCGACTCTACAAGATGTTCAAGGGTGCAGAGTGGAAGCAGATAACCCTGCGCACGGCTTTCCTGTTCCCAGGGATTGCCTTTGTTATCTTCTTCATCTTGAATGCCCTTATATGGGGGGAGAAGTCATCCGGTGCTGTCCCATTCACCACCATGTTTGCCCTGGTCCTCCTCTGGTTCGGCATCTCAGTGCCCCTCGTGTTTGTTGGGAGCTACCTCGGGTTCAAGAAGCCCGCCATGGAGCCTCCAGTGAAGACCAACAAGATCCCCCGTCAGATCCCCGAGCAAGCCTGGTACATGAACCCGCTCTTCACCATCCTGATCGGCGGCATCCTGCCGTTTGGCGCGGTCTTCATCGAGCTCTTCTTCATCCTCACCTCGATCTGGCTGCACCAGTTCTACTACATCTTCGGGTTCCTCTTCCTGGTGTTTGTGATCCTCATCATCACGTGCGCAGAGATCACCATTGTGCTCTGCTACTTCCAGCTGTGCAGCGAGGACTACAACTGGTGGTGGAGGTCATACCTCACCTCAGGGTCGTCGGCGCTGTACCTCTTCCTTTATGCTGGGTTCTACTTCTGGACCAAGCTGCAGATCAGCAAGCTGGTGTCGGGCATCCTCTACTTCGGGTACATGCTGCTCGCCTCCTTCTCCTTCTTTGTGCTCACCGGAACCATCGGCTTCTGCGCCTGCTTCTGGTTCACAAGGATGATCTACTCGTCCGTGAAGATCGATTAGTCGCTGGAAGCACAGCAGGCAGAGACAGAGCATAGCATATGTTTTCAGCTTTCGTGGTCAGAGGTGATAATTGTATGATTAAGGTGAAGGTGGGGATCATCCCCATGTTTGTTACTCTTTTGAGGGAAAAGTTACATTTTGGGATTAGTTTATGAACTGATGATTTATGTTTATTGTTGTGGTCACAAGTGATGATACTTGTTAGTGATAAATGTTGGAGTTACAAGGGTAGAATACAATACACTGTGTTGGAGTTGTCTGTTTTGGCAGAATTTAATGGATCAGTGTATAAAATTCAATTTATATTTCATGGCCTGTAATTCTTGTGCTGCTGGGTCGGTTTGCTGCTTGTAAGTTTTTTTCTTTTGAATTGGAGGCATGAGATTTGCCTTACCTGTTAAATAAGAAGGGAAATAGAGATTTACAAGTGGCTCACATACACGGCATGACAACTACTCGTGCAGTACAATATGCCCTGGTTTCTTAGCACCTGCAGAAACCCAAAGCCTAGCCTCGTTGACAACAATTTTAAGAAGAATTGGTGGCGGTGCACTTGTGGTGTAGTAAACACAGAATTTCTCTTGTTTCAAATTGTCTTGGTGCACTTGTGGTGTAGTAAACACAGAATTTCTCTTGTTTCAAATTGTCAAGACGAGCATGGTGAGGGAGGTCATAGTTTGTTTATTTGGAGTTTTGCATCTATTGGGGGTTTTGCAGTCGGTTCTCTTATCCCACCAATCCTCGAAGGATCCCTCTTAAGTGAAGCTCATACTTATTGAAGAAGAGGCGGGTGCCTGTTTTTTTGCTCCCTTTTGCAAAGAGGGCAAAGACCATAATTTGCCCAATCACGCCTCTCCAACTGATCGGCAGGCTAAATCGGACCTCGCAATGCGAAAAGGGTCCAAACTTTTCAAACCATGAAATCCATGGGGTAGTGTAAATTCCATCCATAGAATATTTCCAAACAATGTCATCTTCGTTTTCTTCGTCAAGGTGGTAGTCATGCACAAGCATTCAAAGGGTGAAGAATTCTCATATGTGGTCCCCGGAGAAGACGGTGTCGTGGTTGATCTTTAGCATCCAACCCATTGAGAGCCTCGCGCACTTTTCGACTCTTTCTCCTCGAGGCCTAAAAAATTAGCGGAGCAATATTCTCGGGCCTACGCCCAAGTAGCCAAGGGGAATCTCAGAAAGGTGTTTTGGCACCATTGCCAACAGTGATAGCGGTGGAGGCATAGAAGAAACCAAGGCCTTCCTCGTTGCATTGGGTTACCCAAACCAACCCAAAGCTTGTTTGGCTCACTCCATTCATACCAAGGCCATCTCAGCGGCAACCACGTGCAAATTTGTCGGTTTCAAGACCCCAAGGCCTCGGTATTCCGAAGGACGACAAACCACCTCTCTATTGACCATACTTGGCCCTCGTCGTCTTGTCTGAACTAGACCAAAGGAAAGCCCTCTCATCTTGTAGAGGTTATGAAGAGAGCCCTGCGGCACAACAAGGGGCATGATGAGTACACCGCTTTGGAGGTGATAACCGATTTGACGAGGGTCATGCGCCGAATGATGGTGATGTTTTGCCCTCCCAAGCTAGCAATTTTCTGGCCGCTTTGTCTTCAGGATATTGGAAGTTGGCCTTCCTAAGTTGCCAAACCGAGACTTGGAGGCCCAAGTATTCCATAGGGAAATAAGCTCTAGTTGTCGGAACACTATGGAGGATATGCCCCGAATCAAGATGATTGCATCAAATGAGCACCACCGAACTTTTATGGAAGTTGGTGCAAAGACCCGTCACACCGCCAAACCCTTTAAGATGGCCGAGAGGTTTTCCATGCCCCTATTAATTGGAGCCATAAAAATGGTCGTGTCATCCGCATAGAGGAATGTACACGCCATGGCGCCACGTCCTCGAATCTTATGTATAATGCCTTTTCTAGTTGCAAGGTCGAGGATTTGGGGAAAAGGGTCGATCACAAGGCGGGGATGGGGGTCCCCTTATCAAAGCCCTGGGCCATGTTTGATAGAAGGCCCCGGCAACCCGTTGAGGAGGAACCGCAAAGAGGAAGAGGGAAGTAGCATGGCAATCCAATCCTGAAATTGCTTGTAAGGTTGTAAAAGCTTTCGGCCAGCGCCATTATGAGAATATGTTCTTGTGCTCTAGAGCTCTACGCCTCTACCAGTCTACTACTGACTTCCATTACTATCGTTGTACTATCTTCTAGAGTGCGCTTTGGGCATCGCCATGGAATTGCTCCGGCATTTGTGGCATGTGGATGCGTTGCTTAGCACAGAAGGCGGCAAGCACGGAGCGCAAGAGGCAAACTTTTTTTTTGTTTGAACTGCCCCGCCGGCAAACTTTTGCGGGCGACTTGCCGTGGTTGGCGCGTAGGGATTCAAAAAAGTTTAAAACTCAAAATCTCCGACGAATCTGCAGGAAAAAAAACTCGCTTGCTCGCTGCTGCCCCGGCCAGGAGTGGGCCAGGATGAGGACGAGACCACCAATGAGTGCGGCCTGGCACGAGCAATTTACTTATATGCCACTGTTGCCCCCGTGCTCTGCTTGCTTTCCCCATTCACTGCTCACTCTGCTCGCCACTCCCCTGCTCTGCTCAGTGCTCACTCTCTGGAGGAGAGAGCTGAGCAATGGCGGCGTCCAGGGCGCTGTTGCTGGCCGTGGGCGTGGTGGTGGTGGCGGGGTGCGCGGTGGGGCTGTCGGGCGCGACGGACCACATCGTGGGGGCCAACCGCGGGTGGAACCCCAACATCAACTACTCCAGCTGGTCCGCCAACCAGACCTTCTACGCCGGCGACCTCATCTGTATGTCTTCTCTTCACCTCTGCCTCCCCTCCCCTCCCCTAGCTCCACCTCCACCAGATCTACTACTTCCCTGCCGCCTCACTCACTCGTTCGAGTATGTACACGCAGCGTTCCGGTACCAGAAGGGGACGCACAACGTGTTCAAGGTGAACGAGACGGGGTACGACAACTGCACCATGGACGGGGTCACCGGCAACTGGACCTCCGGCAAGGACTTCATCCCGCTCCCGCGCCCCGGCCGCTACTTCTTCATCTGCGGCAACGGCTTCTGCCAGGCCGGCATGAAGGTCGCCATCACCGTCGGCATCTTCGATCTCGGCCCAGAGATCTACCCCCCGCCCGCCCCCGGCTCCGACGACCCCTCCGCCTCCGCCTCTTTCACCGCAGGGGCGTGGCCGGCAGCGGCAGCGGTGGTCACCGCGCTGGGAGCTGCTGCCATCCTTGTCCTTTAGTTCGTCCTACTAGGAGTGTCATCTGCAGCGATTGACCGAGACATGGTCTCTAATCTAGTCTAATTGGGGCGCATTTACCTAGCTAGCTTTCCTGATGTAATTGTAACCGCACACGCATTTCGAGTATCAGTAGAATGTACTCATGGATGACCACGGCAGTTGCAATTCACCAAGATAGATCCAAATCGCTGGAAGAAAAAAAAGCTCTGCAATTTATCCACAACCCATATCCACCAACCAAGATGCTGCTATGTATATTGGACAAAAGGCTACAAGAACAAACCCTATGGGAATTGTTGAATAGAATCCCTCTGTTATATACACCACTTCACTTACTGCTATCTGATTTTGTCTATCACCGATCAGACCTTTCTGAACCATGTGGCTTGGCCTCGGAGCGCTGCTGTTTCGACCGGGTCACGACCTTCTGACCATCGCTTTTGCCTCGGAGCGCTACTTCGACGACGGGGTCTTTGGGGCATCAGGCTCGCTGTTCACAAAGGGGACAGGAGAGGGGCTCAGATTCTGAAAGAGTAGCTCGGGTTTTACAATGTTGTATTTCATAATCTGTAATATGCGTTACTTCAGCAGAGGAAATCTTGCTTACCTGGGCCGCATCTCTTCGTTGGTGACTGCAGATTGCTCCGAGCTAGAAGTAGCAGCCAGCTTGGTAGGCGTGACCGGAGATTGCTCCGAGCTAGAAGTAGCGACCGGGTCGGTAGGCTTCTTGAGCACAACCAAGATCATCGTCATGTTGTCACAACCCTCCCCACCACTCTCAGGCGCCAAGCACCTGTCGAGCAGCTTCTCACACACGGCAGATAGACTATCCTCCTGCAGATTTTCAACCCCCTGGTGTATGAGTACCATAACACTACACGATGTCAATAATCTATGTTCGACGAAACAGAGGTGCTTACAGTCTTCAACTTCTCGTGCACAAAGTCCACTACTTGTTGACTTGACATGCAGTCCCTGTCATACAATAAGGGAGTTAATGAAAACCAAGTCGAAATGGAAAGTGTAATTATGAATGCATGTGTGCATTGTAAAGCTCATCAATCAGGTCACACAGGTAATAAGTTGATACATCATCAGGTCACATGACAAAAGTAGCATGCTAAGAGTCTGTCTATGAGAGTAGCCTCAGATTCTAGTATGGAACCTCTGTTGCCTTACGATGTGTAATTCATCCGTCTTAATTTTGAACAACATTTCAGTGATAGCATTTAAGGTGACGTGGATAAAAAAAAAGTTCCACAGCCTAAAAGATCAAAAACTCTCGACTGATCCAGATCAAAGGTGTTGACTCCATGGCATGGAACTAACCAAGTCCCATAGTATCTGCAAAACTGGTTGCAACTGAGCTTCCACTAGTACCAGTCTAACCATGTCTGACACTGCTTGCTAAATGCACAAAATCTAACCCCTCAACCATCACAATATGATGCATACAAGAAGAGTGTGATCAACATTATTTGGTCACTACAGATCCAAGGACATGCTGAGATAACTAAGTTCTCTAAAGACACATTGGCATTCTCCAATTCAAATTTAGTACTGTGTATAATTTGTCTGGATGTACGTGGCATCTGAAAAAAGGCACCAACTCTGTTGAGCGACCATTGTGCTCTCAATTTTCAAGAGACAACATAACATCTCAACAGAATTTGTGTGTCAATGGGCTCTACGCGTCCAGAATGTTACACTGGGAAAACATGATGTTATGCTTTCAGTCTATTCTTAACACAAACTATTGCGTACTTGTTATTTAAGGTTCAGGACTGCAAACATACTACAGACCCTCAGCAAAATTTTGAAAATTTAGCAGCAACTTGTAAAGCTAATAAATATGTTCCATGCCAATTATGTTGATGACAATAAGCTCCTGTACTATGTCAACTTGCCAACATAGCCGTGTGTTCTTGATTAACATGCATCATATGTAGTGCCCAGATCAAACAATGGCATGCCCGGTGGTGGCAAGTTTTTCTTTCCCTCTATGCTTTCAGACAGTAGTTATAGTACATGGAAATCAAGGAAAATGATTGTGCTATATCCACTAAAAGTTTCATGACTCTGATACAAAAGGCACAATTGGGAAGCCTTACTACGATATAAATCATGAACAACAAGAAAGGCAAAGCAGGTATCACGATAAGTCCAGCCCTGAGAATGAATAATTATTACAGCCAAAAAATTCATACCATATACCATCACAGGCCAAAACAATGAATTCATCATCCTCAGAAAGTGTAACCTGACCAACAGTAATGCAATCCTGAGTTGAGTAATTTTGTTCAAACAAAACTGACAGAAAAGAGGCAGCAAAACTCACTGTGTTCACTTCAGGTTCAGCTGAGACAGTCTGTTTCTCGGCTGGTAAAAGCTTATTTTCCTTCATTTCCATATCCCCTGGGGATTAGATTTACAAAAATGAGTACAAATAATACATCCAATATATAAAATGTTCTACTTGAGGAGTGTGTGCTACCAATTGCTCTTGTCAAGTTCAAACTTCCATTGACTCGCCCAGCAACAATGTAACCACCAGCATTCTCAATCCTCTCTTTTTCTGACTGAAGTTCTGGCTTGTGATCTCTTGACAAATCGTGAGCCTTAACAGTAGATGAGTTAGGAAAACATAAGCTAGCATTTATACTTCAATTACAACTAAAGATAGTTACAACTGGCATACCTGACCCTTCCTTGAGATAACACACCGGGAATCCCCGGCATTTGCAACAACCAGTTGATCATTTCTTATGATAGCCACACACGCTGTGCTTCCACATGTTGGCCCAGAATAATCTGAATGAGGACCCTGGTTGAGTAGCATAGTTAAACAAAGGTCAGGTAAACTTAATATTCACTAGAACATCATAAAACTAGTTTTTGTGAGTTTACTGTACAAGAAACAAGGACACATAAATATAACACCCCAACATTGTTGTACTGCAAGTAACATGACGGACCTATGTTTTAGAAACAATGATGTTAGGTAATTACTGCAGATATGTTCTCGTATTTCAATACAGGGGTATGGAACAACCTGCAGTGTGTTTTACGACTGGTCAGTATTAGGAGATTCACTAATCTCATCTGAGCAATCCACCGGTCCAGTTCCCACCCATCCCTGCAGAAACTCCATCCGTCTCCCTTTCTAAAGCAGGGCACAAGCCTCCTACCCAACCCACTTTGCTTAACAACATCACAAATTTAAGGCAAACCCCTCTTTAAATATGGGTTGAGAAATGCCCACAATCCAAGCAGTTCTATACATCAAATTTATTCTCAAATAAGAGATGAGCTGTGCCATGAAAAGTAACATGTTCAATTCCATATCCAGCAAAAGGGATTGAGCAGAGAGAGAAAGAGGAGGAAGCAATTTTACCTCCTCCGAGTGCCATCCGTCCCCAAGTTTATCTGCATCTCCACCTTTGGGAGACCAAATTATACTCTCCAACATTCCAGCGAACTTTGGCCCCTTTTCTCCCAGCTCAGCCAGTTCTCTCCATCCCCTTTGCCCTTTCATCATCTCATCCATTCTGAAAGAGCAATACAGATTCATTGAACCATCAAACATGTCAGTTTCAAGCAAAAAGCATACCACAGTGCAAAGAAAGAACATGGTAGATACCTCAAAAAGGCTTTCCGAGCAGAAGAAGCTAAATCACCAGAACAATATGCTGCACTTCTTAAGAATTGCATGTGTAGATGTTTGGCGCAGAATTTAGCGACCGCTTTCCCTGTAATATTGTATTTTGTATTGGGCTAATAAATTCATGTCACACATAAGAAGACAACACATAATGCAGCTATTTTTTTCACTAAAAGTTAAAGCACGTGTAAATTTTCAGCTGACATTTTCCAAACATGTGCTTGTATCTCTTACACCCAATGGTTAAATGGAAACATGTAACTACTGAGTCATTTGATTAGCTATTGCCATGTTAGGATACTGCCATGCTGTAAAGCCAAACTCAACATAGCTAATCTCCACAGCGTACACACAACAACTAGCCAATGCTACAAATATTTAATTCTCAGAGTTAATAAAGCCAGTGAACACATTTTGTTGTTGAAGCAATCTTTTAGGTTTAAAAAAATTAAAAAATCCAATGAGGGAATCAAAAGGCCATGAACCTTCAGGAGAGGACAACACAGTAAGCAAAAATGATGATCAAATCACAAGTCCTGCCAGTTAAGATGAACATTGCAGTCCTGTCAGTAGCTACTTATATACACATCCAATACTGTATGAAAGCACCAGCATGATAAACTAGTGCTAATTATATTTATGTTGAGCAGGATAACAGCAAACGACATAGTGATGTGCAATACATGATTTAGTGTAAGGTAACAATACAGAATTTCGTTCTATGGAAGGCTTTAAAGGGTTAGATTATACTAATCCACTCAAAGTAAGATGTGACCAGCTTAAACCAAAATGGGTACAAACCATTGTGAAACAAACAGAACAGGTACGACTGAAGAGGATGGTACGGTATAAAGTTAAACAAGAAGAGAAAACAGCCAGTATTTACCTCCATGCCCATCAAAAACGGCAAAAAAGGATGTGCGTTCATCAAGCTGTGGCACAGCAGTATGCTACAAGAGTAAACAGGTGCCAAGTCAGCTTTTAACAAGTACAGTAATAAACATGCCGATACACTCAAACATAAGTATCACAAGCAAACAATTCTTATCCTCGACAAGATAGCTTCAGATATGATGCCGCACTCTAAATCTCCAACGTTAGTCATACGTCAGAATCAGAATCCATTTATTTACATGAGTTAGCAGTGAACTCCCAAATGCAAGTCAGCAAGCCGAAAAAACGCTATCTCAAGCTTTTCGCCTATAGAGAAGCGCTGGCGCCATTGAACGAACCAATGGAATTTCCAGTGCAAGTCGCAAGCCGACAAACCGCGTCTCAAACTTTCCACCTCATAGAGGAAAGGCGATTTGGCAGGCGAACAGCAGATAGAAGGCTACCAATGCAGGTGGCAACCGACAAACCGCTACGCCGAGCCTTTCCGTCTACACAGAAAATGTTTCCATTTGGGTGAATGAGTAACAACTTTAATTCTAATAACTAGGTGGTCGGTTCCCAAATAACAGGAAGAGACCAAATCAAACGAGGCACATGAATAACGGGATCAGAAACAGCGGACTCGCAATGCAAGTGACAATCTGACAAACCGGTACAACCAGTGGGGGTGAATCACAATGGAGTTCAGGGGGATCAGTTCAGCAGATAAACTGGTCACGCGAGTGAACAGGGCAGGACGGAATCACAAACAGCGAACTCCCGATGCAAACCGGCGAAACCGGTGCGTGGAAACGCCATTGCGGGGAATCGCTCGCTAACGGGAATTCATCACAGCACCGGTATTCGGTCACAGGACAAGCGGGGATCGACTGGCCAACCAAACTCCTCATGACGCGGGCGAGCAAATCTATCTATCTAGGCAGAATCGCCACCCGGGACTCGCGGATTCGTGCCGCACTGGCGCATCGAGCAACGCGCTTCCTGCGCACCCTAGGCCGCACCGTGCCGAGCGGCGCGCAGAGAGGCGAACGGAACGCAAAACGGAGAGAGCAGGGGAGGGGCGGGTGGGGAAAGGAGGAGGAACTCACGGCGTCCTCCATGGTGGTCCGCCATCCCTGCATGGAGGCGAGGCCGTAGCGGACGCGGGCGCCGTCGCCGTCGGCGGTCTGCTTCTCCGTCTTGGGCGTGCTGAGGTACGTCCCCATGGCGCCCTAGCCCTCGAGCCCGGCGGCAGGTGCGTCAACCAGCAAGCACCCCGGCCCGCGCGATCGCGGCAATTGCGGCCTCGCGGCGCGGGGGCGCGATTCGGCGGATGAGGTGCGGTGCGGGGGTGGGGAGGGACTCGCTGCGGTTGCGGCGGGCGGGCGGTGGAGCGGACGCGGAGGAGGAGGAGGAGGGTGGAGCGTCCCTCCTCCGTATTTGTATGGAGGTGGCTTTCCGTCGCCGCGGCGCGGGGGAGGGAGGGAGGGAGAGGAGGTGGGGTGGGGTGGGGGATTCGGGGAAGATGTTGCGTATCTACTCTCCGCCTTTTCTATTCACCGCCAGCTCCCCGGATCGCCTCCCTGCCGGCCGGCTTCAGCCTTCCCCTCCCCTCTCGCTCCCCCTCTCTGTCGTGGACGGTTCCGATCTCTCTGCTTCTCCCTCTGCCCACGCCTCCCCGGACTAGTAAAATCAAACCGGCATGCTAGTTGCGGTATGCGGTTGGTTTTGGATCCAGTAGCCCGCGTGCAACGGGGATAGGTTCGGCAAATTTGACAAATTTAACCTGTGAATGAACTCAAATCACAGAATGAACTGTTCGTGAAACTATTTTACGCGGCTGACCTTTTTGTGTGACGCCCGACACGAAGGCGTCACACTACATTGTGCAACGCCTCATAAATAGGCGCTACACGCCTGGCCAACGTTGCATCCCAAACTGCCTAAAAATTGCTAAGTCATTGTGCAGAGCCTACGAGCTAGGCGTTGCATTGTATAGTGTGGCGCCTAGCTCTCAGGCGCTGCACTAGTGGTTGCACTACAAAATGAAGCAACCACTAGTGCAACGCCTAGAAGCTAGGCACTGTATAGTGTGGCGCCTAGCTATCAGGCGCTGCACACTGACTTAGTAATTTTTGGATCACATAGGTGCGACACTGGCCAGGCGTGTAGCGCCTATCTGCAAGGGCGTTGCACAGTGTAGTGTGACGCCTTCGTGTCGGGCGTCACACAAAAAGGTCAGCCGCGTGAAATAGTATCACAGACAGTTCATTCTGTGATTTGATTTCGTCCGTAGGTCAAATTTGTCAATTTTGCCGATAGGTTCAACCATGCCTTTCCTTCTTTAAATTTTCAGATTTCAGATGCCATGTTCTTTTTTAACACAATACCGACGTAAGCGCTCATACATACGCGCATACACTCACCCATATGAACGCACACACGCACCCCTACCGTTATGAGCATCTTCGAGAGACTGAGCCGGCATATCACCTTGAGATTTACGAAGTCACCGTAGGCGTCTCGTCGTCGACGGGAACGTCTTGTCCCACTGAAAGCGCATCGTCAAAAATCTTAAAATAAATTCAGGAATAATGCGAGCATCAGGACTCCTCGAATAACCTTCAAATACATTCTCATGAATGAACTAAAGAAACATAAACATTCTTCTCAAAATTAAAAAGCACATCTGATTCCTTCAGGTGCTGAAGTCTTCTCTCTGTCGCATCAATCGGCAGTGCGTCGTGACTAAAGCTCGTTGCCGCCTCTGGGTCTCTGTCCTAGCGGAACAAACTTGTTTGACCCCGGGAGTTTGTAGAAGTAGTTGTCGAATGCCCTAAAAAAGTTGTTGTCGAAAAGTCGCCGGTGTAGACCAAAAGATGTCGGTGGCTGCGATCTTGGTAGAAAATCGTCACTCCGGAGAAGAAACCACCGGAGAGGGCTTGTAGAACGCCCTAGGTCTAGCCAGAGGGAATCGGAAACACAAACCTGACACATTCTTCGAGGAGGCCGAAACCGATCAACCTTCGTCGGTCAGAACTGCAGTAGGAGGGTTAAGAAGCACAACGATGGTATTCGCTCTGTATGACAACGCCACCAAGACAAACATGTAGGCGACAAACCCAGGACCGAAGAACCGGATCTGGGAACACGCCATCTTGCCCATGCCTCTCAATGATACAAAAGGGCACCACCGGGACGAGGGTGAAACGGGGGAAACCTTGTTCCACGCCAACGTCTCATGATCGTGAAATCGGAGACAAAACCTAACTTTATTTGTAATCGTACAACCATCAGACCAAAGCCTTGGGATCCCTGCCTCCTCCCGCCATTGGAGTGACATACAGAGGAAGAGGGGACCCTTGGACTCGCTATGGAAGAAGGTAGATGGTCGCCACCCTGGACACCTAGGTCGCAGAGTAGGGAAAGTGGAAATGATTTGTTCCTTTGGTATTTCCCAATCATTTTTATGCCATGTAGGTAAGTAAATCTTCATTTCACTTAAGTTGAGCTGGAGCCAACGACAATGGCGGAGGTGCCTTGACCTAGACAGACATGGCAATGCCATGGTAAATGGGATGATGGTTCACGGTGCAGGTAGGGACGTCGTCGTTGAGGAAATTGGCACGCCGTGGTGGGGGTTAGAAAGATGCATGATCAGTAGTGGCAGTGCTCGGGTGAGGCGATGATGTAGCAAGCTTGGTTGTGTACGGGAAGACAACTGGTTGGACCGTGTAGGGAGGCCGAGGGGGTGAGGGGCAGATGTTGCGGAAGAAGGCACACAATCATCCAAGATTATTGCATTTACCCCCGTGTCTGTAAAAGAATCATTTTGAAGATCGAGCACCATGGAGGCCAATTTTTTAAAAGAATCATAATTCAAACTTTCCAGTTTTGATAAATTCCAAAAAAA
Source organism: Triticum monococcum (assembly GCA_034509565.1). NCBI lineage: Eukaryota > Viridiplantae > Streptophyta > Magnoliopsida > Poales > Poaceae > Triticum > Triticum monococcum. The sequence goes on from CM067845.1 coordinate 582,768,549, forward strand.
TACATGTATACATGAATGTAATGTATATGTCTGTAAAATTTCTGGATGAAATATTTTGAAATGCAAGTTTTGAAAAGATCATGGACTTTGAGAATGAACAATGCATGTGTTGAAAAAGCCACATATTCAATGTATTTCGTCCAAAAAATTTACACACATATACATTGGGTCAATTCTTTTGGGCGATCCTCCCAGAATTGGCCCCCTCCCCAGCTTCTTCCAAAATTGTCACTTTATATTATTTTTTACAATCCCGGCTAATTATTATGCCTCTACGTATATATGTATTATTTCCAATAACAAATTAAAATGTAAAAAATATGAAATTTGCATTTATCAAATTTAGTCTCCATGGAGCTTGTCCTCCGTTCAGAATTTTCATCCACTGAAATAGTACTGCCTCAATTTCTAAAGGTATGACATTTTGGCAGTTTAAATTAAACCGGCAAAGCATCTTATATTTGGAAACATAGGATGTATAGAAATTATGAACACCCGCGGGAAGGGATACCGCAGGAGCAGCGTGGATTGACCAGATCAGCATGACTCTCAAATACTAATCGCCAGCACAATTGTCATGTTATTAATGGCTCTTTGATTCATAGAATTCTCAAGACGTGAGAATATAATGGCACGACCACTTCAATTATACAGAAATGTGTGTGCTACTTCGTCGGATTTCTTTAGAGAGAAAAAGGCAGAGGATTCTTTATGAAAGGTTTAAATCCGCAGGAAACAATCTTTTAGCACGGATTAAACAGAAAAGAATCCTGCGGGATTCATACGAAAATCCTCCCTGTGCCAGAGAGCTCTGTGAATGAAAGGACTGTGCCGACCAGTACATTTTATACATTTGGAAGCTCTTTTTTCTCTCTATAAATAACAACCGGCACACCTCTGATGAGGACACCCGCATCATTCTCATTCTGTCTCGTCGCCGTCCAACCCATGCCCCCCACGTCGGTCGCCGCTGCCGACCAGCGGCACATCGGTCTCATGGATTTATCTTCATGTCCAAAAGGTCAAAAAGAAAAAAAAACTTAACTGATGATGGAACTGAAAGAAATATCAGCACGCATTTGAGAGCTGAAATTGAAAAGGACTCTCCCAACTCCCATGCTCGTCGCAGGCTCACGTCAGCTAGATAAGAGCAACTCTAGCAGACCCCGCATCCTGTCCCGACCTGCAAAATTATCGCTAAAATTCAAGTCGGGGCAGAAAAATCAGCCCGATCAGATCCCGCATTTCGTCCCGGCCCGCAAAATATTTTAGGGGCGCGGCAAAATTCCGACCCCAACCCAGGAAAACGCGGGTTTCCCCTCGCGCCTGCGGTGCCCTGCATATAAGCGGAAGTGGTTGGTGGGGGGACATTTCATCCCGCGCTTTCTCCCACCAACCACCTCTCCTCTCCCCTCGGGCGTCGCCGCCGGCCGCCGCCCAAGATTTCGGCGACAGCAGCCGACAGGAGCACGCCGAAAGGCCGCCACGCGCAGGAGGCCTCCCCTCCCTTCCCCCCTGCGTCGGCGGGCCGCCGGATTTGCAGATCTCCGGCACTTCCTCGCGGGCCGCCGGATTTGCCTTTTTCCGGCCGCCGGTTGCTGCCCCAGGCGATGGAGTGGTCGGGGAGCCTCTCCCGCAACCCAGGCAAGGGTGCATCGCCGCATGCAGGCACGGGTTCGTCTGCCCGCCGCCGCCGAAGGTTTGCGGGCATGGACTTGTTCGGCCGTCCACCGGGCTCGGCGCTCGCGCAGCGTCTTTGTGGCCTGCCGATGCCACTCATAGAGTGCGACGACTGCCCGCGCCAAGTGCTGCGGCTCACTTCAGGCACGCCGAAGCACCCCAGATGGGTGTTCTACAGATGCGAAAACAACGGGGTATGTGCACTTGCGGTACCTCGTTCCATAGCTCATTCTTTAGTTCAATTGCGGTAGCTCACTTCGAGCTTGCTCAATGTTTTGTGTAGGACGATGGATGCTCATTTTGGTTTTGGGAAGGCCAATACATTGATTTGTTGATAGAAAAAAAACTTAATAGATGTTAGTGCACTCCTTAGTACAATCGAAGGCAATGATGTGGCGGCATGTGAAACTAGAGGGGAAGCAACGTCTACTTCTTTGAAACCAAAAATGAAGAATGAAGAAAGCAAGATCAAGAATCCGTAGATCAACAATGAGTGTTGATACGTCTCCAACGTATCTATATTTTTTGATTGCTCCATGCTATAGTATCTACTGTTTTGGACATTATTGGGCTTTATTATTCACTTTTATATCTGGAGGCCCAACCCAGAATTGTTGTTTTTGCCTGTTTTAGGGTTTCGAATAAAAGGAATATCAAACGGAGTCCAAACGGAATGAAACCTTCGGAAACGTGATTTTCTCAACGAACAAAAACCAGGAGACTTGGACCCTACGTCAAGACACAAAAGAGGAAGCCACGAGGTAGGGGGCGCGCCTACCCCCCCCCCCCCCCAGGCGCGCCCTCCACCCTCGTGGGCCCCCTGTTGCTCCACCGACGTACTCTGTGACGCCCCCAATTTGATCGTACACTAATCATACACGCAAACGTGTACGATCAAGATCAGGGACTCACGGGAAGATATCACAACACAACTCTACAAATAAAATAAGTCATACAAGCATCATATTACAAGCCAGAGGGCTCGAATACAGGAGCTCGATCATAGACGAGTCAGTGGAAGCAACAATATCTGAGTACAGACATAAGTTAAACAAGTTTGCCTTAAGAAGGCTAGCACAAACTGAGATACAGATCGAAAGAAGCGCAGGCCTCCTGCCTGGGATCCTCCTAACCACTCCTGGCCGTCGTCAGCGGGCAGCACGTAGTAGTAGGCACCTTCGGTGTAGTAGGAGTCGTCGTCGACGGTGGCGTCTGGATCCTGGGCTCCAACATCTGGTTGCGACAACCAGGTAGAAGGGATAGGGGGGAAAGAGGGAGAAAGCAACCGTGAGTACTCATCCAAAGTACTCGCAAGCAAGGAGCTACACTACTTATGCAAGGGTAAATGTGTAAAGGGCCATATCGGTGGACTGAACTACAGAAAGCCAGAATAAGGGGGGATAGCTAGTCCTATCGAAGTCTACGCTTCTGGCCACCTCCATCTTGCAGCATGTAGAAGAGAGTAGACAGAAGTCCTCCAAGTAGCATCGCATAGCATAACCCTAACCGATGATCCTCCCCTCGTCGCCCTGTGAGAGAGCGATCACCGGTCGTATCTGGCACTTGGAAGGGTGTGTTTTATTAAGTATCCGGTTCTAGTTGTCATAAGGTCAAGGTACAACTCCAAGTCGTCCTGTTACCGAAGATCACGGCTATTCGAATAGATTAACTTCCCTGCAGGGGTGCACCACATATCCCAACACGCTCGATCCCAGTTGGCCGGACACACTTTCCTGGGTCATGCCCGGCCTCAGAAGATCAACACATCGCAGCCCTACCTAGGCACAACAGAGAGGTCAGCACGCCGGTCTAAATCCTATGGCGCAGGGGTCTGGGCCCATCGCCCATTGCACACCTGCATGTTGCGTACGCGGCCGGAGAGCAGACCTAGCAACCTCCATTACAAAGGAAGTTGCGTTACGCGGTCCAACCCGGCGCGCGCCACTCAGTCGCTGACGTCACGTAGGCTTCGGCTGATACCACGACGTCGAGTGCCCATAACTGTCCCCGCGTAGATGGTTAGTGCGTATAAGCCAGTGGCCAGACTCAGATCAAATACCAAGATCTCGTTTAACATGTTAAGTATCTGCGAACGCCGACCAGGGCCAGGCCCACCTCTCTCCTAGGTGGTCTCAACCTGCCCTGTCGCTCCGCCACAAAGTAACAGTCGGGGGCCATCGGGAACCCAAGCCCACCTCTACCAGGATGGAGCCACCTGCCCCTTCAGCCCCCATCTCCGAACAGTATCATAAGTAATGTAACTGTGTAAAGTATATAGTATATGCCCGTGATCACCTCCCGAAGTGATCACGGCCCAGTAGTATAGCATGGTAGACGGACAAGAGTGTAGGGCCACTGATGGAACACTAGCATCCTATACTAAGCAGTAGGATAGCAGGTAATGGTAACAACAGTAGTAGCAAGGACAGGCTATGCATCAGGATAAGAATAACGAAAAGCAGTAACATGCTACACTACTCTAATGCAAGCAGTATAGAGAAGAGTAGGCGATATCTGGTGATCAAAGGGGGGGCTTGCCTGGTTGCTCAGACAAGAAGGAGGGGTCGTCGGTGACGTAGTCGACCACACGAACATCGGCAGCGGTCTCGGAGTCTACCGGAAATAAGTAACGGAGAGGGAACACAATAAATAACAGAACAATCAAATGTAACACAAAGCAAGACGCGGCAATACGTTGTGCTAGGGGTGACCTAACGCAGGGATAGGTGATACCGACGAAGGGGGTGAACATCCGGGAAAGTATCTCCGGTGTTTCGCGTTTTCGGACAGATGAACCGGAGGGGGAAAGGTGCGTGTTTGCTATGCTAGGGATGTGTGGCGGACGAACGGAGAGTGTACCCGTATTTGTCTCGTCGTTCTGAGCAACTTTCATGTAGAAAGTATTTTCATCTGAGCTACGGTTTATTTTATATGATTTTCTAAAGTTTTAAATCATTTTTAGGATTTATTTAATTAATTAAAACAACATTATCCAGAATAGTGCATGCTGACGTCAGCATGACGTCAGCAGTCAACAGAGGTGTTGACTGGTCAACTGACGTGTGGGTCCCGTTCGTCATTGTCTGAGATTAACTAAAACAGATTAATTAGTTTAATTAGTAATTAGGTTAATCTAATCAATATTAGTTAAGTTAATTAATTTAATTAACCAATTAATTAATTAATATTTTTATTATTTTCTTTTAATCTTTTTTTATAAACGTTCCAGGGGCTAGGCCCCACATGTCATTGGGTCAGGGGGCCTTAGCGGGCGCTGGCGCACAGGTGCGGATGCGGGCGCTGCCCGTTTGGGCGCACGCCCACGTTACCAGGGGGCGCTGGCCACGGCGGGGCACTGGCCACAGCAGGGCGCCGAAGCAGCACGACAAGGGGGGCGCACAGCGCAGGCGCGCGCGGCCAAGGCAAAAGGCAGGAGCGGGAGGGGCTGCGGTGGCACGGGACGGCCCAGGCGGGCGCTGCCAGGCGGCGGCGCACAAGCGCAGCAAGCAGCCGCAGGAGCAGCGCGCGAGGCTGCGGGCGAGGCTGGGGAGCGGTGCGGGCGACGGCGGGACGCAGGGGGCCGGCGAAAGTGAGCGGAGCCGGAGCAGGGGGTTCACGGGAGCGGGCGCGACCAGGGGAGGGCGCGTGCGGGCGTGGATGTCGGCCACGGCGGGGGAAGGACACAACGGCGATGACACGCAGCGATAGCTGCAGCATAAGTAGAGAAGGAGCGAGGCCGGAGCCCGGGGGCTCACCCACGTTGCAGGGACGAGGGACGGCGTGGCTCGGGGGTGCCTTTGGGGAGGAGGACGGGGACGAGCGACGTGGTGGTGGCGGTGGGCGTCGGGGTCGAGCAGCTCCGGGCTCGGGGCGGTTCTGGTGGGGAGGCAGGCCGTCGTGGTGGCTCCGGGCGGCGACGGATGGCGTCGGGCGGCGTCGGCGAGGTGGAAGGGGCGTCGGGCTCGTTGCCCCCTTCCCGATCCAGATCGGGACGAGGAAGAGGATGGAGAGGGAAGGCGAGCTCGAGACGGGCGGCGGGGAGGAGGCCCAGCGAGGAGCATCGGGGGCACGGGGGCGTGGTCGCCCCGATCCCCATCTAGATCGGGGGAGTGGGGGGGGGGGACGAGAGCGAGTGGTGCAGGGGAGTGGGGCGACGGGGTGGTTAGGGTTTCGGTAGGTGGGAGGATAAGGGAGCGGGGGTGGGCTGGCCGGTTGGACTTAGCTAGGTTGGGCTGAGGCCCAAGGAGGGGGCTTGCGGCCTGCCGGGCCGAAGCCTGGGGGGCAGGGGGTTTCTCTTTTTTTTTTGTTGTTGTTTTGTCTTTTTTTTGTATTTTCCTTCTTTTATTTATTCTCTCTTGTGTTTCAATTCAGTTTAAAATATTTATGCATTTTATAAAAGTGTCTCTCCTACACCACAATTATCTATGTAATATTTAGTACAAACTGAACATTTTTATTTCAATGTTTGAAAACTTTTATTATTTACCAAAGTTTGAATTTGAATTTTGGTCTGGTTTTGATCTAACGATCGATTAGCAACAGTAACGTAGGTAACGTGGCTCCATTAGCGTGGGATTACTGTAGCTTAATTACCCGGGCGTCACAATTCTCCTCCACTACAAGAAATCTCGTCCCGAGATTTAGGAGGGGGAGTAAGGGGGAAGGGATTTGGTTACGAAATTCTAACGAATCTTTTCGTTCCTGGTTGCTCTTCTCGAAGAAGTTGATCCATAGCGTTGATGTCTTCATTTCTCTACTTCAGGTCATCATGGTGAAGTCGTCCTTTTCTTCGAGAACTCCAACGTACTTACGAATAGGTAAGGGGCAGCTCGGCTACGACAGAATGCTTATGAGGGAAACAATCTGGGGGTTAACCCATGAATGAGCATAAGAGTATCTCTTGAGTTGAACATATAAAATACATCGAGAGTAAGGTACGAAGGTACAATAAGAGGTTCCAAGCGGATAGATAGTTGCTCGAAGTCTGAACCAGAGTGAGGAAGGGGTTCAGAGTAGCGAGAGTAAGTATTGCGCCTGATACCAGAATAGATCACTAGGACAGTGGCCCGTGAATTACTTACGAAGTCAAGCGCAAGGAACAACCTTGGGAACAGGTGGTGTACAGGAGAGTCAGGTTTCGATCCTGTGGAACTGTGGGTTATGGGCCCACCATGTGTGTTAAAAGTAGGAAGGATGGTGATGTTTTGCACGATCATGTAAGCAAGGCATGTCAGGGGATAGCCTGTCAGCTATGTCGGCAACAACATCGATACCAAGGGTGAGGGAGAAGATAACCATTTTCCTACTCGTTGAACGAGGCGAGCCAATAGGCAAGGTTCTCGTCCATCGGTGGCTACCGAAATGTCATCAACAATAGTAACAGGGTCTTGCTGACAGAATTGTACACCGAGGTGTTTACATAAGCAGGAGAATATTACCGCTTAGATCATATAGATCACAAGACGTGTTAAACCAACCAATGGAAAGGCAAGTATGATTATCATATTAAACAGAACAATGGAAAGGAAAATGGGTTTAAACACACATTTTGAAGGTATATCCTTCCCAAGGACAAGTAGAGCATGATATCCATGACAGGATATAATGTAGAAAACTCTTTAGGTACGGGAGAGAATTTTCATGACATTACCCATACAACGGTGTTCGGATAATTGGGCAAGAACATCTAGCATTGGGCTTCAAATGTTCTTGTTGAAAATCGGAGTACCACTGATATGCTTCGAGATAGTATTGACATGGTCATCAGGTAAGGATCAGACTTAAGATACACAAATGATCCATCAGGAAAACTCGTAGAATAAGCCTTACAATTTCCTCATGGAAGAATGAATAACCTTGCTAAAAAGGAAACTATAACAGCAGGTCATCCGGCCAGGTGTGCTGGGCATGCCATCACCTTACCGGGTCATAAAAGACCAGTGTTATAACTCTTGGAAAAATGTTCCAACCATCATATCTGACCGAGATTCAGATCTGATTGGTGTCAGGATACCTCAGACATTTGGATGCCTGAGAAGAAAAGGTGCAACACAATTTGACGACAAGACATTGTGAGAT